>CM065911.1:11085833-12376666 GCA_033439115.1 Firmiana major
ATACTGAAATCATAGCATATAGTGTAAACATACATAAAACATCTCAAAAGCTCAAAATACATGAATCATATCACACTGTCACATTAAAAGTGAAATCATGCTATCACAGACACATTTCGTAAAACATATTCATGGCTACCTTTAAAATCTCATCATAGAAAATCTGTGCTCAATAGCAAATCATAAAACAAGTAGCATGAAATGTGCAAAGACATAATTCATTCTGTCAATTCATCATGGAGCTAGGCATAATCATATAATCGTCCTGAAGGACATTATACATCAGGTCCCATAGGACGTTCATCATAGGTACATATGGCCATTGTATAAGGGAGCTGTAGGATTGGATCAGGGTTGTACGCTGCTCTATCTCATGCACCACCAAGTGTGGACTATACGCACGAACTCACGTGCACCACCAAATGTGGACTATATGCTCATTTCAAGTCAGAGCCTTGCCCGTTCCCTGGCCGTCAAATAGGAAGATCCTCGATCATCTTCATACGCTACCCTATGTATGAAAGACCAATCCCAGATCACTCTGACCTCGTCACATCATGCCTTTGCGGGACTTTAACCAGCTTACCCTACTAAAATCATTCCGGGACTCTTACCCGCTTCATCAAAATCATTTTGAGCCTCATACCCATGTACTAAAAACCATTACGGGACTCTAACCCGATTCTCAAAATTGTTATGGGACTCTAACCCGTTTCTCATAGAAAACATGGATTTTCATAAATCATTACGGGACTCTAGCCCGTGTAAACATGGAAAGCATAGTTATCATAATCATTTCTTGAGACTCATACCCGTATAATGGAAACATAGTTCTCGGGACTTCAACCCATATCATGAAAATACAGTTTCATAAAACATATCGGGACTTTAACCCTAATCTCACATGAAAACACTATGCTTTCGTCTCAGAAGTGAAAAATCACTTTTATAAACATGTATGTTGTAAAAGTGTATCTCATTTATAGAAAACATGTTGAAAACTCGGGAAATGGTTTTGGCTTCGGTTTGAAGATAGTTGGAAATCCATTTCACAAAATCTCATTCAATTCATATTCATAAACAGTAGGTAAGGATGGAGGAGCATAAACGCTACTCTAAATTATATACCTTACCTCGAATCTCGTCGAGTACGTAGCTAAATCTCACTGTCAGAGGTTCGTCCAGTCTGACTTGCTCCTAATCCAGTCTCGGAGATGCATCTAATTATTTATTAAGTCAATTTAACTTAATAAATATTTTTCTCATATTCACTAAAGTCGATTTAGCTAATTGGGCCAATTTTTCTCCTATTGGACCTGATTGCACCTTAATGGGCCTTAATCCGTTTTAAGCCTGTTTTCACTTATTAATTCTTTCATCAAGACCTATTGGGCTCACTGGGCCCATCAATACTTATTGGGCCTTTTTCTAGACTCTTTAAATAGCTCGTATATCATTTACAATAATTTAATTAAAAATCCCAATATAATTCACTAAATGCGAAATTTAATCCGTAACTCGTAAAATAAATCTTTAATACGCGATAATTACATAAATTATCATAAATGAGCTTTACTTACCCGAGATTATGCGATGGCACGTAAATCGAAGTTCGATCGGGCTCACGTACGCGATCTATCGTCGAACTGCCCAATTTTATATTTAATTTCGGGTAAATTTTCAATCAAATATAATTTAAATAAATTTTTCAAAAATTAAATCGGTCACTTTTGACCTCTTGTCGACTTACCTGAAGTCCGATGTATCCCCAAAAATCTTTCATTTTTTTTCCTTTTTCTCTTTTTTCTTTCTTTTTCTCCCTTTTTCCTCTCTTTCTTGGCTGAATCAGTCCGGTCTAGTTTAGCACAGTGCAGTCTCACTGAACCGATCCATATCGGTTCAGGCTTCCCCATCGCTGTTCACCTCTTTTTGACTGATTCTCGGGCCGTTTCTAGCGCCAATCAATGCGCCTGGAGTAGAGGAACGTTCAGCTAGGGTTGGCTGGGGTCAATTACCGGTGGAACCGCCAGAATCTTCTTCTCTCCCTCGCAACTTCCTCTCCTCGATCCGTCGAAATTCAACATCGGTGCGACGCGTTCCGGTGGCAGGAGGGTCGCGCGGTGCCGAGCAACATTTTTCGGTGGTCGTCAGGCCTCGTATGGCACCGATGAATCGTCGGTGCTCGGTCGGTCTCTCGGTCTCTCTGCTTCGTTTCTTTTTCTTCGCGTTTCTGTTTTCTTTCCTTCTCAGATTTCGCAATTCATGAAATTTTCAGTTTTCAATTTTTTTTAATAATTATATTTTATTTTATTTTATTTTAATCAAATAAAATATAATAAAATACCCAAAATATATAAAAAAAATCATATTTTATTCCTTAAATCAATTTAATGAATTTATCAGTCTTATTTCATTTTTTCGGTATAATTTTTCTCATATTTTCGGTATAATGTCTCAGGCGAAAATTACGATTTATCGTAATATTTTCGTATCTTGACCAATTGGCCTCGGAATTCAATAATTTCTTTTTTATCGATCAAGATTTCCTAAATCCATATTTTTAAGAAATTCTCATATCGAATTTACATCGAAATTAGGGTCTTTTAACCATTTTACCCTTCAACGTGCACGAGACCAAATCAACCGAGTACTTAGATCGTCTGCGGGCCTGCAAAACATTACATTGAGCTGTAATTTACTCCTCATAAGTAACATAAGATGGGAATAATTAGGTTTCACATACTGCCTCCCCGATCTCGCCCCCGCTTCCAGCCTGCCGACTCCCTGTCTACGCCTGTATACTCTCGGTTCTCCACCGTCTTCTGCCACCTATCATCATTGTTTTTTGCTTCCAGTTACCATTTTCGTTTCCAGCCTTTTAAAACCCAAGGGAAGTTCTCGATTATGCATTTCTTCACGCAGAGGTTGCTGCATCACTAGGTTCCTCTGTTCTACCCTTCGCTGCTGTGTTTCTTACAACTTACAGTTTCCCAACCTTCTTTTATCTTAGGTACACCCTGGAGGCATGAGAAGCAGCGTCTAGGGCCGTCTGACAGACGCCACTTCCAACATCAAAGCCTTCCAGACAAACCAAGATGTGTCCTTGTGTTCAACTTCACTTTTCTCTCCATTTTTTCCTTTGTTTTCTACCAGCTACATTTCCTTCTTCCTCTTATTCCAGCCACTGCGCACATCAGCTGCCTTCATCCTATTCAACCACCAGGCCCTTCATTAGATCTTTCGTTGCAGTTCACTGCAGCAGAATGGCTCTTGGGTTTGGCTTCTAATGAAACCAAACCAAGACTTTATTACAGCTCTTTCGCTATCATTCCCGTATATATGTATATATATATATATATATATATATATATATATATATATTATATATATATATATATATTATATTTCCATCATTTCCTTTCTACGTTTGCTGCTGTTGGCAGCAAACGTTTCTTAGCTTTTGGGATAATAAATCCCCTGCCATCCCTCTACTCACTGCTATTTTTCAGTCCGTATCTTCAAGCTTCCTCTTCGGGTTTTCCAGCCACTTCTAACTGCTCCCATCATGTTTTTTATCTCTTGGTATTTTCTCTTCCCGAGCACCATCTCATATGTTTATATATATATATTATGTTTCTTTCTTTGCTATAAATTGAGGTCTCCTCCTCTGCCCCAATCTTTTCCAACTCAGTTTCCTTAATCTTTTTCCTAACCCACCGAAAATCATCTCATCACCACCTCCTACACACGTTTTCTGCTTTATTTCTCATCCTATCTACCCTATTTTTATTTTGTTTTTGTATTGCCGATGGTAACAATTAAATCTTTCTTTCAATTCCTTCAATTGTTGTCAGCGGTAGTAATTTACCATCCTTGGGATTGGCTTCATTTTGGAAGTCAATCCCTAGCTCTTCTTTTTTTTTAAATAAATATAATTTATATATAGTTATATAATCAAAATAAATGTATAGTTATATATACATTTATATAATCAAAATAAATGTGTATTTATATATACATATTGTTTATCTTATCATTACTATTATTATTAGTTTATTTTCATAAATCGAATTTTTAACAGAATTATCAACCTAACCTAATCTCGCCTTTCTCGATATGATTAATTTAATTATTCGTAAGCAAAATAAATTAAATTTAAATTTAATAACGCTCGAGTCGAATTTCAAAAAAAAATCGAGAGTTTACATTCTCCCCACCTTAGGAAATTTGGTCCCCAAATTTAAAGGTACATCAGTCTTCAAATAACCGTGGGTATTTCTCACGCATTAAATTTTCCAATTCTCACATGATCTCCTCTGAAGTGTGATACTGCCATAAAACTAGAGGAATTGTCGTAGACTGTAATGCCTTTTTCTTTCCTTACCGAGATCCGAATCAGTTCCTCAACCTATGTCATATCCTCTTTCAATTCCAGTGGTTCATACTTATCACTTGCGTGGGATCGAGATGATACTTTTGAAGCACCAAAACATGGAAGACATTATGGATGTTGGATAATTCTAACAGTAACGCCAATCCGTAAGCTAGATCTCCCACTCGGTTTAAAATCTCGAAAGGTCCAATATAGCGAGGACTTAGCTTTCCTTTTCTTTCTAAATCTCATTATACTATTGGGAGAAACTTCCAGAAACACCGAATCTCCTACTGAAACTTTCCAAGGTCTTCGTCTTTAGTCAGTATAACTCTCCATTGCCTGCTTTAAGCTATTCTTGGTTTCTCACAACCTAATTATACTTCCACAGAAGCTTATTTAGCCAAATTGGAATCAATTAATTATCTTCCTTTCACTCACTTCTTCCATCCACGGGGTGAACGACATTTTTTACTATACTACACCTCATACGGTGTCATTCCGATACTCGATTGGTATTTGATATTATCTATCGACTCTGCTAATGGCAAATGGTTCTTTCAAGAGCCTTTAGAATCTTGGGTACACGCTTTCAAACCCATATTGGTACCAGTAAAGGTTGTAACAATCTCATAGGATTCTAGTACTCAACATCAACCTGTTGACATATGAGACATCTAATCACAGATACAGTCATGTCTCTTATTGTACCTGATTACTCATATACCTTCCGAAGATTTGATAAATCTTATTATTCTCCGAATGCAAGGTATATCTCTGTAAATGAGTCCCTCACAACATTAATTCCTCTAACTATAGATCATTTGGTACACAATTTTATTTTTAAATCTCAATAAATTATCAGTACCAATACTCAAGCTAGTTGCAGCACCTATCTAGTTTTGACCAACCACATCAATACTGTGTTTATCATTACGCTGTGTCTGTTCGATTCGATCAATCACGTCCAGTTTTATCTCTCAGGCTAATCGCCATGTAATGAATGTCGGTATCAGGAAAATGACCACATCTAAGTCAAGGTCCACCAATAATTCAATAGCTCATGTCCTTGACCAATATACATAATGCAATCTCGAAAATCACTTTTTCTCAAGGTACTAACCCGAGTCATTCCCTTTTTCTTGTATCAGACGGCCTTTATGAAATGTAATATTTAAACCTTCTTCATCAGTAGGATTCTATAGTTCTTCACCGCACAAGTAATGGTATCCTGACTTCAAACGTAAATATTACGACTGTCAATTTCAATTTATGGGTTATGGGTACTTCTAGACGCTGTCAAGTCTCTCAAGCGGGGAGGTATTTTGAAATACCTTTATTAGTTATTGGACTTGACCACATAAACTGGTTATAGATATAAGGGTTCCAAGTTCAGTCCCAATAAGAAGTAGGATACCAAAACTTATCGCAATTTCACATTTATCCTTCGGACGCAATCCATTTTCGATCCATATCACTTAATCCGAATTCATTTCACATAGCAGATATATTTTTACCTTGTATACATCTCTTATTCCAATATAACTTGCATTCAGAATTTATCACACTGCAATGCTTATCTCATTCCGTTTATCAATTATAACAAAACCCTTTCCTTATTTGAATTAAGTCTCGCATCCAAACATTAACATATACAAATTCCAATCATTAGATTCGAAACGTATTTCATACTCCAAAGTCTCTTTATATCTCAAAACTTTGAATCCTCTTAACAGTTTTGGGTTTTTCTCATTGATTTATAACCTTTGTTTTGGGAGAATCCAATTGAAACCCGTTCTTGATACAACGTGACCCAGAAGACTCCAGATCTCCTTACCAATTAACGCCAGTACCACAAAGTGAATCACTCGGTCTGATAATTCCCTTATCATATAATTTATGTAATTGCTTTTTCCACTCTTCTAATTCAATCAAGGCCATTCAGTACAATGGTTGAATATTAGTTCGGTATCAAATATTAAATCAATTTCAAAACTTCATCTTTCTATCTGATGTAATTCCGATAGATCATCCGGGTATGTATCAGAAAACTCCCTGTCTATGGGAATGTCTCTTTATTCCGGATATGCCTTATCCTTAACAATTACGTAAACAGTGAAACCTTTAATTTTCCTTTGTACATTTAGTTTCGAAATTTGTCCCTTCAGATACAGTGACTTTGCTTTTTCACTATCAGTCTTTCTTCAGTAGACCTCTTTTCTATCACTCTCTTTACCTTTCCTCTTTCTTGGTAACCTCGAGAGTATATATCTCATATTCTCATAGTTGCATCTTGCGCACTACTTTCTCAAAATAACATCAAATGGAGCTAACTTAGCTCGATTGAGGATCCCAGTACCTCCTATGAGTTTCCTGGACTTCCTCCGTTTCACATATCTACTTATCCAGATTATACTTCTTCAAAAAACCATAAATTTAGTTTCGTATTCATTCTCGGACTTATTACTTTATGTCTGATTTGATCATTTCATCTATAATTGCCATTATACTTATTCTGGGATGTGTTGTCGTGTAAGAGCTTCCATACACATATCCATGTAATTCTCTGAAGTCGACTCTCGGATTAAATCGGGGTACTTCCCTCTAAGCTCGACTTTCCATTTCGATATTAATGTTATAAAGGCTACTTTCTTTATAGTAGCGCAGTCTGAAAATCCGTGTAGTTTCTCCAATTCTTTAACACAAAAGTTACAAAAGCAACTTTCTCGGTAAAGTTACTTCTAAAATCATCAAGCTTTTCTATCTCATTCATCCAACCCTCTGAATCACTGAATTCTTAACCTTATTGAAAAACAGAGTCTTAAACTCCTGAAACTGTCCCGAGTCCATTAAGTTCACAGTCATACTCTAAGAATCCATGCAAGTTTTCCAATTTAATTTTTCAGTTTTTCATTACAATTGGATTCTTGACTCTAGTGCATAATAGTGTAATATTTTCTGAGATTGTCTCAGTCTTGCTCTCAATCACACCTCAAGCGTTATCATTAACACTGGGCCACTATCACTTGACTCGACAATGTCATCATTATTTCCATGTCTCGCTCAATTTTTATGAAGCGGACTCCAAATTTTCTTTTGTTTCCAGTGAAACTATAAGGTGTTCACTCAAACGAGGGTTCCCTACAACTCTCGGGCCTATCTCTACGGCCTCGACGAATGGCTCATTTTCATTTGCCAATATGGTTGTAATACCAATCAACCATATCTATCAGTTTTTCTTCATTCACTGACACAATTTTCAATAAAACACAATCATGTATACCCGTTTGTATCTAAATAATGTACAGTAATGCTGGGGACGTGAACCTACCAATTTTTTTCTTATTTCTAATATCGACTCGTATCAGGTCAACCTTGCTCTGATACCACTTCTATAACGACCCAAATTTTTACACAATTTGGTTGGGTTGCGAGTCGATATTAAGTCAGAACAATAACTTAGTGTACTTAATTTTCTATCTTAGTAGCAATTTTAAACAAAATATGTTCACATTCCCCAGACATATCATGTACGCATTACTGTACTTAAAAATAATTTAGATATAAAAGAATTTCTTATAACTGGGTATACCTTCAACGCAGAAAAATATTTCGTGGAACCATAGCTGTGCGACATGCCTTACTAACGGAAGCGTCCAAATTACTGATGAGACTCTGTGGAGGAAAGTACGGCGGTAAACTCAACATGCTCAGTAAGAAAAACACATAGTAGGTAGATAAATACACTACTTATATACTTATGTCACAAATGAGTTTCTCATAAAATATACTGTAAATTTTCAATTCAATAAAATCAGAAATGAAAATCCACAAATATTATCTTCAAAGTTTACTACTACGTTTTCACAATTTCGAAACTTCAAGCAGTGAAATAAAATTTTGAAACTGCAACGATTTCTTTTCGTCGGGTTTTCTCGAATTCTCTGAGCCTCCTTCCGTATTCCAAATGTACATATATATATATATATATATATATATATATATATATATATGTATATATATACATATATATATATATATAATATTACTTTCTCTTCTTCTTCTTCTTCTTCTTCTTCTTCTGAATTGGCCTTTGGCGCCAAATTTCTTTTCTCTTCTTCTTCATTCTTTTATTTCTCAATTTACTATTCATCCTTCATTTCCTTCTCTGTTTTCGATTTTTAACACTATTCCTCAGCATCACCGACGCTGCCGCCTCCTTCCTCCATCGCCATCCTCTCGCCATCCTTCACAGTTCACGTCTCTGCCACCATCAACTCTTTTCTCCCTCGATTCCCAGTTTCCCTCGGCTTGCTTGATCCCCTGGTAGTCCTCTTACGCAACACTATTTCGCCCCTATGTTTCCCAGGCCACTGTTCACCTCAATTCTCAACCTCATTCCTCCATCTCGTCTCTCGTCGCTGTCACCATGCTCAGCCCTCGGAGCCGCCTGTTCCACCACTTCAATAGCGAAACAGAGGTGGAAGAAGGCCTCTATTTTACTCGTACTGCCTCCCCGATCTCGCCCCCACTTCCAGCCTGCCGACTCCCTGTCTGCGCCTGTATACTCTCGATTCTCCACCGTCTTCAGCCACCTATCATCATCATTTTTTACTTCCAGTTACCAGTTTCGTTTTCAGCCTTTTAAAACCCAAGGGAAGTTCTCGATTCTGCACTTCTTCACGTAGAGGTTGCTGCATCACTGGGTTCCTCTATTCTGCCCTTCGTTGCTGTGTTTCTTACAACCAGCAATTTCCCAACCTTCCTTTATCCTCGGTACACCCTAGATGCGTGAGCAGCAGCGTCTAAGGCCCTTTGACAAACGCCACTTCTAACATCAAAGCCTTCTAGACAAACTAAGATGTGTCATTGTGTTCAACTTCACTTTTCTCTCCATTTCTTTTCCCTCGTTTTCTGCCAGCTACATTTCCTTCTTCCTCTTATTCCAGCCACTGCGCACATCAACTACCTCCATCCTATTCAACCACCAGGCCCTTCATTAGATTTTCTGCTGCAGTTCACTGCAGCAGAATGGCTCTCAGGTTTAGCTTCTAATGAAGCCAAACCAAGACTTTATTGCAGCTCCTTTGCTACCGTTCCTGCATATATGTAATATATATATATATATATATATATATATATATATATATATATATATATATATATTATATTTCCTTCATTTCCTTTCTACGTTTGTTGTTGTTGGCAGCAAATGTTTCTTAGCTTTCGGGATAACAAATCCCCTGCCATCCCTATACTCACTGCTACTTTTCAGTCCGCATTTTCAAGCTTCCTCTTCGGGTTTTCCAGCCACTTCTAACTGCTCCCATCATGCTTTTTATCTCTTGGTATTTTCTCTCCCCGAGCACCATCTCATATGTTTATATATATATTATTTTTCCTCCTTTGCTCTAAACCAAGGTCTCCTCTACCCCAATCTTTTCCAACTCAGTTTCCTTAATCCTTTTCCTAACCCACTGAAAACCATCTCATCACCACCTCCTGCACACGTTTTCTGCTTCATTTCTCAACCTATCTAGCCTATTTTTATTTTGTTTTTGTACTGCCGATGGTAACAATTAAATCTTTCTTTCAATTCCTTCAACTGTTGCCAACGACAGTAATTTACCAACCTTGGGATTGGATTCATTTTGGAAACCAATCCCCGGCTCTTCTTTCTTTTTTTTCTTTTTTTTTTAAATAAATACAATTTATATATATTTATATAATCAAAATAAATGTATATTTATATATACATTTATATCAAAATAAATTTACATATACATTTATATAATCAGAATAAATTTATATATACACATTTATATATACATTTATATAATCAAAATAAATGTGTATTTATATATACATATTTTTTATCTTATCATTATAATTATTAGTTTATTTTCATAAATCGAATTTTTAACAGAATTATCAGTCTAACCTAATCTTGTCTTTCCCAATATGATTAATTTAATTATTCATAAGTAAAGTAAATTAAATTTAAATTAAATCACGCTCGAGTCAAATTTCGAAAAAATTTCGAGAGTTTACACTAGCAAACATAGTTTTCCTATATTTTGTGCTTCATGTTCCCAAACTAGCATGTAATTTGGTTTCAATCAGCAAGTAGACTCGTCAACTTAACTGCACTACTAAATTTTCAGCCACCTGTTGTGAAATATAGGAATTAGGATTAGAAAGGATGATTAGTAGTGCTAGAGAAGATGGACTCTACTATTTTAAGAATGATAGATGCATGGAAAAATAAGTTACCAAAGTTGAGAGTAATTTTTCTTTTGTTTCCAATAATGATGTAATAGTTGGGCATCGTAGGTTAGGTCACCCTAACTTCCATTATCTTAAACATTTGTTCCTTGACTTGTTTAAAAATAGAAATCTCAATTTTTTCAATTGTGAAATTTGTCAATTAGCCAAACATACACGGCAATCATACGTTGCAAAAACATACAAAGAGTCTCACCCATTTTCATAATCCAAAATGATATTTGTGGGGCTTCTCACATTAAAATATCACAAGTACCTGATTGTTCATTACATGTATCGATGATCACAATAGACTTTGTTAGGTCTATCTTCTTAAAGAAAAGTCGAAGGCTATAAAAACATTCAAAACCTTCCATTCTATGATAAAAAAATTAGTTTTACACCTCTATTCAAACCTTGAGAACTGACCCTGGAAAATAATATTTTCACTCAATTCTAAGTGACTATCTTGCAACTAATGGGATCATTCATCATAGCTCTGATTTGGATACACCCCAACAAAACGGTGTAACGAAAATAAAAAATCATTACCTACTTGAGAGAATACTATTTTTAAAAAATTCAATTAAACATAATTCATTCATTTTTAAGATTTGGTAGGTATAAATATAGATTACAATAAAACAAAAGTTCATAACTTTAATTTTATATAATAAAATATCAAATATTTATTTGCATTTTTTAATAAAATTTGGGGTTTTATTAACCAAACATATACTCATGAAAGTTGATCGAGCTTTAAAGAGTTGGAATTAATCTAATAGTTTAATGAATTTATATAGCATAAAAAAGTAACGAGAATATTAATAAAATATATATTTAAGCCATGTTCAATACATATGATGAGCAAAAAGATAGGATAATATAAGATTATAGATAGAATTGTAGTAGATATCATTAGATCTTATATTTAATGTGTATAAGGACTAAGAGTAAGACAATATGATTTGTATACATTTTTCATCATTTCTTATATGTGTAAAATTAAGATTAGAATAAAATGATTTTTTTATTGATCAAAAGTATTTTTTTATAGAAAATAATTCATATTTATATTTTTAAATAAATTTAATTCAAATATTTTTATCTAAAAACTATTTATTGTAATTTCTAAAGTTAAAAGTTAAATTAATTTTTTTAATTTTCAATAAAATATTGTTTTTCAAATTAAATGTCTAAAAAATATTTAATTTTTAAAAATATAGATATAACAAATATTTCTCTATATTTTTATTTTATTATTTTCTTCTTCTTTTTAATTTCTTTTTATGAATTAAATTTAAAATATTTTTTATGATTTTAAGTTAAATATATTTATTTTAGAAAAATGAATTTTTCAAATAAGATGATCGTTTAATAAATACCTTGATTTTTCAATAAAAAACTCTCGTATTTTTTTTTCTTTTTCTTTTCTATTATGTTGACAAGAAAAAAAATTAAAAAGAAAAAAGTAAAAGAGAACAAAAAATTTATAATTTATTATTTTTAGTAAAGTTTGAATGCTTGTTTTAATATTATCCCGAAAAATTTTTCATCAAACTTAAAATTAATAGTCAAATATACCCTTAACTTTCTGCAAAAAAATGTATACAGGTTCTTAACTTTTTATTTTATTATAAAAGTCCATAAATTTTTATTTTACTATAAATAAATTAACCACAAATTTTTAAAATAACACAATTAAGTTTAAATATGTTAAATGACAATAACTGTTATTTAGACACAGCTGGTGTGGATAGTTTAGTAGGTTGCCACAAGGTACGCTATGTGTCACATGTATAATACAAATGAAAATGAGTGTCATTTAACATATTTAGATCTATATGCATTATTTTAAAATATTAATGGTTTAGACCATAAAATAAAAAAACTGAAAGCTTATATCAATTTTATCCAAATAGTTAAAAATATATTTAACTATTATTAAGCCTTAAACTTATAATGCACCAAAATCTTAATCAAGCTTATATTTGAATTTGATTTTGTTGCCCTAATTTTTTTTTTTTTTTAAGTTAAGGCAGAGTACCAATTGTAGGTGTTTGTGTTAAGGATTAGTCCCAAGGGTTTTTTCAAATAATTTTTTTCTTTATGTCTCTTAAATATTATAAATTATTTGCTTTGATTAAGGTGTAAACAAATAAAATATTTAATGAATAGTTCGTAACATTGTTTAATTTATGTTTGTATATTAAATATAAGTAAAGATTATGAATAATATGTTTGTTTTATTAAACGAATCCAACACAAAAAAATAGTTGTTTTTTTATTCACGAAGAAAATAATTTAAAATTTATTCATTTATGTATAAGTAAAGTTGGTTTTATTATTAGATAATAATACCAAACTAAAAGTATTATCCATTTATTATATTGGATTTATAATTTGATTTTTATGTATTATTTATTAATTTTGTAATATATAAGGTTATGAATTTATAATTATTTATTTAAATTTATCTGATTATGATTTGTTTATTAAAAATGAATATATTTTTAATTATTTTTTAATATATTTATTTATATTTTTTAAATATTTTTGTATAATTTTCACAACTATTCATTTATATTATACGAACCAATCTCTAACAAACTAACATCTAAACGAATCATATAAAATAATTTTACCGAACACAAATAATCCTTAAACTAACTTTTAATGTATCTTATTTCTTCTTTATGGCAGTCAAAATTTTCAAAGTTCTAATTTCTTCTATAAAATGAAAATTCTTAATTATTTGGATTTAAAAAAAAAAAAAAAAAGATAATGTCAATGCTTATGCGTATCCCACCTGCCAAATTTGAAGCTGACTCTTTAGCTCGAGCCGGGAAACGTCCAGCCGGCTGTTCACTCTCTCATTGCACAGTGCCCCTCGCCTTCTCTTACACTGTGAAACCCCTTTTCCTTTCCAACTCTCTTTCTTTCTCTCCATTTCCTTCTCTTTCTTTCCCTCCAAGCAAACCCTTCTCTTTTCATGTTTTTTCCTTTTCAGTTTCACCTTATGCCTTCGTTTTTTATTTGTCTCATGGACTTTGTTTTACGATGTGAATTCCTAAAGTTTTTGTTTTTTATGTGTAATTTCTGTTGGAAAATTATTTGTGTGGATCTACATATATCAATTTATTGTACATTACAGGCTATCTAATTTATTTTATTCACTTAAAAGTGATCAAATAAAGTTATTGGATTTCAGTGCATCTCAATGGGTATGTGTTTTACAATGTGTAGAGACCTGATATTTTATTTTATTTTCATGATGGGTCAAAATAGAATAAAATATACTTCAATTCTAAATAGGTTATGGTCCCCAGTCTAAACGTAATTTTTCTCATTCTCATATCCCATCAGTGAGTGAGCTAAGGTTTTCTCTCATAAATAAAAAGGTTTAGACTGGAAGATTGCTAACCCCAATCAATCAATTTCAATGGATTCAGATACGCTTCTATATTCTAATTTTCTTGATGATTGAACATGAGATCCTGGTTATAAATTATACAATTACAGTATTCCTAACAAGTGGTATCAAGAGTTTATTCATGTTTAATCATTAAGAATTAAAATTTTTTGTTTTGGTTGAAAGAAAATCAATAATATAAAGATTGGGTTTTATTTTTGGGATTGTTTGATCAATATTGGCTTGATTTGTTCCAATTATTTGATGTTGTCATCCGATTTTTGCATGGGCATTGTAGAATACACATTTAATTTCAATTATGTACAGTTAATTGGATGAAAATAAGTTCAAAAATACTTAAAAAATAAGAAAATTGAATAACAGACCCGAATCGGGTCTGTTCTGGGTCCAGTCGGGTCGGGTTGACCCGGCTGGCTAAGGAAGAACTGGGAGATCCCGAATGGGATCTCCCCCATGCGCCGAAGGTGGCGCGTGTGGTACACGCGCCACCATCCGGTGGCCTGACGGCTATCATTTTCTCCAGTCTTAAATAAAATTTAATTTTAAAATTTTTGTTAATTTTTCTGAAATTTTTTGGAATCGTTAAATATTTATTATTTAATATTTAGCATTATTTGAATTAAAACTGTATGTTATGCACATGATTATTCTTGTTTTGCTTCATGGTGATATGTTTTATAACATTTTGAGTTGATTGACTATATGTACTCTCCCTTAAATTGTCCATATATTTATGTACTCTCACCTACAAACATATGCATATTTTATGAAAAAAATAAAGTTTCAAAATAAATTAAATTAATATAAAATGTCACCAAAGTGACCTCTTTTGTATTAATTAATTTATTTTGGAAAATAAGGTTGTCATTAAGGAATTTATATGACAGTGTTTTTTAATTCATGCGGGACATAATCGGCCCAAAGAAAAATTATTTATTTGCCGAATTATTAACACATAAGGTAGTAAATATGTGATAAATTTTTTTTCATGCATGTATTATGTTAGTCCAAAGAAAGACATATTATTGGCAGGATTTGGTTATCAATATTTAGTAATAAAGTTTAAGAGTACCGCTTACAAATTGATATTTATGTCCAAAGACTAAATGTTAATGTTGTGTTTGGTATCTTATATGGCCCAAAATTATTTGGTTGTGAGCTGATTATTGTTTTTCTGCTTACAGTAAATGTTTCTTCCATATCTGCCAATTTGAATAACATTTCAGTGCTTAATGGTACTAACTTTGAAAAATGGAAGGAGCACGTAACCATTATGCTTGGGTGTATGGATCTGGACTATGCGATCAGGTCAGAACGATCTCCCGCCCCTACTGATAATAGTTCAGCTACGGAAAGGGCACTTTATGAAAAATGAGAGCGTTTAAATCGCATGAGTTTGATGATCATGAAGCACTCAATTCTAGATGCCATCAGGGGCGCAATACCTGAGGAAGAAAATACTAAAAGTTTCCTTAAGCATATTGCAGACAGATTTGCTGCAAATGAAAAGGTCGAAACAAGTACTATTCTGGCTAAACTTGTTTCAATGCGGTATAATGGCAAAGGAAACATAAGGAAATACATTATGGAAATGTCTAATCTTGTTACAAGATTAAGGGCACTAAAGTTAGAGTTGTCTGAAAACATACTCGTACACCTGATCTTGATATCTCTTCCTTCACAATTTAATCCCTTTAAGATAAGTTACAATACTCAAAAGGAGAAATAGACTCTTAACGAGCTCATTGCTCAGTGTGTGCAAGAGGAAGAGAGATTGAAACAAGAAAAGATAGAAAGTACTCAATTAACATTTTCTTCTTATGGTAATGTTGCCAACAAGAAAAGGAAAAGGAACAATACAGGAAAAGGCACTGCAAACATTGAAACTTCACAGCCTAAGGGGCAGCAGAAACATGATAAGGTGATCACTTGTTTCTTCTGCCGTAAGGATGGACATGTGAAGAAGGATTGTTCCAAATACGAAAAATGGCTTGCCAAAAAGGGTAAACTTCTCAACTTTGTTTGTTCTGAAGTTAATTTGGCTTTAGTACCCAATCACACTTTGTGGATAGATACAGGTGCAACTACTCACATAAGTGTGACAATGCAGGGCTGTCTAAGGAGCAGAAAGCCAACTGATGATAAAAGTTTCATCTACATGGGAAATGGCAAGAAAGCTTCTGTTGAGGCTGTTGGTCTATTCAAATTAAAGTTAGAATTTGGTTATTATTTAGATTTGAACGAGACTTTTTATGTACCGTTATTTAGACGGAATTTGATTTCTGTTTCTAATTTGGACAAATTGGGTTATTCTTGTTCATTTGGAAATGAAAAATTTAGTCTCTTTCAGTATTCAAATCTTATTGGTACCGGTTCTTTAGTTGACAATTTATATAAATTGGACCTACATGCCTCATAGGTTAATGAATGCTTGCATATAAATAATTATGGTACAAAGCG
Organism: Firmiana major; assembly: GCA_033439115.1. Taxonomy (NCBI): domain Eukaryota; kingdom Viridiplantae; phylum Streptophyta; class Magnoliopsida; order Malvales; family Malvaceae; genus Firmiana; species Firmiana major. The sequence goes on from CM065911.1 coordinate 11,102,363, forward strand.
CAAATTAATTAATGAGAATTCTTCTATGTTATGACACAAGCATTTATGGCATATTTCTGAACAAAGAATACGGAGACTTGTGTCAGAAGGAATTCTCGATTCTCTTGATTTTTCAGATTTTAAAATCTATATTGAGTGTATTAAGGGAAAACAAACAAATATCAAGAAAATAGGTGCCAAAAGGAGTTCAAACGTCTTGAAATTAATTCATACTGATATATGTGGTCCATTCCTTACGGCTTCTTGGAATGGTCAACAGTATTTTATTACTTTCATAGACGATTATTCTCGCTATGGGTACCTATACTTAATTCATGAGAAGTCTCAATCATTGGACGTTTTCAAGAACTATAAAGCTGAAGTTGAAAATCAACTTGGTAGAAAAATTAAAGCCGTTAAATCTGACCGTGGTGGCGAATACTATGGTAGATATGACGGATCAGGTGAACAACGTCCAGGACCCTTTGCAAGGTATTTAGCAGAATGTGGGGTCGTTCCTCAATACACCATGCCAGAGACTCCAAGACAAAATGGTGTAGCTGAAAGACGAAATCGGACCTTAAAGGATATAGTGAGAAGTATGATAAATCATTCTTCTTTACCAGAGTCACTATAGGGAGAAGTTTTAAAGACTGCAGTGTATATCCTTAATCGAGTTCTAAGCAAAGCAGTAGCTAAAACCCCATATGAGTTATGGATAGAAAAGAAGCCTAGTATTAGGCACTTGCATGTTTGGGGTTACCCGGCTGAAGTTAGGCCATACAAGCCTAACGAAAGGAAATTGGACTCAAGAACAGTAAGCTGCTACTTTGTTGGATACTCATAAAGATCGAGGGGTTTTAAGTTTTATGATCCCTCAAGTAAATCCTTTTTCGAGACGAAAAATGCTAAATTCATTGAGGATATTGAATATAGTGGGAGTGTTAAACTCAGAGATCTTGTCTTTGAAAATGAACATGTCACTGTTCCTACAATTGCAATTGAAAATGATCAGACAATTATGTCTGGCGTTATTCAAGATGCAAATACAGATTATCAAGATACTTCTGATTTACCTCCTGCTTATATTGAAGAGGCAGCTCCTATTCAATTAGAGGAGTAACAACAACCTCAATTGGAAGTGTCATTAAGGAGATCCACTAAGGAGAGGAGATCAGCGATTTCAGATGATTATATTGTTTATCTCCAAGAACATGAGTTTGATATAGAAATGGATAGGAATGAAAAATGATCCAACATCTTTCACTGAAGCCAAACAAAGTGTTCACTCCCAACATTGGATAGAGGCTATGAAAGATGAGATGAAATCAATGGAGGATAATGGCGTTTGGGATCTTATCGAATTACCTAAAGAAGCAAAACCGATTGATTGTAAATGAATTTTCAAAGCCAAACGAGATTCGAAAGGTAATATAGAAAGATATAAAGCACGTCTAGTCGCCAAAGGTTTCACTCAAAAGGAAAGCGTTGATTATAAAGAGACTTTCTCTCCAGTTTCATCGAAAGACTCTTTTAGAATCATTATGGCACTTGTAGCTTATTATAATTTAGAGTTACATCAGATGGATGTAAAGACACCGTTTCTCAATAGAGACATTGAAGAACCAATTTATATGGTGCAACTAGAAAATTTCTGTCAGATAATTCGAAACATCTGGTAAGCAAATTAAAAAAATTCATCTATGGTTTAAAGCAAACATCCCGTTAATGGTACCGAAAATTTGATCAAGTGATTACCTCATTCGGTTTTAAAGAGAACACTGTTGATCAATGTATTTATCACAAGATCAGTAGGAGTAAGTTATTCTTATGGTTCTTTATGTTGACGATATTCTGCTAACAAGCTATGATATAGGCTTATTGCATGAAACCAAGAGATTTCTATCAAGTAATTTTAAAATGAAAGATCTTGGGGATGCATCTTTTGTGTTGGGCATACAGATCCATCGAGATCGTTCTCGTGGAATACTTGACTTATCACAAAAAGCATATATCGATAAGGTGCTTAGCAGATTTGACATGAAGAATTGTGCATCAGGAGATACACCCATTGCTAAAGGTGATAAATTTAGTTTGCTTCAATGCCCAAGAAATGAGATTGAAAAGAAAGAGATGCAAAAGATTCCTTATGCCTCAGTAGTAGGGACTCTTATGTATGCTCAAGTTTATACGCGTCCGGATATTGCGTACGCAGTTGGAATGCTTGGCAGATATTTAAGTAACCCTGGTAAGGATCATTGGAAAGCAGTAAAGAGGGTTATGCGGTATCTACAGAGAACTAAAGATTACATGCTCACATATCGGAGGTCAGATCATTTAGAGATCGTTGGGTATTCAGACTCCGATTTTGCTGGTTGCCTTGATAGCAGAAAATCTACTTCTGGCTATATTTTCATGTTAGTTGAAGGAACTGTCTCATGGAAGAGTGTAAAGCAGTCACTTATAACTTCTTCCACCATGGAGGCAGAATTTATAGCCTGTTATGAGGCATCGAACCAAGCAATATGGTTGCGAAATTTTATCACCGGGCTGTGCTTTGACGATGGTATTGAGAGGCCATTGAAGATTAATTGTGATAATAAAGCCGCTGAGTTATACTCTAAGAACAACAGAAACTTGTTGAAGTCAAAGCATATTGACATTAAGTTTCTTGTTGTTAAGGAGAGAGTTCAGAGTCTTCAAATTACTATTGAACATATAAATACAAACTCCATGATTGCGGATCCACTTACAAAGGGAGTACCACCTAAGGTGTTTTATGAGCATGTAGCTCGTATGGGTGTGGTTCATCTTGATGATATACTTGTATAGTGGGAGCTTGTTTCTTGATGTTCATTAGTTATTGAGATTTTTCTGATCAGAATACAGTATTTTTGTTATTATTGAAAACTCTGAAATAAAGTAATATTCTTTCAGTAGCAGTATGCATAAAGTCTTAAAAGAATGATAAAGTAGGATCAGTTGAAAATAGACATGTTAATGGATCACGTTTCATGTAATTTTCATGCTACACATCCATACTTGATCTATGTCGTTGATTATATTAATATACGTGACCATTGATGGGTCTAGTTACGGAATATATGTAACGAAGATCGCTTTGATCCTATGTTGATATAATTGATCGACCAAATTGTTTAGAGATGTTCTTTGTAAAGATAGCAAGTATTGAGCTCATAAAGTTATTTTAAATGTACAATAGTCAAGCGATATATGTGGCCCAAGTGGGAGATTGTTGGGAAATTATTTGCGTGGGCCTACATATATCAATTTATTGTACATTACAGGCTATCTAATTTGTTTTAGTCCACTTATAAAAGTGATCAAATAAAGTTATTGGACTTCAGTGCATCTCAATTGGTATGGGCTTTACAATGTGTAGAGACCTGATATTTTATTTTATTTTCATGATGGGCCAAAATATAATAAAATATACTTCAGTTATAAATAGGTTATGGTCCCCAGTCTAAACGTAATTTTTCTCATTCTCATATCTCATCAGTGAGTGAGCTAAGGTTTTCTCTCATAAATAAAAAGGTTTAGACTGGAAGACTACTAACCCCAATCAATCAATTTCAATGGATTCAAGTACGCTTCCGTATTCTAATTTTTTTGATCATTAAACATGAGATCCTGATTATGAATTATTCAATTACAGTATTCCTAACAATTTCCTCTTGGAAGAGAAAAAGAGTGCAGCTGTGTTTCTGTTTGTTGACGTTAGTCTCATCTTTTTCTTTAAGATATATTCCTATTTTGTGCTGATATTTGGTTGAATTGATATGGGACATTACGGATCAAACCTGGCCTTGCAATGAAATAATGTTATGATATTGCAACCTATATATACGACACTAAGGCAGTTGTTGTCCAAGGCTTTCGGACTTGGATTTGGCTTTTTGGTTAATCCCTTTCCAAGTAGGTAATGGGAAGGAATCAACGGTAATGATCACGGTCTAAGGGTGGGTTTGATTAGGATGCATCAGTGTGGGAGCAAGCCTTATGTAGCTTAGCAATAGCGATGCCTCTTTCATCGGATTTGGTAAGGTGGGTGGTGGGTCCTTTATTTTCACTCTTTTTTTTTTTGGCAGTCCTCATGTTTAGCTTGGTAAAGTGGCCATGTTGAGGATCAACGTATTCAATCAGACGGATCTGAAAAATTTACAAGTAAAATAAAAATGGTGCATGAAGCAGTGGGCCTGGAGTGATGTTAAGGATAAATTGGGAAAATGAGAGGTGATCAGCTCAGAGAGTACACAATAAAAGAAAATTGACGCAAATAAAAAAAAAAACAAAATAATTAAGATTAAAATTAAATAAAAATTATATATAAATATGATATAAATTAAAAATAAAATTTTATATTTTTGTTTTTAATATAAATTTTAATATAAAAATTTTATGAAAAAAAAAGCGAGCGAGGAGCAGGGCTCGGCGCAGATGTAGGGAAGAAGGGGAGCTATAAAGAGAGAAGGAAGGCTAGAAGTGCGGGTCCCAGGAACAAGAGTACAGCGACATCACATGGCATGGATGGGGAAAAGAAAAATAAAAATATACTACTAGCAGGCTAATATGATAGCAAAGGATAACATATTGAGTGGTCCTTTTCTTTGTTCACAATTTCACATGCCATTGCTTGCTTCAGTCTTGAGTGTTGAGTCATCAGTCTTGGCCTGGGCCTTGTCTTGGCTGTTTCATCAGTCGTTGGTACCGAAAGACCCTACCACACTCCAGCAGACGCTGTAAAAGCTTCACGCTTCCTTTTCTCTTGCTTCTATAATTACCTTCACAATTCTGTCCACACTTTTCATCTTTCTTTACTCTGTCGCGCCAAAAACATATCACTATTTACTGTTAACGGTTTCTCATTAGTCATTACCTTTCCTCTGGCGTTTTGTTATTGTCTTTGTTTAGATTTTACATGTGAAATTAATTGAGTGATATATTAATTTTAAAAAATTTTAAAAAATTTTAAAAAATAAAATATCTAATTAAAAAACAGTGAGACATGTGAAATTATAAAAATTCTTTAAAGTTAATGAGATAATAATCTTAAAAGAAAAGTGGACAATTGCAGCATTTTTGGGAGAATATTATTCAACATGGATTACCCATGATCTGTGTGAATTGATCTGGATATATTATTCAAATATTAATATAGTTACATCTCCTCACAACTTCATGTGTTACCAAATTTAAGAAAAAATTTCTGAATATTTATTTAAAAATAACTATTTAATACACCATTAGTAAAAAAATTTTATTCTATAAATGAGTTAGAATGATGATACATATTTATTAAAAAATTTAAAAAATAAAAAAATAAAATAAAATATATATCATCAACTTAATCCGTTTGTGGAATCAAATATATATATATATATATATATATATATATATAATGATTTTACCACCAATTTAATAAGTTACAAATTTTAAACAAAATTTTTGCTGCCAACAAACACATTTTAACGCTTTTTTGTCACTTATAATTCATTTATTTGTAGTTTGTCATGATGTAGCTTTTATTGTTATTATTATTATTATTATTATATAAAATATTTGTGTACATATCACATTTTATTCATATTTGTTTAAAATTATTTGTAATAATAAATTTATTATACATATATATATATATATATGATAATCTATTATATTCTAAAATCAAATAAATTTTATAATTTTATCTTTGAAATTTTGACGTAATGGGCAAATTATATTATCGTTAATACCCCTTGTACATGAACAAATATATCTTATATATTTTTAGACATGTAAGTGGCTAAATAATAGTAATTTATGTTTCTGCACGTATTCAGATAAATAAAATCAATACGTGCATAGCCCAATAATTACAACCTGTTATATTATATTACATAATACACAGAAACCTAATAAGATTTGTTGATGTAAACGCTTATGTGAATATTTTTTTTTTAATAGCACATAAACTTTTACTTACGGTCCACCAAGCCAAAACTAGCCATATATCTTAAATATCTTTAATAAGTTAAATTAAAATACTATCAACTTCTTCACTTTTCCAAATTTTTTCAATCCATTTAAATAAAAATAAAACAACTAAAGTATTATATTAACATTTTAAACAATTAAAATTATCTAAGCATTACCTTCAAAATTTAAAATGATTAAAATATTATCTAATAATAATTACATTATTATATGATATTATCCATTTTAAAAAGTTATCTAATATATTTAAAATAATTAAAATTATCTAAGCATTATCTACAAATATTTAAGATAACTAAAATATTATCTAATTTCAAAAACAATTAAAATATTTATAATATCTAATCCATTTAAAATATAAAAATAAAATTTATCGAATAAACAGCAAATTAAAAGGTAATTTTTATTTTTACATTTTCTTTTATATACGATTTATTTCTACTTAGAATATATATTTGGCTTTGGTAAGTTTTTTTTTATGCATATCTTAAATTTTTAAAACTTTCCTATTCCAAAATAAAAGTGTCAATAATATAAATTATTAATGTAAACATATTTAAATAAATAAAATTAATATATACATTACACAAAATTGTAAATTAATTATTTTATATAATAAAATATATAAAAAAATCAATTAAATTAACAATTAAATCATCAATAACCAACATCGATCAAAATTGAATTAATCAAATTAAATTAATTAAATTTCATTAATTTCGATCAATTAAATCCATCTAAATCAACTTCTTTTCAATCCATCTTCCAGAACAGAAGTTTATTACGGTTGGTTTGCGTTTGACAAATTCCGTGAGCAGACACAATACTTGGTTGCTATCCAATCGTTTTGAAGACAATTTGAGTATTTTAAAAGTTTAATCTTTCCCTCACCGTGCTTTTTGGGACAAAATCTAGACCTTAGAGGATGCTTGAAGGCAGTGCTTTCATGGCTGGTGCTATTGCTAGATAAAAAAATATTCTACCTAGATTGTACTAGCTTAGGCGGCGAAGGAAATTGATGGATGTTCACTCTCTCATTGCACAGTTCCCCTCGCCTCCAACGTTTCTCTCACACTGAGCAGTCCCTTCTCCTTTCCAACTCTCTTTCTTTCTCTCCGTTTCTTTCTCTTTTCATGTTTTTTCCTTTTCAGATTCACCTTAAGCCTATCACTTCTAGTTCCGGTTCCTAATCCGGGATTCGTCCGCAAATGCATCCGTTCGAACAACCGCAACCGCCATCAGAACCTCAACCACCGCAAACGCTTCTCGACTTAATCGCAGGCGTTCTCTCTCTCCTCCTCCTTTCTTCCCTCACCGTTCAGTCTTTCGTAGGACGGTGGCAAGTCCTCCGATCAAAGCTCTGTTCTCTCCAATCCTCTCTCTCCTCAATCTCCGATTCCCCTCATTGGAACGAGAACTCTTTGCTTCACACTCTTTTCCCTTCTCTTCTCTCCACTCTCCAACGTTTAAAGGCTCTCTCCGATCAATGTACACTTTCTTCCTTCACCGGTGGAAAACTCCTCATGCAAAGCGACCTCGACATGGCTTCGTCTTCCCTCTCCAACCATCTCCACGACCTCGATTTGCTACTCAGATCTGGCGTTCTTCACCATTCAAACGCCATTGTTTTGTCACATCCGGGACCTGGTTCTGATAAAGATGATTTAGGATTTTTCGTTAGGGATCTCTTTACGCGACTTCAGATTGGAGGTATTGAGTTCAAAAAGAAAGCTTTAGAATCACTTCTTCAGCTTCTAAATGACGACGAGAAATCTGCTCTTGTGGTAGCGAAAGAAGGAAATGTTGGCTATTTGGTTAGTCTTCTTGATAATAGCTACCAACCTTTAATTCGAGAACAAGCGGTTTTAGCAGTATCGATGTTGGCTTCTTCATGTGATGAATCGAGAAAAATCGTTTTCGAAGAAGGAGGATTAGGGCCTTTATTAAGAATACTCGAAACAGGTTCCATTCCTTTAAAAGAGAAGGCCGCGATTGCTGTTGAAGCAATCACCGTCGATCCCGAAAACTCATGGGCAATTTCAGCATACGGTGGAGTCGCGGTCTTAATAGAAGCCTGCCGATCTGGTTCTCAACCTACACAAACCCACGCCGTTGGCGCTCTCCGAAACGTGGGTTACGTGGAGGATATGAGAATGGCTTTAGGTGAAGAAGGTGCGATTCCTGTTTTAGTCCAGTTATTAGTCTCAGGTACCACCGCTGGGCAAGAAAAAGCAGCCAATTGCCTTTCAATACTCGCTTCTTCGGGTGACTATTTTCGCGATTTGATTCTACAAGAAAAAGGATTGCCAAGATTAATGCTTTTGATTCACGATTTATCAAGTTCAGATGCAATCGAGCATGTTCTCCGTACAATCAGTTCACTTTCGGTCACAGATTCCGTTTCACGAATTTTATCATCATCGACGGCCTTCATTATCCAATTGGGTGAATTTATTAAGCACGGGAACATGATTTTACAACAAATTTCAGCTTCTTTGTTATCGAAGTTGTCAATTAGTGATGGAAACAAGCGAGCAATTTCTAGTTGTTTGGGTTCTTTGGTAAAATTAATGGAATCACCGAAGCCAGTGGGTTTACAGGAAGCGGCGGCGCAAGCAATTGTTTCGCTCTTGACTGTCCGATCAAATGGAAAGGAGTTTGTTAGAGATGAGAAGAGTATGATGAGATTGATGCAGATGTTGGATCCTAAGAACGAATCTGTTTCTAAAAAGTTTCCGTTGATGGTGGTGGAGGCGGTGTTGAGCGGAGGAAGCCATGGTTGCAGGAAAAGACTGGTGGATGCGGGAGCCAACAAGCATCTGCAGAGTCTGGTGGAAATGGAAGTTGCCGGAGCTAAAAAGGCGCTCCAGAGACTCGCAGGGAATAGACTCAAGAGCATTTTCAGCAGGACTTGGAGGGAATAACCAGAAAAGATACTAACCCCCGCCAACTCAGGTATGTACTTTTTACGAGGATATAATTGGAAATATGGGATTTTGTTAGGGTTTCCATCAAAACTTCTCGTTGGCGCGTGGAGTAACTGTCCTCTATTTTAGCGCCATACATTAGTGTCAAAGTACGATGTTGCCCCTTCTTGGATTTTTCGTCGGGTTTTAGTTAGTTAATTAGCGGTACTTAGTTTGCCATGTCAGCACGTGAATTACTAGTCAATAATATTTATAATTATTTTATCTTTTCATATTATTAACATTTTTTTTATTTTTGGTTTTATTGTTCATGCAGGAGTTTGTTTGGAATTTTCTAACCGTCAGAAGAATGGGAAGCTGCTTTGGTGGAAAAAGCGACAAACAATCCTTCGTATACTCCAAACTTTTTTTACCTCATTAATTGAAAGAAGTTTATATATAATATACCATTTTAAAATATTAATTATCCTTTTAATATTTTATATATGATGACAAAAAGGCATGGATGCGGTTTTAGGGAGTATCCTCGTTTGCTCTTTTTTTGTTTTTAATTTTTTTAATTAATATGTGATTCAATCATGAAGCTGAGCTGTAAGAGGGAGGTTCATTGATATGTTTCCTTCCTCTTTTTTTTTTTTTTTTCTAATTTTAATATTTGTTTAACGGACTTTGTTTTACAATGTAAATTCCTGATGTCTTTGTTTTTTATGTGTAATTTAGAAAAAGAGTGAAGCTGTGTTTCCGTTTGTTGACGTTAGTCTCATCTTTTTCTTTTAAGATAAATTCTTATTTTATGCTGATATTTGGTTGAATTGAGATGTGGGACATTACGGATCAAATCTGGGATCGCAATGAAAATGATGTTATGATGCTGCAGCCTGTATATACGCGCTAAGGTAGTTGTTGTCCAATGCTTTAGGACTTAGATTGGGCTTTTTGGTTCGTCCCTTTCTAAGTAGGTAATGGGGAGGAATCAACAGTAATGATTATGGTCTAGGGGTTTGATTAGGACGTATTAGCATGGGAGCAAGCCTTAGTGTTTAGCTTAGCAATAGTGAAGCCTCTTTCATCGGATTTGGTAATGTGGATGGTGGGTCCTTTACTTTCACACTTTGTTTGCAGTACTCAATGCTTAGCTTGGTAAAGTAGAGATGCTGAGGATCAACGTATTCAATCTGACGGATCTGAAAATTTACGAGTAATATAAAGATGATGTATGGAGCAGTGGGCCTGGAGTGATATTGTGAATCTGAAAAGGAAAAAAGAAAGGAAAATTTGGGAAAAGGAGAGGAGACCATGGCAGGGAGCACACTGTATGAATAATAGTGTAAAGGATTAAAATTAAATAAATTTTATATATAAATATAATAAACGTTAAAAATAAAATTATATATTTTCTATACTTATGTAAATTTTAAATATAAATATTTTTAATTTATATTATATAAATAAATTTATATAATATAAATATAAATTATAATCATGGATGTAGAGATTTAAGAAACAGGAGGAGGGGAAAAAAAACCGGAAGGATTGAGGAGTAGGGCTCGGCGCAGACGTAGGGAAGAAGGTGAGCTACAAAGAAACAGTGTAGGCTAGAGTGCGGGTCCCCGGAAGAAGAGTACAGGGACATCACATGGCGTGGCTGGAAAAATAAAAAAAGAGGTGTACTACTACTAGGCTAGGCTGGGAAAAACAAAAAAAATAATAAATAGGTGCACTACTACTAGGCTAGTAATAGTCTGATAGCGAAAGATAATATATTGAGTGGTCCTTGTTCTTTTTCCACAGCTTCACATGCTATTGCTTGCTTCAGTCTTGACTGTTGAGTCATCAGTCTTGGGCCTTGTCTGGTTGTCTTATCAGTCGTTGGTACCGAAGGACCCTACCACACGCCAGCAGACGCTGTAAAATGCTCCACGATTCTTTCTCTCTTGCTTCTATAATTAACTTCACAATTCTGTTCACACCTTTTATCCTGCTTTACTCTTTCGCGCCAAAAAAATACTCTACTATTTACAGCTAAATGATTCGCATTACCTTTCCTTTGGCGTTTTATTTTTTAAAAAATAAAATATTTAATTAGAAAAAAGTGAGACATGTGAAATTATAAAATTTCTTTCGTCAACTTCTTTACAAGTTAATGTGATAATAATCCATAAAAAAAAAAGATAATTGCGGCATTTTGGGGAAAATATTATTGAACATGGATTAGCCATAATTTTTTTGAATTGATCTGAATATTTATTCAAATATTCATATAGATCAATTTAAAAGATTCTCTTAATAACTTAATATGTTACCAAATTTAAAGAAAAAATGTTTGGATATTTATTTAAATGTTGATATAGATATATATATCCATTTAATTGATTTTGCCACCAACATAATATTTTTCAAATTTTAGAGAAAAATTTTGCTGCCAACAAAAACATTTCAACGTTTTTTTTTTCACCTTTAATTCATTTATTTGTAATTTGTCATGTTGTAGCCATTATTATTATTAAATAATAAAAAACAAAAAATTAGTTTCATGTTATTGTTATTGCTCATTCGAAAAATCAGATTGAAATACAAATATTTCATTCTCTTTAAAACCATTCATGATTCTGCAGAATTATACTTTTAAAATACAACAACTCATCTTTATCTTTATAGTACACTTTACAATCTTGTACCAATAGTAGAGTAAAGAACTAAAAAATCAAACACTTTTCTATCGTCCAAAAGTATATTTATGGAAAGTATTGAGTATATATATTTGAGGCTTAAGACCACTGTTTATAAGCTCAATAATTTGTAAGATATTTAATATATATTAATTATGATTTTAGGAGTTACTAATTCATTATATAGTAATGAAAAGGATTAGAAGTTACTAATTTATTTCACAGTACGGCTTTTAAAACAATGTTAAGCGATTAGTATGAAAACTAAAACAATAAACTCTTTACAATACCAACGTCAGCTTTCAATTAAATATAAATTCAATATTAAATGTTATATATTTTATTAATAAAATTATAGTTGCTATAAATTCAGAATTTAGCAGAGACATCACATTTAAATTTAAGTATTTTAAATTTTATGCGACACGGAGACATCACATTTACAGTATCTTAAAATTTGTAAAGTTCAAATATAATCAATTATTTTATTACTAGTTTGTATTCTGTGCAATGTATAAATACATAATTCATTTTTTTCATCTTAAATATATGGATATACACATTAACTAGTATTTTTTTTTAGGATTTATTCAAATTTTAAAACAAGTAATTTATAAATCGCAACAAGTCATAAGAAAATCCAACCTGTTATAACAAAGGAATTAGGAGTATTCAGCGTTGTGAATAAAAATTATGCATATAAATTATAATCCAACTTGTTAGATAATTTTTTTTATATTTAAAACAAAAAACAATACGTTGACCCTAAATCCTAAACCCTAAAAATCAAAATTACCTAATAAGGACCAAATTTAGATTAAGTTTTATTTTTGACATTTTTTAGAGTAATTATCCTATACACCGTCGATATAGTTTTTTGACTCTACAAACGGTGTCAGGTTAATTACACATGTCTTATTTTATTTATTTTTTTATTTTTGTAATATTTTTAAAGAACATGTGTAATCATCCTAACCCTATTTGTAGAGTCAAAATATTTCACTGATATTGTATACAATTATTATTATTTCTTTTATATATGAGTTTATGTTATTTAAGTAATATATTTGGGCTTGGCTACCTTCATTATGCATATCTTAAATTTTAAAAACTTTCCTATTTAAATGTGTTAATAATACACATTTTTTGTGTCTCAATACATATTTAAATAAATAAACACAAGATCACAAATTAATCATTTTATATTATATAATATATCAAAAACCAATTGAATTATCAATTAAATCAATCAAATTAATTAACTGAATTAATTGAATTTCATTAATTTTGATCTATTACATTGATCTGAATCAACTTCTTTTCATCCTAACTTCCAGAAGTTTACTACGGTGAAGAATTGAGAGTTGGAACTTGGCCCGTCAATTGGTTTGCGTTTGGCAGGTTCCATGAGCAGACACAATACAGAAGACAATTTGAGTATTTTAAAAGTTTAATCTTTCTTTCACCATCCTTTTTGGGACAAAATATAGAGCTTAGAGGATGCTCGAGGGCAGTGCTTTGATGGCTGGTGCTACTGCTAAATAAAGAAATATTCTACCTAGACTGTCCTGGCTTAGTCGGCGAAGGAAGTTGATGACTGAACATAGAATTGGTGGTTGAAGTTGAAGGTTAGTTGTTGGTCTAAAACTGCATAAAGTGTGAAAGAGAATAGAAATATATATATATATATATATATATATATATATATATATATATATATATATATATATATATAGAAGATTGCTTTTCTGTGGAAAACAAAGAAAGTGCATTTTATTAAACGTCTTTTACAAATACAAAGATTTGGACAATGATTGTCGACTGAAACACCAAATTCATGTTTGCAAATTGACAAAACTACTCTAATAGTTTATGTTCCATTGCATTTGAAAGTTCAAAGAAATGACTTCCTTCCTTACATAAGGAAGAAGTACTCGTTTCGTTGTCTCAATCATATCATATATGAAAAAAGTAATAAATTAGAAAAATAACAAAACCAAAATCACCAAAATCATGCATCCAAATTGCTTTCGGGGTAAAAGCTTACATTTTCGGTATTGCTCGTGAGGGGAGACTCAATCTTTGAATTTGATAGTCCAAGAACAGTTTTCAATTTATCATTAACTCGAGACTTCTAGTTAAGAGAAGCCCTCTAATGGTATCCACACAAGTAGGACATAAAACAAAACTTTTGCCAGACAGAGGATGTGGCCAACAACAAAAAGGAGGAGGAATGGAATTGTTTCTGTGAGTGCTAACTCCAAAGTGGCTATTAAGAATGCTCTCTCATATCATATTTTTTCTGACTTAATGTTACTTATATAGTGTCTCTTAACAAAATTTTAAAAAGGCCTTAACCTTAGCCTAACTAGATTGAGTCCATTTTGACTTTTTAAAATTACTTAATCCAAATCAATTGGCTTGTAGGGCATACTCTAACAATCTTCCACTTGCACTACAACCAATCAATCATATATTTGGATTAATAATTCATAACTATATTCTCATTATAATTGAAAAGACTAAAATACCCCTTAGTCATCTCGGGCTAAAATTACCATTAATTAAATCTTGAATTCTAGTTGGAACAAGATCTAGTCTCACTACGAATCTTACTTGTACCAGGATTCACCACATGAATCTAACTCTAATTATCTTGTTTTGGTCATACTCTTATTATGTGTGACCCTTTAGGTTTCTATTACATTGGCAGGGATTTGAAATCATATTCATAATTCACAAGCCAAAATTGACATCTAGCAATGCATCATGGCTACCCAAGTAATGAAAATGTCGATGAGTTGATAATAGACAACCTTTCCATGAGCAATTACCGTATAATTCAATCCTTTTGTCACCTAATATCTAAGTTGAACATAGAATATGCAACGTGTCATCTTTATTAAAATTCAACTACATTGTTTCTTGATCTCAAGATGAATGACTTAATCAAATGAATTCAAGATCTCATCTTGAATTTCATTTGCACTGTGACCACAGATTTTCAATCATCATTTCTATTGAGGGGTCTTAAGACATAGACTCTTATTACCAAGAGGGATTAATCCTATCTTGATCACTCGAAACCCTCATATTATTCATAATGTATACAATTACTGTCTTACTCGAAACCATCATTGAGTAACATTTACCAGAATCAAAGTACACCAATCCACATATAATATACCATGGTTGTGAGACCCCGTATAGGTATAATTGAATGATGATACATTCGTAATGTGAAGTATATGTAATATAAGTCCATAAGATTATGTACGCACTTGTAATAAGAGTCGTGATTGTACGTACAAGTTACATTATGAATGAGTATGAAGAAATGAACTTAAACATGTGAAGAATGTAAATGGAATAGAATGTGAGTAGTGTGGTAAAATGGAAGGAAGATTTGCATAAGTTGTGCACTTCCATTTGATTTATATCATAGACCATTGGCTATACAAAGATTCTACATAAGTTTTAATGTGTATGAAGTATTAATGGATGCCATTTTCAAATCTTAAAGATGATTGGATGAGAAAATGACCATGTCAACAAATTAAGGATGTTTTGGTATAAGTTCTGCGGGAAACTGCAGCAAAATCTGGAAATTATGTAGGCCAAATCGATCTCATAGGATGAGGGATCGATCTCGATGAGCCACAAATGCTTGTATTTGAGCAATGGAATAGGGCAGATCGATCTCCAATGGAGCCAGATCAATCTCCTAAACATTCTGTAATGAAAAGATCGATCCTCAAGCATACAGATCGATCTCCTTAGCTCTCTGTTTGGAGCAGATCGATCTCAAGCTTCGACAGATCGATCTCATGCATAAAATGTCATGGAAAAGAGGAATTTAAGGGGACCAGATCGATCTCCTCCTTGTGCAAATCGATCTCCTCAAGCTATTTATATAAAAAGGGCGTTGAAAATCTGCAGATTTCGGGACAAAAAATCAGTTCCTTCCCTTTCCAACCTAAAACCTAATTTTCTCTCTCCTAATCCAACCATTTTCAAAGAGATTTGAGGGAAATCTATTAGAGACAAAGTTGTTCACATCAAAGAGAAGAACAACATAGTTGGGAGGCATTTTTTCCATTTGTTGGATTTAAGCAATAAGGTGCATTTCTATTGGAGGAATGAGGAAATCAAGGTAGGTGAGTTTCTAATGCAAATACCCAAGTATATTTGTTTGGATATTGATGTGGGAAATGATTAGTATGCATAGAAATGATAGAAACTACCTAGAAAGTAAAGAATCCTCCATAACCTAGAAATAGTCTAGTGTGAGAAAGTGGAATGTAGAAATATTAATGATGAATGAGTTATCTTAAGAGGATGATTGTGTTGTGGGTACGATTTGGATGTGCTGATATTGGGATAAATTGTGAGGTTTACCACAAGGGGTAAAATGTATATTTAAGGCATTGGATAAATGCTTAGTTGAACAAGAGTAACGTTAACTCAAGTGCTTGATGGATGAATTGCAGTTCCCGACGATACACTTGAGCAAGTCGAGATAAGAACGCGAGAAGCATAAAGGAGGAGAGTCGCACTCAAGTAAATCGAGGTAAAGGACTGTGTGTTAGCTATAGAGATGTTCGTGCATATTTTACAGTAATTTCGTAGATATAATGCTAGAATTAGTACGATACTACGATTCTATGAAATGATATGGAAGCATTAAATGTACTATGATATGTATATGTATTGAGAAATGGGATAGAGTAAGGAAATAACATGATATGCATGTTTTCAATGTTTTTTTCAATTTTGTATTGAAATTGGTGATTGAGAAACGATGATGATATGTTGGCTAATTTTACATGTTTTAGCGTAGAGAGACATGCTGCATAAATAAACATGTTTTGAGTTTTAAAAAGGGAAAATAGCCACCTATCGGATTTGAGATGAGATTTGGTGTTGAACCTCTAGCTTACACCTGTTTTAATGACTTTGACTACGTGCTGGAGTGTTAGCTCGCACATGTTTCTATGCTTTCGATGTGCCGTGCTGGAGTTTAACTCGCACGATGGTTTTGAGAAAAGTGTTGGAGCTTTGCTCGCACTTGTTTTTACTGAGTTGAGGTAAACCTGGGGGTCTGGGACCCAAGGGGATGCCAACCGACGACCTTTAAACGGGTTGGGCCTTAACAATAGCTCATACTGCGCTGGAGCCTTGCGATGACTGTGTATCACGCTGCTTGCTCGCCTGGTATATGAGACATGGTTCAGGATGAAAAGTCCATCAGAGTTGGAGTATGAACTTGGGTCCACGGTCATACGTAGTACTGTGTAGTTATCTGTTGGTATACTATGTACCATGCTGGGTGCACGTGAGTACGAGTATCGCGTAGATGACACATGGCGTACCTTATACCATGAGTATATGAGGAGATGAGGTTGATTGAGATGAGCCGGAGGGTAGGACTGACCCATCCCCTTTCAGGCGAAGTGATGCCTTGTGCACACCTGATCAGTGAGGCCTGGGATCACTGACTATGGTCATATGTCGTGGATATTTGATTGCCGAAAATTTCATGCCTATCTCAAAGATTCGAGAAACAGATACAACTCAGAAAAGAAAGAGATTTGAGAAAAAAGATGTGATTGAGAAAGTAAAGAGATTTTGTGTTTTGATAAATCTCTGATTTAAACACTTGTGTCATGAGGCATTGTTTTATGAATCATGTTTTAAAATGGAAGCATGACATCTATGATTTACATGAAAATGCAATTGAGAAATGTATGTTTATAAGCATTTTCGTATAACATTTCTAATTATAATAAAAACATGGTTTTGACTTATACATGTATAGGCTATATAGGTAGTACGATATTTACCTGCTAGCATTCATTTCCTTACTGAGCTGTGGTTTGTTCATCCCACTATTTTCCCCTCCAAGTACTGAGAAGTAGGAGAGCGGTGGTCTCTAGATTTTTTTTTTGAGTTGGACAGCTCCCGCAAGTCGTAAAGGTATAAGAATTGTATACACAAGCGTATTTTGTATCTCTATTGTCGTATCGCACAGTTATACATTGGAATTGTAAACAGCTTTATGGGGATTATATGTAAGTACAATGTATTTATACAATTGATTTTGTATATCTACACACACCTGGGAATGTGAATTACAGTTTTAAATTTTTTTGCTGTAAATGTATGAATTTTAGTTATTGCATCGTCTCACAGTCCAACTGTAGTAGTGTAAGTATAGAAAAAAAAGGGCACCTGGAAGTGGGGTGTGACAGATTTGGTATCAGAGCCTGGTTAGTTTGATGTGAGTCGATGTTTAGGACTAAGAAAACATACATCCCTAATTTACTGTGCGATATTTAGATACAAATGTGTATACGGAGCTAGTAGTGAATTAAACGTTTGTTATAAATGCAGGAAAGTTATCAGGCTTGCGAGATATGCCTGAGAGACACCGCAAGAGGGGAGAGAGCTCGAGAGCTCAAGGGCAGAATGATAGGACTGAGAGGCATAGTAGATCGTCCTCTAGTCATGAGCTCCAGGAACAGATAAAGGCTTTCGATCCTCGGATAGCCCGATTAGAGGAAGACATGTGTACGATGATGACTATGATGGGTCAGATTATGACTAGGTTTGAGGGTACACCTGGTACAGCGGGACAGGCTGTACCGAATCCCTTAGCAGCTGCACCTGAACCTGAGAATGTTGCACCTGCACAACCTAAATCGGTTAGGCCACGAGATTCCCATATTCGACCAGTACCTCCTCCAATAGCACCATAGCAGTATGATGATGATGATTTGGGGTATGGATAAGACTGTGCTATGGAGAGGTTGAGGCATTTTATGGACTTTAAGCCTCCTTCTTTTAGCGGGGTAAAGGATCCGGCAGTGGCTGAGGACTGGATCAGCCAAATGGAGAAACTGTTTGACTTCTGTAGGTGTTCGGCTACGGAGAGAGTAGCGCTTCCGGCCTTTGTATTGAGAGGCAAAATAGAGCACTAGTGGAAGTCCACCAGGCCAATGTTGAAAGCTCAAGGTATGGCTATCACTTGGGATATGTTCTTGGGTGGTTTCAGAGAGCAATACATCCCAAATACCGCTCGACGTAGGTTGCAGATGGAATTTCTGAATCTGACTCAAGGGAATCAAATAGTTGATGAGTACGAGTCACGATTCACTTTACTAGGTAGATATGATCCGGACTCGATTAGGAGTGAGGCTATAAGGGTCCGTAGATTTGTAGATATACTGAGACCTTCAATTCGAGCGAAGTTGACCCCGTTTGATGTCGCTACATACAGAGAGGCTGTGCGACGGGCCCAGTTATGTGAGCAGGATTATGACCTACAGATTTTTGAGTTCAGTTGGGGTAAGGACAAGGGTTTGAGGAAGCTGAGAGATGGCAAGAGTGCCAAATTTGATCGAAAGTTCATGAGTAAGCGTCGGAGAGAAGCAGATGAGTTCCAAAAAAAGGTTGTAGACCTTTTATGCCTCCGACTAAGACACCAGCTAGGGGCATAGTGATCGGTGGACCCCGACCGACTACCACTACAAAAATAGACACCTTCAGCGACGGATTTTGTGACGGAATTTCCGTCAGAAAAATTATAATTCCGTTACTAATCACGTTTACAGACGGAATTAGCGACGGATATGTCTGTCGCCAATTCCGTTGCTATTTTCGATGTGGCTGATACTCCTCCGTTGCAGATACATTATTCCGTTACTAATTCCGTCGTTAAAAGCTATAAAATTAATTCCGTCACTGAAACCTTTTAGAGACGGAATTCCGTTGCTGAAAGTTATTGATTTTTTTTTTTGATATTCCGTTGCTGATCGACAGTAGATATTATTCCGTTACTAAAGTATTTTAGAGACGGAATTCCGTTGCTGAAAATATTTTTATTCTTTTATAATTTTGTGTAAATATTCCGTATCTAAATAGTTTCTAAGACGGAATTCCGTGGTTAAAAGTAAATTTATTTTTTATTATTATTCCGTTGCTAAATTCAATCAGAGACGGAATTCCGTTGCTGATGCGATTTTTTTATTTTTGCGTAAAACAATATAAATAAAGAAATTTCCGTTATAGGGGTAAGGGAAATAAAATAAGGTGAACATAACCCCAAAAACAAATCCAGTGCTTGCAAGCAGAATGTGACACCAGATTGTTCACCTCACAAGGAAAGAGTGTTAACAACATAATGCCAATTCTAAATAATTGAAGATATTAATTTACAACAAATACATAAATGCCCTTTTTCATTTAATCATTAATCAATCCAAAAATTTTAGGTATTGCTTGTCTATGAATGCCTACCAAATTACCAATTCGTACACACTTAATGAGAACAATTACCTGTGAACCAGAACCAATGATTGGATCACTTCCCCTTAAGCCATCTACAATCTCAGTATATAATTGTTCTTTAGGAGTTGCTGCAGGTGCATCGTAATATGAGAATTCAACAACATCTACATCACACCACACGCCTCCTGACCCCTGACCCAATATTTTAAATAAGCATTTTAACTTTCCAAACAAAAGATAAGTCAATTCAAGAAAGGTTAGTCATACATTAGAAAATTTTCTTGCTCAGATCCAATATGCTAGTTTGAAAACTTCCAAAACTACATAATCATAATCTTAAAAGAGTCAAATCTAGCATGAGAAAGCTCTCAAGGATATTGTAGAACATTACAATCTACAGAAGATATCAAAACCAACAAATTTGATGCAGCATAAGAAAAGAACAACCTTTCACTGCAACCCACCTCCCATAAAACTAGGAGAAACCAAAAGAGAAACAATTAAAGAAAGATAAAACCATGGTCGTTCAGTAAAAGCAGTGAAACTAGAAGCATTAAACTTACTCACCTCAAGTGCAGCAGGTAAACATTGAAACTGGCAAAGCCATTGCCTATGAACTTTTCGAGCGACAAAGACAAGAATAGCTGGTATATCTGTCAAAACACCCCGTCGAATACGGAATCCAATTGCTGTGCCAAGGCTAAACCTACGCAGCTTTTTACTATGAAATGCTCTTATGGTCATCAACTCAAGTAAGGTGGTTGCTTGCTGACCCGATGGCAATCGTCAAAGAGTTTCAGGCAGCACCCCTTTCTGTAGGTTTCCAAAATAGTTTGCTCTATCTTCTGCTGCATCGATTAATCGACTTGAAGTAGGCCATGAGAAGTAGGCAGCATTGCTCTCAGAATGCTGAGCACCAGATGCAAAGGGCTGAAGAGGTGAAGGACTTGATGAAGGCAGATTAAGATGATTGCAGCAATTTCTTTCCAAATCTAATTCAGATTCCTCTGATTCTGTTGATCCAGAGTGATGAAATCTTAAATCCAATCTGGTCCTCTCCATCTTTCAGCTCTCCTAAATAATAATAATAATTCAATTGTCTCAAAAATCAATGTATATTTTAGTGATATAAAGCAAATTGAAGTGGAAACATGATCATGATAACAGGCAATACTTAGACGTGATTACATTCAATTATAATAGCAAAAGAAGGAAACTTTGATAATCATTAAAACAGATAAAAAGGTAAATCATACTAACTCGGTTAATTCCATAAAGGCCGATAGAATACGAGTGCAGCTCAATGGCAAACCACAGTAACTGCAAATGGCAAAAGATCAAATTAAAAAACAAGAGCTGTTCACTCTAACCTCTTAAATGGAGAGAATACTAATAGAATACAAATCTATGAATGTCATACTCGCTGACAACTTACTTAATATGGATAGAACAGGTAACTATCCTGAAGTACATCAGTAATTTACACAACCCCCCCCCAAAAAAAAAAACATAAATAGTAACAAAAACAGGATATCATTCTATTCAAAGTCTGATGGCCATAGAGGAAAAAAGATTCTTCAAAGGGTATTTTCACAAGTGAAAACCAACGCAGATACTACTAGTCATTCAGTTTTTCTTCCAAGTTGGAATATTATTATGTTTGGTTCTATGTTGCTGGTATTATGTGAAATCCAAGGTAGACTTGAGACTAATATAAACTTCACCCTCATCGCAGCCTTGTCATGGTCACTGACGCTATTCATTCCACTAACAGGCAAAAGTATTGGTGATTTGGTGTCAAGTAATCTACAGAATTTCTAAATGATTTTAATTTCCTAATTCTCCCGGTAGTTTACTGTTTAAATAAATAAATAATAATAATTAAAAAAAAAAACCTTGGATGTATTTAGAAGTCTTCATTATTTAAAGCATAGACGACGTTGTTGGCAAATGCTAGATACCAAGCAATGCCCAGACAAGGTATTGTGATTCCCGATTATGGGTGATGATGAAGACTGCTAGTGCGTAGGACCCGTGATAGAAATAAATTAGTTTTCCTATTATAGCTTTGAATTGCAATGAACAATGAATGTAGTAGAGAGAACCTAGTGCGCAGAGCAATTTAGAGAGCAAAGATAAAAAATTAGTTTCGTGCCTTTTATTTTTAAATAGTTTAAAGAATTTTATAGCACTGGATTGAAGAGATAGTACCGTAATCGATCTGGGTCTGGGTCGGTCTGGGTCTCCAGTGCAGGCACTGTAATCGGTGGCGGATCCAAGGACGGGAGGAAACCGGGGATAGAGGGAGAGGGTGTGGCGACAGAATGCAGATCGGGAAGGACTGCGTCTGGGAGAGTGAAAGGGGTGAGGGGAGGGATTCCGTTTCCGACGGCAACAACAGTCCGCGGAGGACTCTGGATTTTTGTACTGGTGCGAGGGAGGGGGGATCGGCGAGCAGTAACAGTCCACGGAGGACTCTGGATCTTTTGGTTTCCAGAAATGAAAAAGAAAGGGGGGGGCGCGGTCCTCGAGCAATTCCCGCCCACCCCCTTTTGTTTGTCATTTACATAAAAAAAAATTATTCAATATAAATAAATAATGAGGGCATCAACAACGGAATTCCGTTGCTGATGCCTATTTTTAAAGGATTTTTTTTTTAAATAATTTTTAAAAAATTATTAGAACATCAGAAACGGAATTCCGTTTCCGATGTCTTTTTGTAACGCAAATTTTATTTATTTTATATTATTTTTTATAAACATTAATAAATATGGCATCAGCAACGGAATTCCGTTGCTGATGCTCATTTGTAACGGAATTTTATTTACTATATATTGTATATTTTAAAAACATCAAAAAAATAGTGCATCAGTAACGAAATTCCGTTGCTGATAGTATTTTGTAACGGAATATTTTGTTTAATTAGTTATATTTTAATAAAAATATAAAAATTAAGGCATCAGCAACGGAATTCCGTTGCCGATGACCTTTTGTAACGGAATATTTTGTTTAATTATATATCTTTTCAATAATAATATAAAAATTAGGGCATCAGTAACGGAATTCCGTTGCTGATAGCCTTTTGTAACGAAGTTTTTCTATTATTGATATCTTTTTATATAAAAATTAACTAATAGTGCATCAGCAACGGAATTCCGTTGCTGATGGCGTTTTGTAACGGAATTATTTATTTAATTACTTATATTTTCAACAATAATATAAAAATTAGGGCTTCAGTAACGGAATTCCGTTGCTGATAGTATTTTGTAACGGAATATTTTGTTTAATTAGTTATATTTTAATAAAAATATAAAAATTAAGGCATCAGCAACGAAATTCCGTTGCCGATGACCTTTTGTAACGGAATATTTTGTTTAATTATATATCTTTCAATAATAATATAAAAATTAGGAAATCAGCAACGGAATTCCGTTGCTGATAGCCTTTTGTAACAGAATTTTTCTATTATTGATATCTTTTTATATAAAAATTAACTAATAGTGCATCAGCAACGGAATTCCGTTACTGATGGACTTTTGTAACGGAATTATTTATTTAATTACTTATATTTTCAACAATAATATAAAAATTAGGGTATCAGCAACGGAATTCCGTTGCTGATAGCGTTCTGTAACGGAATATTTTGTTTAATTAGTTGTATTTTAATAAAATTATAAAAATTAAGGCATCAGTAACGGAATTTCGTTGCTGATTGTCTTTTGTAACGGAATTATTTATTTAATTACTTATATTTTCAACAATAATATAAAAATTAGGGCATCAACAACGGAATTCCGTTGCTGATAACCTTTTGTAACGGAATATTTTATTTAATTAGTTGTATTTTAATAAAAATATAAAAATTAAGGCATCAGCAACGGAATTCCGCTGCCGATGACCTTTTGTAACGGAATATTTTGTTTAATTATCAATATTTTCAATAATAATATAAAAATTTTGGCATCAGCAACGGAATTCCGTTCCTGATACCCTTTTGTAACGGAATATTTATTTTATTTATATTATTTTATTTAAAATTTAAAAAATGAGGGAATCAGTAACGGAATTCCGTAGCTGATGCCTTTTTGTAACAAAAATTTATTATAATTGATATGATTTTTAATAAAAATAAAACAAATTTATTGCATTAGCTACGGAATTCCGTTGCTAAATCCGTCGTTAAAATTTTGCGTCTTTCCGTTACCAATTTGTAACGGAATTCCGTTATAAATTCCGTTGCCTTTTGATAATAGTAAATGTACTATTATTAGTGACGAAAATCCGTTACAAATCCGTTACAAATTATATTTTTTAGCAACATAAAAATTCCGTCACTAATTTTCCGTTTCTGAAAGTGTTTTATTTTGTAGTGTACGAATCAGTGTAGAGTATGTGGCCGATATCATGGTGGTAGGGCATGTTACCTTTAAAGTACACGATGCTTCAGATGTGGCAAGTTTGGACATTATGCAAAGGAATGTCCAGAGATAGTTGAGGTAATTTCACAGAGGGGTAAGGAGCCAAAGAGAGTTCCTACAGTTACACCTCCTGCAAGGAAGAGAGCCTCGGTTGAAGAAAAAGGAAAACAAGTTGTGGGTTAAGGTAGCGTGTATGTGATAGACCAGGCATCAGCTGATACCTCATCTGAGGTGATAAAAGGTACAATCTTGATTTTCAATTTGAAGGTTATAGTTTTGTTTGATTCTGGTGCTATGCATTCCTTTATATCGCCTACATGTGCATCAAAGTTAAAAAGGTCTTGTAGAACCCACATACTTAAGTAGGACTTTATTAATAAGTACTCCAATGAGAGTTAGCCAATTAGTCGAGCAAGTGTATAAAGATTGTAAAGTAAGGGTAGGAGATGAGTGTGCGACAGCCAACCTGATTTTGTTGAATATGTGTGACATTGATGTAATCTTGGGAATGGATTGGTTAGCTACCAATCATGCTGTCATAGACTGTCGTTCTAAGTCCATTAAGTTTTCTCTACCCGAAGAATGTGTTGTAAGATTTTAAGAGAAGAAATGAAATCTTGAATTTTGTGATAAGTAAAGTACATTGGTATAAATGACTTGAATGTTGTTTTGAAGGTTTTATTGCTTATGTGGTGGATTTGGACAAAACACATCCGGATATAGATGACATTCTAGTGGTGAGAGAATTCCCTGATGTCTTTTCAGACGACCTACCGGGATTGTCACCGGATAGAGAAATGGAGTTTGGTATCGACTTGACGCTTGGAACCGAGCCGATATCCAAGTCACCATATAGGATGGCTCCAGTTGAGCTAGAAGAATTAAAGAAGCAGTTGCAAGATATGCTGGACAATTTGTTTATAAGACCTAGCGTCTCACCATGGGGAGCTCCGATATTGTTTGTGAAGAAGAGAGATGGGAGCCTTAGGTTGTGTATTGACTATAGGATGTTGAACAAGGTTACCATTAAGAATAAATATCCCTTGTCACGCATTGATGACCTATTGGATCAGTTTCGAGGAACGCAGATCTTTTCCAAGATAGATCTAAGTCTGGGTATCATCAATTGAAGATTCGGAAGGAGGATGTGCCCAAGATAGCCTTCCGCACCCGTTATGGTCATTACGAATTCCTGATGATGCCTTTCGGGTTGACTAATGCGCAAGAAGCTTTTATGGCTCTAATGAATGAAGTATTCAAGCCATACCTGGACCAGTTTGTGATTTTTTTCATTGATGATATATTAGTGTATTCAAGGTCTGGAGGAGAATATGAGCAGCACTTGAGGATTGTTTTGCAAACCCTCCGAGAGAGAAGGATGAATGCTAAACTAAGTAAATGTGACTTCTGGCTAGAGCAGATTTCTTTTCTGGGCCAATGTTGTATCGAAGGATGAGGTATCAGTAGATCCATCCAAGACCGAGGCCGTAGTTCAATGGGAACAACCCAGGACAGTCACAGAGATCAAAAATTTTTTGGGTTTAGCTGGTTACTACAGGAGATTTGTAGAGGGTTTCTCTAGATTGACTGCTCCATTGACAAGTCTTACGAGGAAGAGTGTGGAGTTTACATGGGATGAAGCTTGTGAGAGGAGTTTTCAGGAACTTAAGCGCAGATTAACCACCACACCGGTTCTTATCATCCCTAACAGCTCAGGAAACTACTCGGTGTATATAGATGCTTCGCATCAAGGACTAGGTTGTGTTTTGATGCAAGATTGAAGGGTAGTAGCTTATGGATCTAGACAACTGAAAGATCATAAAAGGAACTACCCCACTCATGATTTGGAGTTAGCAGTCGTAGTATTTGCATTGAAGATATGGCGCCACTACTTGTATGGTGAAAGATTTCAGATCTTCACGGATCACAAGAGTTTGAAGTATCTGTTCTCACAAAAGGAGTTAAACATGAGGCAAAGAAGGTGGTTAGAACTCCTCAAGGACTACGATTGTGAGATTTTGTACCACCCGAGGAAGGCGAATGTGGTTGCCGATGCATTGATTAGAAAGAGTCTCGGGTTGGTATCACATATGATGGTTAGAGAGCACGAGTTGTTGGAACAATTCACAAACCTTAGTCCGGATATGATCCTACCTGATATTGGAAGCTATGGGATTATTGCTAGCTTGAGATTAGAACCAGAGTTGATTGAGAGAATCCGACAAGCTCAGCAAATTGATCAACGGTGTAATGATGTAATTAGCCAAATTCAGAAGGGGAAGGGTACAAAGTTGTATTGAGTTCAGATGGAGTACTAAGGTTTGGAGATAGAATATGTGTTCCTAAGGATTCAGAGCTGAGAAAGTTGATCTTGTCAGAGGCTCACTCATCGAGATATACAATATACCCGGGGAGTAATAAAATGTATCAGAATCTTCAAAAGGTATATTGGTGGTCTAGAATGAAGAGAGACATAGCTGAGTATGTCGCTAGATGTCTCATTTGTCAGCAGGTAAAGGTTGAGCATTAGAATCCAGGAGGATTGTTGCAACCTCTACCGATACCAACATGGAAGTGGGAGTACGTCATCATGGACTTTGTGATGGGGTTACCGAGAACCCGTAAGAACCATGATGCCATATGGGTGATACTAGATCGGTTAATGAAATCGACACACTTTTTAGCCATGAGATCTACAGATATATTGAGTGCACTGGTGAACCTGTATGTGCGAGAAATAGTGAGATTGCATGGAGTCCCAGTGAGTGTTGTTTCTGATCGGGATGCTCGCTTCACTTTCTACTTTTAGGGACATTTTCAGGAAGCGATGGGGACCCAGTTGAGTTTTAGCATCGCTTTTCATTCTCAAACAGATGGTCAGTCAGACAGGACTATACAGACCCTGGAAGATATGTTGAGAGCGTGTGTGCTGGATTTTAGAGGCTCATGGGACGATCACTTGCCATTGATTGAGTTCGCCTACAATAACAATTATCACTCAAGTATTGGTATGGCCCATTATGAGGCACTATACGGTCGTAGATACCGATCGCCCATTGGTTGGGAAGAAGTTGGTGACAGACAGTTGTTCGCTCTTGATTTGGTTAAACAAGCCTCAGAGGATGTTCAGATAATATGCGAGAGGCTGCGAACAGCTCAAAGTCGATAAAAGAGCTACGTTGACATGAGACGGAGACCACTTGAGTTTGATGTGGGTGAGTTCATATTTTTTAGAGTATCTCCTTCTAAGGGAATAACGAGGTTTTGGAAGAAATGGAAACTAAGTCCTCGTTACATTGGTCCCTTCGAGATCTTGGATAGAGTGGGAGATGAAGCATATAGGCTAGCTTTACCACCTGAGCTAGCAGAAGTCCACAATGTCTTCTATGTTTCTATGCTTCGGAAGTACTACCCAGATCCGACACATGTAATTAGCTACGAGCCGTTGGAGCTCAAGGAGGATATGTCGTATGTTGAGAGACCGATCCGCATATTGGACAGAAAAAAGAAGATGTCGCGGAGCAAGACGATTTCATTAGTTACGATTTTGTGGTAACATCACACCGTAGAAGAGGCCACATGGGAATTGGAAAGTTTGATGCGGGAGAAGTATTCCGAGTTATTCACAGATTGAATTAGTTCTAATTTGGAGGACCAAATTTTCTAAGTGGGGGAGAATGTGAGACCCCGTATAGGTATAATTGTATGATGATACATTCGTAATGTGAAGTATATGTAATGTAGGTCCATAAGATTATGTACGCACTTGTAATAAGAGTCGTGATTGTACATACAAGTTGCATTATGAATGAGTATGAAGAAATGGACTTAAACATGTGAAGAATGTGAATGGAATAGAATATGAGTAGTGTGGTAAAATGGAAGGAAGATTTGCATAAGTTGTGCACTTCCGTTTGATTTATATCATAGACCATTGACTATACAAAGATTCTACATAAGTTTTAATGTGTATGAAGTATTAATGGATGTCGTTTTCAAGTCTCAAAAATGATTGGATGAGAAAATGACCATTGCAGCAAATTATGGATGTTTTGGTATAAGTTCTGCAGGAAACTGCAGCAAAATCTGGAAATTATGTAGGCCATATCGATCTCATAGGATGAGGGATCATATGGATGAGCCAAAAATGCTTGTATTTAAGCAATGGAATAGGGCATATCGATCTCCAATGGAGCCAGATCGATCTCCTAAACATTCTGTAATGAAAAGATCGATCCTCAAGCATACAGATTGATCTCCTTAGCTCTCTGTTTGGAGCAGATCGATCTCAAGCTTCGACAGATCGATCTCATGCTTAAAATGTCGTGAAAAAGAAGAATTTAAGGGGACCAGATCGATCTTCTCCTTGTGCAGATCGATCTCCTCAAGCTATTTATATAAAAATGGCGTTGAAAATCTGCAGATTTCAGGACAAAAAACCATTTCCTTCCCTTTCCAACCCAAAACTTAGTTTTCTCTCTCCAAATCCAACCATTTTCAAAGAGATTTGAGGGAAAGCTATTAGAGACAAAGTTGTTCATATCAAAGATAAGAACAACATAGTTGAGAGGCATTTTTCTCATTTGTTGGATTTAAGCAACAAGGTGCATTTCTATTGGAGGAATGAGGAAATCAAGGTAGGTGAGTTTCTAATGCAAATACCCAAGTATATTTGTTTGGATATTGATGTGGGAAATGATTAGTATGCATAGAAATGATAGAACCTACCTAGAAAGTAAAGAATCATCCATAACCTAGAAATAGTCTAGTGTGAGAAAGTGGAATGTAAAAATATTAATGATGAATGAGTTATCTTAAGAGGATGATTGTGTTGTGGGTACGATTTGGATGTGTTGATATTGGGATAAATTGTGAGGTTTACCACAATGGGTAAAATGTATATTTAAGGCATTGGATAAATGCTTAGTTGAACAACAGTTAGAAACATTAACTCAAGTGCTTGATGGATGAATTGCAGTTCGTGACGATACACCGGAGCAAGTCGAGATAAGAACGCGAGAAGCATAAAGGAGGAGAGTCGCACTCAAGTAAATCGAGGTAAGGGACTGTGTGTTAGCTATAGAGATATTCGTGCGTATTTTTCGACAATTTCGTAGATATAATGCTAGAATTAGTACGATACTACGATTCTATAAAATGATATGGAATCATTAAATGTACTATGATATGTATATGTATTGAGAAATGGGATAGGGCAAGGAAATAGCATGATGTGCATGTTTTCAATGTTTTTCTCAATTTTGTATTGATATTGGTGATTGAGAAACGATGATGATAGGTTGACTAATTTTACATGTTTTAGCATGGAGAGACATGCTGCATAAATAAACATGTTTTGAGTTTTAAAAAGTTAAAATAGCCACTTATCGGATTTGTGATGAGATTTGGTATTGAACCTCTAGCTCACACCTGTTTTAATGACTTTGACTATATGCTGGAGTGTTAGCTCGCACATGTTTCTATGCTTTCGATGTGTCGTGCTGGAGTTCAACTCGCACGATGGTTTTGAGAAAAGTGTTGGAGCTTTGCTCGCACCTATTTTTACTGAGTTGAGGTAAACCTAGGGATTTGGGACCCAAGGGGGTGCCAGCTGACGGTCTTTGAACGAGTTGGGCCTTAACAATAGCTCGTACCGCGCTGGAGCCTTGCGATGATTGTGTATCACGCTGCTTACTCGCCTGGTATATGAGACATGGTTCAGAATGAAAAGTCCATCGGAGTTGGAGTATGGACTTGGGTCCACGGTCGTACGTAGTACTGTGTAGTTGTCTATTGGTATACTATGTACCGTGCTGGGTGCATGTGAGTACGAGTATCGCGTAGATGACACATGACGTACCTTATACCGTGAGTATATGAGGAGATGAGGTTGATTGAGATGAGCCGAAGGGTAGGACTGACCCATCCCCCTTCAGGCGAAGTGATGCCTTATGCACACCTGATCAGTGAGGCCTGAGATCACTGACTATGGCCATATGTCGTGTATATTTGATTGCCGAAAATTCTATGCATGTCTCAGAGATTCAGGAAATAGATACAACTTAGAAAAGAAAGAGATTTGAGGAAAAGATGTGATTGAGAAAGTAAAGAGATTTTGTGTTTCGATAAATCTTTTATTTAAACACTTGTGCCATGAGGGCATTGTTTTATAAATCATGTTTTAAAATGGAAGCATGACATCTATGATTTACATGAAAATGCAATTGAGAAATGCATGTTTACAAGCATTTTCGTATAACATTTCCAATTATAATGAAAACATGGTTTTGGCTTATACATGCATGGGCTATGTGGGTAGTATGATATCTACCTGCTAGCATTCATTTCCTTACTGAGTTGTGGTTTGCTCATCCCACATTTTTCCCCTCCAGGTACTGAGAAGTAGGAGAGCGGTGGTCTTTAGATTTCTTTTTGAGTTGAACAGCTCCCGCCAGTCGTAAAAGTATAAGAATTGTATACACAAGCGTATTTTGTATTTATCTTGTCGTATCGCACTGTTATACCTTAGAATTGTAAATAGCTTTATGGGGATTATATGTAAGTACAATGTATTTATACAATTGATTTTGTATATCTACACACACCTGGGAATGTGAATTAAAGTTTTAAATTTTTCGTTGTAAATGTATGAATTTTAGTTATTGCATCGTCTCACAGCCCAACCGTAGTAACGTAAGTATGGAAAAAAAAAAGGGGCACCTGGAAGTGGGGTGTGACAATGGTGATCTCAAGTCTAAGGATCACATATACCATTGCTATTTGAGAACATTTAATGACACTCAATGTAACAATTCACATAAAGTTCTCAAAATGGGTCAATCCAGTATATTTATTCACAATGATCACCTATATGATGATTTAGATATCACCATATTCATGACTTATGAGATCAATCACCCAAAGGAATCTAACACATGTTAGTCTTACTGTATCACTGATGTCCCTTCTCAATGATACTATGACTAGGGATATTTTAGAATATTATTCTTTGTATCATAAGGATCTCATCATCAAAGTCACTACTTTGATTCCCTTGATACAAATTCTGCTATTCTATGGAGTTTATCATTTGATTATGACTTGAGTAAATTAAACAATAAAAAATGATAAATAAATGTCATGTATTATTATATAATATAAACAAACACAATGTCAAAAGTATAATATTCTTGCCTAGTTGGTTTTGTACTTTATTCTTGAATTCCTTAAACTTTTCAAAATATTTTGACTTGTGTCTCATTAGATACAAATAGTCACATTTGTTGTAGTCATCAGTGAATGTAATGAAGTATTGAAACCCTCCTTTAACCTGTGTGGTTAATGGGCCACATACATCTATATGTATAAGCTCTAGTAAACCACCAACCCTTTCACTTGTTCCTATAAAAAGGGCCTTGGTCATCTTACCAAGCAAACAAGATTCGTATACATCGTATGATTTAAAATCAAATGAATCTAAGTGTCCATCTTTACGGAGTTTAGATATGCGTTTCTCATTTATGTGACCAAGACTATAATGCCAGAGGAATGTAGGGTTAATCTCATTACCCTTTGATCTCTTGGAATTAACACTGTAAATGTGATTATCTAAGTCTAAAACATACAATCCACTCATAACAGAAACACTGACATAGAAAATATCATTAAAGTAAATTGAACAACTATTGTTCATAATTTTAACAGAAAACCTTTTCTTGTCCAAACAAGAAATAGAAATAATATTCTTAGCAATTGATGGAACATAATAACAATTATCAAGTTCTAGAATTAGGCCCGAAGGCAACGATAAACTAAAAGTTCCTACAGCTAATGCAACAACCATTGGCAAATTTTGTACTCCTTGTTAGACCCTGCACATTCATGCAAATATAAGAACCACATACAATATGTAATACCTAAGATGAAAAAGTAGACAAGTTTATCGCAATCACATATATACTAGAGGTGGAAGTCTCACTTCTTTTCATTTTCTTCAGCTCATTAAGGTACACAGTGCAGTTTCTCTTTCAATGACCAATCTTATCGCAGTAGAAACAATTTTCTGTCTTAGCAACTCCACCAGATGGATTGAGATTCTTAACCTTTCCCTTCTTATTACCCTTGTGCTTGGGCTTACCGTTAGGTTTGCCTTTGCCTTTGGATTAAGCTTTGTTAACCACCATAACAGAAGTAGGCTTTGACTTCTTCAAGTCTTGTTCAGCAGTTCCCAACAAGTTGAGCAATTCTACCAGTGTCTGATCCATACTATTTATGTTACAGTGCAACACAAACGAACTATAGTTATTTGTTAGGGATTAAAGGATTAGATCAACTGACAACTTTTTACACATGGTGAAGCCAGTGCTTCCAGCTTTTCAATGTACATAATCATATTAAGTACATGAGCTTGCACTAGAGCCCCCTAAGCCATTTTACTTTAGAAGAACACCTTAGATATCTCATAACGTTCGTGTCGTGCTTGCTCTTCGAACATTTCCTTGAGATGTTTGATCATATCAAACAATTTCATATTCTCATGTTGCTTCTGGAGTTCATAATTCATGGAAGCTAACATTATGCACTGTACGCTAGTGGCATCATCCAAATGCTTCTGATAAGCTTGCTTATCAGAGTGGAAGCATTCTGTCGAGGTTAAGCAGGGATTACACACTCTAGAATATATAACTTTTTGTCCTGAGTGAGGACTATTCTCAAATATCTATACTAGTCCAAGAAGTTTGCCTCAACCAACTTGTTATCCTTCTCAAGGATGGAACGTAAGGATAGATTGTTGTTTGCCATGATAATTCTATAATTATAAAAGATAAATATATGCAAATAAGTAACATTTTGATTAAAATCATTTAATTATGGTCTTTTAATTAAATGAATTACTCTTGTTATTTTCCTCAAGCTAATAGCCCTTACTATCAACTCCGGAAGCTTTTTGCACTAAACTTCTTAATGGTTCAGGATCATATTTGGTCTCATTATGACTTTAGTTGAGTTAATGCATCCAATGAGATTATTTAGGTAGACAACTCTGGTCAATTGCATCTCATGCAACTTTTGGATAGTTGGGTGAGCAACTCTTATTCTAACTCATCAGAAAGGTTAAAGCCCAACCTATGCCTCTATATTTTAATAGGTTTAACTGAGCTAATGGCCTAATTTGATTTAGTGAAGTTTAACCCAATACACTTGGAGATAACTCTTATCTCATGCAACATTAATGACTAAGGTAGGTATGGCATTGACTAAGCCAAAGTAGCACAATACCGAACATAGTCTCTTTCACTTGCACCATATTAGAAGACATCTTAATTTGTTATTTTTGACTTAATATTTATTTTGAGTAATTTGTTAATTTATCGTCTCACCTAGCGTGCTTTTCTAACATATATATCAACATATATAAATAAAAGTATAAAATTAAACATGACACGATTATGGCCTTTCTATTACAAATAAAGCTAGGGATACATTACTTTTTAATGTCTTCTCCTCAGTTTCGCTTCAAGTGTCACCTGGGTTCACCTTGGCACTGGACCATCTTGGCTCCAAATGTTGTACATTTTACAAGATAATCTTAATTTATCTATGTAACTATTACATAAATAAATTACAAATAAAAGCAAGGCTCGCAGGCCCAATTGAAATCAATTTAAATAAAATTACAACCCATGTAAACCTAGGCCCATAACAATGCACCATGCATCCATCCATATCACATACGAATCAAGCATCAAGCATGCATAATAACATTACATATTAATTTGCATGCTTCCTAATTAAAATCTAATTTTAATCAATTATCAGTATCAAGTGCTGTTTTGATTTAATTTTAATTCTCAAAATTCAATTTGGGCTCCAATTAAAATTTTAATCTCATTAAAATCTCAAAAACCATTGGATAACTCTTATCCAATTTTTAAGATACAAATTTTATTTTAAAACATTTTTAATTTTAAAGTTTTTATCAAGATATCTTTTAAAATTTTAATCTTATTAAAATTTCAAAATCATTGGGTAACTCTTATCCAATTTCAATTTAAAAAATATCTCTTTAAAATATATTTAGTTTAAAACTCTATCAGGATAACTTTTATCCTAATTTATCTTTTAATTAAAATATATTTTAAATAAATAAAATTAATAATAATATTATTTTATTTTAAAAAAAAATTCTTGTCAAACAATTTTCACAACTACCCAGAAGTATATTAAAAGCTACAATCATAACTTACATCAAAACCTACAGAGTTTCTATATATTTATAATTGTCTTACGATTATTTTAGAATTGCCCAAACGAGTTTTGAAAATTAAAATTAAACTTGTAACAATTTATAATAAAAAAAAGCACCGCTACAAATCAAATTCGCTATTCCAAAAGGCATTTGCACACTAGCTCTGATACTATTGTAAGGTTTCATTGTCTCGATTTATCAAGTCATACACAAAAAAGGCAACGAATTAGAAAAATGACGAAACCAAAATCACCAAGATCATGCAACCAAATTTCTTTTGAGATAAAAACTTACATTTTTGGTATTATTCATGTAAGGAGATTCAACCTTTGAATTTGATAACCCACGAACAGTTTTCGATTTATCGTTAACTCGAGACTCCTAGTTGAAAGAAATCCTCTAATGATATCCACACAAATAAGACATAAAACAGTCAGGCATACAGTGTGGCCAACGGCAAAAGAGAGGAGGAATGGAATTGTTTCTATGAGTGCTAGCTCCAAAAGGTAAAATGACTATTAAGAACTTCTCTCATATTTTTCTGATTTAATATTTCTTATATAGTGCCTCTTAACAAAACTTTGAAAAAACCTTAGCCTAAGTCCAATTAGATGGGGTCTATTTGAGTCTTTTTTTAAATTACTTAATCTAAATTCAATTGACTTATAGGATATACTTTAACACATGTTTCCTTATAAGAAGTGTCATTCATGAGATGGAGGAAGGGAAATTGGATTGAGAGATTGCTTTTTGTGGAACAACCTAGAGCCGAGATAGGGGCCAAGTTGTTGGGCCGTATGACACAGCCCAACTTGATGCAGAATTTGGGCAGCAAGAGCCCGAAGCAGAAGGTGGTGAGAGAATGGATTGAGCCCAACATAGATTTTGCCTTAACGTTAGATAAGTTCTAGGTGTAGATGTACATATATATGGCTTTTGTATTGTGAATAAGATTACCCATTTTTGCAATTCTTCAAACAATTCTATGATACCTTTAACAGTAGATCGAATTTGAAAAGGACACTTTGTTTTTACATTTTTTTTTGTTTCCTAAAAGGACACTTTTTTTTGTGTCCCGATTACCCGCATTGCGTATAAATTGCAATATAACCAAGATGTCATAATTAATTAAAAGTCATGCCGACCGTGAAACTTAGTCATATGAACTCTCATTGGTTCAGTGTGCCCAGAAACAACCATTACTGAATAGTATTACTATGCCCTCTGCTCATTAAGAAAGCCTAGCTAGCTCTTTCAATCTAAGACGAGATTGAACTTGGTAATGTCCACTGTTTTCTCTAGTTAGAGTTCAAATTTAAATGTTTTCCTTTTAAATGTTGAAGGATATCGTTTAGTCTATTTTACTTCGAAATAAGATACTTTGCCCCACAGAAGGAGAAAAAAAAAAAGTTTCACCGAGAACTTTTATGTTGGATTATCCTGGAATATATTTCCAAAAAAAAAATGAATGTAAAACCTGTCAGCTAGAAAATTTGTTTAATGAAAGTTATTTACAAAATGAATATACATTTTTATTCAAGAATAGATCAAACCATATGCCTTGCCATAATCTTGTTTTGGTTCTGCAACCACAACTCTTGTTGAAGTAACACATTTTGTTGATCTACAGACCCATCAGAAGAAACATCGTTGTTAGCTTTCATTGTAGGCCATGGAGCGAAAGGATCATATTCATCATCCTGAAACGCGGCTGTTGTCCCATTAGGATTCTGGGGATTAGATGTTGGCGTTGCCTGGAATGTTGGTATGGCCATTTCATTAGGACTCTGAGCGAAGAAAGTTGGTGTTGCCCGAAATGTTGGTGCCATTGATAAGTTATCAGGAAAAGCTGCATTGTCATTGGTACTGGTTGCAATCAATGATATATCAGTTTCAGTAGGACTCTGAGCGAAGAAAGTTGGTGCTGCTTGAAATGTTGGTGCCAGTGAGAACTTATCAGGAAAAGCAGCATTCTCATTGGTATTGGTGGCAATGGATGCTGATATATCTGTTTCATCTTCAAGAAATGGATTGTATTGGCGTGGTGGTACTATTGGTCTTTGATCAAATAAATAATTTGCCGTGGAGGACTCAATTTCATTGGTTAAACGTTGAGAAGCTTGTGCAGGTTGTGTTGCGGCTTCCACTGGCACAAGCTCCCAACCTTCCTTTCCACCATTGCTCCAGTTCGATGCTGAATTTTGTTGTTGTTCTTCCGGTTCTTTTTTATCTTCCTGAAGCCAGTCATCAAAACAGGAGTGGCCGTTGGCCACAATTTGAGGAATGAATTGATGTGGAGGTACTGTTGGTCTTTGATCAAATGAATAATTTTCCATGGAGGGCTCAATTCCATTGCCTAAATGTTGAGAAGCTTGCGCAATTTGTGTTGCAGCTTCCACTGGCACAAGCTCCCAACATTCCTTATCACCATTGCTCCAATTTGATGCTGAATTTTGTCGTTGCTCTTCTGGTTCTTTTTTATCTCCCCGAAGCCAGTCATCAAAAAACGAATGGCCATTGGCTACATTGCGAGAAGCTTGCTCGAGCTGTTGATTCTCTTGTAGCCAGTCATTGATATATGAATGACCATTGCCTCCAATTTGAGAAGCTTGTTCTTTTCTATGATCTTCTTGCAGCCAGTTGTTGAAAAGAGAAAGACCATTCTCTCCATTTTGAGAAGCTTGTTCTTGTTTATTATCTTCTTGTACCCAATTGTCAAAGAAAGAGTGATCATTTGGCAAGTTTTTAGAAGCCTGTACAGGTTGTTGTGGCGCCTCTAGTAAATCAATCCCCCAACAACCCTTTTCACCATTAGTTGAATCCGAAATTCCTGAATCTTGTTGTTCTTGGGTCTTATCTACAATTGGCCAATCATCGAAGGAAACAAAATCTATAGTCACATTTGTCCCCTGATCAATGGGCAAGGAATGGTTTGAACCAGTTTCAGTGACATTATACATGTCTTCTTGTTCGTGACACCGTTGTGCAGACACCTCTGGAAATTGCCCGGTTGAGAAAGATGGGCTTAGAGTTCCAGCAGATTCTGTCTGACTCATCAAATCTTCCAAAGATGTGCATTTTAAACCAGCTTGAGATTCCTTCTTTGTAGTTTCTGAAGGATCCGTGGCTGGTGGTGCCGGGAGAAGAAGCAACTGAGGCGAATTAGAAGATGGGGATTTCCCAGGTGATGGGAACGAAGCTTGATCTTTCAAGAATTCTTGTAATGTTTCCATAAGCTCTTCTGATATCTTTTGCACACTTGGATATTCCGAGGTTCTCCCAATTCCAAGGCTCTTACAAAAATCATAAAACGAAGAAAGCTCTTCGAATTGTTTCGTGGCTTTGACACAATACTGAAAGGCATTGACGCAGGATTGATATTGCAAATGAAAGAAACCATCCAAAAGAAGACCGAGTCCATCAGATATGTCCCTGTAAAGATCAAAGCTTTCTCGGACGACAGCATAAAGAGAAACCAAAACCAACCGGTTTGTCTTGGCTGCACCTGTTGGCTTCGTGGCAATGGCTCTATCAAGCAATCTTTGCCAATAAGAAATCCTGTCAAGCAACATTGGCGGCTTCATGTCTCGAATAGGCTGTTGGTTAACTCGGCGGCTTCTTGGATGGCTACTTTGCTTCTCTTTGTACGTAAATCTTCTCTGAAGCTTCCCTGTAACAAAGCAATCTAAACGCTCATCAAGATACAAGGCAAACGACCTGACAAAAGCCGTGTAATCATAAGGGCTTGAATTGGAGTAATCTTTGGAAGTGGAAAGGTTTAGAATCTTGGCTCCACGATTCCTTGCATGAAGGACTTCTTGAGGGAAAAATGGGTCGCCATCCTGAAAAATCCGGAGAACAAGCATCAAGGATTTGAGGGCAACAACCCAATTCTTCGTTTTGCCAATTCTTTTGGCAATGGCATGGGCACATATTGCAGCATTAAGCTTGTTGGATGAGATTGTCTGAAGGATTTCCTCGACGTAACGTTCGTCAATGGGCACTTGATCACGGGTTGTGGCCTTGAGAACAGCCACATCAAGATTTGAAGAATTGGTATTAACAACCTTGGCAAGGCTGATGCTGGTTTGGTCCTTCACTGCCCCAATTGCCTTCTTTAACTTGCTTGGCATGGTTGATTGATTCCCAAGCCTTTTCTTTCCTAATTACACCCAGAAGCTCTCTTTTTTCCTTTTGGGACTTGTTTTCTCGGAAAATTATGATCCTAAAAAAAGAATTGGGTGGGAATGTATCGTTTATTTTGGGTGGCGAAGACTGTAACCAAAGCCTTGAGACTCTCCCTACCCTGTAAACGTGAGAAAGACTCGTAAATTTCGTTGACCCATTCCTTAAATTTTGGAATTTCGTAGCCAGGAGTGCATAACCATTCACCAGACAGAGGGTTTTTCCATAAAACTTAACAACTAAAGATTATTATACAGTCAAAGATTCAAGAGAAATGGGGTTGCAAATATCCCTAGTCCCCAGCTGCATATATCCCATCCAATCTGCGGTGAATTTCTTCACTTTCATCTCAACATGCTAAGCACTAAGACAGTACTATCCGGGCTTTGCAGGTCGCCTTGGCTTGACTGGTCATTTTGGGTTTCCTCTTGGATCACAGCTGGCCATTATATTTTACTCGGCTTTTTCGTTTTATGTAACTGAGGTCTGAGGCTGGGAGTAGAGTTGAACTAAAATTTTACATCATATCATTTTTGCTAAACGCTCAATTTGGGCCCAACGTTTAGGATTGTTTAATTTGGGACCTAAACTAAACTTTTAATTCTAACAAATTAGGATATAATATTTTCGAGATATATCATCAATTAAAGACTTTTGTAAATAGAAAATGAACAATGTTTTACACGTGTCTTTCTCACGTTTTGGGTTTGCTGTTTTTTTTGTTTTTTATTTGTTTGGATTAAGTCGAAAAAACAAAGACTCCTATAAGCTGATTACATCAAACTACCCAACTTAATGGGATTATGAAGGAGAACCTATATATTGTAGATGTAATCTGAGGGCACCTAGAAGAACTTCATGGACTGCTTCCAATCCTAGTAGAAGATTTTATGGGTGCTCATAGTTTTCGGTAAGTAACTTAATAATTTTCAATAAATTGAATTTAGTCAAATAGGGTTGAATAATCTAATTTTCTTGTTATAGGAGACTGTTTGTGGATTTCATGCTTGGCACGATCCAAGATTTTGTGATAGAGCAAAAGAAATTATTCTTGATTTAAAACAGAGAGAAGTTTTTAAATGAAGAATTGAAAATGTTTAGGAATGAAGTGTTGTATTTGACAGACAATGTAATGGATGATGTTGAAGAAAAGATGCTATTGAAGGCTAAAATTTTAGCATTGAGGAAGAAATTGAAAGAAAACAATGAAGATGAGGTTGTTTGTGTGTTTAGTTGGAAATTGATAGCGTTGATGTCATTATCAATTATGTTTTTGTGTTTATGTATCTGTAATGACTCAAACAAGGAAAGACTTACTACCTTACCTCAAGTTGTACAGTTGATGTAATGTGCAAACTTTAACTTTAGGAAAGATGGTTTTATACAAATGTTTATGAAGAATGAATGAAATGTTATTTTGATGTTTTCTGCAAGATTTAGAATGAATGAATGGAATATTATTTTGTTTGAATGAATGAATGTGATTTGGAGGAATGAATGAAAATGAAAGTGATTTTCTTGGAAAATGATGAATGAAATGTTTGTTGGTGCAATTAATAAAGAATGAAATATTTGTTGGTGCGATGAATGAAATTGAAATTGAAATTGAAATTGAAAATAGTTGTTAACCAAAACAAATGAATTACTTAAAAATGATTTTGTTAACCTAACCAAATAACATCATTTAAGGATAATTTCATTCACAATACAAAGTTAAAAAACAAGATATCTAACTAAAAACACAAATATCATTCATTAGCACAAATTTCATCTATTAACACAAATATCATTCACCATACATTATGAAACCTAATATTTTGATTAACCCCTACATCCAGCAAACAGAAAAGAAAAATAAAAGAAAGACAGTTAAGATGAAAAATCATCATCTGTTACATCAGAAATATCCCAAGCTACATGAATAGTAAGCATCAAACAACAAGCAAACAGATAAGATCTATTTCTTCTTTTTGGTTTTGCTTAAATTTCGGGAACCACTCATGCCATACAACTTTTCATCAGCATCTGTAAAACATCTCCCACTAAATACTGGTAGCTCTTTTACATTTTTTCTGACAACAATTGTATTTTGACTGCCAGTGGCTGGAGTGATCTATGCAAATGCAGATGCATGTCCAACTGCTGACTTAGTTGCTGTTGCTGATCTAGTAGCATTACCAGCTGCTAAAGTTGATGCAATTGCAGAAAAAGATGTAGAAGTTGTTGCAATTGCTAACCTAAAAGCAGAAGCAGATGCTGAAAATTTGCACCAAGCCTAAAAGCAGAAGCAAAAACACCAACAACTGGATCAAAGATCTGTTGCCTCTTGAGTTGGTTGAACATTTGATGTGGTAGATGCACTTTGGTCAGGGTGCATCTCCCCAGACATATCTCTCATCGATGCTTGCTGCTATAGAGAAAAGATAAAGTTGAATAGTTAGTATCACATAAAAAGTTGCAGATTATGACAGGAAAAAAAACTTTTATTACAAGACAGACAATTACCTTTTTACTCTTAAAAGGACAACCTCTCTTGTTGTGGCCTTCATCATAACACAAAGTGCATGTCATTATCATACCCTTCCTTGACAAGTTGGATTGACTCTTTTTTTTTTTTAATAGTGCTGGGAGAACTGGTTCTTCTCCAGTTGTTGACTTGGGCTAATCCTTCATTCCAAGGACAGGCTGCAATGCATTCTCATAAGCTAGCATGTATGAAACCAGCTTGACACATAGTCTTCTACATGGCCCTTTAAATCCCTTATATCACATATGGCATGAGCACATGGGAATAAAGGTCAAACCTTCTACAGCTAGATCCTTTTGTATCTAGTTTTACAATGAACCGCTCATCATTCAGATCAATATCATAACCAGCATCTCCATTGAACCTCATAACACGTCGAGAGGCAATTATTGAATTCTTTTCAATTATATTCCATATAATAGGACCAATAATAGCTCTCCACTTGGTTCATTTTGTCGTCTTTATCACAATCCTTAGCATCAAAGTTTTCCTAATGACTTCAAATAAAGATATTACTTGCTTCTTTCTTGCTTTCAGTAATGTCCCATTGAATGCTTCACACAAGTTGTTGTCGACCAATTCACATCTGCCATCAAGGTTGAAGAAAGCTCTACACCATTTTTTAGGTGGAACTCTAACTATGTCTCCAGCTGCCCTTTGCTTCTTCTCTTTCAATTTGTTCAAATTCTCTTCATATACCCTAATAATTTGGGACTTCGCAGTCTTCCAAAACCATTTCTTCATTTTTCCCCCTTATATCCTTTTTTGCACCAGTTCATATACACATGTCTAGCACAAAACCTGTGCTTAGCATCTGGTAGCAATTGGTCAATTGCATTGTGTAGCCCCTACATGGTAAATAAAGTGCGAAAATTCCATTAGCATGGGCAACCTAATCTATGTAATTTAATTTATTTATTAAAAGCAATTTAAAAATGTATATTACTTTACCTTTTGTTGGTCTGTCATGACTATCCATCCTAAACCATTTCTTATATTGATATCTGACTCAATAAACCATAACCAAGGAGTTGTACACTCCACTTCAACCAACGCCCAAGCCATTGAAAACATTTGGTTGTTTCCATCTCTGCCCACAGCACAGTAGCTCACCTTTTATCAAGCTCTTTAACCAACACCCCTCTAACCCTAAAAAAGGTCACATCCATTCACCAACCTAAGTGCATCTAAATATATATAATATCTTTCAAACACAGGTGAGGATGTTGGAATCTGCCTATGCACTTTCATTTTCATTGTGCTACCAGGATTGAAAACCCTAAGTAAATTGGCATAATCCTACAAATGACTAAACTCTTCTTTATAATTGTTGATAACTCCATCAACTGCTTCATTTTTAGCTCTTCTTACCATACTAATATTCACCCTTGCATCATAATCATCCTTTACTGCCCTCTGCACATTTGCATTCCTAATGAAAGAATCTTTCTTAAACCTATCTAAGTACAACCCAGCCAGTAAAGATTGCATAAGTCTAGGATTTCTAAACATCCCGTTGCAATCATGAACATCCTTATAAGCTTTTACTTGAAAGGACTATAGTTTTTTATCATAAGATGCATAAATTACCCAATGACATTTCTCTATAGCACACTTACCTCTAACACTAGTGTTACTGGTTTTAGCCCAAACTATTGCCCCATTTTTTTTAATAAACATCAATGATACTACATATTTAAATAGTTTAGAATTCTCAAATAACATGCCTAATTCTATGTAAGGGCTAACTACAGAGGGATTATACACTGGAAACTTGGCTTTCCTCCTAATAGCATCGTCAACCATTTCTTCCCCATCACTAACAGGATCACCATATTCATCTGAGTCATTGTACTCACTCTCATATCCTTTTTCACTAATAGGCTCATTGTTGTTTTCCTTCTTTAATGAGGCTGAGGTTGACTATGGCGCAAACTCATCCCTAACCACATTTACATTATGCTCACTCCCTCACCCCCTTCTTCTGTCCTACTTTTTCTTTTCTCAATTCTCATCTTCTTAAATTTGTCTTTAGCATTAACTAATTCTTCATCTTCATTGCCGCTTAAATATTGAACATCTACATCTACATCAACTTCATCTTCATCTACAACATCAGCATTAACAACCTATCTTGGCTAGCATCTTCATTTCCTACTTCTTCATTTCCTACCTCATTTCCTACATCTTCATTTACTCCCTCATCAAATTGACTAGGTGGTGGCAAGCTACCTATCTCAACAGCCTCATCT
This sequence comes from Firmiana major, assembly GCA_033439115.1. NCBI lineage: Eukaryota > Viridiplantae > Streptophyta > Magnoliopsida > Malvales > Malvaceae > Firmiana > Firmiana major. Next base: position 11,145,855 of record CM065911.1, read on the forward strand.
ACTCCATGATCTATGTACACATCTACAACTCCATTATCTACCATATATCCTATCATATCAAGGGTTCTATCATCATCCTAAATTAACCTAAGCCCATTACCAAGTGTTTTCCTAAGCATTATATAAAATAATCTTTTAATGTTCACATGACCAGCTTCTTCACATGTGTTTAGTATCTCAAAATAACTAACCCTATCAAGATCAAATGTTAGCTCATCAACAGACCCATCCTTATACTCTACTCCTGACTCTTACCAATAAAGGTTCCACCATGATGAAACCTTATTATGCTTAAGTGAAAAGTCATCCTTGTCAACAAGAAACAAAATGTATATAATGTACATTAAAGACAATGGTATAAATCATACAAATATATTTATCACTCTGTTAAAGGAATTAAAATTGTTGATTACAATCATACATTTTCGAATATAACTAATATAACAGCAACAACAACAACAACAACAATAACAAACAAAGAAAGTAAACACATATTCTGCAATTACATATACACAACATCAACAATTGACCATAAATTAATCACCCAAATTGCTTTTACACTGTACAGAACAACAAAAAATTAATTTGACTATATTAAATAACAAATAAACCTAAAATTAGACAATGTGTCGATGGTGACTGTATAGAACATCAATGAAGCAATGAACTCGTATCGCAACTATAATGAAATTCAAAGGAAAAAGAATTACCTCACTTCAGATCGAAGGAACCCTTCACCTCGCCTCGTCGGACACTGAAAAAACCTCACTTTGTCGACCACCGAGTCAAGGAAAAGAAAAGGGTTAGCCCAATCAATGACCAAGATTCAACTCGAAATCCCTAAACATTAAACCCCAAATTTTATCTGAAATCAAATTGAAAACCCTAATCCCTAAATTCCCCAAATAGGTCTTCAGTTTCTCGAGCATAATTGTTTTTTTCTTAATTTAACAAAATAAATTTACAAAATTTACCACATTTTACTTTAATTAAAAACAAGTAAAAAATAATCATAATATGGCCGACATGTCAGCTACCATGTCGGCAATTTTATGCCACATAGAATAAACTTAAGTCTTCACTCTCCTGTGCGGCGCATGTAAAACACTACTTATTTTAACATTTTTGGTTAAATTCAAAAAATAATTTTTTTATTTGTAACGTATAATTTTTAATTATTTATATTTTATGTATTTTCAATGTTATTATGTTAGTTAATTTAAAATCAAAGTTGCTATATTAATATATTATGTAAATAAATAAAGGATAATTATTTTATACATGTCAGTGGAGTTTTTTGACTCTACAAATAAGGTTAGAATGATTACACATGCTTTTTAAAAATATTAAAAAAATAAAAAATTAATAAAATAGAACATGTGTAATCATCTTAACTCAACTTTTGTTAAAAAAATTTATTAACAATATATAAAATAATTATCCATAAATAAATAAAAAAATTATCATCAAAAAGTCTTTCATTATTAGAAAATATTTTTATGTTGATAAAAAAAATAGAAAATAGTCAATTTTTAGATTCCTTTGACTGATAAATTATTTCGATAAAATGACTAGGGGTACATTTGATGGGTAAATTTATTAAAATTAAGTAATAATTTAAAATAATCAAATCAGATTTGAAAATCGATGTTTTTCAAATCTTATGTGCAATCAATCTTGATTTAATCAGTGAATTTTAAGTCTGACACGTATTATAATATAATTATTATATATTCGATGCATAGTTAATATATAAATTTAAGTCATTTACTCATATCATAATAATTAATTAATTTACTAATATCTATATATAATAATTTTTATATTAAATTTATGAAAAAAAAATGAAGTGATATGTTATCATCATTGATATTATTTAAAATTTATACATTGATAATACATAAAATATAAATATTTAAAATATTAGATTATATAAATGTGTATTTAAATACTTTGTAGCAAAATGCAGGTCCTATCCTAATTTACATTTAAACTTGTAATTTTTATTATTGTTTTGTAATTAAAGTTGTCCATAAATTGGAACTGATCTGATTCAGTATCAGTAGGCCCTTCCAAAACATTGGCCGGGACCTGAACAATCCATTTCAGTTTCATTAGGTTCATTTACTATTTAAAATAATAATAAACTATTTTAAATTATTTTAGTATCGGTATTTTATTCAACCTGATCTATGGACTCTAAATTCTCTTCGGTGTTTATTTTTTCATAAATAAATCTTCTCCTTTTTCAACCAAATTAACCAATAATCGTAATAATATCCGCAATGTTAAAATAATACATCTAAAAGTTTCGATGAATATTATATTTTTTCAAAAGATGTTAAAGATGCATTTCTCATACCGATTTAATACATTCAAGAAAGTTATTTTTTTTTTACGTGTAGATCTTAAAATTTAAATCTCAAACTTAATTTGTAAAATGATATTTGCTTATCAATTATTACAACCCTTAAAATTGCATAAGATAATTTTTCTTTTAAATACATATAGATCCAAATACTTAAACAAATTGCATAATTGTGTACGAAAAAGTTTTTCTCTTTTTTGTTTTCTCATAATTCAGAAGGATACAGAATTGAGTTTGTATGCAGTGGGTTATTATGGTGTATGTAACTATGCCTGGGCAAAAAAACAGTAGAAAAATGAAAGTGGGAATTTCAATAATAGAGCATGCGAGTAGACAGTGAGAAGAGCCAAGTTAGTACTAACTGGGAGCCAGGCAGGGGAATCCCATCTCTGCTTCAACTTAGCTTTGATGTTTCTGGACATATAAACCTCTTGGGTGGTGCACCATCCTTGACAGCCTCACCTTTCATAATGCCCCCACCATGTTGGGTGGTGCACACCACATGTTCTGCCAACCATAATTTTCCTTTACAAGTAATTCCTCACACCAATAATCAACACCATAATTACTCTGCTCCTTCAATATCCCCACCTTTCAATTTAATTCACTATAAATTTTAATTTCTTTGAAAATTTACAAATTTCAAATTTAAATTTCAATATTTACATTTTTCTTCTTCATTTCAAAATTTTTTATTTTATATAAAAAAGAAAGCAATGGATCCTTCTCCATTAAAATTTAATAAAATTTTATAAAGTAGATACAAATTTAATAATTAAATATATTTTTAATTTTTTATATAAAGTAGATACAAATTTTTAATATCTTATAGTATAAAAATAAGTTTATAAATATTTATTTTATTATAAATAAATTTTTAATTTTTTAAAATTATATAATTAAATTTAAATTTGTTAAATGATACTAATTTTTATTAGTATTATGTACGTGACATGTCACGTGGTAATCAATTAAACTATTCATGTCAATTTTTACATAGGATGTCCAAACAACAATAAATATCATTTAACAGATCTGAACTTAATTGTATAATTTTAAAAATTAAAAATTTATTTACAATAAAATAAAAAATTATAAATTAATTTTTACATAATAAAATGTTGTAGATTTATATTTATTTTGTATAAAAAATTAAAAATATATTTGATTATTAAATCAATTAAAAATGAAACATTCCTGTGATTTACATCAATACTTTTCTCATCATCGCAATGTCTTCCACCATCAAATTATGATTATACCTTGCATTTGTAATTTCTGTGTTATCTTGCATAGAAAAGGCAACGTGCAAAGTATTCCCCATTTTTCCTGATTGAAATGTCCTACAATTTTCTATTGAAAAAAAAAAAAAAAAAAAACACAGCTCAATCTGGACCCAAGGTAACTTTCAACACTAGCATGGTACTTTTGATCATTACACCTTCCGAATTTCCAGTTATCCAATCAGGGCCTACAAGTTTACCTTTCTTTATGATCTTATCCTCAACAATTGAGGGTTTTTTTTTTTTTGGTCATGTAAGAAATTGTTAGTATACCTAGTTGTTATTGACATTCTAACCTTTGTTTAGGATTAAAATTAAGAGTGAATTTCATTTAACTCATTCCATTTAAATTTTGATTTAAAATTAATTTATTAACTGAGAAATATATATTTTGATTTAAAATTATTAATTTGATATTAAAAAAAATCGTTCTATTAAGTTAGTATTAAAAAAAAATTATGAAATATTCATAATACCTTTTTTAGTATTAAAAAATAAAAATCTCATAAATTTTTTAAAAAAAATGCTTAAAAATTAATATTTAGTATAAAATTTATTGTTAATATTGGAGAATATAATATTATTAATTTAAATTTAATAATTAATTGATATGAACTTGAGTATCTATTTTCGAAATTAATAAATTAAATTTAAATTTAAATATTTCAATAAAATTACGTTAAAATCAATTTTAACCGACAACAATAGACTGGATTGCAAACATCTTTGACCTTGATTGAAGTGGTCGTAGCCAAGTTTAAGTCTTATTCATAACCTGTCTTCGTATTATTCTAATTCCCTGCATCTATTTCCTAACTTGAGACAAATCTCCTCCAACTCCTTTTTGGAGATACTGATAACGACTAATGAGCCAATTGGGCTAATGTGTTGTGGTCATGGCTATAGTACATGCTCTACAGCGCTTGAAAAAGCATTATAATGAGGGAGAAATTTGGTTAACATTAATGTCAAAATATTGGCTTAAAATGTTGGGGTTTTTTGCTTTTTTTTTTTTCAGTGTTTTGAGAATGGAATCCAATGTGGACTTTGGTTGATCCAATGTACAAGAGCCTTTTTTTTTTCTAACATAAAGAAGGCTTGTAAGCCCTACCATTCACCCAATCTGGCCACCTAGAACTCCTTTGGTGGCGCTTTGTGAGGCCAAAAGTGGCTACTTGGTACCATTTAGGCCTTACAGCAGCCAGATATGGCTGCTTGGCAGCCCTTTTCGGCTTTTTTGGCGGCCGAATCGGGTCCTTGGCAACCCCTTTCATTCTTTCGAAATCAATAATTTCATTTTTTTTTTTATTTTTTTATCACTTTTGGACCATTGGTTGGTGATCGAATTAGTACTGTTGGTTGGATTCTCTCCCCAATGCTAAGGATAAAGATGGATATTCAAAAAGTATCAAGGCAAAATGAAACGACTGTCCCATCAAACCAAACATGCTACAAAGAGCAGAATAATGGCATTGGATCTAAAGCCTAACTAGGCAATAGCAGTATTGAGTTTTACAATCAAACTCTAAGAATTTGTTTAAAACCATACAACGTTTGTTTTTGCAGAGATAACAAACTTTATTAGATGGTATAGAGGAATTAGGAAGTGGCCTCATGAACACTTGATCAGCAAGATCACCATTTAGAAATGAATTGTTAGCATCCATTTGACATGTTGGCCACTTTTTTATTCTAAAGATAGCCAAAAGGGAGGAAACATACACGAGACAAGCAACTAGAGTAAAGGTCTCTTCATAATTAATCCAGACTCTTTAGTAAATCTTCTAACAACAAGACAACAAGACGTGCTTTGTAAATTTTCATCACTTCATTAGATTGAGTTTTAATCTTATAAATTCACATATAATCAATGATTAACTTGTCAAATTGTCAATCTATAATGTCCCAAGTATAAATTTTCTCAAGTGCTTGTAACTTTTCTATCATTGCTTACTACCCACAAAGGATTAGAAGCAACCTAAAAGAAGTTACGAGGCTCATGTAATGTGGTTAAAGCATAATAGTAATAAAAATCACGGAATTGAGTGTTTGATTCCCTTACTCGAATAGTGAAGAAAAAGAGAAGATACGTATAGGGAATGCACGAATGTACCAGCACAAGTCTTGATTATATCAAAAATTAAGGAAGATGAGTCACTGTTTGAGTTAAAAGTACCTACAAGTATCTTGTCAGTTGATCAAAGATCAGAAAATAAGGTTATGAAAATCTGTGAAAAGAGAGATTGGAATGTAAAACATAGATACTAGCATATGGTTTATGTTCGCAAAAGATCACATTGTGTGACACACGAAGACACCTAGAGATTAGATCATCACACTCATACCCTTTGTGTTGTATACTATAACCCAAAAAGCAAAATAACCAAGCTCAAAGTACATATAGTTCATTCATGATCAGGAAAGAGTACAAAACAAGCACACCAAAAAATTTAACAGAATGATGGTCGGTATACAACTCAAAAGAACATCACGTGCCTAGTCTAGTATGGGAACACGGTTGATAGTGTAAACAACAGGAAGAGTGACTAAGCCCCAAAATTGTTCAAGAAGTGATGAAGAAACAAGGTCACAAAAATGTCTAGAATATGACGATTTTTTTTCAGCTCTACCATTTTGTTGTGAAGTTTATTGACAAAATCAATGAAAAAGAATCTCATCATTTTTTTTAACTAGTTATTGAGCAAAGTTAACGTATATTCAACAGTATTATAAGACTTAAAGGTTTTTATCTTTCGATAAGATTGAGTTTGTATCATATTATTAAATTTACTAAAAATTGACAAGTGTTAAATCGTTGTTCAAATAAGTAAATTCAAGTATAGCATACAAAAATCAATGAAAATAACAAAATATCGTGAACCTACCATAGTTGATTTGGAGTTGGACCCAAGTATCATAATAGGCTAGATCAAATGGAGCAAAAGAAGAAAAAGATTTATTTTTATTAAATGGTAATCCATTTTATTTTCCAACTTGGGAAGATAAACAATAAAAAATGCCATGAGAACTCTTGCCTAAAACACTAGTAGAAGCTAGTGATTTTATTCGAGAAATAAATGCATGACCTAACCTAAAGTGCAATAAATCTAAAGAAGATGGAAAGGATGTTGTTTGAGATGTAGCATCGGTAATCAAGTGTTGTGGAACTTTCAAACTTTCGAGCTCAAACAATGTTCCAGTCTTACACCATGCATGTTCCAACTTTCTAATCTGTTTGAGGATCTTGCATGATACAATCAAATTGTTTAAAAAATGTAAGTCAAGACCAAGATCACAAAGTTAATCAATAGAAAGAAAATTGAAAACAAGGTCTAGAACAAGATAAGTTATAGGGATGCAAAAGTGAAAGTTTCAATATTATCAACGTGGCTAGCTTTCATGGTGGAATCATTAGCAGTCGAAATTATGGAACTATTCTACACATGTATTAATTTCTTAAATAAGAAAGGATACATTCATACATAGTCTTATGATTTTCACAAGCAATATCTAACAACGGACTGTAGCAACTGACTTGACAATAATGTGAGATTAGGACATTACTTGATTGATCAGAGTGTGAAGGTTATTAGTTGAGAATATAAATTGTTAGAAGAAGACTTGAAGGTAATAGAATCTGTTAGTTACTGCAATAGCCTTAGTACTTAGAGAACCTTAAAGACGTGTTCCATTATTATGAAATATAGCCTTGCATTTCTCAATAAGATGATTAGTTCTTCCACGTCACGAACAAGGCATACTCAAGGAAAAGGACTGAGTTGTAATAGTCCTACTAGCTTGAGAGTTAGAAAGTTGTGCTCCATTGGGATGAGATATTGCTTTGTAGTTGACGACAATATGATTACTTCGTCCACATCAAAAACAAGGCTAAGTAAAAACAGTTTAGTCTTTGGGAGTTGCAGCGACAACAATATCAGTATGATGAGTTCGAGTCATAACTAACCGAGTTTCTTCAGAAATCAATTCTGTAACTGCACTATTCATAGTCGGCAGAGGATATTGCTGCTAAGTAAGACTTAATATTTTCAAAGTCATCTCAAAGAGTCATGAGAAATTGAATAAGAGCCTGTTTGGCTCTATGATGAATCCTAGTGTGACATGGTGAGAATTCTAACGTGCTGCAATTTTAAATTTGTCTTCCCATTTTCACTTTTTTCCTCTTTATTTTAATATAATATCTTTAATAATTATTTTCTTTTTTCACTACACTCATTTTATCTTCATTGTTGCAATTGCATTTAAATACACATCAATTTCACTGTTATTGTTATTTTCAATCTTACTAGAATTAATTGTATTATCCGTCTAAACTAACCTTAAGTTAAAATTGATTTTGATAAGTAAGAAAAGCTTTTTGGTCATTGTTAAATTCTAGCTCAAAATTCTTAAGCTTATCTCATAAATGTTGTAGTTTGGAATAAAATTCATCAATTGATTGACCTGATAGAGTAGTAGAGTTATACCATGCAACAATGAAATCCTAAGCCTTCTTAGCAAGTAGAAGATGTCCAAAATGTACATTGATAAAGGGAACAATGGTGTTGGTGAACCATATAAGGATTTGTATGTTCTCCAAAGACAACAAGCCATAATTTCATTCTCTTCATATAACTACGCATAGTTGCAGCCAATCAATTGTAGTTATATCCATCGAAAATGATTGAGATTGGTTGTACATTTTCTCTTTAAGCATTTGTCATCTTTTCTAAATGATTGATTTTAATCAAGTAGTGATTTTGGTTTTAATTTCTGAGAACAAAAAAAATGAAATTGTGAAAAGCAAATGAAACCCAAGATGATTCACTTTGAGGTGGAACAAAAAACTTAGCTTTGATATCATGTGAAGAAATATAGAAAGTGGAAATACAGTCTATGGCCCTAATATAGGAAATAAAGAAATACAATCACAATTAGAAAATAGAATCATAACCCTAAAATAAATCTTAATTAATTAGCCTAAATCAATTATAATTTATGTAATCAACTAACATAAATCAACAGTAATATATGTATGTATAAATATATAAATCAACAGTAACATATATATATATATATATGTATGTATATGTAAAATCAACTGTAATATTACATAAAAAAGAACTGAGAAAACGACAACAGCTAATAATCCACTACCTTTATCATCGTACTCTATTTCCTATATAGACTAGGATAATTTATTTACCTTGACTGGTTGGAAGCCAACTTCCCATTCATCAAGTTGGCTTCCCTCGTAGTATTACATTGATTTAGTTGTTCATTTATTTTTCCTTTTTAAAAAAAAAAAATTAACTTACGTTAACAAGAATTTTCATTCCTCTTCTAAAAAATAAAAATTTCCATTCCCCTTCCATCATCATCATCAGTTAAGGAAAGCTTGAACTGTTGGAACCATGTAGATCAGTAGAGTCCATAAGGAATGAACAAAGAATGGGGCCATTGAAATCCCACCTTCTTCCTTGGGAGCTAACTGAAATAGCAGCTATAGAATGCCAAGAAATATTAATTAATTGAGCATCTATAGACATATAGATTGTCCAAAGCGACCATGAATCACCATTCTTTAAGGTTTCCAGCCTACCTATCTCAATTAATTCCCTTTTAGGCATTGTCTCAGCTTTAGCTTTAAGTCAAGTAATCAATGTAAAATAATGCTGGCACTACTAGTAATAAACTGATCATTTCATTAAAGGATGAGCTACAAACATATTTAGAATCCATTTTATACACAAAAGGTAGTCCAAATATCAACCTAACAATCCTACTAAATACAATACCCTCGAAAAAAATCCAGAACCCAAAACCCCTACAATTAAAAGTAGCACTACCCTCTTTCAACCACTCTATTCTCCCTCTCCCAAACCTGTTGTCCCTTTATTCTAGCTCTTCAATATCCCTTCAATATCCCGTGGGGAACTCGCACTTACCATACTCTGCAAAACGAACATACACTTATTTTTATTAACGGTGGAAAATAATAAAGAGTTAGAAAAACAATAGTAATCCAAAACCCTAATTCTAGAATTAATTGCCATATTTAAATTTTCAACCAGTCCCAAACTTTACGAGGACAACAATAATTCAGACAGGCAACTTGCAGGGTCCTCCTGCAGCCGCACTATTAACTTTTATTTATCACGGTTTATCGCGGGAAAAAAGGGGCCCACAATAGTGACCCAATGGATGGACACCACGTAAGCATTTGAAAGATTCCATAATCACTTTCACCACTAATCACGTGGTCCTTTTTGACCTGGCGTGCACCATTGTTTTCTCACTCAAATGGACCCCACTCCCACCTCACCCATAGCCGACTAAACTCTCCCGGTGCACATGCACCTCAACAAAACAGTTTATATATGCGTAAATTAGCAAAACTAGCAAAATAAAATTAGTATACGCCGAATTAAATTAAAGAAAAATTTTAAAAGCAAGGGAGTATGATAGAATACGCACTGGGTGGTTGGGTGACTACAAAGGCCGACCCGCCAAAATAACAAGTTCCCATTCGGCGTCCATTCTTTTGATAATAACTGTTGAACGCGAACGAAGCGTGGGCTTCGATGGTGTTAGGATCGTAACACGTAGAACCGGGCTGGATCGAATGACAATCAGCACCTCCTTCACCGCATGCGTAATCTAGAGCCGCCTGTAGCTTCTCCTTCCCCACTTCGCCACTCGCAACGCACCACGTGTTGCCCGTCGTGCTCTTCGACACGCTCCCTCCTCCACCGTTGACAGGAGCTGCTGCCGACCTTTGTTGATTCCCAGCGACCGGCGACGGGTTATCTCGGTATTTCTTCAACCCCTCTACAGTGAAAGGGATATCGTAAACCTTTTCCTCGTTCGGGTAAAAGAGCCCGTAATTTCTTTCCGACGTAGGCCCGAACTTCTTGTTCTCATTAAAAAGGGCAAACAGATAAACGGTCAGATCTGCTTTAGGTCTCAAAGGGGTCCCACCACCGATCAAGATCCGACGGACCAGATTCCCATTATAAGCGGCGGCGTTTTGGATACTCGCACCATTCTCATTCTCGTCTCCCTTTGACGGCCAACCCGTTTCCGTCACAACTAATTTAATATCATCATATTTCAAAGCAGACATTGCCGCAAAAACGGCGTCGATTTGAGCATCGAAAAGACTAAAATACCTCAACCCATTACCCGGATCCACCACACCCGGGTTATCTCTAAACAAAGCGTATTCCAACGAGATGACGTCAGTGTTGGACTCGTAGGCGAAAAAGGGGTAAGCATTGACCATGAGGAAAGACCCGGTTTGGCGAAGGAAATCCAGCATGGGTTTAAAAACGGGCTCAACGAGTTCGGTTCGGAAAGATCCGGCTGAAGACGGATAGGAGTTTTGGAGAGCGGAGAGGGCAATGGGGGAAGAGACTTTAATATCAGAGTGGAGGTTAAACTTAACCAAAGCTTGATGGATATTCTTCATGGCGGGTACGAGGAACTTGGTCGTGTTGCGGGGGTCCACGAAGACTTCGTTACCAACGGCAATGGCTTCGATTTCAGTGTGAGGATGGTAAGCAGCGACATTTCGCTGGACCCAAGAGTTTGCAAAGGAAGTGCTTTTGGCCGCAGCGAAAAGTTGTTCATTGGGGAGGTCGACGGTCACTTTGATTCCTGAACCGGATAATGCATGCAGAACGGAAGGGTCGGTGTCGTAAACTTTGACACGGTTTAGCCCTTGGGATTTCAGTAGTTCAACCACTTTGGATGCTGAAGGAAGGTTGTTGGCGACTCTTCCATAGTTTACTCCAATGGAACCAGACTCTGAAAAATGGTAAAAAACAAATGCGTGACCTTTACGAAATGAAAAAAACAATCAAAGAGAAAAAAAATAAAAACAGAACGTAGGTTCACCTGCAAGAGTGAAAACAGAAATGAGCAAAAGGAAGAAAGAAACTAAAAGGTGCTCCATTGCTCTGCTCTAGTTCTTTCAGAAGCAGAGCAAAAATAACTGAACAGCTGGAAGTGAGAGACTGAGAGTGTGAGTTTAATGTTTGGGTTTTCGCTTGGGTGTTTATAAAATGAGAGAGGGAAGTAGGGAAGATTAGGTATGTGAGTGGGAATAGTGTCCTTTAGGAGATCGAGATGGTGGGGTGGGACCTCAGTGTCAGGGGAAATTGACAAAAACCAAAGGGCTGACTGCACAGAGAGAGAGACCGGGCAAGGTAAGGTAAGGTAAGGTCAGGTAAGGCAAGACGAATCGAGGCGGAGGCAGAGTCTGCACGGACCACGATCCCCCCACTTGGGTAATCAGGCATATAAGAGCATAAAAAAAGGCTAAAAAATTGCCAAACATTGGCCACTACACCCCACGTGGTCCCACCAACTCGACCGTTGCCTATGACGTACTTTTTGCTGCAAGCTCTACATTCCTATGCTACACACCTTCATCACCATCAATGATTCATCATTACTCCATTCCATCCACGTTTACCCCTCTTAGCTGGAAGTCCGGAAAGGTAGGATTCAAAAGCGGGGGTTCATTGAGGGTGTTAGTAGAGAATGGCCCAGTAATAAGAAATTGATAATGGCATGTGTATTAGGTGAACGGGTGCGTTGGACTTTGGAGGGTTCCTTTTTTACCCAATTTTTTTGAACGTTGGGCTGGGACATGGTACTGCCGGTGCTCAATTGTACGGGATAAAAAGGAAAATTGCTTAATTATTGTGCTTTTTTCTGTATTGTAGTGAAACCGCATCTAAATCTGTGAAAAAAGCGTGTTAACGTTCAGATACTTCTTCCGTGGATTTTGATGGACAAACTATGGTCCAATTGAGGCAAAAGAATAGGAAAAAAATGTTTTCCGGAACTGTGCAGCCAACGGCCATCTACTTTTAGTGTGTTCATTGGGTCACATTTAAGAGTTTGGATAGGCTGGAACTTGTTGCTTGCAATTTTACTTTGTCATATTCCGATCCATATTCAATAAAGGTATGAAATAAAGGATCCAATTGATGGTCCCTTGGTTGATATAATATCGAATTTTTAATTTAATTATCAAATGAGTATATGTTAATGTTTTAACACGAAAATCACAAGTTCAAGACCAGCCAATTTACTGGCGAAGATTGCAGGTTTGAAACCTACATGAGCCAGTTTACCATGACAGAGTTTTTTTTTTTTTTTTGTTTATAGGATGTACAAAGGGGAGTGTTAAATTAAATTTTGAATTTAAACCTTTTTAAAGAAAAATAATAATTATTAGGTTAAGGTTTGGGACTTAAAAATATTGACAAATTTAATATAGGTTTTAGGGTTTTCTATTAACAGTTAAAATATTAAAAATTTAATTTCAACCATTTAAATTTAATTTTTAACAATCTTAATTATATAAAAAAATATTTGCCTATTTGGAATAAAAAAAAAAGATCGAGTCTATTACTATTACTAACCATTTAAGGAAAAAAATTGTTGGTCTGCAGTGATATATTTTTGGTGTGGGACTCTGGCGCGCTACAAATATTGTTGTGATCAAATTTATCATTGATGTGTGGTTGTGATTTCTTCATTTATAGAATTAATGTTTTGTGGGGGATACGGATAAAAAAAGTCAATGAAACCAGACCAGTTTAGTCTCTTTCAACCTCAAGAGACCACACATGGAAAATGGTGAAAATACTGAAGAAACAGCCAATCGATTGATGTTGTTGCATTAATGGTAAATGGTGAAAAATCTGAGGAAACAGCCAATTGGTTTATGTCGTTGCATTAGAAGTGATCACCATGGCTCTGTAATGAGTACAAACAACATGGAATCTCTGCTTTGGTTCCATTACCCATGGTCTGAAACAATTAACAAAACTATAATGAAAGTTTCTTTCATTAACAAATTTTGTTTCTTTAAAATTTGATACCCCGCGAAACTATCTCAAGAAATGAGTATTCTCGATTCAAAATATTGATTTAATCATATAAGGTTGCATTTAATTTTTAAATAAAAAATATTTATAACAGAAATTTAATATTTAATTTTTTATTAGGTTAAATTTTTTTAGAATTATATTAATTATGAAATATGAGTAAAAATTAATTTTATTCTCGATGTAGTATAAAAATAAAAAGGCATTATTGGAGCATTAGTTCAAATAGCTTCTATATTAGATAAACATTTAAAAATTATAAATTCAAGAAAGCATAGGTACATAATGATTTTCTGAAGTAAATTAAGTATATTAAAAATTAGAAGAATTTCAAAGTAAATTAGAAATTTCCAAAAAAAAAAAAATCTTTATAGAAAGGATTTAACTTAATTTTATTTTATGTACAATTAATACTATTTGCCTCAACATTTTTCTCACCTAATGTGATACTAATTTATTAAATTGATTATAATACTTTATTTTGTAAATTAAGTGATTTGTTCATAAATTAATAAACTTCACATCTAAATTTATCAATAATTAAATGTCAAGAATAACTTATATTAGAATTAAATTTGTGTGTTTTGAACATGGTTAATAGTGTTAAGAACATTTGTGATTTTTAACAGCTTAATTTGTTCTAAAAACCTTGGATTACAACTATTTTTAAGATTGCTAATTGTTACTGTTTATAATCACTAAAATTTAAAGATTATTCATACTTGTTATGCACGAAAAGAATAAAATAGAAGAAAATGATACAAAAATAAAAGGAAGATTAAATGAACTTCAATAAAAAGCATGAGATTTCACTAAAATTCCCTACAAATTAGGGAGTAATACAAAAGGCAAAAGCTATAAAGCTAATGGTTTATCAAATGGAGCAAAAAATACTTGCTAATACAATAGAATAGAATGCTTTGTCAAGGTTAGGTACTTATGAACATAAATATCAATGAGAATATCACTTTCTTTTGGGTTTGGCTGATTCTTACTCTCTTCTTTCCTTCTCTTGTAGTGTTCTCTTTTTTGCTCTATTTAAGCAACTTGTTTTCTTGGGGATTTTTTCTATGGGTATTCTCTTTTTTTAATGAATTTTTTAATTAAAAAAATAATAATATTATATGTCACGACAAATCCTCCTGAAAAAAGAAATATCATCTATATTGATAAACTCAAGTGCTACTATTAAACAAGGTTCATCATATAGATAATAAAGTAGCATTCACCTTTATCTAAATTAGAATATCCAAAATTTTCCTTGAACAATATTTAATTGTTAATTAATGATTTCTAAATTCGATTTTTTTTAAATTTTAAAAAATAGAAACTGAAAATGGGCCGAGCCGAGACCGACCAACACACTAAAGCCCAGCCTTCAATTGAAGTGGGTTTAGAAAAAAAATTCGTGGCTTTTTTGTATATTTAGGAAATGGGTATGCTTCAATACTTGTCAATCAAGTGTGCAACGTGTCAGTCGATGATGAGTTAAGCAACTAAGGAAATGATCCAGTAATAGTTTTCCACGTCATTGAGCTCATAATAGTCGAGCTTACCGGAATTGGTGAATAGAGGAAAAAAGAAAAAAAGTGGTGAGTCGCGCTCTCGTGGTTTAATAAAAAGAAGAGAAATACGAGAAAAGCCCAAGAAAACCCTAATAATTCTATAGAAGATCGAATTAGAGAAGAATCGGAAGCAGAAATCCGCGAGACCAAAAGCAAAAATGTCGGGGCAGCAGGAGGAAGATAAGAAGCCCGGCGATCAATCCGCCGCCCACATCAACCTCAAAGTCAAGGGCCAGGTCTCTCCATTTTTTCTCTCTTTTCTCTTCCTTTAGTTTAAGTCTTTTTAGGGTTAATTTTTGTTTTTAAATTTTATTTTCTTTCAATTAAACACCTTCTCCGTTTGAATCTGCAGATTCTCATTTTTAGTTTATTATTGTTGGTAGATAAATTTTCTATCTTTAAAAATTTTCCTTTTTCCTCTTTGACTTGTTTATCTGGTTGTATTTCTTTTTCGTCACATATTGAAAATTATGCTAATATAGGTAAATATTAGTTTCATGATTCTAAAGGTTTAAATATGTTTTTGTTATATCTTGTGTCATCTTTGAGCTTTAGAATTAAATAAGATGCTGAATGGGTTGTTGCAAAGATTGCTCTTGTTATCTTTTTTTGGCCGACTTGTTCTTCTTATCACTGAGTTTAATACTTGAGATTAGAGTTCATTTCTGGTATTTTTCTGAGTTGTAATAATTGATTGCCCTTACTTTCGGCCCATTTATATGTTTCTTTTTTTTTACGTTAATATTAGTGTTAATTGGAAGGCGTGATTATGGTGTTTAATCATGCACAATTACGGTTTTAGCATGCTTTAGATTGTTTAAGGTATATGGGATACTGTATGTGGTTTGTTTTTACTTTTCCTTTCGTCATTTACATTGATTTTTACCATTTTTCGCTCTGATTTTTCCACCATTTTAGTGGTTTGCTTTCTTGAAGTCATCGTAAGTTGGCTGACTTTTTCTTGCCATCCTTGCCATTTGTTGTTGGCATATGTTACAATGATATCTGTTTGTATTGTGTCAAACTCAGACTTAATTATATTCTTCTTGTGCTTGTTTTTATTTCTTGTAATCCAGTTTGAAACCACATAAAAAATAAGAATTTTGGATTTGATATTTGAATATTGATTCATGTAGCCTACACTAGTATTGGTATAAAGGCTCTAAGTCATGATGGTGATGATATTTGAATAATGAGAAGTCAAATTTTGATCAAATTGTGGGGCTTAAGAGATTTGTGGGTTCATATAGTTTTCCGGCTTCTGAGCTGATAAAGATCTGCAACTCTGAGAAAATTATTTGGTTTGAATTTTTGGTGTGGCCTTGAGCTGACCTCGATTTGACTTATCTATTTGTAGAAACTCAGTTAATTTATTAATTTACTATCGAATGATATACCTGCTTTGGCTTAAGAAGTTTGTTCACTTTTATCAAGTAAGATTAACATAAGAACTGTCCAGAGTGAAGGTGTTGATAGTCTTGTAGTGAATTTGAGATCTATAATATCACTTCTTGGATTAATGCTCCCTCTTTATTTTGGTCTAATTTGTATTATGACCATAGGATGGGAATGAAGTTTTCTTCAGGATCAAAAGAAGCACACAACTGAAGAAGCTTATGAACGCATATTGTGATCGTCAATCTGTGGATTTCAACTCAATTGCCTTCTTGTTTGATGGTCGCCGCCTGCGAGGCGAGCAAACTCCTGATGAGGTATCAACCTATTTGTCTCACTTACACACAGAATCACTCGTACTAATGTGCATGTGCAGACTGGAAATTGGTCTATGCATAATGGAATTTCATTTTTCTTTTGCTTTAGCTTGAAACTGGAAATTGGTCTATGCATAATGGAAATTCATTTTTCTTTTGCTTTAGCTTGAAATGGAGGATGGTGATGAGATTGATGCTATGCTGCACCAAACTGGTGGCACTAATGCTTCTGTTTTCTCATTTGTGTGAAGCAAGTTTTAGTTTGCTTTTTTAGCCCTTAAAGGGGGAGCTATTGTCTGAATATGTAGTCTTATATATAGATTTATTGCTATGGAGTGTTATTTACTTGTCTTGTTCTGAAATACCTGTCTCCTCCTTCAAGAGCTTCAATGGCTCCTGTTTGCTAAATGGGATGGGACTCGGAACTTCATTTTCTATATGCCTTTGCTTTGATGGTTATCTAGCAATTACTATCTATATGTAACGATTTCTTGATTGGCTACAAATTTAGGATTTTGAAGCTTTTTTTTTTTTTTTTTTCTTTTAAACGTGGCTTTACTTTGATGAAATTAGGGCAGGTAAACAATCTGAATGTAACAAATTTTGTTATATTCATGATATGTTGGCTTATTTTTAGCATAGTTTGTGTTTTATAAAGAAATTTTACATTATGTTCGAGTTCTAGTTGATTAAATATTAAGATATTCGATATCAGTTTTGGAGTAGATCATTTTGAACTTTGAAGCACATTTAAATAATTCACAAGTAATTAATAAAAATGTGTTTATGAATAGTAAATAATTTATAATTAAATAATTTAAACAAACAACTATTTTTATATTTAGGATATTATTAAGATAATTATAATAATATTATTGATTATTGTTGAACAATGATTTGCACATAAATGTAAATAAATTATATCTTAAATATAATGATTTATAACAATTTTTAAATGTAAATATATCAAGCAAAGTTTTGTTGGATGAAATGATAATCTTTTAATAAATAAATTTTGTAATCTCTGCATTGGGGTTATCTTTCGAGATTAGGGGTGTAATCGAGTCGAGTTGATATAATAAGGTGTTTGAGTTTGACTCGAAAACTCGATGTTCAATACTTGATTCGAGTTCAGCTCGAGATCGAGTTCGAGTTACTCGAATTCGCTTGATGAGGTTCGATTATATAAGTTTAAATTTTTGCTCGAACTCGAGCTTGATTCTAATGCTCGACTCGAGTGCGAATTCGAGCTTGCTTTTATACGCATTATATAAATATTATTATATGATAATATATATTATTAAAATATATAAAAGCTTAAGATTCTATTAGGCTCGTGAGTTACTCGAGTCGGGTATTTAAGTGCTCGAATTTGATTCGTTTGATAGTTCGAGTAGTTTGAACTCGATTCGACTAAAATTGTACCGAATTCGAGTTTTGCTCGAGTCGAGTTCAAGTAATTCGCGAGAATCACTGTATTGTTTACACTTCATTCGAGACCATGCTTGCAACCAAGAGCAAAAACGTTGAAGAAAGAAAAAGTAAATATAAGTAAACATTAAAAAAAATGTCAATTGATATAAAATGAGTAAAAAATATTATAAAATATCTAAAAACATTTTAAAAAATATGAACATGACAAAAACTAAGAATAGGTGTAATAAAAAATTAATATAGCTTAAATAATTAATTTGGTTATATGAAATTAATTAATTATCTATCTTATAAATTGCAATTAAAGTCTAAAATAAAGCTCAAATTAAATTGAAAAAAATTAAAAGTGATGTAAAAATGCATTGGTATTAAAAAGTTGTAAAAAAAGTTATGATTGTTTGACCTATTTGGATCGAATCAGATTGAGTTTAAATTTGAAATAATGAATTTAAACTTGATTCAAATTTTTAACAAACTTTGATTTCAAATCTAAATTTGTTTAGTAAACTTTATATTTTTGTCTATATCTACTCAAAATTTAAAAATACTTTTAATTTAAATAAATAGTTCGACCTTAAATAAGTGTGTATTGAAATATGCAATATGTGCTAAAATTACCTCGAACCGCATTAAGGAAAAAAAAGGTCAGGAACACATTGACAACTGATATCCTACGAGAATGATGATAGATAGTGGCAACTGGTAAGTGCTGAACATTTGCGAACAAATATTGCCTTATATTTGTTGTGAGCTAGGTCATCCATATTTTTAATGTGGTTTTAGCTTAATAGCATATTTCTTTAATGAGACCTTGGTTAAGGAGTTCTGGAAGCTTTAGTAGGATAAAAAAAATTTAGATTTAAGTTTCATCGTTTATGTAAATTGTATATCTAATTATATACTGATATTTACAAATGTATTTTCTAATTATGATTGTAATCTCCCTTATATGTATCGTATTTAATTAAAAAAAAATGCACAAACAACCTCGAGCCTTTAATATATAACTATTTATAAAATAATTAATCAATTTAATTTTATGTAACTAATTTAATATTTATGTTATTGGAATTTTTTATTATGTTTATTCTTATTTTTTGTAATTATGTTTAAATTTTTAAATTTTAAAAATATTTGATAAAGGTTTATTTTTATATAATTAATTCTTTTCATCAATGCTTATGTCTCCTTGGGCCATGTAAATTATTCTAGATTTAGGGTGGGTTTGGTTCTCGCCCAACTTTCATGCCCGTAAAAAAAATAAATAAATAAATAAAATTATCCTTCTAACTTTCATTTTATTAAAAAATATATTTTTAACCATATTTTTTTTCCTTTTTCAAAATTAAGTTAGGACACACATGTTCATGACAAAGTTCTCTTCTGAGATGGAGGAAAAGTGGGAAACCCTGCTGGGTGAAACCGGGGGAGGAATATCGACTATTCCACATCCTGGATCTGTGTGCTTACTTAGTACAAAAATTATATTTTTATAATATAAAATATAAAAAATTTATATTAAATTTTTAATTCGTATTATTTTATTTTTTATTTGTATATGATATTATCAAATTTATTTGGAACATCTTATCTAGTTTAGAAATATTTACAACATGATGCATCTCATGTCTCTTGCAGCTATCTTGAGGGGAAATTCCCTAATACATTATTCATAAAAATTCGTATTAATATATTAAAAATATATTTTTTAATTATAATTATTTTTTATTATTTTTATTAAATTTTAATTAATATTATTTTTTAATTTTTATTTTGTATCCTCGTTGTATATAAAAATTATTATCAATCGTTCCTAAAAAACACACGTGATAGAAAAAATCAGAGAAAAAGACACGCGATTTTCTAGATAAATAGAAGTTAAAAGGTAATAATTTTTTTTTTTAATTTTTAATTAATATTTAATCATAACTATATAAAATTAATTGGACAGATTATTTATAATTAAAAAAAATCGATAATTTGTATTATTAATTTTAAAACTATTATTAAAAATGTTAAACTTACTGTGAACATATCATCAACCGAGAATCAGAACCCCATTTCTCTTCTAATATCCAATTTTCTTTTTCTTTTTTTTTTAAATCACTACTGCCACTTCCCATTACCGCCTCAAAACCACCACCATCGATCATCAGCCCTTAAAGCTCTACCCCTAAATCGTCCCAATTTCCTTCATTTTTCGTGAAGAGTGTTTTTATCTGAAGAGGTACAAAATGGTGGTTGAAGGTGAGAGACATGGTGAAGAAGGTTCAAGCCCAATAGTAACATTAACTGGATCTGTTCACCTTAACAAGCAATATGAGAGCAATAGCCCTGCCCACTACACCCAAAGTCTGTCGGAAAGGAAGCAGAAAGACATATGCTTTTGGTGTCGTAAGCAAGGTCACTGGGCACAGGATTGCCCTTCCAGGACCCCAACAAAAGCTTCCTCATCCCAGCCCTCCACTCCAGAGGACATCCACCATCTGCCCGTGCTGCGTTGCCACTGCGGAGTGGCTTGCACCATTAGCGTTTCCCGCAGCGAGGCAAACCCAGGCAGAAGGTATTATGCTCGTAAATGCAGCTGCGATAATGCTAAGGCAACCCCGGGCAAGAATTTTTACCAATGGTGCGATAATGTGAAGGCACTTGTGTGTAAGTGCGGCGCCGGAGCTTGCACCGTCAACATCCAGAGAGACGAAAATGGCAAGGATACTAAGTACTATACTTGCCGTATTAGAACGGTATGTTGATCTCTTTTTCTTTTTTGGAGGGTTGGTGGGTATAATTTTGTCCAAGTTTTCATCTTTTCTCTAGATCATAGTTGGAGCAAAGTTGGTTTAGGTAGTTGCTGTCATTTTTTTGGCTAAAGCAGTCATTTCTCTGTTTAGATCATAAAGTTTTTAATGTCAATTGGGTTTGGTTCTGTTTCAACTCTGATGGTCCTGATTCTATAAGCGACTCTGTCATTTGAAGCATCCTTAAAAGAAGATCTGACATCAGGGGATGAATGACAAGTGACAACTAAATTAACCTTATTGGTTACAAATGATGAAATTCAAGTGTACATTTTGTTTATCTGCGTTTGAGTTTTTTTCTTCTTCAATTTTTTTACCAACAAATAGACAGCTTATGCAATCTTGGCCTAGCCATCATTACTGCCTTGTCCTGTTATATATCTATGCTTGGGATGAAATTTTGGATTTTTGCAACAAGTTTTTTGGTTTCCATCCTTTGATTTTCAGAAATCAGATGGTTATTTGAGATGCTTTATGACTTGTCATTCATATAAATACCACGGATTGGTATAAATGTATAGAAGCTCGGACTCGCCATTTTTAATTTATCTATTTGAATGATGCTGATTTTTTCATGCTAATAGGTAATATGTTAAAAGCTTGAGCTAAAACTTGTGTGTTCGATCTAGTTGTCAATCTGCGATGACTTTGTGTTTAAGGATTATAGGTAATATGTAATATTTGAAATTGCTTTTGCATTATATTCGTGCTTGGGAAGAAATTTTAATTTTTTGGTGATATGAAACTACCTATGAGCTTTTACAGGCTGTGTCATACAGTGAAGACTTTTGCTTCCGTATGTTCTCCAAATTGTATTATATTATGTTTGTTTGGTGTGTAATTTTGGAAATTTTTAATTGTTGGTTTTTCTTGCACCACGCTTTTATTATTCTCTAGTTTGTCTTTCCCACACATGCAAAACCGATGCATAAAAGCTGATGGCTGCTTGAAAAGTTACAAAATATAGAATGGAAATAACTCCTTTTAAAATGATATTATTCAGGGTATCCTGGTTTTATTTTGGAATTAAAAGTTTTGCATTTTCATTTTCACATTTACAGAGCAAAAATGTGAAAGGAGATGTAAAAGTGTACAATCCCATGATATTTGTTGTTCTTTCTTGTTGTCTGGGGATTGATCAGCTATGAAGATGTTACCGACTATGTATCTTATTATTTTGCGTTTCCAAATGATTGTTTCTGCAAGTGTCTTGACTGGAGTCTGATAAAGCATTGCTACTATTATATAGGGACATGGATCCTGTGGTTTCTTGCATTTTGACAGTCCACCAAAATCTCCAAATTCATGGCCAAGGTCTATGGAGAAAGATAAACTACCATCAATATTGAGTCCAAAGCGCGGTGGGCCTCCAAATGTTGTGACTCAAGAGGATGAATGTCCCATGCCCAGTTCTTCTACCAGAAATGTAGTTGTTCATGAAGTGGAGACATGCGATTTTGTGATGGGGAAAGTATGCTCTGTTTCCCGTCTAAAGTCTCGTTCTGACATTCATTCCCGTCAAGTAGAGTTCTGGAATCAGATATCTGCTGCTGGGAATTCACCAAATGGATGTAGGTATCACTGGCAGTATGTATTGTCTTCTAGTCCTTGCTTTATAATTATGAGGTTATTCACAGCTGCTTTTTCGTTCTTCATTGGTTGTTTTCACTGTCTCTGCTCTTACAATCAGGTAAAAGTTTTCCGTTTTAGTGACAGGTAAAGTTCTTCAAATTATGGGTCTTCATGTCGATGGTTGGGTGGGTAGGCTTGCTTTCCCTCCGCCTCGGACCTTAGCAGATCCTCCTCTTAGGCATTTCTTTTGCTGTAAGTATGGTTCTAGACATAATATGTTTGTTTGTTTCCTCAAAATCTCAAGTTATAACTGTAGCTTTACTTTGTTCAACAGGTATATTCCCTTCTTTTGATCCAATATTAGTTTCTGAACATGTGGATAGTGGAAGTTCAAGTATAATGCCTCATACTTCCTTAAATGCTGAAGTTGATGAAGTATCACAAAATGCTCTTAAAAATGGTACTCAGCTATTGGGTGTTCCTTTGGGGACTTCAGGCCTCAAAAGATCGTTCACTGCCATGCAGGAAGTTGTAACAAATCCAATCTTGAAGGAAGTTAGAAAGAATCCTCACAACCTTCTTAGTCTTTTGAAGTTGATGGAGCCATTTGATCATAATACCATGTTACAGGCTGCAAATACTACTTTTGATGCTTTGGCTAGTCCATCGATAGAATTTGGACCTTCTGCCGAGCGTCTGATGAAATCTATTCAGTGTACGTCAAGAGTTGCTCAAATGGAGTCAACTCTCCAAGATAACAACAAACAGAGAGCGCCAACCATCCATAAAATTACTGAGGAATGTTTAGATGATGCATCTGGCATCCATGCAGAAGCATTTGCTACCTTAATAGCCTCTAGCAATTATCTTCAGTCGGTCCGTGAAGTGGCTTCTCATTTTAAGGACATGCTCAGTCAAATTGAGAAGCTCGAGACTTTTCTTTTAGATATTGCCAAGGATGTGGGGCAGTCAAAGAGACGTATGCTGGCTACGTATCAAGAGCTGACAAAAGCCTCGAAGCTTCCACAGGATGAAGAAGAGCAAATTAGATGAGGTAAGAGTTCACCATAAACTTATTATATAAAGTACAACCTCTTTTTTCTTTAATGTGAAACTAAGTCATATATTGGAACTTTAGACATGCTCCAATTCAAGTATACTTTATGGGCTCGATGAAAGGAAGCGACAGACTATAGTAAGGAACTACTTCTAAGAGGCAGGGTGATGCCAGGCAAATAAGAAGAGCAGAGCAGAAAGCTAGGGATCTCTTTAGATTAGAGGACTGCAGATATAGATATATAATGTCTACTGCTGTTATATATTTGTTAGCAGAACTTGTGTACTATCATACATATATATATATATATATATATATATGATCCTTTCCTAGTCTAAACTTTAAAAGGAGGTGAATCATTCCAAAGGAGCCGAAGTGGGTGGTGGTGCTGCAAACCCCAACTCTCTTTAAGGAAGTTATTTTGATACGGTGTTGTTAAGTACATGATGCATACATTCATCGCCTGAGGAGTCGTCCAAATAGGTTGCATTGGTATGCATCAACAATTTCTCATTAGTCAGCACTACATTTACATTTACATTCATGAATCATGGGAGATATTATTATCTTTAAACTGCACATAATATTTACACACCAGAAGCTTAGAATTTAGGTATTACAGAGAACTTAGTATAGAAGAAAAAGAAGCTAGAGTTTATGAACATAAAGAGAGGGAGAATATGCAGCTTCCAAGAAACAGGAATAAAAGAATATCTAACCTATACATGCTTTCTCTTGAATCCATGCAGATAGCATTTCAGTATCGAACTGCTCGTGTTAGCTTTCAATTATGTTTGTTAAACTACTTTTTGCGTCTGAGTATTAGCTCTCCCCTGGACAAGGAACCTTCATGCATCTTTGAACTTGATGTGAGACTGGATGTACTGTGGACTCTCCTTACTTCTGACTGCAGAATTCCGTAATAAACAAAATCAGCTTAAGCAGTTGCACGCGTAGGATAGTTGATTGCATCTATGAATTAATGAATTTCATATGTGCATCTGTAGCATATGATTGCTTACTGGATATTGATTTCCACGCGGTGATTTACTACGTCTAGGATCTGAGGGTTGTGATCTTGGGACTCCACCAAATGGTCTTTGAATAAAGTCCTGTACATGATTATAAATGCTGTGCACCATTGCACCAAAATTATCATGTAAGTACGAGCTTATTGCAAAAAAAAAAAAAGAATCTGACATTCAAGAGTCAGAAGTGGATTCTTTTGCTGAATCTACAAAAGGCCTGGGTCTAATCATTCTATCATTGCTTGAAACTAGCACTAGCAGGGTATTTAAAGAAAGTTGAAGTTCTTAAGCACAACCAGAAGAAAAGTATCCCAAACGACTGGCAGAAGTAATAACGTTAGGTTGGTATATCATCAAAGAATATAGTGAAATCAATAGAAGAATATTATATCAATCTTAATTGCTGACCATCTGATTTAGAAATTAAAAGGTTAATTAGCTAATGACATTTTCTTACACGAAAATTGCAAAGCAAATTTTTAGGATGATACTGATTGTGGGGGAAAAGGAGCAAATTTACTCGCACTCGTCATAGATGAACCCAAAGTCCATGGATAAAACAACTAAAAATATGTATGAATGTAATGAAGAACTAATACACTCTAACCAGAGTTAAAGAAGGTCATTTATTCACCAGTGAATAGAGAGAAGTTGGCCAAAAGAAAAATGGAGGAAGCTATCACAATGATGGATTATAAATGCAATATTATTTCTAAGCATGATAGTAGCAGTAGATGTAGATCTTTCATTTCAAAGGGAGTTAGAACTTGGTACTCATTATAAGGTAGATTCGAAACATTGCAAAAGATCTTAGTGGTGTATCCATATTTGGCATGGTAGATGGGCATGCACATCAAAGAAAAGATCTTCACGTGACTGATTACACGAAAGAATTTAGAGTAACAAATGAAACAAAATACTGTAAAATCAGAAGTACCTGAAAATTAATTTCTAGTGCAAAACTTAGATGTAATGATAAAGATTATTCCTTTAGGACTTGAAAATCACGAATTCAAATAAACAGCTTCTCTCGATACAGGGGAAAAACTCGGGAAAAGCTGTGTACAATAACCCTCTTTAGATCCCACAATACGAGAGTCTTGCGCATCGCATTATCTTTTTTTTTTTTTTTTTAAGTGCTAAATAATAAACATCTCTCACCAGTAGTTGCTCATTTACATTTTCATAACCCCAATCCAACCTAATTCATCCTCGAGAAATAGCTATACTTTTAACAGCAATTCAGGTGCGCAGGTATGTGACTCAAATTTTAGACCATTCAGAATGTTAAAAATTTTACAGATCCTAACCACCCCTAAGTTTGTTACCAGAAAAGCCACAATCTAATTCAGCTCTAAATTGATAAAATCAATGGCGACTTGTTTCCACTCTTTTCATGGGGGCAATTCAACATTACCCTTGTTATTGATAAATAAATCATTTCCCCAAACACAGGTAGAAGCAACCATATATCCGCTAAACAGGATGGAAAGTTGAGTTCCTAAATTCCCATGAAACTTGCATAATTACTACAAAATTTTAGTCCAAAATATCATTTCAGAAGTCAAGCCATGATTAAAGGAAATCAGGCAGATATTTGCATGCTTAATGTGTATTAGTGTTTGCAAGTGCAAACCTCTCTCTAGTTACAGGATCACGGGACCAAAAATTATTATGACAAAAAAATAATAATAAAAAAACTGGATAAGTTAAAATGTGATACCTTAGACGATGTCTGTTGCAGGCTGTGAAGAAGGCAACAAAACCATTTAATATACTTCTAACAGCACGAAAAACCTGAAAAGATCACAGAAAAAATAAATAAAATAAACATAAAGAAAGACAGTTTTATCAAGTTACAGCAGTCTCCTCTAACCTGGGAAAAAAGGTCATTCCATAATGATCGCCACACCGAAACTTCATACGTGCTCACCGTTGCTTCAGAAGCTGAAGCAAGCCGAATTATGCCACTTAGAGACTGCCATATATCTCCAACCAAATCAGAGATGAAGCCACAAACAAAAGCCAGAAAATTGGCTAATGCAAGGACCAGACGTATTGGAGCATATAGCATTTCCCAAAGAATCCAAAATATAGGACACAGGACTGAAGTTGCTGCAGTAGCATTAAACAAGAGGAATGAACATAAATAATTTATCGAATCAATGCCCTTAAATAAGAAAATAGCTTTTTGGAATTTCAATCATATGATGACCTACCAATGTTCCAGAGAACTGAGCCAATAGAACATATAGGCATTAGTACAACCTCCACGAGATCCTCCATTAGACTGTAGAAAGAACCAATCACAATCCATATGACTGAAAAGAAGCTTTCCAGTAATTCAAAGAACATATTCCAAATTGGCAAAACGAAGTCCAAAAATTCCATAAATGGTTCTGCCAGTGGTAGATAAAGAAATGAGAAAAATGACCGAGCAGCACATGTAACTGTCAAAAACCACTTCACAGCCTTCTGAAAGTTATGTAGAAATAGCATAGTTCCCAAGTATTTGATCCTTGATACCATCTCCCAGGTTTCTATCCAATCAAAAAGTGGCCCACATAAACGAGAAGCAGTTGCCTTAAGAACAGGGACATTTTTGTACAGATCATAAAATCCTATTAGAACAGTAATGATTGAAATCAAAACATATAGAGCTCTGGCCAGTGGGCACATCCACGGGCGATAAATATGGCAAAAGACAGGATATGATTGAAGGAAGATGACCCAAGATGGAAGACCAGCCTCTAGTAAACGAAGTAACCTCAGATCAGGCGTTATTATTTGCTGCAATTTAAATGGGAGATCTCTGTCATCAAATCTGAAAAAAATAAGAACATCTCTATACTCTGTAGCCTCGTCTGCATCTTCAATAGTGTTGTCTAATGAGTTTTCAGCTTGCCTTTGGGTTTCCTCACAATAGACACCAACTTCAACTCCAGTACTAATTGCCTTAGTTTCTTTCCTTCTCTTATAAGGCCCAGTAGGAGGAGTGTGTGGCTCAAAAGTTTCACAATCTACGGTTGAAGGGTACACCCTGAAATTGCCATAATGATCATCGGGGAAATTATCCTCAATGCTGAAACAGTCATCATAGATATTTTCATCATCATTATCATCAGCTAAAGGTGTTGTCCTGGGAAAATCTTCTTCAGCATCATAGAAGACCTCTCCTAAGAATAATCCAGAATAAATACTGCATCAGCACAGCAAATTTATTTCATTGAGAAAAAAATGAGAGAATGCATCGAAGGGTTATCATGTGGTAAACAGCAAGATCAACATGCACCGGATCAAAGTTTGGATTGCAAATTTTCTTCTAAGTGAAAATCTATGCTATCACAGAGAGTGAAAGAGGGAAGGGCCCCACAATTGAATACATTCAGCAATTATCTGACCACTTTCCGAACAAATTTTGTACCTATCAATGCTAATTGAGCTGTTTTCAGTGCATGTCAGAGACTTGAGGGCATAACATCTCAATGGCAACTAAGAAGCATGAAATAACATACATAATAATGATTTATATGGCATAGAATTGCACCAACTGTATGAGAAAACCATGGGAATAGCATAGAAAACATTAATGGTCAACCATACAAATACATATTCAGATATTGCAGAGAACTGACAGATTTAAAGGTCATTCCTAAAACAACTTACTAGGCTAAGCCAGAAAACTGGAGATTTATATTTAATCACATTTAAATGATATGAGGATTTGCAGGTTTGACTAAATTAGCTGTCAAAATAACAGCACAAGATTGGAAACACATGTACTTAAGGATGACTCGTTTCAGGCGTCCATGTCCCTTTCTAGCACACTATTATAGGCAAACTAGTTACCTCCAAGTCCAACATAGGAAAATTAGAATACATGTTTAAGTGGACGTTAAGTTTCAGAGACTACAGTCTCTATAACGCTTTTCAGCAAGAATAAAGCGTTTTGGCAAACCTAGACCAGCAAACATCACAGACCAGCTCTTAGGGAAAAGCAACTAGATAGAAAATTAAAATTCCAGTGGTCACAATTTATTGCCAATTCATCATAGAGCATTTCTATAGCATTTTTAGGGAGACAGTCGTTGATACAGGGTAATACCTTAATAAAGGATTCAAATAATGCAAACCTTAGAAAATATTTTTTAAGAAGAAAAAAACAGAAGCTAAAACCACAGATAATGACAGTACAAGGCGAAGAGTGTAGCATTGCCTGACATAGGACACGGTCTGGCTTCTAACCACACTCTTTGAACAATAAAACTAAGTCATCCTTCTCAAAGTTACTTACAAGTGAAAAGATTACAATCTTATGTACTGGGGTTCTAAGGAGGGTTATCTAGGTTGTTGACAACAAAGGAAGTGCTACTAGAAATATCCATTTTTAACAATGTAGTTTTGAATTCAAAGAGAGCAGAGACTAGTGTAAATGCAAGGGAAGCTGATGAGAATGGATGAGAATAAACAACTTTCCTTTACCTTGTTAAGAAACAGAGTGGAGTGTAGAAAAGTAGAGAATTTATGAGCTAATATACTGAAACCGCGGAGTTTGACTTGACTTTGATCGACCAAATCCCCTAGGTAAAAATTATCAAAATACACATTCAAAGGGTTTTCTCTATTATAAATTTGAAGAGGGATCCTTCACTTATAGACTTTTAAAAGTTGAATTGACCCTCCATTGATTGTACTACACCTAGAGAGACCCATAAATTAACCAAATATACTTTACTCTTAACAATATTATAAGGCTCAGGAAAACATGCTTGCATGTTTGAACGTTCTAAATTTATAACAGTTTTTTGTTTCCAAAACGATGTTAATGCCAAGGAAAGGTAATCTCGAGCAAGTCAAGAATCATAATGATAAATTTTCTCCTAGCGTCTTCAAATATGAAGGCAAAAAATACCAATTGTTGAATACAGGTACTCTTTCAAATGACACTTCTCCGAGAATGTTCCAGAGAACCATGAAGATATACAGGTTGCTGCTTGATCAATGCTATCAAATTCCCATCTTCGCATGAATTTAGCCTCTATGGCTAGAGAGGTATCAATCTGCAAATGAGAGGAGAAGTGCTGAATACAAAGACCTTTATGGTGAACTACAAACAAAAAAATAGGGCACACACAAGAGCAAATACCTGAAGCTCATTCAAGTAGTTAAGACCTCGAACATTGGACCACGTAACTTCAAATACAATGAAGCCATACAATGTCCTATGCAGCTCACTTCTAAGAAGCAAAGAGGTTCTCAGTTTCTTAACAGGTAACAAAACCCTCTTTTTAGACAATGTCGTAGCATCAATCACAGAGAACCATCTCTCGAACTTCTTGGAATCTTTAGCATTTGATTTAGAAGAAGCTTCCCTTCCCTCCTTTCTCTCCCTACGACCTTTGGTGTTAGCAAAAGGAGATAACCTGGACTGTTAATAGATAAAAAAAAAATATTTAAATTCAATTATAATCTGCATACCATTGAAAATATATATATATATATATATATATATATATATATATATATATATATATTCAAAAGATAAAAAGTTATTTTCAACAACCTTGGTAACCATCAATTGCCACAAGTGAGCTGGCCGTGAACCTAAGTCCCTGAGCCATGGCTGATTGTCCACCAAAATGTAGAATTTATTACTTTCAAGGGCTAGGAAAAGGCTAAGATCAGAAAGATAAGACTGCAAGTCTCTGCAATCAGACATTAGAAAATAAAAATTCATAAGATATAAGAAAAGCAGAAAACCCTGGAAATTAATTACGGAATAGCCACATGCCCACATCATAAAAAGTCAGGAAACTCACGCACATACATACAAACATACATACTTATCCAGTCCCTTTGTTTAAGAAAACATCGCGTTGAACAGATAGCTTTCGTCACCTTTTCCTTGTAATTAGCAACTTACTAAAATTCATATTGAAGCTAATAATAATAACCGAAAAGAAAACTGCGAATCAATAAATTAACAACTATTTTCGGATTCTATTAGGAAGATTTCCATCTAAATAACTTCAACAAAGCCAAATAGGAATCCATTGATTAACTCTCTGATTCTGATATTTTCCTGTAAAGCAAGTCCTCAGAAATACAAACACAGCACGTAAAAAAAAAATCAGCAGTCGCAGAAAAAGACGATGTACGAAGAATCTTATTCATAACAAGATTAATGCATAGGCTGGTAACTGAAGCCGTAGCTTAATGAAATTCAACTTAGATAATGCATACAAATAACAAAACTAAAATTTAAAGGAATTACCCGATTTGGAGACTGGTTAAAGGAAAAACAGATCGTCCATCATCGTATTTCCCCATCAAAATTATGCTCTAAGCTCTGTTTTAATTTCAAATTACAGCAAATCAGAGCTTAAAAATTTGCATATAGGAAAAATAAAATTTAATTCCGATTAATATCCAAAATCAGCATCATTATTATTTAAAAATATTAATGATAGAGAGGAAAATATACCTTATATTCCATGAAAACGGAAGAGAAGAGAGGGAGAGAAAAGGAAGGAAACAATTACTCTTGAACTTCATAAATCGTAACGCAACAGAAAAAAAAATCAACGGCTGAGAAAAGAGAAAAGAAGAAGCAACACGAACATGGAAACTAACTCAACCAAAGTCAGAGAATGCGAAACGAAAAAAACTCTTTTTTTTTTTTTTAAAAAATAAATGAAAGGAAATAAAATGGCTAGCGAAGGAGTTGGGTGGCTGGGAAGGCGTGAGGAAGGAAGGAAAGATTCGACACGTCTAAGACGCCATTTAATTCGAAAGAGAGACACAGAAAAAAGAAAAGGGTCAATACTTATTCATGTGAGCTTCGGAGAGAAGAGAAGGCGGAGGCGGGAGGCGGAAGGCGGAAGGTGAAGTGTATAATGGAAATTAGGTGACGGAGTTTGTGGACATCCGATGCTTCCCGCGCCAGGGAATCATTTCCGTTGCCGTTGTCGTTGCCAGAGATAGAGAGAGAGAGGAGACGATGAAGTATCTAAATTTTCAGAGGAAGACAGGGATTTTTATTCTGTATGTGTTTCTAAGAAGGAAGCCAAGAAACCTGGGAACAACCGGGATCCGCGCGGCACGGGATTTGAGTGTGTGTGTTTTTTTTTTTTTTTTTTCACGGTTAATTTAAAATTTTTACTTTCTTAATAATATTTTTATTCAAATCATATTTTATACTAATAAATTCATTAATTATTTATTACACATTATATATATATATATATATATATATCTACATGATACATTTATTAAAATAAATATCCATCATTTAATCATTTTATACATTAATTTTGACTTGTAGTTAAATATACTTTCAATATTTTATATAAAATAATTATAAATTTTCAACGTTTAATTTTATTGTAAAAATTTATAAACTTTTATTTTATTATAAATAGATCTCTTAATTTTTTAAAAATATAATAAATTAAATAATTTAAAAATTAAAATATTATAATCCATTAATCTTTTATTTTATTGTAAAAAGTTTACATCATATTTGGATTTAATTATATTATGTCAAAAAAATTAAAAGTTTATATGATAAAATTAAAAAGTAAAGGGTTATTTTCATTTTATGTAAAAAAATAAAATAAAATTGAGAGTATAGCACATGTTTTAAATAAGAAAAACGTACCTTTAATAATCATATCTCATCATAATTTTTTAAAATTATCTTGATTAATTCTACTTAAAATTTGAGAGCCAAAAGATTCTAAACATTTACTTTTTGAAAAAATAATTAAGGTAGTGGGATCATTTATTAAAACATTAACTACTCCACTCCACCGTCGTATTCCCTAATAAAGTAGAAAATGATAGTTAATCCATGAAAAAAATGTAACATAAAAATGAATCAAGGTTAGAAGAGTGTAACATTTGATTTTTGGGTTTGATTGGAACTGGAAAAAGAGGGGTGCATAATGAATATGCCACCCTTAACCTTAGCATGGACGCTAAGGTTAAGGGTAAATAGATGACACAGTCTTCATCTATGGTGGTTGAGCCTTTTCGTGTCTAAATCTTGCCTTCTTGTGTTCGCACTTTAATAATCGTTTAGATTGCAAGTACTCAATTTTGATACACAACAAAATAATAAACATGAATTAAAATCAATTTTAAATATATTTTTAAAAGTTAAATTTTAATCTAATAAATAAATATTTAATAAATATTTTTTATATTACACTAATAAAATTCACTACCTATATTTTCAAACAAGTTTTTTTACAATCCTTATCCATTAGATAGCTTCGAGTTGACTTCGCTCAATGAGTAGCGTATTATTGCAATTTCAGTGCGCTTTTTTTTTTTTATCTTAAATAGAACATTTTAATTATTTTTAACAAGTTTTACGTAAAGAAATTAATTTTAAGCCAATTAGTAATTTTCTACTATAGTTATTTAATAAATATATCATAAGTCATAAGCAGACAGCGAAAACTATGCTTTAAAATGCTTCGAGTTTTCGGAAAGGGTTCCACGTTGAAACAGCGTTGGCTTCCCCGCCTTAAATGGGAAAAACGGATAAGATGCGCGGAACGCGTAAAGCTCACTGACTTTAAAGGTCAGTGCCAATTGAAGTGTCGGCTTGGCCCCACCAGAGGAACCAAAATCATATAAACTTGTAGAAGTAGGACCCACAAGATTTTTTGGACGCGTCGAGATAAAAGAATCAGAACAATAGGGGTTTCGTGGTGGACAGTAGGGCCCGGCGTAGCTTGTTTATTTTGTTTGTTTGGGGGTGGTGTAAAATAATCAGGTAGGACGGATTATAGGGAATTATTAGATTTTTTTGGAAGTCAGGATGGAATTATGGATGTGCGCATGGTGTGGTGTCATCATCATCGGTTGGGTGCAGTGGAGTAGCCATTTACTCTTTTCTCGTATTAAAGAAACAAATAAAATAAATTTCACTAAAATTTTAATTATAATTCAACTTTAATTTATTATTCTTAAATATAGATGCTTTGAATTTAAAATTAATAATTAATTTTATTATTATTTTTTATTTTTAAATATTTTTTAAAAAATTATATTATGTAATTTTTTATTTTTAATGAAAAATATATGAATATTTTATGAGTAATAAATATTTAGATTAATAAATTTTTTTTATTAATAATTTGATAGAATATTTTTTTATTTTATAAAATTGATAATTTTAAAAAATATTTTTAGAAATTAATAAATTAATTTAAAGTTGAAACTGAAATATCTAAATTAAATTTAGGTATTCAGTTTCCATGCCTTGGGAGGCCCAAACCCCATTTTCCACTGCTGCTTTTAAGGCAGGCAAGGCCTTTATTTATCAAGTCTAGAGACTGGACGAGAGAGTTGCAGTAATATCTCCCCTTTGCCCTTTGTGTTCTGTTTCACGCCGGCAGAAACGGCTTTAGACTATCACTTTATGGCACCACATTGCGAGGGAAAACAATGATTATGCATGCTTTTGGATTTTTTTGAAATTTCTTGAAGAATTTTGTCGTCTTGTCTGTCTTAAAGTAACATTTTAAAATTGGTAGTTAAAATAGGTTTCAGTTAGTCTCCTTTGTAGAATTTGTTAATATCAATAAAAAAAAAATTGCATTCATTATAAATTTGTTGTTAAAATAAATGTGTGACTCTAAATATAATTATTAAATCTAGCTATTTATTAAATGTATTAATTGAGTTAGGTAGATTTGAATTCTATCTCACTAAATTAACATTTAATAGTGTTGTCCATAATAAAAGAATAATAAAAGAATGTTACGTGGCGCATGAAGAAAACATATGAAAAATGATACAAGCCCTGAGTAAGATAAAAAATGGGCAAAAATGTAATTAATGACGAGTAAATCCCTATAAATAAGGGTCAGGTATGATTCATTAACCTAATTCTGAATTTTCCTACTAAAACTCTGCTCAATTCTCTGGCTGACTTAAGCATCGGAGTGCCAACGCAGGGAAAAACCCCTGCGTCCCTCTGATCTTTCTCTCTTTTGCAGAGGCATTCTAGAACATGTGACGCGAAGATTGAGGTGAAGACGTCTGCAATTCGACATTGTTGTAATCGAGCAACAACAATTGGTGCCGTCTGTGGGAATCGGAAGAAAAGCTTTCGACAACGATGGTACGAACACGCTCAACAGCAATCAGAAGTGAAGAAAGTGAGGACATGGCGAGCTCCCCAATGGCGAACTTAGGTGATGGAGTTCAGACCGAGAGAGGGTCGAATATGATGACGATTCCCATTGCCGAATTTGAAGCCATGCGAAAGCAAGGGGAAGAGACTGTTCAAGTCTTGCGGACAATGGTTGATCTGTTCAAAGGAGCTTTCCCGCAAGTGAACCTGCCGCTGACCGTCCAGAATTTGGTAGGAGAAGGGAGAACTGCGCGAAGTCCTGGCACGCAAGACCCTCACAGCAGGTGGGCGCGAGACCCTGCGCAAGACTCTCGCGGCATGGCTATAGGAGACCCTCGCGACACTCTGGAGACAGACCCTCGTGGCACTCTGGCGACAGAGCCTCGCGGCACCCTCGCGGCACACCAGCGACAGAGCCTCGCGGCACACACGCGACAGACCCTCGCAGCACTCCCACGGTAGACCCTCACGGTGCTCCTGCGCCAGACCTTCGCGGTAGGGGTGCACGAAACTCTCACGGCATGGCCGTACAAGACCCCCCGTTTGCTTCGTGCGCCACGTGGCGCGTTCTTCGCGCGGGGATGCCAGCTCACGCGAGACTCTTCTGTGCGAGACCCTCACTGTAGGGGTGCGCAAGATCCTCCCGGCATGGCCGCACGAGACCCTATGTGTGAGACTGAGGAAGACATGAGGCGTCAAGGTATGGGAGACCCTGTGCGTGAGGCCTCGGAAGGCCTAAGACGCCAAGCTACGGAAGACCCTATGCCCGAGACTCCAATGAATTGGAGACATGAGGGTGTCAAAAAATCGCGGCGTCATGGTACAAGGAATTCAACACGGGAGATTGCTGGTGGCCGAAGACGCCAAAGTACCAGAAACCTTGAGGGTCAGGCTCGGGTAGATTCTAGATATTTGGGTGCGAAAGATCCTTGGCCCCAGAACACAAATGACCCTCCAAACAATGGAATCAAAGGTGTGGGAATGACAAGGTCTCATGTTGAGAGAGACTCAGAAATGGATCCAACACGAAATCTTGAAACTGGAATGAAAAACTTTCAACCTCAGACTCATCGAAACCAAACTCAGGGTAACAGGAGAGAAGTTATGGACTGGGACCAAGCTGATTCATATGATGCTAAGAAAGTGCAAAACAAACCTCCGTCCAAGACACAAGTTGCCACAGATATGAAAAGAATAGTGGAACGAATCTTAGAAGAGAAAAGGTTAGTCCCAGCTGAAGAAAACCAGAGGAGGAGAATCTCATTCAGTACAAAGATCATGGGAAAATTGCCGCTTCCAAAATTCAAGATGCCGCATATGATGGCGTATACGGGAAAGACTGACCCTTATGACCACATTCAGAATTATGAGTTATTGATGCTATTACATGGATGGGAGGATGAGATTATGTGTAGAGCATTCCCCTTAACTTTAACTGGTCATGCACTAAAATTGTTTAACAGTTTGTCGGAGGGGTCTATTTCGTCTTTCAATCAATTAAGAAGTGAATTCTTGAAGGCCTTTGTGATAAAAAGCCAGAAATGGAAGGAGGCCACCTATCTGCTCACCTTAAGGCAGGAGAGCAAGGAATCACTCAAAAGCTATGTGGATCGGTTCCGTAATGCTACTCTTGAAGTACATGATCTAGAAGTTGGAGTAGCTGTGACAGCTATGCTACAAGGGACAAGGTCTGAAAAGTTGCAAGAGTCGCTATCTTTAGATCAGCCGACGACGATCTCAGACTTGTTCTCTAGAGCAGATAAATATATCACTCAAGAAGAAGTGATAAAAAGGATACCGATGCTGAATTACATATAAGGGAGTTCAAAGAAAAGAAACCCTTACCGTCGTCGGGCTACCTAAGCCATCACCAATGCCTTGAGAGAAGATGAAAATGTCACAAGGCAAGAGGATATCAAAAACGCGGAATATCAACCACTTGCAACTACACTGGCAGCGAGACTTTATGTCATTTAATATTATTTTTTGTTAATTCAACTATGGGTTGAAATTTAATTTGTTGAACTATTATTTATGCCATATTGATATTTTATTGGCTGTTGAGATTCTCACATAATTGATAAATGACTGATCGCACCAGCTACACATGTGCAAGAGCTTGAAGCGAAAAGTGCGCGATGTAAGCTAAGCACACAACCAAGGGCTTGAAGCGAAATATGCGCGAGGTAAGCCACGAAGACAATGTGCAAGAGCTTGAAGCGAAAAGTACGCGATGTAAGCTAAGCACACAAGGGCTTGAAGCGAAAAATGCGCGAGGTAAGCCACGAAGAAAATGTGCGAGGGCTTGAAGCGAAAAATGTGCGAGGTAAGCCACGAAGACCATGTGCGAAAGCTTGAAGCGAAAAGTGCGCGATGTAAGCTAAGCACACAACCAAGGGCTTGAAGCGAAAAATGCGCGAAGTAAGCCACGAAGACAATGTGCGAAAGCTTGAAGCGAAAAGTGCGCGATGTAAGCTAAGCACACAACCAAAGGGCTTGAAGCGAAAAATGAGCGATGTAAGCCATGAAGAAAATGTGCGAGAGCTTGAAGCGAAAAATGCGCGAGGTAAGCCACGAAGACCATGTGCAAAAGCTTGAAGCGAAAAGTGCGCGATGTAAGCTAAGCACACAACCAAGGGCTTGAAGCGAAAAATGCGCGAAGTAAGCCACGAAGACAATGTGCGAAAGCTTGAAGCGAAAAGTGCGAGATGTAAGCTAAGCACACAACCAAAGGGCTTGAAGCGAAAAATGCGCGATGTAAGCCATGAAGAAAATGTGCGAGAGCTTGAAGCGAAAAATGCACGAGGTAAGCTAAGCACCCAAACAAAGGGCTTGAAGCGAAAAATGTGTGAGGTAAGTCACGCACCCAAACAAAGGGCTTGAAGCGAAAAATGGGCGAGGTAAGCCACGCACTCAAACAAGAGCTTGAGAATTATACGGCCAGAGAATTTGACTTCAGAATACAATGTAAGGGCTTGATCCAAGGTTACAATGAGAACATATGTACTCTTCCGCAAGGTTATACCTAGCGAAAGAGTGGGGAGTAATTGTTGTCCATGATAAAAGAATAATAAAAGAATGCCACATGACGCATGAAGAAAACATATGAGAAATGATACAAGCCCTGAGTAAGATAAAAAAATGGGCAAAAATGTAATTAATGACGAGTAAATCCCTATAAATAGGGGTCAGGTATGATTCATTAACCTAATTCTGAATTTCCCTACTAAAACTCTGCTCAATTCTCTGGCTGACTTAAGTATCGGAGTGCCAACGCAGGGAAAAACCCCTGCGTCCCTCTGATCTTTCTCTCTTTTGCAGAGGCATTCTAGAACATGTGACGCGAAGATCGAGGTGAAGACGTCTACAATTCGACATTGTTGTAATCGAGCAACAACAAATAGTAAAGGGGTGAAAAGATAAAATTATTTTTTTTATTTCTAATTTTATTATTTTTAATTATTTAGAGACAGTTTGGGATACTGATTTATTTTTAATCTTAATTTTCTTATTATTTTATTAAAAGGTATTTATCTGTAATAGTAATTATTTTTAATTTTACTTAAATCAATTGTATCGTCGATCTAAATTAACACTTAATTTAATATTCATTTTATCTTTTTCAATTTTATCGGAATCAATTTTATTGTCCCTTCAAATTAACCCTTAAATGATTTCTATTTTGTTACAAATTTTATAAATATAATATTTGATTATGATAATAACTTTTCATATATTATAATACCTTTTGAAAAAAAAATTATTATCTAATGCACTTAAGTGAAGTTTTTAGATTCCGTAAATGCGGTTAAAATGATAACATATATTTCATTTTATTTATTTTATTTTTTAAATATTTCAAGCGGGTATATATTATTATTTTAATCAGCTTATTAAGTCTAAGAACTATATTAATAGTATATTAGAGAATAATCCTTAAATATATAGTTTTTGTTGTTTCCTTTATCTATTTATTTATAAAAGAAGATTCAATGATTTCAATGTAAAATTAATTTATTTTATATATTTTCTTTTAATTATTAAATTTTATACTTAATTTAATTTTTTAATAATTTATCTATGATAATAATATTTAATCATTAATATGAATTAAAAAATATTATTCTAAATGAAAATAATAAAATATCAAATTGATTTGAAATTATGTATATATATATAATGAGTATAAGTAAATTATTAAATCTAACAAAATATTTATTTGTAAAATATTTTTTCTCATTAAATAAAAAAAATATAAAATAAATTAATTTTACATAAATGTAATTTGATTTTTTATTTTATTTATAATAATAAAATTTCATGAAAAACATTAAATGCTAATTAATTTAGTAACTTTTAATTAATATGATAATAATCTTATAAAAATCCAATTACAACTAAAACATCGCAATCACCTGCTTAAAAGAAACAGTAATTGGGCTATGCTGGCATTTAATAAGTAATGCAGTTTTGTAGCCGTCAGCTGTCAGCTTAGGCGGCAGCCTTTATTTAATGTTTGATTTCTAAGCAATCTTTTTTATATATGTATTGTTTGTCCTTTTTTGCCCTTTCCTTTGGAAGTCATTTGCCTTGTTATCAGATCCAAGTAATCGTATACATGATATATGAATGTATATATGATAATCCATCCAATACAAAAAAAAAAAAATAATACAATTTTAAATGCTAAAAAATATATAAATAAAAAATTAAAAAATTAATTTAATATTTGATTTGTTGATATAAATTATAATATAATTATTTTTATATTTTATATGATTTAACATAATATAAACAAAATAAATTCTATAATTTTTATTTCAAAAACAATTATTTGTTATTCTATTATTAAAATTTTTAAACTTTACCGATGAAATTATAAATAATACAAACCTTTCAAGATATATTAAAAATTAAATTAAACAGCTAAATAAAAAATAAAAATTAAAGCATGTGATAATACTTTAGACACATTTTAG
The DNA here is from genome assembly GCA_033439115.1 of Firmiana major. Taxonomy (NCBI): domain Eukaryota; kingdom Viridiplantae; phylum Streptophyta; class Magnoliopsida; order Malvales; family Malvaceae; genus Firmiana; species Firmiana major. Next base: position 11,185,703 of record CM065911.1, read on the forward strand.
ACTAACTTGTGAAGTTAAATATTTTTATTATCAATGTTTCAAATAAAAACTCTTTCTTCCCTTCAATTTCCAGCTGCATAGATTTTAAAATGGATATGTAACAAGTCTGGCAAAAAAACAAAATGAATGTATCATATGCACCTCAACTTTCATTTTTTTTTTCCACAAATTTCAAGCAAAAAATAATATACTATGAAACTATATGTATATACTGAAGGGTTACAAGGACACACAAAATATTACCTACATAGAATACAAACCAAAGCAAACAGATGCATATCCGACAGGGAGTCTTAAAGACCGTTCTTTTTAACTGATGGAGGCCAAGATAATCTCCGGTGGCTTGTACCGTCAACCTGATGAAAATCCCCCACCTCGCTACTCTCATCCTCTGCTTCTTGACGCACAAGCTCTTGGCTTCTAAGGCTTTCGATAGCTAAGTCATCAAAACTTGATTCATTTTTCCAAGGTGGCGGAGTCATGCACTCTGAGTCTCCTAGTGATCTTTGGGAGGAATCCTTGGCTGGTGTTGTCGGCAAAGAGGAAGCAGAATGCCCCACTCTCAGATTTTGAAGTGTTGCAAACGATTCTCTCATTGCAGACATAGCCTCAAAGAATCGGGTGCATGATGCTAAAGCAACAGGTATCGGACGAAGCATCTCCTGTGCAAGGGGGAAAAAAAAAAGAAAACTTAAATGGAGAAACAAATGCTAATTTGAGAGTAAGAGATGCTAGATGTCACACTCCTTTAACATAATAACAAAATATATCAAAATGTGGCTTTAAGCCTACCCCCCAAACTGAAGGAGACTCCTTGAAGTTCTGACTCCATTGGAAGTCGGTAACAGAGGCTGTCAATGCACCATAATCACTCGCAGCCTTCATCAGTAGTTCAGAAAATTGTTTCTGCAAAAATCCAAGTAAAACAGCCATTAGCAATGGAAATGAAATCCTTCTGTTTTTCCCAAAGCAACTGAAACAACCAGCCACCTCCAAGGTTAAAGCATAAAAATCTACTTCTTTTCAGTTTAATTTTTGTATGGAAGAATATTTCAGTGCTAAAACTCACATTCAATAATTTGACATTGGAGTATTTTGAAGTTGGAAATTTTAATCCCATTTTAGTGCATATAGAATCCATTGGCTCAATAATCCATGGTAGTAAAGAGATAAATATAACTTATGGAAAGAAACATTAAAGGGAAAGGCAAAAAAAAGAATAAATAATTCCATATATCAGATGATCATTTAATCATCTCATTAAGTATCTTCTATAATCTACAAGTCCATGCTTTGTAGACCATGAAATTCAAATTTTTTGTACCGTCTTTGAATTTTCTGGTTCATAAACAAACCTAAATTGCATCTTGCAAATAACTACCAAACTTGCATGACTGAAGTAGCAAACTAAGTTCCTAGTTCTACTAGCCAAATTCAATGGCTTAGAATGTGAATGCAAGTTTACTTGCATTAACGAAAGGCATACGATAAAGTTCTACAAAAAAGTTCCACCTATAAGCAATCATCCCAAGCAAACAAGAACACCACTAGGTTTCAAATTTTATTGTGCTTATGATAAAGCCAACCACCAAAGAATTACAAACCTGATATTCTGCTTCCACTGGAATGCAATCTAGTGAATAGGGTTGTTGCAGACGAGCTATAATTCGATCCTGCCAAAATAATGAATAAAGAAAAATAGTCAGACAAATAAATGAAGCCAATCTGGTTGTGTGATCTGAAAAGTAAGAATATAATGTGTTAGGGCAAAGATAAGCTTCTTATAGCAACCATTTTAGCTATATGGACAAAAGAAATAAGCCAATGATGTAATCCTAAGAAGGGCACCAATACAAATAGGTCAATTATGGTCTTGATTCCAGAAATTATATATTAATAACAGAGCCTTCTAGGATCACCAATTAATCACAGACTTCTATAATTCTATTATTGTTTATAGCAGCATTTTGAGTACAAATTTCAAAGTTAAATTTGGATTAAATCAAGGGAGATTCTAAAACCAAACTCAGAATAGGAGTGGAAATAAAATCTTAACCATCTAACCCCATTGACAAAGTAAAATTATAAAAAGGAATTGTTGCAAAAAGTAGTGGCTCAGAGAGATTTGAAACTGAGGTGTAAAATGGAAGCAATGTTGTTGTGCATATGAGTGAGTAAACAAAAAAAACTTAAAAACCACTATCACAAGGCATTCTTGACATTAGTACTCTACAGTAAACAATAAGAAAATCAGATATTACCTTATTCTGGATAACATCTTTCAATATAGTAGTAATCCTCGCCAGTGTCTCACACTTCTTTTCCATTTCACTCACATGTGTCAGATGTGCAACATTTTTATCATCCTAAAAATGCCATAAAACAGGTCAGTTAAAAGAATACCAGGCTTGCAGTTAAAGACCCTAGGCTGTGCTTGAATCAGCAACATTAAGTTAACAGATAAAATTCTATGCTTTATACAAAATTTTTTCAAAATACATATAAAAAAAACCCTAAAAAGAATAGGAGTAAATAGTTAATAAACAGACTAGTTTCTGTTTTGTGTGCGTATTTTATTTTTGTTTTACATCAACAAAACATAAACTGAACTGCTTTTATTTTATTTTTCAATAACAAAACCCAAACCTTTTAAGAAGTCAAAACTGGGCACAAAACAACAGTTTGGTTTAATTTCTTCTGCTCAATTGCAACCCTTGATGCTATCCAAAAGTGCCATATAGTAAACCTTACATGCCGCACAAAAATGATGAGAAAGAATAATTAAACTGGGAAGCTTTACCTTTCGGCCTTGTAGTTCCACTTGCAAATCTGCTATTTTTCTCTGTACAGTGGTTAGCTCTCTTAATACCTTTATCAAGTCATCTCCCTTTTCTCCAGTAGTAGAGGATAAGTTTTGCACTTCTTCCTATGGAAGAAAAACAACATTAACTATGATGCAGTTTCAAGGCATCCGTCCTATCAATTTTCTAGCTTTAACATAAATTCGTAGATTCAACCTTTGTATCGAATACACTTACAGGACAGCAAGAGCCTATCAAAGATTTCTAAATAAAAACAAAAGTAAAGGAATAAATTCAGCAGACCTGTTCAAGATATCTAGGTATTTCGACATATTTTCACATTTATGGTTCCACGGGTGACAATGTACGAACAATTCATTACATTAGGTTTTAAGGCAATCTATCTTAAGTTCAATGTTATCAGACTTGTATGAGTAATTGATCTGTCATTTTAGTTTATTGCCTATAAATAAATAAGTTCTCTTCGAATAGAAGAAACATTGCAAACCGACAGAACATGATATGCTGAGAGAAGGCGGAGTGGAAAATTGAAACAGACCTTGGAGAATCAGTGCAGTGTAAAGTGATGGTGAAAAGGAAAAACAAGGCTGAAGAGAGAATTAGGGAAAAAAGAGTTGTAGAGATAATCTGAGAGAGTTTTGCTAAATTGCCAAAAAAAGTCAAGTCTCCTCTCAAGAGTAGTAGTGCTGCTATATATATATATATATATATAGGTATCAAGGATAAAGTTACAAAATAAGCATCAATAAGCACAATGATTAGAATTGGCAGTTACAAAAGAGTTAATGTTTGTCTAACAAGAGTTAGACTTTTGGAGATAGCGAATAATGAATAAAAGAGTCCACTGTCTGTTCTAAAAAGAACAATGAAAAACACTTATACTTAAGTAAGAACTCTTAACTATTTTTTTGATCCATTAAGTTAAGCTCTCCAGAACAACCCATATACTGAAGTTAACCAATAATCCTGCAGTATTTTGAGTTTATTATCACTTCTTTTCAATGAAAATGTTGTTATGAGAAAAAATTGTTCAGTGAAGGAACTCTTCTAAGAAGAGGTTAATTTGTGAAGGAAATGTTCAAAGAAGATGTTGTTTTGAGAAGATTTTGTTCATTGAAGTGACTTTGGTGAAACAATGTTGTTATCTGTTGGGACTTTCCTTTACTATAGTATGAAATTTGAAGATCATAAAGTATTACTTTCCCAAACTAAGTATATCTTTGCGGCCTAAGCCCTTACATCTTAAAAATTAAATGAAAATCTCATATTTCAACTAGTGCTCAGTATCCTAAATCTAAGTTCTCACAAAGAGATCACATCCACATGTTATTGAAAGTTAAATTCCTCTTACTTGACCATTAAAAAGGGGAAAACGGGCTAAATAATTTCAGCATAACTGTATAAGCTTCAAAAAACCAAATTCATTTCACAAACTGCAGCTAGAAATGATATTATATGTCAAGTGCTCAGCATAAAAGGCCAGAATAAAAGAACGCAATCTATCCAAGAAAGTAGTGTAATTTGGGAGTTTCAAACTGCATAATTGGAGTATTTGAACGTAAAATCCAATAACTAACATGGATGAAATCTACCAAAAAAATTATAAGCAGCAAAAAGCAAATGAAATTGATTAAAAGAAAAAAAAAAAAACCTGAGAGGGAGGAGGGGGAACTGAGAAACCAAGATCGGCAGCAATGGAGAGAGCATCGGACATTCCTCCGATACGCCTCAATGGCTTCTTCCCAACCCATGTAGTGTCGCTTCCCATCGACATTTCACACCAAGCCACTCTTTCTGTTATTGCCGATTTGAAATTCCTTTCAGAGTTTTCTAAAAAGAGGAGAAAGTTGGTGAAGGGAAAGGACGGCTAGTGCCAGATGCGTTCGGCCTCTTCTGATGCTCGAGTATTTTTTAGAGCTGCAACTTATTAGAATTTAAATTATTTGTCTGATATTTCTTCCTGAATTTGCGATAAAAATAAAGTGGTTTTTAATATATATATATATATATATTTGTGTATGTGTTCAAAGTTAATTTGGATGAGATTAGATTAATTTTGATACAAGTAAAAAATAATAATAAAATGATTATTAAGTATGGATAATTATTTATCAGTGAAATTTTTAAATTTTATAAATAGAATTAAGATGATTATACACGTAATTTTAAAAATATTAAAAAAATAAAAATAAATAAAATAAAACATATATAATCATCTTAACTTTATTAGTAAAATTAAAAAAAATTCATTAACAATATATAAAATAATTATCTGTATATATTTTTAATAAAATAAAATAAAAAATTAAAGGTAATCTGAAAGGGTAATTTATCCTTTCACTAATTTTTGTCTTATATACATTGTTTGCCTCCGCCCTCACCACACTGATATCCACCGACGAGCCAAACTCTTCTTCAATAGTTAAATATACTCTCAATATTTCATATAAAATAAATATATATCAGTTTTTAATATTTTATTTTATACAAATCAATTAACATATTTTTGTTTTATTTTAAATAAACCTTTAATCTTTTAAAAGTATATAATTAAATTCAAATTTATTAAATGATATTAATTAGTGTTTATACATCATACGTGAATAGTTTAGTTAATTATCACGTGTAATGTCACGTATATAATACAAATGAAAGTTGATATTTTTTAACAGATTTAAATTTAATTGCATGATTTTAAAATGTTAGAGGTTTGTTTACGATGAAAAAAATTTATGATTTAATTTACACGTAATAAAATGTTGAATACTTATATTCATTCTATAGAAAGGGTTGAGGGCATATTTGGTTGTTAAGTTTTAAATAATAATTTAAATGTATTAACTACAAACATCAATTAATTAAAGACTATGGGTAGTTTGGATGTGTGATAAAATTAGTTTCAGTTATATAAAATTGATTTCGATAAAATTGAAAAATAATAAAATGATCATTAAATATATATATTTTTAATTAAATAACTTAAAATTAAGGGTGCAAAGTTATTTTACAAGAAAAAATTTATAATATTGTTACTGTGGCAATTGGAGTCGTTGCACCAAAAGTGCGATGAGATCCAAAGTGCCTATAGGGAAAGAGAAGAAGACTAAACAAACAAAAATTAATAAAAAAATTGCTACGAATAAATAGGGAAAGATAACAATATATTTCTACAACTGAAAAATACAAAAAAAAAAAACCCTTCTCATAGAATATTAGCATATCTACATAATTTAAAATTTGAGAGCTTTTTGTATTTATAATAAAAGAACAATACACTAACTTCATTTTCTGTGTATCCTTTATCTCTAAGAAAAAAAGAAAATTTTTATTAACAACTCATTTTTTGCTCCTTACAATCAAAGGTTTTTTTAATGTTACGACAAAAATATCCCATACCTCTAACTCTCTCCTTTTTCCAATTGTTCCACATGTAGCTGGTCACTATTTTTTGAGTTTGTTTGGATTTTCCGATGAAATTGGGTTCTATTACTGAGAGAGAGGAGAGAATTAGAGATAAAGAATGTGAAAATTTTAAAAAACTTTTAAGAAACTCTTCTCAAGCTCCTCTTTCTAATTTTTACACCATTTTTGTCAGAAATACTTATATTTTTTTTAGATCTAGAAAGATATATTCAATTTTAAAAGTTAGATTAGGAAAACTGGAGTATTTTTAGGCAAAAATAGTTAAAAAAAAAAAAAAGAGCTCCGGAGGAGTTTTGGAGAATTTTTTAGAGTTTTTCGACATCAACAAGTGACGATCAGCAACGGATGATCGATGATTGATGCAATGGTCTGTTGTCAATTTCTTTTTTTTTTTTTGAGTAGGTTGAGTTTGTGGATTTTTTTTATAACATAAAAAAAAAAACTTAGGTTGTGAGAGGAAAATTTGAGTTATGAATAAAATTTCTCCTTTTAATATAAACACCTTACACTATGAACACTACAAACACTACTTAAAACAAAACCTTTCAAGCTCTTCTTACCAAGATAGAGATTTAAGCTAAATTTTTTAAAGTTTGAGCCAAGCTTGAGATTCACATAGCAAAATTCGAGTTCTACTTGATTTTTGATTGGGTTAGATGTATTTATTATCATTATCATTATCATCATTATCTTTATAGTTTTTATCCCAATACTTGGGTAGGTTACATGAACCATCATATGGATTCACACTAAGTCGTTAGTATGAACTTTTTTGTTCACTCATTCATATCCAAAGTAATGTGTATCTCTATTTTTTCTACTGTCATATCTTTACGAAAGACTTCCTTCAAAATTATTTTCGGTCTTTCTCTAACCTTGATTATTTTTCATCATTCATAACCTTCACTCTCCTAATTGAAGTATCCACAAGTTTATGTCGTGTGTCTCCAAAGTAACATAAGTAATTTTCATTAATCTTATCTTCCATAGGTACCAATACGACCTTCTTGGGAATGTTTTCATTTTTCATATTTTATCATTTCTCGTATATTTGTACATTTTCGTTATATTTATCTTTTGTATATGTATTCTCTTAGTCCCAACATTCACTACCATAAAACGATGTTGGTTTAGCAACTATTCTATAGAACTTATCTTTCAACCATATAAGAATTCTTTTATCGCATCGTACATACATAATGCATCTCCACTTACTCTAATCAACTTAGATTTTATGGTTCATATAGTTATCATTCTCTCCATCTATTTGTATCTTCGACCCCAAATATCGGAAATGATACCTACTTAAGGATCGTCTCCCAATATGATGTCATTATGCTTTGATCTTCATTTTTGTTTAAACTGAATTTATATTTTATATATTTAATTATTATTCACTCTACTTAGTTTGAACTTTTTTTATTCTAGCGTCTACCTTCGCGATTCTAACTTAGCGTTGACCTCTGTTTTAGTCTCAACAATTAAGATAATATCATCTGTATACATCATATACCAAGATCCCTTATCTTATATGAATTTTATCAATTTATCCATTACTACAACAAACAAGAATTGATTTAACGTTGACCATTTATGTAATCTCACTATGATAGAAAATGTGTTTGTTTGTCCTCGATATGTCTTCACATGTGTACTTGCATCTCCACCATAGCACTTCCTTATACACTTTATCATATGCTTTCTTCAGGCTTATAAAGACCATATGAAGATTTTTACCTTGTACTCGAGAACTATTCATAAGTTGTCTAAGCAAGTGTATTACCTCCATAATTGATTATCCAGATATAAAACTAAATTGATTCTTCGATATATTTACAGTCTTTCTTAATCTTCGTTTTATTACTCTCCTTGATGTCTTAATAGATTTATTTATCCAAACCTATTCATTGTACTTAGTATTTTTGTCTAGAATCAGATGAGCTGAACAAACTGACTGACCCATTAACATAAACAAGACTAGCTAAAAGCATCCAACCTATTCAAGTTAGTGAAAAACTCACTATCTCAAAAATTAGAACAACTTAAATGACTTAAATGACTTAACAATACTTTTTTAAGTGATTTTTTTTTAAAATTTGAGAAATGAAAAATTAATCTTACTTCATCATTCCCAAAGTCGAATCCATTGATGTGCATGGATTATGCAATACTTATTTATTTATTTATTTTTGGGGTTACATGTGTATCATCGTTATATGATAATAAATAAATAAAAAATTGAGCTTACTTGGAAGTTGGAAGATTGTGACCAAAGTGCTCCCCACACCTTCTTATCCACAACATGAGAGGAGGATCGTAAGCTATTGATACTTTCTTTTTTGGGTACAAACTGTTAATACCTCTTTTGTCTGTCTTCTTCAAGTCCAATATATCAGGCAGTTTGTTTGGAAGTTGAGTATCTTTGTGCACCAGGATCCTCAAAGCCCTTTACTCTCCAACCCAGGAATCAACTCAGTATTACATATCGCGCTCTTTTACTTTATGACTTAGCCAGATATTTTCCATTAAAAAATTGTCCCCTATAAAAAAAAAAAAGGAGAAATGATTCTATGAAATTGTTACGCCACTCAGCTTGTATCACATTCCATTCATTTGATGACATTTTAATATTTTTTTCCATGTCATTGACTAATCAACTTTTCCACTAAAACAAAAAACACGTTTTTTCCTAAAACCAAAAGTGCCTTATTTGATTAGTTTCCAATATTAAAACTAGAAATAGAAGAGAACCCAATTAACGTCAGTTTCTTCAAGGTATCAAGGTAAGTTTTTTTTTTTATTCAACTTAAATCCCTTTAAAAATTAAAAAATATATTTATTCCTACAAAAATAGCAAGAAGACAGTATAAAAAAGGGAGAAAAGATTATGTGTCTATTTGGGGTTATGCTTTTTCAACTCAAAACCTATTCAATCATTTTTTTTTGAACCCGTCTTTGTCTAGCTTCTTTGTTTGGTGTTATGGATTTTATGTAATTATTTGTTAAATGTCATTTTTATTGTATGTAGTTGTGCTGCAGTGATAATTGTTTTGAATGTCTACAACATGTTTGATTTTTTGTCTCAATGAACAACACTGAGCATTTTCCTTCTTTGTCATTTGGATTTCTCATGCTCTTGAAGTAATGATGTTTTGAGTATTAAATCTCTTGAATGGATTGGATTCTCTATCATTTTGAAAGGGAAATGCTCTTGTCAGGAATCTGACATTGTGGCCTAGTGAAATTTTTATTTGCAATTGATTTTTTTTGGGGTACATGATTGATATATATATATATATATATATATATATTTGCTATAACTAATTTTGATTTTGGTTTGTAGCACAGCAGGACACAGATCATCAATGCAGTAGCACACACCTAGCACCATCGAGCAACCATTGTACCACTTCAGCTAACAGTTCTTTGTAAATTGCTTAATGAAAAGTTTATGTTAACAAAGATAAAGCCTTTTAGGTTATTTGACCAATTGATTAGCTTTGCAGCTGTTATATTCTTATCTGGTTTTATGCAATTCTCTTTCAGTTAACATATTAACTTGACGCAGCAACATTGAAGAAGGTTGAATTGAAGCCTTTTTTGCTTCCTTACGATCCTGTTATTAGCTGAGAATGAGCTTCGGGTGCCCTGTCACATTTGCTAGAAGTTTTGTAATTATGATAGTTAGTTTCTTAAAAGTTTGTTAAGCAATTAGGGAGTTCAATTTGCTTCCAGTAGGTTCCTCACTAATTGTATATATATACATCATTTTGTACATCTTTAGTAAGATGAATAAACCATTCCTCAATTCATTCTCTGCCTCGTATTGTTTGTTTTGTCAAAAAATCATGTATTTTACTTGTGACAGATTATTGAGAACATTAATCCTTCGACACAACCAAAATTCATGAATAAATAACTTCAAACAAAATTAAAATTACATAACAAAATAAGAAAACAATTCCCATTATATTGGCACAACCAAAATTCACTAACAAAAATCTCAATTAACTTCTTCCATTGAAAAGTAACAAGTAAAAGAAAACATTATGCTACTGTAAAGCAAGAATAAAATTTCAACATTGTAATCACAAAATAGCTGTAGAGATGGAAACTCCATATGAATATCTACCATCACTTTTGTTGAAAGTCCAAACCACCTGGTACATAGTCCTACATTAAAAGCACTATCTTATTAAGTAAACATCCAAATAATACATAATATAATTTTAGATAATAAGTAAAAGTAACTTACTTTACCTGACTTCAAAATTGTGATACATTGTTCACTTCAAGCATTCTAGCAAAACTCGTATTAGGGTGAAAATTGAACCTCGAATTTGAAGAAAAATTCTATAAAAAAATATTTTAACACCACATGCAATTTAATATTATAGGAATTGATATTTAAAAAAAGTAATACAATAAATTCAAGAGCACCTGCATAGGATGACTAAATTGGTTATGAGCACCAAATAGATTGATCTATTCATATCTAAAATAAATTAATTATATTAATGTCAAGCTAATTAAAAAAGGACTTGCATCAAGATACCTAAGCAAAAAGAAAGAAAAAAAACCTGGTTATGATAGTTTGAAGTCAATGGCACCTGAAGATGTTGATAGGAAGGATAAACATGGCTTTGATCTATCGGAGGAAATACTAGTGGAGGATCTCCATTTATGAAAGATTTGGTTTGTTGTCCTTTATGCAAAATAATAGTTATGATATTAGAAAGCTCAGGAGATACAAATCAAGATATAGAATGCAGAACAACCTTTTCATTTTTTCTTCCTTGCAACACGTATAAAGTGATAAAATATAGACAATGCTGTAGGAAAGCATATTTACCTAATATATTCTCTTTCTCTTTTAGAATTTGAGAGTTGGTTGCTTTCTTTGTTTTCTTTTTTTGGCACTCCTCCAATTGACTTTTCATTCGAGAGCTTCTTGAACGCTTTGTCTTGGCACGTATAGGATCAAAGACTGGTTTTTCATTCACTGAGTAATGGACCTCATTAGCACCATCATTAACATCTTTTTGAATGGACGCATGGGCTGAATCTTCCTAATCTGTAACTCCTTGCAAAGTTGTCTTCTCTTTTTCAACTAGATGTAATGCCTCCATCAATTTTTCTTTAACAATTTCAGTACATTTAAGAGTTAATGAACCTTTATAAAAAAGGTTGTAACCAATGTGGTTTAACTCACTAAGGCGTAATAAACGAGTAGATTTTTCCTTATGTGCTGATGTGATAGTAAAATCACTTACCAACACTGACTTTGCTGTTTTTGTCCATCTCTTCAATATATATGGTTCAAGGATCTCTTTTACATTATTCATGACAAGAACCTGTAAAGTATGACGACATAATAATCCAAGAGTCTCGAACATATTACAACTACATCTGATATTGCAATTTGAAAGGTCAAATTGCACACAAAATTCTTTCACGGCCATCTTCAATAGCTTGATAAATAGAAAGATTTTCATTACTCAAAACTTTGACACAATTCAATCCAATGCTGTCTATCAACTCTTCTTCAAACTTCTTGAACATAGTAAGGGTATAAATATTGGAAGCATGCTTCAAAATCCCACATCCATTAACTTTGCTTGGTGCTCCATTTTTACATCGAAAATCTTGATTCAATTCAGCCTGATGAAATTCTTTTGCCTTTTCCTCATAATGTTGTATAACCTGAATAAGAGACATTGAGCAGTTCATAATCTGATGCAATATGCTGTTTGTACTTTCACTCATTTGAGTGGATTTTGTCATAGCTGAAAAGATATCTGTGCTAAAAGCAGGGCACCATTTTGCTTGAAGTTCATATAACCTCTTAAGCTTAGAATGATTTTCAAGTTCAAACTTTTCAATCATAGCAGCCCAACTTGATTCAAATTCTGTTTCACCTTCACATTCGTAAAAACATTTGTTAAATTGTGCTTTAAACTCAGAATTGGCAAAACGACCAGCAAGATGTTGTTTAGCATTATTTGAGATATGCCACATACACAATCTATGAGAAGACCCTGGGAACACCATTTATGCTGCTTTCATCATTGCTTGATCTTGATCTGTAAAAATGCTTTTTGGTTGCTGGTATCCCATGGCTTCTAAAAATGTTTCAAATAGCCAAACAAATGACTCAGTGGTCTTATCCGATAAAAAAACACAACCAAACAATACATTATTCCAATGATTGTTGATTCCAACAAATGAGGCACAAACCAAGTTATACTTGTTGGTTCTATATGTGGTATCAAAAACAACAACATCTCCAAAACAGTTGTAATCCAATTTTGATCTTCCATCCCTCCAAAAGAAATTCGTTAGCCGATTATTTTGGTCTACTGGAACTGAATAAAAGAACATCGAGTCTTCTGCTTGCTTACACTTGAAAAAATTGATAATACTCTGTGCATCCCCTGCTTCAATCATTTCGTCTCTTTCAATTTGCAAGAAATTGTGACAATCTCGCTTTGTAAAACTGATATTTTCAAACCTAACCTCCTTCCTCAAAAAAGAATATGATTTTGTTTGTTTGATTCCTGCAACAACCATTGAAAGAATTACATTTGCATGCCCCTTCAATATTTTTTTTCCTGATATTAAATTAATTCTTTCTTCTGAAGTTGCTAACTCATGATTATGATGATCATTGAAGTAAGAAACTACCCAAACACCTTTTTTCTAGTGTAAAACGAATTTTAGCTTGACAACCAATCCTTGTTTCCAACCGATTAAATTTTCTCGCTTCCCCAACATCTTCATATTCACGATACCCAGATTTTGAGCATAAAAATTCATGTTGCCGTATAGGTTCACCCAAACTTCGTCGCTTATTCCCCCTTCGAACATTAAATCCCTTACTCAAAGCATATTGATTATAAAGATCATAAGCTTCCTCTTCACAATGGACTTTCATTCCAATTTTAATTTCTTCAAAAGAGTCATTTTGATTCATTGTCAGAGGAACTCTTTCTTCACCATTTATTTCCATAATATAAAAATTATGAACAAAAAGATCTAACAAAAAAAATTAAAAAAATCATATTAAGAGTTTAATCAAATATATATACACATATATAGAAAAGAATCCAACACTACTGTGCTTTCAACACTAAACAATAAAAATTATGTGGTCTCCTTATTATTCAATGTCAAAAAATAATTGTGCTTTTTAGGTGTTCTCTTTACTTTCAAGTATTCTGAGAATCAAATATTTATATATATATATATATATATATATATATATATATATATATGTATATGTATGTATCTAGAAAAGAATCCAAGTGAGTGCTTTCAATACTAATTAAACAAGAAAAAATTATTTGGTTCACTTACCTTTCAACGTTAAACAAAACAATTGTGCTTTCAAGGATATTTTTGTGCTTTTAAGTCTTTTTATGAGAATCAAAGAAAATTTCCAAGACAATGAAATTTTGAAAGTGATAATTTTTTGTGAAGAAAAAAATTAGTGAAAAGTTTTTTTGGCATAAATTTTTAGCGGAAACTAATTAGACATAAATTTTTAGTGGGAAAATTTTAGGCATAAAGTTTTAGAAAAACATGTTTTTAGTTTTAATGAAAAAACTGATTAGTCAATGACATGGAAAAAATTATTGAAATGTCATCAAATAAATGAAATGTGATACAAGCTAAGGTGACATAACAGTTTCATACAATCCTTTCTCTAAAAAAAAGTGCCCTTTGGAGAATAAGAAATTGTTTTTACACACTAGATTAATTCAAATATTGGAACCTAGTTTACATAAGACAACCATTACAATACCCATTCTAAGATTTGACTTCACTGTACTGTATAAAATCCCCAGCTAAGTTGTTCTTTCTGTAAGAATTTTCCCATCACAATATCACAGTAACCCAGAGTTAAGCATTCTCCAGCAACAAACACAAAAATGAAGAAATAGCCGCAGATCAACTATCATCAGCTATGGAAGATTCTAGCGTGAAAGTTGCAACAGAAGAAAATGTTATAACTAACTAGTTAGTGTTGCGATAGTTTTTTATTTTTTGGTTTTAACAATTTGTTATTTTTGCTAGCTGGTAGGCAACTCTTCCAGTAGATTCTTTTCAACTAGTATATATGCACTAAACGATTGTAAAGTCAGTGCAATGAATAAAATTACAAAATAATCTTTCTGACATGGTACCAGAGCATTGAAAATTCTGTTTTCTTCTGCCATTGATGAGTGCTTTAGTCTGACGCCACTCAGATACTATGGCACAAACTGTTCAACGGGCTGAAGATCATCCGGGCAATCCATATCATCTTCATCCTAATGAGAATCCTTCATTAATGCTGGTGTCTTCACCTCTGGATGGATCTAACTACCACTCTTGGTTCCGAGCCATGAAAATGGCTTTGTTGTCAAAAAAACAAACTCAAGTTTGTTAATGGTTCTCTGCCTGCACCAGATCATAACGATCCTCTTTATTTTGCATGGGAACGATGCAATACCATGGTATTATCCTGGTTGATCCACTCTTTAAGCCCATCTATAGCTCAAAGTGTCATCTAATTTGAAAATGCTGCAGAAGTTTGGCAAGATCTTAGAGATCGATTTTCTCAAGGTGACTCTTTCAGAATTGCAGAATTACAAGAAGAAATTTATGCTTTTCATCAAGGGACACTATCGATCACTAAGTATTTCACCAATCTCAAAATTCTATGGGAGGAACTGATGAACTTAAGGCCAATTCCTTCCTGCTCTTGTAACACAAAATGTGTTTGTTCTGGAATTCCCACAATACAAGCTTACCAGCAGTCTGATTATGTGATACGATTTCTGAGAGGATTAAACGACAACTTTGTCACAGTAAGGTCACAGATTATACTCATGGAACCTCTACCTTCCGTAAACAAAGTGTTTGCATTAGTAATTCAACACGAACGACAGTTTAATGGAGGAATCAAGTCACATTCATCGAAGCATGCGGCATTTCTTGGTCAAGGTAGTAAAGCAACTCAGCCTAGATCCAAATCGAGACCCCAGTGTTCTTATTGTGGATTATATGGTCACACAGTAGACAAATGTTTCAAGAAACATGGCTATCCACCTGGGTTCAAGCTAAAGAAGAGAACTGTTGTTAACCAGATTGAGTGCATGAGGCAATCAACACCTAAGGAAAGTTGTCCTGTAGGTTTTAATTCTGCTTGTTTGGATCAGCAGCACAAAACTGAACAACTTGGTTTTCTCCCACACATTTTTGAGCCAGATAATTCACCTTGTATAAATACTTTATCTACCAACTTCTCTTCACTTTGTAACATGGCAGGTAATTCTCCTCCTTACTCTGCTACCTCTATTTGTATAATAGACACATGAGCAACGGATCATGTAGCATGCTCCTTGTGCTTATTTTCTAGTTATAAACCAATTCAAAATTTCTTTGTTAAATTACCAAACAATCAAAGGGTAGCAGTATCTCACATTGGTACAGTAAAACTTTCCGCCACGTTGATTCTTCATGATTTTTTTTTGTTCCATCTTTTATGTATAATCTAATTTCTGTAAGCAAATTATTGTCTACTAATCCTTGTTCTGTTATTTTTCAATCTCATTCTTGTTTCATTCAGGACCTTCCCAGCCAGAAAATGATTGGTTCTGCTAAGGAAGTTCATAGACTTTACCAGTTATTTTCTACAGAGCCTGTTACTGTCTCATGTAATTCCATTTCAATCACTCCTGCAAGGTCATGCCTCTAGTTCTAGGATCAAACTTCTACACTCTATCAATGAGTCAATTCATGTTAATGATGAGAATATAGCTTGTGATATCTGCCATTATGCTAAACAAAGGAAATTACATTTTCATGTTAGTAATTCTATCAATACTTCATGTTTTGAATTAGTTCATATGGATATTTGGGGTCTTAGTCCTCACCCTTCACTATCTGGACATTCATATTTTCTTATTGTTGTAGATGATTACAGTAGGGGCACCTGAACTTTTTTATCAAAATCTAAAGCTGAGGTCAGGAATCTTATACCCAGTTTCTATGCCTTTGTTAAAAACCAATTCAAAACTCGAATAAAATGTATACGAACAGATCAAGGACAAGAATTTCAAATGACTGAATTCTTTTCCAAAAAGGGTATTCTACACCAAACTTCTTGTACTTACACTCCACAACAGAATAATAGAGTTAAAAGAAAGCACCAACATATTTTGAATATAGCAAGGGCTTTAAGGTTTCAAGCAAAAGTTCCTATAGAATTCTGGAGTGAATGTGTGTCTCATGCCACATATTTAATCAATAGGATTCCATTACCAACCATACAAAATAAAACACCTTATGAACTTCTGTTCAACAGACCTGTGAGACCCCGTATATGTATAGCTGTATATAGGAACATGGGAATGTAAATAAAATCATAAGTAAGATGATGTATTGTAATGTTAAGTGTATGCAATGTAAGTTCATAAGATTATGTATGCACTTGTAGTAAGAATTGTGATTATACGTACAAGTTGCATTATGAGTGAGTAGGAAGAAATAAACTTGAAACGAGAAGAATGTGATCGAAATGGGATATGAGTAGTATAGTAAAATGGAAGGAAAGAATTACATAAGTGTATATTTCCATTCGAGTAATATCGTATATGTATTTGATCATACAAAGATCCTACACAAGTTTTAATGTGTATGTAGTGAGGAAGAATCCCATTTTCAAGTCTCAAAGATGAATGAATGAGGAAATGATCATGGAAGCAAATTAAGGGTGTTTGGTAAGGGTTGTTGCAGAAAAACTGCAAGGAATCTAGAATTTGTGAAGGCCAGATCGATCTCATAGGATGAGAGATCGATCTGGGAGAGCCAGAATGCTCTTATGTGAGAAATGGAAGGGAACAGATCGATCTCCAAAGGAAGCAGATCGATCTCTTTAGCTCTCGGGTTGGAAGCAGATCGATCTCCCATAAGACCAGATCGATCTCCTTAAGCTTCTGTTTGACAGCAGATCGATCTCTAGTCTCGACAGATCGATCTCCTACCTTTAAATGGTCTCAGAAAAGAGGGATTTTTGAGGAACAGATCGATCTCCACCCAAGGAAGATCGATCTCATCAAGTCAAAACTATAAATGGGAGCAGTTGGATCATCAGAATTTCGGGAAAACATTTCCATTTCACTTCAACTCAAAGAAATCTAGTTTCTCACTCCTAAATCCAGCCATTTTCAGTGAGATTTAAGGAGAGGCTATTAGAGACAAAGTTGTTCACATCAAAGAGAAGAACAACATAGTCTAGAGGCATTTTTCCATTTGAAGGATTGAAGAAATAGAGGGCAATCCTAATTGGAGCAAGAGGAAATCCAATGAGGTAAGTTCTAATGCACAAATCCAAGTACATTGGTTTAGTTAATGCTTATAAAGATATTTGGGTGTGCATATTGTGAATAGAACTACCTAAAATGGTATGAGATGCATATAGCTTAGAAATAGTCAAGTGTGAGAAAGTGGAATGTGGGAGTGTTTTTGATGAATGGGATATCTTGAGTGGATGAGTATGTTGTGGAAATGGTTTGGAAATGTTGATATTAGGATAAATTGGGAGATTTACCACAAAGGGTAAAAATGTGTAATTAAGGCATTGGATAAATGCTTAGTTGAATAAGAGTTAGAAACATTAACTCAAATGTTGATGGATGAATTTCAGTTTTGGATGATACGCCGGAGCAAGTCAAGATGAGAACGCAAGAAGCATAAAGGCGGATAGTTGCACACAAGTAAAACGAGGTAAGGGACTGTGTGTTAGCTATAGAGATGTTTGTACGTAATTACAGCAATTTCGTAGATATATTGCTAGGACTAGTACGATATTATAAGTTTATGAAATGATGTGGAAATATGAAAAGTACTCTGATGTATATATATGTATTGAGAAATGGGATAGGGTAAGGAAATAGCATGATGTGCATGTTTTCAATGTTTTTCTCAATTTTATATTGTTATTATTGATTGAGAAATGTTGATGATAGTTTGGCTAATTTTACATGTTTTGGCATGAAAAGGCATGCTATGTGAATAAACGTGTTTTGAGTTTTAAAAAGAAAAAATAGCCATCTATCAGTTTTGAGATGAGATTTGGTGTTGAAGCGTTAGCTCACACCCGGTTTAAAGCCTTGATGTACCGTGCGGGAGTTTAACTCGCACGGAGGTTTTGAGAAAGTGCGAGAACTATGCTCGTACCTGTTTTGTTGAGTTAAGGTAAACCTGGGGGTCTGGGACCCAAGGGGATACCAGCCGACGGCCAATTGAACGGGCTGGGCCTTAACGATAGATCGTACCGCGCTGGAGCTTTGCGTTGACTGTGTGTCACGCTGCTTGCTCGCCTGGTATATGAGACATGGTTTAAGGATAAAAAGTCCATCGGAGTTGGAGTATGGACTTGGGTCCACGGTTGTACGTAGAATAGTGTAGTCACCCGTTGGTATACTATGTACCGTGCTGGGTGCACGTGAGTACGAGTATCGCGTAGATGACACACGACGTATCTTCAACGTGAGTATACGAGGAGATGAGGTGGATTGAGATGAGCCGGAGGGTAGGACTGACCCATCCCCCTTCAGGCGAAGTGATACCCTGTGCACACCCGATCAGTGAGGCCTGGGATCACTGACTGTGGCCATAAGTCGTGGATATTTGATTGCCTAAAATTCTATGCCTGTCTCAGAGAATCGAGAAACAGAGACAATCTCAGAAAAGAAAGAGATTTGCGAGAAAGAATGATTTGAGAAGTGAAAGAGATTTCATGTTTTAATAAATCTCCGATTTCACATTCGTGCCATGAGGGCACTATTTATGAGCATGTTTTAAATGGAAGTTTGACATTTGGTTTACACGAAAATGCTATTGAGAAATATGTGTTTAAATGCATTGTTCGTATGATATTTCCATTTATAACGAAAACATGGTTTTGGTTTATGCATGCATGGGCTATGTAGGTAGTACGATATCTACCTGCTAGCATACATTTCCTTACTGAGCCGTGGTTTGCTCATCCCACTATTTTCCCCCTCCAGGTACTGAGAAGTAAGAGAGCGGTGGTCTCTAAGTCTTTTGTGTTGAACAGCTCCCACAATCCGCAAAGGTATAAGATTTGT
This sequence comes from Firmiana major, assembly GCA_033439115.1. Lineage (NCBI taxonomy): Eukaryota > Viridiplantae > Streptophyta > Magnoliopsida > Malvales > Malvaceae > Firmiana > Firmiana major. Next base: position 11,205,087 of record CM065911.1, read on the forward strand.
ATACACGAGTATTTTGTATCTAATATATTGTATCGCACAGTTATATTTTGGAATTGTAATTCAGTATTATGGGGATGATATGTAAACACTTGGTATTTATACAATTAATTTTGTGTATTTACACACACACCTGGGAGTGTGAATTAAAGTTTTAAATATTCCGCTGTAAATAAATAAATTTTTAGTAATTGCATCTTCTCACAGCCCAACCGTAGTAGAGAATGTATGGATAGAAGGGTTCCCGAAACCGGGGCATGACAAGACCACCTTCATATCATAATCTCAAAGTTTTTGGTTGTCTATGTTTTGCATCCAGTCTTCCTGTGCATAGGAACAAATTTGACCCTAGAGCTCGAAAATACATTTTTCTTGGATTTACTACTGGCATAAAAGGATACAAGTTATATGATCTTCATTCTCATGAGATTTTCTGTTCTAGAAATGTTTGCTTCTATGAAACTGAATTTCCATTTGCTACATTAGATTTCCACAAACCAATATTACCAGTAGCTCATTACAATGATGATTTTGATCAAGCTGATAGTCCTGTCTCTCATGATTCTAATAATCCTTCAGTTCCTATCTCTTCTAGTTCACCACAAATACCTAAAAGAATAAGAAGACCTTCATCATATTTACAAGATTAGGTTTATGAGCGTCCAGGCAGAGTTCAGTCATCTTCTGTGTAGGAAACCTCACCTCATGACATCTCTAAGGTATACTTTTATTCTCATATTTCACCTCAGCATAAAATCTTTTCCACTACTCTTGATTCAATTACAAGATTATGCGTGTTGGCTTACCAGGAGGCAAGTCAGTCAATTCCCAAGTTGAATTATCCTGTAAAGCTTGTAGTTCTATTTGCATGGCATCACGCTAACACGCATGCTTAACAGTTTGGCTATAAGTTTGAGGCTCAGTTAAATATTTTATGGGTTTGGAAATAGCAAGATCTTCTGCTGGTATTAATATTTGTCAACGCAAATATGCCCTGAATATTATAGCTGATACAGGTTTCTCACATTGCAAACCTGTTAACACCCCCATGGTTCATTCAGTGAAATTATATAATGATGACAGCGCACCACTAGCAGATATTACTTCTTATCGCAGACTGGTTGGCAAGCTCTTATACCTTACGTCCACAAGACCTAATATATCATATGCTATACAACAACTTTCTCGATTTTTGGATAAACCTACTCATACATATTTGGTTGCTGCTTATAGAATTCTTAGATACATTATGAGTGCTCCTGGTTAAGGTCTTTTCTTCCCAGCTTCATCAGATTTCAGGCTAAAAGCTTTTTCTGACTCAAATTGGGCCTCATGTATTGAATCTCGGAAGTCTGAAGCTTCTTTTATTCAGTTTATTTTTCTCTTAATTTTCTGGTGAATTATTTGAATGATTATTCGGGTTTAATGCTCTACAACCCTACCCTGGAACCCCGTTACAATGGCCCCCGCAAAAAATTGGAATCGCAGTGAAAACAAGAAGGAAAGATTAGGGCTGGCTTGATTTTCGCCTAAGTTGGGGGAAAGATCCTGTTGAGGTTGAATGGCAAAGTGTAGAATTCCTCATTTCTATTGTCTCCTTTGAATGTTCTGAACTTAACCCACCATGGCATCCCTCGATCTTTCTTCGACTTTTCCACTTCTATTGTATTGTCCAGAAACACCGCCACGATCAGACCGACTGCTGCCGGAGATGAGAATATGGTGTTCATAAATGCATTGAACTGCAAGGACAGTTGCCTGTATCATTAAGATAACTTAACAGGATTCTAAACGGATTTGGCAACGATAGTTAAGTTACCCATGCAGCCTTGGTGTGAACAAGACCCCGGTGTGTTGGATTCCAGTATTCGTTGAAGAATTGTGGGATGGAAATTCCAAGGAAGAGTGATAGCCCTGTAATGAACAGGTTTCTCATGGAATTCATGTTTGTGAATTGGAGAAATGACAATCCAACTGAAGCTGAAAGCAAGCGGGAAATTGTCGTTATGGATGGTAAACAACATGAAAACAACAGAAATATAAGTAATACATACCCACGAGGCCAAACAGTATACAATATAGTGCTGCAAATATTGGGAATGGTATGGATGCAAACACAGCTCCAAATTTTCCTGTAAAATCATGGGTTAAAATACCATTCTTCTATTTACTCGGTACTCAGGATCCCAAAGTAAGGTGAAAGTACCTAAGGTTGAGAAAAATATCATGAAGGCAGCAGATAACTGAACAACTCTGCGACTTCCAACTCGGGTTAGTCCAAGGAGTCCAACATTTTCCCTGAAACATAAGCAAGATGTCTATCAATCGGAAAATATAAGACCAGCATCATGCAGTAATAGCCGGTTTAAAAGTGTCTCTTACACAGAAACCGTAGACCCGGTGACCGTTCCAAATAGACCATCGAGCAAGACGCCAATCCCCTGCAAAATGATTATGAAAAATCATTCGGCTCGTCCGTGTACTAGAATGAAGTATGACGAAAAATGTGCTTGAGTGAAATAATCAAATTACTAGAAGTTGATATAAGCTCCACAGGCCGACAAAGGTGAAATTGTTAAAATTGAATATGGTTGATAGTGTAACAAGGCTATATATGGATGATGCTCATGGCTGAGACAAGAAGTATATATTTTTAATATTCCTTTTTTTTAATCTCACTGAAATTAATCTCCTTACTCTTTCAAACTAGCTCTATATCATATCAAACAGAACAATGACTTGTTTGGTTGATCATATATGTATTTTCTTCGGCTACTTGTACTTTTTTGATAGATGAAAAAAAGGAATGAAAGAAACAAAAATGGAGAGTGACAGTAATATTAAACCCGCCCACCTGCCAGCCAATCCCACGGCTTAATACATAAGCTGGAGGTGGAGTTGCAATGGCCAATCGAGATGCTGCCTTGTACGCTCCGGTCGACTATAGCATGACAGGTAAATTAAGAAGCAATTTCATCAACCGAGACATTTTTGTCGGTAGATTTGTTAGTTTGAGCTTTAAGTAGAATGTATCATCACTAAGACGTACCTCAACCATAGACACTAGAACTGCAGACATTACAGCAAAAGAATGGCCAGCTGAAAATGTAGGAGGACCCCATTGAAGAGGGTATGGGAACTTGAACCTGAATCGTAAAACATTAATGTCATAACCAGAGAAAACAGAATGCAAGTAAAGAGAAGCTGAAGTTGATATTTTGATATACCATGGAGCAGTAGATATGAGATTTGCTCTGTCAGTACGGCAACTAAGTTGAGTTGTGTTCGGCTTGTCACGGTAAGCCCCACTGGCAGTCATTATAAGGGAATAGATCCAAATGATTGCAACACAGATCAACACAGGAAACCTTTCAAAAATGGGGAGATCTCTTAATGTCCTCACATGCTTTAAATACTGCATTTGCCATAAAGCCATGACATGTGAAACTTAAGGAAAATAAATATTTGAATAAATAAATAATAAAAGAAGAGAAAACATAAGTGATATAATGATACGATAACAGATATTAAACACCTACTTGTGACACTCCAATCACCAACAACAGCATTGGCAGCCCAATTTCCACACAATTTCCCAGCTGAAACAAATATTGCAAACAATGAATTAGAGGTGTGTGATACTCACATAGAAACAAGAAATAAACCATTCAGCTGATCTCTGCAAGTTCTGTACTGCAACAATAAGTCATCCGTTAAACTAAAACCTTGAGGTGAAAATGAAATACGGATGGTTGACACTCCAAGTCAAGAGCTGAATAACTATCTTAGCCTTGATATCAAACAGCCCACTTAACTAAGAAAATGACAAGAAATGTGTTTGGACAAAACTATATTACTTAAAGTTAACTAGACTTATGCATCCATTACTCATATATATATATATATATATATATATTACTTATATATATAAATATATATTTCCCATCAGAACCTAATTTTCATTTAATTTAAGTAATGGTAGGTTATATTTTTCAGAAAGTGTCTAGTTATGATAATAAAATGAACTAAAGATCAGAGAAACTGTCCACTCAATGAGTGGATGAAGGCTTGGCACCGTTTGGGAGACTATAAAGTATTCATCCAAAAAGAGATAACAATCATATTCAATGAGATAGAATTTAAAAAAAAAAAAAAATTTCAGATGTTAGGATTTCTGATTATGTAGCTGCAAGGGGTGCTAAACATATTAAATAGAAGTTGCATACCCAGGGTCAGCTAAATGGATGCTAAATGTAATAAATAAATCCATTCCATAGCAATACCTACCAAAGGGAATCCTCTCTGAAACAATCCCAAACCTACCAATGCAACCACAGGTGCCATACCAAGAGGGCTGAAAAACCTGCATGGAAAACCCAAACAACAGTGAAGAACAATAATATCCAACATTGGTGAGCTAACAACTTCAAACCTTCATATGCTACCAATGTACCGTGAAAATAGACCCCAAAGTTGGCAGTATCCCAGGATAATTTGTATGCTTGAGGCTATAATAAAAGCTCCTTGAATAGCTCGCATCGTTTGTATAAATCTCTGCAAACCAATCAGATGGGAAGATCTCTTCAAATTACCCCTAGCAAGTGAGAAAGTTTTAACTTCTGAGAAGGGAATCAAATTGATGGACTCTAGTGGGATATAAGATGGCACTGATGGGAAGCCATGCTAACAGGAGCACAGCTTTTGATACCATGAGTTAAAAAGATGTTAGATTAATCGATCTGAAAGCATAATTCCGTAGGGTTCAAAAAAAAAATTGTTTGCAATAAGTATCTTATTCTTAAGAGAAAGAAACCCATTAAACTCATGTTTCCTTGGCCCATTTTTTTGAATCAACGTTGACAGGTGAGTATAACAAGAAATTCAAACTTGCGCAATTTCATACGTCCAGTTGACTGCAGTGACGTCTATGATGAATTAATTTTAAAAGGTAATCTTGTTAGGACATTGACACCTGCTCCCCTTGATATTGCTCTCAAAGGCTAAATTTACGTCTCAATAAAAAGTTCTGACTATTAGAGTGGTAATAAAGAAATCTCACATCAGTTAAAATGGGTTAGATGCCCATCTAAAATTTAACACTCACAATGTGAGAGTTCTTTGTCTCAGAAAAATAAGAGTTGTTTTCTGACCAACTTACTGATACTCCTGCTGCTAGGTTAGAAGGCAGAATTTCACTACTATGTTTGCTAGCATGCATATGTTACACAGTTTTGATGTTCAAAGCCTATGGAGTAAAAGTTTTTTTTCAACCTTGTCAGCTATATTTATATGGTTTGCATGTGCTCGAAAATAAAGAAACAGGTGGTCAACAAGCAACTTACTTCATGTCGATCGCTAATCCGTTGCAATGACGAATCATTTATTATATAGGCTACTGGGATGACATAAGCGTAAGAGCCTCCAACAACTGCGGGCAACCTTGTTCCAAAAAGTTCTTGGAGAAGTGTGTTGATGCCGGCTACAAAGAGCAAAGTCTGTATTACCCGTACTTTTTCCCCCTGGTTATGAGCCAAAAAAATGATAAAAAACAGAATATGTGTTAAAGAAAAGAAGAAATTTTAGCAGAAGGATGAATGCATGAGCTATCATGGTAAATAGTGACTCCAAAATCCTCTAGATAAAAGTTCAACCATATTTGATTACCAGTTTTCAGTTTATGGTGAAGTTGAGAAGAAGGGAAAAGAAGAAAAAAGAAGATAAGTTGCAAAGACAAGGTCTAATCTCAACTCCTTAATCAATGGCTTATTAACCTAAAAAATAATACCAGCTGAGAACCAATAAACTTGGTTCAAAGTTACCAGCATAGTTCCATTGGCCTGGCAGCAACTCATGATATAAACCAAGCATGAATTAACATGATAACAAACTAACAGAGTTGAGTATAACCAGCTTACATCGCTTCCACCCATTGCTGGGACGAGCAAAGAGGGGATCATTACACTTGTACCCAACATTAGGATGTAGTTCTGAAATGCTAATAGGATGGTTTCAGCTACAAGAAAAAACTTTGTTTATAAGCAAGGGAAAGATATTCAGGAATAAACTTGATGCCTACACATGTGAACTTGACAAAGTCAAAATGAAGACTTCTGTCGTACATAAGTTTAGACTTAATTGAACTGAATATTTAAGCACTTTCATGAATTACAATAATAAGGTATAGAGTGACAAAACCATATGTGTACATTACCCAAAAAAAAAAAATGCATATATGCAGTGTGAGAAATGTGATTGCAGTGCAGCCACAGGTACAAATAAATAACTAGCATTTTATCTCCTAAATTTTACTTGGCATGCAGCTAGAGGTGTGAACAAATAACTTGAATCCCTTAATTCTTGGCGTTGATCCGCATTGATTAATGATGAAAGAAATTGTTACTACACTCTTATCGAGGGGCAGAGATGAGATCTACATTGATGAAACTGTTTATAAGAAATCCAGAGCACAGCAAGAGCATAGTATTTCGTTTATGGCTTATGATGGGAAAATTCATCAGATTTCAACAACTTATCTACTAGACTAAATCATAACTGCAGTCATAAGAACATTTACATCCATCAAAAGCATGTTATCTTAGTTGCATCTATGATGGAATGCAAACCTTAAGCATAACATATTTCCTACATGGACTACAAACATTTTCTGTCAAAAAGTTAAACATCATTTTTAATGGCCTTGTTATTCATCCAACTCTCACCTTTTCTTCACCTTATATTTGTCTATGTGAGGCCCCAGTAATGCAATTGGAGATAGAGATTTCCGATCAGCGTGGTCGACAATTCTGCCTAATTTTAAAACCAGGGACTATAAGAAATATCCTTATGAAAACTGAATTGATCACTTGATCCTTCAACTCTTTAAGCTGCAGAGCCAATTAACTTGTGTACTTCTCAGTCATATTGAATTCACAGAGATTATAAGAGCCTACTAAAGCACCAAAAATCAACCTATGTTTTTCTTAGACATTTATCCCACATTATATCGACTATTATCCACTTTCTCCCTGTTTCATATTATATTGAAATAGTAAATAGGTAGAATCGTTGCTGTTTGGAGATAGGTGAGACCTTCAGCAGTCTGATGTACAAGCAGAAACAGTGGTATGAGATGTAGGGAGGTCATTTTCAAGGAAGGAGGCAATGGTGGTCAAATAGGTTCCTTTAAGAGTGGGCAGTCCAATATAATTAGCAGCTGCTGGCAAGGAGTTTCAAAAGCCTGATGGTTCACATGGCAAAAAAACCTTCGGTGTTCAAAAATGAAATGCAATGATCAAATCTCTAATACTTGAACAAAACAAAGTAGACTCAACTCCACCTATCTCACACAGAATCTAATGGTTATCATAATCAGTAGGTCAAAAACCATCATCACCCTCATCAATCACCAAATAATACTTAAATTTGGAGCCTAGATCCAGTATAACAAGCCCACAGAAACAGCATTTCCTAATATGGATTGCTATAAGCAAATGCACAATGTGCATGATCTCATCGAGCATGGTATCAATCATCTGAGTGAATCTTAAACCAAAAGAAGGTAATTATAGATATCAACATGTCATTGTTATATGCTTGGGACCAATAGATGTCTTGGAGAAAAAAAAAAACAAGAAGCTCTCCCAGGCTCAGATCATTGCAGTCATACTTAAGGCATATATGATATTCCCTAAAACTTGGATGAGTTTACTGGATTTGCAAGTTGACGACTATCATCATACAAGGCAAATGATAGCCAGCAGTTGCTTTTATCAAGCATGACCACTTTTGTAGGCAAACAAAGAGGATCATTCTTTAGGTAAAAGAGAAATTAGAGAATCCATTTCATTCATTCAGTAATGTCCAACTGTCAAACACCATGAATTTCAAGGAATACTCTGTTTGGTACCCGAGAAAATAAGGAAAAAATCCAATAAAATCATTACAGAAATTCATTGCTTTCATGATAATTTCTATACAAAGAAATTATGAAAAAGGAAAAACTCCCTCGGCCTCAAAAATCAATAAAAAAAAAAAAAGTCAGCATTTTGTTAGGAAATCAAGGGACAAATGTAACAGCAAAATGTTGTACCCTTATAACGTTATAAAAAGAATCATGCAATAAACAACATCTAAGAAGCAAAATTAAAAGGTGGAAAAGAAGTCATCTTTTAAAAATTTGCCTCTACTGGGGCCAAGTTCATAATATTGCCATAATGTTTCCTATTTCATTCACAGAAATACCAAGTTACTGACTTTACAGACAAAAAAAAAAAAAAAACTTTATGTTTTTAGCCATAACTATGACCCACAACATTTCTTTTCTCTCTCTTTTTGTTTCTGCTTGCACCATCCCAGTGTAACAACTCATAAAGCTTAAAGCCATTATCACAATGAGAAAAGCAAAGAGAAAAATGGCAGAGACCAGAAAACAAACATAAAAGACAATTTTCTCGTTGACTGCCTTGTTTTAGTTGTAAAAATAATCAAAACAACAGTAGACAAAAGAAAACGTACCCCAAGGAGGGTTAGAGTCTATGCAGTACTCAAGGTCTTGAAGCTGGTCCATGGGAGGATGGGTTATTTCTGCCATTGTTGTTAAGTTTTGGGAAAGAGAGATAAGAAGCAGCTGTAGTAGGAAGAAATAGTAGTAGTGGAAAAACAAGAAGCAGGGAAACTTAGATGAAAGTGAAGTAGAGATATAAAGTGAAGAAAAGTAGCTTCAAAGGAACTAAAAATAGTAAAAAGAGAATAATATGCCAATGAGCAAAAGCAAAGCAATAGCCTCCCAGTGAAGCTCTCCAACACTCTTTCTCTCGTTTCCTTTCCTTCCCCTTTCCTGTCTTGCTCGATAAGTTGCTTCTTTTGAATCAGTTTTAAAATATAAAAATCGAGTTTTTGCCATTGATTTCACACTTTATTGAGCAAATGGCACCTAGGACAGGGACCCCACCGTGAATCAAATCTTGACGGTGTCGTTTGGCATGTCACTATGCTCTTCTAGTTCTAGCTAAAACCTTCCAAGTTAGCTTTAGAGAGTTAGACACAGTACTATGCTATGCTATAGAACAAAAACAAGAAGAGGGAAAGTAGATTTTGTTGTGTTCTTCCATGCATTAGTTATACTTCTTTTTCTTTTTCTTCTTCTTATTATTATTATTTGATGACATTTTAATGTACTTCCTTTCATCATTTTTAACTTTTGCTATGCTATTATATAATATTATTATATGTAATTGTAAGAGTATTTTGGGATTCCACTATACTCTCAAATATATAATATGAAATAAATTTGGACAAAAGGAAAATTATTTTTTCATTATTGTTTTTGAATATTTTTATTAATTTTTTTTTAACAATTTCAATTTTATCCAAACTAATTTCATTCATTATTCAAACTAATCCTAAATCAAAATGATAAAATAAAATCAAAAGGAAGATCGGAGAATATCTGAACAGGGGTGTATGGTCCATCAATGAAATTGATGAGAATCAACATGGGTCCTACCTACATTTGTGTGCTTTTCATTTTTTGGAGTATGGTCCTAGGGAAAAAGGGTTAGCATAGGTATACAAAATGAAAGATGAAAATAAATGTTGGATGAAAGAGTTCTCTTTTCTCTTTCATGGGTGGAAAAGAAGAAAGAAAGAATATGTGCTGGCTGGGTCCGGCAGGCCGAGCAGGAACAGATTATGAGAGGTCAGCTTTAGAAATAATAAAGAAGAAAAGGAGGGGAGAGTTGAGGGGCAAAGCAGGGAACGAAGGCTGAGAGGCTTACTTAAAAATGTAAGCTTTCGGTGAATGGTTGGGTTGGCAATGGCAATGCAATACCCAAATTCTAACGTAACCATTTGCATGCGTATGCATCTCTGCTAATTCTCGTATGTCTCTCTCTTTCCTTCCCTCCCTCAAAAGATAAGAATCTTACTATTTATTTATGATTTCTCTAACTTTGCTTAGTTATTTGACAAGAAATCAAATGTTTGGATTATAAGAATATTTAATTTAGAGTAATAACAGAATAGTTTTGTTTTACTACATTTTCCCTTAATATATTGTGTTCCTAAACAAACTTGGTGAATTTGGATATTTATAGGCATAGCTACTTTTATATATAATCTTTCACATTTGGGAAAAACAAGACTATGGTTTTATTATTCTCAACTCTAGAATCTCAAATTCAAAATCATCTTAAAAAAATGTATGAAACAATTGAATTGTATCACGAATATAAAAAGAAAACAAATGCTAATAACATTATTATTGTGTATTCCTTGAAGAATTGTTGTCTTCATCTTGGTGGTTTTATGTTTAATCTACTGATACATGGTGCACTTAAAGACTATTAGTTTTAGCCTTAGTCTGGCTGCCACTAGACCTCAGTGTGATCCGGTGGAGCCTAATTAATGATAAAAGACAGAGGGAGGGGGTAAAATTACCCTTGCCCTTGCTTCATAATTTTTTTTGTTATTTTATTAAATTTTAATGATCATTTCATTTTTTTTATTTCATCGGAATTAATCTCACATCATCAGAATCAATTTTACCGTCTATCTAAACTAATCTTTAGATATATGGTTGATTGATTTCCTATTTTTACTATGGTAGTTTCTAAGTTATTTAATTAGTTATAGTAATAACTGAAGATGAAATTATTTGAATTCGAATCTAAACTTTACAATATATCAAAACTCTTTTTTAACCACTCGACTAACAGATTGTTAGCATGGGTTATATGTTCTTTGTAGTACTAACATTATTGCAAACTCTCATCTTTTTATTCCTTTTGGAATATAATTTATTTGATTTACCAAAAAAAAGTTTATTTTTTATTCATAATTCTTTAAAAATGTATCTACATCGAATTGAAAATTTCAATTTTTTTTTTATAAATATTGCCAAATTTTACATAATCGATTTTAATTATGGATATATCTTACTTTAACATGTTTTTAAATTATAAATTATAAATTTTATCTTTGATAATGAAAATTTCAAATTTTAAAAACATTGATAAAGCCTTATCTTTTGCTTTAAATGTAACACCTCGGAAGCGCGAAACTAGGGGCTAACTTTTTCCTTTAAATCTTATTTTTTTACTTAAGTTGCATTCTTGTACAATGTAGGTTATTTCGTTTCTTTTTTTACTCATTCTTTTAACTATTTAATTTTACCAAAACTTTCGGCAGCATAACCTTTTATAAACGCAGTTTATATTCGCAAGGCAGTTGATTTTATTTATTAAACTTATTACTTTCAACTCTACATTTTTACTACTACAACTTCCATATCCATACTCAGTATCAATGACATTTCATTCACTTCCAAAAACGTTTACATAATAATCCATAAAACAACTGATTACATCCCAAAAGTATTTATACACAATCCAGTATCTATACAATATACATGCCTGGGAATAAATATCTGATGATATACCTGAGCGAGTACTGAAAGTAGTCTGGGAGGCACTGAATCCACCAGCTACTCACGTACTTGTAAATAGCTGAATAATCTCACTGTAAGTACTCTGAAATGGGAGATGAGAATGGGTGAGCTTCTGGGAAAAGCTCAGTAAGGTATGCATTTAAAACAATTCTAACCATTTAAAAACAATTAAAAAATCAGGATAAACATACTTCCGTACATACATACTTAGGAAACCATTTTACATGCTTACTTTAAAATACATTATACTTCATCAAAACGTTGTACGTACTTTCATATACTAAAACATCATACATACTTTCTTCATTTTCAATAAAGTTATCATGCAACATATCATATCCTCCGTAGAGGTAATAGTACCTATGGCCATGGTGAGGGCTGTAGACTGGATTAGGGTCGTACAATGGTTCTAATATAGTATCTCAATCACACTAGCACACAGTTAGGGCACGGGCACCAGTGGCACACACTGTGCAGTCATAAGATACTTCAGAAATAGACACCACGTGTAGTGAAAAATAACACTACTAAGACGTAATAGGCACTACACTGGTGAATCTAAACTAATACTACGTATGGCGGAGCCAGGACATCATAAGTAACAAGCATGATTATGCACTCAGCATATACTAATAGTAGTTTGTCGTCTTAAAATCCTTACTTTCATACTTACTTTCATATGAAAACTTTAATCATCAAATCATGTCATAATTCATACAAAATATGTATATCTATTTTATTTATACAAAATAAGTGAAAGTCGTGATTTTAGTATCTAAAAACGGTTTATTATTTCTTTCGGACTTAAACCGAGAAAGTATGATTTTCAAACAGATTTCTTTCTACAATTTTTAAGTCATTTATGAACAATAAATAGATATATGAGGTTAGTACTATTTTAAATTGCATCCCTTACCTCAACGGAGCTAAAACAACGTTACTCTACCGGGGTTCGGGTTTGCCTTGTTTTGCATGTCAGATTCCCGAGCTACCTAAAATGATACCAAATTATCAAATATTGTTTGATTTCATCTCAACATATCCAAATATGTATTTATCTTCTTAAGAGTTGACCAATTTTGACATTTTTGTCAACTTTTCTTATTTTTTCGGTTTTACCGATTTAAGTGTCAGTTTAAGCTATTTTATCCAATTTAATTATTCTAACTTCACATTCACTTTCTTAATAACCTACATATCCATTCACATCCATAATCCGCACTTTATCAATCCAATTCTCACACCTTTCGGTTTTTTCACTAAACTAAGTTATAAATCGGACTTTTTCGGTATAAATTTAACTGTTAACAACCTTGAATTCATCCAAAATTCATCATTTTCACAACTTAAGCATGCTGATCAGAACTACACACTTCCATATAAATTATTTCTTTAAATTCTACTTCACTAAAAAACCTTAAAAATCATCAAACATAAACATATATCATCATCTTCATCATCCATCAAGTTTCTCTCACCTTTGACCAAAGTTGACCAAGTATTTGATCTTCCAAACAAATCCTCAGCTGTAATTAAACATGTATATAGCTTAGAATCATCAAAAACTACAAGAAAAACAAACCAAAAACTTTTAAAAAATCAAACTTTCTCTCACCTCGGAACATGACAAATTCTGCCCCTGTTCTTCTCTCTAAGTTTTCACATAGTAAATGAACTCCTTTATGACTGTATTTTTTATATGTTATAGAGGACTTAAATGGAAAGATTTAATCCTTCTTGTCCAGAGTCCAATTCGGCTTGGAAAGAGGTTGAAAAAATTCAAGAAGGGGAGAGGTACAGTAACGCCTACGAAACTTTTGGGAGGGAGGTGAGGGAGCGTGGAAGACTCTTTTGGGGTGTTTTCAGAGCCCTATGAAAGGTATATAAGTCTAGTTTCATGGTCCATAAGGCCGGGCCTAAATAGGATCTGTAGATGGGTCAAAATTTGGCTTTTACTGATGGGTATCCAGTTCACTGGGTTGGGACAGCCCACTGGTCAGTTTTAGAAAATCAATGAAAAATAGTTTTGGCTCATTTTCTTCTCTAGTATCTCTCATAAAAATTTGGATTGCACTTGTTTAAGAAAATTTTCCCGATTGGGCCCATTTTGGACAACTTGGTTATTACCGAACAATGTAACTTAAGGTTTTCGGTTTACTTTAAAAATTCATTTGATCACCGAAACCTCCATATCTCCACTCAATTTTAAATTCTCATGTAAATTATGCCTTATACTAATTTCCTATAGCCTCGGAATATTTTTCGTGAATTTCTAGAATTTATTTCGAATTTATTTCTTTTTCTAGGCTCATTTGCTCGGTTTAGTGTAAACCCGAGTTGTACTAACTTTTCCACTTCTAATGTATTAGTTTCACTTTCTAATCATCATAACATATTTAAAATCATACTTTATTGAAAAGTACTTAAATTGAGATCTTACCTCGAAACACATGCCTCGAGTTTCGTGCCACTATCTCGGGCATCTCGATCTTTCTGAGCCCTATATAACATTTACATGAGTCTTAAACTTCTCGATCTGTCTTAAAATTAACAATAGCATGAAAATTCGGGTCTCACATTAAAGGACACATAATATATATATATATATATATATATATATATATATATATATAAAAATTAATTTTTTCTACTAAAACAGTATCGAAATTAAAAGTGCATTGTCTTTGAACAAAATTCAACTCTTCTCAAGAGTTTAATATTTTACTAGATTTAAACTTGAGCGTTACGTAATAAATTTAATTTATATTAATTTTTTTAAAATAAAATAAAATTATAAAATTATTTTGAAACACATGTTAAATAATGTACTAAAAATATTGATGCATATATAAACTATAGAAACTAAAAAATAATTTGAAATCAAATACTTATTTGAAAAATCATAGAGAAAAATTAAATATAACAAATCTTAAATATTAAATTAACTAATTAGCTATAATTTTAATAAAAAAAATTCTTACTACATCAGCAATCAATAAATTGTTGGTTATTATTTCATATTTAAACTTGATTTATTTTCAAAATTTGAATTTAAATGCCTTTAGCTTTATATTATAAAATTAATCAGAGATGAAAAATTATTTTATAGGGTTTTTGAAAACAATAAGCTTTATTTATAGGATTATTACCCAATTAGTAAAAGTTTTTAAATTTTACAAGTGATATTGAGATGATGTGATATATCTTTAAGTAACATTAAAAAATAAAAATAAATAAAGTGGAATATATGCCGTCACTTCTCACTTAAATTATTCCTTTGCCGTTAGGATTTATTTTAATCATAATTGGGACTACTACATAATTAAACAATATTATTGAAGCCCATTTAATTGAACTTTTATTAGGCCTAATTATGATTCCTTAAATAAATCCAATTAGAAAATTCCAAATTGTCTAAGTCTGTTAATTTATTTTAATTAATTTACTAATTTTCTGTGTGTGATTCATTAAGCTTCCAACAAGTTGGTAATGAAATTGAAATCATTTTATTTCATTCAAATTCATAGATCATGATTAAGTATCTAGTAATGCCTTATGACCATCCATATGTTGAAAAGGTTTGATGATTTAACCAACCTATTTAGTGTGTAACATCCCAAAATAATTCGATCCTTTTATCTCAAATATTATAAAAAAAAAAAAACTACTAAATGCGTCACATTGTTTTATCTTCACACAACGAGTAAGAAAGGCCAACAAAGGGTGCATTTAGTTAAGCGTGTGAAGATTAAAAAAAGGATGCATTTAGTTTTTCTCATGTAAGAAAAAGACTTAATATGGTTTGGTGTCTACTTTACGTACATTTCTACATTTATCATTTTATCTCGAATATAATAAAGAAGAAAGCTACTAAATGCATCCCATTGTTTTATCTTCACACAACGAGGAAGAAAAGCCAACAAAGGTTGCATTTAGTTAACGTGTGAAGATTAAAGAAAAAAGGTGTATTAAGTTTTTCTCATGTCAGAAAAAGACTTAATATGGCTTGATGCCCTATGCACATTTCTATATTTATCCTTTAATTACCAATATTAATCTAGCTTATTATATGCCTTCGGCAAGGACTTCAGAGTTAATACGAGTTAACATACATGAGATATTATTCCCTTAATCACTTGGGGGGTGATGAATCTTCATCTTGATTACTTATCCACTTTCATATGCTTTAAGACACACCCAAAAATATCTTTTTTAGGCATTTAGCAATCCAAATTCGTAAAGGTAAAATCAAAAGTGTGGCAGTGCACATATAAGCTGACCTGACATCTCATGTCAAAGGATTACTTACACTACTTCACATGAGAGCATATTCCTTTGATACTTAAGTGACATACCAAGTGAAACTCACATTATGAGTCATATTCAATGAACTTATTCTTTAATTAGCTCTCACATGATATCTTCTAATATCTCTACATTTCAACTTGTTGGCTCTACCGAGAGGGAGGGTGAATCGATTTTCTAATGATAAAGATAAATTTAAACTTAATTGAATCTAATTGCAAGCAAGCAAATAATAATCAATAAAATGCAGTGCAATAAATTAAAGGAGATAAAGTAAGGAAGGAGCAAACTCAGTAATTTATAGAGGTTCGACCAATCTCTTGCTTACGTCCTCTCTTCTTGACCTCTTTGTCAAGAGCTTTCTTTCACTATATCAATAGCTGATACAAATTCCCTTTTTCAGGATAAGGAATAACCTCTCTACTATTTTTTCAAAGATAAATATTCACCATTTACAAAGTTATCTCACAGAGGAACTCTCCTATTCTCTCTTGAATTAAGGATGAATACAAAGTGAAGCTTTCTTTTGAGGGTAGGAGAAAATAACTTCTACACAAGGATTTTTACAACAATGTCAATAATGTGATGTTGAAGACAAAGAGAATGTTGAAAAAGATTTCTTGAGAATATACAGAATTTACAGCAATAGTGTCTCTCTTTCCAGTGTTTTCAATGCTTGATTTTATACAGCAGGATTGGTAGTTAGAGCATTTAATGCTGTTCTTCCCGTTGAAAAATTTGCAGAAAGAGTTGTTGGGAACCTCCAGTAGAGTACCAGATCGATCTCCCATCATGACCAGATCGATCTCTTAGTTTAAATTCTTGCAATTACAAAGCAACTTGAAACATGGAGATCAATCTCATATTTGTTGAGATCGATCTTATAATTTGAAAATATGTTAGTGAAGATCGATCTGTCAAACCATCAGATCGATCTTCTAATCTCTTTGTTTGAGGCAAGATCGATCTCCAGATCGATCTAGCAAGCATTCTCGTAGAGAGGAGATCGATCTCTAATCACCCTAGATCTATCTCCTAAACTCTCTGACTTTGAGGAGATCGATCTCTATCCACAAGAGATCGATCTTTTAAACTCTCCGTTTGAACATAGATCGATCTACAGATCGATCTAATACTTTAGCCTTTATCTTAGAGGAGATCGATCTCTTCCTAGACCAGATCAATCTCTTAGGCATTCTGTAATTTACAGATCGATCTCTTAACCACTTCAGATCGATCTATGCTTCCTCAAACATCCTATACAGCTCTTTGAGTTTTTAAGCCTTTAGCAGATCGATCTCATATTTTTGTGAGATCGATCTCTCATACTTGAAAACCCGGGAGATCGATCTCTCATCTCATGAGATCGATCTCTCATCCTTAAATACTTAGTTTCTGACAATGATATGTATTTAAATGAACTCTAAACATGTTTAACACATTTCTATATTTATAATATCCATTATTGAATTACTGTTTTGTTATTTCAAAATATATTAACTTAACACAACTTATTGTATCAATTACATACTTCACAAGTAAGAAGCTCAGCATAATACCGATATTTTGAGCATTATATGCTCTTTCTAATGTTTTTTTTTTCTATTTAATCATAGCATGTTGAATGCACAAACTTTGATGCGGTTTCCATTGTGGTTATAAATTTGATTATTGTGTGTTTCTTCTCGTTGAGTGTTTGAGAAATTGCATGGTAGAGATTGGGCTTTTGAAGGGAAATATTTCTTTCTACTCATAGGCATCACTCGTGGTAGAGACTAAAGCTCCTTGAGAGACCCTTTAGCATATTAATCCTTATTATGCTTGGCATTGGTTGGCTGAAACTTAACTCTGGATAGAATCACCTTGCAAATAATTGATCATAAGATTTGCTCATAGTAAATAATAACCCCACGAAATATTACTGGTCATGATTCTTCATGATCCAACACTACGTATTATTTACTGCAAATTCATTCCCTGTTTAGTTTCAAAGTTGTCACATAGTCTTGATTACAAAACCAAACTAATTTTGTTGCTAGCATTTCCAGTAGATGCATACTTAAAGTGTTTGTCTCATCTATCTTATTATCCTATTTATGTATGTTAAATTATTCTATGTATCTTACCTTCTAATATTTTCCTAGTATGGAAACATTTTGATCATCCATACACCTAGAATCAAATAGTATTAAGCCAATTTATTCATCAAACTTATCTTATTTTTTTCTTAATTGAAAATAGTGACTTATTAGCCTAGTGAGAAATCCCACATTGAAAAATCACAAAGAGAGAGAAAGAGTTTTGGCTTATAAATTTAAGTTTGGACTAATTATTTAGATGACTCTTGGGAGAAATATAAATAGCTCATATACTTGCATTTGACTTTCTCCTATTAGTTTCTGAATTTTGAAATTGTGTCCAGATTTTGTAATAATTCAACTTTGGAATTAGTGAAGGTTTTTAGCAGCGCCCGTAGACGTAAGTAATTATACCGAACCACGTAAATTCTTGTGATTTTCTTTTCTTCCTTTATGTTTTGTATTTGATTATTTGTTTAACATTTGTTTTTTTTTTTTTTTGCGAATTTGGAATTCTGCTTTAATAATTAGTAGTTATAGTTATAATTTGAACTTTCGCTTGCGCACAACAATTGGTATCAGAGCGCTTGGTTGTCGTAGTATGCTCTGTGGTTATAGTGTTTTCTGATCTTCCATGTCAGAAAAGAATTGTTCTTAAGTTGTTTGATTAAGAGTACTCTGTTGTACTCTATTTGTACCGTATACGTCAAAATTGTGATAAAGTAGAAGTGCATGTCTAGAAAGGCTCTGGCTAAGGAAAGACTTGGTATTTAAGTGTGTTCTGGTGATCCACCTCTCTTTCCTGGGAGCTGACCTGATGTACTGTTCACGTAGGTTGTGTTCTCTATTTTAGTATACGGTACTAATTAGAGTATCACATTTTTTTTGTATATAATTACTATTCACGTATACATTTGGGAGAGATTTTGAAGTAGAAATGACCGCATCATCATCAGCATTACCATCACCATCAAAGATGATGTCGTCAACAAATGCAAAAATTGAAGTGGAGATATTTGATGGTCGAAATAATTTTGGCTTGTGGCAAAACGAAGTTAAGGTTGTTCTATGTCAACAAGATTTAGACATCACTTTAGAAGAAAAGAAACAAGATGAGATCAAAGAAAAAGATTGTAAGAGACTGAATGTGAAAGCATGTGAGTTGATTCGTTCATATCTTTGCAGAGAACATAAGTATCCATTCATGAAGGAAACTTCTGCCAGAATATTCTGGGAGGCGTTGGAGAATAAATATAAAGAAAAGCAATGAGAATCGACTTTATTTGTTGAAGAGGCTATACCGTCTTCAATTGAAATCGGGTATGAATACCAATAATCACATTGATACATTCAACCGTTTGTTAGCCGATTTGTTGAATTTGGATGAAACCTTCAAATATGAGCAAAATGCTATCTGCTAATAGGATCTCTTCATGATGAGTTAGATCATTTATATATTACATTTATTCATGGAAAGAAAAAATTATCCTTCGAAGAAGTATGTGCAGTTTTGTTTAATTATGAAATTCGAAAGAAGGATCAGAAAGAGAATATAGACGAATCAGCAGAGGCGCTCGCAGTTAGGAGACGAAGTCAAAGCTGAAGACAAGAAAGTAAGGGAATATCTCGTTTGAAGAAAAGACCTAATAAAGATGAATGTGCCTTTTGTCATGAGAAAAAGGGTATTGGAAGAAAGATTGTCTGAAGCTGCAAAACAAAGATAAGGGCAATGGCATAACTATTTCTGATGCGTATGTAGTCGAACATGATATCGATGATTTCACGTTGGTCAGTCAACCATCCATATTTGAAAGAAATGAGTGATTTTTGGATTCGAGTTGTACTTATCATATGTGTCCACATAAGGAGTGGTTCTTCAACTTCGAAGAGCTAGATGGTGGAGTTGTTTTCATGGGTAATGATAACTTATGTAAAACTTTAGGGATATGTTCAATCCGTTTAAAGAATGAAGATTGATCAACCAAAGTTTTGACAGAAGTTTGGTATGTACCAGAGTTGAAAAAGAATCTCATCTCATTGGGAGTCTTAGAATCTAAAGGCTATGGGGTAATTATTCGAGATGGAGTTTTGAAAGTTGTGTCTGGTGCTTTAGTGACTATGAAAGGCACAAGGAAGAATAACTTGTACTAATACAATGGTAGTACAGTTACTGGATCAACGGCAGCAACTTTAAAGAAGGTTGTTGATTCAGATTCGATCAGGCTATGACATATGTGCTTGGGACATGCAGGTGAGAAAGCCTTAAGCAGTTTAGTGAATCAAGGCTTGTTGAAAGGAGCAAAGACCTGCAAGCTAAATTTTTTGTGAGCATTGTGTTCTAGGAAAACAGACGAGAGTGAAATTTGGGACTGCAATTCATAATACCAAAGACATTTTGGATTATGTTCATTTTGATGTTTGGGGACCTACCAAGACAACATTCCTAGGGGGTAAACACTATTTTGTTACATTTGTTGATGACTTTTCCAGAAAATTTTAGGTGTATACGATGAAGACGAAGGATGACGTACTTCAGATTTTCCTTAAATAGAAAAAAATGGTGGAAACTCAGACTGGAAGAAAGATTAAGTACCTCAGATCAAACAATGGAGGTGAATATAGAAGTGATTATTTTTTGAGAGTTTGTCAAGATGCTGGTATTGTACGTCATTTCACAGTCAGACACACACCGCAATAGAATGAGGTGGCAGAACGCATGAATCGAACGTTACTGAAAAACGTCCGGTGTTTGCTGTCCAATGCTGGGTTGGGCAAAAAGTTTGGGGCTGAGGCAGTGACTTATGTGTGTCATCTCATCAATCGTTTACCATTAATAACAGATGGTAGAACTCCATTGGAGGTATGGTCTGGAAAACCTGTTAATGATTATGATTCTTTACTTGTCTTTAGGTGTACTGTGTATTATCATGTAAAAGTATCTAAGTTGGATCCGAGAGCCAAGAAAGCTATTTTTGTAGGGATTTCATCAGGGGTGAAAGGATACTGTCTTTTATATCCAAATTCGAAGAAAATAATATTTAGTAGGGATGTTACTTTTGATGAATCTCCTATGTTGAGGAAGAAAACAGAAGAGAATGTTGAGGGTATTCCGCAGCAAGTGGAGTCTACTCGGAAACAGGTGGAGTTTGAGTCAACAATTAATCCAGCTAAAATTGCTAAAATTGTTGAAGAGAATATTATTGAAGATGAAGAAGAGGTTTTTGTCCAAAAACCTCTACAGCAACAAGAATTAATTGCAAACAATAGGCCAAGATAGGAGATTCGCAAACTTGCTCGTTTTGTTGATATTGTGACCTATGCACTTCCAATTGTAGATGATGAAGTCCCTTCCACTTATAGAGAAGTAGTTCAATGTTCTGAAATAGATAAGTGGAAGAATGCTATGGATGAAGAGATGCAGTCTCTTCGAAAGAATGAAACTTGAGAGCTAACTCAACTACCGAAAGATAAAAAGGCAATTGGGTGCAAATGGATATTCACGAAGAAAGATGGATTTCCTAACAAGGAGGGCGTCCGCTACAAGACAAAGTTAGTGGCTAAAGGCTAAGTTCAGAAGGAAGGAATTGACTCCAATGAGGTATTTTCTCCAGTTGTGAAATATTCTTCCATTAGAATTTTGTTGGCCTTGGTAGCTCAGATGAATTTGCAACTAGTTCAACTTGATGTAAAAACTGCTTTTTTACATGGAGACTTGGAGGAGGAAATCTATATGACTCAACCAGAAGGATTCAAGGTTGTTGGAAAAGAAAATTGGATTTGCAAACTGAAAAGATTGCTTTATGGTTTGAAACAATCTCTGAGGCAGTGGTACAAGCGATTTGATCAGTTTTATGATGGGTCAGAGGTACACAAGAAGCAAATTTGACAACTGTGTGTATTTTTCAGAGGCTACATGATGATTCTTTCATTTATCTACTCTTGTATGTTTATGATCTGTTGATAGGTTCGAAGAATGTCGAAGAACTTGAAAAGTTGAAGGCTCAGTTGAATCAAGAGTTTGAGATGAAAGATTTGGGTGAAACAAAGAAGATACTATGTATGAAGATTAGCAGAGATAGAGAACGATACAAGATTTGTTTGAATCAGAAGCAATATTTGAAGAAGGTATTACAACGTTTTGGCATTTTAGAGTAGTCAAAACCTGTAAGTACACCACTTGCCTCTCATATGCAGCTTAGTGTATCTTTATCTCCTAGTACGGATGAGGAACGAGAATACATGTCTCGATTTTCATATTCTAATGTGGTTGGTAGCCTGATGTATGCTTGGTGTGTATGAGACCCGACATTTCACAGGCAGTTGGAGTTGTGAGCAGATATATGCATGATCTTGGTAAAAGACATTGGCAAGTCGTTAAATGGATTTTAAGGTATTTGTTGAAAACGTAGATATTGGTTTGGTCTTTCAGAAGGAGGACTCACTTGGTCAAGTGACAATCAGATATGTTGATTCAGATTATGCTGGTGATCTAGATAAATATCAGTCAACTACTGGATATGTCTTCACTCTTGCAAGAGCTCCAGTAAGTTGGAAGTCTACTTTACAGTCAACAGTTGCTTTGTCTACAACAGAAGCAGAGTACATGGTGTTAGCAAAGGCTGTAAAGGAAGCAATTTGGTTACGAGGACTACTGAAAGAATTGGGAATAAGACAAAAGAATATCACTATTCATTCAGGTAGTCAGAGTGCCACTCATTTAGCAAAGAGTCCAGTATTCCACGTTCGCACCAAGCAATTGATGTTCGATATCATTTCGTGTGGAAAATTTTGACTGAAGGGAAGATTCTCTTACAGAAAATTAGGACTGCTGACAATCCCGCAGATATAATGACCAAAGTGGTGACAACAATCAAGTTCAATCATTGTTTGAACTTGATTAATATGTTGAAAGTCTGATAGACACATTTGAAGGCATTGCTGAAGGCTAATTCGTCAAGGTGTAGATTTGTTGAAATCAGTGGCTCATTAGCCTAATGGGGAATCCCACATTGAAAAAACACAAAGAGAGAAGAAGAATTTTGGTTTATAAATTTAAGTTTGGGCTAATTGTTTAGATGTCCCTTAGGGAGAAATATAAATAGTCATTATACTTGTATTTGACTTTCTCCTATTAGTTTTTGGATTTTGCAATTGTATCCAGATTTTGTAATAATTTCACTTTGAAAGGTTTTCAGCAGCGTCCGTGGACGTAGGTAATTATACTGAACCGTAAATTCTTATGTTTTTTTTTTCTTCCTTTATACTTTGTATTTGATTATTTGTTTAACATTTGTTTTTCTGTCAATTTAAAATTTTGGTTTAATAATTAGTAGTTATAATTGTGTTTTGAATTTCTTCTTGCGCACAACATTCTTTACATTGCGCTTGGATAAACATTATTAAAAGAAAGTAAATGATATATGTACTTTTTGTTTGAATGATTAAAATTAATAAAAAAAGAAAAATAAAGGAATTTTAACTATCATTGTTTGGTTAAATAATGGAAAGAAAATAAGAATTCATTATAATATATATTTTTAAATATAACATTTTTATAAAATAACATAGAATAGTTTTATATTCGATATTTATTTGATAGAAAATAAAATTTTGGTATATATTAAGGAATTTTACTTTTATTGAAAAAATATTTTATTTTTTCTCTTCAACTTAGTCCAAGTGATAATTTTTACATTAGAATTAATGTACTTACATAACATTTAAGCAATTATACTCAAAATTAATAAAATAAAAAATTAGATTTTTAAAATGATAATAAAATGATAAAATCAGATCCAAGCAGAAATTAAAAAAAAAATGATGAATGAGCTATAAGATACAAAGTATTACAATGATATTATTTAAAAATTAAAAAAATTAAGGATATAAACATTATTTTACAATTAAAAAATTGACTCATTTTTTTACTAACATTTCCTCAAAATGAAATAAACGAAAAATTCAACATTTTGAGAGAAAGATAAAGATTCTCGATTCCATATCTTACATGAATAAGAGAAAGCAAGGAAAGATTTTTATACTTTTCTTCCTTTTTCCTCTCCTCACTTTAATCCGAACATAAGCTTAATTAAAACAACAAAAATGAAAAAAAAAAATGATGATGGTCCTCTTTATCGCTGCCATTACAATCACTCTGAATCAGATTTTGTTTGAACCTGAAGAAATTGAAAAAACAATAAGAGAAAAAAACACCAAAGTTATTTATTACTAACAACAAATGTAGGGCAAAAAAAAGAGCTCAAGAAGAAGAGAAATACTTGTAGTCTGCAGTTCTTCAGCTGTAAATCGAGAGCCTTCAGCTGCAAATTGAGGGCTTTTTGCTTTTCCAAATATTCCTTTACGTTGTTTATGGACTGATAATATTATTTATACCATGCATGCACGTGTTTACTTTCAATATAAAAAAATAAAAATAACAAAAGATTGAGTATCCTACAGATAGTGAAATTTTTAATTTCACAAATTAGATTAAGATAATGATATATATCTTTTAAATATATTAATAAATAAATAAATAAAATATATATTATCATTTTAATCTCACTTGTAAAAATAAAAAATTTCACTAATAATAGATAAAATAATTATTCTTGAAAAAAATATTTGTAGATTGAGATTTACGTACCTTTAATAATACAAGTTTATTCTGCTCCAGTTCCACCACTTTATTTTCCATTTCTTTTTGCCACTGCAGAAGTTCATTTTTTCAAACATTAACATGTCTATGTTAAGTGAAATAAATTTATTTACTGTTATTTTTAGATTTTATTAATATATATATATATATATATATATATATATATTTGATTATGATTTTCTTCAGTCCCATAAATTCCTCTTATTTTTATATCTTAATATCCTAAAAATTTACATATTGAAGTTTTAAGATGTCTAATATTCTTAGAAAATAAAATTAAATACCACTATATATTTTTAGATAATAAAATGAAATTTCAATTAAGTATGCATTTTAATTCAAAGATCAGCAAAAGTTAATTGTAAAAGAATATTTAAAATTTTTTTTCTTGATTCCCCACAGAATATTCTTGGTATTGTTAATTTTTTATTTTCTTAAATTAAATTGCATCCATTTAAACGAGAGTTGAAAATACAAAATCCTAATCATTAGATTGATAATTTTAATAAGTCCTAAAATCACTAAACCATAAGCATAATAACATATTTATTTATACTAAAACTCTAAAACCACTAAGAGACCAACCAAATAAATGATTCTTAATAAAATATTAATTACTAAACAAAATAAATATTAACAATAAGAATATAAATTATGATTTAATTCCCAATAATTCCGTTGACTTCCAACTTAAACTTTATATAATGAGGGCACGAAATTTAGATTTATGTCAAATTATTTACATGATTTCTTTACCATAAATTTGTAAACTTAAGCTACTTGTTTAAATCTAATACAGATAAAATTTAAATCTAATAATAATAATAATAATAATAATAATAATAATAATAATAATAATAATAATAATAATCACCTATTCTCTTTTCTCAGGTATCAATGGAAAAATCTAGCTTCGGCATTAAAAGAACTACTAAATAATTAATTGAGCCCATAAAATATGGAAATTAAAGAGAAATAAACTGACCTTTTTGCCAGAAGTCTTTTTCTCAGACTCCATGGCCATAGGAAGAAGATAAACATCTTCTTTAGGGTGGGGAGGCTCATCGTTTATTATTTCTTCGGATTTATCAACGCAAGAAACTCGAGGAGACTTTTCTGTTCTTAGAAGCTTAAATATTATTTTTACCTTCCCGTTTGTAATGCTGCTTGGTTCACAGTCAGAAGGTTCAGCTTTGATTTCGGAAGGATTCTTTCCATCACCACTCTCGCCATTAGATGGAGAAGTTTTCAACACTGAAGCACGGCTACTATCAGCTGTAAGCATTAGGCTATCCAGTTCTACCAAGATATTGGCCACTTCTTTCTCAGTATCGTTTGCTTCGTCAAACAACCAGCTCATTGTTACTGTTGATGTTTCTTCTTCTTCCATGAATAAGGTTTTTTTTTTTTTTTTTTTTTGTTTAGGTTATGTAATATATTTGCTAAGAGAGAAAGTGAAATATAATTACACTTTTGAGTAAGCTTTCCCTTTCTTTTTCTTTTTAAAGACAGAAATCAAAATTCATCGAAACTTTGAAATTGTTCTTTTTATTTTATTTTTGATGTGGTATCGTTGTATTACTTGAAGAGTTATAATCATAATTAAATATTAATTGAAATCATATGAAATTCATTTAATTAACTAATTAACTAAATTTAAATTTATAACTAGTGAGATTTGAATATAGAACCTAAAAGAAGTGTTGTTATTGTTATTGGTTTGTACTTCTTATTTTAAATTTCTTCAACAGTAAATAATTGAACATATATTACTTCTCAATAGCTAAACGATTTGATTTAAAACTCTCTTGATTTTTTTTATTATTTTTTTTTCTTTTCTATTGAAATTTTTTAAGAGTTTAATAATATAAAAAATTCAAAATATTTATTTTTAAGAGTTTATGTATTTTTAAATTTTGTTCGTCAATAAGATAACATTATATATTTGACTAACAATGTATATAGATTATACACTGTTAGTGCATTATATAAATTCTATTTTTTTTTTCCCTTTTTCATTATCATCTTATGTGTGCCAAAACAAGGATTAATATCTGATTCATCTGTCAGTGAATTTTTTGACTTCACAAGTGGAGTTAAAATGATACACATGTCTTTTAAAAATAATAAAAATAAAAAATAAATAAAATGTGACATGTTTCATTATTTTAACTCCGCTTGTGAAGTCAAAAAATTCACTGATAAGATAATTATCCCTAGAGTAATTCCTCAAATATTACATCATTTTAAACAATTAAAAATATCTTCAACTCCTTATTCAATTATTATTTTTAAAATTTTAGTCTAAATATATATTTTCCGTTTGATCGACATCCTAAAAAATAAAGATGAAAACTTGATGCAACTTGAACAGTGTTAGGTTGCTTTCTACTGTTTGCTAATTTTATGGTATAACAACCTTTTAATAAGAAAGAAAAATAATTATTTGGTGATCAAAAAATTGGATTTCGCTTAATCAGATTGATTCAATGAAAAATCGATAACTTGTATGATCTATTATCTAATATAAAACTGAGCAGAAAAGCGATCAAGAATTGATTTTTTTTTTTTTTTAAGAGTTGTTAGTGATGTGCTTTAAAGATATAATCTTTTAATTATAAATTAAAAATTATACCATTAAATGAAATACAGATTGAAAACCAGAACAAAAAATACATATTTTTATTTTTTATATTTTATATTTAGTTAATATAATCATTTTAGATGCCAAAAAAAACAAAGAACAGAAAATATATTTGATGTTGGGTGCAAATTCAACTGGAATATTTCTACCATCCAGTAGATAAAAGCAATCACAATATGCAAAATAAAATCCCAGTTGAATTGCTCATTTAAAGAAATAGATAAATAGAAAAAATATAGAGAAATAACTGTGTAACTGAATTAATTACGTCAAAGTTCAAACACACCTGGAATGCATTTCTTTAAGAGCAGCAATGGCTTTACTTCAGAAGCAAACCATACGAATCCTACCTTCTCGATTTCCCACTCGCATGATGACAGATAACTCTAAATGTCGAATCCCAACATGCCCTCTTTCTACCTCGTAAGACACTAAAACACTTCAAAGAAATAAGAATCCAAGAAAAATACCTTCAAAGCAATCTTCAAAACAGTCTCATTGGCCTGCAATTAACAAAACTTATCACGAATCAATTATATGGTGGTAAAATTGAAAGCAAATAGTAAATAGCCGCTTGCAACTTTCTTGGCCTAGACGGAAATGTCTCCGTTTGGATAAAGAGGAAAATGAAGAGTGAGAAAAATTCTAGACCTTCAACGAATAAAAATAAGGAAGAGAGAGAGAAAGATTCCTTGCCTTCTTCTGCTTCTACTTTTGGAAAAGGAGTCAAATGAGGGGTAGAGACATTGGCATTTGGCGTGAGGAAGAGAAGAAAAACCATTAGCCCTAAGCGACAAAGAGAGGTTTCTCGAGATGGGTTTTGAAGGGAGAGAGGAAAGTAAGAATTTAGTGTTAGAAGGAGTGAATATGTGTTTAGGAGAAAAGATTAGATGCAGCAATGTGAAAGAAGAAGAGGAGGTTTCGAGGAAAGGTTTGGAAACCATGAACGTAGAGGTTCAAGAGGGAGACTTATGGAGGAGACGGTGGCGTGATGGCTACTTTTTTGTTTTTTTCTTCTGGCAATCGAAAACAAGAGAGAAGAAAAGAAAACAAAAGAGTGAAGAAGAGTATTGGTCCGATCACGTTTTCACCTGTCGTCAATATGGAAGGGAAGTCACTTATGCAACACCTCGAAAACACAAAAAATAATGATTAATTTATAATTTTTTTATTTAAGTTGTATTTTTTTTATAATTTTTAAATTTTATAATTTATCTTTTAATTGTAAACTTTTCTTATATTCAAAAATTTTTATTTTACCTTTTAATGGATTTTCAGCAGCATAATCTTTATACATAATTTTATTCACTAGCAAGTTTCCAAATCGATAATATATAACTACAAGCAGTTGATTTTACCTATTCTTTCTAAAATTTTATTCTCGAAATTCATAAAATACTTATAATATTCATTCATCTCTTAATATCAGTATACAATGTAGCGTCATGGACTACATATATTTTCATTCCCACACGTATACAAAAAGTGATTACATCCCAAAATATTTATTTACATATAAGTATCTGAAATATACCTAAGACGTGTACAAAAAGTAGTCTGGGGATAGTCGCATCCACCAGTCTACGTCGTGTACGCGGTAAGCAAGGGAGTGATCAATGTAAATAATCTGGAAGTATGAAAAAGAGGGGGTGAGCTTTTGAATAACCTAGTAAGAAGTTCATTTAAAATAGCAATAGCATCTAAAACATTTAATAAAACGATGATGCTAAAAAAATAAAGTACATTTTCTGATCAGAACGGTTAGAAAACATAAAATGACATACTTAGTACATATCCTTTTTATATACAAAAAATATACTTCATATATTTCTTAATTCAAAACAAAACTTCGGAGTCACATATCAAAACGAAATATAATCGAAGCACAATTGCATAACTATACATAAATCATAATCAAATCGTACTTAATGTAAAACCCAAAATTTTCTTACTTTATTTCTTATTTGAAAAATTAAGAAGTAATTGAGAACTCAGAATAATGTTGTGCAGACTCGAAATCACAAAAGCACTCGGGTTAGTGGCGTGGGACCCATTGACACGCAAATCGAGGTAAGACTCTAAGCCCGATAATAACTTAAGAATTACATGTTTGAGCATGAAATGATGTGTAGAAGTGGAAATTATGGTATTTGAAGTGAAAAAGTTAGTAAAAACTCGAGTTTACGATAAATTGAGAAAAAAATGGCCTAGAAAAGAAAATAAATTCGAAATAAATTCTAGAAATTCTCGAAAATTATTCGGAGACCATAGAAAATTAATGTATAGTGAAATTGACTTGGGAAATGAAAATCAAGTGGCAATAGGGAGGTTTCGGGAATTGAATTAAATTTTAAAGTCAACCAAAATCATTAAGCCATTTTGCTCGGTATTAACTAAATCACGCAAAATAAGTTCAATCGGGAAACTTTTCTTAAACAAGTGACCCCCGAATTTTTATGGACAACACTAGAGACATAGTATGACAAATGGAAAGTGAGAATTTGGAGAAAATTGAATTAAAACTAATTTTCCTGGATTTTCCAAAACAGAACAGAAAATTGTTCTGCTTCAGGAAACTGACCAACCGGTAGAAACAAATAAATTTGAAGACCTTCTAGATGTTTTTTGACTCCAAAATTTTTCAGATATATAGTCAACATAACAAGCTTTCTGAAGCCCTTAAATCAACCCAAAGGACTTTCAGGCTGAGAGAAATTAACCACCCAAGTTGTCGCCGACGTCATTCCTAGCCCTTCATTTTGCAATTTTTTTGGCGGCCTTCTTCTGCTTCTACTTTTGGAAAAGCAGTCAAATGAGGGGTAGAGACATTGGCATTTGGCGTGAGAAAGAGAAGAAAACCCATTAGCCCTAAGCGACAAAGAATGGTTTCTCGAGATGGGTTTTGAAGGGAGAAAGGAAAGTAAGAATTTAGTGTTAAAAGGAGTGAATATGTGTTTACGAGAAAAGATTAGATGCAACAAAGTGAAAGCAAAAAAGGAGGTCTCGAGGAATGGTTTGGAAATCATGAACGCAGAGGTTCAAGAGGGAGACTTATGGAGGAGACGGTGGCGCGATGGCTACTTTTTTGTTTTTTCTTCTTCTGGCAATCGAAAGCAAGAGAGAAGAAAAGATAACAAAAATGTGAAGAAGAGTTTTATTGGTCTGATCACGTTTCTACCTGGACGGACACTCGTCAAGGAAGACATGCATGGCTTATAATTAAAAAACCTTAATTAGATCAAAATTGGATATAAAAATGATAAATAATGGCAGTTGAAACATATTAGAAGTCACTTATGGAACACCCCGATGGTTAATTAATTAATTAATTTATTTATTTATTTTTATAATTTAACTTTTAACTTAAGGTGTATTTTTGTTCAGTGCCAGTTTATAATTTATCTTTTAATTGTTAACATTTCTTATATTCGACAATTTCTATTTTACCCTTTAACGGATTTTCTACAGCATAACATTTATACATAACTTTATCCACCTACAGGTTTCCAAATCAACAATATATAACCACAAACAGTTGATTTTACTTATTCTTTCTAAAATTTTATTCTCGAGAATTCATAAAATGCTTATAATATTCATTCATCTTTCAATCTCAATATGCAATGTAGCGTCATGGACTACATATATTTTGATTCTCACACGTATACAAGAAGTGATTACATCCCAAAATAGTTATTTACATATAAGTATCTGTATTGTACAAGATGTCTAGATATAAAGTGAAATATACTTGAGACGTGTACAAAAAGTAGCCTGGGAAGAGTTGCATCCACCAGCTTACATCGTGTACGCGGTAGGCAAGAGAGTGATTACTGTAAATAGTTTGGAAGGATGAAAAAGAGGGGGGTGAACTTCCGAATAACCCAGTAAGAAGTGCATTTAAAATAGTAATAGCATCCAAAACATTTATAAAATGATGATTCTAAAAAAATAAAGTACATTTTCTTATCAGAATTGTTAGAAAACATAAAATGACATACTTAGTACAAATCCTTTTTATATACAAAAAATATACTTCATATATTTTTTAATTCAAAACAAAACTTCGGAGTCACATATCAAAACAAAACATAATCGAAGCATAATTGCATAACTATACAGAAATTATAATCAAATCGTACTTAAAAACGATACATAATGTTGAAACGTGGAGACTAGACAATTAATATTATTGTCATATGGGTAATAACCACAGCATCCTCAAAATAGGACATCCTCCGAAAAGGGAACGAAATACTTATGGTCATGGTAGGACTGTAGACTAGGTAGAGTCCTACAGTATAACGGAAAACACCATACAGGCGGAAACAAAAACTCCACGAAGGCGGCATGACATACACATAAAAATACGATGTTATTGTTAAGACCCAGCCCGTTCATAGGCTATCGGCTAGTATTCCCTTGGGCCTTTGGGTTGACCCCCAAGTTTACTTTGACTCACACATTATAGAAATCTTTTAGTCTCAAATCATATGCTTTATTATCATACTGAAATCATTTCCAAATTTATTTGCACAATAGCTTACGAAAATCAGGCCTCGAAAATCACATATATACATGCTTGTTACACAAATAATCATAGTTATAAAATTGTACAAAAATCATGCACTCGTAAGTAAGCAAATATGGGCTTAAGGTCATTTGAAATTCGTGTTTATTTTACTAAAAAGGTTTCATGAAATTTTTTCGTTAACTAGGGGTTTTTACGTTTTTTTAAACATCAAATAAATATTTATTTATAGGTAGGGAACATCATTACCACAATAAATCACATCCTTTACCTATATGAAATTGGGGCAGCACGTATTGCTCGGATATTTGCTCGCCTCAATTTGCGTTCCTACACCTTTAGCTGTCATAAGCAGTCCAATTATATCCAATTAGTATCCAATTCATTTTTATTTACATTCACATACATTTTACAACCTAAACATTGCTAACTGACCCCTTTTTCGTCAACTTTTCCTATTTTTTTGGATAAACACGTCCGTGTTAGCTATTTTGATAATGTTTTTCTTTTAACTTCGAACTTATCAACTTAATCGTTTAAGCACTTATTCAAGTCTCTAACGCTTTAAAACTTATCAAATTATCGAATTTCCACACGTTTACAGTATTCGATTAAACCGAGCTATAAATTGAACTTTTTGGTATTAAACTAACATTCCACAACACTAAATTCAATCAAATTTTATCTTCTCTATAGTATCCGAGGGCTGGATGAAATTCAAATTCAATCTAGGAAATATATCTTCAAATTCTACTTTAGTAAAAATCACCTAAAACTATTAAACATCAACATATATCTCAATCATCATCATCTTTCATCAACTTCCTTACCTTGTTGACCAACTTTGACCTTACTTTCTTCCTCCACAAATGTTCATCAGCTGTAAATATATATGTATACAACTTAAAATCATCTTAAATAAGCTTAAAAACTAGCTAAGAAATAAAAAATTCTAAGTTTCTCTTACCTCCAAAACATGACAGATTCAGCCCATATTCTTCATTCTAAATTTTCACCCACCAAATCAATTGGTATGAAACTGAATTTTTTTATATGTGTTAGAGGACTTCAAGAGGAATATTTAATTCTTCTTGATCGACGTCTAAAAATGGCTGAAAGGTGTCCAAAACAAATCCACAACCAATAGTAGCTAAAGACACCTACAAGAGCTTTGAAATGGGATATCTCTTTCATTTTAGGTCAGTTTAGGCTATATAATACCTTTCTAGAGACTATTTTTTGTGTATTATAACCTGAAAAAAAATCAGACTTAAACACCTTATGCAACCCCTTCAATTTGGGTTTTTTTTGTTGGGCTTGTAGTGTGTTGGGTTTAGGCTGGCAGTGTGCTGGGTTTGGGCTGCTAGTTGCCCTACACTTAGAAAAATTCCAAAATTTATTTCGAGCTCATTTTCTTCTAAATTTCCACCTTTCATGTATTATATTAATCCCTAATATGTTCAATAAAAATTTTGGGTCTACTTGTTTAAGAAAAGTTTTCTGTTTGGGCCCGTTTTATCCGATTTAGTTATTACCGATAAAGTTTCCTCAAAGTTTTCAGTTTACTTTAAAAATTTTATTTAACCACTGAAACCTCAATATTTTCACTAAATTTTAATTCTCCAATATACCTTATATTAATTTTATATGGCCTCAGAATAATTTTTACGGATTTCTAAAATTTATTTCAAAATTATTTCAATTACTAGGCTCAATTTCTCAATTTAGTACTAACTCGGGATTTACCAACTTATTTCACTCTAGTCACTTTAGTTTCACATTCCATTCATAAAATCATGTTATATGAATGTTAATTCTTAAAGAACTCTTACTTTGACACCTTACCTCGATTTTTGTGCTCTGAGCTCAACTCTTCATCATCCGAGCTCTTAGGTTCATTCGAACCCTACATGAACATTTAGGTAAGTTTTGAATTTTTCTCTTGATTTTTAAATAAATAATAATATGAAAAAAACTGGATTTCGCAACTTAACTGAAGGTTCTTTAAATATATAAATTATAAATTTATAGTTGGTTTGGATTTGAAAACATAAATTTAAATTGATTAGGAAATAATTTAGATTAACGATTAAGTAGTGACAATAAGATTAATTATTGTAATAGTAAAATTATCATTAAAAATATTAATTTAAAATTTATATAAAATAAAATTTATAAATATATATTCATAATTAATTTATTGATAATAAATTTATATCATAATCAAGGCCAAATCTTATTATAAATACATAATAAAATCATATTCATTCCCCAATTTCTAAAACCTAATCAACTCCAAACAATAATACTGTATCCTCAACTTCCTTTCTTCTGCAAAAATCTAAATTTTTTTTCAAAACCCTCCTTCCGTTAAAATTTTCCATTCCAAAAAGAATTTTACAGTGGGCAAACAAAACGCTGTAATCAAAAGGAGAGAGCCTTGACTGGGATGGTAAAGAAGATTTGTAAAAAGGAAAATCTTGTAGATCTACCTTCTTTTCAGGTTTCGATCTGTCAAATTTCTTGTTTTCTCTTCTTTTTTTCTTCTCATTTTCTACTTGGGTTTTTCTCACGAAACTTAAAATCCAATCTTTACACTTGATATGAGCCCTTCAGATTTTCCATTCCGACCTCTCTCTAAAGAATTGAAAATCGACTCTTCCCCTGAATCGCTATTCTGAAGGAATACAAAATCTATGCTAAAGTAAGTAACCAAAACACGGAATGGGTGGAGCCAGAGAAAAACACAAGGAATTGAATTTCTATGCCACCGAAGCAAACGGAACGTTAGTTTTTTTTTTTTTTTTTCTCTTTATGAAAATCATTTTAGGTTTGAAAAATTATTGGTCGACTAAAAGATGGTCACTTTTTTATTTTGACTATTATTATTCTACATTTATGATAATTAATTTATGAATAAAAATATTTTTATTGCAATTAATAGTTTTGTTATTTTCAAGATTTATATGTAGGTTATATTATGTAATTGATATTATCATAAAATTTAAATTTTAGTTTTTCTTAATAATTCATAAAAATGAAGTCTACTTAATGTTATGATTTAAAAATTATAACTCAATATAATATTTCTAAGATTTCGTTAAGTGTGGTAACATGGCGTTGATAGTGGATGATGTTGCATTGACTTTGATGGTATAATATTTTATTAATTTTAATAAATGATCACGAGCATAGGTGGTTTCATTTATTTATATTTACGAACTAATTCGTTTTAAATTTGTTTAAAATTTATTTATTTAATGAATCATTTAATATTTTTTTATTATTTGATAATAATAAAATTTTAAATTATTTATTACTCACAAATCATTTTAATATGTTATTATTAAAATTGCATATTTATATAAGATTTTTTTAAGTTAGTAATATATATGATGGTAAATATAATTTATTTGTACATTTTTGATTTAATATTTACGAACATATGTTAGTAAATATGTTCGTTAATAATCATAAATAAATATAGTTAACACTACTCGAACATGAATAATATTAAAAAAATAAAAAAAAATAAATATAAATATTGTAACATTTATTTATTTTCGAATTACTTACCCCCCTTAACAACTGCCTTCGCAGCTCCCATCAGAGATCTATCCTGTTCGTTAATTAGGAACATGTCAATCAAAATAATGTATATTGAACTCTATGTTTTTGAATATCCTTCCTATAATCTTCAACAAGGCCTTGTATAATTATTTAAGCATTTTTTTTCAATTTATTTCCCCTTAATAAAAAATTATTTCTTTTATAGGTTTCAAAAAATAATTAAAAATGTGTAACTTGCAATTTGCTCGTAATTCCTATAAAAAAATAACTTAGAAATCAAAATAAGTTTATTGCTAATTCATATAGTCACTTGTAATAAATGTTTTTTTTTTAAGTAACTGCAGTAATAGTAAAAAATTCAAAGCTTTTTTTTTTTAAATTATCAAAAAGAAAATATGGGTTTGAAAATTTTAGGGTTTGTCTTGATTGAGTAGCAAATGGAAACAGAATGTCGGCCAGGGAACAAGGCAGGTCCACTGGAAGTCGGTAGTGAGTGGTGCTGCTGCCAAAGCTGGTCAAAAACTCAAAAGTAAGACCAGCTGTTTACCGCAAATAAGGGTTTTTCCTCTAACACCTGGAGCTACCACCGACGATTTTAGACTTCTTACTGCAAGCCTAGGGAATCGTATTTTGGCATTTTGGACTTTGTTGTTTCTTATTTTTTTATTATGATTTAATAAAAAATTAATTCAGCATTTCAGTTTCCTGAATCATCTTTTCGCAGATTATAAATTTAGAATTTAAAATTTCAAAATTAAATCTCATCGATAAATTTAATAATAAACATTACATAATAATCAAAAAAATTATGTATTAAAATTTATTTAATATATCAATATAAATTTTAATATAATAATTTTTATAGTTTACATTATATATATTTTGACATAAAACAATTACAAAAAATACACGTAAATTACAAATTTATTTTTTAAATAAAAACTTCTTTAATGAATCGTTGTACTTTTAGCATTATTAAGGAATAAGAAAATGGCCAGGTGAGATTTTTAAGGTTGGATCTTCGTAACATTATCTGTGTCATGTGGCATTTTACTTCTGGAAAAAGATCAAAGAAACAGACATTAAAAAATTAAGAAAGATTGAATATTCATTTACCTCGATACATACGCCCACTCGGCCTTTGTTTCTACCCAATAGCAAGTGTTATCAATCGCAATGTTATTTTTCTACATATTGTCATTTACAGAGACGATGATACTTGCATTAGAATATGTCTTCTCATTTTTAATTTAAAAATGAAATATGTGATTGTTAAAAAGGTAATTATTGAAAATTAAATTGTTGAAAAAAATAATTGATACTAATCAAATTAAAAAAATTTAGGCTTAAAAGTAAATTGAATCCAAAAGAAAAGAGTAAAAAAAAAACCATGAAGATCCAATAAGATGATGGCATGTGGTGTCATTTTTGTAGTGCCATGTGGCACACAACTAGGCTTGCCGCACATGGGAGAAACTCCAATGTGCAATAGACTCTCCCACACGTGGAATCTCTCACACGTGTGGAAAAGTCCTTTGCCTTATGCGACATAGGACTTTGCTACACAGTGGAAGACTCTCCCGTTGAGTGCAACAAGCAATGGACAAAGAGGGAGGACTTTCCCGGAGACACCTCTCGGACGTTGATGCGAATAGGACCCAGATACGTCCATGTGTTTACTTATTTGGTGATATGTTCTCTCTAAATGTATGATATGAATTTGACTAGGTGAGGCCCACAATATTATTTAAACTATGTGATTAACTTTTGGTCTTATGGTAATTATACGTTAAAAAACTCTTAACATTTAACTTTTTAACATTTATGTGGTCATGATGTATTACTAAATATATATCTTAATCTATAAATTGAGTATCGATTCAATTTATTTCCAACATGCTGAAAACCTACAGGACTGCACACATAAAAGTGGTAATAGATTAAATTGAATTTAGTGGTTTGAAAAATTTAGAATTTTTTGTGAGAACTTTTTTATGGAATTATAATTATTACTAATTAAATATGTTTAATTAAGAAGACTTAATTAAAAGCATTTTAATTAAGTTATTAAGCCAAAAAATAATTAGAAGCACTTAGCTTTAATTAAGAGATAGACTCAATTATAATTTAAATCAAGTTCATGAGCGTTAAGGGAATTGTGTAATTAATTAAACACATTTACTTTAGCTATATAAACCTATTATGGCCGGCCACCAATTTTATAGTGAATGTTCTATGCAAATTGATAACCCTAGGTTTCACTGAGAGTGTGTTGATTTCTTTCCTCTCCAATTGATCATCTTCTTGAAGCTTAGAAAAGATGTCTCTTACGTGATTGAGAGCTTGAAGATACCGAGGGAATTGTAGTGGTGAGCTTTTGAAACTGAAACTACTAGTATAGTGACAGTCATAGCATAATTCATCACTCCCAAAGGTCCATAACTACTTTTGTAGATATCGTTAAAAACCGAACATTTCGTGGTTGTGGTTCGCAACAACCTAATCTTGGTGTACAAAAATTAGTGAAAAACAAAGTCTCGAGATAATGATATCTCTTGACAAAGTATGAAAAATTTTTGAACTTCATAATTACTTGAAAACCCCTATGTCGATTTCATGGTTGCTTTTATTAATCATGCTCATGTGTTTGGTCAGTGTTTCATTGTTTAATTTCGCCACAACTTGATTGCCTATGAAGTTTGAGCCAAAACCTATGCTTTGAACCTTGATCTAGGTCTTTGGGCTAAGATTTCGAAGATTTCAAGTTAAAAATTAGGAAAAGAAGATAAAAATGAGCACTTTTAGGATTTTTTTCTAAAGATTTCGACCATAAGAATGCGGCAGTGCACAACGGTTTCTAGCATAAATATAAAAAAATTGTGTTTTTGGGTGGCCTTTTGAGTTTTTTGACCACCAAAACCCTAGTCTAAAGAGAAAGGTTTTAGAGACAAAGAGGTTTAGATAACGTATGTTTCAGTGTTTCATTGTTTAATTTCGCTACAACTCGATTATCTATGAAGTTTGAGCCAAAACCTACACTTTAAACCTTGATCGAGGTCTTTGGGCTAAGATTTCTAAGATTTCAAGTTAAAAATTTAGGAAAAGAAGATAAAAATGAGCATTTCTAGGATCTTCTTAAAGATTTCGACCATCAGAATGCGGGTGGTACACAACGGTTTCTAGTTGAAATATAAAAACTTTCGTGTTCTTAGGCAGCCTTTTGAGTTTTTTGACCACTAAAACCCTAGTCTAATGAGAAAGGTTTTAGAGACAAAGAGGTGTATATATCGTATGTGTTAGATATATTGGGTTTCACCTTTTTTTAACTTGTGAGCCTTTCTAAATAATTATGCGGACTTTAAAATCATTATTAGAGCTTTTTTTTTTAATTTAAGTTGAAGTTTAGAGATTGTTAATATTTGTTCTTGGATTCCAAACTTAAATTACAAATGATAAGCCCAAGTCTTATTTCTTTTTCTTTATTCATTTCCAGTTTTTTATTTTTTTATTAAATAAATATTTCAAAAGAAAAACAAAAATATCAAAAAAAATCATAAAATTAAAAAAAATTACAACAATAAAGATTAGATTAGGTTGAGTTTCAAATTGCATTAAGTAAAATAAGAATTTGAAACAAGAAAATATGTGTGAGACCCCGTATAGGTTTAACCTTGAACATATGTAAATGAATTCATAAGTATGATGATGTAATAGTAATATGAAGCATATGTGATATAAAGTCCATAAGATTAATATACACACTTGTCATAAGAGTTGTGATCTACGTACAAGTTTCATTAAATATGAACATGAAGAAATGAACTTTGATATATAATGATTGTGAGTGAAATGGAATATGAGTATTGGAGTAAAATGGAATGAAATTGCATAAGTCATGCACTTCCATTTAGTTATATATTGTATATATTTGGTTATACAATGATTTTCCACAAGTTTTAATATGCACTAAGTGTGATTGGGTGCCATTCTTAAGTCTCAAGGAGGGATGAATGAGGAAATGACTATGACAGCAAATTAAGGAGGTTTTGAATGAAGTTGTTACAGAAAACTGCAGTAAAATATGGAAATATGAATGACAGATCGATCTCATGGGATGAGAGATCGATCTGAAAGAGCCAATGACCTTATTTTGATCTATAGGGCGAGACAGATCGATCTCCAATGGAGCCAGATCGATCTGCTAGATATTCTATAATGAGAAGATCGATTTTAAGGCAAGAAGATCGATCTCCTTAACTCTATGTTTGAGAACAGATCGATCTCAAGACTCGACAGATCGATCTCCTTAAGGGTTCTGTGAAGAGCAGATCGATCTCCTACAAGGGGCAGATCGATCTCCAAGAGAAAAATTGCCTTCGACAGATCCAAAAGAAAAGAGTCAAAAAAAAAAAAACCATGAAGATCCAATAAGATGATGGCATGTGGTGTCATTTTTGTAGTGCCATGTGGCACACAACTAGGCTTGCCGCACATGGGAGAAACTCCAATGTGCAATAGACTCTCCCACATGTGGAATCTCTCACATGTGTGGAAAAGTCCTTTGCCTTATGCGACATAGGACTTTGCTACACAGTGGAAGACTCTCCCGTTGAGTGCAACAAGCAATGGACAAAGAGGGAGGACTTTCCCGGAGACACCTCTCGGACGTTGATGCGAATAGGACCCAGATACGTCCATGTGTTTACTTATTTGGTGATATGTTCTCTCTAAATGCATGATATGAATTTGACTAGGTGAGGCCCATAATATTATTTAAACTATGTGATTAACTTTTGGTCTTATGGTAATTATACGTTAAATAACTCTTAACATTTGACTTTTTAACATTTAAGTGGTCATGATGTATTACTAAATATATATCTTAATCTATAAATTGAATATTGATTCAATTTATTTTCAACATGCTGAAAACCTACAAGACTGCACACATAAAAGTGGTAATAGATTAAACTGAATTTAGTGGTTTTAGAATTTTTTGTGAGAACTTTTTTATGGAACTATAACTATTACTAATTAAATATGTTTAATTAAGAAGACTTAATTAAAAGCATTTTAATTAAGTTATTAAGCCAAAAAATAATTAGAAGCACTTAGCTTTAATTAAGAGATAGACTCAATTATAATTTAAATCAAGTTCATGATCATTAAGGGAATTGTGTAATTAATTAAACACATTTACTTTAGCTATATAACCCTATTATGGCCAGCCACCACTTTTATAGTGAATGTTCTATGCAAATTGATAACCCTAGGTTTCACTGAGAGTGTGCTGATTTCTTTCCTCTCCAATTGATCATCTTCTTGAAGCTTAGAAAAGATGTTTCTTACGTGATTGAGAGCTTGAAGATACCGAGGGAATTATAGTGGTGAGTTTTTGAAACTGAAACTACTAGTATAGTGACAGTCATAGCATGATTCATCACTCCCAAAAGTCCATAACTACTTTTGTAGATATCGTTAAAAACCGAACAATTCGTGGTTGTGGTTTGCAACAACCTAATCTCTGTGTACAAAAATTAGTGAAAAACAAAGTCTCGAGATAATGATATCTCTTGACAAAGTATGAAAAAATTTTGAACTTCATAATTGCTTGAAAACCCCTATGTCGATTTCATGGTTGCTTTTATTAATCATGCTCATGTGTTTGGTCAGTGTTTCATTGTTTAATTTCGCCACAACTTGATTGCCTATGAAGTTTGAGCCAAAACCTATGCTTTGAACCTTGATCTAGGTCTTTGGGCTAAGATTTCGAAGATTTCAAGTTAAAAATTAGAAAAAGAAGATAAAAATGAGCACTTTTAGGATTTTTTTTCTAAAGATTTCGACCATAAGAATGTGGCAGTGCACAACGGTTTCTAGCAGAAATATAAAAAAATTGTGTTTTTAGGTGGCCTTTTGAGTTTTTCGACCACCAAAACCCTAGTCTAAAGAGAAAGGTTTTAGAGACAGAGAGGTGTAGATATCATATGTTTCAGTGTTTCATTGTTTAATTTCGCTACAACTCGATTGTCTATGAAGTTTGAGCCAAAACCTACACTTTAAACCTTGATCGAGGTCTTTGGGCTAAGATTTCTAAGATTTCAAGTTAAAAATTTAGGAAAAGAAGATAAAAATGAGCATTTCTAGGATCTTCTTAAGGATTTCGACCATTAGATTGCGCGTGGTAAACGGTTTCTAGTTGAAATATAAAAACTTTTGTGTTCTTAGGCAGCCTTTTGAGTTTTTTGACCACTAAAACCCTAGTCTAATGAGAAAGGTTTTAGAGACAAAAAGGTGTAGATATCGTATTTGTTAGATGTTTTGGGTTTCACCTTTTTTTAACTTGTGAGCCTTTCTAAATAATTATGCGGACTTTAAAATCATTATTAGAGCTTTTTTTTAATTTAAGTTGAAGTTTGGAGATTGTTAATATTTGTTTTTGGATTCCAAACTTAAATTACAAATGATAAGCCCAAGTCTTATTTCTTTTTCTTTATTCATTTCCAGTTTTTTATTTTTTTTATTAAATAAATGTTTCAAAAGAAAAACAAAAATATAAAAAAAATCATACAATTATAAAAAAAAATTACAACAATAAAGATTAGATTAGGTTGAGTTTCAAATTGCATTAAGTTAAATAAGAATTTGAAACAAGAAAATATGTGTGAGACCCCGTATAGGTTTAACCTTGAACATATGTAAATGAATTCATAGGTATGATGATGTAATAGTAATGTGAAGCATATGTGATATAAAGTCCATAAGATTAATGTACACACTTATAATAAGAGTTGTGATCTACGTACAAGTTTCATTAAATATGAACATG
Organism: Firmiana major; assembly: GCA_033439115.1. NCBI lineage: Eukaryota > Viridiplantae > Streptophyta > Magnoliopsida > Malvales > Malvaceae > Firmiana > Firmiana major. The sequence goes on from CM065911.1 coordinate 11,247,145, forward strand.
AAGAAATGGACTTTGATATATAATGAATGTGAATGGAATGGAATATGAGTATTGGAGCAAAATGGAATGAAATTGCATAAGTTATGTACTTCCATTTAGTTATATATTGTATATATTTGGTTATACAATGATTTTCCACAAGTTTTAATATGCACTAAGTGTGATTGGATGTCATTTTTAAGTCTCAAGGAGGGATGAATGAGGAAATGACTATGGCAGCAAATTAAGGAGGTTTTGAATGAAGTTGTTACAGAAAACTACAGTAAAATCTGAAAATATGAATGATAGATCGATCTCATGGGATGAGAGATCGATCTGGAAGAGCCAAAATGACCTTATTTTGAGCTATGGAGCGAGACAGATCGATCTCCAATGGAGCCAGATCGATCTGCTAGACATTCTATAATGAGAAGATCGATTTTAAGGCAAGAAGATCGATCTCCTTAACTCTATGTTTGAAAACAGATCGATCTCAAGACTTGACAGATCGATCTCCTTAAGGGTTTTGTGAAGAGCAGATCGATCTCCTACAAGGGGCAGATGGATCTCCAAGGGAAAAATTGCCTTCGACAGATCGATCTCATCATGGAAGAAGATCGATCTTGTAGTGGTTGTGTTTGGTAAAAAGGACTACCAAACCTTGCAGAGATCGATCTCTACAAGGGCCAGATCGATCTCATGTCTCTGCATCTATAAAAAGAACACGGGATTGAGATGAAAACTCAGAACTCTTCTCCCACCAAACCTCACCTGCCATTTTCTCTAAAGACCCAAGCTTTCTCACTCTAAAAATCAATACATTACAGTCAGTTTTGGAAGAAGTTCAAGAAGGAAAAGTTGTTCCTTGAAGGAAGGAGAACAACATACCAAAAAAGCTCACATTGGTGTGATCAAGAGAAGGCGTTGTGACTACCACAAGTTTGGCTAAGTAAAGGGGTAAGCTCTTCAACCTTCAAGCTCTAAATATGGATTCTAGACATTGTATGGGTTGAATGAGATGTGAAATGTTGATATGAAAGATGAATGTAGTGATAGGTGAGTAGTATTAAGGGAGATTTATAAAGAGGAAATCCATGAAAAAATGATGGAAAGCTTTATAGATGAAAAAATGATCTTAGTGGAAAGGTGAAATGTGATTTGAAGGATTTGAGGAGTATGAAGAAATAAATAGAAGACAATGTGTATGTTTAGTAGATGAAAACAGAAAATAACTTGATGATTTATACGTGTAGCTCAGATTACGTGAGACGCGACTAACCCGGATCGCGAACGGAGCAAACATGACAGAGGGGATACGAGCGCGATTCGACGTAAGGGACTGTGTTTTACCTATAGAGATGTTCGTACGTATTTTACGACAATTTCGTAGATATATCGCTAGAATTAGTACGATACTACAATTCTATGAAATGATATGGAAGCATGAAATGTACTATGATATATATATAGATATGTGTTGAGAAATGGGAAGGGGTAAGGAAATAGCATGATATGCATGATTTCAATGTTTTCTCAATTTTGTATTGATGTGGTGATTGAGAAATGATAATGATAGGTTAGCTAGTTTTACATGTATTAGCATGGAAAGACATGCCGCATAAATAAACATGTTTTGAGTTTAAAAAAGAAAATAGCCACCTATCGGGTTTGAGATGAGATTGGTGTTGGAGCTCTAGCTCACACCCGTTTTAATGACTTAATTATGTGCAGGGTGTTAGCTCGCACATGTTTCTATGCTTTTGATGTGTCGTTCTGGAGTTTAACTTGTACGATGGTTTTGAGAAAAGTGTTAGAGCATTGCTTGCACCTGTTTTTTTTATGAGTTGAGGTAAACTTAGGGGTTTGGGACCCAAGGGGATGCCAGCCGACGACCTTTGAACGGGTTGGGCCTTAACGATAGCTCGTACCGTGCTGGAGCCTTGCGATGACTGTGTGTCACGCTGCTTGCTCGCCCGGTATATGAGACATGGTTCAAGATGAAAAGTCCATCGAAGTTGGAGTATGGACTTGGGTCCACTGTAGTACGTAGTACTGTGTAGTTGTCCATTGGTATACTATGTGCCGTGCTGGGTGCACGTAAGTACGAGTATCGCGTAGATGATACATGGCGTACATTATACCGTGAGTATATGAGAAGATGAGGTTGATTGAGATGAGCCGGAGGGTAGGACTGACCCATCCCCCTTCAGGCGAAGTGATGCCCTATACACACCTTATCAGTGGGGTCTGGGATCACTGACTATGACCATATATCGTGGATATTAAATTGTCAAAAATTTCATGCCTGTCTCAGAGATTTGAGAAACAGAGATAACTCAAAAAAGAAAGAGATTTAAGGAAAATAAATGATTGAGAAAGTAAAGAGATTTTAGTGTTTTGATAAATCTCTGATTTAAACACTTGTGCCTTGAGGGCATTGTTTTATGAATCATGTTTTAAAATGGAAACATGACATATATGATTTACATGAAAGTGCAAATGAGAAATGTATGTTTAAATGCATTTTTGTATAATATTTTCATTCATATCGAAAACATGGTTTCTAGTTTATACATGCATGGGCTATGTAGGTAGTACGATATCTACCTGCTAGTATTCATTTCCTTACTAAGCTATTGTTTGCTCACCCCACTATTTCCCCCCTCAAGATACTGAGAAGTAGGAGAGCGGTGGTCTCTGGATCTCTTTTTGTGTTGGACAGCTCCTACCAATCGTAAAGGTATAAGATTTGTATACACAATAGTATTTTATATATATTATCTTGTATCGCACAGTTATATCTAAGAAATGTAACAGTTTTATGGGGATGTTATGTAAATATATTATTATACAATTAATTTTGTATATTTACACACACCTGGGAGTGTGAATTAAATTTTAAATATTTTCGCTGTAAATTCAAGAAAATTAAGTAATTTCGCCTCACAGCCCAACCGTAGTAGCGTAAGTATGGATAAATAACACCCAAAATTGGGGTGTGACAATATGATCCTCAGCTTCAAAATTTGGAATCAAATTTGAAACAAAAGGAATCAACCTCATTTAAAATTCAACCCCAAAAGTCTATAAAATCAACCATAATTTCAACAAGAAGAAGATAAATAGAAATTAGCCAATTTCTATCAATAATCCCATGTAGTTCAATCCTTCCATCGAAAACAAACTCAGCTAAATCATACCATCATTAGAACCAATTCCTAACCACATTGAAGAAATCTTGAACCCAATCACACCCAACTTATCTTCTAATCCTACCTGCAAGCATCAATAATAGAAAATCAACCACTACACAAAAATCTAATACTCAGCAAAACGTAGTTCATCCTTAACTTAGTTAAGATCGAGAATTCATTCTTATTCATCCACTAATGCTATTTCCATCCATAAACCAAAAAATCCACAATTACCCAATTGTGTTCAATCCCATTCACTAGAACCAACCTAACTAAACTAAAACTACCTAAACCCAACAACCAATTCATACACCAGTAGACACGCACATAAACCCAATTTCACCAAACCTAGAAAGCCAAACTGAAAATATACACAATTCTGAATTAAACCCTGAAATCAACATGCAATCCCTAACCACAAAGTTTAACAGAGAACAATACAAGAAGATCCAAAAAGACAAATAGAAAGCAAATTAACAAGCAATTTGAAGTTTTTTGGCCGGAATGTATTTTGTGATTGATAAATATTTGTAGATTTTGTGGGAAACTACTTCCAGATGTATGTCTAAGAGGTTGTAAGGGTTATTATGAAAATTTTGCGGTCTTTTAGGTCACCGATAACGGAGGTCACTAGCAATGTACAACAAAGCGACAGTGACATTAGTAGTAATTTTTGGGTTTAAGGTTGTTCGGTTTATAGAGAGGATAGAGCCCAAATATTTAGAGAGAGAAGCAAGCTTCATAGACTAATGTGAGAGAGATTTGGAAACTTAAATAGTATACCAAAAATGGCATAGTTTTGGAGCCTTGGAGCACGTCTAAACAATGTCGTTTTGGTCAATTTAATTGTAAATCCATGCCTGACCCATTTCATGACCCACGCACCCTGCTGGGATATGACCTTTTGCAGGTTTTTTTTGTGATTAATTATTACTAACATCTATTTTAAATTAGTTTTTATTAATTTGTTTAAAATGGTTTTAGTTTAATATGATCAATTATTAGATTTGTTTAATTCATAACTTGACTTTGTAAGATTTTAAAGGTTTGTAAATTAAGATTTTGAAATTAAAATAACGTAATTAAAATAAAAAATTGAAGGTGAGAACAATTATTCCAATGATTAAATCATGAGAAAGTTAATTTATGCTCCTCGAGATTTCTTAAGTAAAAAAAATTCTTTTTAAAGCTAAGCTAAATCAATGAGAGGTTTAAAAAAGTTTTCCATTGTAAATAGTTTGTACTCATTTCCAAAATAAATATAAAAAAGTATAAAATACAAATAAATAAATTAAAATAAAAACAATGAAATAAAAATATAATATTTAAAGAAAAAATTCATAGAGATGAGTAGAGAATTTAAACTTCACCACTTTTATAAATCACTTAATCAATTCGACAATGAAGTCTCTTTAAGAAAGGCGATTTGTCCCTCTTAAATATTCTTATGTTGAGAGACTATAGCCAGATTGATAAAAAGGTCTTATGAAATATTCTCAAATTTTAATTATTGAAATTAAAGACAAATTTGGGATAGCTTAAAATTAATTGATACCAAACAATCAAGACTTGACCTTAGGGGTGTAAACGATACAGTGGTGCTCGCAAGCTACTCGGGTTCGACTCGAGCAAAACTCGAATTCGGCTCGATTTTAGTCGAGTCGAGCTCGAGCTCGAGCTACTCGAGCTATCGAGCGAGTCGAATTCGAGCACTTAGATACCTGGTTCGAGTAGCTCACGAGCCTAATCGAGCATCGAGTTTTTATATATTTTAAAAATATAATAATATTTATATAATGATTCGAGCCTAATCGAGCCTAATTGAGCTTAATCGAGCCTAATCGAGTTCGAGCAAAATATCAAACTTATATAATCGAACCTAATCGAGCCTAATCGAGTAGCTCGAATTCGATTTCAAGCCGAGCTCGAGCTTAAAAAATAAGGGTCGATCGAGCTCAAGCCGTGTATCGAGCACCGAGTTTCGAGTCGAGCTCGAGCTCGAGCACCTCACTGTATCGGCTCGGCTCGACTCGATTACACCCCTACTTGACCTAGTGATAATTATCCCTCTTTAGGAATGATTAGATCCAAAATTTAAATATTCCTTCCATCTTCTACCTCCTTATGAATAAAAAAAGAATTAATTGGTACAAACATTTAGACTGGCACTATGGGGGTGCCAATATTCTATAACACGTAAACGAACTCTTAACCCAAACAATTAAGTATAGATTAATACATTAAGTTAGAATAGGTGCTCAATCGCAAATAGAAAAAAGATTTGTAGCAACTCCTTTTTAAGTCTAAAGGTTAGGTTCGGGGACTTAGCATGTTAAGACACGGGAAGAAAAGAATATAATAAAAAAAGTTTTGGCCTTAAATAGCTAAGCCAAAACAACTTCGTTTTAGAAGTCTACTGCAATCTAAGTCCTTATGTACGTGTATTTATTATGAGCTAGTGTTACGACCTCGTGTGCGCACACTCCTGCGCAAGCTGGCGCGAGGCGGGATACAATAGGTTCTCGGGATGGGGGCTTGGCAACGACTACAGTTGGCTGCTGTTGGGTCGGTGTGATGTATGCATCACGCTTGAGAGACATCGAAGGAAATAATGAGCACCAGAGGTGGAGGAGTGCGCTATAAATAGGCGTCAGGCCGCGAGACTAGTGTACCCCGCGTGGATATTTAAGAAAATGCGTGATTATGAGGATTTGAGAGGATCTTGGTGAATCCGACTGATCAGCGGGCAATCCTTGGACTTGTCATATATGAGGTGAGATATACGGACGTAATCAGTGTCTGTGATCTGCGGGATTTGGTGCATTTACTCTGGTGATTCCCTTTTTTGGCTAGGGTGTCAGTCAAAGTTGCCTATAAATAGTTGAGTCGTGAAAGGCAGAAGACACGGGCCTCTAGAGTGAGTGTGTTCTTGTGTCCTTACATTAGATTTTTAGTCCTTTTTAAGTGTAAATAAAAAGTTGGGGATTTCCTGTACTTGTACGTTTTCTTGCGGATTGAGTTCTTGCTAGGGTATTCGGTTGAGTGGATAAGTTGGCTGACTGAGTGGGTGATTTAGTGCCATCACGAGATGAGAAAAATCATAGTTCGAGATTAGACGTGACAGTCTGATATCAGAGTGTCACACCTCACTTTCGGGTGTCCTTTATCCATACTTACCTACTACGATTGGGCTGTGAGGCGATGCAATTACTTAAGTTCCTTGAATTTACAGCGAAAATATTTAAAATTTAATTCACACTCCCAGGTGTGTGTAAATATACAAAATTAATTGTATAATAATATCTTTACATAACATACCCATAAAACTGTTACATTTCTTAGGTATAACTGTGCGATACAAGATAATAGATACAAAATACTCTTGTATATACAAATCTTATATCTTTACGATTGGTGGGAGCTGTCCAACACAAAAAGAGACCCAGAGACCACCGCTCTCCTACTTCTCAGTATCTAAAGGGGGAAAATAATGGGGTGAGCAAACCACAGCTCAGTAAGGAAATGAATGCTAGCAGGTAGATATCGCACTACCTACATAGCTCATGCATGTATAAACCAGAAAACCATGTTTTCGATATAAATGGAAATATTATACGAAAATGCATTTAAACATTCATTTCTCATTTTCACTTTCATGTAAATCATATATGTCATGCTTCCATTTTAAAACATGATTCATAAAACAATACCCTCACGACACAAGTGTTTAAATTAGAGATTTATCAAAACATAAAATCTCTTTACTCTCTCAAACATTTCTTTTCCTCAAATCTCTTTCTTTTCTGAGATTATCTCTGTTTCTCGAATTTTTGAGACAGGCATGAAATTTTTTGGCAATCAAATATCCACGACATATGGCGATAGTTAGTGATCCCAAGCCTCACTGATCAAGTGTGCACAGGGCATCACTTCGCCTGAAGGGGGATGGGTCAATCCTACCCTCCGGCTCATCTCAATCAACCTCATCTCCTCATATACTCATGGTATAAGGTACACCATGTGTCATCTACGCGATACTCGTACTCACGTGCACCCAGCATGGTACATAGTATACCAATGGACAACTACACAGTACTACGTGCGACCGTGGACCCAAGTCCATACTCCAACTCCGATGGACATTTCATCATGAACCATGTCTCATATACCAGGTGAGTAAGCAGCGTGACACACAGTCATCGCAAGGCTCCAGCGTGGTACGATTTATCGTTAAGGCCCAGCCCGTTCAAAGGCCGTCGGCTGGCATCCCCTTGGGTCCCAAACCCCCAGGTTTACCTCAACTCATTAAAACAGGTGCGAGCAATGCTCCAACACTTTTCTCAAAACCATCGTGCGAGTTAAACTCTAGCACGACACATCAAAAGCATAGAAACATGTGCGAGCTAATACTCCAGCACATAGTCAAAGTCATTAAAACGGGTGTGAGTTAGAGCTCCAACACCAATCTCATCTCAAATCCGATAGGTGGCTATTTTAAACTCAAAACATATTTATTTATGCAGCATGTCTTTTCATGCTAAAACATGTAAAATTAGCAAACCTATCATTATCTTTTCTCAATCAGCACATCAATACAAAATTGAGAAAACATTGAAATCATGCATATCATGATATTTCCTTACCCCATCCCATTTCTCAATACATATATATCATAGTATATTTCATGCTTCCATATCTTTCATAGAATTATAATTGTCGTACTAATTCTAGCGATATATCTATGAAATTGTCGTAAAATATGTACGAACATCTCTATAGCTAACACACAGTCCCTTACCTTGAATCGCGCTCATATTTCCTTTGCCATGTATGCTTCGCGATCTGGGTTAGCCGTGTTCCACGTTCTTCCGAGCTATACGTACAGTCATCAAGTTATTTTCTTTTCCCTCTTCTAAGCCTCTACATTGTCATTTATTTATTTATTCATACTCCTCAACCCATTAAATCACATTCCATATTTCTCACAATCTCATTATACTTCTTTTAAGTTTTCCTCATTTCTCATGGATTTTCTCTCTATAAATCCCTTTCAATATCACTCACTCATCACTACACTCATCATTTCAAACCATATGTCACATCTCATTCAACTCATACAATGTCTAGAATCCATATTTAGAGCTTGAAGGTTGAAGAGCTTACCCATTTTTCTTAGCCAAACTTGTGGTAGTCACAACTCTTTCTCTTGGTCACACCAATGTGAGATTTTTGGGTATGTTGTTCTCCTTGCTCCAAGAAATAACTTTTCCTTCTTGAGCTTCTTCCAAAACTGGTTGAAATGTGGTGATTTCTAGAGTAAGAAAGCTTGAGTTTTGAGAGAAAATGGCAGGTGAGGTTCGGAGGGAGAAGAGTTCTGAGTTTTCATCTCAATCCCGTGCTCTTTTTATAGATGCAGAGACCTGAGATCGATCTGGCCCTTGTGGAGATCGATCTATGCAAGGTTTGGTAGTCCTTTTTACCAAACACAATGACTACAAGATTGATCTTCTTCCATAATGAAATCGATCTGTCAAAGGCAATTTTTCCTCTTGGAGATCAATCTGCCCCTTGTAGGAGATCGATCTGCTCTTTATAGAACCCTTAAGTAGATCAAACTGTCGAGTCTTGAAATCGATCTGTTCTCAAATAGAGAGTTAAAGAGATCGATCCTCTTGCCTTAAAATCGATCTTCTCATTACAGAATGTCTAGCAGATCGATCTGGATCCATTGGAGATCGATCTGTCTTATCCCATAGCTCAAAATAAGATCATTTTGGCTCTTCTAAATCGATCTCTCATCCCATGAGATCGATCTGTCATTCATATTTCTAGATTTTACTGCAGTTTTCTGCAGCAACTTCATTCAAAACATCCTTAATTTGCTGTCATAGTCATTTCCTCATTCATCCATCCTTGAGACTTGAAAATGACATCTAGTCATACTTTGTACACATTAAAACTTGTGTGTAATCCTTGCATGCCCAAATATAAACACAATATATAACTAAATGGAAATATAAAGACTTGCACCACTTATGCAATTTTATTCCATTTTGCTCCAATACTCATATATCAAAGTCCATTTTTTCATTTTCATACTTAATGCAACTTGTATGTACATCACAACTCTTATTACAGAAGTGTACAATAATCTTATGGAATTTATATCACATATGCTTCACATTACTAGTACATCATCATACTTATGAATTCATTTACGTATATTCAAGGTTAAACCTATACGGTGTCTCATACAGAGCTTGAGTTTCGATGGCCGAAATCTTGAGTAAACACGTTGTTGTCCTTAAGGAATTGATTGGTGCACCCGTACCTGATGCTACGTCGCTCTTGGAGCAAGCTGCGCTCCATTCGTAAGCCATTGCTGACCTTTAGCGTGCGATGAGTGACTGTCAGAAAGAGTTCACGGATCTCGCCAATGATCTACTACAATAGATCCAATCGTTGGTAGATCGGGTAAATGATATGGACAAGGATGTCAATATGTTGAAGGTGGCTGTTGCTGGTTTGCCTAGCAGGAGTGCTGGGGAGAAGCCGCCTTCAAAGTTGAAAGTTCCCGAGCCAAAGCAGTTCAAAGGTAGTCGAAATGCTAAGGAGCTCAAGAATCTCATTTGGGATATGGAGCAATACTTTACGGCTGCTTAAGTGGAGGAGAACGAACAAGTTTTCATCGCTAGCATGTACCTTAGGGGCGATCTGAAGCTTTGGTGGTGAACTCGGTTGGACGATGATGCAAGTTTTGGGTAGACACGCATTCAAATGTGAGACGCATTGAAAAAGGAATTAAGGGACCAATTCCTTCCCATGAACACTGCTTGGCTAGTAAAGAGTCCCTCAAGAAGTTGAAGCACATAGGTTCTGTACGAGATTACATTAAGGAATTCAACTGCTTAATGTTGGAGATCAATAACATGACTGAGGAGCATTGGGTCTTTAATTTCTTGTCAGGTCTCCAGCTTTGGGTACAGACGGAGTTGAGACGCTTGAAGGTGAGTGACTTGTCTTCAACAATTGTGGCTGCGGACAGCCTCAATGATTTCAAGTTTGAAGGTTTTTCCTCCCACTCTGACAAGAAGAAGGCCAAGGACAATGGGAGAAAGAACTAGAAGCAAGGTAAGAAAAGAAAGTGGTACAAGAGGAAGGATGGTGAAACGTCGAAGTCGAAGGGAACAGATCCACCCCAAGGTAAGAGGAACACAAGTTACTTCTTTTGTGATGACCCTTACCGCGCTAGAGATTGTCCTCACAGGGAGAAACTTTTCGTGCTTATTGCTCAAGATGTTTGAGAGACGGAATCAAAAGAAGTGAATCCTCGACTTAACTCGTTGCAATTGCTGAATTCCATCACAGTAGACAAACAGACTGTTTACAAAGGGCTTATGTATTTACCAGTGTTGGTAAATGGATGCTCGACGCGAGCCATGTTGGATATAAGAGCGACCAACAATTTCATCTCGCAGCAAGTGGTGAATCAGTTCGGATTGAATGTTTCCAAAAGCACCAACAGAATTAAAGTGGTAAATTTTGGTGCTCAGCCCGTCCAAGGAATCACGACCACAACATTGAAGGTGGGCAACTAGGAGAAATCGTGCCCCTTCATGGTCATGCCCCTCGATGACTTTGAGTCAATTCTTGGGATGGAATTCTTTGTAGAGGCCAAGGCGGCGCCTCTATCCAACTTCCGTGGACTATGGATAGGTGACCAGGAGTGCCCGAGTTTTTTCTCAGCTGAGTACGAGGGATGAGTGGCGAAAAAACCGTTGATGCAATCAACTTCACAAGTTAAGTCAGGCGTGAAGCAGGGTGAGACAACTATGCTTGCGGCTCTAGTGAAGATTAGTCAGACCAAGTTGTCGATGTTCCTATCAGCATCATTAATGTCCACAAGGAATTTAACGATGTGATGCCGCTCGAGTTACCTAAGGTGTGGCCTCTGCGACGGAATGTAGACCACAAGATTGATCTAGAATTAGGCGCAAGACCTCCAGCTAAAGCGCCTTATCGGATGGCCCTGTAGGAGTTCGCGAAACTACGTAAGCAGCTCGATGCTTTATTAGAGGCGGGACTTGTGCAACCATCGAAGGCCTCATATGATGCCCCTGTGCTGTTTCAGAAGAAATAAGATGGGCCCCTTTCGAATGTGTGTTGACTATAGAGTACTGAATAAGGTTACGATAAAGAATAAATGCCCCATTCTAAATGTGGCGAATTTATTTGATAAACTGACCAGGCCAACGTTCTTTACCAAACTAGACTTGCGGTCGGGATACTGGTAAGTTCGTATAGCCCCTAGGGATGAGGCTAAGACAACCATGGTGATGAGGTATGGGTCGTTCAAATTTCTCGTGATACCCTTTGGTCTCACTAACTCCCTGACTACATTTTGTAACCTTATGAATGATGTTCTATACGAGTACTTGGATCATTTTGTGGTGGTGTACTTGGATGACATAGTGGTGTATAGCGAGACCCTTGACGAGTATGTACAGCACCTTCGGAAGGTATTTGCGAAGTTGCGGGAAAAGACGCTTTATGTCAAGAAGGAGAAGTGCAAGTTTGGGATGCATGAGATCTTGTTCTTGGGGCACAAGATTAGTAAAGGGAAAATTCGGATGGAAGAGCGAAAGATCCAAGCCTTTGTTGAGTGGTCTTTCCCAAAGTTCGTGTCAGAACTAAGATTGTTTCTTGGCTTAGCGAACTACTATAGATGGTTCATTTTGGGATTCTCGAAGATTGTGAGCCCCCTCACGGACTTGTTAAATAAGGGGAAACTTTGGAAATGGACTGTCGAGTGCTAAGAGGCGTTTGAGAAGGTAAAGGAGGTGGTGACTTCCGAGCCAGTTCTCAAACTTTCAGACTTTGAGCTTCCTTTTGAAATACACATTGATGCGTCAGATAAGGCAATTGGGGAGTGTTAGTTCAAGAAGGACATCTCGTTGCTTATGAAAGTCAAAAATTGAAGGAGGTTGAGCAACGTTACTCGGCGCATGAGAAGGAAATGGCTGCAGTGGTACATTACTTGGGTGTTTGAAAACACTACTTATTGGGGACTAGGTTCACGGTGGTGACCGATAATGTGGCGAATACTTATTTCAAAACGCAAAAGAATTTATCCCCCAATTAAGTAAGGTGGCAGGAGTTCCTTACCGAGATTGATTTTAATTGGTTGCATCGTACAGGTCGCGAGAATCGGGTGGCAGATGCCTTAAGCCGAGAGGAGGTACAGTCTTTTATGGCTTCCTTGAACCTTGTGCACTCGGACTTTCTTGATTGGATTAAGCAAGTAGCTGAGACCGATGCTACTTACTGCAAGATTAAGCAGTAAGTTTTGGGAGGTTCAGTTCGAAAATATTGGGTCGATGATGATCTGTTCTATGCTCGGGGAGGCAGATTGTTTGTCCTTAAGGGCGGGGGACTGAGACCCGAGTTGTTAAAGGAGACCCATGATCCGTAATGGGCTGGACATCCAGGTGTGGAAAGGATGTTAGCTCTAGTGTTGAGACACTACTTCTAGCTAAAGATGTTAGAGTACATCAAGTTGTATGTCTGTACCTGTCTATTGTGTCAACTAGACAAAACCGAGAGAAGGAAGCAATGGATTTTATTATAAGATTGCTGACAGTTGATGAAATAAGATCCATCTTGGTAGTGTCAGATCGCTTTTCGAAGTATGCAGTCTTCATAGCCGCACCTCATATTTGTACTGCAGAATTAGCAACAGAGTTGCTGCTCAAATACGTGGTGAAGGTATTTGGAGTCCCGAAGGACATCATTAGCGATCGTGATGCTCGGTTCACAAGTAAGTTTTAGACAGTTTTATTCAAACTAATGGGTTTAGAATTAAAGTTTTCCACAGCAAATCACCCGCAAATAGATGGACAGACGGAGTAAGTTAATGCTTTGCTTGAGGAATACTTGCGGTATTATGTAACCGCAAGCCAGCGAAATTGGGTAAATTTACTAGATGTAGTCCAATTTTGTTATATTTTGCATAAGTCTTCCGTAACTGGTTTGAGCCCTACAGAGCTAGCAATTTGGGCGTCAACTGTTAACACCATTAGAGGTGGTTAAGCTTCGATCACAAAGTTGTCCGGCTGCGTACAGATTTGCCCGTGACAAATAGGAACTCTTTGATCAAGCACGAGATAGCTTGGCCATGGCGCAACAACGGATGAAGGATTATACAGATCGACATAGATGATCTTTAGGGTTTCAAGAAGAGGACTTAGTGCTCTTGAAACTCACACCACAAATTTGGAAGAAAATGACGGACAAGCGGTAGCATAAAGATCTTGTCCAAAGGTACGATGGACCTTTTAAGGTGGTCAAGCGAGTCGAGAATGTGGCGTATCGACTCGACCTACCTGCAAGCATGAAGATCCACCCGACTTTCCATGTGAGCTTTCTTAAGCCCTACTATCAGGATGAGACACGAGAATAAGGGAGGAGAGCCCCACCAACCATTCGGAAGAAGTTCCAAAAGAAGTTGATGGAGATTCTCGACCATAAAAGTCAGGGCGCGAGTAGTAAAAACAGGCGTACTGACTATCTCGTGCGATGAGAAGAGGGTAACAAGACGTGGGAAAGGGATGTAACGTTGTGGGAGTACGACACCAAGTTCGGGCAGACTTGGAAAACCTCTCGACGAGGACGTCGACTTCAACCGGCCGGGGAAAGTTTGTTATACCCTTGTGAGTTGGGCGCGCACCGGGCGCACACGAGTGTGCAAGCTGGCTCGAGGCAAGATACGCTAGGTCTCGGGATGGGGGCTTAGCAACGACTATAGTTGACTGCTATTGGATCGGCGTGATGTGGGCATCATACTCGAGAAGCATCGAAGGAAATCATGAGCACCAAAGGTGGAGGAGTGCACTATATATAGGCGTCAAGCCGCGGGACTAGCGCATCCCGCGTGGATATTTAAGGAAAGGCGTGATTATTAGGATTTGGGAGGATTTTAGTGAATCTGACGTGATCCGCGCGCAATCCTTAGACCTGCCATATATGAGGCGAGATATATTGACGTAATCAGTGTCCGTGATCTGCGGGATTTAGTGCATTTACTCCAATGATTCCTTTTTTTGGCTGGGGGTGTCAGTCAAAGTTGCCTATAAATAGTTGAGTCGTTAAAGGCAGAAGACACAGACTTCCAGAGTGAGTGTGTTGTTGTATCCTTACAGCAGACTTGTATTTTTTTTTAAGTGTAAATAAAAAGGTTGAAGATTTCTTGTAGTTGTGCATTTTCTTGTGGATTGAGTTCTTGCTAGGGTGTTCGGTTGGGTGGTTGGGTTGGCTGACTAAGTGGGTGACTTAGTGCCATCACGAGGCGAGAAAAATCATAGTTCGAGATTAGCCCCGTGACAACTAGTTTGAATGAACAATGTGATCGACTCTAATGAGATTGAAAAAACATTATGATTAAGAATATATGTTTTTGAATAAACATATTAAGAAGAATTTTGTACTAACGGTAAATATAAATTACCTTACACAAATTGTTTTGTCCTATATGCAAAAAGTGAAACGCACTGGGCTCACCTGTGCTAATCAGTGAGTCAAACTGACCTTATATTGGAGTACGTCCCAAAATAAAAACTCCAAGGCTTCTCATTATTTTATGTTTTGACCGACATGATCTTTCAAATTATACAATCTCTTCTATGGAAATCTACCGATACAAAAAAAAAAATAATACATATTTAAATAAGTAAAATTAATTTATGCAATCTAGTTTCTTATGTATATGATTTAGCTTGTTGAACATTATCAATATATAAATTTTTATTATTAATTGACTTATTTTTAATGGAAAATTTATGAGTTTTTCCAAATTAGCTCCATCTGGATTAACATGGTGAATTTGTGGTGGATTTGATGGATTTCAGGTTAATTCGCTTTTAGATATATGAAGTCAAAGTGATTAATAAAAATGTGCGTACCGCAAATGCCTAAACTTTTTTGTTATAATCACGTTGCTTTTTTCTAGTTCCAGATCTATCATATGAAGTGAAGCAGGAGCATTCCATTTCTCTTGGTTGATTGAAGCAATGAAGATTGTCCAAGAGCTTATTATTTTATTCGAGTAGCCAAGCTAGTAGGTCCGAGCTAGTTTATTCGATGTAAATAAACTGATTTATTTTATTTTATTTTTTTAAAATATAAATTTTAATATTATAATTTTTTATTTTCAAATTATGATTTTTTTAAAATTAAAATTACCTTTCGATTATGAAAAGACAATACTGCAATAATACGAAAATATTGCCTATTAAACGAAGTAGGAAAATCAAGACTTTCAAACTTGATATTAATTTTTTTTAAGAAAAAAAGTTCAAGGCTTTTACTTAAAAAAAAAATGGCAAATTACGAAAAACATGTTCAATTTTCTCAATGAGTCCATATTCGATGTTAAAAGGATATTGGGCAGTGCAAGTGGAAGGCTGTGCATCTGCCACGATTGAAAGCTTCCAACCCCGGCAGTAATTTTATTTTTATTGTAACAGCAATGAGAATGAACAGATCTAACAATTCTGTTTGTATTTTGTGTTGGTGTAATATAAATTGTGTTTGTCGGTTTGTGTAATAAAAAATTCAAATGTTTGTCGGTCTGTGTAATATAAAATAAAATAATTTTATACGAAAATCTGTATTCACCAATTCAACAAAAAAATAATAATTTTTTTAATTTTTATTAAATTCATCTAAATTTAATAATATTATGGAATCAGTTATCATATTTAATTCCAAGTTTGACATTTAGATTCAGTGTAACAGTGAGATGAGATTGTGAACTAAAAATTAAAATAAGATAAATTAAAATTAATTTTTATTTTAATTTTATTAATATATCAAAAATATATTTTTAATAATTATTTTATTTTTTTAATTTTATTAAAATCAATATCATCATATATTTAAAATTAAATAATTATTCTATACATAATTATAAAATTTTTTAACTATATAAATAAAATTAATATAATAATATACCTTCTTTAATATAAATAAAATAAAATTTATATAATCTTCTAATTCTACTATTAAAAAAATTTCACTAAGTCAACGTAGAATAGCAATCCTTTAAAATTACTTAAAGAGATAAATTATTAATTTATCATAGAGAGAAAAGTTATTGGAATCCGCAGGCAGGACATTTAATGAGAACTTGGCAGCCTCCCCTCCAAGAGAAACTTCTAAATCTAAACTAGTTAGAATAATCTTTTTGTATGGTTTCTCTGCAGCTTCATCATCAAGTTCTAATGTATTGTCATCGAATAAAAAAATCGTATCCATGGGCATTTGGGCCATGCCAACTTCTTTTACTGTTTGAATCATGGCCATGGAATTAACAAAGCACCAATAACAATTTCTAGTATAAAAAAAGAGCAGAGAATCCATATTTTCCCCAAATCTCAGTCACTCGAAGAATCTTTCCGTCTTCCATTCCCACAGTTGTCCACGCCATTTCCAAATCCCATGCTACCCTAGGCTCTACTAATACCATAAAGAAAGCAATAAACCATTGCTTAAATCACGGTTTTGGTGTGAAGAAAAAGAGTTCTGTCGCTTCAGATTGTAATGTGGAAATGTCACATGCCATAGAGGAAAGACACGTTATAAAGGTTGAAAAGCAACAGAAAGAGAGAGAAAGGGTGTGCTGAAAACTCATAGCTCACCCTTTTTTCCCATACCCATCAAAGGTTTGTTTAGGAGGGAAGGGTTAATGGAGAAGAAGAAGAAGCTAAAGCAGCATGATTTCCATTGTGGCCTCCTTCTCTTTTCTGTTTTAACCATTTCCTCCATAGCTCAAGCATTTGATTATGCTGATGCATTAACAAAAAGCCTCCTTTACTTTGAATCCCAACGATCAGGTCGTTTACCTTACAACCAACGTGTCACTTGGCGTGACCATTCTGGCCTCACCGACGGATTGGAACAAGGAGTATAGCCCCAAACTCATTCAATGTCCAAAACAGGTTTCCTCTTCACACTGCAAATGATGTTGTTCTAAGTTAAAAGTTGTCTTTTTTGCCATTGTAGGTGGACTTAGTAGGAGGATACTTTGATGCCGGCGATCATGTCAAATTTGGACTCCCAATGGCTTTCACGGTAACAATGTTGTCTTGGGGTGTCATTGAATTCCGTGAGCAGATCGCTAATGCCGGAGAACTTGAGCATGCTTTAGAGGCTATTAAATGGGGGACAGATTACTTCATTAAGGCACACACCAGCCCAAATGTCTTGTGGGCAGAGGTTGTTGATAAAGAATACATAATTAGTTCCATTCCAAACAACTTTTTAGACTAATTTTTTCCGTTAAAATTTCATTAAGAAAATTGTGCTGCCATAGGTGGGTGATGGAGACACTGATCATTACTGTTGGCAACGCCCGGAGGACATGACCACCTCACGCCAAGCCTACAGGATTGATAAGAACAATCCAGGGTCGGATCTGGCGGGAGAGACGGCGGCGGCAATGGCGGCAGCATCAATTGTGTTCAAGAAAACAAACCCACATTACTCTCACTTACTCTTGCACCATGCCCAAGAGGTAGCTTATAAATTAGCATATATTATATGATTATGAAAATTTGAGTTGGTTTGATTGTGACTGGAACATGTTGTTTTGTTTGGTGTAGTTGTTTGAGTTCGGGGATAAGTATAGAGGGAAGTATGATGAAAGTGTGGGGATGGTGAAGAGTTATTATGCGTCGGTGAGTGGGTACATGGACGAGTTGTTGTGGGCAGCTTTGTGGTTGTACGAGGCCACCGACAATGAGGAGTATCTGAACTATGTTATAAACAAGGCTCATCGTTTTGGTGGGACTGGTTGGGCCATAACAGAGTTCAGTTGGGATGTGAAATACGCTGGGATTCAAATTATGGCATCGAAGGTAAACTCCCTGCTCACTTCAAAAATTCTCTATTTTTCTGTCTCCGATTAAAGATTAAATTTGGTGAAAGGCGTAATTAATTTTGATAAAATTTAAAATGTATTTTTTTTAAATAATAAAAAATAAAATTTAAAAATAAAATGATAAATAAATTAAATTAATTTTACTATTTTTATCCGTAGATATGTTCATCGACCAATCGGCCGCATCAGGACATTCAAACGGGTTATAAAGCTTGGCTAGCTAGCATACTTTATTCTCAGATGCTTAGAGGTCAGCACTAGAGTCATTTCATAATTAAAAAGAAAAATACAGTAGGGGTCATTTCAGTTCTTTCTTTGGTGGATTTCAATTTTTTTTTTTTTTTTTTGAGATCAAATCAACATCCATACATCCATGTCTAAGGCCCTATTCTTAACCAATATTTCGGTGTTTTTAATAATATTATATAAGATTTGAAATGTTTTGATTTTTTAAAATATTAAAATATTGAAAAATACTATACCAAGGACAAAATAAATCCAAGCAATCTTAATTTTGAAAATTATTTGATTTTAAGTAATGATTTAAATAATTATATTTTTCACTTTTTATATATATGAAAAATTCTGTAAATTTAAAATTTGAGTTGCTAAATTTTTTTCTATAACTTTTGCCTTTTTTTTTTTTTTTTTTTTATTTTGGCTTTTCAATTCTTAGAAATAAAACCAAGGAATTCACTTTGGTAGCTAGTTTGAGGACGAGACCCTAAAATCTTCATGGGATTTTGCTTTTTCCTAGATTCAAAGATGTAATAATAGTTAACTTTGAAACATACACTTTACACCTTTTTATATCAAAGTTAACTGATAGAGTAACCCCTAATTAAGGTACTATCTTTAGATTTTAAAAATAGGATAACAAATCCGGTGTCTTTGAATGCCGGTAGATTAGTGTCACTTGGCTTAAACTCTATTGGAAAAGGAGCAGTAATTTGCTGTCATCCAGCAGCAAATTGTTCCACAATTAGAGGAGGTATGGGTAAGGGGAGATAGACAGATAGATACAAGAGATCATGCATGGAGCACACCAGCGGAGATGGATTGATTGTGTTGTCTAAGCTTTTCTAGGTAGGGCCTGCTAAATAGATGTCTTGGTCCCCTCCCTCCCACTGCCATGCCAACCTTACTGAATGGATACATTACAGGCTCTTTCATTTATGAATTTTAGTCGTCAGCTGAGACATGCCTCCACAAGCTCGTTTACTTTTGTAGACCCACATTTTGTTGGCTCTGTTTTTGCAGTAAATCTCTCTTAGATCAGGGATTGATTAGGTCTTTGAGAGATCTTCCATGGACTTGCAGCGGAAAACTTCAAAGATACAAGGAACTAAAGTGCTTCTATTACCCATTTTTCTAGTCTGAATAGTGTTTATAATTGACTCAAAGCAAGTTATGCAGAAATTATAGCCGTGATTATCTGATGCTTGAAAGATGAGAATTTGATTTCAAACATGGGTTATGTTCTCATTTTTAAGACATGAGTTTTGTGGGTTTGAATTCAAGTCTCAATATGCTTGGGAGTTTGAATAACCTAAATCCTATTAAGAGGAGTAAAAGAATAGGGTCCGGACCTACTTCCATGAGCCGGTAACATTGATTTGATGGTATGTGGTCAAATTAAGTGCAATTGTTTGAATATTGGACTTTTCTTCACTTTAAATGGAGATAGATTCTTTTAAACATCCAAGATCTTATGAAACTTCCCATGTTGTCTACCAAGACAATGACACTTATTACCGAACTTGCTAAAATTTTCATTTTAATGTACTTACGTATTTTTAATTTTCCTGTGCAGTTGCTGGAGAAAGAAAAACACGAGCAGCACGCTCATATTCTCAAGCAATACCGATCGAAAGCGGAGTACTACCTATGCTCATGTCTCAACAAAAACAATGCCAGCAACAACATTGAACGTACCCCAGGCGGCCTTCTATACATCCGGCAATGGAACAACATGCAATATGTTTCAACGGCGGCATTCCTTCTCACCGTGTACTCCGGCTTCCTTCGGGACTCGAATAAACACCTCGACTGTCCTGCCGGAACAGTGGATCATGAAGAGATCCTCAATTTTGCCAAATCTCAAGTAGATTACATTCTAGGTTCTAATCCCATGAACATGAGTTATTTAGTGGGTTATGGATCAAAATACCCCACAAGGGTGCACCATAGGGGGGCCTCAATAGTGTCATACAGAGAGAATAAAGGGTTCATTGGGTGCACCCAAGGTTATGACATTTGGTATAGTCGGCCAGAGCCTAACCCTAATGTCTTGGTAGGTGCTGTGGTTGGCGGCCCTGATTGTCAAGATAATTTCATGGATCAAAGAGATAATTATATGCAGACCGAGGCCTGCACATATAATACCGCACCATTGGTCGGGGTTTTCGCAAAATTTTTACAGTTAGAGGTCGGCCATGAATTGGTTGCCTCTTATCAGAAACAATATAATATCAAGTGAGAAAAACAATAGCGTTCATGAATACTCTAAAGCTCTTTTTGTGTGGCTGAGCTAAGCTGTTCAAGCCCCATTTTATTGTACCTTCATTTTTGTTGAATGTTCAGAATAGTGGAAGTTTAAACCGTAAAGCTCAACCTATGTTTTTCTCTCTTTTATCTTTAAATTAGTAATCTCCTTAGGCGGCTAACATTTTCCTTGGTGTGAAAATATTGTGTTACGAGTTAAATAACAATGTCATAGTTTGGCTAACAATCTATTGCCCGACTGATTAAAAGTTGTAAGATTTGGGTTCGAAGTAACCTTATCTACTATTCTTAAAATTCAAAGAAAAATTTGACCGTACACAAATAACAAAGGAAGTTATAATAGTGTGGTTCCAAATCATCTGTAATATTGCAATATTGCTCAAATCTTACGAACGACACAATTCCTTCAGGCCAAATCACATGTCAATACTCTTCTAGTACAAGCTAAGACAAAAAAAGAATACAAAGAAATCATACAACAAATCC
Organism: Firmiana major; assembly: GCA_033439115.1. Classification (NCBI taxonomy): domain Eukaryota; kingdom Viridiplantae; phylum Streptophyta; class Magnoliopsida; order Malvales; family Malvaceae; genus Firmiana; species Firmiana major. The sequence continues at coordinate 11,268,244 of CM065911.1, forward strand.
TGCAAATAGTAGACTCAGACAAAAGCAGTGATGAAACTCAACTGCTTTAACGGTATTGATTGATTGTTGGTGTGTTTGTTCTGGTGTTTCTAGTACATATCTATCTTCAAAATTTATGCAAGTAACTTTTGATTTTAACACATAAAACCTTTCTTGGATTTCTTTCATGAAATCAAGTTGGGTGTCTCATGACAATTCTTGAAGTTTAAATAAGAGTTTAGATGTGTCCGTAGGATCGTTGGAGGAGGAAGAAGAGCAAAAATAAGAAAAAGAAGAAGAATAAGAAGAAAAAGAAAAACTTAAAAAATTGACCTAGAGTGGGCTTAACATTTATATTTAAGAAAATTTAAAAAGAGAATTTGAAACGCTGAAAATTATTTAGAGTTTCAAGTAGAGCAAGTTATACAGAAATTTTATTTCTTTCAATACTCTATACAAGATTTTGCTTTAAATTTGAATTGAGAATCCTTTATATATAGAGGATTCCTATGCATAAAACTATTATAAATATTCTAGCCTTAGGCTAACATATTGTCGCGACCCTTTTAGCTTACATTTACATTCAATAGTTGAGTTATGAGACGATATTAATCCATCACTTTCAATCCGTGCACATGAGATAAACAATCATGGTAAAGAATTATACTTAGATTAATTTACAATCATTTACGTTTGTTACATCCCTGATACTTATACATATACAATATTATGCTACAAAAGACTACAAGAGTGTATATCTTTGTGTAACAAAATTGGTAACGGACACTAAGAAATGCAAGATCTACCGCGACGCTCTTAGATTACTGAATAAAATCTGTGGAGAGAGGAAAGTAAAGGGGGTGAGCAAACCGCTCAGTAAGAAAAGTATGCATGTAGTAGATAACCCCACTATTTATATGAATATAATGTTATGCATTATGCATAAAATATTTTTGTCGAAAATAAAATCATAATATAAGTAGATAACAACCTTCGTTATATATATATATATATATATATATATATATAAATATATATATATAAAACATATCCGTGTAAAACTTGTTTTCGATTTACACACTGCACCCAAAACAGTAAAATCAATAGCGTTCACCGCTATGCATAGAGGTTTACCCTGTATAAAATCAAAATAGGTTCTCAACTCAATGTAGTGAAACCTCAATTCACCCACCAGTATAAAATAAGTTTCAATTTGGTGTGGTGAAACCCTATTCACCCACCGGTACCCTTCAGGTACATAAAATCAACCATATTGGAGACTAGGCAAAGATGTCACAATGAATAACAGACTTATGGCCATAGTTGGAGACCTCAAGCATCACGAGCCAGGTGTGCAAAGATGTCTCGTTATCGCGGGAGGAGGTCAAATGCTACTTGTCATTCAATCAGTCGTCCAATGACTCTTAGCAACGGTACATCGTACTTCGTGTTACTTACACGGTACAACGTACTCCGTCGACCTCGATTTCCAAATCATAAGTCTAGGGGTGCCTACCATAGGAACTCACCACCCCAACTTGGATCATCAACCGTCACCTGTCTCAAAATCCAGTGTGAGCAGGTCGACGTAACACACAACTGGTCAACGGCTCAAGCACGGTTTTATGTCTATCATATAAAATCAAGTGCGAGCAAAGCTCCAACACTATTTCATGCATAAATCTTATAAATCCATTGCGAGCAAGACTCCAGCACCATGTCAATGAAAAACCATATCAAATCTAGTGCGAACAAGGCTCCAGCACGATTTCACATATAAAATCAATAGACGGCTCATTTCTAGTGGAAACGGTACCCCAAAACCGAGTTCAACCCACAAAATGGCACGAAATGGTGTGAGAGGGATCACTTTCCATCAAATCACTCATCACGCAGAAAAATATGCAATTTAATGCAATTAGTCAAATCTAGAACCCGTATACTATTTTAATCATATAAAATCACTTTTTCACCAAGAAAACAGTAAGATATGCTATTTCATATATTTTTAGATGTTTTCAAATTTTTGTCAAAATTATGAGTATTTTGGTAATTATACTCATACTCGGGAGAAATCTAGAATCCTCATATCTAGACTCTATACAAATTTTAAGTGACTGTAAATGACGATGAAAATACGTGTAGTTATCTCTATATCTCACACAGTTCCTTTCCCTCGAATCACGTTGAAGGTATTTTTCTTTTTTTTTCCACTTCGCGTAATTCGATCTATCCGGCTCCATGTATGTCTCCAGAAGTTATAGATAGTTACCAATCACATCAATATAATTCAATATACTTATTTCTCACTTCCAGTATATTTAACTTAAAATAATGAGTACGTTTACTCTTATTGGGCCTTATTGCTCCTTTATTGGGCCCAACTCTATTCTAAGCTCATTTAGCTCATTAGGCTCATTAGGCTCATTTACACTTATTGAGTCGTCGTAAGCCTTTTCTAGTCTCTTCGGGTAGTCCACATAATTATTTTCGATGGTCATTTTCAATTCCAGAATATAAAACATTTCATTCGGAATAAATTCGCAACTTATGTGATTAATTTTTAACTCGTATAACTATACAAGTTATAGTAATGGAGATTCACTTACCCGGGATTCCGTGATATCATGCAAATCAAGACTCGATCGAACTCACATTCGTCACCTATTGTCTCACTACACATTTATATATTTGAACCGAGTTAATTTTAGTCAAATATAAATTCAATTAAATATTTCAAAAAATAAATCGATCAATTCTGACTGCTTATCGGTCTACTGTTGAGCCGAGTCGACACCAAAACTTTTCCACAAAATTTTTTTTCTCTCTCTTGCTAAACCGGTTCGGACCGGCTCAACCTTTTTTTCACATTGAACTAGTCCGAACCGGTTCAGGGCTATTTTCACTGGTCAGAGCTTCTTCCTGTCGGTTCTTCGTCGGCTTCCACTTCCAGTGGCTTCGCGAGGCTACGCAACGTGTGTGGTTGGCTGGGTTAACGTTGGGCTCACCGAAAAGTGGCCGATTCACCTCTCTTTCTTCTCGGCATCGTTGCCCTTCTCAATTCCTTGTCGATCTGTGTCGTTCTCCACGCCGCCCGCTACGATTCCTCAACCCCAAGACCGAACCTTCCTCTTCCCTTTCCTCTCTTTCTTCCTCTCTGATTCCCTCTCTCGACCCTCGATCTCCGGTTTTCTCTTTTCCTTTCTCTCGGTTTCGTTTCGTTCTTCAGTTTCTTTTTTTTCGTTTTTTTTTGTTTTGTTTATTTATATATATTATATTATATTATACTTAAATATAATATAATACACAATATATATAAAAATATTTTAAAATATTATATTATTATAATAATATTCTATTAAATATTTTACACACATGTACATATATATTATTTACCTCATTTCGCCTAATATATATATACTTTCTATTTTATTTTTAATTTTTTCCTCTAGAAATATATTTTTCTCTTATTATTATTTTTCGAGAATAATTTTTTCATATTTCTGAGATAAATTTTCGATGTAAGAAAATTTCGAGTCTCACAAGTTCGAACTCATTTTCCTTCTTGGACTCCCTATATTTTAGCGTTATGAATCCATATTTTCAGTCGGTTTAGCCTAATTTTATTCGGTTTGTCTCGAGTTCACCGAAACTCTTATTTTTCAATTTAAAACACTTAACTTAATTTTCTTAATTCAAATGAACTTAGCATTGTATCATTCATTCTTTATAAATCAATATATCACAAGGTACATTTACACTGATATATTTACAATGAAATAATACAAATTCCAAGTCTTACACATATTCAACTACTTAAACACAAGACAAAACATGGGGCTTTCTGTTTGATCTTTGAATCACGTGTCTACTATTGCAGTACCATTTTCAATTATTTCTTCCTTGATTTTTGTATTTTGATCAGAGGTAAGATGCTAAAACAATCATTTTCATTGTCTTGTCCCAAATCAATAGTGAAGAATGAATCTATGTTTTTTTACTGTTTTCTTCAGTCTAATAATTGTTTTTGTCTAAGTTTACTGTTTGCAGGATTTCTTGCATGATTTCTTTGTATTCCTTTTTTGCCTTGGCTTGTACAAGAAAAGCAGTGACAGGTGATTTGGTTTGAAGAAACTGTGTTGTTCGTGAGATTTGGACTGTTTTGCAATATTGTGGATGATTATGGAACCATGCTATTACAGCTTGAACAATCAAAATTTTCCCACTATTTGGATTCGAACCTCCTAATGACCTATTTACATATGGTGATTGGGTCATCTTGGAATTCATAATGTCAAGAGAAGATCCAAGATATGTCCCACCATCCTTTAAGCTGACCAGAGAAACCATACATTAAAAGATCGGTTCTTACGCAATCTGATGTTCCTTTACGGGTTCTGTAAACATTAAAAACCATTGTCATTTGTTGTAAAATGTTAAAAAAGCCTTCCTAAGTAAGCTTAAAAACAATAGGTCAATCCAAATATAAAATGCATCAGGTGTGGAAAAACATGACACATCTCAAAGTACTGTAAAATAAAGAGAAGGATTAATGAATTGCAAATAGATGAAGACCTTAATCAAAAAAAATCTGTGAACTCTTAATATCACAAAAATCAGAAGCAGAAGTCTCATTAAATGAAAGCCAATATCAAGAAGATAAATTAAGCAAAAGTTTTGATAATACGTTAACTGTGAGCTTGGATGAAGAATTTTGAAATTTTGAAACTTTTCAAAATGAAGACATTTCAAATTAAAATATTAGCATTTATAATTATCTTGTTTGGATAAATATTTTTTAGAAAGAATTTTTGAAAACTAAAATTTGATGAAATAAAAAAATAATTACAAAAGAAAAATAATTATATTATATATAAGAAAAGAAAAATATCAAGAAAATATATAATATGAGTATTATCAGATTTGTAAAAATATGTAAATATTTTTAATTATATAAAAAAGTAAAAAATATATATTATATTAACTAAAATAATATATTTCTTTTTAGTATTATATTTAGTAGTGTGTTATATGTTGGAGGAATTTTGAAAAACCACCTCTCCAAGTGGAATTTCAAAAGGGAATTTGTACGTCTCAAATTCCCTCTTGAAAACCTTCCTAAATTTTGAAATTCTTTAAAAAAATTTGCCAAAAAAAAAAGAGTTTTGGACTTTTAAATATCCTAATTAAAATGAATTTTCTCATTAAAATCCCTCGTTCAAACATAATGTAAATTTCTTAACAAAATACCAAGAATTCATGATAGAGATAATTGATAAAATCCAAGATGTCCAGGTAAAAGAGGCTTTTATGTTGAATAGCTTAAGAAATCATTTTCCAAACCAACTTCGATCCCTACAGCCTCTAAACTATACAGTATTAAAGAAATAATTTTTGTCAAATTTGAAACATTTAAAAAAGAATTTACAATTCAAGAACTGCAAACATAAATCAATGAACCCAAAGTATGTGTGTGTATATATATATTTCTAGTTTGACTCAATGACAAATAGATGTATTTATGAGTCAAATCGATTCGATTAGGTCTAATTAAGTTTTTAAAAGTTTTGCTCAAGATCCGATCTTATTCAAAATTTGATTTGGTTAGTTAGATTTAAGGTTTTTAAAATTTTTAAAATATATATTTCAATTATTAATATTATAACTGTTGTTGTCAAACACAACGATGATGTATTGCTGACGTATTCGTTTAGATCTTTATGTCACGTGCTACCAAAAGCTCTACAAGAAAATGAATAATCAGAGAGACGCAGAGGTTTTTCCCTGTGTAAACACTCCGATACTTAAGTCAGAAAGAGAATTTGACAGAGTTTCTGTAAACAAAATAGAAACTTTTTTTTTCATAAATCATATTTGGTCCCTATTTATAGGGATAAATTTCACCTTTAATTACGTACTTATCCACTAATTAAGTATTTTTTTATTGTTTTACAGATCCTGCAGAATCAAAAATATTTAAAGACAAAATTATCCAAACAACATAATTTATGTCTCCCGCAATACTGTTTTTAAGGCAATAAACCCGATTTCCCACCAATTTTCTTCGTGCGCCACGTGACGCATTCTTCGTGCGCCACGTGACACATTTTTCGTACGCCACGTGAGACGTTACGCATTCTTCGTATACCACATGATGCACTTTTATTATTTTTATTTTATTTTATTATTTTTTTTTATCATGCACAGCATTAACATTTTAAAAAAATAAGTTAAAATTAAGTACTTCTTTCCTATAACCTATTCCAATCAAGTGGATGAATTATCTGCTCTCCTTGGTTGCTCTCAAGTTATTGCTAGTTACTTCGCTTAGCATTGAGCTCAAAATCTGATTTTATTCAAAATTTGATTTGGTTAAGGTATTTGAAATTTTAAAATATATATTTCAAATATTAATATTATAATATTTTAAAATATTCAATTAAAATTAAATACTTCTTTCCCATAACCTATTCCAACCAAATGGATGAATCGTCTGCTCTGCTTGTTTGCTCTCGAGTTATTTTTTATTACGTTGTTCAATATTAAACTTGATGGTGGTCTTATCATCAAAGTCTACGCGTCCAAAGATCGACCAATCAGAGACCGTCATGTGTCAAACAAAAGATAAGCCACGTGGCTGTTACAGCGACAGAGCCCCATGCGACAGAGTAGCTTGACATGCGACAGAGTCTCGAGGCGATAGAGACTCTGTCGCGTAGGCTCGTGCGGCACTGTATGTCGCTACAGACCTCTACCGCATATCCTGCGACAGACATATGCCGCCAGCTCTGCGACAGACCTCTACTCCAGCTCTGTGACAGAACTCTACCGCGTAGACCGCAGCAGAGGTCCACACATGAACTCTGCCGCCTGCCAGACTCACCCGCAAGCTGCTTGACCCGAAGCGCAACAGAGTGCTCTATGACTCTGTCGCGGCCCAGACACGCGCCTGGGCCTCAGCTCGAACCGACTTAGAGAAACCTATAAATATCCAGGTGAGCTCTCAGAAAAAAAGAGAGGACCAAGAACAAAAAGAAATGGAAAAAACTTAAACTCTCTGAATTAAGTAATACATTCTCTTCTTCATTCCTTCATACACAACTCCCGATTTCTGACTTAATCATCGGAGTGCGCGTGCAGGGACAAATCCCTGCCCCCTCTGACTCCTGTTGTTTTTGCAGACTATACGAGGAACAAGTTGCATCAACGTCATCTCCTTGTCGTCAGTGCAATCCGAATACGTGGAAGGTATATTCCTGTTGCTGCTTAGCCAGGTTAACATCAATTGGCGCCGTCTGTGGGAATCAGGACAAAAAGTCAGGTTCCCTATCAAAATGGTGAGGACACGTTCTACAGTAGAGTTGACAGGGGAGCAGAATTCTGTGAATCCCCCCGTCAGATCAGAACAAAGACAAAGACATAGTGAAAGGGATGACAGAGGAGCCTTGGTTTCTCTAGAGGAATTTGAGACCCTGAAACGCAAAAATGAGGAGACGACGACAGCGTTAAAAGCTATGGTGAATTTTTTCAGAGACACTCTCCCCCAGTTTAGTCTACCCCCTGAAGTGCAGCAGATGGTGGGGGAAAACGTTCCAAGGCAAACATACGAGAGAGGTGAACCCTCCACCATGGTGAATGCTGGACAAGGGAAAGGAGCGCAAAATACTACCACCAGACTGATTTTGAACTCTACCGCATTTCAAAGGAATCACCCTTTGGCAGGGTTACGGGAAGTGAATACTACCGTTGATCCGACACGTCAGAGCTCTCCCGCAGCAGATAGGCGGCAGAGCTCACCCGCGGACCGCAGACTTTAGAGCTCTCCCGCAGCAGATAGGCGGCAGAGCTCACCCGCAAACCGCGGGCGGCAGAGCTCTCTCGCAGCAGATCGACGGCAGTACTCGCCCGCGGTCCGTAGACTTCATAGATCTCCCGCAGCAGGCATACCGCAGAGCTCACCCGCGGACCGAAGGCTGCAGAGTTCGCCCGTAGCACCTGTGCGGCATAACTCACCCGCAACAGAAAGGCGGCAGAGCTCACCCGCGGATAATGTGCGGCAGAGGTCTCCTACAACACGTATGCGACGGAGTTCTCCAGCAGCCTATAGGCGGCAGAGTTCTCCCGCGGCCCATAGGCGGCAGCGTTCTCCCTCATGGCGCGGCTCTTCTCCTGTGGAGTTGGAGCAAGAGTTAGGAGAACATAGGTCCAGAGAGAGACGAAGACAGAGGAATTCTGACCCCCGAGACTGTCGCGAAAGGTCAAGTCCCGGAATGGGAGAAGCCGGAAGGGGTGCCTGCCAGTCGGACTCTTCTACTCCCGAAGGGAGGCGAACATACTCGGTTCAAGGGTCGAAAAACGTGGAAAAAGTTGTCGAGAGGGTTTTGGAAAAAAGAAAACTAGTGTCTCCGGATCATCGTCAAAGGAGGAGAATTCCATTCGGTCCAGAGATTATGAACAAGCCCTTGCCGAAGAAGTTTAAGATGCCTTCTATGGTCACTTACACAGGCAAAGCCGACCCATACGACCACATATAAAGATATGAGTCCCTCATGTCGTTACATGGGTGGGAAGATGAAATCATGTGCAGGGCCTTTCCACTTACACTGTCCGGGCACGCGCTGAAGTGGTTTAATGGGTTGAACGAAGGTTCCATCTCGTCTTTCGACCAATTGCGAAATGAATTTTTGAGATTCTTCATGGTCAATAGCTAGAGGAAGAAGGATGCTACTTACCTACTCACTCTTAAACAAGCAAATAAAGAATCCTCGAAGAGCTACGTAGATCGGTTCAGAGATGCAACTTTGGAGGTGGATGATCTACCAACAGGGGTAGCCACGGCTGCAATGCTGCAAGGGACGAGGTCCGAGAAGTTACAAGAATCCCTCTCCCTCGATCAGCCGGTGACACTTTTCGACCTGGTTGCCAGAGCCAATAAATATGTGGCTCAGGAAGAAGTAATGAAGATGGTACAGCCCCGAGAGGCAAGGGTGGTATATTGATTCCTGTAGAAATTCTGCAAGGGAAGAAAATAAAAATCAGACGAGCCGTAAGAGCCTGAGGCGCTACGCGTCACTGTGGCCAGGCGTATATTCAGAAGAGCCGTAAGAGCCTGAGGCGCTATGCGTCACTGTGGCCAGGCGTATATTCAGAAGAGCCGTAAGAGCCTGAGACGCTATGCGTCACTGTGGCCAGGCGTATATTCAGAAGAGCCGTAAGAGCCTGAGGCGCTATGCGTCACTGTGGCCAGGCGTACAATCAGACGAGCCGTAAGAGCCTGAGGCGCTATGCGTCACTGTGGCCAGGCGTATACTCAGACGAGCTGTAAGAGCCTGAGGCGCTATGCGTCACTGTGGCCAGGCGTATACTCAGAAGAGCCGTAAGAGCCTGAGGCGCTATGCGTCACTGTGGCCAGGCGTACAATCAGACGAGCCGTAAGAGCCTGAGGCGCTATGCGTCACTGTGGCCAGGCGTCCACTCAGACGAGCCGTAAGAGCCTGAGGCGCTATGCGTCACTGTGGCCAGGCGTATACTTAGACGAGCCGTAAGAGCCTGAGGCGCTATGCGTCACTGTGGCCAGGCGTATACTCAGACGAGCCGTAAGAGCCTGAGGCGCTATGCGTCACTGTGGCCAGACGTATATTCAGACGAGCAGTAAGAGCCTGAGGCGCTATGCGTCACTGTGGCCAGGCGTGAAAGATCCGACTAGCCATAAGAGCCTGAGGCGCTATGCGTCACTGTGGCCAGGCAATGGAAACATAAAGGCCGTAAAAACTAAAGACGCGCTCGCGTCGTGATAGTCAGGCCTCAGAAAGGTATGTAAAATTCTTTCCGAAAATATATCTTTCTATTAAGAATCCTCTTTCGCAGGAAAAATTCCTACCAAAGAGTGGAGAGCAATTGATGGTGGTCCTATCATCAAAGTCTACGCGTACAAAGATCGACCAATCAGAGACCGCCACGTGTTAAACAAAAGATAAGCCACGTGGCTGTTACAGCGACAGAACCCCATGCGACAGAGTAGCTTGACATGCGACAGAGTCTCGAGGCGATAGAGACTCTGTCGCGTAGGCTCGTGCGGCACTGTATGTCGCTACAGACCTCTACCGCATATCCTGCGACAGACATATGCCGCCAGCTCTGCGACAGACCTCTACTCCAGCTCTGTGACAGAACTCTACCGCGTAGACCGCAGCAGAGGTCCACACATGAACTCTGCCGCCTGCCAGACTCACCCGCAAGCTGCTTGACCCGAAGCGCGACAGAGTGCTCTATGACTCTGTCGCGGCCCAGACACGCGCCTGAGCCTCAGCTCGAACCGACTTAGAGAAACCTATAAATATCCAGGTGAGCTCTCAGAAAAAAAGAGAGGACCAAGAACAAAAAGGAAGGGAAAAAACTTAAACTCTCTGAATTAAGTAATACATTCTCTTCTTCATTCCTTCATACACAACTCCCGATTTCTGACTTAATCAACGGAGTGCGCGTGCAGGGACAAATCCCTGCCCCCTCTGACTCCTGTTGTTTTTGCAGACTATACGAGGAACAAGTTGCATCGACGTCATCTCCTTATCGTCAGTGCAATCCGAATACGTGGAAGGTATATTCCTGTTGCTGCTTAGCCAGGTTAACATCAAAACTCAAGATCTGATCTTATCCAAATTCTGATTTGATTAGTTAGATTTAAGGTATTCGAAATTTTAAAATATATATTTCAAATATTAATATTATAATATTTCAAACAATTCAATTAAAATTAAGTACTTCTTTCCTATAATCAATTCCAACCAAGTGGATGAATTGTTTGCTTGGCTTGGTTGTTCTCTGAGATATTATTGGTTACTTCGTTCGGTATTAATCTAGATTCGATCTTATCCAAAAATTTTGATTTGGTTAGTTAAATTTAAGGGATTCAACGTTTTTAAAATATATAAATCAAATATTAATATTATAATATTTTAAAAAATCCAATTAAAATTGTCTACTTCTTTCCTATAACCTATTCCAACCAAGTGGATGAATCATGAATTGTCTGCTTTGCTTGGTAATTTTGGAGTTATTGTTGGTCACTTCGATTAGCATTGAGCTCAAAGCTGGCCCAGTTCCTTAATTATGGACTTTCTCAACTAACTATGTCCACCTATTCGGCGATTCCTCAGTTAAAGGAAGTCTCAAATTTCTATTTTGCCCTTTACTCAACCAACAATGCCGCTCGTCTCGTATAAACACCATGCCTGGAACTCCATTTCTCTTCACTCTTCTGAAGCTTTCCACCACCTTTCTCCTAGACGTTGATCATGTCACCTGCTGTTGCTACCAACGGCTTCCCTGTCACCCGAAGGGAGGAAAGCGCCACCCTGCTCCCATCCATCGTCCACAGCGACCTCCAAAGTTGCCGATTGCACCACACCCCTCCCTTACCATCTATCCTTAAAAACTCCTTCAAAGTCGTCGATGGCCCCCCCACCACTGCTGCTGCAAACCCAAGTACGTAACTTTCCCATCTAATAATCTTCATATCCGTTTATTTAAGCAGTGTTTTTCTTTCTTGGTTCATTTGAATATTTGGTTGTAGTTGTAGTCATCTGTCATTCATATGGTCATTTCATAGTATTAGGATTTGAACTTGAAGTTTTATTAGTGAAGTCTCAAGTTCTGATCACTGGAGTGTCTTCCTATGTTGTTATAACTTATAATTTCCTCGGGTATTTAAGTAGTTGCATAAACGATTTTGCAGATGAGATAGCGAACTTGTTTCCAAATCTTTATGGACAGCCATCGGTTTCGTTGGTTTCGGGTCATTCTGAGGTGAAGGGTCAGAGTTTGAAGATTGGAGTTGTTTTATCTGGTGGCCAAGCTCCTGGTGGGCATAATGTGATAGCTGGGATTTTTGGTATGGACCTTGCTTTATATTTCTACGGACTGATGACTTCAGTCTGATCAGTGTGAATTTTGTTTAGTTTTTGATTGTATTTTTGTCTGATTATTGTATTAGACTACTTGCAAGAACGCGCAAAAGGAAGTATACTTTATGGCTTTAAGGGCGGTCCAGCAGGCATCATGAGGTGCAAATATGTTAGGCTGACTGCAGAGTTGATTTATCCTTACAGAAACCAGGTGAAAACTTTTTGAGTTTTTTATTGCATTTTCTTTGTAAAGAATTGATGAATCAGTCAGTATTGAGTTGCCTCTTTACTCATATCTACTGATTACTGCATACTCACTTGACCGAGTTCTTATTTAATTCTCAAAGTCGCTATATGCTCATAGGATTGACAAACACTTGTTCAGCACATTAACAGATGAGTATGTGCTTGTGTTGTTTGGTGTTTCTGTCTTTTGCCTCTACTCTACATTATTTAATTCCTTTTTCCTACTTGTGATGAAAACCTTTTTTTCTGGGAATAGCTCTTACAATTACCTATATTTGACACAAGTTGGAATATATTTATAGGGTGGCTTTCATATGATTTGCAGTGGTAGAGACAAAATTGAAACTCCAGAACAGGTTAGCTCCACAACAGTTTGGTTTGTTCTGCATTTTACTTAATAGTCTGCAAATTTCAATTGAACCTGCAAAGATGTATTGAGTTAGAATCTCTAAACTGTAATGTATCCTAATGAATGATAGTAGACATTTGCGAAAAGTTTGTTGTTAAGTCTAGTATAACCAAATTCAATTTGGCTAGCCCCTCTATTTGTATGATTGAGTATGCATAGCAAATTCCTTTCAGTTTAAGCAAGCTGAAGAAACAGTGAAGAAGCTTGATTTGGACGGGCTTGTTGTCATTGGTGGAGATGACTCAAACACCAATGCTTGCCTTCTTGCTGAGAACTTTAGGTACAATGTCCACCGCCACTATACTTGACAATGTTCTGTCAATCTACTCTGATTTTTTTGCAATTGTGAAAACATGACCTACCATGCTCTTTTTTCAAAAGAAAATTTAGTATTGGATTGCTAATTCACACGATGACCACCAGTACCTGTTTGATGCTGTATATGATTCTTTTCATTTAAAATGTTCAGGAGTAAAAATATGAAGACACAAGTTATCGGATGCCCGAAGACCATTGATGGCGATTTGAAATGCAAAGAGGTGCCTATAAGTTTTGGATTTGACACTGCATGCAAGGTATTTGTATTTTACTTGGTGGAATCTTCATAATAATTTTCAATACATTACACCTTGCATGTGACTCTATATTTTCTATAGTGACAAATGGATAAAGATAGCTTATCAATACAATATCCTGTCTACAATCTGTGAGAGATAAAGCACGTCCGATTGTCATTTAACGATCTGCGTTTACTTGGAATATGCAGATATATTCAGAGATGATTGGAAATGTAATGACAGATGCTCGTTCAACTGGAAAATACTACCACTGTAAGTGTTTTGATTAAGAAATATATCAGTATAATGAAGTCTTCATTCTCAGTTATACAAGAATTATCATAGAAGTCTTTCATTTTCTCTCTTTCCACTTTATCAGGTTTTTATGTGTCTCTATAGGTCTATTGTTGTAAATCTTTTCATATGAATTACTGATATATTCATTGACATTATTCCCATGGTGGTTGCAATAATTCTGACCATCTGTTTCAGTTATAAGGCTCATGGGCCGTGCAGCTTCTCACATAACATTGGAGTGCGCCTTGCAGACTCATCCAAACATCGTGATTATTGGAGAAGAGGTACCCTGATATGATACTCTATTCTTTATAGTTTTAGAAATTTCTTCAATTCTAAGATAAATTGAATAAATAACATGCATGATTCAACGTCTTCTTTATCTTTTTCTTTCGGGATCATTGTCATATGTTTCCTGAATGCTTCTCATTGAGTTCACAGTTTGACAAGGTTTATCTTTGATGCAGGTTGCTGCCAAGAAGCTAACAATGAAGAATGTTACAAATCACATTGCAGATATAATCTGCAAACGTCAGGAACTTGGCTATAATTATGGTGTAATACTTTTACCAGAAGGGCTTATTGATTTTATTCCTGAGGTATAATTTTCGAAACCAGAAGTTACTCCTTACCTTCATTCTTTTCTACATTCTCCTTACTAGTATCTGTGAGTTGAATCACCTGTCAGTCAATTTGAAACATCTTGGATCATATATTTGAGGTGTGAGATGAATATTTACTTGCAGGTAAAACAACTTATTGCAGAGCTAAATGAAATTTTAGCTCATGATGTTGTTGATGAAGCTGGGATGTGGAAAAGGAAACTTCGAAGCCACTCTCAAGAGCTTTTTGAGTTCCTACCGCAAGCAATTCAGGAACAGTTGCTGCTTGAAAGAGATCCACACGGGAATGTGCAGGTTCCTTTCTTTTTTTTTTTTTTTGGCTATACCTTTAACTTTCACCTCCTGCCCAAAATGGGGCCATATTTTTAAATCATTTGGGTGCCGTATGTTTAGGTTGCCAAGATAGAAACAGAAAAAATGCTAATGCAAATGGTGGAAGCAGAATTGTATCAAAGGAAGCAAAATGGTGCATACAGGGGGCAATTTCAAGGACAGACCCACTTTTTTGGGTAATTACTAAAATTTTTTTTTTTATCCTAATAATTAAGAGGGTAAATGAGTCAAGTTAATCGTGAATTATTTAACTTCGATTCATTAATAACTCTTAAGCTTTATCAAACTTTTTCAATGTTTTATTATTAATTTACTATCTTATCCCATAATATATAATTAAAAATAATAAATCTAACTTAACAAATCGATTTCGAATCTATCAAGTTGAGATCGAGCGGTTCAAGTATTCTGTCGAACCGAGCTCGAATTTCAAATGCTAAGTTAAATCAAGTTTAAACCGAATTTCAAATCTTGAATTTTCAAACCAAATCAAATTTTAATTTAATACTAAATCGTCTTAATTCTACTCGATTACATCTCTACTAATAACCATGATCAAATATTTGTTCACTTTTTATAGAATGATGACTTTCGATTCACCGTGTCGATTTAATGTGATTTTTGACTTTCACTTCATAGCTATGAGGGTAGATGTGGTTTTCCAACAAACTTTGATGCAAACTACTGTTATGCATTGGGTTATGCTACTGGAGTTCTCCTTCATTCTGGAAAAACCGGATTGATTTCAACGGTCTGTTATATTCTCACTTCTTTTTGTGTGTATTTTTTTTTTCCTGTTGATTTTTCAGCATTTCGTTTCTCTTTTAATAATCCATCATCTTTGATATTTTCTTCGAGAATGATGACATTCAACATGCATTATAAGTAACTCAAACAAGTTTGTCTTATGTTTCAGGTCGGTAATTTGACTGCTCCAGTAGATGAATGGACTGTTGGAGGAACAGCATTAACATCCTTGATGGATGTTGAGCGGAGACATGGTATATTACTACATACTTTGTAGACATAACTCAAAGGATAACTGCTATTGGAAGAACCCTTATTGCTTGTATTAATTTATTGCAAAGCTTGGTTTGCTTTGTCCCAATATTTTCACCACCAATCACAAGCAACTTTCTTCTGCCCCTAAGTCCTAAAGCATTGCTAATCTCTTTATGTGTATAATCCTCATCAAGCACACAAGCATCACTCTGATTTTTGCTGGTTTAAACTTTCTGCCAGGGAAGTTCAAGCCTGTAATTAAGAAGGCAATGGTGGACCTCGAAGGTAAACCAAATTTGCACCATTTTTTAGACTTGAATGCTTGCTGAATTCATTAGTTCCAACTTCCAAGCACTGATTTGCATATCATTTCAATTTTTTTAAAAAAACAAACAATAAAAAGCAATTCAATACACAAAGTTCTCATATTATGAGGTCCGAAAAAAAGTGTATGTAAGCAGTATTCCATTTGTATTAACAAAAAAACTATCTTTACTTGAATTTATGATCTTTAAGTAAAAAAAAAAAAAAAAACATTTACAGGAGTATACCATTTCAGCCTATCAGTGTGTTAAATTGTGGGCTGCTAGATGAACAGCTATTGAGAGGGGAAAATGAAAAATTAGGATACTTTTGTTAATTTTGTTGCAATATTGAAATTTCAGGGGCACCATTCATGAAATTAGTGTCCATGCGAGACGATTGGGCCCTTAAAAATCGATATACAAGCCCAGGTATCGGCTTCCTTTCTATATCACTGAAATGAAAACAGATACACAATGGCAGAGCTCCATATTTGAAGGAATTTCATGTATTTTTTGCATCTTTTATTTTTATCTTCAAAATATAGCATGAAGAGATTACCACCACCACCATCATCATCATTAAAGATTGTATTTGATGTGACGTTACGTTTTGATTTAGGTCCTATTCAGTTCGTTGGCCCTTATGCAAATGACATCAACTACACTCTAATGTTGGAGCTCGGGGCACAGTTTCATTTCTGTTAGTAGTTTTAATTTTATTTTTTTAATAATGAGTATATCTTAACCTCCAATAAAGTTTTTCTTTTTTTTTTTTCAACAAAAACGATCAAGATATAAATAAAGTCACTTTATTTAGCACTTTCAATTAATCTTATGGCTTTACTCTAGATATAAGCGCATTATCAACAAATCAAATTTCTAATTTTTAATTGCCAGTTTGGCTGGCTAGTGGCCATCGGCGTGCACAGACCGTTTGGCCACAAAAAATAAAAACAGTAACGGGTAAATTTACTTTCTTACACCTATTTTTAATCTTTATACTATTATTTTATTAAAAAATAAATCATTAAGTTTTTTATTTTTTCGTTTTTAGTAAAAATTTAACTAGAACTAATCTTATTACTCATCAAATTAACTCTAAATTTTTGTGAAGAAATTAATAAAAAATTTTAATTATGTATTTAATCCTTTTTATAATCAAATGTTTGACTTGATATTTAAAATTAAAAAATGTATAATTAAATATTCCAACTTTTATTAATTTAATTTTTTAATTAATTTAAATTTTTATTTTGTATTTATACTGTGATAAATTATATTGGTATTAGATAAAACATGAAAATTATTATATTAAATTTTGTGTGAACTCATTTATACAATTTTTATTTATTTTTTTATCAAATTCATATATAATTTAACTTTTTTTTTAATATTTGATATTTTTACATTCTTATCATGTTGTGACATATAAAAAAAAATGACGAGATTAATGCATTTCCATATACAAAATGTTGAAGTTCCCATCCTTGGAGATCACACAAGATTTTAGACTTTATAATTCGTATTTATAATTCGCGTTTATGTTATGCAATTGTCTTCGTTTAATATAAAATATGAAAATTTCATATATATATATATATATATATATATAACATATAAAAAAAATGATGAGATTAATGCATTTCCATATACAAAATATTGAAAGTTCTCATCCTTGGAGATCACGCAAGATTTTAGATTTTATAATTCATATTTATAATTAGCGTTTATGTTATGTAATTGTATTCGTTTAATATAAAATACAAAAATTTTATATATATATAGGCGCGATCGCGCAAAATAACAAACATCACTTCTCATTTGCCCAATCCCAATCTGGCAATCTCATGTTAAGGTCCGCCCGATCCGTTTCATATTTCACATGCAATGCTAACCCAAGTAAATAAGCAAACAAAAAAATAAAATGTGAGAAGTGAAAAATGGTGGTTCTTTGGCAGAGAAATGAAGAACAACCTTGTTAGGTTCAGGAATAGTTAATAACCCAACTTCAGCTTCAACCTGGCGATTCTATTATTGATTGTCGCCTCCTTCACCTTCCTCTCCTCCTCCCAACAGCAAACTCTTTGTTGCAGGTCTCCTCTTTTCTTTCTTTTTCATTTTTTTTATCTTCTCTTTTTATGTTTCTCCTTTTGATTGTTTTGGGTATTGGATGTTGAAGGATTATCTTGGTCGGTTGATGAGAAATCCTTGAAAGATGCCTTCTCCTCCTTTAGAAACGTCTCTGAAGGTTAGAAGAGTCTTTTAGGCGTTCGGTGAATTGTCTGAATGATCAATCACAGTTTCAAAAACTACTAAATTTGTTAATCATAACGAAATATTTATCATTCACAAATATGTCAACTTTCACACTAAAATACGGAGTCTTATATCCTCTTTGTTGTGTTTGAAATCATGGGAAATGTTAATGTAAAGATAATTTGACTGGAAAATCTATATTTTTAAATAGCTGGTGCAAAATTTGCTGGTTTTTCTCCCTCTTTTATTTTAAGGGAAAATCCGCTCAATATTGAGTTGAATGAATTTGAGCAAGTCAAATGAATCCAAAGACTTTTGCTGAGTGCTAGCTTAAGTATTTAGAAGAAGTAACTTGTAGCTGGATTACTATGAAACCCCATTAAATTGTTTGGATATTTTCTCCGCCATTGAAGGATTAAGTACTACCATCTTATTCTCATTGCGGAGAGAAAACTAGAGTAAAACTTTGTTTTTCCATGAAAAGATAACTTGTAAAATGTTTTTCTTTATTTTCTTATATTCACACTTTCACAGAATCTCAAGCATATGAATTTACACAGAAAACCTCTTCCTTTCTTCTTTCATGACCAATCAAAATTCAAGCTCAAACTTAAAGAATACAAAGAAATTAAGTGCTTTACTACGACCCCAAGTCATTTTGTGGTGTGAAAACCTGTAGTTACCACTTACCATGTGTTGACCTTACTATTCACTACTTACCACCTACCACTAACATTGATCAATCCTTTACCAGCCATGAGCATCTCCAATGACCAATAAGTACAATTGGTGGTGTTTGCTGAAATTACGAGTCTTTTGGAAATAATGACTCCCTCTGATTACTTCACTTTTTGTCTACCCATTTCAAAGGATTATAAGATTTATAATTTATTTTCTATTGCATACCAAATATTTCCATTAGAAAATATCAGAGAAATCAGAAATGTGTGCTAATAAAATGAATAAAACCTGACCTTAAACTCTGATAAAGTGGTTCAGGCAAATTCGAATCTTGCCTGTGACTCCAAGAATTAGAGAAGTGAAGAAAAGAGATTTTGGTTTCTGGAAACTGGCATGCTGCCTTCATGTCTCCTCTTCTGTTTTACATCATTGGTAGTTAAGTTCCCGCTCATTACAAGTCACTTCTAACAGAATTAACTACTAACTATTCAACAGAAATAACAGAAACTCATTGACTTCCTATACTCTATGCAACTGTCATTAAGAGCTGGCCATGCACAACCTAAAATACATCCTTCCCATTCACGCACGTGCTTTGGCTCCTTCCATTTGCTTCCATCCTTATGACATAATCATCCTGCCACCTTGGTCTTTGGCGATGCCTTATTGATTTGCGTGGCTGAGTTGCTTCCCTATCAATCCCCCGCCCTTCAAAATTGACCTTGTCCCCAAGGTCATACTGAGGAAAAGTCCTGAAAAAATATGTTTAAGAAACCCAAGTAGCATCCTTCTGGTTGTAAGCCTTGCCATTGAACCAGTAGCTGCAGAACCTGCTTTCCTTTCTGTAATACCTGTCGTTGTTGCAAGATAACAAGTGGTTGAACAATCGGATGGCTCCCTTCATACTTGTTAGGTAGTGGTGCTAGATGAAAAGATGAATTTGTATGGTATGGTTTCAACAATGATATATGAAAAACATGATGAATGCGAGCATGAGAGGGCAAATCGAGCTTATAAGCAATAGCTCCTACATGCTGTAGAACTTGAAATGGCCCATGGTACCGCTTAGTAAGCTTGGAATAAGGCTGTTGTCATAAAGAAGACTGGTGATACGGTTGAAGACGAAGAACCAGATCACCCACATTCAATTCCAAATCACAACGACGTCGATCTACCATTTTTTTCATCCGGTTCCATGTAACCAAAAGGTTATGCCACAATTATTGAAGAAGAGTGTTTCGATTTGTACCGTGGTTTCAACAGCTTCAACAGAATATGTAGAAGGAAGGTGATATACAAAGGAAGGAGGAGGACGCCATAAACTATTTCAAATGGAGTAAACCCAGCAGTAGAATGCAAGGAAGTATTATAAGAATATTCTGCCCAATGCAAATACGATACCCACTGTGTTGGCTAATCCATGGCAAAACAACGAAGATATTGTTCCAAGCCTCTATTAGTGACCTCTGTTTGACCATCCGTCTGTGGATGGTATGAACTGCTAAACAACAAATGAGTTCCATTCAATCTGAAAAGCTCTTTCCAAAAAGCACTAATGAACAAAGAATCGCGGTCGCTAATAATGGTCTTTGGAATGCCATGGATCTTAACAATGTTAGTGGCAAAAATGTCAGCCACAAGAGTTGCTATGAAACTTTCAGGCAGAGTGCAAAAATGTGCATACTTAGATAGTCTGTCAACCACCACCAAAATAGCTACCTTGCCCTTCGATGGACAAAGACCTACAATGAAGTCTAAAGAAATATCCTCCCAAATAGCATTCGGGAGATGCAAAGGTTGTAGAAGACCGATTGGTACCTTTGATTCATATTTTGCACATTGGCTAACAGGATACGATTAAATGAAATTTCGAATGTCAACTCTCATCCGAGGCCTATAAAACTGGGAACACAATCAAGCAATCGTTCTTTTAAAACCCCCATGACCAACTAGAGGTGTGTTATGGAATTCATGCATCAATGAGACTTTAAAGGCTAACTGGGAACTTAATAGATATGATTATGGAAGAAAATCAACCCATCCCGTAACTGAAAACAAGAAAACTTGGCAGGATTTGCGACAATATTAGAGGCTAACTATTTCAAATCATCAAGTTGTGTTGTCTCCATGCGCAACTAATCAATTGTGGTACACACAGTAGAAGATAATGCTAAAAAAGAAGGAGAAAAGGAGCTTTAACTTTACTATAAGAAGAAGATAATGCTTAAAGAGGAGGAGGAGAAAAAGGAGCTTTGTCTTTACTACAAGAAGGTGTATCAATTCCTTCATCAACTACTAATGGCCTCGATAACACATCAGCCACACGATTTCTACTTCCTGGGTTGTAGTGGATATCAAAGTCAAATCCAAGCAATTTGACGAGAAATCGTTGTTGCTCTGGGGTTTGAAAAACCTACTGCATCAGTTCTTTAATGCTACGCTGGTCCGTGTGGATAATGAACTTGGATCCAAGCAAGTACTGCTTCCACTTAGCAACAGACTCGCAAACAAGTCACGCACATAAGGGATGAGAGTCTTGAATAAGGACTTAAGGGAGGAGATCGATCTCTAAACACCCTAGATCGATCTCCTTAACTCTCTGACTTTGAGGAGATTGATCTCTAACCTCATGAGATCGATTTTATAAACTCTCTGTTTGAGCATAGATCGATCTTATAGATCGATCTACTACCTTTACCCTTAGGAGATCGATCTCTTCCTAGACTAGATCGATCTCACAGACATTCTGTAATAATCAGATCGATCTTATAACCCTTACAGATCGATCTCTGCTTCCTCATCATCCTATATAGTTTCTTTGAGATTTCAATCTTTTAACAGATCGATCTCTTGTTCTCATGAGATCGATCTCTCATACTAGAAAACCCAGGAGATCAATCTCTCATCTCACCAGATGGATCTCTCATCCTTAAATATTTAGTTTCTGGTACTTATAACTTCTAAACATGTTTTAAATCATTTCTATATTATTGAATTTACTTGTTTTATCATTTCAAAATATATTAACTCAACAATCTCCCCTTTTTGATATGACAAAACTTATTCAATAACATATTTAGTTACCCCATTTGCATTATGCACAAAATTTGTTTTGCTTTCACAAACTCCTCCTTAATGTAAGCTCCCCTTAACTCCCCCTTAATTTTAGCCCCTTAACTCCCCCTTAATTTAGGCTTTCCTTTAAAACATTAAACATGTTTTCTTAGCGTATTCTTCTCCCCCTTTTTGTCATATCAATGACAATAAAGGTATAAAAGCAATTAACTTTCAAAAGATATGTCATTTCAAAATGGGAACTCATTATAACACATTTCAAAATGAACTATCATGTCATTTCACAAAGTAAGCATTCAAGCAAATGATATTTCAAACAACAAACAGTAAACATAAGTATCTAAAATATTCCTAAGAATCATGTCCTAAGGCTGAGAAGGAAAGCGTTCCATGAGTTCCTCGACTCGAGTGCGAGTAACCTGCAGCTCATCGAACATAGCCTGCTGTGTGGCATGAAGGTTTGCAAATCCTTCATCCATCTTTCGGTTAAGCTCCATAATCATTCCCACAATCGATTCCAGCCCGTCGGATGATGATGTAGGTGCAGTGGCTGAGCAGTCGACGAAGACGGAACCTCGGTAGGTTTGGCTAGTGGGGCAGTAGGCTCTGCTGATGGGTCTTCTTCCATGGCTGCCTCAGACTGCTGTTCTCGCTTCTTCCTCCATTCTCCTTGAAAGTCCTTATAGTACCCAATGTGATGAAGTGTGTCAATGTTTAATACGCTCTTTAGGGAAGGCACTTCACCGGTCTCACAGGAACAATCGATCCTGAGTCGTTGAAGTAGGTACGCTAGCGGTTGTGGAAAGACTATCGTGGAGGCTTAGCCGCGTACGATCTTCAGCCAGTCTTCATAAATGAAGTGGACCAGATTGGGTTTTTGATTTTAGGAAGAGTGAAGGTGGTGGAGCCAAAATCGATCTAGTCTCCTAATCGTGGAGTGACAGGTACCAAAGGGTCTAAGATTTCACGAGATGATAAGGTGGAGTAACCTCGGGTGCATCGATAGGTCACTCGCCTTATCCTCAGGAAGGTCAAATTCTAGAGGAATTTTTTCCTCTTCATCGGTCAACCCCTTATCTTTTATTTCAAACACTCAGGCTAGTATAGATGTGTCTATAAGGATTGATTTAGACATGACATACGTTTTGAACCCTAGTATCTTACAGGTATCATCAGGGTCGTAGATGAGTTCAGCGTTAGAAAAGAAGGCCCTGATGATGTTTGGAGGTGTCGGGGTATTAATTTTAAGAAATAAAAGCCAACCAAATTCTTCCATTTGAGATAGGTAAGGAAAGTCAATACGATTTAAAAACGAGAAGTCAATTGTTCGTCAATATTTAATTGGCATAGTGGAGAAATACTCTTCATATCGTTTCCTTTTTGCAGGTGTTTAAAAACACCTGTTAAAGATAGTGACATAAGAGGCAATGGGTGGTTGGGAGGAAGATGGTCTAGGTTCTCTGTTGGCCGCTCTCTTAAGATGAGGCATGGTTGTATACTAAGAGGTAACCTAGACATACACAAGGATTGTTCTAAAGACACCTAAGTACTAGTTTGAGGAGTTTTCTAAAACCTAGCCAATGAAACAGTGCTAGAATTGCCCTAATGAAGATTTCAGCACAAAAACAAGAAATTTTTGAAGAAAATTCAGCAATGTAGGTTACTAGAACACTAAATAATGAAAAGTTTTGACAAAAATCTTACCGAGATCGATCTGGGAGGGAGAATCGAGGGTTGAGGTGCGACAGAGGGTTAAGGATTTGAGAGTTTGGGTTTTTGAAATTTGGAAATTTTGAAGCAATTTTTATAGTCTAGGGCTAAGGCGATCGATCTATTGAGGTACCAAATCGATCTCATATTTTCAGAAACTTGAAGAGATCGATATGCTGTTTCTAAGGATCGATCTCTAAAATACAAAAGCTCAAGGAGATCGATCTGCCAAATGCATAAATCGGTCTGTTATGTTATAGAGGCTTAAGGAGATCGATTTGTCAAATGTATAGATCGATCTGCTATTTTACAGAGGTTTAAGGAGATCGATCTTATGGTGAAGAAGATCGACCTGCTTAGCTGAACCTTTATGCTTTTAGGCCAATTTGGAGCATGAAGATCGATCTATAGTGATTGAAGATCGATCTCTCATACTTTTTGCCCAGAAAAAACATTAAAAAATCAGTTGAAAATCACTTTGAAATCAAGGTTTTGAAGAGGACCAATCTCAAGGAACATTCATGAGTCCTAATTCACCTCTAGGAACACAAAACCTATCTTCATCAAGAGGTTTGATGAAGATATCAGCTATTTGATGTAAGGTATCAATATACTTTAGAATTATATCTCCTTTTTGTATATGATCTCTAAGAAAATGGTGCCTAATCTCAATATGGTTAATTCTAGAGTGTTGAATTTGATTCTTAGACAGATTAATGGCACCGGTATTATCACATTTGATTGAAACTTGCTTCATGTCAATACCATAGTCTTTCATTTGTTGTTTAATCCACAACACTTGAGCACTACAACTACCTGCTGCTACATATTCAGCCTCTGTTGTGGATTGTGCTACACTATTTTGTTTCTTAGAGAACCATGAGATTAATCTATTCTCTAAGAATTGGCATGTACCTGAAGTGTTCTTTTTATCTATTTTACAGCCCCCAAAATCTGCATCAGAAAAAGCATGAATAGCAAAGGTGGAGTCCTTAGGGTACCAAAGTCCTAGAAAATGAGTGTCTTTAAGATATCTAAAGATCCTTTTAGTGGCTAATAAGTGTGACTCCTTAGGAGAGGATTGAAATCTAGCACATAAGCATACACTAAACAAAATATCTGGTCTACTTGCAGTAAGATAGAGCAATGAACCAATCATAGACCTATATAGTTTAGTATCTACACACTTACCACTTTCATCTTTATCAAGCTTGATGTTGGTGCCCATTGGAGCTGTTTGAGGTTTGCAGTTGTCCATTCCAAATCATTTGAGCAAATCCTTAGTATATTTTGCTTGATTGATGAAGGTTTCATCTTTAGTTTGCTTCACTTGAAGTCCCAAGAAGTAGATGAGCTCTCTCATCATGCTCATTTCAAATTCACCTTGCATGATCTTAGCAAACTCTTGGCATAGAGATTTATTAGTTGATCCAAAAATAATGTTATCTACATACACTTGAAAAACTAGTAAATCTTTATTTTTATTTTTGATAAGCAAAGTAGTATCTACTTTTCCTCTTAAAAATCTTTTTTTATTAAGAATTTTGATAGTCTTTCATATCATGCTCTAGGAGCTTGTTTCAAACCATAAAGTGCCTTAAATAGTTTGAAGACATGTTCAGGAAATTCATGACTTTCAAAATCGGGAGGTTGCTCAACATAAACTTCTTTATTAATAAAACCATTTAAAAATGCACTTTTCATATCCATTTGATATAATTTGAAGTTCTTATAACATGCAAAGGCAAGTAGCATTCTTATTGCTTCTAATCTAACTACCGGTGCATAAGTTTCATCATAGTCTATTCTTTCTTCTTGCCTATAGCCTTGTGTAACTAGTCTAGCTTTGTTTCTTATGATCACACTATTTTCATCCATCTTGTTCTTGAAGATCCATTTAGTTCCAATTATTGAGTGATCACTAGGTCTAGGAACTAGTTTCCATACTTTGCTTCTCTCAAATTGATTTAATTCTTCTTGCATGGTTAAAAATCAATTATTATCATCTAAGGCTTCATTGACATTTTTAGGTTCAATTTGAGATACAAAGGTTATATATTAACACACATTCCTTAGAGATGATCTAGTTCTAACTCCAAGAGTTGGATCTCCTACTATTTCACAATCTTTTACATATCCTGATTCTCTTGGTGCTCTAGACTCTCTTTTTAATATTTCTAGTTCTTCTTCATCCTCTTTATTAATGTCAAGTTTCTCTAGTAGACCATTCTCTATGTTTGAGGTTTCTTTTAAGTTCTCATTAAATATTTCAATATCCTCATCATTGGTTGAACTTTTAGATATGTCATTTGACTTATCAAATATTACATATATCAATTCTTCAACCATCAATGTTCTTTTGTTATATACTCTATATGCCTTTGAATTCAAAGAATAGCCTAAAAAGATTCCCTTATCACTCTTGGCATCAAATTTTTTTAAATTGTCTTTTCCATTATTTAAGACAAAGCATTTACAATCAAAGAGGTAAAAATAGCTAATATTAGGCTTCTTTCCCTTGTAAAGCTCATAAGGGAGTTTCTTTAAAATTGGTCTAATCATAGCTCTATCAATGATATAGCAAGATGTATTTATAGTTTCAACCCAAAAATATTTAGGTAAATTATTTTCACAGAATATGGTTCTAGTCATTTCTTCCAATGTTCTATTTCTTCTCTTAACTACCCCATTTTGTTGTGGTGTCCTAGGGGCTAAAAAGTTATGACTAATTCCTTGATCATTGCAAAATTCATCAAATTCAATATTTTCAAACTCCTTGCTATGATCACTTCTAATACTAGTTATAGTGTAACCTTTTTCATTTTGAGCCACTTTTGTATAGACAATGTATTTTTCTAAGGCTTTATTTTTTACTCTCAAAAAGAACACCCAAGTGAACCTAGTGTAATCATCTACAATTACAAATCCATAATGTTTATCACCTAAGTTTGTTGTTCTAGTTGGTCCAAATAGATCTAGATGAAGTAATTGGAGAGGCCTAGTGGTTAATACACTATGTTTAGGTTTAAATTTTGTCACTTTATGTTTTCCTTTAACACAAGTTTCACATATTTTGTCATAGTCAAATGACAACTTAGGTAATCCTATAACAAGATCTTTTCTAGCTAGCTTAGATAACACATGCATGCTAGCATGACCTAGTTTTCTATGCCACAACCAAGGTTCTTTTTCTTTGTCTACTATAAGGCATATGTTTTCATTTTTAAGTTCATTTAGATAAATAATGTAAATGTTACCTTGCCTATGACCTAGAAAAAGAACTTTATTAAATTTAGGATCTATAACATGACATTTCAAGCAATCAAAAATTACTTTGTAACCTTTGTCACAAAGTTGACTAATACTTAGTAAATTATGTTTTAGACCCTTAACAAGCAACACATTTTCTAATGAAAAGTAGTCATTACCTATTGAACCACTTCCTTCAACTTGGCCTTAGGAGTTGTCCCCAAATGTGACTTCTACACCAACTTTTGATTTAAATGAGTTGAAGTAGCTTCTATCACCGGTCATGTGTCTTAAGCATCCACTGTCCAAGTACCAAGCTTCCTTTGTTTTAACTTTGTGGCAATGCTCAATCACCTATAATCAAAATTTAAATTCATGTCTTAGGTACCCAAATTTTCTTAGGTCCTTTGGAGTTAATGAATACAATTCTTGATCCCCTTGGGATCCATTTTACTATAGTATTAATATCTTTTGAATTAACTACATCTTTTGGAACCTAAATTCTTTTCACAATTTTTCCTCTAAATGTGGTCATCTTCACATTACAACTATATGATGCATGCCCCTTTTTATTACAATATGAATAAATAGTTGAAGGTTTATGCATCCTCTTTCTAGCTATGAAACTTTTGAGGTGAGTCTCTCTACTTTTTCCATTATATCCTAATCCATTCTTATCAAAGAAGGCCCTTTGAGTTTCTAGTATTTTATCTAATTTTTGTTGACCCATGTAAAATCTAGTAAAAGAATTATGTAGTTACTATTTTTTTCTTTTAGGTCACAAATTTTTAGATTTGTATTTTCTAGTTTCTTTTCACATTCTATCTTATCCTTTAACAATATCTCATTTTTTTTTCTTAATTTAGATATTAATTTTTTGTACTTCATACTCATGTATTCATATTCTAATGCAAGATCATCAAATGCATCTTGCAGTTCATCAAAGGAATATTCATTGAGATCTGAAGTTACATTTTCATCTTCAATTGCCATGAAACATAGATTGGCAGTATCCTCATTTGAGTCATCATCGGAGCTATCACTGTCGCTCCATGTTGCCATCATTGCCTTCTTTTTGTGGAACCTATCATTTGATCTTTTAAGAAGAGGGCAGTTAAATTTAATATGTCCAGTTTTTTTACATTCATAACATACAATAGTATCTTTTCTACCTAACTCTTCTTGATCTTTCTTGTGGTTTCTCCTACCACTACCACTTGCTCTCATTCTCATAAATTTGTTAAATCTTTTGGCAAACATTACCATTTCAATATCTTCTTCACTACCACTCTCATTTTATTCTCCTCTTGAGTAGTAGATTTCAAAGCTACTCCCACTTTCTTGTGTGGCTCTTCATTTCTTCTTAACTTCATTTCATAAGTGAGTAGTGATCCTATTAATTCATCTAGTGACAGTGTGTGGGGATCTTTGGACTCCTCAATTGCAGTTACTTTAGCTTCCCATGATTTTGGTAGGCTATTCAATATTTTCTTAACCATTTCTATATTTGAATAAATTTTTCCTAAGGATTTTAACCCATTTATTATATCAGTGAATCTAGTGAACATGTCACTAATTGACTCTCCTTCTTTTATCCTAAATAGCTCATAATCATGTGTGAGCATTCCTACCTTAGTCTCCTTTACTTGAGTTGTGCCTTCATGAGTTATTGCCAATTTGTCCCATATTTGTTTGGCATTGTCACAATCGGAGACTCTATTATACTCATTTGGCCTTAAAGCACAAAATAGGGTGTGCATGGTCTTTGCATTTAGCTGAGCACATTTTACATCATTTGAATCTCACTCATCTTCATCTTTAGGGATATCTCTTCCCTCTATTCTTTTAGTTGAGATTTGAGGTCCTTTAGTTATAATCCTCCATACCTCATAATCATTTGCTTGAATGAAAAGTATCATCCTAGTTTTTCAATAAGCATAATGTTCACCATTAAACATAGGAGGCCTAACAGTAGAATGCCCCTCTCCTACTAGATTGGTTGCCACATTATTGTGAGTCATTAGATCGTTTTTAATTCTTAGGAAGTTATTCCTTTATGATCAAAGAGTCCTTACTCTGATACCAATTGTTGGCTCTACCGAGAGGGGATGAATCGATTTTCTAAAGTTAATGGCTAATTTAAACTTAATTAGATCTAATTGCAAATAACGAATAATCAATATAATGTAATGCAATAAATTGAAAGAAGATAAGAAAAGGAAATAGCAAACTCAGCAATTTATAGAGGTTCGGTCAATCTCTTACCTACGTCCTCTCTTCTTGACCTCCTTGTCAAAAGCTTTCTTTCACTCTATCAATGGATGTTACACACTCCCTTTTACAGGTTAAGGAATAACCTTTCTACCCTTTTTACACAGAGAAATATTCACCCTTTACAAAGTTAACTCACAGAGGAATTCTCATCTTCCCTCTTAATTTAAGGATGAATACAACGTGAGACTTTCTTTTGAGGGTAGGATAAAAATAGCTTATACAAAAATTTTTACAACAATATCAATAAATGATGTTTGAAGACAAAAAGAATGTTGAAATGAAATTCTTGAGAATATACAGAATTTACAGCAATAATGTCTTGTTTTCTAGTGTCTTCAATGCTTGATTTTATACAGCAGGATTGGTAGTTGGAGTATTTAATGTTGTTTTTTCCGTTGAAGATTTTGCAGAAAGAGCCATTGGGAACCTCCAGTAGAGTGCCAGATCGATCTTCCATTATGACCAAATCGATCTCTTAGTTTAATTTCCTACGATTACAAAGCAACTTGAAGCATGCAGATCGATCTCATATTTGTAGAGATCGATCTTACAATTTGAAAATGTTAGTGAAGATCGATCTGTCGAACCAGCAAATCGATCTTCCAATCTCTTTGTTTGGGGCAAGATCGATCTCCAAATCGATCTAGCAAGTATTCTCGTAGAGAGGAGATCGATCTCTAACCTCATAAGATCGATCTTATAAACTCTCTATTTGAGTATAGATCGATCTGTAAGATCGATCTACTACCTTTACCCTTAGGAGATCGATCTCTTCCTAGACCAGATCGATCTCACAGACATTCTGTAATAATCAGATCGATCTTATAACCCTTACAGATCGATCTCTGCTTCTTCTTCATCCTATACAGTTTCTTTCAGATTTCAATCTTTTCACAGATCGATCTCTTGTTCTCATGAGATCAATTTCTCATACTAGAAAACCCAGGAGATCGATCTCTTATCCTTAAATACTTAGTTTCTGGTACTTATAACCTCTAAACATGTTTTAAATTATTTCTAAATTATTGAATTTACTTGTTTTGTCATTTCAAAATATATTAACTCAACATGAACTGGTTTAGCTCCAGGAATAAGATGAATGTGGTGGTTAATCTTTCGTCGAGGTGGTAATGACGTTGGCACAGCAAATACATCTTGTTATTCCTTAATAATAGAACTGATCATGGCAGGACACTTTTGTTGAGCAGTTGGTCGATGCATTTCTTCTGTATTAAGTGGTAGCAATTGGAAGCATGAATGGACGGAAGTAGAATTCACCAACTTGCGAAGCTGATGGAAATGTATAGGTGCGGAACGAGGTGTAGAGACCCCTTGCAATTTCACAGGCTGTGTCACACCCCACTTCTGGGAACCCTTCTATCCATACATTCTCTACTACGGTTGGGCTGTGAGAAGATGCAATTACTAAAATTCATTCATTTACAGCGAAAGATTTAAATCTTTAATTCACACTCCCAGGTATGTGTGTAGATATACAAAATCAATTGTATAAATACCATGTGCTTACATATCATCCCCATAATACTGTTTACAATTCCAAGATATAACTGTGCGATACGATAAATTAGATACAAAATACTCGTGTATACAAATCTTATACCTTTACGAAATTGTGGGAGCTATTCAACACAAAAGACCTAGAGACCACCGCTCTCTTACTTTTCAGTACCTGGAGGGGGAAAATAGTGGGATGAGCAAACCACAGCTCAGTAAGGAAATGTATGCTAGCAGGTAGATATCGTACTACCTACATAGTCCATGCATGCATAAACCAAAATCATGTTTTCGTTATAAATGGAAATATCATACGAAAAATGCATTTAAACATATATTTCTCAATAGCATTTTCGTGTAAATCGAATATCAAGCTTCCATTTAAAACATGCTCATAAATAGTGTCCTTACGGCACAATTGTGAAATCAGAGGTTTATCAAAAACGCAAAATCTCTTTCTTCCCTTAATTCACTTTTTTTGCAAATCTCTTTCTTTTCTGAGATTATCTCTGTTTCTCGAATCTCTGAGACAGGCATGAAATTTTCGGCAATCAAATATCCACGACATATGGTCATAGTCAGTGATCCCGAGCCTCACTGATCAGGTGTGCACAGGGCATCACTTCGCCTGAAGGGGAATGGGTCAGTCTTGCCCTCCGGCTCATCTCGATCAACCACATCTCCTCATATACTCACGGTAAGAATACGTCGTGTGTCATCTACGCGATACTCGTACTCACGTGCACCCAGCACGGTACATAGTATACCAACGGATAACTACACTGTTCTACGTACGACCGTGGACCCAAGTCCATACTCCAACTCCGATGGACTTTTCATCCTAAATCATGTCTCATATACCAGGCGAGCAAGCAACGTGACACACAGTCAACGCAAAGCTCCAGCGCGGTACGATCTATCGTTAAGGTCCAGCCCGTTCAAATGGTCGTCGGTTGGTATCTCCTTGGGTCCCAAACCCCCAGGTTTACCTCAACTCAACAAAACAAGTGCGAGCAAAGTTTTCGCACTTTCTCAAAATCCTCGCGCGAGTTAAAACTCCAGCACGGTACATCAAGGCATTAAAACGGGTGTGAGCTAGCGCTTCAACACCAAATCTCATCTCAAAACTGATAGGTGGCTATTTTCTCTTTTTAAAACTCAAAACATGTTTATTCATACAGCATGCCTCTTCATGCTAAAACATGTAAAATTAGCCAACCTATCATCAACATTTCTCAATCATCAAGATCAATGTAAATTAGAGAAAAACATTGAAAACATGCATATCATGCTATTTCCTTATCCTATCCCATTTCTCAATACATATATACATCATAGTACTTTTCATGCTTCCATATCATTTCATAGAATTTAATATCGTACTAGTTCTAGCAATATATCTACGAAATTGCTGTAAAATAAGCACGAACATCTCTATAGCTAACACACAGTCCCTTACCTCGCTTTACTTGTGTGCAACTATCCGCCTTTATGCTTCTCGCGTTCTCCTCTCGACTTTCTCCGGTGTATCATCCGAAACTGAAATTCATCCATCAAACACTCGAGTTAACGTTTCTAACTCTTGTTCAACTAAGCATTTATCCAATGCCTTAAACATACATTTTACCCCTTGTGGTAAATCTCACAATTTTATCCCAATATCTACATGCCCAAACCATGCCCACAACATAATCATCCTCTCAAGATATCTCATTCATCATTAATACTTCTACATTCCACTTTCTCACACTAGACCATTTCTAAGTTATATTCATTTCATGCCATCCTAGGTAGTTCTACCCACAAGGTGCACACCAATTAACTTCATAATCATTAACTAGATCAATGTACATGGATTTATGCACTAGAACTTACCTCATTGGATTTTCTCTTTGCTCCAATTAGAAATGCCCTTGTTGCTTAAATCCAATAAATGGAAAAAATGCCTCCCAACTATGTTGTTCTTCTCTTTGATGTGAACAACTTTGTCTCTAATAGTTTTTCCTCAAATCTTACTGAAAATGACTGGATTTAGGAGTGAGAAAGCTAGGTTTTTGAGTTGAAGTGGAAAGAAATGGTTTATCCCGAAAATCTGCAGATCCAACTGCTCCTATTTATAGTTTTAACTTGATGAGAACGATCTTCCTTGGGTGGAGATCGATCTGGTCCTCTAAAAATCTCTCTTTTCTAAGACATTTTAAAGGCAGGAGATCGATCTGTCGAGGCTTGAGATCGATCTGCTGTCAAACAGAAGCTTAAGGAGATCGATTTGGTCTGAGGGGAGATCGATCTGCTTCCAACCCGAGAGTTAAGGAAATCGATCTGATTCCCTTGGAGATCGATCTGCTCCATTCCATTACAACCTAAGAGCATTCTGGCTCTTCCAGATCGATCTCTCATCCTATGAGATCGATCTGGCCTCCATATTTCTAGATTTTCTGCAGTTTTTCTATAACAACTTCATTCAAAACTTCCCCAATTTACCTCCATAGTCATTTCCTCATTCATCCCTCCTTGAGACTTAAAAATGACATCCAATCACACTTAATACATATTAAAACTTGAGGGAAAATCTTGTATAACCAAATATACACGATATTACCTGAATGGAAATATACGCTTATGTAAATCTTTCCTTCCATTTTACTACACTACTCTTATTCCATTTCAATCACATTCTTCTCGTATTTAAGTTCATTTCTTCATACTCATTCATAATGCAACTTGTACGTATAATCACGATTCTTATTACAAGTGCGTACATAATTTTATGAACTTACACTGCGTATACTTCACATTTCAAATGTATCATTATACTTATGATTTTATTTACATTCCCATATTCCTATATACAGCTATACATATACGGGGTCTCACAGGCTGTCCTTCCCTCATAAACTCCATTGTTAAAGCTTTTTAATTATTAATGATATTGCCCTACAATTCCAACCATTGAACACCCAAAACAACATCAGCGCCCTGTATAGATAAAACATAAAAATCAACCAAAAACTTATAGCCTTGAATAACCAAGACAATTTAGGACATCTCCCTGAACATAACAAGGACTCTCCATTTCCAACCATCACCCGAAAATGGTTTAAAGATATGACTAGTAATTGCAACTATTGAACCAATGATTCCTGAATAAAATTGTGGGTGAACCCTCCATCCACCAAAATCTGAACAGTATGCAACCCAATATTTCCCTACAAATGGAGAGCTCTCGTAGAGTGTTGTCCAACAGAAGGATGACAACTAATTTCGGGTACAATGTCATCATCATTGCTCCATTCCAAAGAAGTATTCATGCTCAACAAGGAATGATCATCAATGTTACTATCAGAATCAGAAGTCATCAACAGAACATGTAACTTGCCTTTAAAATTGTGGTTGCAGTTGAACTTCCTCATCACAATTGTAGCAAAGCCCTTTCTCATGCCTCTCCATCATTTCAGCCACAGTAAGCTTCTTGATCAATGAGGAAGTTTTCGGTGTTATGCCGAAGGAACTACAGGAGTCGATGGAGTTGGCAATAATCCAGGTAATGGTTTCATTGTGTTACTGAAACGAGGCGCAGAAGCCTCAGTCAACTTGTCTTCCATTAGTCTAGCTAGGCTAGGAGCTTGCATTAAAGAGGATGGTTGAAATGTTCTAACTTCTCATTTGATATCAGGTCTTAAACCTGATTCAAAACTACTTTGGAGGAAAGAAACGGATACCCCAGTCACTTGATTGGATAAAGTCTCTAACCGGTGAAGATATTCCATTACAGTAGAAGTTTGAGAAAGCTTAGACAATTCTCCCTGAAGATCATGATACTGCAAAGGACCAAACCGCCTCAGCAACTCATCTGTAAACTCCTGCCAAGTAGTCAATGGTTGATTCTTTTCAAGCCATCAAAACCAAGCCAATCCTGGTCCATCTGAAGGAGTATGAGGTAAGGAATGAAAACAAAAAAGTAGCAGAAGACAGAGAGAAATATACAGAGGGAACTACTTGTCACATTACTTTCTGCTGAGTTTATACAAAAGATATTATGCATAGTAGTTGAGACATATCTCCTTAAAATAAGGAGTTTCAAAAATTTGTACCTAAACTCAATTAACAAAACCACTAACACAAGCAAGTAGAAGAACACAAAAAACTGTCCCTAGAGTACCATGGAAAAATCTCATTGTCTAACACTCCTCCTTGAGATTTTTCTTTGAGACTCCAAGCTTAGTACTCAAAAATTCAAACTTTCCTTTTGAAAGAGCTTTGGTAATAATATCTGCAATTTGGTCTTCAGAGTTGCAACACTTTAGATTCACCTCACCAACCTTTTCAGCTTCTCTAATTGCATGGAACTTAACATTTATGTGCTTGGTTCTTCCATGCTGAATAAGATTTTTTGTGATAGCTATAGCAGATTTGTTATCAACCCAGATTGTAGTAGCTTCATTCTGGTTTAGCTCCAAATCTGTCAAAACTTTTCTAACCCATATGGCTTGATTAGCTACTGCTGCGGTAAAAATATACTCAGCTTCAGTTGAGGATTGAGCCACCACATCTTGCTTTCTTGAATTCTAGGAGAAAACACCACTCCCAAAAGAGAAAACATAACCTGAAGTGCTTTTGGAGTAATCCACACTTCCTGCCCAGTCACTATCTGCATATCCTTGAAGCTTACTGCTTTCATTCTTTAAGTACCATAAGCCATAATCAACAGCACCTCTAATATATCGTAAAACTCGTTTAGTTGCACCATAGTGAACTTGGCTAGGAGATTGCATGAATCTTGAAAGCAAACTTGTTGAGTACATTATATCGGGTTTGGTGGAAGATAAATACAATAAGCTTCCAATTAAGCTTCTGTAAACAGAGGTATCAACTTTGTTTGCTTCATCATTCTTTGATAGTTTTTCATTAACCACCAAAGGTGTAGCTACTGATTTACACTTCTCCATATTGAATTTCTTCAAAATTTCCACACCATATTTCCTTTATGAGATGAAAATTCCAGCATCAACTTGATGGAATTCTATTCCAAGGAAATATCTCATTTTACCCAAGTCAAACATCTCAAACTTTTTCTTCATATCCAACTTGAATTGCTTTAGAGAGTCTGCATCACCACTTGTGACTAATAAGTCATCCACATATAATGAAACAATAACTTACACTTCACTTCCAAGCTTTTTTACATATAAAGTAGCTCCACTTTCACTTCTTTTAAAGCCTTGTTGTAGGAGATAGGCATCAATCCTGCTGTACCAGGCCCTTGGTTTCTGTTTTAATCCATAAAGAGCCTTGTGTAGCTTGTAAACCTTTTCTTCATTGCCTGCAACTTGAAAGCCTTCAGGTTGCTCAAGGTATATATCTTCTTCAAGCAATCCATTGAAAAAAGCTAATTTCACATCCAAATGATATATTTTCCATCCCATCTTGGCTGTCAAAGCTACTAAAATCCTTATTGTATCATATCTAGCCATAGGAGCAAAAGTTTTTGAAAAATCAACATCTTGTTGTTGTGAGTATCCTTTGACAACCAGCCTAGCTTTAAGCTTGCTTATAGAACCATCTGGATTTAGTTTGGTTCTGTAAACCCACTTTACTCCAATCACTTTTTGATTACTTGGTCTGTCTACAAGCTGCTAGGTTTCATTTTTTTTGTATCATATTGATCTCCTCCTCCATTGCAGCCCTCCATCCATCCACCTTTGTAGCTTCAACATAGCTTGAAGGTTCTAATGAAGCTATATTACACCGAACATAAACCACCTCTATTGTTCTTGTACCTCTGACTGGAACTTCAGTATCACTGTCAAATTCATCAATCTGATCTTGTAAAAGTCCATGTTGGATATGAGTTGTAACTTCTTCTTTCTCCCAATTCCACCTTGCAAGCTCATCAAACTTCACATTTCTACTGATTTGAATTTTCCTGGTTTTCAAATTAAACACCCTGTAGCCTTTGACATTGCTACTATACCCAAGACAGATCCCAATATCAGTTTTATGATCTAGTTTATCCCTCTTCACTTCAAGATCATAAGGGTAGCATATGCATCTAAAGATCTTGAGATGGTCCACTGGTGGCTTAACTCCATACCAGGCCTCAAAGGGAGTCTTATTCTTCAATGCTTTGGTTGGTAGCCTGTTGAGAAGATACACTGAAGTATTGACTACTTCTGCCCAAAAACTCTTGGGCAATTTCTTTTCAAATAGCATACATCTTGCCATCTCCATCATAGTTCTGTTTTTCCTCTCGCTTACTCTATTTTGCTGAGGAGTATAGGAAACAGTAAACTGATGCTTAATACCAACTTCAATGTAACGTCTTTCAAACTGGTCTGAAGTATACTCAGTGTCATTATCTGACTTCAACACCTTGATCTTGCAATTTACTTGATTCTCAACCAAAGTTTTGAATCTTTGAAACACACCAACTACTTCTGATTTCATCTTTAAAAAATAGACCCAACACATTCTGGTAAAATCATTTATGAAGAGAATGAAATACTTGTTGTCATTCAAAGACATAGTCTTTTGTGGTCCACACACATCAGTGTGAATCAATTGCAATTTTTTTGAAGCTCTCCATGCCTTGTTCGCAGGAAATGGAAGCTTACTTTGTTTCCCGAACTGACAAATATCACATACTTCCTTGCAAGCATTTATAATAGGCATGTGCTGAGTTAAATTTTTTCAAGACATTTCAGAGAAGCATAGTTAAAATGACCGAATCTTTTGTGCCAAAGAGTGGATTCATCAACTGAAGTAGAGAGACCATGCATCTTAGGTTTTTTCCATTCAACGGGAAATCTTTTCTCTCTCATTTTGACAGTCATAAGTTCACAACCAAAAGGGTCAAATATGATGCATGACATGTTTTTAAAGTGCAAGACATAATCCTTTTCAAGCATTTGTCCTGCACTTAAAAGATTTTAACTGATTTCAGGAACAAATAGTACATCATGAATGAGTTTTGTACTTGAGGAAGTTTCCACTGCAACAACGTCTTTTCCCTTAACCTCAACATATTCTCCATTACCAATCTTCACTTTTGAGATATAGGAGTTATCTAGCTCCTTGAAAATGTCAGCATCATGAGTCATGTGATTAATGCATCCACTGTCTATCAGCCAAGCTTTTTTGCTGTTATTCGCTGCATAACAAGTAGAAACAAAAAGCATTTCTTCATCAACCTCATGGTTTTCAGCAACTTAGGCGTGTGTTCCCTGTCTATTTGCTTTGTTTTTGCAAACCTTTTCCACATGACCAAGTTGGTTACAGGCTCTACATTTCACTCCAGGCCTGAACCAGCAGTGGTTTTCATTATGATTTTTCTTTTTGCAATGAGGACAAGGTGGATACTTTCCTCTCTTGTCTCTCCATTTGTGGTCATCTGCTTCTGTTTTTTCTTTTTCTTTTTTCACTCAATATTGCTTCCTACCTCCACTGCTGCTTGCTTGTTTTTCTTTTAGTCTTGCTTGAAAGGCTCCTTCTGTTGTTTCTTCAAGTCTGATAGCTCTTCTTTGCTCCAAAGCTTGAAAAGCATTCACAACTTCTGTCAAAGTTAGCTTAGAAAGATCCTTTGATTCTTCCAGAGAGGAAATCTTTGATTCAAACCTCTCAGGAACACTAACAAGAACCTTTTCCACAATCCTTTTCTCCAATAAATCTTCACCATGTAACCTTATTTGATTAACCACTTTCATGAGTCTATCAGAATACTCTTTGACAGTCTCGGTGTCCTTCATTTTCAGAACCTCAAACTCCCTCCATAGGTTAAGTACTTGAATTTACCTTGTTCTTTCACTCCCTTGGAACTCCTCCTTAAGTTTATCCCATGCTTCTTTGGCTGTTTCACAAGCCATTATTCTTGTGAAAATCACATCTGATACAGCAGAGTGAATACATGACAGAGCCTTGTATTTTTTTTCAACTTCTTCACTGTGTTGCTTGATTTGAGCAATGGTTGGATTTGCTCTTAAGGGAGGTGGATCTCTCCCTGTTTCAACTACATCCCATAAGTCAAAAGCTTTCAAATATGCTTTCATTTTTACTAACCAAATAGGGTAGTTTTCTCTTGTAAACATAGGTGGTGATGGAGTTGTAAAGCTACTAGAAGCCATGAGGCAGGTTCTAAAGTGTTTAAGGTTAAAAGGATAGAGGAAGGTTAAGGTTAGTAGGTTCTATCTCTCTAACTCACGGCCCTTAAGATCATTGTTTGAGCTCTGATGCCATAAAGGAGTACGAGGTAAGGAATGAAAACAGAAAAGTAGCAGAAGACAGAGAGCAATATGCAGAGGAAACTACTTGTCACATTACTTTCTGCTGAGTTTATACAAAAGATATTATGTGTAGTAGTTAAGACATATCTCCTTAAAATAAGGAGTTTCTGAAATTTGTACCTAAACTCAACAAACAAAACCACTAACACAAGCAAGTGGCAGAACACAAAAAAACTGTCCCTAGAGTACCATGGAAAAATCTCATTGTCACCATCCATATAAAAAGGTTGAAATAGACAAACGTTGGTCATCAGTAGCTTCGTGAAATTCAAAGTATTGATTTACTTTAGAAACCCAATCATGTGGATCAATTCCATTGAAGTGCGGTAGAGCGAGCTTGATTGCCTTCAACAATGCAACATTCACTTGAGAATTTCCATAAGAAATATCAAAACGGTCGTCACGAAGAAAGTTGCGATTAGCCATCGCTGGACTTTTATGACGAGTTGCCTGATCCAAGCGTCCCTCAAGGTTTGTCAATTTCAAGCTTATTTCCTTCATAAGAGAAGAGAAATTCATCAGTTGTTCTTCATGCACCATTAACCGCAATAAGCACTCCTCTGCCATTCGAATTTTGGTTCGTGTTCCGTCAGCCATGGTGGTTTGGGAACGAAAGCACCAATTTGATAAGGTGGTTCAGGCAAATTCTAGTCTTGCTTGTGACTCCAAGAATTAGAGAAGAGAAAAGATTTTGGTTTCTGGAAACTGGCATGCCACCTTCATGTCTCATTCTTCTGTTTTATATCATTGGAAGCTGATTTCCCGCTCATTACAACTAACTTCTAAAGAATTAACTACTAGCGCCTAAATAACGGGAACTCATTGACTTCCTATACTCTATACAACTGTCATTACAGCTGGCCATACATAGCCTGAAATACATCCTTCCCATTCACGCACGTGCTCTGTTTCCTCTAATCCACGTACACCTTCCTTGATCTCCTTCCATTTGCTTCCATCCTCATGACATAATCATCTTGCCACCCTGGTCTTTGGCAATACCTTGTTGATCTGCGTGGCTGTGCTGCTTCCCTATCAAACTCATTTGAGGAAACAACAATATCATCTAAAGGTTCTACCGAATGACTGGGATATTTTCAAACCCCAACTCAAACCTTGCTTGCATTTTTTTGTTTTTTTTTAAATAGTTGCAGTTAAATAAGCCCTTAGTCTGTTTTGTCTACCATTTGATTGTTCTCTGATCCTGTTGATGTTTCTGTAGAATAAATATAAATTTGATATATTCTACAGAATAAATCCACATGAAAGTCTAATTTTATGAATTAATTATATGTAAATGACAATGTATCCAAATCTTTTTGTAGTAAAAAAACAATAATGAAAATGAACTAATAGTTTTGTTAACAAAATGTTTTAAAACAGTTGGAGTGTCTTTTTTGACAAGATATATGCTTTTTTTTTTGGGAACATCCTTCACCAGATAAGCCAAATAGACTATACCAATGTAGTATTATGTAGTTGGTGAAATTGTCTTCGATTGTTTGTAAAAGAAAAGAAATAAAAAAATAATAATTAAATCAAATGGAAAAAAGAGGGTCTCTATTCCTCTAGACGACGGCGTCCTGGCCCACGTTTATGATCCACGTGCGTGGATAAAACATCCCAAAGAACGAACGCAGTCGTTTTGTAGATCCAGGTTAAAACGAAAGACTGACACGCAGTAATCGACTCGAACTCTAATTTTAATCGGATCAGAAATAGAAATACATTACTTGAAGAAGAGCTGAAAAGATTCGACGATGGAGCACGAAACGCAGCAGCAAGGAAATCTGAACAACCCAACTGCCGATCAAAATGCGGCTTTAATCAGCTCCTTCATCGAAATCACTTCTTCTTCCAAAGAAGAAGCTCTCTTCTTCTTAGAATCCCATCAGTGGGACCTCGACGCCGCCGTTTCGACTTTCCTCGACAACAATTCCACTGTTGCACGTCAACCGCACCCGATTGCTCCTCCCCCTTCCCGCGACCATAACAACTCACCGACTTCCTCGCCGTCTGACTCCCCTGATTATTCTCCCTCACAATCGCCTACTCGCTCCCGCTCCCCTTCTCCTGCCTCTGCCCGCCCCAATCGCGCTGCTTACCAGCTTCGGCCTCGCCGCAACACTGATAAGAAACCATCTGGTACCAACAACGCTCGTGGCGTTCGGACCCTCGCCGATCTGAACCGGATCCCTCCCGGTGGGTCTGACAGCGATTCCGATGAAGCCCAGGACTATTTTACCGGCGGTGAAAAAAGGTTTAATTTTTATATTTGGCCCTTAATTTTGTAAATTAGGCAAATTTTGTTCTTAATTGGTTATTTGGGTTAACAGTGGGATGGTGGTTCGAGATCCTTCGAAGCATAACGATGTGGATTCGATTTTTAGTCAAGCGAGACAAGCGGGAGCTGTGGAAGGATCTGATGATTTCTTTCGACCATCATCTTCGGGCACTAGAAGCTTCACTGGAACGGCTAGATTGCTATCTGGAGAAACTGTGGCACCTGCTCCTCCGCCACCACCTGAAGTTGTCACTCACAATGTTACTTTTTGGAGGAATGGGTTTACCGTTGATGATGGGCCCTTGCGTCACTTGGATGATCCTGCCAATGCTTCCTTCCTGGAGGTAATAGTAATGTACAATTTGCTTTGTAAACAATGTGTTGTGATATTTAGTATCTATATATTTGCTTGTTTGATGAATTACAAGAGTTTAGTTGTTAGGAGAGTGTTTTTTAGATGTTCCGCTTTTAAGTTTAAATCAATCAGCTTTCGAAGTGTAACTCTGTCATGAGAGTATTTGATTATGGAACTTGCTTTTATTTGCCTCTCTATTTGGTTCATAACCCCGCATCTTAGTAACAGAAGTTTCCTTCATAGGTAAAATTGAGGTGATTACATATTTCAATAATCTTTAACTTCCTCGATATGAAATTTGATTTTAAAATTTGATGCATGTGTGTTTGCGTTTCTGCTAGAGCTTCTTATGCATTACAAATGCTATGTGCTTATTCTTAATCACACCTGAATGCAGAGTGTGATGGGGTCTCAGTGTCCAAAAGAGCTTGAACCAGCTGATCCAAGAACAAAAGTTGATCTTCACCTCTTTAGGCGGGATGAAAACTACTCTGTGTGTCCTTTATATCTTCTCTTATAGGTTCTTTTTATTTGTTCTTTTGCCTGCTTCTGCGTTTATGCCCTCTGTGCCCTTGTTTTCATGCAGGAACCAAAGAAGCTCCAAAGTGCGTTTCAGGGTGTTGGAAGAACTTTAGAAAGCAGTAGCAGCACCCCCAGCCCTACTCCCTCTGAGCCAACTACTGCTGCTGGTAGTATCACCACTGCACCTGTGCCATCTATGGGCCTGGTTGTGGATTCATCATTTCCAACGACCTCTATTCAGCTGAGGTTAGCGGATGGTACTCGCATGGTCTCACGCTTCAACTACCATCATACCATCGGAGATATCCGTGGCTTCATTGATGCATCACGACCTGGTGGAGCAGCAAACTATCAATTGTTGACGATGGGGTTCCCTCCTAAAAAACTGACTGATTTGGACCAGACAGTAGAGCAGGCTGGCATTGCTAATTCAGTTGTTATCCAGAAATACTAGCGAAGGTTTTTTTTTTCCCATTTTTTCTCTTTATCACCGTGACTCGTTGACTCCACAATACAGCATGCACACTAAACGTTTCTCTATTTTTCTAAACTGTTGGGATTCATGTGATACCAGGAAAATTTGCTCTTGATTTTCGGGTAAATCACTATAAAGTATTTGAGAGGTTGCATGAAAGTACAGTATCA
Source organism: Firmiana major (assembly GCA_033439115.1). Lineage (NCBI taxonomy): Eukaryota > Viridiplantae > Streptophyta > Magnoliopsida > Malvales > Malvaceae > Firmiana > Firmiana major. The sequence goes on from CM065911.1 coordinate 11,310,743, forward strand.
GTTCAGCCTCATATTTGTAAAACTGATCACTTTCTCAAAATTGAATAAAGTAATGACTATTAAATATTTTAAAGTTACCTCCTCAAGAGAGTGGTAAGTTTATGTAAAATATAAGAATGGTAAGTGTTATTAGAATGAAGTGTGTCTTTCAATTGTTTTAGTAAGGGGATTTTGGCAAATGACTGGTGCTGTTGGTATCTCTTGGTAAAGATTTGTGCATTGTTTGGAGGCTGTATTTTTTTTTTTAATGGACGAAATTCGAGCCAGTAGCATCCAACGTTGTTGGTGGTTTGACAAGAATCGCATTGAGCAAGAAGTGGCTGGCTGGAAGCAACCGAAAGGTGAGCTGCCTATCTTAGCATTTGTTATATGCAAACAGCTCATTTGATTCTGTTTCAAGTTCTGGTTTACCTTCTATCTATATGTAATGTACAACAAATATAAGATATTTTCCGTAACGGTAGGCTTCATGAGATAAAATATAAGCCAAGCTTGTATGTTTATCGACAAATTACCTGTTTATAGTATGGATAATTATTTGATACATTGCTAATGGAGTTTGTAAACTTCACAAACTGAGTTATCGGATGACAATATATTTTTGTGGAGTTTAGAAATTTCAAAGGTAATGTATTGAATCATTATTCTTATAGTTTATGTACATAGAGCCGAAGACAATTGTGAGAAATTATGCACGGGGAATTTGTAAGAATAAAATAAATTATGAAGTAAAATAAATAAGTATAATAACTTTTAAATATTAAATAAATTTATTAAATTGTTACAATTTTATGGAAGGTAATACTCCAGTAGGCAGCAGGTACATAGAAACGATACAACGTTTGGTTCACACGGTGTTCGACCTTTTGAACGTATTACAACTTCCATTTCCTATCTTTTGATAACTTCGATAATAGTGGTGGTTTTTGCCAAAATTGTTGGTAAAATATATGTAAGTGGCGGATTATTTAAAATTATTGATAATAGTGATTACGCACGGTACTGAAAACTATTAATAGTGAATAAAAGACAAAATAAAAATGTTTTAAACATGGATATTCAATATATTTGACATAAAAGATATATTTACTATGTGAATTTTGCATTACAATTTTTATTGACAATTAGTTAAAATATTTTTATGCCTAATTGTTGAAATTATTAGTAATTATTGTCTTCATACTAAGTCAGCATAAACTCTCTTTTTTCAACCATTTTTATTATAAGTAATATGTTTTTTTAATTCTCGTCATATCTTTTCAAATGATTTCTTTTAAAATATTCTTTGGTCTTTCTATAACTTTGATCATTTTTTCATCATTCATTACCTCTATACTTCTAACTATAGTTTCCTCAAGTTTACATTAAGCAAGTTATGTATAATATTAATTAAATATTTAGAAACTTGTTGTGAAAATGATATAACATCATTTTTTTTATTTGAAACAATTTTTCAGGTATGTAATTGAGAATTGAGTTACTTTTTCATCAAGAATAAATAATAAGGCATTGCTATTATCCTTATGAACTTATACTTTTGATAAAATATAATTAATTATAACTGAAATTTAGTTGAATAAAAAACTAAATGATTATACAATCAAATCCAAAAGATTTACTACTTTTTAATATTATTTGTACAAAATTTACTTAAATTAATATATAATGAAGATAAAATTTAACAACTTACCAATGATGTAAATCGGGAAAGTCAAGTTGAGCTCGGCCGTACAAATATAAGCATGTTTTAAACGGATCAAAAATTATAAGTTCAGTTCAATTTAATCAGCGGATCAAGTCATTTATTTTTGTAAAAATAAAATTTACAGAAATATCATTAAAATTCACAAACAAAGACAATTCAAATATAATTACAACCCATTTACAATATTTTAAAAATAAATAATTACAATACTTTAACCCGTATACACCCCTACTTACAATTGGAAGTTAGATTTGGCTACTACAATCTTTGCTAGAATAGTCTGCATTAACTTCTAAGACCTTTTTTACAATATAGCGCATTATAATAATGTGTCAATTTGGATTATAATATGTCGACATGTGTATTTTTCAGTTATGTATAGTACTAGTAACAAATATTTTTTTATAATTTTATTTCAGCATATACACTAGAATATATGTAAGAAGTATTCATATTTATTACCTTGCATAAATTACCATGTATGCTCTAAAGGATGTCCACTATCAATCTCCTAGTTGCAATAACATATCTTTGAAAGATATGATTTCTTTTGCTCATGTCACATACTCTTCTGTTGAGTATCAGCAACAATTTAAATGTATTATCATCAAAAATTATAATTTGTATTTTTAAAATGTACTACATTTTATTAAAATTTGAAACTATTGTTTTAAGTGCTTCTATAAATTATCTATTTTTTTAAAATTTATTTATTATTGGTAATATTTAATTTTATGTTTAGAATTAAAATTATTATTCAGTACACCACTATTAGAGTTTTTACATTCCACAAGTAAAGTTAAGATGATGACATATACAATCACTTTATTTATTTTAATTTTTTAATATTTTCATAAAAATATGTGTCACTATTTTAACTTCGCTTGCAAAGTTTAAAAACTCCATTGACATTGTATTGGTTAATAATCTATAAAATTATAGCAAATTTAGGTATACTAAGATTTTGGTAAACACTCTATGCTGATAGACATACTTACAAGACTATATTGGCAAGATCTGACTCGTTGAATTTGGATCGAAATCGGAACCTCTTCCACTCCAATTTGGTTGTTAAATGAATTTGAGAGGCTTTTAAGACTGAAATCTCGAACCAAAGTAATTTGGTTTGATAAAGATCCAAAATTGATTTAGTTGCCTTTTTTTTTGAAAATTTTCTTTTTATTTTATTTTATTTTTTATTTCATTTTCTAAACCTATAAATGCCTCCCATTTTTTCATTTTCTCTAAACCAAATCTCTTTAGTTTTGTCAATTCTTTTAATTACTCAAATTCTCTCAAATTTCTTTGTATTATATTGTATTATATTACTTATAAATTTTTTGTTATTTACTCTTTCAATTTACTTATCCTACAAATTTGTCTCTAATTATTCCAAAAAATGACAAGTTTTTGCCTTTCATCATCTATTTCTCATGTTCTTACTCGCATTCCCAAATTAAGAGAAGAATCTTTTAATGAAATTGAGCCAAATTTCATGAAAGAGGAGAGAGGGGGGGGGTCCAGTCCAAGGTCAACAAACACCACCATCCACCACCACCAATGCTGTCACTACTACAGCATTGTCTAGCCGTGCTAAATGGTGTAAGGTATGGGATCACTTTGATCTTATGCAAAAATATGGTACATTTGAATATAGTGTGTTGAGTTAATTTATTTTGAAATGACAAAACAAGTAAATTCAATAATATATAAATGCTTTAAACATGTTTAGAGTTTTTTTAAATACATATCAGTACCAGAAACTAAGTATTTAAGGTTGAGAGATCGATCTCATGAGATGAGAGATCGATCTCCTGGGTTTCCTAGTATGAGAGATCGATCTCATAATAATATGAGATCGATCTGCTAAAAGATTGAAAACTCAAAGAGACTGTATAAGATGTTGAGGAAGCAGAGATCGATCTGTAGGGGTTATGAGATCGATCTGTAAATTACAGAATGTCTGAGAGATCGATCTGATCTAGGAAGAGATCGATCTCTTCTAAGACAAAGGCTACAGGTATTAGATCGATCTGTAGATCGATCTATATTCAAACAGAGAGTTTATGAGATCGATCTCTTGTGGATAGAGATCGATCTCCTCAAAGTCAGAGAGTTAAGGAGATCGATCTAGGGTGATTAAAGATCGATCTCCTCTCTATAAGAATACTTGCTAAGATCGATCTGGAGATCGATATTGCCTCAAACAGAGAGATTAGAAGATCGATTTGCTGGTTCGACAAATCGATCTCTACTAACATTTTCAAATTATAAGATCGATCTCTACAAATATAAGATCGATCTCCATGCTTCAAGTTGCTTTGTAATTGCTAAGAGATCGATCTGGTCATGATTGGAGATCGATCTGGCACTCTACCGGAGGTTCCCAACGTCTCTTTCTGCAAAATCTTCAACGAAAAAAACAACATTAAATACTCCAACTACCAATCCTGCTATATAAAATCAAGCATTGAAGACACTGAAAAAGAAGACATTATTGCTGTAAATTCTGTATATTCTCAAGAAATCTTTTCCAACATTCTCTTTGTCTTCAAAGATCATTTATTGACATTGTTGTAAAAATTATTGTGTAGAAGCTATTTTCTCCTACCCTCAAAAGAAAGCTTCACTTTGTATTCATCCTTAATTCAAGAGAGAAGATGAGAGTTCATCTGTGAGATAACTTTGTAAAGGGTGAATATTTGTCTGTGTAAAAAGGGTAGAGAAGTTATTCCTTAACCTGTAAATGGGAGTTTGTAACAGCTATTGATAGAGTGAAAGAAAACTCTTGACAAGGAGGTCAAGAAGATATGACATAGGCAAGAGATTGGTCGAATCTTTATAAACTACTGAGTTTGTTGTTTCTTTCCCTTATCTTCTTTCAAATTATTGCACTACATTTTATTGATTATTCTTTGATTACTTACAATTAGATTCAATTAAGTTTAAATTTACCATTATCTTTAGAAAATCGATTCACCCCCCTCTCGGTAGAGCCAACATAGTGTTGTTTGTAAATTATGTAAAATCAATTATGCTTATAAAATGGTGGAAATGCAAGGGTACAAGTACATTTTAAAAACATAAATTAGATGAAAATACATTGTAACCATTAATTAGGGAGAGTGCTGCGAGATCTGAGAATTTCAGACATATTTTAATTATTTAATATGAACTTGAAGTGTAATTTATTGAGCTAAGTGAATTGTGGGAATTATAATTGGAGATTTATATGTTAAGTGTTTAAAATAAGTGTGAAACTAAGAGGTCAGATCGATCTTGGGGAAGGAGAGATCGATCTGGTGAGTTAAAAATGACAAGGAAGGAGGAATTTAAGGAGCAGATCGATCTCCAATGGAAGAGGATCGATCTCCTTATGATTCTGTTTGAGAGAAGATCAATCTCATGAGGAAGGGATCGATCTCCAAATGTTTCTGTTTGAGAGAAGATCGATCTCCTCAAGGAGCAGATCGATCTCATAAAGCTATAAAGAGATCGATCTCACCCATCGACAAATAGATCTCCTAGGCATAAAATTGCGCCAAATCGTCTCCAAATTCAAATGCAGATCGATCTCACCAAGAGTCAGATCGATCTCCTACCCTCAGTCTATATAAGGAACCCTTGCTTTCTCCTGCAAATTTATTTTCTCTCTCTTCCAACCCCCATTTTCACCGAGCCCTAGTTTTCTCACTCATCCAAAGCACCCATTTTCGTCCAAATCAGAGGCTGTGGCAAGAAGGAAAGTTGTTCCTCATCAAAGGGAGAACAACATACTTGAAAATCGTAAGACAGATTGAATCGAGGTAAGAGATAAACTCTCCACAAGTTTTGGGTAATTTCTAAACCTCGATTTGATATTTGAGATGATTTTGGTAATGATAGTTGTTGGCATTGTGTTGAAGTAGCTGGAAAATGATTAGGGATTGATGAAATTTCAATGTAGTTAGAGTAATGATGATATTTAGCAATTTTGGTAATTTTGGAAATTTTGAGCTATAAATGGAAATTTAGACAATGTGGTGAATTAGCATAGATAATTTGGCATGAGAATTGTAGGACGTTGAGATGTTGTGAATGAGATTGTAGTTTGGGGTAGAGTTACGAAAATTAAGAGATTTGAGGTGTTACGAGCAATTATGCTCGATTTTGAGAATTTAGGTTACTTTGATGATGAATATTGATGTTTTAACATCGTTTGGACAGCTCGGGAGTTCTAGGGTGGAGTGCGAGACTAGTCCGTGACAAAGGGGAAACAATTGCACTATACGAGGTGCAAAGAGATAAGGGAAATTAAATCGATTGTGTATGTGATTTGAACTATTATAGCATGATTTGTGATTTATAAAACAAGCATGTTTGATGTGTTGTGTTTTGATGAGAATGCACGCGATTTTTATAGCCGGTTGGAGCCCAATGTTTTTATGAGTTTATAATTGGGCTCTACGTTAAGGCGATCTTGAGATTTGAGAAATGTGTGCTTGTTTTGCCGGTTAGGACTCGGTTTCAATATGTTTTGTGTTGAGTACAAAACCGTTTTAAATGAGTTTTATGAGAGAAAAACCATTATGAGTTCTACGTGAAGGCAAACCTGTCTTATGTGATAAAGAATAAGGTGTGTAATTTTGAGTACACACCGGGCATTGCTCTGGTAGCATGTAAGCCTGATTCTTCTCCGTTCTGGTAACGTGAGAAACCCCATTCTGTGGCTATGCCACGTATATTTGGTGGCCGTTGCCACGTGAGAACCCTATTTAGTGGTCGTTGCCACGTGAGAACCCTAATTGGTGACTGTTGCCACGTGAGATCCCCCATTCTGTGGCTATGCCACGTATATTTGGTGACCGTTGCCACGTGAGAACCCTAATTGGTGGCTGTTGCCTCGTGAAACCCTATTCTGTGGCTGTGCCACGTGTGAATCTAAATCAGTGGCTATGCCACATATATTTGGTGGTCGTTGCCACATGAAACCCTATTCTGTGGCTGTGCCACGTGTGAATCTAAATCAGTGGCTATGCTACGTATATTTGGTGGCCGTTGCCACGTGAAACCCTATCTTGTGGCTGTGCCACGTGTGAATTTAAATCAGTGGCTATGCCACGTGTGTTTAGTGGCTGTGCCACGTGTATTATTATTACAGTGATTTTATCACCTTTATTGAGATAGCGATTATCGCATTGTTTTCACACGCTTGTTATTGCTCTAGACTGAGCCTTTTTACTTCATGTTTTCACATGATTTGAGATATGAGAATGTCGTTTTGAGTACTTTCATGCTATGGTTTTCAAATGAGTATAATGAGTTTCACATACAAATAAATATTTTGTGATGTGCATTTTGGTTTATATAATGAGTCCCTTACCCCCTTTACTGAGCGATTTAGAAGCTCACCCTGTTTTCTTTCCCCCAAATTTCTTCAAGTGAAAAAGGGTTTCCCTGCGACATACGGAGTAGTGGCTAGTGGATGACTTGAGCTCCAGGCCATATATTGTATTTTGAGGTATCTTTTATCTTTTCATGTACCCAGACAATTATCGTAATTGCACACACTTGATGTATAACATTGTATGGGATGTATTAGGATTAATTAACTTAATATTGAGTAATGTATATGATACGATACATGTTATCTAGTGATGAGATCCTGAGGTATGATAAATATGATTATGCATGACACTGCACAGGAATGCACCCTTAATTGTGAATTGATGAGTAAAAAACTTTTAAATTTGCCCTATTTTTCACGTTTTCGGAGCGTGACAAATGCCCAAAGACAAATTCATCCAAAAAGTGGAACTATTTGGGTGTTTAAAAATGACAAAGCTTTACAGTGTTTAATTAAGTTTGTAATTAGATGTGAACAACTTTTCACAATATATGAAAAGAAGGGATACCTAGAATAAGTTTATTAATATTTATAACTTGCTTATCAATCTATTTCTTAACATACATGAGGAAGTGATTGCATGAAGATGTATCTAGAATATAGGATATTTTTTATTGAACTTAAAAATGTTCCATGTAAAGTTTTTAACTAGTGATATTTGGGCTAGTACTGTCATTGGATTGATAACAATTGGTGCATGCAAAAACGTATTTTATCTTTAGATCATTTAGTTTAATCACATAGTTCATTTACTATAGTTCAATTTTATTAGTAATGTTTGTAAATGTCACGACCCAAAACTACCTAAAAATCAGAGTAAATTTTTCACGTTTTGTTATTTTCTTTCATGCTTACCTGTCCTCTGATCGTGACCACACTCCACTAACAATTGGGTTGTGCGTCAATGTCAGTCCCACCATTCATTTACCATATAACTTAATTCTTTCTCAGTCATTTATAAGTGTTTACAATATTTATACATCCCCTAAAGTTACTTACAAACATGTTACTGTGTTATGCTTATTTAGATACAATATGAACAAGTGTATATACCTTAAATGATGGGCAGCGACGGATATTCCGGAATGCAATACTCAGTCGCCTCAACATCTACTGGAGATTATCTGTGTGAGAAAATGAAAGGGGTGAGCACATCAAGCTCAGTAAGGCAATCCTACGAACAAGTAGGTAACCATACTACCTACATGAACGTGGTGCCATACATAAACCACCCTTTCTCCACACATTTTAAAACTGATGCTATGATTCATGATGTCATGTAAAACACGTTCGCATGGAAAATTCAACATGCAACTCTTTCAAATCATTTCTTTCTCATTTAAAATTTCACAACAAATCCAGGACTCGACCCATCCCTCGGGTGGTCCTGACTCACACAAAACCATGAAAATCAGTTTACATCACACATGGGTTTAAAAAGCATGGAAATAGCATCATGCAAATTTAGTTTAAAACCCAGTTCAATCATCGTCAAGATCATCAACATGCGAGACTAGGCAACATCTGTATATCGGTAATAACTAGGACTATGGCCATGTGTCCTCGGGAGTTCCTCTGCTACACGGATCCTAGTGTGCGAGTTCTCACCATGATCGGGAACCGCCCAAGAGGTGGGTCAGTCCATCTCATCAGTCTTATCCGATCCCACGCATCCGAAGATACCACGTATCCGAAGATACCACACATCCGAAGATGCCACACGGTACATCGTACTCCATGCTACTTGCACGGTACAACGTACTCTGTGGATCCATATCATATCTCTATACTCATGCCATGTCTCAAAACGCACGTGCGAGCCTATTTAATCAGTGACACACAGTCTACCCGATACTCCAAGCACGGCTAATCGAATGTTCTCATAAAATCAGTGCGAGCGATACTCAGCACTCTCATCAAATCAAGTAAAACTAGTACGAGCTAAGCTCTAGCACTCTGTATGCAAACCATCACGAAAATCATATATATATATATATAAAATCTGGTGCGAGCGAAGCTCTAACACCCTGTCTCAAAAATCATATAAAATATGGTGCGAGTTAGACTCTAGCACCGTATCACGAAAATCATGTAAAATCAGGTGCGAGTTAGACTCCAGCACCAATGCATGTAAAACTCTAGTGCGAGCTCTGCTCCAGCATTAATGCATGCATCACACAACTCAAAATATTGTGCGAGCTGAGCTCTAGCACGTCACATGTCAATAAAAACACATAGGCGGCTCTGTTTCCTCAAAACAGTTTTCAAAACAATTTCCTCATTGAAAATATGCAATGCTGTGCATTTTTCTTTCAAGGTTAGCCAGCCTACTCATGCATGCATAAAAACACCTCCAGAATGAGCAGGAACCTCTTGTTCTTGCTCCTCTCAATTTTTCCTAAAATTGTAAATTTTATCCTTAATAAGGGTATTTTGGTAATTTGCCCATTCGGGGCACTAAAATTATTAACTTACTTCTAGACCCTTCAGATAATTTAAAAGACTGCATATGACTTTGAAATTTCGTAAAGTTTACCTCTAGCAGTCCGTAGAATTCCCTTACCTTATTTTTCTGCAGAGTCTGATCTTTTCTTTTTCACTGTTGTCTCGTCACGCAGTCCGATCTGCTCCCAATCCAATGTCCGGAACTGCGTATAAATATTCCTCAGGTCAGATATCATACAATTTAATTGTATTTCCTATTTTATGGGTTTAATTTAAATCATTGGGCCCATTTACCCCTATTGGCCCGATTGCACCTTAATGGGCCTTAATCGGCCTTAAGCCCGTTTTCCACTTAATTTTCACATTATCGAGGCCTATTGGGCTCATTGGACCCACCAACAATTTATTGGGCCTCGTTCTAACTCTCGAATAGCTCAATTTATTATTTACGATAATTTATCCGACTTTCCAAAATTTAATTTAATTAATGCAGAAATTAAATCTGAAGCACGCATAACGATGCAAATTGTCGTAAATAAGGGAAACTTACCTGAGATTCCATGCTAGTACGCAAATCGAGGCTGTCTCGAGCTCTCGTTTGACGTCGATTGTCGAGCTACACAATTTCATAATTTTTTGGGTAAATTTCCAGTCGATTAATAATTAAATAAAATATTTCAAAATTCAAATCGGTCAATTTCGACCGCTACTGACTTACCCATAACTCGATTATATCGTCGGGGTTTTTTTTCAATTTTTTCTCTTTTTCTTTTTCCTTTTTTCTCCTTTTTTCCTTTCCTCATTGGCTGAACCGGTTCGGTCCGGTTCAGACCCGGTTTGAAACCGCCGGTTCACCCCGGTTCACTCCGGTTCGACCAGTTCAGGGTCTTGCAGGCTGGTTCTTCGCCGGCTTCTGCCGCCAGTGGCTCCGTCGGGCCGTCCGCAGCACGAATCTGCCCTCGGTTTCGTCCAAGGCCGCCTGAAAGTCGCCGGTCCAACCTCTTCTCTCCTGCCGTCGAAACCCATTTCTTCTTTCCGCCGTTTTCGACATTTGCCGACAGTTTCGCAGGTCGTGGCTGCCACCAATCGGCTCATCTGCGCCTCGGGGACGTTCGGCTGTGGTCGGTCGGAGCCGAATCATCGCCGATAGTCGGGAATCGCCTTCTCTTCTCTCGGTTTCGTTTCTCTTCGTTCCTCTCGTCGGTGGCCGCCGTTCGTGGTTCCTTTAGGCCGGTGGTGGCTCGGGCCTCGTCGGGCTTCCTTCCTCGGTCTCCGTCGGCCATCGATCGCCGGCAAGGGGCTCGGCCTCTGCTTCGTTTTTCGTTTTCGCTCTTCCTTCTCTCTCCCCGACCAGATTCTGATTTTTTTTCTTCTTCTTTTTTTTAACTAATTAATTAATTATTTATTTATTTATTTTATTAATATTTTAATCATTAAAATATTCACAATATTCTACAAATATCTACAAATTTCTTATTTTATTCTAAATTAATTTATTTAATTTTATTTAATTTATTTAATTTATTTTAACCTTTTTCGGTATATTTTTTGATTATTTTCGGGATGATTTTTCTAATTAAAAATTTCGATTAATCCCGATTAATTTCAATAAATTGATATCTTGATCAATTTAACCCAGAATAAATTTATTTCACCTTTATTGACCAAGATTTCTCAATCCATTATTTTTGATAATTTTTTTTATTGAATTTATACCGATTTTTGATCTTTTGACCATTTTGCCCTTGCACGTGTTTGAGAATTCCATTTCAATCATTTTGTATTTTTAACTTTCATATTTTAACTAAAATCGGGTCTTACAGTAAAATTTATTGCTTTGAAAATAATTTTTTTCCATTATTCTATATAATGCATCTAATAATAATGCGGTTATTTTGATTTAGCTTAATAGCTAAATGTACTCTCAACCTTTTGTACAAATGGATATAAGCCTTCAATGTTTTATTGCATATAAATCAGTTCATAAACTTTTATTTTACTATAAATAAACTTTCAACATTTCAAAATCATACAATTAAGTCTAAATATGTTAAATGACACTAACTATCATTTGGACATCTTACATGGAAGTTGACGTGGATAGCTTAGTTGGCTAAGACGTGACATGTCATGTTTGCAATACTAACAGAAATTAGTGTCATTAACAGATTTAGACTTAATTGCATGATTTTGAGAGATTGATGATCTATTTTTAGTAAAATAAAAGTTTATGAGCTGATTTTCATGCTATAAAACGTTGAAGGCTTATATTCACTTTTTACAAAAGAATGAGAGTATATTTGGCTATTAAGTTTTTTTATTTTAATTTATATTTTAAATCCAATTTTAAATGGATCACTTTTCATGTTGGATGTGCATGCCATATCATTAATTGGTGTCTTACAAATGGTTTTAATTATAGCGGTGCATCTTCAATTTAAAAATTCAATATTTAGTAAAATGGATTTGTCTGCATCACAAATATGAATGGAAATTGATTTGTCAAACAAGTGGAATTATTCTCATTTTATTTTAACTTTCGGTGGAAACAAAATAAAATTCACTCCATGGATTGCTTTCTTTTGTTAAACCTTTTAAAGATTTTATGAAACATTTTTTAATATTACACTCTTTTTGCCCTGTAACTCGATAAAAATTATTAGTATTTTATTGAAAGATTGTGTTGACTTGTTAACTATTTTAAAACTTATAGCTGAAAATTTTATTGTTAACATTTTTTTACCACAATTTTTTTTATTCCTTTAGTTTTTTCAATATTTGAAAAGTTTTTAAAATTTAGAAAAATGATAATTTAGCTAATTTTGTGTATGACATGAAAAATTTTAAAAATATTGTGAAAAAATTCGTCATATTCATTACATCGTGTCATTATTATAATCTAGTCAATGAGAGGAAAATATAGAAACTTTTTTAATATTATACTGAATTTCTTGGAGTGATATTGACGACCAAAAGTCATTAATTTATGATCTCTTTTGAGAGTTTTTTCTTTTTCTTTTTCTTTTTATGACAATGAGAAGGATTAATCTAGCCAACATAGAGATGATTCAGACAACAATGTCGATAGTGGAGGACGAGGAATTTTAGATGCAATTAAGGCGATAATAAGGAAGAGATTGAAATTGAAGGAAAAAAAAAAGGGTCAAACATTGTCATCATCCAATGAAGTCAAGTAGCTCGAATCAACATTTGCAACCGGAGAAAAAAATTGATCTCCTCTAATGGTGGAAACAAAATGAAAGACAATATTTGATCTTAACTTTCATACCACAAGATGTTTTTGCGGTTCAAGATCCTCCGTTGCATTAAAATCCACATTTTTCGACTCGTGGAAGAATAGTTGGACATTATCGATACAATCTTTCTCTAGCATCATTATGCATGCTCACATGTCGTAAAGATTGATACAAAGCCAAATCATGGAACCAGGAACAAAAGATGAGTTCCATAAGCATACTTTCGAAGAAGAGAAAGAAATTTCAAAGAAAATTCTTATTAATTTTAAACAATAGTTTTATTTCTTCTTTGTAAATTGATAAGTTGCATATTATACATATTAATTGTTATATTTTTTCATGATTTAAATTATTTTATATGCTTAATTTTTGGATTTGACTTATATTTTCTATTTTGTATTGTGAATGAAGGAAAATGGACAAAATGGATTAAAAGCTGCAAATTCTGCTCAAGTCACAAAATCAGAAGAAATCTTAGAATTCAAGTCAAGATCTATCACTTGTAGCTGAAGTTGACTGAAACAGTCTAAAGATGGCAAGTGGAAGATTTTAATTATTAAGGAAAAGATATGCAATTTCTGTCTTTGGCAAATGGTGGAAAAAAGGAAAGAAGTTTAATTGTAATCAAACTCAATCAGAGAACTTTCCTTTGGAGACAGATTCTGGAGCTAGGATATTTAGTATTTATAGACTAAGAGTGGCTAGGAAAAAAGAGAGAAGGCTGAATCTTCATATATTTTTATTTTTTCTTTAGAGTTTTTTTTTTCTGAACTTATGGCTTGCTAAATCTTTAGTCTAGCCAAAGGATAATTAAAGTTTGGGTTCTTTAAGAATTGTGAGATCTAATTAGTTTTATCTTGTTCTCTTATATCTTTATTATTTATATGTCTTTTGTTCTTGTTTAAATTATTTTTTTGATTGATTGTGCAAAAAGGGTCCTTTGTTCAATTGTCAGGATAATATATCACCAATTAGAAACCTGAATCCGTAATTGTTTAGACATTCTAATATAAGTGGTAAATAACATAATTGATTATAGATAGATTTTCAATTCTATGTTAAGAAGATATATAATCTAGCTTAAATGAACCTACATGTGCGTTTGTTGGTTAGAATTAGTAGTCTCTCTAGTTTTCAATGCTGTTGATAAATTAAATCTTAAGATCGTATTTAAGGTTGTTTAACTGACAAGAGAAATAATTAGAGATCGTATCCTAATTATCGAAGAAGTAAGGAGGGATAGGTTGTTAGGCCGTACCAATAACCATAACCAATTTGGTAAAGATTAAAAGAATTTATTTTTGCATCAATGATCAATTCTATGAACCCATTCTAAGATTATTCATTTAGTTAGATGTTTTCATCATATTGATTTTTCTTTGCCTACATTTTAGTTTATTAATTTTTCTTTTTATTTTCATTACAACAAATCCCCCAATTATATTTTCTTTTTAAATCTTTTACAGAAAAATAAATCTAACAAATCTCTTGGAAAATGACCCTACTCATTTATACTGCAGTTTAAATTTATTTTGAGTAGCAATTATTATTGTTGGTCTCGACAACCACCAATTTTTGGCGTCGTTGCCGGGGATTGGTTTTTAATTAGATTTATTTTACTGCCTCATTCTTTTCGTGCAGGTATTGAAGAAATAATGGCTGAAGAGGAGCAAAAATTAAGGCAGTTGACTGCACCACCTATCAATCAACAACCGCTCTGCATTCATTATCCAAATTTGCAAGCAGATTTTGAGTTAAGATCGGGTCTGATCCATTTGCTTCCCAAGTTCCATGGTCTTGAGAATGAAGATCCTCACAAGCATTTAAAAGAATTTCACGTGGTATGTTCAAGCCTAAAACCACAAGGAGTTACTGAAGAGCAAATTAAAATGCGAGCTTTTTCATTCTCACTAGCTGATAGAGCAAAAGATTGGTTGTTCTATTTACCTCCTGGTTCTATAACTACGTGGACTGAAATAGTGAGATTTTTCTTGAAAAATTTTTTCCCTGCTTCACGAGCTGCTAGCATTAGAAGAAAGATATGTGGAATCAAGTAGAAAGATATTGAGACTCTTCACGAATACTGGGAGAGATTTAAGCAACTTTGTGCAAGTTGTCCTCAACATGGGATTTTCGAACAACTCTTAATTCAATATTTTTATGAAGGGTTGTTACCCATGGAAAGAAGGATGATGGACGCAGCCAGTGGAGGTGCGATAGTGAACAAGACTCCTAGAGAGGCTAGAGATTTGATTTCCACCATGGCTGCCAACTCCCAACAGTTTGGATTCAGACAAGACATACCTCATAGAAGAGTAAACGAGGTAAATACACATTCTCTTGAAAGTCAAATAGTTAATCTAACATCTGTTGTTCAACAATTGGCTATAGGAATGAGAAACGTACAACAAGTTAAAGCCTGTGGAATTTGTGCTGCTACTGGACACTCAACTAACATGTGTCATACACTTCAAGATGAACCTCATGAGCACGCAAATGCAGTTGGAGGATTTCCATGTCCACCACAAAGGAATCATGATCCATATTCGAATACTTACAACCCAGGGTGGAGAAATCATCCCAACTTAAGCTACGGAGCAAGGCCTCAATTTCAGAATTCTCAATATAGCCAGCCTGCTCCACAACTACAGCAACATCAGCCATCCTCAAGTTCAGGTACGTCTCTTGAAGAAATTGTTAAATCACTTGCAATTAACACATAACAATTTCAACAGGAGACAAGAACAAGCATCAAGAAGCTGGAAGATCAAATGAGTCAACTAGCTACTTCTGTGAGTAGATTAGAATCTCAAGGAAAATTGCCCTCACAAACAGTTATCAACCCCAAATAGAATGTCAGTGCAATGACCTTGAGGAGTGGAACCCAGTTGAAGGAACCTAGCAAGACAACCCAAAAACACAATCTAGAGGAAGAACCTGAAAAAGAAGTTGTTGCACCCCTGCCACGGTTGGATCAACCTAAGGAATCTAATGGCGAGAAACAAAAAGCTTTTATACCAGTTCCTCCTTTCCCTTATAGATCATCTAAATCCAAAAAGGAGGAGGAGGAAAAGGAAATTTTTGACACCTTTCGCAAGGTTGAGGTAAATGTCTCTTTACTTGATGTAATTAAACAAGTACCTCGATATGCTAAATTTCTCAAGGAGCTGTGCATCAAAAAGAGGAAATTAAAAGGTAATGAATTTGTAAGCATGGGTGAAAATGTTTCAGCTGTCATTCAGAAAAAGTTACCTCCTAAATGCAAGGATCCAGGTATGTTTACTATCCCTTGTAAGGTAGGTAATCTTAAAATTGAAAGAGAAATGTTAGATCTAAGAGCTTCAATTAATGTCATGCCTCTATCTATTTTTAAATCTTTGAATGTTGGACCATTAAAAGAGACTAGTGTGATTATTCAACTTGCTGATAGATCTAATGTTTATCCTGAGGGTGTCTTAGAGGATGTTCTGGTGCAAGTAAATGGATTGATCTTCCCTGCTGATTTTTATGTGCTTGATATGGAGGATGATGACTCATCTAGATCGTTAATTTTGTTAGGAAGACCTTTCTTAAAAACATCTAGAACCAAAATTGATGTGCATGATGGTACACTCACAATGGAATTTGATGATGAAATCATTAAGTTTAATATTAATCATGCCTATGAAAGCTCTGTGATTTATAAGGAAGAGATAAAAACTTTTCATGATCATATGGTTTCCAAGAAAAATTTTATGTTGGTCAGAAAGTTATATTATCTCATTCTAAATTAAAAATATTTTCTAGTAAATTTCGTTCTAGATGGTTAGACCCTTATGTTGTTACTAACGTGTTTCCTCGTGGTAAAGTTGAAATTCAAAATTTGGATACAGGTCAAATCTCTAAGGTCAAGGGTGATCGTTTAAAGCCTTTTTACGAAAGTTTACAAGCACATGAAGTGGAACAAATTGGGTTGGAATGTCCAACATATAACTGAGCATGATCATGTCTAGCCAAAAACTTTAAAGAAAGGCGTTGTTTGGGAGGCAACCCAAAATTTCTCTTTATTTTTTGTTTAGCAAATATTTTTTTAAATTTTTATTATTTTATTAGATAAGATTTACGTCTGTTTTTGAGTTATAAAAAAAAAACATTTTACAGAAGAAGTGTTTTGATAAGGCGTGCCCACGCCCTATTCCAAACCCTCTTCTGCCTTTGCTAACAAAAAAAAATTACAGAAGAGCAGTAAAGATAGGGCGTGCCCACGCCCTATCCATACATTTCTTCTGCTCAAAATAATAATAATAATAATAATAATCATAATAATTAAATATTTATATATATATATATATATTCTTCTCGCCTCGGCCCCTATTATTATTATTATTATTATTATTATTATTATTATTATTATTATTATTATTATTATTATTTTCTTCTTTGCATGCAGAATCCTTATTCCCGGTCCCTTCCCCGAGCTTCCAGCCCGATAGTTTCCTTTATCCAACTCCTGTTCACGGTACAACCGACGGCGACCGCTCTTCCAGCAACACAGCAATTCCACACCCGAGCCCCTGTCGGCAACAGTGAGCTCGACATCTCCAACACTGGCAACACCACCGGAATTCAGCCTCCTTCTCGATTTTTCGACATTATCCCCATTTTTCGGTTCCAATCATCAATCAACAGCTCCTGTTCACAGTCCAATCTGCAGTTCAACCGAATCCAGCAGCTCCGATCCCTCCCTTCTCGGCACCATGTCATCTTCATCTTCTCAATTTCGGCGCACCAGCCAGTCATCTCATCTCGCCTGTCTTAGCAGCTCCCATGCACCAGCAGCCGCTTGCTCCCCATTGCACCATCTTCACTGACATAAATAGCCTCACCCTTCCCGCGAGACCCCTCCACCACAGCAGCCAGCGAAAACCCATCTCCAGCCCAAGTATAATGCTGTCTATATAACGAGGCGAGAGAGGAAACGAGACTATGATTATGTGGTTGTATAATCTTGCAAATTGCGATTGAAGATTCTCGACTCCCAAGTTCCCGAACATCATCAGCACTGGCACCGGTCATCTTACAGCACCCATCGGAGCTGAACCGCAGCTCCATTTCCACCGACATCAACAATCTAGGATTTTATTTTATTTTCATTATTTATTTTTGCTTTATTTTTCAGAAAAAAAAAAAGACAGAAAAAAAACTTTGTTTAGGGATTGTTTTACTTAATCGATAAATTTTAGCTATACCATTTTTATTATTAATATTATTTGATATGGTGTAGTTATTTTTACTTGAAGATTAACAATCACACGGGGTGAGGAATTTTTTTATGGGAGTGGAATTCAAGGAGCTTTATCCTTTCGTAAGCATGCTCGGATTGGCCAAGTCGTGAAAATCAACGCAATGCTTTACGGTGCTCAATCTTTTTTAGGGAAGTTTCCTATTTCTCTAAATTCTTTTAAAGTTAATAAGCAATTATTTTGGTACATTGGGGACAATGTATAGTCTAGGTGTGGGGGAGGATATTTAATTGTGACTCTGATATTTGCTTCATTTTTCTTTCATTCTTGATTAATTTTCATGAAAGTTTTTGCAAATCTAAAAAATATTTTGTTCCAAAAGGTACATTAGTTATTGTTTGTGATTTCTTTGAATTCTAAATTTTTTCAATGCTTATCCCACCAAAAAAAATGATTTACACAGTTTTGAATTCTCATTAATACACTATGATTAATTTCTTTTAATTCATTAGATGAAAAAAGTGTATATGATCTAGCACATATAACCCTTTTTGGTGAGAATTGAGCCTATGAGCATTCATTACATCATGCTCTATTTCTTTGTTTGTGTGATTGTCATACATAGTTGACTATTCTAGAACTTGCTCTATCATACATGTCTCAATCAACCCCTTTGATGAATATGATGCGATAAATCAAATAAGGGCATTTAGGTTAAATTTTTTTTCTTGTCATTATACCTTTTCTTTTCAAGCCTACCTTATTATTATTAACCCTTAGAGAAACCACTTTGAGCCTAGCCTTTTCTTTGGATTAAACCACATTATAATCCATGATAAACCTTTTTTTGTTGATTTTCCCTCTTTTTGAACCTTGAATTGAAAAATCATATAGACTTATGCACATGAAACTTCAAAATATTTCTGGAAAGATTGCATATGTTGAAAATTTAGTATTTCAAGTTATTGCTTTTATTGAGTTCTTCTCTTGAAAAAAAAATTGAAAAAAAAAAGAAAGAAAAAAATGAAGAAAAAAAAGGATGAAAAAAAATGTGGAATAAATGAAGAGAAAGAGAAGTGTAATTTTTATTGCTTGGCAGTAAGTTCTGAAAATTATGTGATCGAAGCAATCTTTTGAAATCATTGATTTGAATTTTGTGAGAAAAGTTTTGTATGATTTTTTCAATTTCTCTAACCCAAAAATCCCTTTATCATACCTTACCCAAGCCTCATTACAACCCTTTTTAGACCCTTAGATTTTTGCATCTTAATTCATTCATTGGTGGAAGAGATATGATGAATTTGCAAGCCTATGGTAAGAAATCTTCTATGTAGTGACTTGAGAGTTCATTGATATATACCCTAAACACTTAGAGTGTGATGAGTGAAACCCAATTGCGAGGGTGTTGGATCCTATGTACTTTATGAAATTAATTGAGTCATTAAGGTGCTATTCATGTGTGTTATGAGAATTTACTTTAAAAATTTATGTTTTAATTATTAAAATGAATGTGTTTTGGATGAGCATAGGAAGAATATGAAGGAATGATAAGAAGAGATTATGAATTTAGACTAGTGTATGCTTGAGGACAAGCAAGGTTTAGGTGTGGGGGAATTTGATAAGTTGCATATTATACATATTAATTGTTATATTTTTCCATGATTTAAATTATTTTATATGCTTAATTTTTGGATTTGACTTATATTTTCTATTTTGTATTGTGAATGAAGGAAAATGGACAAAATGGATTAAAAGCTGCAAATTCTGCTCAAGTCACAAAATCAGAAGAAATCTTGGAATTCAAGTCAAGATCTATCACTTGTAACTGAAGTTGACTGAAACAGTCTAAAGATGGCAAGTGGAAGATTTTAATTATTAAGGAAAAGATATGCAATTTCTGTCTTTGGCAAATGGTGGAAAAAGGAAAGAAGTTTAATTGTAATCAAACTCAATCAGAGAACTTTCCTTTGGAGACAGATTCTGGAGCTAGGATATTTAGTATTTATAGACTAAGAGTGGCTAGGAAAAAAGAGAGAAGGCTGAATCTTCATATATTTTTATTTTTTCTTTGGAGTTTTTTTCCTGAATTTATGGCTTGCTAAATCTTTAGTCTAGCCAAAGGATAATTAAAGTTTGGGTTCTTTAAGAATTGTGAGATCTAATTAGTTTTATCTTGTTCTCTTATATCTTTATTATTTATATGTTTTTTGTTCTTGTTTAAATTATTGTTTTGATTGATTGTGCAAAAAGGGCCCTTTGTTCAATTGTCAGGATAATATATCATCAATTAGAAACCTGAATCCGTAATTGTTTAGACATTCTAATATAAGTGGTAAATAACATAATTGATTATAGATAGATTTTCAATTCTATGTTAAGAAGATATATAATCTAGCTTAAATGAACCTACATGTGTGTTTGTTGGTTAGAATTGGTAGTCTCTCTAGTTTTCAATACTGTTGGTAAATTAAATCTTAAGATCGTATCTAAGGTTGTTTAACTGACAAGAAAAATAATTAGAGATCGTATCCTGATTATCGAAGAAGTAAGGAGGGATAGGTTGTTAGGTCGTACCAATAACCATAACCAATTTGGTAAAGATTAAAAGAATTTATTTTTGCATCAATGATCAATTCCATGAACCCATTCTAAGATTATTCATTTGGTTAGATGTTTTCATCATAAATTGTATTATGTAAACAATTTTAAATCTTCCATTATTCTCATATCAAGCTTCTTGTTAACTCTAAGGCAAAATTCATTGTATATTCCTTAGTCTCAGTATAATAATTCCTTCTTTGTGCTAAACTAGTAATTACCTGACCTTTGTAGAGCTTACACATAGCGGTCTTAAGATTACACATTTTGTATTCATAATCACACCATTTGAAAAAAAGAAAGAAACCCTTGGGAGTTCAATTCTAAAAGTGAGAATTGGGTAGTGATAAAAGTTTATAAAAGTTTTCTCCTTAAGCTTTAAAATGAAGAACTGTTAAAGGTTTTTTTCTTAAACCTACAAAAAGGAAGAGGTAGTTTTTCACCATGAATTTAGAAAAGGGAAAGGTTGTAAAGGTTATCATTGAGCCTTAGTAAAAAAGAAAGTTACACTTGAGCTTGCAAAAAGAGGGTATGATTGTAAAGTCCATTTTCATAGTAAATTTGGCAATTCCTTAAGGCTGCTAAAAGGAGAAGATGTAGGCAAGGGTGTCGAATTTTTTTGAATACCTCGTGTACAATCTCTCTACCCCTTCTCTATTTTCTTTATTTGCAATTTGTTTGTTTAATTGATTGAATTGTCGATATAGTAGGACAAAACTCATAGAGAATTTAGTTTAGAAAAAATAAACTTTAAGATTTAGCAATAAGAATAACATATTCACCTCCTCTCAGTTTAGGTTATTAAGCCAACGAGAGACATCTTGAATGCCTCGTGAAATTATTGGCATGCATGTAATATAAAATTATGGTGAACTTCAATAAATTCATGAAGGGACTTGAGTTGTCTCTGACATAAGATGATCTATAAATAATGATGTGAGACTTAGGTTTATAAATTCAATTTCCTTTTTAGAAAAGCCGATCCAGAAAAAAAATTCTAACAATGATATGACAAATAAAATTAATTACATGCATATAAACAAAATCTTAATATATAACACATTTGGTGCTAGTGAAATTAAAGGAGAAAGATTGGTTGATGTTTAAACTAAATCTAGACTCTTCATTGTACTTGCTAGTGATTAAGTTTAAGGGAGAATGCCTACATTACTTTGCACATTATAAATTTGTTTTGAAAATAGTTGATATTATGAAAAAGTGATATTTGATTAATTAATGTTATTGTTATCAAAGTTGTTTAGTGGCCTATGATTAATGAAATTGGATTTTTATTGATTGTTTTAGATTTTTTATTTTTAATTGTTCGTGTAATGAAATTAAATAGGTGAATAATATATTAATATTTTCTTATTAAATTACTTATTAATTATTAATATATAAGAAAAAAAGACCTCGATTTTATATAAAAAACATAGTCTAATTAATAAAATGAAATGATTGTGGTTTTCTTCTAACCATAGTCTAATATCATATATTATGTCACAATTATAATTGCAGTCTAATATCATAAATTATACCACGATCATAATCGTAGTATAACTACTTACAAAAAAAATGTAGTGTATGTTACATGAGAAAAAAACTACGTTAGATTATACTATAATTAGAAAAATGTAATTTCGTCTTAAACCATGTTTTTTGAATGTAGTTTTTGATCTTTTTTATAGTAGTGATGCGAGAATCCAATTTTAGACAAGCGATTAGGTTCTATGACTTAATAGATCATGACAAAGTAAAATAAGAAGAAAAAAGTGGATAGGTAGGAAAATAATGGTTTTTTTTTTATAACCTTTCATAAGATGAAAATGGGTGGATTTGTATTTTCTTAAATTTATTTTTTTCAATGAAAATAAAATAATCATTTAAGAAACTCAATCATTTTATTTACAATTTTAATTTTGTTCCTTTATTTTGATAATCCATGTTAAGGAACTCCTAAAAAAAGTTAGATAATTTCTTTGATAAGGCATTGAGAAGTTCATATTTTAGGAGGGTTTTAGAAAGAACTTATATGTTGACAATGGTTTGTGTTTGCTTTGTATTAAATTGTGTAAAATACAATTAGTGTGTAATTATTTGTATTAATATGTTAAACATCAAATTGATTTTTAATGTCCGTTAAAACTATATTTTGTTTTTATAAAAAAAATTAATATGTATTATTTTTATATTTTATTAGCGTTTTATTTAATGAATTATTTCAATAAATAATTTAACGACGGACAAAGTCAAAATTTGAATAATATCTTTATGCCTCTTTAAGGTCTTAACTGATGTTTTATGTGCAGAATTAAAGAGGTAGTGGTCAAGAAGACACTAAAAAGGATGAAGACAAAAAAAAAATTGTTGGACTCGATGATATTCTTATTGAAGTTTGGAAATACTTTAGAGAAGTAGGAGTTAGGTGGTAGACAAATCATTTTAATAAGTTTACCGCACTAACAAGATGCTTAAGGATTGAGGGAAGAGTGCTTTAGTATCTCTCTATAAGAACAAGAGAGATATTTAAAGTTACTCTAATTATCATGGCATAAGACTAATGAGTCACACAATGAAATCATCGAAAAGAGTGATATAACGAAGATTAAAGAAGAATGTAGAGATATCGGAGAATCAATTTAGTTTTATGTCTAACCGATCAACTATGGAGGCAATATACTTAGACAATTTATGAAGCGTTTTGAGTATAGGGTAAAGATCTTTATATTGTCTTTATAGATTTGGAGAAAAAAATTATGATAAAGTGCCTAGAGAGATGTTATGATAGTCCTTAGTGAAGAAAAGAATTTCATGAAATATATTGAAATAATTAAGGACGTGTATGGAGATACATGAATACATGTAAAGACGTGTGGAGGAAAAATAAATAAATTTCCTATCAAAATAGGACTATATCAAGGGTTGATATTAAACTCAATCTTGTTCATTACAGTAATTGGCGAGCTGATAAAATTTGTCCAAGATAATGTGAACTTGGTGTATAATGTTTGTAAATGATATTATCTTATGTGCTGATACTAGAGCAGAAGTTATATGAATCTAGAGCTGTAGAGAGAGACTTTGGAATCAAGAGGATTCATATTAACTAGAAAAAAAGTTGTATACATGGAATGTAAAGTTAGTTTAAATAAAAAGGAAGATTAAAACACAGTGATACCAGATGGAGCGACGATTCTTAAATAGGATCGTTTTAAATATTTGATATCAATAGTACAGATGGATGAAAAGATTGATAGTGATGTGATCTATAGGATCCAGGCTGGTTGGAGTAAGTAGAGAAACGTTATACATGTGTTGTGCGATAAAAGAATTGCTATATAGTTGAAATGTAAGTTTTACAAAACAATTGTTAGACCAATATTGCATATACAGAAGATATGTATGGTAGAAATGTAAAAATGTTGCGATGAATGTGTGGATATATGAAAAATGATAGAATGAGAAATGAAAACATTTGTAGAAAGGTTGAAGCAACTCTTATTGAAGACAAGATGAGTGAAAGTCGTTTACGTTGGTTTTAACACACAATGTAGACTTATAAAAGCTCCAATTAAGAAAATGGAGGTTATGAGTGATGCTAAAAGAGTCAAGACGAGGGAAAGACTGAAAAAAGTCTTGGAAGAAAATTATCAGGAAAGATATGACGAAATAAGAGTTGAAAGAATAAATTATCTTAAATAAGAATGAATGAAGGAAGAGAATTCATACTGACAACATAATATAAATTTATATATTAATTCATATAACTTACCTTAATATTGAAATAAAGTCTTTGATAATGATGATAATTAGTGCTTTTGTCATTTATACCATATGAGTCTAGTTATCTGAGCTTGTGGTTCAATTCCTTTGGTTAACAAAGATGATTGTACCTTGTAGGAGGAAATTTTAAATAAAAATGTTACCCTTAATACTTGAATATGACATAAGCATTTAATTGATTGCCAGATATAGTATTCGGCAACTTTTTAGAAATAGAAATTTTTTGTATGAATTTAAATGCTGTTGGTAGAATAATAAAGTTTTTTGGTTTATAAAAACCAAGAAATAACAGTGATATATATATATATATATATATATATATATATATATATATATATAATATAAAGACTTGATATTTAATGCAAATGGTAGTGAAAAGTTTTAAATTATGAACGAGATTAAAATTTTATCTTATTAATTTTGTTTATAAAATTACTAACCTATTTTTTTCATTTTATACATCAAACATGTATATATGTTTATTTGCATTAATATCGATGTACTTCAATTTTTATATGTATAAATATATAATAATTTATATAAAATTGAAAACATGTTTACAACCGTCTTTTGGATCGATTTGTTAAAAAAAATTATAATATAATATAAGAATTGAATTCGAATTTAAATAATTTCATTGTCAACAACCACCCATTTATAAAAAAAAATAAAAAATAAAACATGTCAACACATTTCTATCATTATCATATTCAAGATTTCATGATTCAAGAAAGTTTAAAAACTAGACTTTATCCATATATTGGATGGCTGATGGATTTTTTTTCCCAAGATTTGGTGGAAGTTAATTTATTGAAATTAAATTCATCATTAGAAGCTAGTAATATTCTTAGACCTCTAATCATAGTGGTTATAATTACGACATGATATTAAAGTTATATATAAATTTAAGAAAACTAAAAAATTATTGTATAATTAATCTATTATTCAAATTTTAATGCAATAATTGTTATTTTCTATTCCAACAAATATAATTTAACAAAACGAGATATATATATATATATATATACACACACGGAGGAGAAGAGTAAGGTTTATCTGTTACAGTAACTAGTACATTGAATGAAAACAATAATTGTAAGTTTTTGCTACGTGGGAACTGGGCACTGGGGAGAGGACACTCTCAATTAACAATTACAAAAGCCAGCATGAGCATGACTAGATGTTGGTGGTGCTGACGTGTTCTTTATTTGTTTTTTTTTTTTTTTAAATTTGTAATATTAAATACGATAGTATAAAAAATATAAATTAAAATTAAATAAAAAATTAAAAATTAAATTTTGTATTTCTGATTTCTGATATCGAAAAAAATTTAGGTATTTTAGATCAGGCGAACGAAATTTTATATACACAAAAATTACTGGCTTTTTCTCATTTCTCTCTTCTGTCTCTCCTTCTTCTCCTACCACCTAGGGTTTGTTTATTTCTCTACTCCCCTCCCTAAATTCCTTAAACCTTCACGTCTCTCCCCTCAATTCTCTAGTCATTTAAAAGAAATAACCCTAAAGAATCCCACCTTTCTCACTTTTCTATTCACATTCCTTTCACAATTCCTTAATAATAAAATCTAGAACCCTTTCATGGCCAAGACCAAACCTGGGAAAAAGGACCTTGATTCATACACTATCAAAGGCACCAACAAAGTTGTTCGACGTATGTTTCTCCCAAAACCCATCTCGTAGTTTTCCTTTTTTACATTTTCAAAAAATAGAAAGACGAAATTCGTTTCTCTGATTAAAATTTAACCCAGAAACCTTTTTGGGTGGGGAAATGTCTTGAATTTTTTTTGGTGGTTTGTTTTGCAGCTGGTGATTGTGTGCTGATGAGACCATCGGATTCAGATAAGCCACCTTACGTGGCACGCGTAGAGAAAATCGAGGCCGATCATCGGAACAACGTCAGGGTTCGAGTTCGATGGTACTATCGGCCGGAGGAGTCTATTGGAGGGAGGAGACAGTTCCATGGAGCCAAGGAGCTCTTTTTATCAGACCATTATGATGTGCAAAGTGCCCACACCATTGAAGGAAAGTGCATAGTTCACACTTTCAAGAACTATACTAAGCTTGAAAATGTCGGCGCTGAAGATTACTTTTGTAGGTTTGAATATAAGGCTGCCACTGGTGGCTTCACTCCGGACCGGGTGGCAGTGTGAGTTTCGATTTTTCTTGTGTTTTTCGGTTGAGTTTTGGGTAGTTTTTTTCAGTCTTTTATGTGTTTTTCGAGTGTGTTTAGATATTGGTTATTGATTAATTTTTTTCCTCGTGGGATTCCCTTTTGAAGGTATTGCAAGTGTGAGATGCCATATAACCCGGATGACCTCATGGTGCAATGTGACGGATGCAAGGATTGGTAAACTTGTTATCATTTAATTTCATTGTGTAATTAATTTGGACTGTAAGTTTCCCTTTTGTGTGTGCGCCAGCGCGTGCACTTGTGCGTGCGCAGAAATGTAGATTGATTCATTTATTTTTAGTGCTTTTGTAATGATCTCTGAGCTGAAAGAGCTGCAAATTAATGTTATATTTAATTTGCTCAAGGTTAATGGCTACATCACAACTATGATGCATTTCACATTTAATTTTAAGTCTTTCTAAGTTGTTTAACTTGACTGCTTGTCTGTCTTATGTAAAATTTATCTATCCTTTTAGGCTGTTATCATAAAAAAAAAGTATTTCTTTTTTCTAGTACTATTTTTGAATAATCGATAGCTCTTGAAGCAGAAAGATATTTGCATATATTTGTTTTTGTTCCATATCCAATGCTTTGAATTCCTCGTTACATTATTCATGGAACACAGAGTGATGAATGAAATGTGGTTGAATTTGAGTTTTCCATAATTGAATAGTGGGTAGTGTATTCCAAAGTTAATGATGATTGCTTAAATAGCATTTTAGTATTCCAAAGTTACTTTCCAATAATGACTTATTTGGTCCCTATTTTATCTATGAAAATCTACTTCCTATAAAGCCATGGCTTTGTAGGGACTGAAGGTAATTAATTTAACGCATTGTAGCAAGCTGTAATTGTAGATTCATTAAGACATGAACAAATATGAGCTAGATTAGCTTCAATTCCAATTCAAAAGAGAAATTTCTATATTTCCCCCATTATAAATCCTTAAGCAGGTTTGCTAATGCTATCCGATCACACTTCTCTGCTCTGTTTTCTTCTAACATGGTCCATTCCCGTATTTACATTCTATGTTAATTTCTAATATCTTCTTTCGGTTTTAATCCCACCTAACTGACTGTGTATCATGGTAAAACCCAGTCTATCATGGTAAGCTAAACATTATTAGATCTTACATTTGGTTCATTCATCTGCTTTTCTCTGTGGAACTCATACTTAACATGTTGGTAGTATTCCTTCATGGGCAAGACTTTTGACTGATTTTTTTTTTCTTTTTAAGGGGTTCGGGGTGGGGGGGGGGGGGGGGGGGGGTTACATTGATGTTTCTTACTTGGCTTTTTGACGAGGTCAGGTTTGAGAAAATTTAGTAACTTTATGGTTTAGAGTTGGATAAGGTTTAGAGTGAGATAAAAGATCACTGCGAATGAATAAATATTTTAGTTAATTGATATTTTATGGCAAAAAGAGTTTCTGGAAGGAAGGAGTTAGTATGCTGTTAATATCTCGCAGTGGTGCAGAAACGAGGATACTTTATATAAGGAAAGTTGGTGAAGTGGCTCTAATTTGTTTTAAGGATATCTATTTCAATAAGTGGAGACTGGAGAGTTCAAATAAACTGCAAATGTATCAGAGAAAATTGTAGTAAATAGCTAAAAAATAGAATAGAGAATTTAAATGAGACAAAAAGGACGGACAGAATAATAACATTTACATTTATGCCCCAAAAAGAGAAGAAATTTGTCACTTGACTGAGTAAAACTTGTTGATCTATACAGATAAATGGGAAAGCTCAAATTGTAGTCTCTAGAAGGGGGCATAAAAAACACACAAAAGAATACTTGAATCAACAATAGAACCTTTATATCTCCTCTAAACTTTAGACTTCACTAGATTATTGAAATACCTCAAGTGAATAAATTATAAAAGTTTAGCCTACATAAAACAATGATAAGGTTGATTGTTTAACTCTAAAGTAATTGTGGCTTAACCATTTAACCTTCTAGGTCATTTAATGTTACAAAAGCTAATAACTACAACGACAAGAGCAACTGACTTGTCTTGCATATTGGTCTGGAGACACAGAAAAGTAAGTATGTTTTATAAGAGTCTTTTGAAGATTGCTAAAGTTCCCCTTCACTAAGAACATAATGAGTTCGAAGTCTATTATATAACTAGAAATAACATACTGTGCCTTAGTTGTGCCTGTTAAGATTGGCAGAGCTGAAATACTTTGGTTCTGCCTTTAGGAGTGTATTTTATTTAACCATTTAAACTTATATTGCCTAAATTAAATTTTTTCTTGTAAAATTGGCATGCCAATATAAGTCTGCATTGAGTTGTATTTCTTGCTACTTCTAGGCACTTATGGCTGGAATTACTATTGTCTAGTTGATAAGTAGATTGTTTTGTTCTAGCAATCTATTGATCAATGTTTGACTTCAAGCAATGTGGGTTTAGGGTGGGGGTAGCTGCCCACACTGTAATCTTGGAAAACTAATTTTATTGTTAGTGAAAAATCTGAAATTTCCATGATCCTTGTGTTGTCCCCACTGAGATTGTTAGTAACAAACCCCAAATTTTTTGTTCCTCAAAATTCAAAGTATGGATCTTTTATAAGATTGGAAGGTATTTGCATGTATTAACTAAATAAAAAAAGTAATTGAGTATGTGAATATAAAATTATTATTGGTAGTTAATATAACTTTTTTTGACATTAGTTGAAATTAACTCTAAAATGAAAATTCAAAAAGTTAAGAAGACTCTAGAAAGAAGGAAAATTGTAATGAAAAAAAAAAAAATGAAAGAATCCTATTATGGAATTGAACAGATGGAAAAAAGAGAAGGAAAATACAAACTTTTAGGAAAAAAAAGGTAATTCGTAAGAGTATAGACTGACACGATTTCTAGCAAAAAGCTTAGTATAGATTTTTTTTTTTTTGATATTTTTTCCATCTAAATTTATAAGTATCAATATATTGATTTTTCTTATAAGTTCTTGGATTCAGATTATTTTTATGGCAAGGCATAAAGTTTTATTATTTTATAAAGTTATCTGATTTTTTTGTTTTATTCTTCATAGTAATTATGTGATATATTTTCTTATTGCTTTTAGAGTTCTTTTATTTAATTACGACCAAAGCTAACTTGGATAACATCAGTTTAAACCATTTGATCAAAATTTTTTTCCGAAAAAACTCATAACAAAAATCTAAAACTACTATGAAAAAATAACAAAAAAAAATTAGTATAAATATTTTTATATAAAAATGACTTTTTAAACTTTTTAAATTTTTTAGAAGTATTTGAGATTAGTGTTTTAATGAAATATATTTTAGGTTATTATAATTCTTAAAAAATGGTATAAATAAATATTACCTAATAATTTGTCCCCATTGAGTATAAATCCTAGATCCTTTCTTGAGCTCAAGGGCATTTGCAGGGGTTATTTGCCTCTTCTATGCCTTAAACTCACTAATTTTGGAGTACTCTTGCTAGAAATGAAAATCATTTTTGGCCTGAAGACATGTCATTTAGGTCTGCTTGTATGTTTAATAATTTTCTCTGTTCCTTACCAATGATTTCCATTGTTCTGTGTATAAATACACTGAAATATCTCTGCATATAGTGTTGCTTCTTTAACGTGAAATGATATTTGCAATTGTATGAATTAATAAGAATACCAATCATCATATGTTCCTGATTAAACATTAGTATGTTTCAGGTTTCATCCTTCTTGCATGGGTATGACCATTGAAGAAGCTAAAAAATTGGATCACTTTTTATGTTCTGATTGTTCTTCAGAGGATGATGTCAAAAGATCTTTGAATACATTCCCAGTATCGCCATCCCTTGAGGCAAAGGTTAGAGCATTTATGTTCAACGTTTGAATGTGTGCGCAATTGTTTTTTGTTACTCCAATTAGTTATTGGCAGATTTAGTTATATTTTGTGCATGACCAGCTGTCATTTCATTATCATTTGATGATGCTCATGCAATGCAGCTGTTACTTCCAAGTTTTTCTCCTCCCAGACCTTACTGTAACCAATCTATCCAGTTTGTCCCTTTGTGTATACGTTCCAGTCCTTTCCTTCTCCCCTCCTAGATAAGAGTCTTGGTGAATATTTTAATCATGAGAACAGATTTATAATGCCTTGTCCTTATGTTCCTATCGAAGCCGAAGGCAGCATCTCTTTCTGTAAACTTTGTTCCACTTTCCCCACTGCCACCTTCCGCTGGTCTTTTTACACTCACCAGATTAGAATAAGCTTTACTCAATTGATCCAGGACTGATATATAAAAAGGAATTTTGACTGACTAATCTAGTAGTTTTCTTCAGCCATGAAGTCTAGATGAGAATGCATGATATACACCCCAGAGATACAATTACGTTCAGAAATTAGGATCCATTATGGTACGATATGCCAAATGATTACATATATATTTGCTATAATATGAACCATAAAATATGCAAATCAACTTTGAAGTAGCAATAGCAACAAAGTACATAGATCATGAAGATTGTAAAATATTTATAAAATCAAGCAATTTAAACGATTTTAGTTGTCTTTGCTTCACATTCTTGTGTGATAATGGGGTCAAATCCAAAAAATAATGTGACCAGTATTTATTATGAAACAGCATATATTAAAGAAAACTTGGAACTGGTATGGGGTTAGCCGCCCCACTTATCATAGTGGAGCACTGTTCTGAATGGATCAATGCCTTCCTCCTCCAATAGTGAATCTCCCTTCTCCCAAAAGAGACAGACAAAGTGGTTGTTATTTAGGGTAAAAAATAAATTTGGTTTATCATTATATGAGATCAATTTCAGTGTTAGAATTCTACTTGCAACAATTTGGTCCGTCTACGTGCTTTATTGAGTTAGTTTGCCAACAGATATTACATGGAACTTGTAACAGTTATTTCAACTTCCAGATGCATACATTAGTAATTTTTATAAGTTGACTTGGTTCTAATTTTAATATAATTGCATAGCTGCTAGACCAGTAGGCTGCAATAGACAGGTGCAAATATTATTCCTAAAATAATTGTCCAGGGGCTGTCCCCGCTGCATCAACCTAAACTACTTTCCCATATTAGAAAATAGGCTTTTGACAGTGTGGCGCCAGTAATTTGATCCCTGATTTACTTTCTATGAAAAAGTAGATACTAAGCAGAATGCATGTTGATTTTAAAGAGAAGCGAACTTAATTTTAGCTAGTGACTCCCTATCTTCAAGGTTGCCGTTGTCTTTTGTGAATGTGAGGGTCAGTAAAAACAGATGTAGTGGGAGAATACATTTTCAAATATAATAAAACTTAAAAAGAAATTATACAATTGCTTGGGGATACTAAAAGACACTATTTCGTTGACAAAGGGTGAAGTTTTATGGTAATGACAACATAACCTAATATGCTGGCTGCAAATTTTGAAATACTGTGTTGGCTAGCTGTTGTGTGTGCGTGTGTACATGCACTTATGCTTTTTCTTCTTGGTAGAAAAAATCTGAAGCCTTCTAAATGTCATTTTTAAACCATACTTGGTTGATAGTTTCTCTCAGGTTTGATTATATCAATAGCTGCATGTTGTTGGTGTCATTAGTCAGAATTGCCTTTAGGATCTGATTGGATTCCATACTACTTTTGTGTTTCCTGTTCAATGCATTTATGGACTTTAGGTTAACTATATCGTTATTAAGGTTTTACATATAGAATGATGATCAATACAAATAGGTTTAGTTTTTAATCTCATATCTTTTTTGGTACATATTAATTTCATATCAAGGAAATAAAACTTCTTTATGTACTTTCTACTTTGCTCGAAGGCATGAAGAATTACAAGGAGATAGATTTAGTAATTTTTAATATATTTAATTATTACAAGAGATGAATTTCCTTGATGCTTTGGTATCTGGAAGGGAAGTCAGATTTTGTGATAATTAATGAAACAATTCAGTTGTAAGTTTCTTTCTAATACTGCATCTAATGCTTTATTTGAGATCCAACTATTCTTTCTCTTCCCTTTCCCGCCTGGCAATGTAATATAGCCATGTATTTGATCTGATTTTTTATTATTTTGGCTTAGGTGGAACCCAAGCGTAGAAAGAGATAACCATATCACAAGCAGAACGAGGAGGTACCGATTTTCTTGCTCCTTAGCGGGAGCATTGTTGTTCTTGTTTGTTTTATGGAATTGTACAGTGCAGAGAAGATACTGTGCTTGCACTAACAACAGAGAGGCTTCCTTCATAATTTACCATGTTCTCATGTTTTTGTATGTGTGGTTGGACTTAAGAGACGACTTTTGTGGTCACTGACGTTTTGAGTGCAGTCTCTGCAAAATGTCATCTTAATATAAGCTGCGAACCATAACAATGGCTTAAACTTAACAATTGGGGAAACCTTGGGTTCTTTTATTATGTCACAGTTTTCAGTCTCCTATGAAGTCATGGGAAACAGCTTTGGTCTATTGGGTTTGTCATATTAAAAGTATTATTTGAGGCAGTATCTTGTTCCTTTGCGGGGGTGCTTGTAGTTGGAAGAGTGCTGTATTTTCAACAGATGCTTTGACAAATCTGCCCATGCTTCTGATGATATTGATGCCATTGCCATGCAACATAAGAGGGCTAAAGATATGCAATTGCATGCTTCATAAATGGGGGGAGCGGAGGAAGTGTTAATGGTAACTTGTGATATCCACGATTTTTTAAAATGTTTGTAACTCATTAAATTACGTTCACAGAATTGATGTAATGGACGTAATAAATCTGAGGTGGACGGAGGGAGCGTGGTCTGCGGGGCATGGCATTGTGGCGGTGGTTCCTTGTGCGTGACTCTTACTCCTACTGCAGGTTGCAGTCGCACTCGCACTCGCAAATTAAACCAAACCAGCTTATTATAATTTGTGTTCATAAGTAAAACAAATCAGTTTTTCTTTTTATAATTTGATTTTGTGTCATATAATATATTTTATAAAATATAAAAATTTATATCAATAATAAATATAAAATTTATTTTAAAATTTTATATTTAAATATAATTTTATCTAATTTTAATCTATATTATTTTTCTAAACAAGGTAAACTTTTCGATCTGTCAACACGTCAATATGACAATATACGTGCATGCACGTGTACCGGCTCTTAGTTTCTTGAATGACATCACATCATATGCTTCATGCACCTTCGGCTTTCTTTGCTTTGTTTTCAACTTTACGTTGCCAAAACTTTATTTACACCACTTGCTATCGAAACGATTAACAAGCATAACACTTGTACGTACAATATTATAGTTTCAAATTTTTTTCCCGTGTGGAGTCTTTTTCTAAATTTAAACTTTCAATTAACCTATTAATAATTTACTTAATATTCAATTAAACTTTTAATTTTTTTGACGAAATAGATATTGTTTCTTAACGTTATTATTACATATAAATCAATTTATAAATTTTTACTATTTGTAAATATATTTTAATAATTTTCATTTACACCGCATTTTTTACTCTTTATACTACATTTCCATTTAAACTACAAAAAACTACTAAATACACTTCATTAATTTACAAAATTAACCTTACATATTTTAACCAAAAACTCATCGTTTTCTTTAACCTTAGCTTCTTCAAAACACCATCGGTCCATCTCAGTCGGTTCCATCTCTCTCCCACGACTGCTTCAAACTCAAGTATAATTATAGTTTTTGTTGATAAGATTTAGAGTTTAAAAATAAATTTTTGTTGGTGCTCATGTCTCACTGCCTATGCAAGTGATTTTGCGCTTGGACAAATTCCGCAATCAAGGTAGCTCGTGGAATTTCAATCTGAGCAAATTCACTCTCGCGGACAGCGAGATACGAAAATTTATCAATTTTTTTTTTTTTTTCATTTTGATGTTGTAGAAATATACATTTTTTTAGTAATTTTCATGTTTTTCATATTCTTCAATATTATCATAATAACTACTCTCACTTAAATTTTTCATGATTTTTTTTTTTTTGTTTAAAGAGAATAAAATAGTAAAAAATTTTAGGGTTTAGAAGAGTCTTAAAGAAGAAGGTGAAGAGAGACATGAGATAAAGGAAGGGTAGAGAGAAAAGATGAGTTAAGTGTTTATTAAGATAAATTTATCTTTTCATACAAGGATTTGTTTGTCTTAAAAAATGTTCACGTTTAAAGAGTAAAAAAGGTTGTGCATTTAGAAATTTTCATATATCTCTAACATTTTAAAAGGACACAATTAAATTTAAATTTATTAAATTATATTTTCATTTAGATACTCATATGATAATTGATATGAAAAAATATTGTAGGTTGTTATATGACATGTCACGTGTACAATATAAACGAAAATTAATATTATTTAAAAGATTTAGATTTAATTACATGATTTTAAAAAAAAATTAAAAATTAATTTACAAAAAATAAAATTTTATGGACATTTAGATCCATTTTATAAAAAATAAAAGTATATTTAGTTATTATTTAGTCTCCTACTTTACTTTTCTCTTCCGTCGCTCTTTCTATTTTCGTTCACTCAATTTATTGCCTTTACCGTACATGATAATAATTAGGGTGTAAAAAAATTAATATAAATAAATATTATTATGTCTGTGGTTTATTTTTTATGTTGTTCATGTTTGGAAGTAATTTTTTTTTTATATTTATATATTACATGATACAAACAAACTTAGTCATGTGGGTGCATATGTAGATGTCTTCTAATGATGACATGTAGAACATATATAAATTTATATTTTTAAAAAATAAATAAATAAAATTATTATTCTTTAAAAATAACCATCCACTATCCCTCAACTATTTAAAACCAACTAATTTCCATCTCTTTAGACTCCAATCTCAACATGAAAAATTGAAAATAACCTCAAATTAATTTTTCTAATTATAAGATAAAACCTAAAATTTAGATATATCATTTTTAATAGGTTTTTAAACAATTTAAATATATTTCTTTTTTAAATTTAAAAAATATATAATTTAAATCATTAAAGTATAAGGATAACTCATATCTCTTCAATTTGTTTATATTAAATGATGTCATCCATAACTATTAAATGAACTTATTTATGAATATATAAACAAAGGAGTAATATCCAATATTTTATAACTGAAATTTTTAGATTTCACAAGTAAAATTAAAATAATGATATATACTATTTAAAAAAAGGATAATTATTCAATACATAGTTAGTAAAGTTTTTTTTTACTCCACAATTAGAGTTAGTATGATCCCACATGTCTTATTTTATTTATTTTTTAAATATTTTTAAAGAACATGTATCATCATCCTACCCGTTTGCGGAGTCAAAAAACTCTACCGACAATGTATTAGATAGTAATCCTTTAAAAAAATTAAGAAAATAAAAATTAAATAGATGAGGTATATGTTACTATCTTAACCTCGTTTGTGGAATCTAAAATTCCACTAGTAATATATTAGATAATAATCTATAAATAAATATGTTCACAAATAATAAAAATATTTCGATAACAGATTAAATCTAACAAATTTAAATAAGTGGATAATTTTATTATTTTGTTATTATCAAAATGATTAAGATGCAATTTGGGAGCGCTTTTTTACTCCAGTGCATTTACCTTTTTGGTAGAAAAGACAAAAAATGGTACAAGGGAAATTACCTTTCCACACTTAGTTTAATTTTTTTTATTATTTTTTATTATAAAATATATATATATATATTTAATTATATTTTTACCATTTTTCATATCATCAGAGCCAATCTTATCGCATATCTAAACTAACCTTAATAAATGAACAAAACTTAAATAAATTTTATATGAATTCATTTGTGAATATAAATGAACCAAACATATATTCATTTGGGATCAAATTATTTCATAAACAAACTCTAAAAAAGTTGTTCATAATAAAAATCAAATTTATTCACGAACTACTTATCAAATATTTTGTTCATTCATGGTTTTATTGATAATTTCATGTCATTTGCAATAAAAAAAAATTTTAAAACAAAATTTTGATAATTTACATTACTTTATTTTTCTAAAATGAAGATAATCATCCACTTTTATGCAATTTCTATCGAAGAACTTCTAATCACACCTCAAAGTTTTATCTTCACACTTCAATATTTGTGGGACAAAAATATCATTGTATGAAAAGACAATTTGCCTTTATAAAATTTTCAATCTAACGCAGTCTTGTTGTTCTTCTCCTCTTCTTCTCTATTATTCATGTTCTTCTTCTCCTTTAAACCCTAAAATTTTCTTACTCTTCTTCTTCTTCTTCTCTCAAACTAAATAAAAAATAAAAAAAAAAATTGGGTGAAAGTAGCTACTGTGATAGCATAGAAGAATATGAAAGCATGGAAATCGAAGAAGAAGATAAAGTAAGGTTAAAAGGAAAAAAAATGAAGAAGAAAAAGTTTAGAGGTTTCGTTGTCCGCACATGCTTCTAGCTCAGGGAGCATGACCCTGCACAAGGTGCCTTGCATTAGGACACATCCTAATGCTTGAGCTTGCGTTGGGCATGTCCGAGCGCAAGGCACTTTGTGCTTGGACATGCTACTTGCGCAAACTACCTTATGCGAGCAACATATTACTTTTATATTTTTGTAAATATTATTATAATAATTACAATTAATTAGTCTGTGATATTTGTAGAGAGATAGAAGAATAATACTTTAACAATGAGGAATAAAAAAGTGTGGATAAGGAAATATTCTATTGTATAGAAGTTCTTACTACAAACATTTTAATCTTAAAATTAATATCATGTTTTAATACAAATAATTTCAAAAAAAATGATTATTAAATTTATATTGTTCAAGTTTGTAATAGTCAAGGAGTTTTGATTACATGGGCTAGTGAGGTTGGAAAAATAATTGTCAATTCGAGATACAGGGGGTCAAATCAAAAATGGACGATGATTTGGTAGTCAAAGTTGTATATGGGATGCATCATCATTTGGCTGCAAAACAGTTATAAGGACATTCTTTTATAGGTCGATCAAAAGTGAAAGAGCAAAGTATAGTGGCTGATATGACAGATAATATGGTAAGACCAAGAAATATACTTATGATGTTGAAACAAAACGATGAGAAAAATGTGAGCACCATAAGGACCATATACAATATATGAAAAAAATATAGAATAATTGAGAAAGCAAAGTATAGTGGCTGATATGACAGATAATATGGTAAGACCAAGAAATATACTTTTGATGTTGAAACAAAACGTTGAGAAAAATGTGAGCACCATAAGGACCATATACAATGTATGACAAAAATATAGAATAATTGAGAAAGCTGGTAGATCATAGATGTAACAACTAATGAAATATTTGAATGATTGTAAATATGTTGAGTGACATAGGAGTGATGAGTCAATCGACTGTGTTAAAAAACTTATTTTGGGCATATTCGACCGCTATAGATTTGTTGAATGCTTTTCCTAATGTGTTAGTTATGGATTGTACATACAAAACTAATAGTTATCAACTCCCACTCCTTAAGATTGTTGGTGTGACATCTACAAATTTGACATTTTCTGTTGCATTTGTTTTCATGGAGCCGGAGCGCATTGACAACTACACTTAGACATTAAAGAAATTAAGAAGTTTGATGTCTTCTAATTCAACACCTTATTTCGTTGTCACTAAAAGGGATTTGGAATTAATGAAAACATTATAGATAGCATTCTCTAACACAACTAATCTCTTATGTAGACGACATATATTAAAAAATGTACATACTAATTGTAAGAAGTTATTTGAATGCAAGGAGAAGTGGGAGGCATTTATGTCAGCTTGAGGCATACTTGTATTCTCTTCAAATAAGTATGAGCACAAAAGAAATTTAAGTTCAATGGTAACTGATTACCATGTAGATCTTAGAGTGTTCCAGTACTTAAGAGATACATGAATGAATCAGCATAAAGTGAGATTTTTTTGCTGCGTGGACTAATAAAGTTAGGCATTTTTAGCAATATTACAACAAATAGGTATGTTGGCTTATAAGGTTAAGCATTTTGTTATTTTCATTATTTATTCAATTTATTCATTATAATATATATTTTTCTAATGCCATGTAGGTGGAGAGTGCACATGTAAAGTTAAAGAGATATCTTGGATCGTCTCAAGGAGATTTTAAGATATCTTGGAATGTCATCAACTCCTTATTGAGTTACAACAAATAGAGATAAATGTTTCACTCGAGAAAAGTCTTATTACCATTGAATATAATTTTCACCCAACCTTGTTTAGGGAGTTACGTAGTTTGGTGTTTAGGGATGCATTGAATATGATTTTAAAGGAGGTGTAGCAAGCAAATGATATTGGCAATGACCATCTTTCCTATGGTTTTGTCATTAAAGCACACACGGGTTACCTTGTGCGCATGAGGTTGTTGAATTCATACGAGTACAATTCCTATTATCCAATGTGCATCCTCATTGGTCAAAATTAAACTCGATGAAGACCAAAGTTGATGACATGTTTGAGTTAATTCTTAATGCTGAGTGGGAGATTATATTGAGATGCTTCAATGCATGTGATCTATCTAGTTGAGCTTAGAACCTCAACATTTGTGTAGGATTTTGTATAAACTAATGAAGAATTAAGTTGTAATAAGCCATGTAGTTCGAAGCTGCCTCACCCGGGGTCGTACACTTTTGCTCTCTGTTCTCTTCTGTGAGCACATACATAGTTAATTTATCCCAAAATTGATCGATGAATTGGTAAGCAACATGATAAGTAGCACTGGTAATACCCCTTTATGCTCGATATGAGGTCAAAGGTGCTAAAGGTATGGTTTATACATAGTCTCACGACCGTAACACTCTCTTTGAATGATACGACTCCATGATACCTCTAACTTTTATATAGATCGTGAAAAATGTGATCGAAGGGAATGGATGATGCCTTCACATATCTCTATATGGATCCTAATACACCTAAAGACACTAGAGGTTATTTAGATGCTCCCGCAATACTTAGACATTTTCGTTGTAATCATGAGGCTTTTATTGTTGAGCATAAGATGAACTATCATCGTATATGAAGTTTGCCACAAGACTTAACAACGAAAAATACAAAAAATCTAAGCCTACATCAAATAAAAATTAATCATTAATAAACCAATAATAATTAACTAATTTTTAATAATTATAAATCATAATACGAGCAAAAAGGTTTATGTAACCGGTAAATCTGCGCACTTCTAACCTACTCGCAAGATTAAGTTGTATATACATAAAACGGGAGAGCAGTTGCACCCCATGCCTATCCATTAAGAGTCGATAAAGCCTTTAAACAAGCTAATAATGCTATGGGAACATGTGATCCTCTCTTATCAACAAAAAGTCACTCTAATAAGTGTAACAAGTATGCTTGGGTTGCATACACTATTTTCTCATCACTTTTTTTGTCAGTCACATCTGCGAAGTGCGATTTCAACCAATGCAACCTTACATTTGACTGACAACCGGTAAACATTTCCTCTATAGCTTCCATAAATGAGACGCTTAACAAATGTACTAAAATTTTGTTTGCGCACCTACTTAATAATTGCTCATATAATATGGTCACCCCCAATCACTAGTATACCAAAGAGCGTAGCTACATCATTTAGGGTAATCATCATCTTTCCAAAGACATGTGAAATGTATTCATAAAGCAGAGAATACGATGGTGTTACAAGTGCGATAACTGCACTCAGCCAAAAACGCTTAGTTAGAATGCAAAACAGTAGAGTGAATAATGTGATTGGTGCTTGTTTAAAGACCACTAGGAGATTTTTTTTTCTGCTGTGATTAAAAACCTTTAAATTGGCTCGGATTCATGTTAGCATCTCAAACAAAATCATTTTTTAACTTTTGTCAAATTAATAATTTTTTATCAAATTTTAACCAAGGTCTTAAATCATGCAAAATGCTACATAATTTCTAACATAGTTAAAAATTCAAGTTTACATTAATAAAAAAAAAAAAGTGTAGAAGAAATAGAAAAAAATATGCAAAAAAAAATATGAAAAAAAAGTGGTTTGTGTCTTGACACAGTGTGTCTCGCGCAGGCAGCCTTGCATGAGACACCAACTCTCACATTGATAACCCCACGCGAGAGACCCACTGGCGTGGCCATGGCCACACCAAACATAGCAACAAATCAACAATATTTCAATTTCGATATGGAATATGAGGACACAATACCTGAGATGAA
Source organism: Firmiana major (assembly GCA_033439115.1). Lineage (NCBI taxonomy): Eukaryota > Viridiplantae > Streptophyta > Magnoliopsida > Malvales > Malvaceae > Firmiana > Firmiana major. Next base: position 11,351,496 of record CM065911.1, read on the forward strand.
GTTGAAGATAAAGACTGATGTAGAGATTTTCAGGTTAGGTTTAAGGTTAGGAAGGTGAGATGAAGAAGATGGGGATTGATATGGTGACTTATACAATGAGGAGAAATTTGTAATTTTAGGAGGTAAATTTAGTATTTTATAAATTGCACTTTTAATTGTAGTGTAGAGAGAAAAAATAAGGGTGTTAAAAATTCTCTTTATATCGGCCTTGGCTTTCCTTATTCAATCAAATTCAATATCAAAATTTGTCTTTAACCTGTTTCTTATACTTTACAATTACATTCATCAAAAACCAATTTAAGTAATCATGATTGGTTCTATGTGGATTTGTGATTTTTGTTTTAATTTAGCTCAATTACTAAATATAACAACTTAGTTCGGTTAGATTTTTTTAATAAATTAGATTAAAATTTGAAATTAATAAAAATGGAATTATAGTTTTATTTTATTAGTTTTATATTATTTTTACAAAATAAAAAAGTTTATTTTAATGCTAAATATGAGTAAATAAATTTAAAATACAATTTAAAACATTAAAAATTAAATTTTAAAAATGAGCAAAAACCAATGCGAATTGATAAATTTAGGTTTGAATTGAATCGGTTTCAAAGATAATTTGGTTTGATTCAATTCCTAAAAAATAAATTTTTTTTCCTAAATTGAGTTTAAACAAAATTGTATTGAATCGTAATAATTCCTAATATTGTTATTCAGCACATTAAATTTTAGTGGATTTTAAAATGAATAAATTAACAAATTAATTGAAAAATTAATTTTTATAATTTAAGTTCAATCACTCATCTCAATTATAAAAAAAATTATTTTTTCCATAAGAGCTAGGGAATTCAAGGGAAAAGATTTAAATTTAAGAATCAAACTTTGATTGTTAAATAAATAATTTTTTTTTTATAAATTACTAATAAATGATACTTTAATTGCACTATAAAACCTTAATAATTTGTATTAATTAATAATAAAAAATTATAAGAAATTTGATTAGTAAACAAAACTATGAAAATAGGTAAATTAAAAAAAGAAAATGAGGAAAAAGAAGAAAATGATTATCAAGTCAAAATTCAATCCACAGACCAAATCCTAACCTCCCAAATATATGTGATGCTCGGGGATCCATTTGCATCAAATTAACTGGCCAAACAAAAATCAAATTCAGGGTTAGTATTGTAATATCACATTTTTATTATTAGAGAAATATAACTGTGAAAGTAAAATAATTGTACGGAAAAAGTGATTCTATGTAAAACTTTTCTGATTGCAAATTTGTGGTTTTCTTTTCCTGCCCCTCTCCTCTCCGAAAACCTCAATTTCCCCATGATTTTTCCTGTTTATATTTTCCCCTCGTCCAAACAGAAAATTAAAACCCGTCCAGTAAGAGAGGGAGGGAGAAGGATCTTAGCTTCATACTATTTTTATATTTGTTTTTATGTTACTAGGCTTATCTAATTTCTCCTCTTTTTTGTTTTCCTTTTTGCTTTGTAGTTTTTACCTTTTTTTTCTCCCTCTCTCTCTTGAATCGAACTGATTTTTAGGGTTTATCTGATCGGAGATCGTTTTAAGGGGCTTTAATTTTCTATCGTTCTCCTTTCCCTTTTCTTTTCTCGTTTTCTCGCGCTCTTTTGGATCTCTTCAGTTGTTTCATCAAATGTAAGTTGAAAATACCTTCTATCTTTTTCAATTCCTTCGTTTCAGTCACCTTTAATTTTTTTTTTTTTTAAATTCTTTCATCTGAGAATCGTAATTTTAAATCGGATTCGATTCTGAATAGAGTTTTTTTTTTTTTAAATTATATTTAAACGTTTCCTTTTAAATGCAAATCTTCACTTTCCATTGCTTGAACCCGTAAACTATTTATGAAAGAAATGTCTATAATTTGAGGTCTCTCAAGTTGGAACTTTTATAATTGTGGATTAGGGCTAGGTTAGGGTTTTGGTAGATATGATCAAGCAGATATTAGGAAAGCTACCTCGAAAACCATCGAAATCATCCCAAAATGATTCTAATGGTGATGGACGAGTCCAAGGTGATTCCCATCCGAACGCTTCTCTAGGGCCCAATTCTTTAAACAACTCAAAACCTGGTTTGGCTTCTTCAAAATCTTCGGGTTCACGTTTGAACAATGAGACTCTTAATTCGCATTCATCCAGTTCGAATAAATCTAATCAATGGAAGAAAACAGCCCCTCTTGCAAGCCAAGCGGCTGCTATGTTGGCTTCAGTGGTTTATGAGGCTTTGCCTAGTTTCCGTGATGTTCCAAGCTCGGAAAAGCAGGGTCTTCTTCTTAGGAAGTTGAGTATGTGTTGTGTGGTTTTTGATTTTAGTGATCCATCCAAGAACCTTGGGGAAAAAGACATAAAGAGGCAGACGTTGTTGGAGCTTGTTGATTATATTTCTTCGGTTACAATCAAGTTCAACGAGCTTGCAATGCAAGAGATTACTAGAATGGTGGCTGCTAATCTCTTTAGAACATTTCCACCTCCAAATCATGATAACAAGCTTCTAGAAATGTATGATTTGGAAGATGAGGAACCCGTCATGTATCCGGCTTGGCCTCATCTTCAAATTGTATATGAACTTTTACTTAGATTTGTTGCCTCCTCGGAGACTGATGCCAAGCTTGCTAAAAGATATATCGATCATTCCTTCGTGTTGAAATTGCTGGATTTGTTTGATTCCGATGACCAAAGAGAGAGGGAGTATCTAAAGACAATTCTACATCGGATTTATGGGAAGTTCATGGTGCATCGGCCATTTATCAGAAAAGCCATCAACAATATCTTCTATAGGTTTATTTTTGAGACGGACAAACACAATGGTATTGCTGAGTTGCTTGAAATCTTGGGGAGTATAATAAATGGGTTTGCTTTACCTTTGAAGGAAGAACACAAGCTCTTCTTGGTCCGAGCTCTGATTCCTCTTCACAAGCCCAAGTGTGTGTCCATGTACCATCAGCAACTTTCTTATTGCATTACTCAGTTTGTTGAGAAAGACTTCAAGCTGGCTGATACTGTCATACGAGGCCTTCTAAAGTATTGGCCTGTAACTAATAGTTCAAAGGAGGTAATGTTCCTTGGAGAGTTGGAAGAAGTTCTAGAAGCCACGCAGTCAGCAGAATTCCAGCGCTGCATGGTTCCTCTGTTCCGTCAGATTGGTTGCTGCCTCAACAGCTCTCATTTTCAGGTACTTTGAGATACTCCTTATTTCTTCCACCAGCTTTGGTTATAAGCTTCTTGCCTTCTTCTGCTGACTTCTGCTGACTGCTTTATCACGTACTTCATCACTGTAGCTTTTTTTTTTTCCATTGCTTGGGGTCTCTTATTGTTTTTTTTCTTCCCTAAATGTTGCTGTTGGAGATTTTTCCTCGCCCTAATGGAATGATGATACCCCCTCTCTCCAAATAATAATAATAATAAATAAATAAAACAATAGTTATTAGTATTACACTATGTACTGCATAGTTTATTGGTATAATAGGATTCGCACACTGTTTTGTCCAGATGAAATAGACATTGGACATATTGAGAAATCTGTCTATTTGACCTATGGATGGCTGAGGCTTGAGAAAGTAATTGATTTTAGTGTTTGCAGTAGGTGATAGAAAAGTTTTTGTGGTTTAAGACTTGAATAAGGGAAGAAAATGTGCTCTTTGGATTGCTGGTATTGATGAGTATTTTGCTAGAGAGCTTGGGCAGTAGCCAATAGTAAGGTTAGGGCCTAATGGTTACAATAATCTTCGAGTATTTTGAGGTTGCAAATGAAATAAAATGAGAGCAGTTTTAGAATGTTACCTGTACTCTGGTACGAAGTACGAACATCTCACACAATTATTTGTCTAGATGCTTAGCTTGCATCTTACCTAAAATTTTTTACTTGCAAAGTTGAAACAAAAAAAAAAGTGTGTTATGAACAGCGTACATCTTGCTATATCATTTTTTTTTTCTTTTCTTTTGGGGGGGGGGGGGGGGGGGGGAACACAAATCAGTTAGTGGTTGAGTCACAGAACCTCTGTGGCTAAATTTGACAAGCATACAAATTTTGAAGGAACCATGGTACTAGGGCCTGAATATGTCAAAAGATTCTGTTTGATACAGTGAGGCGTAAGTCACTTAAAGTAAACTTGTGCCCAATTAATGTGAAGCACCCCCACTTTTATCTTTTCTTTTTAGTATTAATTTTTCCCTTTCTAGAACCTACCTCTGTCCTCAATCTTGACATTCTCAACTCTCATCTCACCATTTTTTTCACCTCACTCTCCAATCATCCTTAATCACCTAATTTCTTTATCTAATCTACTTAAGATTTGTCTCCCAAGTTATTCGGAAAGCTGCACCATCACCTGCTGTAATCAGCAATTGTCATTTTATCTATTGTTTGTATCATTTTGAATATCAAGAAGCAGAGTCCAATTTCAATGCATTTCAATGCAGTGTTAGATGTGCACTTTTACCCACATTTGTTTCATTATCTTTATTCTTAAATGTTGAGCAAGATCGTAGCAATTTATATATGGTTATGAATGATCAAGCCTTGTTTTAGTTTTTACACCCCCCCCCCCCCCCCCCCCCCCCAACACACACACACACACACACACACGGAGACACAGAGAGAGAGAGTGAGAGCCTCTGTTTCATCTAGGGTTGTCCAATTTGTTAGAGAGCCTCTGTTTCATCTAGGGCTGTCCAATTTGTTTTCCTCATGGTATAAGGAGCATGAAGTATTAGACCATGTGGCGATCTCTTGGGTGTTGTTTCAAATTTTTTCTGGATTGGATATTGTTATGATTGTTATACATGTGGACGCTGTTTTCTGCCCCATCCGTTGTGGAAAAATATGTTCATTTCTTCTTTTTTTTAATTGAAAATTTCTCCAAATAGTTTTTCTATCTTTCAGCTTACTTGTTTTGGACTTTGATCATGAATTTTCGATTATGGGATGAGGCACCCACTCATAGAAAACTGGTCTCGTTCATCTATTACAAATATGGGAAACCCATTCAATTTATTTTGACACTATGGTTGGAATCGAGGATGTCAAGAAATTGATGATTTGAACATCTAGCATGGGAAGTGTTATAAAACATGGTTTGGAATTGAGCAATTATCAGGATAGGTCATATGCATAACTACCTCATGTTTAAAGTTAGCGTCTGTGTGCACCTTCAAACTTTCAAACCGAAACAATCCCTTTTGGTCAATACCCACCTTCTATATGTGTAATTTGTTAAACTCAAGCTCCTGTAGTGAGTACAACTATTATAAGAATTTGTTTGGGGACAAAACTTGTCTGGAATTTTAGAACAAGCTATAAGAAATTTCTGGCATAAATATAATTTAGGATCTTTTGGTGTATTAAAGATGTAGGTTGTAGATTGATCTAAGGTGATTTTAGATTCTTGGTTAAGGAAAGGATTGAATTGGATCTGCTTGTGATTGGGAAAATTTACAGATACTATAGGAAAATGGAATTGTGTGAAAAGCATATCTAGTCTATAATTAAAAGAAAACACTAGGCACTAGGCATTCATGCATCACTAGGCCAGATAACTGATAATTTTCCTTAAGTAGTTTGTAAGCAACTGTGTTTTTGCCCCTTGCTGCTCAATGCTTACACCCAGCTGCATCTTCTCCGAGAAATAAAGTTTTGATGGTTTGTAAGGATTGAAGTATGACAGATAGTGTATGCTGTTGTCGGGGGTGGATATTTTCATAGTTTTACATTTGGGGCATAAGTTGGCTACTATATTTATTTTGGCCAAGAGTTGACTAGTATGTTTTCTTGGCCAAGATTTGGCTAGCATGTTTAATTTCAGGGGGATGATGTGTATTTGACCCATGAAGATATCAATGTAAGAGCATTGTACATTGTCGTCTGGGGTGGACATTTTCATATTTTTACATTTGGGGCATAAGTTGGATACTTTGTTTTTGTTTTTTTTTTGCCAAGAGAGTATGTTTTCTGGGCCAAGACTTGACTAGCATGTTTAATTTCAGGAGAATGATGTGAATTTGAACCCAGAAGATATCAATGTTGTCTAGACTATGAATGCAAATACATGAAGAATTCATATCTTATGAGCTTCGACCTTATTGTCTATACCTGAAAAAATAATTCCAGATATGTTTTCAACCAGTAATTGATTATATTTATAGTCAAGAGAACAGTAGTGATTTTTCCGTGGAAGGAGATGGCAATTAAATCCTGTTAGTGAGTTGCATTTTCTTTGATCAAAAAGGCTGACATCCTGTTCCAATAGCCTTAAATGAATTAAACACCTTTAAATGGCTTCCCATTTCTCAGCAATGAACACACTTTTAAACTGTCTGATTAGGGCATTCTTGCTTGAACATGAATGTTCTATGATGGTGGATTATCCATAAACCTCTGGTTTCATTGTTGCAAAACCTAGAAATAGATTACTGGTTCAATTTGGTACCTCTACAGAACAGATTAGCTAGAAACTTTTGAGTAAATGGCCACACCTGTTGTATTAAGTAGTTTCTTTTATGTTGGATTTAAAGTGAAAACTTAAGGAGAAGAATTTTCCACTCTGTGGAAATGACATGCTTTAGTCATGAGAGTTGTCTGGTTTCTGATATGATTTGACTAGTTTTGTATTCGCAACTTTTTGCTATACAATTCATGAACTACTTTAATTTGTTATCACATAATTTTGGCAGGTAGCTGAACGAGCTTTGTTTTTGTGGAACAATGATCACATAAGAAATCTAATCACCCAGAACCGCACAATAATTCTCCCTATAATCTTCCCAGCATTGGAGAGAAACACTCGTGGTCATTGGAACCAGGCAGTTAAGAGTCTTACACTGAATGTCAAGAAGATATTCTCGGACGCTGATCAAGCACTCTTTGATGAATGTTTGGCCAGATTCCAAGAAGATGAAATGAAGGAAAAAGAGATGCAGGAGAAGCGGGAACTAACCTGGAAGCGGCTGGAAGATGTGGCTGCATCAACAGCTGTAAGCAATGAGGCTGTACTGGTTTCAAGATTTGTCTCTTCCATTGCCATAGCCACTAACCCAAGTACAAAAGCAACGGCGGGCTGTTGAGAGTTGCAATGAACGCAATTGGTAAGAAATCACTCGCATCCATCATAGTGAAATGATCCAGGGTGTAGCCAAAATGGTGAACCATGGGCATCGGCTGATGTCATTTCTGTTTTAAACAGCGAGTCTCCACCTCCTGAATTGACATGTGCTGGGGTTCTGTGGATAATTAAGTTTGCTTCCTTCTTGGTGCTGGGTTCATTCAGTTTATATCTTCCTTCTGCTTTATTCCTTTCTCTCCCCTACCCTCGTCCCCTTCATCTTCCATGATGGAGGTGCAAATATGTGTATCCTAAGGGATTTAGTCTATGAAGGAAGCTCTTTGGATTTACTCAGATATTATTTATTTTTATTATTATTGTTTTTGTTATTATTTTTTAATGACGCAAGGATATATTTTTCCCCTGTTCTCTTCATTACTTCTGTGATTTTGCCCTCATCTTCCCACTTTTCTGCCCATGATTCCGGTATCAATCGCTCCTCTTAATTGAAATTAGACTGGACAATTCTAGATGCAATATAAAATTATATGAATGAAAGGCACTAATACAAATTAAAAATAAATAAAAATTATATGAGCATGATAAAAAATAAAAATAAAATTATATTTTTGGTGTTGAGATGAATTTTTATATAAATTTTTTTTGTATTTTACAATATACGAATCATGAATTATTAAGTCTATTTGGAACAAATCTAATAATCCACATAAAGGCACCCACGCTATCTAAAACATAATCCTCCAGCGCTCGCATTGCCGTTAATCACCATCCTGTCATACGCTAATCCAGTCTAGGAATGATTATGAAAAGTGCAAACAAGAATTTATGATTTTCCCAACATAGAACATTCACTTTCTACTGATCTGCATCCATCGACTGCTAACAAGAACAAAGGTTGTCGAACGAGAATGATCTGTCCTATTCTCAATGAAAAAGGGAAAAAAAGTAGAATGAATGAACAATGTAATTAAATTTCTTAATCAGCACAGATTAAAATAAGGCAGATGGTGGTTGCAAATTTCAGTTACTGATATTTCACCCTCTAAATACTAGATGAATACATAGATTTGGTGATCAAATGTAAAACAAGTATAAGAGTATGTAACCGAAGCTATTACTCTAGTCATCGCCGTATGCTCGGAAACTATAACGCTCTTGGTATGGACCATTGAAGAAAAGATCTGCCTCGAACCACTTAGGGTAACGAACAAGGTCCCCAGCAACAAATCGCATGAAGCCCTCACTGCCTTCAGGCACAACCCTCACCTCCCCTTCCTCAATGTAAACCAGCTGATCAACTTGCCAGTCCCAGGGTAATTTGCACTTGCCTGTCTTCCATACTGACCATCTTGAAACCCCAAGCTGTGTTATTCGCTCTGGCGACACTTTCCTTTCCACCCTCACATTGTACAACTCCTCTAAAGGTTTCTCCACTCGCATTGCTTTTGCACCACAAGATGAAGATGCCGCGACACCATTGTTAGACCTGGTGCTTCTCTTGAAAGAGAAGTAGCCAAGAGTTGGATTGGATATCATGCTTGCCATATTTTCAATTTCCTCCCTAACTTTACTGTTGCCTACATGCAAATTTTAAGGTAGTCATTCTGGAGTCAGAGAGAATTTTAACAGTAGGATTAATTCCAAGTTGTTATTGTACGGCAAGACCATGGTGTCCTAAATCTAGAACATGCTAACGAAAGCCAGATATTTAACTGAGAACCAGAGGGAAATTATTTTAATTCATTTATCTCACTGGTTGAATTGATTACAGTATCACTTCAGCCAGCATTTCATAAATATGTAAGTAAATTCCAGATTTCTTTCCCAAAAAAAAAAAAGATCACATCTAATTCAAATTACATTTCTGGGTTCCAATTATTATAATCCATAAACAATATTGATGAGAATTAGAAGGTCTTTTGCCTCCCCTCTGTCCTAGGTTTTCTTAGCTACCAAACAGATGAATAGACAGGCAAAGATAATGAAGATAAACAAAAAGAAAAAGCTGAAGATAGAAGAACATCAAAATCAAAAGAGAATAAAAAAGATAAGGCTGGATTCTTTTACCTCTTCAAAATACTTGTATAATCAAACGTGTAGAGTCCAAGAGAAAGACCAAGATGCCCTAAGCAACACAGTGAACTACTTGTTTCTAAAACCCCTTTCAGGCTTCAGCTGGGGTTTATCGGATTATCCACGAAAACTTCAGTTATATCTTGTAAACTCACCTGTAGGTGACGCTTTAGCTGTCACCCGCAGCTCTTACTTTCTTACTCACCTGATACCGGTTCTCTCGGTCATTTCTCTCTTTTCTTCACCTTTTCCATTTTGAAAGATTCGATAATATGAAAACGGAGAATTCAAAGTCGCCAGTCTCGTGAAACTCTCGGTATCCATAAAAACGTCCATTGGTTTGCAGAAAGAGCCAGACACCTCTATACCACTGTACGTGAGAGCACAAACACAAGCAGTTCCATCCAGAACCCAGGTTTTCTTTCCCAAGAACATGACACCCTCTCAGAATGGTATGTGTAGCCGTTCTGCTCTTGCTGACAAAGCAGTGCATAAATGTGATGTGGGGTACTTTGGGAATCTTCATTTTACTGCCTTGAATGCCAAAGGTCTTAAAGTCAGTATTGTTGAAAGAAATATATATTAAAATGTTGAAAGGGTGGCTTGATAAATTCGAGCTCCAAACATTAATTGCATTTTCACAGCAAATTGGTGCAAATCCTGCGTGCAGATTTGTTCTTCATGCAAATCTTTGAATTGCATTCAGTTTTACAAGCAAAGGTTGACATTGTACTAGTTTAGTGCATGCAAATCTCTACGTTCGTGCATGAAGATCTTGACAATCTTGATCGGAGCATGTAAATGTTGACTATGAACCAAATTGTTGCAGCCATCAATTTAATGCTCTGTAAATTTCGGTCGAGTATTGCTGCTATTCTTGACAATCCACCCATGAGCTTCCTCTGTGAATACTCTGTTGTGTGAAGCTTTGTAGTGCAGAAGAGAGTGAGGTGAAAAGCACGCATTGTAGAGTGAAACAAGGGGAGAGTAGATTGAGTGAGCTACAAATAAAGTTCACGGTGAGGTTTTGTATCTTGGGTAGGGAGTTATAATTTCTCAAGTGTTCTTGGTGAATCTCCTAATTTATCACATTGAAATTTCTTTTGATTGTCACGATTTGTGGACGTAGGCTTTTAAAGTTGAACCACGTAATTTTTCGTGTGCTTTATTTTTATATTATTGTAATTTTACTTTTTGCTTACCAAATAATTATTCTGATTTTGGGGTTTTGGCTATCAAAGCTTTGGTTCTACAAAGCTAATGAATCCTGTAATAGGTACTATTGGCGTAGGGTTGCAGTCAGATGCATTATTGCAGTCCGGAAAACTGAAGCATCAGAAATTTTATTTGGGTTTTTCGTGATGGCGACAACTACATCATGTTCAACGAAATAAGAAGTGGAGAAGTTCAATAGCAAGAATGATTTTAATCTATGGAAGATTAAAATGAAAGCTTTGTTGGTATAGCAAGGTTTGCTGCTCTGTCAGCAAAATATACTAATACTAGCTGTAGTGTTGATGCCTATGTTGACTCAAATTATACCAGTGATTTGGATAAAAGAAGATCCCTGACGGGATATTTATTCACTTTCTCCGATTGTGCCATTAGTTGGAAAGTTGTTTTACCATCCACATCTCCTTTGTCTACAACAGAAGCAAAATACATGGCAGTTATGGAAGCAGTGAAAAAAGTATATGGCTTAGAGGTTTGGTTGGCAATCTTGATTTAAAGCAAATGCCCACTATTGTGTATTGTGATAGTTAAATGTGAGGAATACATCACTCCTGAGAACAGACAATGGTCTAGAATATTGCTCTAGTGACTTTGATGAGTTTTGCAAGAATCAAGGAATTCAAAGACATTGCATTGTCAGAAAAACGCCATAACAAAATGGAGTTACAAAACGAATGAACAAGTCACTCTTAGAAAGAACATGTTGCATTCTCTCTCATGCTGGTTTATCCAAAGAGTTTTGAGCTGAAAATGTTAATATGACTTACTACCTTGTTAATAGATCTTCATCAACAACAATAGAGTTAAAGACTCCTGAGGAGGTATGGTCTGATATTCCTGCTAATTACTATAAATTGAGAGTATTTGGTTGTTCTGCATACGCCTATGAAAAAGATGACAAACTTGGGCCAATGGCAAAGAAATGCATATTCCTAGACTATGCAAATGGGGTAAAACGATATCGGTTATGGTGTGTTGACCCTAAGTCATCAAAATTCATTGTAAGCAGAGGCGTGATGTTTGATGAGTCTGCTATACTTCACCAGAGAAAAAAGTGCACTGATGTTGATAGAAATGAAGGCACCAACAAGAAGGTGGAGGTAGAAATAGAAACTCCACAGATAGTGCATGAAGAGGCTATAGCTCAAAATGAAGACATTTGGGCGCAAGAATCTATTGATGAAAATGCACTTGAAGAGCAACACTGTACTATTACCATTAGAAGAAAGATGAGGCAAGTAAAACGACCTCAAAGATATGCACATACAGACTTAGTTATATGTTATCCGTGGTTGAAGATATTGATGGTTAAGAACCATGCTCTTATAAAGAGGTTGTTTCTTCTGGTGAATCTCCAAAATGTTCAATGCTATGAAAGAGAAAATCGAGTCCCTACATAATAATGACACATGGAAGCTTGTTAAACAATCAAAAGGACAGAAGATTGTTGGATGCAAATAGGTCTATAAAAGGAAGGATGGGATCCCAAGGGTTGAAGATGCAAGGTATAAAGCACGTCTAGTGATTAAAGTCTTTACACAAAGAGAAGACATTAACTTCAATGAGGTATTTTTTCGAGTGGTGAAGCATGCTTCTATTCGTGTCTTAATCGCTCTAGTCCCATTGTTTGACTTAGAGCTCAAACAAATCGATGTCAGAATTGCAATATCTCCTTAAACTCTCCATGCAAAAAAGCAGTTTTGACATTGAGATGCTCGAGCTGTAAGTCAAATAATGCAATAAGAACCAGTAATACATTAATAAAAGTATGCTTCACGACTGGAAAAAATACCTGTTGAAGTCAATTCCTTTTTTCTGTGTAAAGCCTTTAACCACTAGACGTGCTTTATACCTTGCATCTTTAACTCCTAGGATTCCATCATTCCTTTTATAGACCTATTTGCATCCAACAATCTTCTGCCCTTCTGGTTGTTTGACAAGCTCCCATGTGTCATTCTTATACATAGACTTGATCTCTTCTTATTCATAACAGTGAGCCATTTTGGAGATTTATTAGAAGAAACAATCTCTTTATAAGAGCATGGTTCTTGGCCATCAATATCTTTAGTCATAGATAATGCATAACTAACTAACTCTGTGTGTGCATATCATTAAGGCGGTATTTGCCTCTTTTGTCTTCTAGTGGCAATAGTATACCGTTGTTCTTCAGGTGCATATTCATCAATAGATTTCTTTGCCTGAATGTCTTCAGTTTGAGATATAGTCTCTTCATGCACTATTTGTAGAGTTTCCACTTCTACCTCCACCTGCTTGCTGGTGCCTTTATCTCTAGCATCATCAATGTACTCTCTTTTTCGGTGAAGTATAGTAGACTCATCAAAGGTCAGTGTCTATCATAAGAAGCTCTTAGATGCTTCACATATCTATCCGTTGTTGTACGTAGATGACATGTTGATCGCCGAAAGAAGATGTCGAAAATTAATGCTTTGAAGGTTCAACTAAATGGTGAATTTAAGAAAAAGGATTTGGGAGTGGCTAAGACAATTTTGGATATGGAAATTCACTGAGAACGAAGTGCCAGAAAATTATATTTTTCACAAAAGAAGTACATAGAAAAACTACTTGAGTACTTTGGGATGCAAGATTGCAAATCTATGAACATCCCTATTGCGACACACTTTAAATTGTCCTCAAAGCTGACACAACAAACTAAAGAAGAAAGGAAGAACATGTCGCATGTTCCTTATGCTAGTGGAGTTGGGAGCTTGATGTATGCTATGATCTACACTCGTCCAGATATTTCGCATGTTGTCAGTGTGGTAAGCAGATCTATGGCAAACTTGAGAAGCATTGTTACGGTTGAGAATACCGTAGCACTGGAATTTTTGTTTGGGTTTATCATGATGACGACAATTATATCATCTTCAACGAAATATGAAGTGGAGGATTTCCACGGCAAAAATGCTTTAATCTATGGAAGATTAAAATGAAAGCCTTGTTGGTACGACAAGGCTTGCATAAAACACTAGAAGAGAAGGCTCTTTATCAGCAAAATTTGATGACGATCAAAAGAAAAACCTCTTGAAGCGAGTTCGAAGTACAATCATTTTAAGCTTATCTAGTGAGGGGGTAAGAAAAGTTTCTGAAGAAGAGACTATTGAAGGGTTATGGAAGAAATTAAAGTCTTTCTACATGCGATGATTATACTTTCTCCAAATGCAAGAAGATGAATCCTTGAAAGATTTCCTTGATGATGGCTGTTCTTTTCACATGGGTCCCAATAGAGAGTAGTTTACCACTTACAAGAAAATTGATGGTGGAAAAGTTCTGTTGGGAGAAAACAAAAGACTTTCCGTTGTTGCTGTAGGTATAATTCATCAACATGTATGATGGCATTGTTAGAGCATTCAAAGTTTGGCATGTCTCGAAATTACGGAAAAAAAAACAAGAGGAGAGTAGAGTGAGTGAAGTACAAAACAAAGCTCACGGTGCAGTTTTGGGTTTGGGTAGAGAGCCCTATTTCAAGTGTCCTTTTGTAAATCTCATGTTTTTTTTAATACAAGACGTTGCCGAGTGAATTGTGGACTATGAGCATCATTTTTTTGACCATGCAATAAAAATTTGCCGGAGCATTAAAGCCTAAGCTGCATCACATTTGTGCATTGTCAAGATTTACATGCACCAACAAATCTGCATGCGATATCTTTGAGCCATGCAATTGATATTTCGATTTGAGTTTTTCAAGCTATCTTTTCAACAAATCTTCACCTTGACTTGATAAAATTTCTAAGTCAACTTATAGCAAATTCTTAATATTGAAGCGTTTTAACCACATATGTCTTTTAAAGCATTCATAGACTGCGTATACCAACCAAGATCAAACAATTCTTGAACTTAATCTCCATTTTGATTTGATAAAATTTTCGAACCAACTTTGAACAAATTCCTTAGCCACATGTGCCCTTTAAAGCATCCATCAACTGCTCATATCAACCATAAATCTGCAATATTTTAAAATAAATATCTTTAGGTATACACCGCAACATAGTGCGGGTTAATTCTAGTTACTAATAAAAGAGGATCCTTTAGCCCTTTCCTTCAACCAAGTGATACATACCTTTTAACTGTGCAAGTTTAAGGTTTTAAAGAAAGAGTTCATATAGCTTTAATAGAAATAATCATGTATAGTGTTTTTCACTTTTAATGGCAATAACATTTTCTAACATAATTTTTCCTTTTCTACAATCTGAGTTTGCGGGAAAAATGCAACCAACAAATATTCCGCTGTGGCAGCTCAAATCTACGTATTTCATAAAGATATTTAACAGAGATCTGAAAGTGGTTATACTCGGCATTCTAACTGTAACGAGTAATTAATTGAATCATGTTTAGTTTAGTCGATGAATTTGCATGGATTGCTTGGAACTAAGTTAATATTTTTATATTGTTTAAAACACATACAAAGCTTTGAGAAGCATAAGTACATTAGTGAATCAATTTCCATGTCTATCTTAAGGATATTAGCTTCACAGACATTCATTTGTTCATCCACAAGTTTACATTCCTGTTTTTATTGAATTATCTCGACATTTTTTCATGCTGAGCTATTATACATTGCTTTCATCCTTCATTGGACCCTGTTATAAGGTATTATTTTGGTCTTGTTTCCACTTAGTTATATTCAAGCCTGACAATTTTGATGACACTCCCTACATTAAGAAAAGCAGTTTCATTCACTTGTGCTTTTTCACTTGTACCATCTGCTAGAGCCTAATTTGTTTTATCTTGAGCAAGATCATGGTTTAATGCTTTTCCATCCAAGAAGTGTGAATGGTGGAAGCAGCACCTTGAGGCTTGGAAATATGGATCTGGTTTAGATTACAGGCTATGAATAGTAAGTCAAATAGAGCTGAAACAGAGTAAAACATTATAAAATATGGATCTTGCAACTATCAGCTTTCCAGCTGATACATATAGTTCGACTTGAAAGATCATCCAGTAAGGAAAATTCATTGAAAAGTTTGTTGTTCTTTCACAGATTCCTGAGACTATTTTATCTTCTTTTATTTTGTGTATGAAATGCTCATTCACAATTCTGTTTCTGTATAGACATTTTTTTAATTGATTTAATAGAATAAAATTGTGCATACGTTTGAGGCACATTTGGTACATTTGATACTGCTATAAAAAGGGTTTTTCTTCGGTAGGAAAATTATAAAGTGAAAGACATTGACCGAGTAGGATTAAAAAATAGTTTCCCTTCTGCATTTGTTCTTCTTACAAGCTATGCCACTAGAACACAATGTCGGACAATAAATGTAAGACAAATTAGCAGTGTTTTTATTTTATTTTATTTGTATTAATGTTATTCTTGGGCATAATCAAGAAGACCGAAAATGACAGAATTCTGAAGAGCTCTGGTTCGTTTGCCTCTTCCAACACAAGCCACTTTGAGTGCAGCAGGACCTAGATCATGTAGTATTCGCTCTCTCAACATGTTTATCATCTGGAAGTGTTCTGCTAATAGTTCCTACAAGGCATAGCTCATCTTTTTGCATGTTTAAAACAGAAAGACCTCCATTCGAGGTCAGATGACTTAAAAAACTCATTAAATCAACATTCTTCATGTACCAATCAGATGATATGCTAGACATTAGCATTCATGAGCTTAGTTATTATTAGCTGCAAATGAACAAAAGTTCATGATGTAACCTGCAAAATTTTTGTCTGTACAAAGTTAAAAGTTAAAGAGTGACCTAAAGATTTAAGCAAGAGTGTGTTAGATGGAGTCATGTTGTGCTTGTTATAAAAATCATTTTGAATGCTATTTACATACATTAATAGAGGGAAAACTTACAAGGAAAACTTTGCTGGACTTCTGTTTTTATTCAGATGCAGACCGATATGTTTTGACAGCAAATTTACATAAACATACAAGTCAATTAGATGTTTTTGCCCCTAAAATTTTAGAAAGCTCCTTTATGATTGGTTTTTCTTTAACAGCTTCCTCCCTTTCCAGGTGCCATTTCTTTGACATGTTTTCAGCCTGAAAAGTTAGAAGCTCTGAGTTAGTACAAAAGTATTAGAAAAAAAGTAGTATTAAACTTCTGATTAACATACCCAAGTTCTTAAGGGAAAAAGTTGTTCTCTAATCATTTCAAATTTAGGCTGAACCAGGTCTTTTCCTTTTGTTCTGAAATCATCACTCTGCCAAAAGCATAATAATAATAATAATAATAATAATAATAATAATAATAGAAAACATGATACCATTTTCAATGCATTTCCTAACTATAACACATGAGAAAATACCAGCAAACCTGAACAGAACATGTCATGGGGAAGAAAAATCACTTACGGCTAAATCCAAGGCTGTTAAATACTTAAACTAAATTGCCTATTGGTAGGATGGGAAGAGATGAAGAGGGAAAAAAAGAAATAGATACTCAAAAGCTTGAAATAACATTAATAAATTACATTCCATCATGAGTTAAAATTAACACCCCATTAGGTTTGGAAGCAAGTTATTTATGTTGGAATGTTAAATGGATAAGCATGCCATCAAGAATAACACATAACGGCATCACGCTGATACAGGAAAATATGTTGTCTGTATGTTTATGCACAAGTGTAATAGGCATGTCAATTAACACGTGGAATTTGGTGATGAGTAAGTTTATCCACAGCAAAACCATTGCAGGATTAGTTAACATTGTTAAGACTGAGTTCTGAACTGCTGCATATATTATACATCAACTGAATCATACTGTCAGTAATCTTAGATAATGCAGGAAAACTAGATATCCAAATGAAACATCAAGTAGAGAACTTTCCAATTGATCATCGATCAAATCGATGAAAAATCTTTATTCTCCTAGAATATGACCAAAAATGTATTAAAAAACATTTGGAAACTGGTGATGGAATACTCTATTACAGTAGGTATTCAATATCTTTTAGCATTTCTATCTTTTCAAAGATGGAGCAGCTAATTTTGGAGGGAATCAAGCAAGCAATTAAATTGCAGGGTCGTCAAAACTCAAAATGTAGTTAGCAGGCATTTGTTCATAAACCAACAACCATATATTTCATCACACTTTCATGCCAAAAGTACAGAGCATCCAAAATGCAATCAATCTGGGTGTAACAAGTATTACTCACATTGTACAACTCCAACTTGGAGGTTGCCATCCCAAACATCAAGGCGGCTCCACCAAACACAATGGCAGTCGCAACTGCAAAAGCTTTTCCAACTATATAAAATAAACACGAACATAAAGTATTAGAAGCCTTATGCAAAATTTTGCAGGTACAAAATGCAATCAAAAGTCATAATTAAAATGTTCCCTAAGTCAAATTAGATGAAACAAATAAAAAAAATCAAACCAAATTGCAAGAGTTTATGAGATAGGAAAAAGCTGAAAAAGCATTGAAAGGAAAAATCAATGAACATATACATACTTTGCTGAAGTCCTTCAGCAGCAGCCTTCAATTTCTCCGGATTGATAGGGGTATATTTGTCCTTCCTCAATTCATTAGCCGTTGATGCCATAACCGTATGCTCCATTCTTGGCAACTCCCACCTGCAAATTCTCCATTAAGATACAATTGAAAAACCAATAAACAAGAAAAAAGAAACCCGAAATTTGTTATAAAAGAAAGGGGCAAAGCTGACCTTTTGGGGCCAAAAGTAACTTGGGGTAGAGAAAGGTAAGCCCTGAGAGGGTTCAAGGCATCGGGGGAAGAAACGGAGGCATTTTTTGGATCAGAATTGAGGGCCCACTTGGAGGCCTTTGAGAGAGATGAAGAATCGTAACGTTGCCCGAAGATCTTGGAAGGTAAAGAATGCTTCAGGACCTCAGGAAGGACGTCGGCTTGAGCTTCTTGCTCGAGCGAGGGTGGGTTTGATGCGAGGTTTTTGGGAGTTCTCTCGGCCAAACGGTTAACGGCGTGTTTGGATTCTTGTAAAAAGAAGGCTGCTTCCTTTCCAGCTAGTCTTCCCGCAAGAAAACTCATGATGTTTCTTTTGCACAAATAGGGATTTTGGATTAAGGATTTTGCTTGGGTTTTGGAGATCAATATCTTTGTCGACTTCCAAGTTGTCGAGTATTTATAGCTTCAGCAGCATGTTGTCTGAATTTCAAGTACATAAACATTTTCTTTTCCCAGAATCTCAAGGCTGTAAAGATTTAAGAAAACAAGGTGAAAATATATATATATATATATATATATATATATATATATATATATATATATATATATACACATATATGGGTTAGTTCCCCTGTAGACCTGTTCAAAGTTACCCGTTTAAAACTGAAACTCGGTTCAATTTTTATCAGGTTCTGACAAAACTAGTAAGGCCGTTTAATAAGTCCGACAAAAAAATTTGATAGGTTTTGAGTTTATTATATTAAATTTAAATAGGATCGAATAATTATATTTTTGATTATTTTTATGTTATTTAATTTCACATAAATTATTTTTTAAAATTTTAATTTAAACTTATAATCTTTTTAGAAGAATTTATTTTAACGTATAATGCTATATTTATTATTTATTATTTATTTTTATATTTTTATATTTTATTTTATATTTTTTTAAAAAATTAATAAATTTTGAATAAATTTAGATGAATTTTGACTTATTTATCGTATTTATTTATATATAAAATAGACTAAAACATAATTTAAGTTCACCATAAATCCCTTAATAGTATTTACTTTAACCCAACCTAAACTCAACAAATACTATTAAGAAGAGCTTGTTTAATTAGACTTATGAATTAATTATTAAGGGAATAGAGGTGTTCATTTGTTGAGTTTAGAAGAGCTTGTTTTGTTAATTTAAAAAAAAAAAAAGGGCTTGTTTTGTTAACCCATCTTTTTCAGAAGAGCTTGTTTTGTTAGCTACAATTTGAATTTTATTAAGGATTTGTGGTTTAATTTTGTAATTTTTTTTCTTTTCATTTATTTGATTAAAAAATAACTAGAGAATAACAATTCAGATCGATTGATTAATTCCGGTTTTGATCGAAATTGTGATTTCCTTTATCTTAAAATTTGCAATTTTGTGAAATTAAAAAATAAAAATTAATCAATTTTGAGTTCAAAAAATGTATTTGATCAACATACCATACATTTTTAAGATCGAGAATGAAATTAAGTTTAAATGAAGTATAAAATATTTACCATAAAAGAAAATTAAAGGGTGCTTTTTTTTTTTAGAATGAAAGGGAACTTAAATTATTTTGAGAATGTATAAATTTATCGTAAAATCAAATATTTAAATATAAAAATTATTTTATTTTTTAACACAAAGAGTGTGAAGTTTGAATAAAACTGCTAGGTAAATGTGTATCTTAATTATAAAGGTAAGGTAATTTGTACCATGGAAAACAAAAAAACTGAGGAACATGGTCAAAATTTTATTTTAAGTTGGCATGAATATACGTATATTATATATATATATATATATATATATATATATATATATATATATATATATATATATATATATATATATATATATAATTAGACTTATGAATTAATTATTCTTTGAGGTGCTTAAGTAAAGTCGGGCTCAGTTTATATCTTGAACGCATATATCTGACTTAATTTAGATCAAGTTGCTCATTTTAATTTAATTTATTATTATAATATATTAAATTTATATATATATATATATATTTTAAAATTTTTAAATATATAATTAAAATTAAATAAAAATATAAGTATCATCTATTATTATGATAATATTATTGTGTCCGGTTCGAACCTTAATTTAATGTTCAACGTCCAAATTGAATAGAGTCGACCAACAAACCTATCGAGCAATTACTATTTACTTGATAATTTTTGTTCCATCCTACTCATAATTATTTTTTGAATTTAAATTTTACAGTCAGACTTTTTTACATTTAACTTTTATTATTTTTAAATTGTTATCGATAAAATTTAAAAGTATTTGTATGAAATACATATATTAATAAAAATGATAATATAATAAAATAAAAATTTAACACGCATAAAGTAAAAGTAATGAATAGAGAAAGTAAACCATGAGACATATATAAATTGAATGACATTCACATATTATATATATATATATATATATATATATATATATATATATATATTGTAATATCTAAACTTAAGATTTAGAAGTTTCAAGATTCTCTGCAATCCAGACTAGATTTCGTGAGTTTGGAAAACAAAACCAATAAAAACATTGAATTAGATAGTCATAAGATATGTATAATCTTGAAGTTTTAGATTTAATTAACTATTTGAAGGAAACACCTTGTTATCTATCTAATTTAAGGTAAAAAGAAAAAATATATTATTTTTTATAAAGAAGGTCACGGTCCAAAGATTAAAAATAAAAAGAATTGTAGATGTTAAAATTAAACCTTAAATTTAATGAAAATTATTTTGTAAAAATATTACATGAATCAATTCAATTAAATTTTAAATATAAAAGAAATATTTTAATATGTTTTTAAGGAAAGATTATTCAAAATTATCTAAAACAAAAGTGAGTCAAGTATAACGGCTGCTCTTTTAAAATGAAAAGCTTTGATTTCAATTTTTAATGAATATGGCTTTGGACTTGTGTGTGCAATCTATCAAATATATCTTTGGGAACAAGTGCTTGGTCTGCACACAATTTGCTTGGTCAAGGAGTTACTTATTTGATGTTCGTAGGTTGCATCATCTCAGACATAGACATGTGTCTATATATATATATATATATAAAAGGGATTCACTAATATTTGCCCAAAATTAATTTAATTTACACACTTTCATATTTTTTATATGATTTATATATTTTCAATCCTATCATCGAATTTTATATTATATTCATATAAATCATGCACGTAAAATTTCAAGTTAATCAAATATGTCTAATCAGTGATGGAACTAGAAAAATTTTTAGTGATGACTTCTTTCAAATATATTGAATTATTATAAAACAATAATAATGAAAATAGTGATAATAAAAATTAAAATTGTTCTATCTAATCATAATTGCTAAAAAAATTTTGATCAATTTTTACATGATTTTATATTTTGGAAACATGCACAAGATTTTCGATATAAAAAATATAAATTTTTCAATGTACATAATTAAACTATCATTCAACCATTAATTATGATTCGATTATGAAAGCAAGGGTTTAAATATTCATTAATTGTTGTAAATGCATTATTTAGTATGACAGTAATAATCTCAATATTACTATCAATAACAAATAAATTAATAGATACATTTTATCTTTTTTAGTCTCAAACATTCTTATAGTAAAATCAAAAAAAAATTCAATCTTGAAAATTCATTGCTAAATTATATAAAATTGAATTTCATCTATCAAACATTCCACTAAAAAAAAATTGAATAAAATTTTGCATAATATAAAAATTTATTTATATAAATTTAATTTTTTTTTAATTTGGGGGCTTCGACCCTGAGCCTAACTAATTTTCCTGTAATAAAAAATTTTCAACCGTTAATATATATAAAAAATGTTATTCTTGATTGATATGATAGAAATATTAGATCGACTCAAAAATTTACGTGTATGATAAATACAAGTGGGTTAATAAATTTAATTGTTGATTTGTAAAAAAATATTAATCATATATGAAGTTATAAAAAGTGTTTAAAATAATTTATTTCATACAGGATAAGTGGATCACTCCTCATATATATATATATATATGTGTGTGTGTGTGTGTGTGTATGTCACGTAGATGCTTATGTCAACATCTTTATTTGATTACGTATAGGACATGTTTAAAACCAACTACTAAGTATCTTTTCTATACAACTAACTACCCTCTATCTTTTACTCTGGTGTAAATTCTATTTAAGTTATTGAAATTTGCACTTAATTCAATTTTAATTTATTAGCATAAAAATGAACATTTTGCTTCAAATTTTTCTATTTCGTAGGATAAATAAGTTTTTCCATTAGTCAACCGTTAAGCAAACTGTTAAAAATTTACGTTTCAAATTATTTTGCCCATGAATCATTTAAAATACTTTAAATACTCAAAATCAGACAAAAATGAAACAGGAAATGTTGACAAACTATTGGAGTTTGAGAATTTTTTTTACTTCCAATTTGTTTTTTTGTTTATTTATTTATTTATTTTTACTTCCAATTCTAATAAAATGGAAATAACTTAATTTGAAATATTACAACATAAAATTATTCAAAATTAATATATTATAAAATTTTAAATTTTGAAAAATTTGAAACATTGATTAAAATTATTAAAATGTTAATTAATTATAATTTTAGTTTTATTAATTAATAAGATTAATTCTAATACATTTGAGAAAAAAATTATGGATTGAACAATACTCGTGAAAAATATTAATGAAAATTGTGAAAAAGATTAAAGAATAGTAGAATAGAAGAATAAAGAATTATTTATATTAAAAGTTTAAGATTGGGTAATTTTTTTATTATTCACATCCCATTTTGTTGTTAACGGTGTTAAGTTATTTGGGGTGGAGTGTCCATTTTTAATATTAATGGACTAAAATTGAATTAGGTCAAATCTCAAGGATTTAGATAAAATTTACCATTTACTCTAACATTATTCTCATGTTTTTTCTGTTTTAGAATTTTTTTTTTTTAGTTTTGGGTTTTATTTTTTCCCATTCATAATATAAATTTTGGAAGAAAGGGAGGATGCTCGACCTATCCACGTGGCATCATCCTTTTTCTTTTTATTCCCTTTGGATTTTATTTTTCTAGACGTCACGTTAATATTTTTTCATCTCAATGGGTCAAAATTGTTAGAAAATTTTCAAAATAAAGTGAAAAAGTTTGATTAAAATATTGTTTAATCAATGAACAAGTAAAATTAGTGTTTGCCATGATCCCGAGTTAAGTAAAATTAAGTTAAAATGATTTTAACAAAATATATAAGGTAGTCAATTGCCTTTTGTGCAGCAAAGTTTTTGCGTAGAAATTGCATTTTGGCAGTTGGATGCCTTGGGGGCAATCAACTGTCCATGAAAGATAGTCAACTGCTTATACAGAGTGCAGTCTCGATTTTTAAAGTGTTTTATGGCAGTTGATTGCCTTAGGAAAGCAGTCAACTACCCCACTGGGATGTTATAAAATGCATACAACGGCTATTTTACCTGAAGAGTTACAAACTCTTATTAAAATTACTCTTTCACTTTAGAATCATTAATAAATATAACCATAGATTTTCAGAAGTTGTGATATTGTTAAATAATTGTGTTTGTTGAATCAAATAACACAATTAAATAATTATATCACTTCATTCAAATATTACGTTACCTGGAATTAATCTCTATATATAGAGATGTTAAGTTCAGACTTAGAAGACACTTGGAATACACTTGAAAAATCATAAGAGTTCTGAATTTCTTCATTCCCTCTCATTCTCAAAATATAGTCAAATTTCTTAGGCATTTTTTGCTACAGAAATTAATGGCTAAAATAAGATACTTTTGTATTTGTCAATGGTGTTTTGTGGTTTGATTTCACAAGTGCAATGTGATTTCAAGTAGTGGCTTTATTGTAGCCCTAGGCTTTATTGTATTCTAGGGTTATTCCACAAAGCCCTGTTGCATACTGTAATTAGTAGGGCGAAATAAGCCTAAAAAATGGCATTAGTAGCACGACTTAAAGTCATTTCTGCATCTTTTTCGTGTTTTCATCGAAGTTCAACAAGGAATTCAAAGACCAATGTATTGAAGCACTCAATGAAGAACGAGTTCATCTCCATCTACTATCAAGGAGGCTTGACTAATTTTTCCAACAATCTTAGACTTATTCTCAATCTTGAAGATGGATTCCTTGAGGGAGATAACTACTAGTTTCCACAAATAAAAACATTATGATGAAGGGACTTCGAAATGGCAAAATGGTTTATAAATAAAGCTATGCAAGAAAATTTAGAAGCAACCAAAGAAGAAGGATAATGGTTCTTCAATATATTACCAGATAAGTTTCATTAATTTCTTGAATGCATGATTGCTTAAGTTTTCAGTTGTTGCATATAGATTTTGGATCATACAGTAACAACAATATGAAATTATTTTGTCCTTAATGATTTATATATTATTTCATCATCATTAAACGGATTTCAGGAGAACTATTTTGTATAAAAGGGAAAAGTATCTCTTGAAAAATTTGTGTGATTAATATCACAAGTAACATAAGAAAATGATAGAATATGGTATGGAAGAAAGATAGTCCAAAAAAATGCATAAAGAAAAAGTTCAATTCATACCTATAAAAATAAATGATGTATGTTTTCATTATAAAAATTAAATAATGACTAAAATGCAATGATAGGAAGAAATTAAATTTGTTCATGTTGAAAAACTTGAATAAGTGAGGCATGGTGGATAAAGACTAGTTGTAAGAACTAGGATTATGTATGTAAGGAGATGTTGATATTTATTTTGTATTAAATGATCTTTTGATTAAGATAAATTGTTTAAGCATGTTATAGATAAAAAAGTATGTTTGATGTGATAAATCGGATCATATATCAATGCAATTATAAAAGCATGCATTAAGAAATTGATGTCAAAAAAATAAATTTTGATTAAACATGTACTATTTATTATTTGTGAAGTTGCAAGCTTATAAGTTCTTTAGGAATTTAATTCCTATGATATGAGTGCTTTTAAAACTACCTGAATTAGTGCATAGTGTTATATGTGATTTACATAATATTACTTTGATTGAAGGAAATATTAAGTACATGACTTCTATGTTAATTACAGTAAAACCTCTCTAAATTAATACTCTTGAGATTTCATTGAGTATTAATTTAAACGAGTTATTAATTTGGAGAGTTTCCTTATACATTCTTATTTTATCTTAAAAAATAGGTTTATTTAATTTCACATCCTCCAACTAATTTATTGCATTTAATCTTCTTAAAATTCATTTTGGAAGTAAGCTATTTAAAATCACTTGAAATGCTAAATTTAGTTGAAATATTTTGACTATAATAAGAAGGTAATCACAATAATTCTAAAGATGAAGGATAAAGTCAAAAATTTCAAAGGTGGTAACCATTTGTAAACTAACATTTTGAAGTATTTTTTTTAGTTCTTATATATTATATAGTATCTCTTCCATTTTATGAAATTATTAATTTATACGATAATTGAGATTGAAATTTTACATTAAATTTTAAAATAAAATCATTAATTATTACGATATATGAGTTTATTAAGTTTTCATATTGGCCCAAGTTGGGATAATGATTTTTATTAATTTAGAGAGATTATTAATTTATAGGAGTTCTACTGTATTTACGTAGTGTTATGATTTTATAATGCATGCAAAGGATAATCATTAGATATATTTTGATCATGAACTTGATTATAAAGTTGATAGAACTATAGATAAGAAGTCAAATGTTTTTGCCAAGAAATTTTTACACAAATATGGAATGATTACTTTCATACATATACACGGTAGTAATAATTAATTACTAAAGAACGTTTATTACATCCATATTAATTTTAAAATTGATGTTAATTCACCAAAAGATGTGAAATTCACGTTATTCTAAAAAGGTGAATTAGGCAAAATAGTATGTATGAAATAACCTAAATGGTTATTGATTTCATGGCAAGAATAAAAATGTGTAAATTAGTTAAGTTCTAGAATGAACCCAAGATCTTAAGCAATGTCATCATAATTTGATGAGATAATTTTGGCTTATGATTGTGTATACAGTAAGTTCAACAAGATGTCATCAAATGACTATACGAAGATGGTGTTAATTTTGATACAGATATATAATAAATTAACAGTACCAAAAGGTCTTTATTTAGCAATTTGCTATGAAAGATATAAGCGTTGCATATGTAATTTTAGGAATGAGAAATTAGAGAATAATAAATTAATTTTCTCAATTTCACTATGTTCAAAGATTATAAAAGGAATCTATTATTTAATTGTGAAACAGATGTAACACTTTATGAGATAAAGATAAAGATATGTTAATTGCACAATGGTAAATGCAAAAGTAATAAAACCTAAGCTCGGTCCAATTTTTGATAGGATCAAAAAATTTTGCTCAAGCTCGCAAATTATATATGATATTTTCGATCATGCTCGACTAAAATATTAAATGGACCTTCGAGCTTGGACAGATAACCTGATCCTTGAGTAGGTCTAGACGTAGAAATTGTTCGAACTCATTTGATCAAGTGTGCAATGCATGCTTCCTATGGTGATATGGCAAGTGAATTAGCTGGTAATATTATATAGATTTGCTAAGATGACTAACAAATTATCTCTTCAAATTATCCTAGATAATAATAAGTTTACCTGACCTAATTTCATAAACCACTATGTAAGAATTGTTTTTACCCTAGAAATCCTTATTTCTTCTATTCCTGAAGAGCAAGGCAATGATGCTACTGGTGAGAATACAGAAGTTTATCAAGTTCATATGGATGATCTTCGTTAAGCAACAAGTTTAATGTTGGCTAGCATGACTCTTGAACTCTAAAAGCAATATAAGGCAATGGTTGCCCTTGACATTATCTTGAATGTTAAAGAATTATTCAATAAAGAAAGGCACAATGATCACAGGTTTGATATCTCAAAGGAACTGTTCAATAAGATGAAAGAAAGAGCCTTTGTGTACTCATGTACTCACAATGATCTGTCATAATGAATTTAAATATTAAACTTGATCACAAGACGTAAATTGAGGAGTTGCCACCATTTTTTTTTTTTAGTTCAAATTAAGCAAATTCGAATTTTTTACTTTTTTAAGTCATTCAGATTGATTCGAGTTGTGAGACCCAAATTTTTCTCATGCTATGGTTTATTTTGAGATAAGTCAAGAAGCTTAAGACTTACTTAAATGTTCATGTAGGACCCACATATTACAGAGATGTCGAAATAGTGGCACGAAACTTGAGGCACGCATTTCGAGGTATAATCCCAAATTTAAGTACTTCTTAGGAAAAGTATGATTTTGAGCTTGTTCTGATGATTGGAAAGTGAAACTATGAAAATCGAAAACAAAAAAGTTAGTAAAGCTCTGGTTTTCACTAAACCGATCAAATAGGCCCAATAAGAGAAATAAATTCAGAATAAATTCTAGAAATTTACAAAAATTATTTTGAGGCCATGGGAAATTAGTACAAGGTATAATTTACATGATGAATGAATATTGAGTGGAAATAAAGAGGTTTCGGTGACCGAATAAATTTTTAAAGTAAACCGAAAACCTTAAGTTACATTGCTTGGTAATGACTAAGTCATGCAAAATGGGCCCAATCGAAAAACTTTTCTTGAACAAGTGGACCCTAAATTTTTATGAGAGATACTAGAGACAGTAGAACAGTTGAGAAGTGAAAATTTGGAAGAAAATGAGCCAGAACTATTTTTCATGGATTTTTAGGGTTTAGGGTTTAGGATAAAACTGATCAGTGGGTTGTCCCGACCCAGTGAACTAGACACCCATCAAGAAAAGCCCAATTTTGACCCACCTACACATTGGATTTAGGCCCAGCCTTTTGGCCCATAAAACTAGACTCAAATACCATTCAAAGGCTCTGAAATCATCTCGAAAGAAGCTCCCACGCGCCCTCACCTCCCTCTAAAAATTTTTGTACGCTTCATTCCCAAGAGAAGAAGACGTGATTTTTTCGACCACCTTTCAGCCATTTTCAAGGATGGTCAAGAAGGATTAAATCTTACCCTTCAAGTTCTCTACAACATATAAAAAATTCAGCCTTAAATGAGTCCATTTTCTAGGTGAAATCTTAGAGAGAAGAACAGGAGACAGAATTGTCCTGTTTCGAGGTGAGAGAAAGTTTCAATCTTGATAGCTTTTGGTTAATTTTTCTTGTAGTTTTTTGATTATTTTAAGCTATATACATGTTGATCTATAGTTGAAGATTAGTTTGGAGGATCAAAAGCTTGGTCAACTTTGGTGAAAATTGAGGTAAATTGGATGAATGATGATGAACTTGAGATATGTGATTATTTGATGTTGTTGGATGATTTTTAATTAAGTGGAAATAGATGAAATAATTTGTAGAGAGAGGTATGTTTCGGCCAACCTAGGGATTGTAAGAAAAGGATGAAGTTTGGTGATATTTGAAGTTATAAATTATTAAATTAATATCGAGAAAGTCCGATTTAAGGTTTGGGTTAGTCGAAAAATCGAAAATGTGTTGAATTTAGAAATCGAAAAGTTGATGAACTTGAATTGTGGACTTAAGTGAGTATTTAAGTTATTGAGGTAATTAATTTAAAGATAAAATAATAAAATTGGCGAAATTAGCTTAAACCGACACTTAAATCAGTAAAATCGAAAAAGTAGAAAAAGTTGACAAAAAGTCAAAATCGATCAAATTTTGAGAAGATAAATACATATTTGGATATGTTGAGATGAAATTGAGCGATATTTGATGAGTTGATATTGTTTTGGGTAGCTCGAGAAACTGACACGTTTAACGAGGCAATACCGAACCCTGGTGAAATAATGCTGCTTTAGCCCAGTAGAGGTAAGAGGTGTAATTTAGCATAGTTCTGACCATCTATGCCTATTTATGATTTATAAAATGATTTATGAAGCATGAAGAACCTTCAAAAAAGAAAATAAATAATGATGAACCGAGTTTTCTACATATAGTACATGAGTTTTATTACACTGATGTTTGATAGTTAACTATATGACTTTATAATTATGTTTCCAAGGAATTTTTGATGATTTCGAAAGTGAGTAAGTAAGAAAAAAAGATTTTGAGAGTATAAGGCTATCCAATTAGCATGCCCACTGCGTGTGGTGTTCCGGCTCTGCCACTCATGGTGCCCAATACGTTGGACCTGGGTAGTACTTGTCTTCATCTGTGTGGTGGTTGCCTTTGCTACTCGTGGTATATTATTTCTCGTAGTATCTCGTGCCCGTACAGCACGTATGTATGTCTCCCGCACGGCGAGTGTCTTTGGTGCCCGTGCCCTAGCTGTGTGCTAGGGTATGTTAAGTTGTTCAGATACTACCCATGATTATGTTTGTTGTACGACCTTGATCCAATCTATAGCCCCTCACCATGGCCATTGGTATGATATGCCCTCTACGGAGGATGACGTATGATGCATGTTAACTACTCAAACATAGCCTAGTCTTCATGTTTTGATGTATGATGACTTAACGAAAAAAAAACATATTTGATGTTTTCATAAGAAAAGATATGTATGATGATTTTAATGAAGAAAGTATGTTTGATGTTTTCTTATGAAAAGATATGTATGATGATTTCAATGAAGGAAGTGTGTTTGATGTTTCTTATGAAAAGATATATCAATGTGTATATGATGTTTCCATGTAAAGATGTTTTACGTACGAAATAAAGTATATGTATATGTTTAAATGTTATGCTTCAAAATAAACATATGAATCGTTTTTCACAAGTATGAATGTACGGAAGTGTATTTACATGACTTCTCATTTGTTTTATGTAGTTAGAACTATTTTAAATACATTTCTTACTGAGCTTTATGAGAAGCTCACCCCCCTTTCTCTTCATTTCAGAATACCTGCAGTAAGATCTCTCAGCTATAACAGAGTACACAAGTAGCTGGTTGATTTAGTGTCTCTCAGCCTATTTTTAGTACAAGCTCAGGTAGACCACCAGACGTTTATTTTCAGACATGTATTTTATATAGATACTTGATGTATAATTACTTTTGGGATATAATCAATGTTTCATGGATAGTATGTGAATATTTTGGGATTTATGGAATTGGGAAATGAGTTAAGTTTAGGAAATTAAATCAACTTTCTTGCGGTATATATAAACTGCGTTTACTTGTTGGAGGATAGGGCATAATATAAGAGGTTATGCTGTCGAAATTTTGGCAAAAATTAAGTAGTTGAAAAGACTAAGAAAAAGAAGTAACGAAGTAACCTACACTGAACAATAATGCAACCTATGTAGGAAATATGATTAAGGAAAAAGTTACCTCCTATTTTCGCGCTTCCGGGGCGTGACACGAGTTCATTTGTTGATTAACCTAGATAGTTTATTAGGTTCAAGCTTGCTTTGCCAGCTGTAAATTAATTTTGGTTTTAGAGTTTTTATACTTGGGAAGAAAAAAAACTCTTATTGGCTTAATTTGCACATTAAAACGAAAGTCAACTCTGAAAAAGAAGACATGACACTAATTGTAATGCTTTTTGTTACACTAAATCATTTTTGTCCAAAAAATAATTTGCATTGAAAAATAATATATATATATATATATATATATATATATATATATATATATATAAAGAGTGAAATAGGATGAATCTAGAAAGTTAAATCTATTTTAAATAATAAGAAATTACTTTGATAAATAAACTTAAGGATAGATAATTAATTAGATAAAGTGGTTTAGGTTAAATTTGTGATTTTTTTGATTAATTAAAAAGAATCAAATATAAATTAATTTTCAAAATCAAAATTGTTAAATTTATATATTGATTCAACAAAATCTTAATAATATGTAAAAAAAAATTATTGCAAATAAGAAAGATTGATCAATTGATAAGAGACGAACGTTAGGTTTAATTTTCTTTATCAGCAGTTTTTCGCTGATAAAAGATATAAATGTTCATTGTAAGTCCTTGTTGCATATTTTAAGGGTAACTTCTGTTAAAATTTTTTAAAGTGAATTGGTATTAATTGGTAATTTAATTTTGGTTTATGAAACAGGTAATTGAGTCCAATTTAATTTATTGTGATTATACATGATATAAGTTTTACGCATCTTGTTAGATTAGTGTGATATGGTGATTGTGTAAACTTTAAAACTTTATAAATTTTTAATGCGGGTATTAGGGTTTTAATAAATATATCTACTATTCACTTTTCATAATAATACTAGTATTTATCCATTGAAAGTCATCGGAATGAAAAGAATAGAAATATTAACTCTTAGGACTTTTATAATTTTGCTTCCGCTTTATCATATAGGATTGAAAAATAAATTCTGACAACTTCTTCTCATCTAAAACTTTTCTTTGATAAATTTTTTTTACACATAAATTGTGTAATAAAAAAGTTAAATCATGATAAGTTTTAAATTATGATAAATAAATTCTTACAACTTCTGTCGTAATTTATTTTTTTATTACATATACACAATTTATGTAATAAAAAAAATTAACTTTTATTTAATTAATTATATTTAACTTTTGGCCACCGGTCTTATCCGAACATAGCTGATTTTGATTTTATACTTTGCTTTTGCAATTGAGAGAGAGAGAGAGAGAGAGAGGTTAGTCCCACAGTTGCGGAGAGCTGCTGTAATAATCGCCCATATTCGGTTCCCACTTCTCACTTGCCTTGACTGAGCAAATTCTAATTTCTAATAACATTAGTGATTGGGGGACAGACTTTATGTTTCAACTTTGTAATAATTTGCTCAACTAAATTCAAGTATTTACATTTCATGCGCACACGCATAAACAAGGGCCGGTGGAATGTGGATGCGGATGCGATCCTGCTTTTGCCCTTTCACACTATGGACCATACCCACCTTCACTATCTACATTCTACACCTCATTTTTCATCCTCTGCTCTCAATTCCACCATATTTGCTTGGACTTTCCCTACGCTTCCATGCTTGTACCTCTTGGACTTAATTGTCCTCGTTTTTGGGTCAATTTAATTAATTTGTTTTATTTAAAATGTGTGGTGAATTAATTCCTTTATCCAAGAGTCATTCTCATTGCACTGAAACTATATTTGGGAGCCAAAATCAATTGCAGATGACTACGCCCTTAAGAGTTCAATGGATTTTGGCTCCAAAATTAGTTCAATAATGTGGTTAAATGTCTTTTTCAATCACATCTATATCATTAAATATGTTAAATAGATTCTTCAATCTCAAAAATCAGGGTAAGATGTACTCATTTAGTGAGTAATACATTCAAGATTAACCTTACTAAAAATCGAACTACTTTATTGATCAAACGTCTAACTGGTTAAATAAATGAGATTTACTCTTTTGAGGTTTTTTTAATAAAGAAAATATTTAATAATAGAGAATGAAATAAAATTATTTGAATTTGAAACTAAATAATTTAATATGTTATAATTTTTTTTTAACAATTCTATTATTAAATAATAATTGTTGGTGTATTTTTGGATAAAATAAGGTCAAAGAGAAGTTAAAATTAAAAAAAAAAAATTCCGGTACAACATTAATAAGCTGCGGCTGTACCAAAAAAAAATTAAAAAAAAAGGCAATAATAAGCTTCAAGGCAAGCTGTAAATCTGGAGGGTGGCAGCAGCTGCTTGTGGATATATAGTTGTGAGTGTGTGGCCCAATGGCTTACAAAATATTCCATTCCGCACAGATATGTTATCCTACCTTAATTGCATGGTTGTTGTATGAAATAATGGGCAATTAAACTGCCATTAAGATCCCGATCTGCGAGTCTGGAGGTGAGTGGACTAGCTAACCCAGTCCGCATTTATATCACTAGACGTAACTTTCAGACTAAAAAAGAAAAATACAGAGTGGATTATTTAAAGTGATAATAATTTAAGAGTTTTTGCCAGTTGCAATCTATTAAAATCTTGGGCTTTGTATAATAGCTTTGAATTGAAAATCAGAATTGCATTCAGTGCCAGGAAAATAGATGTTATGAAGATGGTTCACAAAGCTGCAATAATATCCCAACTTGGTGAAGTTCCCAAGAAAACCCATGACGGGAATAGGGTGTGCACAAGCACAAATTTGGCTTCATACAAGTGAACCATTCCAACTACATTCATTGGGAGTTCTGGTTTTTTCTCCCTGGTCGTCAGGTTTCTAGGCAGGCAAAGGAAAGGGAACAAGCAGGCACCTCAGTCCCTTTAAATTCTGCTGAAAACTACTTTCAAATATACTAAAAACGTAATTCTGCATAAAGATGCTATATAATTAAGAAAATGAAATATGAAATAGATAAAAAGAATCTCCGCAAAGCTTACATATATGATAATTATTGACCCTTTTTTTGTATGGGATATAACGCCTTAAAACAAATAAATATAAAATAATAATAATAATACCATGTGATTAATCTAAAACATACAAGAATTTGATTTAAAAAAACGTTAAATTATCTCTAACTCCTGTACAAAATCTCTAGTCTCTACAGAACTATATATATAACTAGGTATATAATTTGTGATGTTGTCAACGAAATCATCCAAAAATATGCATATAGCATAAGAGAAAAGATGATGCATTTGGGAAGCCTATGCATCTGGGAAAGAAAAGAAAGGAGAAGAAGAAAGAAAAAAGAGAGAGATAATATTATCTGAACTTTTTGAATTCTTTGTCTCTGCTCTTGACTATCATCGCTTGTTGTGCAATGGGTTTGAACCTGTTGGAACTCTTCGCTTCTCCTCGAATTGCCTGGCTTGGCCTGTAAAGGGTGAACTACCAGACCCAGGATGAAAAACCTGTTGGCCAGGTTGTCTGGTAGCTTTGGTTGAAGTGCCGGATGCACAGAGGTTCCTCCGGAGTGCTTGAATCCTGGGAGTAAAGAGAAGGAGAACAACAACAAGAGAGCAAAGCTGAAAGCGATTCATCTTTGTTTTTCTTTGAGAGAGATGGAGATGGAAAGGCAGTCATTGCCTAGCCAGCTTGTTATTATATACATGGGCAGGCTTTGGTCCATTTCTTAAGTATGTATGCAGATTCTTAAAGTTTTATGGCCTGTTGACCCCATTTGCCTTAGGATCTGAGTTAGATGGGTGTTATAGTGCGGTAGGCCATAGCCTTGCCACCGTTGGATCAAGATGAAATGGTGATTATGAAGACTTTGGGAACGTAGATTTGATAGCAAGGGTCAAAGATGGGGTCATTGGCCTTATAAGGTTGGGGTGCGGTGGTGGCAGTCACCAATCAATAGGGACATTGAGACCAGAAAATATATACACAAAACTTGAAGGGAAGGGAAGCGTTCGCTGTCACTTTGAAGTATCATTCAGAAAGACCAGAATGCCTGTTCACATTTCGTACAAAATTTACTATAAATATATTCATACGCTTTATAATTTCACCTGTGTTGAATCCAATAAGTTTCAAACCCTGATAAAAAAAATTTTAATGATAAATTTAAATAATTATTCATTTAAAATTCATTTAATTTTTATAAAATGAATCTTTATATAAAATTTATTGTGAATGTCCTTTATCGACGATTTGACGTTATATAATAAATATTTGTTCATATATCATATTTATTAGGATATGATTATTACTATATGCCTTGCGTGACAAATGGTATCTTGGTTATAAAAAATCAAAATTCTTACAACGCCGCACTCAATTATATATTTGTGGAAAACTCTAGGTTTAAGCTCGAGCATTAATTACAGCCGTGTGATTGCATTAACACGTTAATCAAAGCAAAAGGTCGGCTTCGGATATTGGAATTTCAGACTTTCTCTACTTAAAAATGACACGTGGAGTCATAGGATTGTATGATTTTTCCAATGTACAAAATGATGCTTCTAGAAGAACGTACAAATTTCAACTGCCAAATTTACCAAATGGAAATCCTTGTTATATACTCGATTATCAAAAACCATACCATATATTTGGTATAAAAAGGGGTTATTTTATTGCAAAGTTGAGGAATTTTCATGCCCTAAATGATGCAATGTTGAATACTGTAACAAAACTCCTCTGAAATGTCGGGAAAAAAGGGTTAGACTTGGACCCTTTTGGCGCACGGGCAGCAAAAGTTTCCAACTTTTCCTTAATTCTCTCTTTTTTTTTTTTTTTTTTATCTCTTTTACTTTAACATATATTCATAGGTATGATGAATGATATTCGTATAGTAATATAGCCTTATATATATTCCCATTTCCATCTTCAGTAATTAATTTTAGATTTATTCATTTTTGAGATAATATATTAATATGATATGAAAATGAAATAAGAAATGAATTACATAAAAATATTACAAAAATTTATATAGATTCGATAAAAATTATTAAAAATATTTCGTTTTTAATTTATTAGCATGATAATTTTAATATTTTATACGTAGTTAAGATAAAACAAATACAAAATTACTATACGAATTGTCATATTTAATTAATTTATAGAATTATTTTTAAAAAATCAACAAAATAAAAAGAAAAACAAGAATAAATGTAAAAACAAATATATAAAAAAGATAATAAACTTGAGTTTCATCCTTTTTTACAAAGATGCAAATAATAATGCTTATAAAAGTTTTTGTTTGACATTGCTAGTGAGAAGCGGAGGGAATTAATTACATATAATGAGCAAAATAATAGAGGTCAAGTTGCCACTTTCAAAGCTTGTACGGAAAAACTTAGTGTCTAATTCGATCAAGATTTTCCGTGGTCCGCCACATTGAGATTCTGTGTTCATAGGCCAAATCATGGCATCCAACCGACTCTTCTAGGAATTCATAGGGGGAAAATGCAATATGCAAGTCTATAAAATTTAAAAGGTTGGTTTGGTTTATAATATTATGTTGTGTTTTTAAATAAAAATAGTTTATAACGAAATGTGTTTTATTTAAATTTTTAAATAAGATAAATTTTTTTATCAACATTTATCATAAAACATGAATTGAAATTAATTTTATATTCAAATATAGTATAAAAATAAATTATAATTTAAAGAAAAAAAATCATCGAGGAATTTTGTGAATTTTGTTGATAGAGTAATTTTATTTAGTTCGAAGAAATAATAATGATGATCAGTTTGTAAATTGCAATTAATTTCACTATGCATATGGGCCAATTCATGATTCTATTGTCCCAGCGGGTGGGTTTGATGATCAAACAATTAGCGGTTGGTGTAGCTGTCTTGTCGAATATTAACTCAATTCAAGTCTAAAATGGCATCAAATGATCTTTGAATATGAAAATCTTAGTTAACATCAAATGGAACCTTGAATTTCAGGGAACTTTCTCGTTGTCATCGGGTCTGCCGCCAGTGCTTTTGATTTCATATGCATTATGGTAGTAATAGTAATAATAATATTCTTTTTGCCTTTAATGATATTCATAATCATTCATTACTAATTAAATCTTTTCATATAATTACCCTTTGAATTATAGTCCCACGGATTGATAACAATTGACAAGATAGGGTTTATGGAAAAGACGAAGTGAAAAGATCAATTAAAATCTGCCTCTCCTACATGCTACATATGCATGATCATCAAAAGTAATTAAGTAGCTAGGTACATTTATGCCTATTTTTCCTTCATCTATCATTTCTGTCTTAAATTAAAGGTTAATTTAAATGAATAATAAAATTGTTTTTAATAATATTAAAAAAATCATTAAAAATAGAAAAATAATTTTATCATTTCATTTTTTTATTTTATTATCTCGAAATCTATTGCACTGAACCCAAATGAAACGCACCGGTGTCCCAAACGAGACCAAAATTTGATAACAATTAGCCACCTCATTAGTGTCTAGAAATTTAAACAGCAACACGACCTCAACACAAGACATGCACTGATTGTTCCGAACACTTTCTAAATGGTTTCTCTCAATGCCCTGGTTTGACTTGAATTAATTAAATCAAAGTGTGTGTGTAAAGATTTTCTAGTTAATTAGCATGCGTTGACCTACACAGATATACCTCCATTTTTATGCGCATTGGTTTCATTATCCCATGTGAAATCATTATATACGCACAAAGGCTAATTTTACACCACCAGTCCTTCCTGCCCAACCAAGCAACCACAGCTGACTCGCTACTCTTTTCCACAGATATTGCATCCCAGTTACGTACATTAGTCCTTGAATCTTTGTAGTAATTTTTTTTTTTCTTCTTAAATGCTGTCTTCGACCTAAAAGAATGCCTAAACCTAATAGTGTCGTTTTCATAACCCGTAGACGAACAGGTACAAGGTTTTACTAAGTTTATAGGAAGTAGTATTAATTACTAGGTTACTTTCACCTTTTTTATATTTAAAATTCTTAAAACCTAAATTTTAATTATTTAAATTAAAACATAAGTAATTTTATCGTTTATCAATGGATTACACCATTATTGATTATTTTAATTTTAACTTAATTTACTATATTTAGTCGGATTATTTCATGAACTAAACATTTCTCCATTAGAATAACTTGTCCATGAAGTTTGAGCAAGTCCAAAAGAAGTAGAGAAACAAAGTGGCGGCAGCCTTTATCTTGAAGACAAAAGAGGAATAATTGGCCATCCAAATCAGCTGATATAAGGATACCTTTTAAATTTCTAATACGACAATAAAACTTTGACATTCTTTCCATTTTTGTAACCCACGATACTAACAAATTTTCTTGCACTTCCAGTCCTTGTTGTCAGTATATTCCTCTAACTTTATTACATACATGAGACATTTTTTCAGTGCAGCTATGAGCAATTAGAAAAATGAAAATAGAACTTCACTTTGTTTTTTCTATTTTTTTTTTTTTTTATGATACATCAATCTACATTCAAGTTGGGGCCATATGTGATGGGAATTTCATTCCATTTTCATTCAGTAGATGTGCAGTAAATTGTCATTTTGGTGATAATATTAGTTAGTGCCAAAGATCTGATTGAGGACGAACCAAAGGCTTAATTACTTAACTAGCTAGGCTGCCAAGTCTTGGAAATCTCGATCATAAAGTAATGGGTTTCCTTGTATCATTAGAGTAATAATTTTCTTCAATCTTTTTTATCCATTAGAAATTAGTAATTTCTTTGTCTCAAATACATTTCTTAATAATAGTATCAAATTTGATATTAGATTATTCGTCTAAATTTGAAGATCTACACTATACTTGAGAGAATTTAAAAAAAATTAAATTCATTAAATAGATTTAAATAAAAAATAAGGTTCCTTTAAATATAAATTATAGTTTGATTCAAACATTCAAGATTTTAATTCGATTCGATTGGATTTGAATTATATAATATATATTTTTATATTTATATATTATATAATTTATATTATAGAAGAGATAAATCTATAAATAATATTGTGTAAATATAAAAAAAAAATTAAGTTATCCATTTTTTTGGTTTAAGTTATCCATATTTTGAAACTTATATAAAAGAGAAAAATAAAGGTTAAATAAAAAACCATATATATATATATATATATATATATATATATATATTTGTAAGAATAAAAGTTATATGGGCGGATTTGTATTATAATCTAAAGCATTTAGAAATATGGATAAATCTGAACAAAATCTGAGGCTTGAATGTCAGGTTGACGGGCTTGAGCAAGCCTGTAAGGTATTGATATCATGCTTAGATCCAAATTGAACTCGACAACTTGACACACAAACACCACCTTAAGTAATTTTAAGAGTGTATTTTCTTACATTTATATGAATATGGAATATTGAATATTTTATTTTCAAAATTATTCTCAGAAAGATTAAGTTTAATGTGTTAATCTATATTATGTATGACCCTTCAATCACTATATATCCTATTTACTTGTGTAGTTTTCTCACATCCAACCGGTTACCATTTTCATCATAATAAAGACACACATACACACACATACATATATATATATACATATATAATATATAATCTTGATCATATATACAATCAAATCCTAGACTTTTCTCATTTTCTTCTTAATAATTTTTTCGTAAATTTACCTAGTTTCAATTCAATATGCAAGGGTTAAAATTTGACAAAGAAAAGGGGAAAGATGTTCAAGGAAAGAGACATGGAAGAAAGTTGATAAGATATTGGGAAAGAGAAGTTCCCAATATAATTTCTCATTAGAAAGGGTTAGTTGTGGCATCAACTCCATTGGACCTGAAAGGCATCTTTTACTTTATATGCTGTTGTCTACAAAATCAATTGAGTGAGAGCTAGAATAAATTTAATATTTGTCCCCCTGATAAAAATATAACTATTACTACAACTTTTGGGTTTTTGGTCGATGGCACTTGCAACACCTTCTTTGTACGATTTTATTATTTGATACTCCCTCTAATGGGTTTAGGTTCAAGGATTGTGCCTAATGTGGGGTTTAAAAAAATTTTTGATGGATATTAAGCCAATATAATTGGAAAAAAAAGGTATGGGAACTTTTTTCATTATTCAATTGAATCATGACATTGGTAAAAAATTAATTATTCATTAATTCTTGATTTGATTTTTCTAATTTTAAACTCTTTTAAATAATATATATTTTGCATATGTCATAACCTTTAAATTATAGGAACTTATTCTCTAGATTAAAACTAGCAAAAGTTGATCCAAACTCAAAAATTTGTCTAAACCTACCTGAGATCGACCTCAGACCAACTCGAATTGACTAAAAAAATTTAAAAGTCCGAACCCAAAAAGAACTAAAACCTAAAAAATTCGAATCTGACACAACTAAACTTGACATAACTCGAACCCGATATGATCAGAATCCGGGATTGATCTAATCCGAAACCCATAAAAAATCAAATTTATAACTTGAGAAAACCTAAATTACAATTATATGATTATTTTTAAAATTAAAATAAATAAATAAATGATACAGTTTTTAATTAAAATTTGAAAACAATTATTATTTATTATACAACTAGATCATTATTATATTGTCACCCATATAAGTATTTAATAATAAATATATGAATTTCAAATAATTTTTTATATTATACTTATTGTGTTTATAATAATAAATATAAAACTAATTTAACATTTGATTTTATTATAAAATATTATTATAATATTTTATTATATTTATTTCATATTAAAATTTTAATATTAATATAATAATAAATGCAATATAAAAGAATACTTTGTAATATTTTATATTGTATGTTAATGTTACATTGTATTTATCTCTTACTCTCAATCCCTCATCATGTGATGAAGAATCAACTATATAATTTGTGTAAAGTATTATCATGTATTTTATAATAAAGTACATAAAATAGTTAATAAATAGTGTTTTATGTAACCAATAAATAAATAATGTTATTTTGTTATAAGAGAAATATTTAATAGTTTAAGATAGGGGTGGGATTGATCGAACTAGAACTCAAATCTTACAATATATTATAATTATTTTTTAACTATTTACTCGAAAAGTTGTTGGCGATAAATAGTATTATATTATAACTATTTGTATGTTATAACTGTTGTTACAATAAAATATCATTTTATCACGTTATTTAAAACAAAATAGATCTAGATATCTGCACCTTATCATAATGATTTGTATACTATATTATTATAATAATAGTAATTGCTTGTCATGTAATATAGAACAAATTATTTAATCTTTTAGTGTAAGTATTATCTTGATAAAATTGATTATCTATTAAAATAATAAATTTATTTTCTATTAAATATAAAAGTAAAGTACAAATAAAATTAATTATTTTAATAGTAAATTAAACTGTAGTTTAGTAATATACAGTAGTAGCAATTGTTATGTAAGAGATAATTTTAAAATAATTAATTTTTTTATACTTTATTGACATTAAGATTAATATATTTAAGTAATTAGCTTTATTGATTAATTTAATAATATCTACTATTTAACATTCTAATGGACTGTAACGACCCGAAATTAGTGAAAATTGGATTAATTTTTCTTTTTTTACTTATATTTGCCTACGATCAGTGCAGTGTCTTCCTGCTTTCGTTGATCTTATTTGATTAACTCGATTAGTATTTTCTTTAGTCCTAGTTTCATTCAAATGTGTGTGATGTAAATCCGTGATTAACTCCAACATATATTCATACCATTCATCCATTTCAATAGAATCATATGTCATTCATCATTTACGCTTTGTAAGATCATGATTATACTTAAATAGATTAATGCATCACACTTCAAATCTAAGTTGTTCTAGTTTATACTTATTGTAGCCTAACATTACATTCCAAAGTACACATATATGACTGTGCGACAATTGTCTGAAATATAAACTAACAATATACTTTAGCATATGGCTTCCTATTTTACAGAACAAGTTAGTTATTCCATTAGTCAATCGATAAAAGTTTAATTTTGAAACCATTTTACCCCTTAAATTATTTGGAGTGTTTTAAATAGCTACTATATTTTGAAATGTTAGTTTAGCTACTATATTTTGAAATGTTAGTTTTCTTTTTTCTTTTAAATTTATTTTTATTTATTTACTTATTATTTATTATTTTTATTTATTAGGTACTATACTAAGTAGCACATTGTTATTGTTTTTATCCATAGAAATATTATTAGTCTGTTAGTACAGTGTACTACTTAATACGATACCTAATAAATAAAAATAATAAACTAAAAATAATTAATAATAAATAATAAGTAAATAAATAAATTAAAAAATAAAAGTAACCTTTCAAAACCTAGTAACTCTTAATATTTTCTTATCATTATTGATTTGCTTGAGTATTAAAAGCATTTCAAATGATTTAAGGGATAAAATAGTCTCAAACTTAAGTTTTTAATAGTTGACTTAACGGTTGATTAACAAAAGGACTAACTTGTCCTACAATATAGAAAAGTTTAGGACGAAATATCCATTTTTTTAATAATGGACAAAAGTTGAATTAGAGTCCAATCTTAAAGAACTAGATAGAATTTACCCTTCTTTTTTTAATTATTTATATTGTTTAATTTTCTATCTTTGTATTATCATTTTTTAATACTATTACTTATATAGATATTTTATTTAAATAACCATTGGGAAAATAAGTTAATTAGTTATTAGTTGTTTTAATAGGTTGATATATATATATATATATATATATATATATATATATATATATATATATATATATATATATAAAAACTAAGTAGTAGTTAGTTGTTTTAATTATTAACGTATGTTGATATATAAAATAAAAAATAATAAATGAAACAAAACTTAATAATAATAATAATAATAATAATAATAATTAAAGAGTATGCATTAGACTTGTAAAAATAGGATAAAAATTATTTATAAATAGAAAAATAAGTATTAATAAACCATAAAAATGAATAAATAAAAATTACGCCGATGATGAAATTTTAAAAAGATTATGCATAAGTAATATTCTTAAAAAATTTTAAGTAAAAAAATTATCTTCAAGACCTTACTAGCATAATAAAGGATCTAAAAGAAATTCTTAATAACAAGTAATTGATACTCATTTTCTAAATTAAGGATAAGATATATTATTTAATAAAATTATAGATTTAAAATAATAGGATAACTAGTTATAAAATAATCGATATTCTTATATTATGAAATCGAATACGAAATATTCCGATGATAAGATTCTAAATACCTTGAGAATCTCTAAGCGATATTCTTATATTATGAAATCGAATACGAAATATATATATATATATATATATATATATATATATATATATATATATAAATATACACATATATATGAGTGAATAAATATATGTATATATACGTAGGAACTCGTGGATTGGCTTCCAAATGAAGCCAATCCCGAGAGCCCATTCATTAGTGTATATATATCATGACCCATTTTTTAAAAAAACTCTTACAAATTTTTCGTTTTTTCATTTCCTTACCTATCGTGAACAGCTTCACTACTAACAGTTGGGTTATGAGTCGATGTTAGTCCCTCATGTCATGTTACTTACCTTAACATCTAATTTCCATATTTCATTTACATATCAATTTATTTTAACTAAATACATCTCCAATATTACATCCGTGTACAGTATTGTGACTTTATATGTTCAGATACAAAATTATACGAATGTGTATACCTGGTCTTGATACAAAGCAGCGGATAACCAAAATACAAGACTACTGTCGCTCTCTTTTATTGAATGTACCCTGTAGGGTGGAAAATGAAAGGGTGAGCGCAACTTACTCAGTAAGGCAATAATGCAAGCAGGTAGATAACTACACTATCTACATGCTGGTCAAGGCATGATATGTAAAACATTTATATCTCGAGCATGAGGCAATTAAAACCATGCCATGTATGAGTATATCATATATCGTAAAATATGAATCGGCATGTAAAACACGAAAAACATCTCATGTAAAACCTATCATGCTCGGTACAATAAAACTTATCAAAACAATCCCAGAGGGATCCAACACATCTTTTAAATCATTAATATCCTCATAAAATCCAATAATTTCTCATTTAATACCACATTTCATGAAAATCATCACAAATCGGGGTTCGACCCCTCCCTCGGGTCTACCTGGGTCTACCCTGATCTAACAAGACCAATCAAATATATATCATGTGAGACATGTAGGTTACTGTATGGAAACAATCGAGGAATATGTCCCTGTGATCCCAGGCTACACGGATCCCAATGTGCGGGGTATCACAACTGCAACGGGAGGTGGGTCAAATCCTACCCGCCAGAATATCAAGTAACGTGAATATAATAGTCATGACTACATGGTACAGCGTATTCCGTGTGACATACACGGTACAACATACTCCATGAACCCAATATCATAGTCTGGGGATGTTTGCCATAGGTCTTATCCCACTCCAAACCATGTCGATAACCAACCCAAGTCTCAATCTACACGTGCGAGCATATCTTCTCACTGTGACACAGTCTACAAGAGGCTCCAGCACGGTCATATGCATGTCATAAAATTCTTGTGCGAGCGAAGCTCCAGCACGGCTCCATGCATATTCATGATATCAGAAAACCCTCGTGCAAGCGAAGTTCCAGTACGGTTTCATAAAAATCAATGAAATATGCGTACGAGCAGCGCTCCAGTACGACTTAAAAATAATTATAAATCCAATTTAAATTCACGTACGAGCAATGCTCTAGTACGGATACATAAAATCAAGTAAAATCCATGTACGATTTAAAACTCATAAAAACATGATAGGCTGCTCAATTTCACTAAAACAATTTAAAAATCACAACTGGCACCTAATTCGTGCCCTTTTCATGTAAAAACATGAAATAAACAGTCAGCCTATCCATAATTTGCTTAAATTAAAGTAATATAATCTTAGGAATATCAAAAACATGAAAATCATGCAATTTCATAGCCTTACTACCCTTTTTGAAATTTTCTAACTATGGGCAAAATCGTAATTTTCACATATACAACGATTTTCGTAAAAAATATTATTCTATTTCTAAATACCTTATGAAATTCTATGTAATGTAAATAACCCAAAAAATACACGTAGGTATCTCTAAGTGCTTACAAAATTCCCTTACCTCATTTTTCTGTACAGTTTGACATTTCCATTGATGACTCGTCACGCAGTCCGATTTACTCTCAATCTAATCTTCGAAACTGCGGATAAATGTATATCAGGTCAAATACAATTTATTTAATTGTATTTCATATTTTCTGGGTTTAATTTAAATCATTGGGCCCGTTTTACTTTATTGGGCTCGATTTTATCTTAATGGGTCTCGACCCATTTTCAGCCCGTTTTCACTTATTAAATCATTTC
Organism: Firmiana major; assembly: GCA_033439115.1. Classification (NCBI taxonomy): domain Eukaryota; kingdom Viridiplantae; phylum Streptophyta; class Magnoliopsida; order Malvales; family Malvaceae; genus Firmiana; species Firmiana major. The sequence goes on from CM065911.1 coordinate 11,396,303, forward strand.
TTCGGGTCTATTGAGCTCTCAATACCTATTGGGCTTAGTTCCAAACTCTTTGGATAGCCCGTATATCATTTACGACAATTAATTCAAAAATCCTAATATAATTCACTAATTGCGAAATTAAATCCGAAATTCGTAAAATAAATCTTTAATACGTGAATAATTACATAAATTGTCGTAAATGAGATTTACTTACCCGAGATTATGCGATGGTGCACAAATCGAAGTTCGATTGTCTCACACATACACGATTTATCATCGAACTGCATAATTTTATATTTAATTTTGAGTTAATTTTCGATCAAATATAATTTAAATAAATTTCTCAAAAATTAAATCGATCACTTTTGACCTCGAATCGACTTACCTGAAGTCTGGTGTATCCTCAAAAATTCTTCCCCTTTTTCCTTTTTTCTCTTTTTCTTCCTTTTTCTCCATTTTCCTCTCTTTCTTGGCTGAACCGGTTCGGTCCGGTTCAACCCGATGCAGATCGATTCGGTCCAGTTGGTTTAGTCCTGTTCGACCGATTCATGGCTTTTTCGATCGGTTCTCCACCGGTTTCTATCGCCAGCAGCTCCGCGGGACCTCGCGAAGCTCGGATCTGCCCTCGATTTCACCATGGCTGGCCGAAAAGTGGCCGGTCCGGCCTGTTCTCTCCTCACCGTCTGTGTCGTTCTCTTTCATTTCCATCGCCGATGTTAGTGGCCATTTTGCCGGCCATTACTGATCTCAAAAGGACTGCCTGCTCCTCTCGATCACGCCGGTGCCCTCCATTCACGCCCAGCTGCCGTGGATCGTCGGAATCGACCCCGTTTTCCTCACAGTTTTCTCTTCCTCCGTTCACCGGACACAGCCGTCGTCGGCGCCCGTCACAGGTGCCAACGTATTCGTCGGCCTCTTCTCTTCCTCCTCCGATCTTCGTCGGAGATCGTAGACCGTCGGTGGCCGTGGGTGGCTCGGTCGTCTTCGGCTATCATTTTCGGGTTCAATTTTTGGGTTTCTTCTTGATTTTTAGTTCTCTTTTTCTTTTTTCTTATTATTATTATTATTATTATTATTATTATTATTATTATTATTATTCATTCCCTTTGCTCTTACGATAAAAGTCGGGTCTTACAATATATATATATATATATGGGTGAACATATATACAAGATACATTAAAGGGGTATTGCAGGAAAGGATATTGATGCATTATCAACCCTGTAAATATAAGAAGAAAGAGCCAGAAGAGGATAGCAAAGGCAGTGAAAAATTCATAGGAAATGATGGTGATGGTTTTGCAGGAAGAGAAGGAATTAAAACCGATTGTGACTGCTCATTACAGCAGGGAAAGAGTGGGGGAAAGGCTGTAGTAATTGAAGGAAACGTGTGAAAATGATGAATGGATAACAAAGTGAAATGAAAGGAAAATATATAAATATAATATACTATTGTGCTCAAATAGAACACTACTGCAAGTGCACAGGTCAGTTTTCGAGTATAGAGTAAATATAAGTATCGTCCCACAGGGAATTGTGCCTACCGCAAATCACTATAATCAACAACCTTGAACTTTATTTAGAGAAAGTAATTTATATTGGTTAAGATCGTATTTACTATTCTAACTATTAATTACGAAACAAATTAATTAAAACAAATCACAATTATTACGAATGAAAATATCAATGGCAAAATATTCCTAGAACTCGATTTCACCTAACTAGAGTTCATATAATTCCTTTGATCAATTGTTCTTTTGATTTCAAATTGTTTATAGCCGAAACTATTTCCTATTTATCTCTCTCGAGTTTTAAACAGTCATACCCAAATTACCTAATCCTAACCTTCCGATTCAGAATTAAATAATAGAGTTCATTAAGCGATAATAATCCGTTTCTCTATGGCTCATAAGAATTGTCAACCTCCCGATTCAACAATGTCCTATGTTAATCTACCCTTGTGCATATAAATAATCCCCTCTCCCGAGTGCCGGATTCCTATACTAATTCATCCAATTGGTGGCCAATCAACTAAAGCATTAAGAACAAGTAGATTAAATAAACATAATTGAAATCATCCAAACAATATCACAAAATAGTTGCAATCTTGTCACGACCCGAACTACCCAAAAATCAGAGTTAATTTTTTTTGCGTTTTGTTATTTCTATTTCATACTTACCTTTCCTCTGATCGTGACCACACTCCACTAACAAATTGGGCTGTGCGTCAATGCCAGTCCCACCATACATTTACCATGTAACTTATTTCTTCTCCAGTCATTTATAAAATGTCTACAATATTTATACATCCCCTAGAGACACTTACAAACATGTTACTGTGCTATGCTTATGTAGATACAATATGTACAAGTGTATATACCTTATGTTGATGGGCAGCAGCAGATATCCAGAATGCGGTACTGAGTCGCCTCAACTTCAACTGGAGATTATCTGTGGGAGAAAATGAAAGGGGTGAGCACATCAAGCTCAGTAAGGCAATCCTACAAACAAGTAGGTAACCATACTACCTACATGAACGTGGTGCCATGCATAAACCACCCTTTCTCCACACGTTTTAAAACAGATGATATGAGTTATGATGTTATGTAAATCAAGTTTGCACAGAAAATTCAACATGCAATTATTTCAAATCATTTCTTTCTCATTTAAAAATTTCACAATAAGGTCAGGACTCGACCCCTCCTTCAGGTGATCCTGACTCACACAAAACCATGAAAGTCGGTTTACATCACACATGGGTTTTAAAAGCATGAAAATAGCATCATGCACATTTAATTTAAAAACCCAGTTTAAATCATCGAAATTGTCGACATGCGAGACGAGGCAATATCTATATAACGGCAATAACCAGGACTGGCCATATGTGTCCTCATGAGTCCCTCTAGCTTCACGGATCCCAGTGTGCGAGGTTTCACCCTGATCGGGAACCGCCCGGGAGGTGGGTCAATCCAACCCGTCAGTCTTATCCGATCTCACGCATCCGAAGATGCCGTATCCGAAGATATCCCGTATCACAAAGATATCGTATCTGAAGATACCCCGTATCACAAAGATACCGTATCCGAAGATACCCCACGATACATCCTACTCCATGCTACTTGCACGGTACATCGTACTCCATGGACCCATATCACTCTAGGTACTCCAGCCCAAATGGCCTGCTTCCCACAGAGGTTTTGTTTCTCAATACTCATGCCATGTCTCAAAACGCACGTGCGAGCCTATTAAATCGGTGACACACAGTCTACCCGATGCTCCAAGCACGGCTCATCGCATGTTCTCATAAAATCAGTGCGAGCGATGCTCAGCACTCTCATCAAATCAAGTAAAATCAGCAGAGCCCGCTTTACATCCCCACAAGGCCGCCAACCTCATCCCTCACTCTCACCCTACTTAAGAGGTCTTTTGAGCCTGTTGGGCCTTTTGGCTGACTCCAAAAGCAGACAGCGCTACTCAACAAATCCAGTAAAACTAGTGCGAGCTAGGCTCTAGCACTCTATATATAAATCACCTGAAAATCTTATAAAATCTAGTGCGAGTTAAACTCCAGCACCCTGTCACGAAAATCATGTAAAATCTGGTGCGAGTTAGACTCTAGCACCGTGTCACGAAACAAGCATGTGAAATCTGGTGTGAGTTATACTCTAGCACCTATGCATGTAAAACTCTAGTGCGAGCTCTCGCTCCAGCACTAATGCATGCATCACACAAATCAAACATCGTGCGAGCTGAGCTCTAGCACGTCACATGTAAATAAAAACACGTAGGCGGCTCGGTTATCTCCAAATAGTTTTCACAGAAATTACATTGTTTAAGGTATGCAATGCTATGCATTTTTCTTTAAAAGTGAGCCAGCCTACTCATGCATGTGTTAAAATACCTCCAGAATGAGCAGGAACCTCTTGTCCTTGCTCCTCCCAATTTTTTCTAAATTTGTAAGTTCTACCCTTAATAAGGGTATTTTAGTAATTTGCCCATTCGGGGCACTAAAATTATTAATTGACCTCTAGACCCTTCAGGTAATTTTTAAAGACTGCATATGAACTTGAAATTTCGTAAAGTTTACCTCTAGCAGTCCGTAGAATTCCCTTACCTTATTTTCCTGTCGAATCTGACCTTTTCTTTTCCATTTTTATCTCGTCGCGCAGTCCGTTATGCTCCCAATCAAATACCCGGAACTGCGTATAATTATTCCTCAGGTCAGATATCATACAATTTATTTGTATTTAATATTTTCTGGGCTTAATTTAAATCATTGGGCCCATTTACCCCTATTGGGCCCAATTGCACCTTATGAGCCTTAATCGGTCTTAAGCCCGTTTTCCACTTAATTTTCACATTATCGAGGCCTATTGGGCTCATTGGGCCCACCAATAATTTATTGGGCCTCGTTCTAATTCTCGAATAGCTAAATCGATTATTTACGACAATTTATCTAAATTTTCATAATTTAATTCAATTTATGCGGAATTTAAATTCATATCACGCATAACGATGTAAATTGTCGTAAATAAGGGTCACTTACCCGTGATTCCATGCTAATACGAAATTCGAGACTGTCTCGAGCTCTCATTGGATGCCAATTGTCGAGCTACATAATTTCATAATTTTTCGGGTAAGTTTTCAGCCCAAAATTTATTAAATTAAATACTCTAAAATTTAAATCGGTCAATTTGACCGCTTATCGACTTACCCGAAGCTCGATTGCATCTTCGGGATTTTTCTCCAATTTTTTCTCTTTTTCTTTTTCCCTTTTTCTTCCTTTTTTCCTCTCTTTTTGGCTGAACCGGTTCAGTCCAGTTCGGACCGGTTCAGACCGTCGGTTCACTCCGGTTCGACCGGTTCACCATCGGTTCACCGCCTTGCCAGCCGATTCTCTGCCGGCTTCCACCGCCAGTAGCTCCGTGAGGTTGTCCGCAGCTCGAATCTGGCCTCGGTTTCGTCCAAGGTCGCCGGAAAGTCGCCGGTCCGGTCGTTCTCCTCTTCAGCGTCGGAACCCATTTCTTTCCTCGCCGTTTTCGACGTCGTCCACCGATTTCGGTGGCTGTTTTCGGTGTCATTCGGCTCAGCTGTGCCTCGGGGACGTTCGGTGGCCGTCGGTCGGGCCTGAATCGGCGCCGATCGGCCGCCGTTTCCTTTTCTCTTCCGCGATTTTCTCCTGCCGATTTCGGCTTCCTCCGGCGTCGGTTGGTCGTGCTGCCGGTACCAGGGAGGTCGCCGGCCTCTCCTCTCCATTTTTCGGTGGTCGTCGGCGATCAAGGATCGCCGGTGGTGGTCCGTCGGTGGTCTCGGTTTGGGCTCCCTTTCCGTTTTTCTGCTTCTCTTTCTCTCTCCCCGATATTTTCGTTTCCTCTCTTTTTTTTTCTTTTCTTTTTTATTTTTTTCATTTATTTTATTAATTATTTTTATTATTATTTTAATCATTAAAATACATTAAAAATACCCAAATATCCCCTAAAATATTCTTAAAATTATTATTTAATTCTAAATTCATTAATTTAATTTAATTTAATTTATTAATTATATTTTAACCCTTTTTTGGGTATAATTCCTCCGTATTTTCGGGATATTGTCCCGAATGACTTTTCGGTATATTTTTCGATTATTTTCGGGATTATTTTTTCAAACTAAAAATCTCGATTAATTCCGATTAATTCCCATAAATTAATATCTTGATCAATTAAACCAATATAAATTTATTTCTCCTTTATTGACCAAGATTTCTCAAATCCATATTTTTAATTAAATTTCCTTATCGAAATTATACCGACTTTTGGTATTTTGATCATTTTACCCTTACACGTGTTCGGGATTAATTTAACCCGACTTCCCTTCACGAATACTCATTCATTTCGTATTTTAATTAAATTCGGGTCTTACAACTCTCCCCCACTTAAAGAATTTGGTCCTCCAAATTAGAACAAATTTATATGAGTCTATAGACTACTCCGGGTACATCGATCGTATCATACTCTTAAATTCTTATGTGACCTTATCCGGAGTGTATTACTACCAAAGGACTTTAATTAGGGGGATCGTCTTAAACCTCAATATTTTCTCTTTCCTGTTTAATGCCCGAATCAACTTATTAATATACTTATATTTTCATTAAACTGGACTTTCGGAGTTCATATTCGATCACCTATGCTGGATCTGGATAGTATTGCCGAAGCATCAAAAGCTGAGACACATTGTGGGCGCCTGTTAATTCAGGTGATAACACCAACCTACAGGTCTTATCTCCCACTTGCCCAATCTCTCAAAATATTCCATCCAGCGCAACTCAATTTACCTTCTTCCAAAAGTTCGCTATGTCCTTATTCTCTTAGGACAAGAAACATTCCAACCATACCAATTCACCAAGGGTGAATTTCAATACTTGTCTATCTGCTCTGAGGTGTTCTTAATCTCTCATCCTTAACTAAACATCCCCAATGACTTATTATCCAAAGTCGAAAATAATTCTATCTGTCACCCACTTTTTTTATCCAATTTGGGGAACAACCCCTACAGCCATACACTGCCTCATATCTTGTTATCCCGATACTCAAGTGACAACTGTCACTATTGACGAATTCGATTTGTAATAACTGATCATTCCAGGAGCTTATAAAATTAACGGCACACGCTTTTATCGGATCCTTCAGAACCTGTACAGTCCTCTCTGACTGACCATCTGTCTGATGATGAAAAGCTGTGCTAATACTCAGTCGGGTTCCCATAGCTTCCAAAAAAAAATATTCCCCGAAATGTGAAGTGAAGCGGGAATCCCTATATGATACCATGCTCACTGGAACGCTACTTAATGTTCCACAATCTTCTTTATACATAAATCCTCATACACACTCTGAGTATCTGGGGATTTCATAACCAAAAGGTGGGTAGACTTAGTCGCTCTATCAACTATCATCCAAATAGCCTCGTAATTCACCTGGGTTCTCTGTAACCCATCACGACATTCATAGAGACTTGCTCTCATTTTTCGTGCCGTGTCTATATAGGTAGAGGGTGCAATAACTCTGCAGACTTTTAATACTCTACCGTATTTCTTTTCACATCTGACCACCAATACCCTTTTCGAGATTTCAATATATTCTTTACTTCCATATGCACTGTATATCCCGAAGAGTAAGCTTCTGACAATATTACTATCTCATCAACTGTGGTCCTGGGGAGCACTCATACTGTCTCGGAATCCTCAGTAACTCATCATCACACTCTGTGAACCCTATCACTGTACCCTTCTGAATCTGACCCCAAACTATCGACATCCTGCCGATCATCACGCTAAGCCTGGCAAATCCGAGCACTCTCATCCGGTTCTAATCATCAGGCTAGCTGTCACATAATCGCTGTCATCATCAGAAAGGGTCACATCACTACTGAGGTCCACAACTGTTCAAGCAGCTCACGCTCCCTGACCATCATATGTGGTACCATCCCGAGGCTCTTTATACTCGAGGCATCAGCCATCACATTAGCCTTCCCTGGGTGGTACAATTTTCACAATTAAAATCTCTCAGAAGCTCTAACCCACTATGTATTCTCATATTCGCCTCTTTCTGTGAAAACAGATACTCGGGGCTTTATGATCAGTGCATATCCACAATTCCTCATCGTGTACATAATAGTACCATATCCTCGGTACAAACACTACCGTTGCCAACTTAAAATCATGGGTCAGATAGTTTATTTCATGATCAAGGAGTTGTCTGACTCCAAAATTGACTATCTTCCCATTATACATCAATACACAGCTCCTTCATTATTTCGAGGTATCCATACTCACTGAGAACCTCTTGAGCTATTGGGTATGGTGAAATTAATCATGGTGGTCAGTTCATACTTCACTACACTGAAATTCACGTCACATCTATCATCTCACTCAAAGACCACGTTTTCATAGTTAAACGTGTCAACAAGGTATACCCTATTGAGAACTCGTAACAACCCATTTGTAAAAGCCACTTTCAATTATTGCTTACAATTTGCCCTAGACTTTAAATACACCCAACATATCATCGATAATGATGATTACAACTCGGTCCAATCCTTGACTTATTTACGCATAAGCGTATAAGATCCTCCAAAATCGCTTACGTTTTCAGGTACTAACCTGCGTCATTTCCTTTTCTTATCTTAACGGCTCTTATTAAATTTTTACTATGATAACCTTTATGATTTGTCGAATTTTAACATTCTTATCGTCTTAGTAAAGGTATCCTAATGCTAAAGGTATTTATTACGACGATCGATTTCATGTTATAGGATATATATACTTTTAGACGCTGTCCAGTCTTCAGGCGGGGAGGTATTTTGAAATACCTTTATTAACCTTCAGACTTAACCACATATACTTTATATTCCAGTCCATGTGGTTACAATTTGTATTCGCAACTAATTGCTTTAATCCTAATGACTTCATATCGTAAGGATGTTCTCACCTTGCATACGCCTCTTACTCCAATACATCTTGTATTCAGAATTAAGCATATCTCATCGTAAAGATTATCTCCTTAGTGTATCTATTATAAAGAAACTCTTGTTCATTATTCATTTCGTGAGTACAATTCTTTACTCCTTTAATTTCAACTGTTGCACCCCTTTTTATCACTTGTCAACACTTACAATATACTTTTTAGTGATGTTTTCACCCCTGTTTTCAACTTAAAATCTCTATATCCATATTCCGTTGATTAATCTTCCTCTATTGGGGTACTCATTTATCAGTATTATGCCCAATGATGTAGGCATTCATGCCTTTTACTCACTTATATGCGAATGAAGGCGGTATGAACAAATGTGTGGCACCAGGATCAATGAACATATGTACTTCATTATTCATAACAAGTGTGGTATCTTACACCACATCTATGAAACATCAATAGTGTCCTGGTCCAAGATATTCTCTCGCCTTCGTCTAACAGCCTACTTTCCCTTTTTTTTCTTTTCGGCTATTGCCTCCCTTTACGTTGCAGCTATACCAACGAAGTTTTTCTCTGTCTCTTTACTTTTCTGTGGGGCGATCTCGCCCAACTCTGTGCAATCAAAATCAATGGTCCGTCTTACCACACTTAACGACCATTTTTCATCAATACAGTGTAAGTATAGATCCTCCTTCCGTGGTATCCACCACACATTCTACAGTGATCACACTGCTACTCTGCTTACACTGCTACACTGCTTCGTAGCAGGTCGGGGTCCTCCAATCACAATGCCCCCCAAGAGTGTAAAAATTGGATGCACTGGGGCCTTACCAATTATCTTACTCCATGACTCGTCAAATTAAATCTTTTACCAACTGCCATTTCCCGATTCTCTTTTCTGTCTCTATTTTAGCCCTCACTACCTTTCCCAATCTCAGAGGCGTGCAATTCATGTTCTTATTTACCTAACTGTAAATCTGCACACTGCCTTGATATAAGTAATATCTCATGGGCCAATCGGACTCTAACTGAAAAGTTGAGCCATTTCATGAACTTTTAAACATCTCGACTGTCACTTGTTCATGTGTCGAGGTAATGTCTACCAAAGAATATAACTGAGTTTCATACTCATAATCAATTTAGTATTCCTGGGCAGTGTAAGAAATTTTTCCTTTAAATCATGTCCGGGATATCCTGTCACCGGAATACATCCAATAAGATTTCTCATCTTAGCTATGGATGTTTAACACTTAAGATGGGTCGAGCAGGTTTCCACCAATGTTCCGCTGCGCCCTCTGATCTCATTCATAATCTGAGCAATTAGCTCCTCAAAATAATTTTCATACTCCGCTTCAATCTCGCGAAGCGTCTCTCAATACTGTCCGATCTCTCTATCGGATTCAGTGGGGCATGCTCAACATTAGCCTCCATTTCAATTTCATCCTGGTTCTCACAGGTCAACTCAGCACAACTAGCAGGCTCAGGTCTACCTCTACGACCTCTGCCTCGTGCACTATCTCATCTAACGCGACTCATATTAGGTATTCCTGCATTCTCGACCATTTCTTAGTCAAAACCCATCTCGATATACACTATTGTATCTAACCAAGCACAGTAACACGGGGATTTAATTTTCTAATTACTGACACTGACACACATCAGACCAATTTCTGCTCTGATACCACCTTTATATGTCACGACCCGAACTACCCAAAAATCAGAGTTAATTTTTTTTCGCGTTTTCTTATTTCTATTTCATAGTTACCTTTCCTCTGATCGTGACCACACTCCACTAACAAATTGGGCTGTGCGTCAATGCCAGTCCCACCATACATTTACCATGTAACTTATTTCTTCTCCAGTCATTTATAAAATGTCTACAATATTTATACATCCCCTAGAGACACTTACAAACATGTTACTGTGCTATGCTTATGTAGATACAATATGTACAAGCGTATATACCTTATGTTGATGGGCAGCAGCGGATATCCAGAATGCGGTACTGAGTCGCCTCAACTTCAACTGGAGATTATCTGTGGGAGAAAATGAAAGGGGTGAGCACATCAAGCTCAGTAAGACAATCCTACAAACAAGTAGGTAACCATACTACCTACATGAACGTGGTGTCATGCATAAACCACCCTTTCTCCACACGTTTTAAAATAGATGATATGAGTTATGATGTTATGTAAATCAAGTTTGCACGAAAAATTCAACATGCAATTATTTCAAATCATTTCTTTCTCATTTAAAAATTTCACAATAAGGTCAGGACTCGACCCCTCCTTCGGGTGATCCTGACTCACACAAAACCATGAAAGTCGGTTTACATCACACATGGGTTTAAAAAGCATGGAAATAGCATCATTCACATTTAATTTAAAAACCCAGTTTAAATCATCGAAATAGTCGACATGCGAGACGAGGAAATATCTGTATAACGGCAATAACCAGGACTGGCCATATGTGTTCTCGTGAGTCCCTCTAGCTTCACGGATCCCAGTGTGTGAGGTCTCACTCTGATCGGGAACCGCCCGGGAGGTGGGTCAATCCAACCCGTCAGTCTTATCCGATCTCACACATCCGAAGATGCCGTATCCGAAGATACCCCATATCACAAAGATACCGTATTCGAAGATACCCCGTATCACAAAGATACCATATCCGAAGATACCCCACGGTACATCGTACTCCATGCTACTTGCACGGTACATCGTACTCCATGGACCCATATCACTCTAAGTACTCCAGCCCAAATGGCCTGCTTCCCACAGAGGTTTTGTTTCTCAATACTCATGCCATGTCTCAAAACGCACGTGCGAGCTTATTAAATCGGTGACACACAGTCTATCTGATGCTCCAAGCACGGCTCATCGCATGTTCTCATAAAATCAGTGCGAGCGATGCTCAGCACTCTCATCAAATCAAGTAAAATCAGCAGAGCCCGCTTTACATCCCCACAAGGCCGCCAACCTCATCCCTCACTCTCACCCTACTTAAGAGGTCTTTTGAGCCTGTTGGGCCTTTTGGCTGACTCCAAGGGCAGACAGCGCTACTCAACAAATCCAGTAAAACTAGTGCGAGCTAGGCTCTAGCACTCTATATATAAATCACCTAAAAATCTTATAAAATCTGGTGCGAGTTAAACTCCAGCACCCTGTCACGAAAATCATGTAAAATCTGGTGCGAGTTAGACTCTAGCACCGTGTCACGAAACAAGCATGTGAAATCTGGTGTGAGTTATACTCTACCACCTATGCATGTAAAACTCTAGTGCGAGCTCTCGCTCCAGCACTAATGCATGCATCACACAAATCAAACATTGTGCGAGCTGAGCTCTAGCACGTCACATGTAAATAAAAACACGTAGGCGGCTCGGTTATCTCTAAATAGTTTTCACAGAAATTACATCGTTTAAGGTATGCAATGCTATGCATTTTTCTTTAAAAGTGAGCCAGCCTACTCATGCATGTGTTAAAATACCTCCAGAACGAGCAGGAACCTCTTGTCCTTGCTCCTCCAAATTTTTTCTAAATTTGTAAGTTCTACCCTTAACAAGGGTATTTTAGTAATTTGCCCATTCGGGGCACTAAAATTATTAATTGACCTCTAGACCCTTCAGGTAATTTTTAAAGACTGCATATGAACTTGAAATTTCGTAAAGTTTACCTCTAGCAGTCCGTAGAATTTCCTTACCTTATTTTCCTGTCGAGTCTGACCTTTTCTTTTCCATTGTTATCTCGTCGCGCAGTCCGTTATGCTCCCAATCAAATGCCCGGAACTGCGTATAATTATTCCTCAGGTCAGATATCATACAATTTATTTGTATTTAATATTTTCTGGGTTTAATTTAAATCATTGGGCCCATTTACCCCTATTGGGCCCGATTGCACCTTAATGGGCCTTAATCGGCCTTAAGCCCGTTTTCCACTTAATTTTCACATTATCGAGGCCTATTGGGCTCATTGGGCCCACCAATAATTTATTGGGCCTCGTTCTAATTCTCGAATAGCTAAATCGATTATTTACGACAATTTATCTAAATTTTCATAATTTAATTCAATTTATGCGGAATTTAAATTCATATCACGCATAACAATGTAAATTATCGTAAATAAGGGTCACTTACCCGTGATTCCATGCTTGTACAAAATTCGAGACTGTCTCGAGCTCTCGTTGGATGCCAATTGTCGAGCTACATAATTCCACAATTTTTCGGGTAAGTTTTCAACCCAAAATTTATTAAATTAAATACTCCAAAATTTAAATCGGTCAATTTGACCGCTTATCGACTTACCCGAAGCTCGATTGCATCTTTGGAATTTTTCCCCAATTTTTTCTTTTTCTTTTTTCCTTTTTCTTCCTTTTTCCTCTCTTTTTGGCTGAACCGGTTCAGTCCGGTTCGAACCGGTTCAGACCGTCGGTTCACTCCGATTCGGTCGGTTCACCATCGGTTCATCACCTTGCCGGCCGGTTCTCTGTCGGCTTCCACCGCCAGCAGCTCCGTGAGGTTGTCCGCAGCTCGAATCTGGCCTCGGTTTCGTCCAAGGCCGCCGGAAAGTCACCGGTCCGGTTGTTCTCCTCTTCGACGTCGGAACCCATTTCTTTCATAGTCGTTTTCGACGCCGTCCGCCGGTTTCGGTGGCTGTTTTCGGTGTCATTCGGCTCAGCTGCGCCTCGGGGACGTTCGGTGGCCGTCGGTCGGGCCTGAATCGACGCCGATCGGCCGCCGTTTCCTTTTCTCTTCCGCGATTTTCTCCTGCCGATTTCGGCTTCCTTCGGCGTCGGTTGGTCGTACTGACGGTACCAGGGAGGTCGCCGGCCTCTCCTCTCCATTTTTCGGAGGTCGTCGGCGATCAAGGATCGCCGGTGGTGGTCCGTCGGTGGTCTCGGTTTGGGCTCCCTTTCCGTTTTTCTGCTTCTCTTTCTCTCTCCCCGATATTTTCGTTTCCTCTCTTTTTTTTCTTTTTTTTCTTTTTTTCTTTTTTTTTATTAATTATTTTTATTATTATTTTAATCATTAAAATACATTAAAAATACCCAAATATCCCCTAAAATATCCTTAAAATTATTATTTAATTCTAAATTCATTTATTTAATTTAATTTAATTTATTAATTATATTTTAACCCTTTTTCGGGTATAATTCCTCCGTATTTTCGGGATATTATCCCGAATGACTTTTCGGTATATTTTTCGATTATTTTCGGGATTATTTTTCCTAACTAAAAATTCCGATTAATTCCGATTAATTCCCATAAATTAATATCTTGATCAATTTAATCCAATATAAATTTATTTCTCCTTTATTGACCAAGATTTCTCAAATCCATATTTTTAATTAAATTTCCTTATCGAAATTATACCGACTTTCGGTCTTTTGACCATTTTGCCCTTACACGTGTTCGGGATTAATTTAACCCGACTTCCCTTCACGAATACTCATTCATTTCGTATTTTAATTAAATTCGGGTCTTACAAATCTGCCCAAAGTTGGCTACATCGATTCTAGGAAAAAGAAGTTTAGTTTCTAGACATCATGATAAATATCCCATAATTTCAAAGTATCATCTCTAGAATAAACATTGACCGAAAAAGATGTAAAAGATGGAGTTTCTATGGAGCTAAATCAATCCTGAAGCCTTCTGCCGTAGCCTCCTTCAATATTCTGATAAAAAGACTATTTATAAGGTTCCCAAGCACTAAAACGCGGAATGCCACGTGGAAAAACAATGTTGCCATAATCAGACTGCTATGCTACGACAATGGTAATAATTTCCCAGATCTGCTCTGCACTGTCCAGTTTCTTTTATTGCTGCAGCATAAGTCACGATCAATATCCTGCAACTTCACTTCTTCACAGAATCATCAAAACCAGCTCCAAAAGCTTTAACTTCTCCATATTGTTCTTTTTCCTGCACAAATGTACAAAACACATAAAACATACCTAATATAGCAAACAACAAATCAAATAACTAAGTAAAAAGGGTTCTAAACATATATAAATTTCAGTGCTAACATATACCTTTCACATAAGCATGTGAAACTGCAACAAAGGAGTTGCACGAAAAATCGTGGTTTGGCTTCCAGTGAAGCCAAACCTGAGAGCAGTTGCTACAGTTGTAAAACCCAAAATTTTCACATTAGTAAGTAAATGAAAGTTGAGAAATAACCAAGTACTTTGAATAATGTTATGCATGCCCAAAGTGATTAAAGCACTCGGGATTATGAACGAGGCTCGGTGGCATGAAAATCAAATTAAGACTCTGAACCCGAAAATTCACTTAAGAATGTATGTAAGTTTATAAAATAATTTTAGGAAGTGAAAACTAAAGTAATAGAAGTGAAAAAGCTAATAAAACTCAAGTTTACGATAAATCGAGAAAAATGAGCCTAGTTAAGAAATAAATTTGGAATAAATTATAAAAATGCAAGAAAATTATTCTGAGGTCATGAAAAGTTAGTATAAGGTAAGATTCACTTGAAAAATTATAATCAAGTGAATATATGGAGGTTTGGATGTTTAAATGAATTTTTAAAGTGAACCAAAAGCTTAAAGTCATTTTGCTTGGTATTGACCCATCGAGTAAAATGAGCTCAATCAGAGAAATTTTCTTAAACAGGTGACCCTAAATTTTTATAAAAGATACTATAGACATAATAAAATTTTGGAGAAGTGAGAAATTGGACTAGAAATATTTTTTTGGGATTTTACAAAACAAGGCAGAAAATATGCCCAGTCTAAGTCAGCAGACCACTCATGATAACCCTTGGATTTGATTACCCTCCTCTCATCCAACGGTTCCCATCTACTCTAGATCATTAATACATGAAGTCAGCTAACTAATGCCTTTGGAATCACCTCATTATCCCTAAAAACTCGAGAGAACCAGCCATTCTTCTTCTTCTCTTCATTCTCATAAGTGGCACTATGTTGGGTTCATTGTGCAATTTTTTTAGGGCCCTTCCAAGCAAAATTAGGGAACTTCCAAAAGAATAAAATCTTCCCCTATGAGTCCTCTCTAACATATAAAAAATCTAACCAAAAAAAAGTTCATTTACCTAGGGAAATCTTAGAGAGAAGTTGCTGGACAGAAACTATCCTGTTCATGGGTAAGTGTAAGTTGGATTTTTGATGATTCTTGTTAGGTTTTTCTTGTGTTTTTGAGTGAATCTAAGATATTATTTGATGATTTACAGTAGAAGATTTATTTTGAGAATCATTGGAGTGATTGGCTTGAGTTAAAGGTAAGAGAAAAAAATTGATGAATATTGAAGAAGATAAACCATGTTCTTGATTTTGATTTCCATGGATTTTTGTATTGAATGAATTTAATGAAAATGATTTTGTATGCCTTAGGGTTTCGGCCAACCTTGAGATTTTGAACTTATGGTATAATGTGGGTTGTTTTAAGGCTAATAGTTGTTAAAGATTTTACTGAAAAGTCCGGTTTAAAGCTTAGTTTACCGAAAAATCGAAAAGTGTTAATTTTGGCAAAATGAGTTTGATGGTGAGTATGAAATGTAAATGTGAATGGGTCCATTAAGGCAGTTCAGGTTCAGTTCCTTTCCGTTAATTCAATATCTGTCTGTCCTGCGAAATCAACGGGAAGGCATTTGGAAGTTGCTTTACCAGCTCCGGTAAAGGCAAAAAGAGCTTCAGTATCTAGACCATTTTGATGATGGATATGGAATTAGAATGATAAGATTAGTAAGGATAGCTTAAACCAGAGCTTAAATCGGTAAAATCGAAAAAAATGAGCAAAGTTGGCAAAATGGTCAAAATTGGTCAACTTTAAAGAAGTAAATGCATATTTGAATATGTTTGAGTAAGATTGACCTATAAGTGATGATTTAATATTATTTTGGGCAGCTCGGGTATCCGACACGCTACTCGAGATTATTTTGAAACCCGATAATATTGTGTTGCAGCAAAGTGAAAGAGGTAAGGGATGTATTCTAAGTTGTGTTAGTTTTCAAAATAACCTACTTGAAACTATGAAATTGTTAGTATGCCAAGAGATTTGAAAGAAAAACTTTTTGAATTTGAAAAGCTACCTTACGTATAAAAGTGAAGAATAACCCTTTCCCCTAAACACTCCGAGCATGTTTTCTGATATTTTTGAATGTGTTTATGATTGAAAGATTTGTGTTTGATATGTATATGAGTATTTGGAAAGAATACCTATCTGTGTTTAGACTTTTGAAAAATGATTGTGGTATGTAAAAGTGATTTTGAATATGATTGTGGAGGTCATCTCTTGAATCCTACGGAACCAACGTGCTAAGCACTACGAGGGTCACCTCTTGAATCCTACGGGACCAACGTGCCAAGCAGTGTGGGGGCCACCTCTTGAATCCTAAGGGACCAAAGTGCCACACCGAAAGACTTTTGAAAGTTTATTTTAAGACTAAGGCAATATGTAAATTTGGACATTTGTCATGCTTAGCCTGTAATCGAGTCGAGCCGAGTCGATACAATGAGGTGCTCGAGCTCGAGTTCGACTCGAAAACTCGGTGCTCGATACTCGGCTCGAGCTCGATCGAGCCTTATTTTTTAAACTTGAGCTCGGCTCGAGATCGAGTTCGAACTACTCGAGCTCGCTCGATTAAGCTCGATTAGGCTCGATTATATAAGTTCGATTTTTTGCTAGAACTCAAGCTCGATTCTAAGGCTCGACTCGAATTCGAGCTCGCTCTTACACTTATTATATAAATATTATTATATAATAATATATATTATTAAAATATATAAAAGCTCGATGCTCGATTAGGCTCGCGAGCTACTCGAGCCGGGTATTTAAGTGCTCGAATTCGACTCGCTCGATAGCTAGAGTAGCTCGAGCTCGAGCTCAACTTAACTAAAATCGAGTCGAATTCGAGTTTTGCTCGAGTCGAGCCTGAGTAGTTTGCGAGCACCACTGTATCATTTACACCCCTAGCTTAGCCCGAGTGGGGTTTTGAAACATCGTAGTGCATTGCTTTTGGACACTTGGGTGCGATCAGCTCCTCGTGATTGCATGTCTGATATTTGTACCCCTCATAAAGCAATACATGCATGCAGATAAAAATCTGTGCAGGCTTTTAAAGCTCTCACACAATGTCATACAATGATTTTAATGTATGAAAATTACCATAAGGTTTAAAACATGTTAAAACGAATCGAAATCACATTTTCGACAACACAAGGGTCTTAATTCAAAGTATATACAGAATTTACAAAATTTCTGCAATAAGACCAAGTAACAATTGCTCATTATCCAGCCTGCAAAGTAGAGAACAATTTATATCCCCCATTCAATTGATTCAACACGTTTCATATTTCAAATCGATCAAAAGGTTCATAGACTTATTCGAAAAGTTTAAACAAAGCATTTACGATAATCAAAGATTCGACTCAAAACATAAAGCAATTGGTACGGGGTTAACCCGTAACTTATGCAATTGAACTTTCCTCGTATACTAATACAAGTTGTATCAAGTGAGGTTCACTTACTTAAGATACCGTGATGACACGCAAATCGAGACTTGATCGAACTCACGTTCGTCACCTATTGTCGTGCTACATGTTTATATATTTAAATTGGGTTAGTTTCAGTAAAATATAAATTCAAATACATTTTCAAAAAATTAAAAAGGTCAAATCCGACCTCTTCTCGCTTTATCCTTAAATTGAGGCATCCAGAATTTTCTCCTTTTTTTTTTTTCTGGCTGAACCAGTTCGGACCGGTTCAGTGCATTTCCTTTCTACTGAACCAGTCCAAACCAGTTCAGCCTCTATTTTCGCTGATCGGGGCCTCGTTGGTCGATTCTCGGCTCCATCTTTTGTCAATGACGTCGCACGGTGGAGGGAAGGCTTTGGTCGGCTTAGCTTGGGGAGATCGACGGCAGAGATCCCCCGTTTCTCTTTCTCCTTCCGTTCGCCTCTCCCTTTCTGATCTGTGTGTTGCCGACGAAGTAGAGCTCATGGCGACTGTAAACACCACAAATTTTTTGTATTTAGCCAAATAATAAAATTTAATGAGAATATGTTACAAGAAAATATGTGTATATATTTACTAAATTGAAAAGGAAAAAAAATAATAAATAAATAAAAAAAAAATAATAATAATAATATGAATGAATGATATAAATAATTATAATAACTATATATATGTATTTGTCAAAATTGAAAATGTAAATAAAAAAATGAAATGCATAAAACAAATAAATAGTATAAATAAATATTATATAATATTAATATATATATATATAATATGTGGTGTACGGAATTGGCTTCAAAAAGAAGCCAATTCCCGCACCTGAACTGTTCAAAAAAAAAGAATTGAAACAGATATAGTCCCTATTGCTGGAGTGGGAAAGAAAGGAAAGAAAAAATAAAGAGAAGGGAAGGAAGCTAGTCGGCCGAGAAGGGGGAGAAAGAAAAAAGAAAGAAGGAAAGAAAAGGAGAAAGGAAAGGAAGGAGAGGTAGGGGCCGACTGGTAAGAGAAAGGGGGAGAGGAAAGGAAAGCTAGAGCAGAACCGAGGGGAGTCAAAACTGAAGCAGAACCGAGAGTGAGGGAGAGCAAACTCGAGAGGGAGGAAGCTGGAGTAAGACCGAGAGCTGAAGAAAATTGAAGCAAAGGCCGAGAATTTAAGGGAAGAAGCAGACCGAGAGGATTGACGGGGAAGCAAAACGAGAGGGGGGAAGCTGAAAACAAAATCAAGAAGGAAGAGATTAAACCGAACTGAAGCAGTGCAGTTGAAGGCTGATCGTGAAGCGTGAACAGTGGATAAGAAAGGAAGTTTTTGGGTGCTGTGGAGAGTTGCTTTAGAGGTGGTGATCGGTGGCTGTGAAGTGCAAAATAGTGCCACAAAACAGAGTGGTCGATGGTGTGATTGAAGGCTGGAGCAAAAGCAATAACGGCAGCTGGAGAAGAAAGAAAAGAACAGTGAGCAATAGCTGAGGAAGAAGAAAGGAAAAAGAAAAAAAAAGGAAAGAAAAGCTGGAAATTAGGGAAAAAAAAGGAAGGTAAAATTTATATATATATAATGTACATATATATATATATATATGTTGGGATATAAGCATGTAAGTGTAAATTAAAATAGGTGTGAAATAAAAAGGGGAGGAAGGAAAAGTAGACAAAAAAAATGTAATAATGAATAATAAAAATAAATAATAAAATATGTATGTGTATATACTTATGTGTGTATATATATATGTGTGTGTGTGTGTATAATAAATGTGTATGTTAGTATATGTGCATACAAAAAGATATAAATACATGTGTTAGCCTAGGTATGTACAATTATACGCACACACAAAGTAGTAACGAATAAGGTTACGATTTTGACGCATTGTGGACAATTCGTATAAATAGGATACTAAGTATATAAATTTCGGTGTAGGAGAATTGTAGAAGGAGTTAAGGGAGACACTTGGAGGCGTCATTACTCGAACTCGAAATATTAGATAAATCAAGGTAAGGGGTACCATTTAACTTAGTTCTGATAACGAATCCTTGTTTCATTGATAAAAGATTTTATGAAGCAACATTATATTTTGAAATGATTTATAACTGCTTTCATACTTGTGGAACTGTTTACGAAGCATGATTTAATTTTAAGAAATATTCCCCGAGTACATCCATGTTTATGAAATGAATTTTCCTAAAGTAAGAAAATGCATGGAAGCTTTACATGGATTTATGATTCTATATTCATATTTTGAAAGAAACTTTTGACAATTTCAAAAGTATAAAAAAAAAGGAAAGGGAAAAATAAAATTTTGAGACTATAAGCTTCATGCATGGTTACTTTTTGTGGTATTCCGACTCCACCACTTGAGTGACGGTACGTAGGGCCCCTGTAACCCTTGACTGTACCTGTGTGGAAGATGTCTTGCTACTGGTGGTTTATGATGATGATGTTTTAGTAGTATCTCGTGCTCGCGTAGCACGCATGTATGTTTCCCACACGGAGAATGCCTTTGGTGCTCGTGCCCTAGCTAGGTGCTAGAGAAAGTAAGAAAGATAGATACTACCCATATTTTATGAAAGTGTTGTATGACCCTGATCCAATCTACAGCCCCCTTACCATGGCCATAGGTATGATTGACTCTCTACGGAGAATGACACGTATCGCATGATTTAGTTATAGCCTAGTCTCCTTGATTTGATTATGAATGACGATTGTGATGATGATATTGGTGAATGATTATGTTCTTCTATGAGATTTATGACAATTGTTTACGAACAGTTATGTTTTATGAAATGTTTATGAATAACGATGAATTTAAGAACTCAACCATGAATAATGAATATTTTATGAAATAGTTAAGCATGTTATTTGTTTTAAAAAAATTCATGCTTTATAATTTTTATGATAACTATGCATGAAATGACAATTTACATATCATGTTAAAGATTGGTTTTATGAACGATTTTATATGCTTTTACATATCAGAACTGCGTTAAACGTATCATTTTACTGGGCTTTTCCTCGAAAGCTCACCTCTCTACCTTTCAGACTATTTGCAGTAATCCGTAGGAGCTACCTGCCGCGTACACGACGTAGACTGGTGGAAAAGAGCTACCCTAGGTTACTTTTTGTACACGCAGAAAATGTATACAATTACATTCCTTTACCAAACACATTTTGTATGCATAGACATATTTTAGAAATATTGTGTTGGGATGTAATTTGTAAGAAAACAGATGTAAAGAATGCTACTTTTAGGGAATTTTTCTTAAGTGATTGGTCTCGATTGAAATGGATGTATTGGATTGATGATGTGGATTGAAAAACATGTTTGATAGTTGTGAATATCTAGGACTATTAAAACAATTGGTTTGCAGGTGGGTAGGCTTATGTATAAGCCGTTATACTGTCGAAATTTCTATCGGCCATATAATTTAAAACGTGAAATTTAAATATAATTCGGGATAAAGAAGTAGGAAAATGAATTGATACTGAACATGAATACAACCTAAGTAAATAAAGGAACAAGTGAGAAATTAAGTTCAAAAAAAAATCCCTCAGATATTCAAGGGTCAAGGGTCGTTACAGCGACGCACAGGCAGCACCATGGTGTCGGTCTTCCTTTTGCCAGCACCCTGCGCCCTCTATCACCATCTGTCTCTTTCTTTCTCTGTCGTCTCTCTCCTCTGTTTTACAGAGAAGAAAGATAGGGGAGGATCAATTTTTTCCCGATCCTTATCTTTTCCTTGTTTTAATATATAATATATTTATATATTTATATATTAATATAATATATTATATAAATAAATATCTATAAATATAATATATTATATTGATAAATATCTATTTATATATATATATTATTTGTTTATTTATTTCTATATATTTAATGTATATATTTTTAAAAAATATATTATCCCACATTATCGAGATAAATTCTCAAAGTGAAAAATTTCGAGTCATCACAGTTTATGACCGTGATTTGAAAAAATAGAAATTATAAAATTAGAAAGATATTAGAAGATCTCAGAGGTCAATTTTTTGTATTCGAAACAAGAACAGTAATAATATTGAGACAAGAAGTAGCTTACCATATTTAAGATGTATTACTTTGATCTTAAACTTGAATGTCAAAATTTATTGGGAAAGATATATATAATTTATATAATATGACTATATTTGTTATATTTTCATATAACATATGTTATAACTGAAACTTAATCAAATTGCATATTAGTGCTTTATACATGTTTTATATTCCATCTGTGTAATCTATTGGATTATCAAGTAAAATGACATATTATTTAACGATAGTAAGGAATATAAGAGAATCATTTATTACATCTTCAGTTCAATCAGAACTCATTAAAGAATTTCCATTTAAAAGAATTTGTGCAAGAGATTAATTTTAAGATGGTGAAATTTTAACTTCTTCAAATAAAAAATATGTTAAATTTTATTTATATACTAATTTCATCCAATAAATTACAATATGAGTTTGATTTAACCTTTACAAAATTTGCATAATTATATCTAATATATTTTGTATTGTAAGATACAAATTACAAATAAAAAATACTGAATATACAAATTTTTTCTTTTTCTTAAAATATACTAATTTATATTATAATGCTTTAAAAAATTTATATTATTAATAAATTTATTATTTGATTAATGTATTTCAATGCATCGTAAAAGTTTAAAATTAGTTAACAATAAATAAAAAAATTAATTTGAATATAACATAACAAAAATGAAATATTAATAATTTAACATATCCAATCACAAGAAAGCGTATTACTAGACAAACTTGAAAAAAGATAATATGCAGAAATAACATTAGCTACGTGTGGATAGTAAAAGAAAAATAAATTAAATACAAAGAAGTACAATAAATTATATAAGCCACATTCTTATCTTTCAGAATGAGTGCTTTATATATTAGAATCAATAATTTAGGAACAAGAAACAACCCAATAATTGCAACCTTACGACTTTAAGGAAATTAAAATATGTATAATATTTTGTTCAATAATTTAACCAATATGAATTCTTTCAAACTAGCTATATTTACATATTGTTAGACCCTAACAACTTAACCAAGCGCCCAGCTCGCAAGGGTTCGACTGGGGGCGCTGTGACTAGTGCGGAGCATGGGAAAGTTTTGCACGGGGCGCAACGGGAAGCGCAACGGGAAGCGCACCGAAACAGGCAAGACATGCACTTGGCTTGGGCGGATTGCCAAGCATGAAATGGAGACGCTAACGGACGATGATCATAGTTTGCGGGTGGCAAACAAGACGAATCCTTAAAAATCGGGATAAGGATAAGGATAAATGCGGGTCATAAGCCAGGATAAGCGGAGAAGTCTTGGTAGACCGAATCACTGGAGATTATCACAGATATAAACTCTGAAAAGCATTGAGGTGGCGATCATCCGGAGAGTCCTTAGTTTAGTAGGAATTAATCCTATAGAGTTTCTGTTGTAATCAAACTCAGTTGCCTACGTGAGGGGGATGTCCTCACTTGCCTATATAAACCCCAAGGGAGGGGGTAGAATGCATTCATTCATCAGTTAGTGAGAGAATCATTCAGGGAGAAAGAGAGTGATAGCTAAGAGCGGTCTTCTTGGCTAAATATTGTATTCCTTTTTATTGCGGATTAATAGAAAGGCTCTTTTCTCTAAAGCTTGAGTGTTCTTTGCTTTATTGGTATACTTTGTCGAGTCGTTTTCTTGCTCGAGTGTTATATCGCTGCGTATTGACCCGAATTTGGGTTAGTGTGAAGATAGGCTGTACTAAGTTGCGGGAAACTTAGGCCATCACTGGGAAAAGTTCTATAGGAGAGAACAACCTCGTGACAATTTGGTATCCGAGCTGAGTTTTGGATCATGGCACACGAGTTGGCTGACAGAGTTGTTGTACTTGAAGCAATGGTGTGCGTACCGCAAGAGGAGGCGGGTACAATGGCTGAGCAGATTCAGGTCATGGCAGGCAGTGTCCAGGAGTTGACACAGCTGGCATTTGACATGCAGAAGGAGCATGCTAATCGCTACACCAACATCATGCAGCATGTTCGTGATCTATCGGATAAATTTGAGGTGCAGTTAAATTCCCTGAAGGCTGACGTTTTACTGATGAAACGTGCAATGACTGCTACAGACCATGGGGAGGCGTCTAGTAGTAGTAGGGGAGGTGATAGTAGCGATCTTCAGAAGAAGATCAAGGTGCCTGAACCTAAGGAGTTCGCAGGAGTTCGCAATGCGAAGGAGCTTGAGAATTTTCTTTGGGATATGGAGCAGTACTTCAAAGCTGCCCGAATACCGGAGCAGGACCAGGTTACAATCACTAGCATGTACCTCTCAGGTGATGCTAAGCTATGGTGGCGAAGCAGACTGGCAGATGATGATAGTGCTGGTCGTCCGAGGATTGAAACATGGGAAGCACTGAAGAAGGAGTTACGGGATCAATTCCTTCCCTTGAACGCGGCATGGGTCGCGAGAGAGGCACTCAAGAAATTGAAGCACACGGGTTCTGTACGAGATTATGTCAAGGAGTTTAGCTATTTGATGTTGGACGTTAAGAATATGTTAGAGGAGGATAAGTTGTTCAACTTTTTCTCAGGACTTCAGCCATGGGCTAAGGCTGAGTTACGTAGGCAGAACGTGAAGGATCTGCCACAGGCAATTGCGGCTGCAGACAGTTTGGCGGATTACAAACTGGGTTCTTCTTTGAACATTGGGGAAAGCAAGAAGAACCATCCTGATGGAAATAGGGGGAAAGGCAAGAAGGACTGGAAGAAGCACCAGAGAAACAAGGAGAAGGCTGAGTCTTCCAAGCCGAGGGGACCGGATCCACCCCAAATCAAAGGAGATTAGAGTTGTTTCTTGTGTAATGAGAATCACAAGGCCCGAGATTGCCCTAGACGGACCAAGTTAGCGGCCCTCATGAGTAAGGAGGATCCGGATGACGAATGTCCAAGAGTTGCCCCGATGCAGTTGCTCAACGCTATTCAGACCGAGCAACAAACTCCTCATAAGGGACTAATGTATGTCAAAGCTGAGGTAAATAGGAGACCGATTCGAGCGATGCTTGATACAGGAGCAACCAACAACTTCGTTTCATTAAACGCAGTTGAACATCTTGGCCTAAAAGTCACGAGGAGTAACAATCAGGTGAAAGCAGTCAATTCTAAGGCCCAAGGTATCCAAGGAACGGCTACCGCATCGGTGAAGATAGGGACTTGGCAACAGGATCGTAAGTTCTTGGCTTTACCTATAGATGATTTTGATGTGATCATGGGCATTGAATTCTTTGTGCAAGTAAAGGCATTTGCTATTCCACATTTGGGTGGATTGATGATATCTGACGAGACGTGTCCAAACTTTATCCCTGCGGAGAGAGGACAAGGTGCTGGGAAGCCGTTGCTGCAGTCGGCTTCACAAGTAAACACCGGGTTGAAGAAAAGGGAGACAACCATACTCTCTGCCCTGGTTGAGGTGAAACCAGACACGGTTGTTGAGGTACCGGATGAAGTAGCGGCGGTACTGAATGATTACAAGGATGTAATGCCCCCAGAATTACCCAAGGCGCTACCACCTAAGCGCGCCATTGATCATAAGATCGAGTTGGAACCGGGAACTAGACCACCTGCACGAGCACCTTACAGGATGAGTCCTTTGGAGCTAGCCGAGTTAAGGAAACAACTTGGTGAGTTGTTGGATGCGGGATATATCCAACCATCGAAGGCACCATATGGAGCCCCAGTTTTGTTCCAAAGGAAGCAGGATGGCACACTGAGAATGTGTGTTGATTACCGAGCCCTGAACAAGGTAACGATCAAGAATAAATATCCAGTTCCAAATGTCGCCGATCTGTTCGACCAGTTGTCGAAGGCGGCATATTTTACGAAGTTAGACTTGAGATCAGGATATTGGCAAGTAAGGATTGCTGAAGGAGATGAAGCTAAGACAGCTTGTGTGACGAGGTATGGCTCTTTTGAATTTTTAGTTATGCCTTTTGGTTTAACTAATGCACCTGCGACATTTTGCAACTTGATGAATGATGTCCTTTATGAGTACCTGGATCACTTTGTGGTGGTATACCTAGACGATATTGTGGTGTATAACCAGACGCTTGCAGAACATGTGGAGCACCTCAGGGTGGTGTTCGAGACTTTGAGGAAGCACTCTCTTTATGTGAAAAAGGAGAAGTGTGAGTTTTGCCAGCAGGAGATTATGTTCCTACGTCACAAAGTTAGCAGTGGGAGAATACGGATGGATGAGAGAAAGATCCAAGCCATTGTCGAATGGCAAGCCCCTGCAAAGGTCCCGGAGTTGCGGTCTTTCTTAGGACTGACCAACTATTACAGACGGTTCATCAAGGGATATAGCAAGATGGTGAGTCCTTTAACTGATCTTTTGAAAAATGACAAGAAGTGGGTGTGGTCTGATGAATGTGAGCGGGCATTTCGAGAAATCAAGGAAGCAGTGACATCCGAACCAGTGTTGAGACTGCCAGATTTCAAGCTACCATTTGAAGTTCACACGGATGCCTCAGACCGAGCCATTGGAGGGGTGTTGGTCCAAGAAGGATACCCCATTGCTTATGAAAGTCGCAAGCTGAAGGATGCAGAAATGCGATATTCAGCTCATGAGAAGGAGATGACGGCGGTTGTGCATTGTTTGGAGGTGTGGAAGCATTATCTGTTGGGAACGAAATTTGTGGTGGTGACAGACAATGTGGCTAACACTTATTTCAAGACACAGAAGAAGCTAAGCCCAAAGCAGGCACGGTGGCAAGAATTCCTTGCAGAGTTCGATTTCACCTGGGTACATAGACCAGGAAGGGAGAACCAGGTGGCGGACGCGCTGAGTCGTAAGATAGTCCAGTCTTATGTTGCTTCATTATCCGCTATTGAGACTAACCTGATTGACAGGATACGGCAGCGACATCAGCAGATAAGACTTATGAACAACTCAGGGAGAACGTTAAATTGGGTAAAGTTCGTAGGTATTGGCTCGAGGGGGATTTGCTGTATGCCAAAGGCAATCGACTCTATGTTCCATCTGGCGGGGGACTAAGGAAAGAGTTGCTGAAAGAAACCCACGACCCTCAGTGGGCAGGACATCCTGGAGTGGAGAGGATGTTGGCATTATTGTCAAGGACATATTACTGGCCGAAGATGGAGGAAGACATCGAATTATATGTCCGCACATGCCACATATGCCAGATTGATAAAATCGAGAGGAAGAAGCAAGCAGGTTTGCTTCAACCACTGCCTATCCCTGAGAGGATATGGGAATCAGTTTCTATGGATTTCATTACGGGATTTCCGGAGATAAACAAGATGAAATCTATAATGGTGGTGGTAGATCGTTTTTCTAAGTATGTTGTATTCATAGCAGCCCCACATGCATGTACCGCACATGAAGCTGCAGAGTTGTTCTTGAATCATGTGGTGAAGATCTTTGGATTGCCCAAGGATATAGTGAGCGATCGGGATACTCGGTTTACTGGGAGATTCTGGACTTACTTGTTCAAGTTGATAGGTTCAGAATTAAAGTTTTCAACGACTAATCATCCGCAGACAGATGGCCAGACGGAGCGGATTAATGCATTGTTGGAAGAGTATTTGAGGCACTATGTGACCGCGAGCCAAAAGAATTGGGTGAGTTTGCTCGATTCTGCACAGTTTTGCTATAATATGCATAGATCATCTTCCACGGGTATGAGTCCAGCGGAGTTAGTATTTGGACATCAACCTACTACACCTTTGGAGATAGCAAAGACTAAGTCCCAAGGGAAATGCCCAACGGCATACAGATTTGTGCGAGACCGTCAGGAGTTGATGGAACAGGCTAGGGAGAGCTTGGAGAAGGCACAAAGGAGGATGGTGAAATATGCGGATCAGCATAGGCGGGCACTAGAATTTGAGGTGGGTGACAAGGTGTTACTCAAACTGACGCCTCAGATATGGAGACAAGTCACAGACAAGCGGTATCACAAAGGTCTAGTGCAAAAATACGATGGCCCTTTTGAAGTTATAAAGCGGGTAGGCGCGGTGGCTTATCAGCTGAAACTGCCAGAAAGGATGAAGTTGCATCCTACTTTTCACGTGAGCTTTTTGAAGCCTTACCACGAAGATGTTGATCCGGGGAGACAACAGGTAAGGAAAGCTCCACCTACTGTGAGAAGCCATTTCGAGAAGAAGGTGGCAAAGATACTTGACCGCAAGGTCGAGGGAACGAGTAGGAAGAATCGAAGAACCTACTACTTGGTGCAGTGGGAAGGTGAAGATGAGGCAGGTGCTACTTGGGAGAAAGACACTTCTTTGTGTCAATTCGAGGATGAGATCAAGGCGTATTTGGAGCTCATTCCGATGAGGGCATTGGCTTCCTCCGACGGGGGGAGGGTTTGTTAGACCCTAACAACTTAACCAAGCGCCCAGCTCGCAAGGGTTCGACTGGGGGCGCTGTGACGAGTGCGGAGCACGGGAAAGCTTTGCACGGGGCGCAACGGGAAGCGCACCGAAACAGGCAAGACAGGCACTTGGCTTGGGCGGATTGCCAAGCATGAAACGGAGACGCTAACGGACGATGATCATAGTTTGCGGGTGGCAAGCAAGACGAATCCTTAAAAATCGGGATAAGGATAAGGATAAATGCGGGTCATAAGCCAGGATAAGCGGAGAAGTCTTGGTAGACCGAATCACTGGAGATTATCACAGATATAAACTCTGAAAAGCATTGAGGTGGCGATCATCCGGAGAGTCCTTAGTTTGGTAGGAATTAATCCTATAGAGTTTCTGTTGTAATCAAACTCAGTTGCCTACGTGAGGGGGATGTCCTCACTTGCCTATATAAACCCCAGGGGAGGGGGTAGAATGCATTCATTCATCAGTTAGTGAGAGAATCATTCAGGGAGAAAGAGAGTGATAGCTAAGAGCGGTCTTCTTGACTAAATATTGTATTCCTTTTTATTGCGGATTAATAGAAAGACTCTTTTCTCTAAAGCTTGAGTGTTCTTTGCTTTATTGGTATGCTTTGTCGAGTCGTTTTCTTGCTCGAGTGTTATATCGCTGCGTATTGACCCGAATTTAGGTTAGTGTGAAGATAGGCTGTACTAAGTTGCGAGAAACTTAGGCCATCACTGAGAAAAGTTCTATAGGAGAGAACGACCCCGTGACACATATATTTATTGTCCATTTGGTTTACCGATAGGTTATGGTGTAATCTCCTTTTTACAAAAATATATATATATATATATAAATTTATGTTTTTACAAATAATTCTAAATTTTTATTATTTTATTAAAATATATTTTTAATAATTTTTTTATCATTTTCAATGGAATGACGTTAATCTTTCTTTTATTAAAAGTTATACGTCGTTTGGCAAAAAAATATTATTATTAGTGTCTGCTACAGGGCAACGCGGACCGAGTCAGCGGGTGTCGCCATCGCCGCCTTCATTCAATCCTCTCGCCTAGCGCGTACATTACACCTTGACAGAGTCCCGAGAGTGTTTGCCAAGCATCCCCCGAGACGGAAAAGCCGCGGGAATTTACCATTGGTTGGTTCGACGCCGAACTGGAACCAAAACGACAATCAATTATTTCAATAGAAAATGAGCATAGCGCCAAAATGATTCCCCTAATCATTTGCACGTACCCCTCTACTATTTCTTTATCACCTAAATTCAAACGTCTCCGGTCAAAGGTCTCAAATTTCATCCAACTTCCTTTAATTCTTAAAAACCCCATACACGCATACAAAATCCCAATCTAGGGTTTTCAATTTCCAAGATGCTACTGAAATTAATCTCGATTTTGTTGTTGTTTATCTCAATTTCCTCAATTTCAGTAGAATCAAGTTGCAACAAAGGCTGCGATGTAGCCTTAGCGTCGTACTACGTTTGGGAAGGAACAAACTTGACCTTCATATCCGAGGTTCTTAATTCGAACCTTGTACCTCAGTCGACGATTAACTTCGATACGATCCTCAGTTACAACAAACAAGTTGCGAACAAAGACAGCGTCAAGGCTTTTAGTAGACTCAACATTCCTTTCCCTTGCGATTGCATCAATGGAGATTTCCTTGGCCACGCGTTCAACTACTCAGTTAGGCAACGCGACACTTACGACAAAATCGCCAACGAGTATTATTCGAATTTGACGACAGTTGAATGGTTGCAGCGGTTTAATTCCTATCCACCCACTAATATACCGGATTCTGGGACTGTTACTGTGATGGTTAATTGTTCGTGTGGGGATGTTACTATTTCGAAGGATTACGGGTTGTTTGTTACGTACCCGCTTCGACCCGAGGAGACTTTGGATACCGTGTTGAGCCTGACGAATCTGTCATCGGATTTGTCGGGATTGGTGCAGCGTTACAACCCCGGGGTGAATTTCAGCTCAGGGACTGGCTTGGTGTATATTCCGGGCAGAGGTTATTTCTTTAACATTTTTGTTTTATTTTGTGTTCTCTTAAGTTAAAGGTAAACGAGATAATTTTGTTGTAGGATTTTATTGTCAATTCGGAGCAGAGGTGATCTCATTAGATTTTTGTTTGATATGTGTATTCTTAATTTTATAGGTATAAAAAATGAGATAATTTTGGGTATTGAGAAAAAAGCGGAAAGTTTTGTTTTAGGATTTTAGTGTCAATTCCGGGCAAAGGTGATTTCTTTGTTTGCTATTTTCTTTTTCGTAAATTTTATAGGTAAATTATAGTGGGATAACAATAAAGTATGATTTTAGTGTCAAACGTGGAAATTCAGATACTGTCAGAGAATTTTAAAAAAAAAAAAGTATTGGAAATAGATGATTATTTGAACAACTATTTTGTTTCGAACTTGGATGAATGTAATTTAATAAATTTGATTTTAGTGTCTGTGTCAAGCTTGGAGATCTAGATGATTCTTATGCTTATGTAGCATTTTGCTTAAGAAAGTAGAGCTGTTTATGCAAACTAATGTGTTAGAGGAATTTGTTTGACCATCTCAGGTGAAACTTCGGTTGATTTGTGGACAATAAATGAGATTCTTCCTTCATTTCACAAAACCTAATCCTTCTCCTGTCCTCCAAATTAAAAGTTCAATTTCTAACTGTTGAGTAGTTGCCTTTGGGATAGACGGATGATCAATTTAGTAGAAATTCAGCTTAGGCAGTTTATCTTGTTATCTTGATCATAGGATAGCAAATGTTAATGATCTTAAAAGATTCATCCTATGGCAGTTGGATCAAGAGGAAAGATCAGCTTTAATAAATGATATTTTCCGTACCAAATTGGTAATTGTTATGTTACTGTATAAGGTGATGGGAGTTCAATGCACTCCATAAATGATACTTGTTTCTGCTGCCGTCTAAATGCATCCATTCATTTTCCTCAATATGTTTTATGTCTAATAATCAAATAGGTAATCTTAGGGGTATATTTGTATATCAAAATGTTGTCAAATACATGATATAATTTCATTTCTAGGTTGTTCTTTAGAATAACCTCAGGATTTATACAATGTGGTCAACTTGTTGATTTTATAACAAGAAGGCTGTGACTTTGTGGCTCCAGCCCTGGGGGTTATGAATAACTGTTAATTTGCTAAAGGAATATTTTTTTTTATTTGCAGATGCTGACAATAGTTTTCGTCCCCTCAAATCAAGGTAGCTAATACAACTTTAAACTTTGTTACTATTTTAATGTATTATTATCATTTATTTAAACTCTGAACCCTTAAATTCTTAAATGTGTTTCTTCTTTCTTTCCGTTTTGCAGCACAGGTGGTTTGGCCTTCTCTGCTTGTTGCTTTTGTGATGATTATGATATTGTGTTGGGATGCTGATTGACTGGAAATTTGTTATACTTAGAGCTTATATCTTGCATTTATACAAGCAGGGATTTCAGTTGGAGCTATTGCTGGGATATCTATAGCAGCCATAATGGTATTGCTGTTGCTGGCGGTTGGTATGTATGTTGGATATTTCCGAAAGAAGAAGGTAAAGGGAACAACATTGCTTTCAACAGCCTCTCAAGATTTATCACCTCAAGCTGGGAATGGTAACCCCCCTGCTTCTCTGTCCCCTCTCCCTTTTTGTTTGTTTCTGAGATTTTGGTGAACCAAAGATTATTTCACAAATTTACTGCTTTTTACAAGTGTTTTTAGACTGTGTTACTAGTTCAATCTCTGAAAACTCAGTTAAAATAGGTGATTAACTACCAAAACATTGGATGTAGTGCCCTTTATTCCAGAATGTAGCACAAAAAGAGCACACTTTTGGTTTTCTTTCAAATTCCTAAAGTTCTCTGTTCAAGAATATACACTTTACATCCTCACCGAGAGAGCCTGGGCTATTATCTGTTCTGTTCTTGAATAAATGCTTCAACATTATCTCTACACCTTTTATTTTATCTATGTAATGTTTTTTGAACAACTTTGCTAGTAAATCATGACTACATATTTCTCAATTGCTGATTGGTCTCTGCACTTTCTTTCTTTTCTTCTTCATATTAATTTTGTTGGTGGGATCTGTTTAGTTTTTGGAAGTAAAGCAGCAGAATCAAATGCGGCTATTGCTGCTTCTCCAGGCCTTACTGGCATTTCTGTAGACAAATCAGTTGAATTCTCATATGAAGAACTTGCCCAGGCAACAGACGATTTCAGTATGGCTAACAAGATCGGTCAAGGTGGCTTTGGGGCTGTTTACTATGCAAACCTGAGAGGCGAGGTTTGTTCATAGCTACATACATTTTTGTTTTAATTGTTATACCATAGAATAAAATTTTCTATTTGGTGCTTCTCATTACATTTAGTCATGTCATTATTAGCTTTCCTTCTTGAATCTTGACTAAGTCTCAAATGCAGGCTCAAAATCTGGCATGTTAATGTAAAACAACTAGGTTATCCACCAGAACTGTGTTGTCTAGGGAGAAAAATTGTAGATCGGAGAAGAGATCACTTGTATTTGTTGCTAATTAACGATAATATTATTGAGGGAAAGAAAAATCTTTTTCTAGACATATTTTAGAGTTTAAGAGGATCAAAATTCAGAATGTCACTTAGTTTGGTGGATGTTCATTTGCCTTCCTAATTTGCTTGCACTTTTGGCCACATTTTGGGACATGCTTTGATGGGGATAATTGGATATAGATATCAAGACTGATGAGTAGAATTGAGCGCCTGAACTAGACTAGGACAGTGCATAAAAGATGCACATAGGAAATAGAAGAATGGCTCTCTTAGCCACGGTTAATTTCTTCGGTTACAGGTTAAATGGTGGTCCAGATACATGAATATGCTGTGTCCTATATTTAGCAAAAACACAACGTTGCTGTTTCTTGCTTTTAAAAAGAACAATATAAACAACTACACTCACAAGCATTTTTTTTCTTAATTTATTTACTCTGTTTAATGTTTTTTACGCCAAATATACTTGCATCAATGAAGCATTGCTTCTTATGTTGGTTCCATACGTCACTTATGTGTTTATTACTCTGTTCAGGAAGCTGCAATCAAGAAGATGGATATGCAGGCATCAAAAGAATTTCTAGCTGAATTAAAGGTTTTGACACATGTTCATCACCTGAACCTGGTAATTACTTTCTTTTTCACATGCTTGGAAAGATCTATTGAGTACGATTATGTTCAGTTTCTGTGAGTTAATGGGAAAACTGAAACTTCTAAGGAGTTATACATCTTTAAATAATTGTTTGCCGTTAACTAGAAAACATATCTTGAATGTTGTTTCTATCTATGAATCTAGATAACCTTTTTTTTTTTTTTTTTTTTTAATATTCTGAGTGTGGCACTATGGGCCAACACCCAAAGGCTAAATTTATGTTCCGTATGGTACAATGAGTCGGGGAAACGGAGGATATCCACATACGGCTTAGTCCATGCATTACCTTCTGTAACCCTTATTTTCCCTTAATATAAGAAATATAGTATAGATAACTTGATGGAGTTTAAGGTATCTTTCTGAATTAGGTTCTCAGTGGTTGACTGTACATTTGATTGCAGTTGTGGCAAAGCACAAGAAATGAAGTTGTTTAGCCTTTTTCAATCATTTTAGCTGAATTTATTGTTCTTTCTTTTTTAATTGATTAAGGGTCTGTTTGGTCCAACTCTAGCTTTTATAAAAAGTGCTATTCGAGTAGAGAAGTTCAATTAGCATTTAGCAAACTTAATATAAAAGTATTGTAAAATGTGGAAAATTATTTAATAGAATTTCTGTATATTTTTAATAAATGAAAAAATAAAATGATAAACTTTATAAAATTATCACAAGTTTTTAAGTGAAACAAATAAATAAAATAAATAAATACTTTTTCAAATTAAAATAAAATTGAAATAAATATAAAAATTGCACAAAATAAATAAATTGATGTGAAATAATATAATCCTCATCTAATTTTTTGACTTATTAAAAGAGTACATAGAAAATGTAAAAAATTTCACTAAATACATTTTATTAAAATTAATACTTCTTGAAAAAGTTGATTTATAGTTTCATCAAAAAACTCAAATCTGCTTCCTGCATAAGCCAACAATTTCAAAATTTTGAGAGTCAAACACCCGGCTTCTACTTCAAAATAAGATAAACTCCTTCATAAGCTGAGCCAAACATGCACTAAGTTTTTCTTCCTTTCTAAACATCTTTTTGCAGTTATGACCTTCTAAATTTCTTATTTTCTTACTTATCTTCAGAGTGAATATTAATATGGACGTCCATTGCAGGTGCGTTTAATTGGATACTGTGTTGAAGGCTCTCTTTTCCTAGTTTACGAATACATTGAGAATGGCAATCTAAGTCAGCATCTGCGAGGATCAAGTGAGGTTTCTTATGTGGAAATTATTGCTAGTGGCATTGACTCAGAACAGCACTAACAGATTTCTGTTGCTTATTTCCAGGCAGGGAGCCACTTCCTTGGTCTACTCGGGTGCAAATTGCCCTAGACTCAGCCAGAGGTCTTGAGTATATCCATGAGCATACTGTCCCTGTTTATATTCACCGTGACATTAAATCAGCTAATATATTGATAGACAAAAACTTCCGTGCAAAGGTTATTTTTTCCTGATCTCTCGTCAGGTGGACTGTTTCAAAGATTCTTGTCATCATTGCACTGAATCATTTTTTAAAATATAACACAGGTTGCAGATTTTGGATTAACAAAACTGACAGAAGTCGGAAGTGCATCACTACCCACACGTCTTGTTGGGACATTCGGATATATGCCACCAGAGTAAGATAAGTTTTGTTTTTATTAATTCGAAGTAATTTGTGACTGATTAGCTACCGTTGTCAAGGACCATATACAAGTTCAAAAATTGGCTAGACTAACTTTCAGTAGATTTATTACTAGACAGGCCAATGATCATTAAAAAATAAAAATAAAAAAGAGGAAGAAGAAGAAGAAGAAAGAAGTAAGCAGCATGATATGTTCATGTTTGCATCACAAAAACGTATTTGAGGAGTTTCCTTA
Source organism: Firmiana major (assembly GCA_033439115.1). NCBI lineage: Eukaryota > Viridiplantae > Streptophyta > Magnoliopsida > Malvales > Malvaceae > Firmiana > Firmiana major. The sequence continues at coordinate 11,431,673 of CM065911.1, forward strand.
AATTTCATATTGTCTAATGTTAGCAACTCAGCAACACCTGCTGTTAAGTATGGTTTATCTCGTAAATGCTCATAGTCAATAAATTTGTTGCCAGAGGAACATCAGAAAAGTTTGTGCAGGGTTTGGTTTGGATGATATAATTCATAGTTTTTTAAATTAAATCAGACAGAAATAGGTATAGAAACCAAAATATATCAAATCACTTCTGCTAGGTTTGACTTCTAAGTTGGTTTGGTTTTTTTTTGAGTTCTGAAAAAAAAGCCCAAAAAATCTATTTATGCTTTTACCTGAATGTAAATAAACATTTATATTCAATTCGGAAAAGGAAATCCAAAATGGTTTTATTGATTGTGAACACACTCTAACAATCAGTTAAATTGTTGGCTTGAAAGCCTCTAAAATTTAACCTAATGCCATACATAATTGTCATGAAAGCCTGTAAGTTTGACCTGGTTATCACTTTCGAGAAAAAATAATTTTCTCACATGAAGATGCAAAGTCTGTATTATTGGTGTGGGAACTGGGAAACTTTTGAGTGTATGGCTGATTACTTTGTTTTACATTTCTCTGAGCAACAGTGGCACCAAATTTGTGTTTCAAAAGTATATGATCCATTTAATTGATGAGATTTTAACTGGAATGACAATTACTTCGGTCCTTATCATCTGTAGTTATGGTTCTCTGTAAATGAATCTTCTTTGCTTGTTAAGGGAGATCCTCAAAATCGAAAACTTGAATGTTTTCTATGTGTGCTTGGATTTTCTCAACGCAAATTATTTAGACATGAGATGGGAGGATATAGAACATAATTCTGCAATCATTATAGACGTGATATTAACATTCAATTATCATACTTAATGTTTCAAAATGTCAAACTTTGTGAACAGAAAACACTATATTCCTTGTTTAATTTGGGCAAAGATTACTCCTTTTTAACCCTTAAGTTGCATGACTGGTATTTCCTCTGTATGGGATGAAAGTTAAATACGCTTTTTTAGTAGGAATTTGGGTGCAAAGATGCTACATAAGAGTACATTAGCTCTGGAATAAACAACAAAAATATTTTTGTTAACAAGCCCTGTCCGCCTTCCTTGGAAGTTGGTATTCCAATAAGGAGTTTTACCATCTGCCTAAAAGTTGGCGTTCATGATAAAATGGACTAACTTTATTCATGCTTGTGTGCAGATATGCGCAATATGGTGATGTTTCTCAGAGTTTTACCATCTGCCTAAAAGTTGGTGTTCATGATAAAATGGACTAACTATATTCATGCTTGTGTGCAGATATGCGCAATATGGTGATGTTTCTCCCAAAGTAGATGTATATGCCTTTGGGGTTGTGCTCTATGAACTTATTTCTGCTAAAGAAGCTATTGTCAAGTCAAATGGCTCTATTGCTGAATCGAAGGGTCTTGTTGCTCTGGTTAGTAATGGACATGATGATATTTGGTCTAAATTCCAAAGATGATATTTTTAAAAATTGGAATGTGATCTGTGTAAGAAAAGGCAAAATTAAATTGCTATTCACAGTCTTTTGAGTAATTCTTTTAGCAAGCAGTTTTCATCGCCACATTGACCCTTTGTGGGTTTTGCCTGTCTGAAAACTATTCATTACAGCTTAAGCAAAAAGTACTCGTCACCATAGAATAACAACTTTTTTCCTTCTGCAGTTTGAGGACGTTCTTAATGAGCCTGATCGTAAAGAAGAGCTTTGCAAACTTATTGATCCGAGGCTTGGAGATAATTACCCAGTTGACTCTGTGTTCAAGGTGAGAGCAGTTACTGTGAAATAATATGGTAGGACATTCTTTTCGTGATTTCAATTTGATAAAATCTATGGTGGCTGTTTTAATTGCAGATGGCTCAACTTGCCAAAGCATGTACACAAGAAAATCCTCAGCTCCGACCAAGTATGAGGTCTATAGTGGTTGCCCTGATGACTCTTTCATCCTCAACAGAGGATTGGGATGTTGGTTCTTTCTATGAAAATCAAGCTCTTGTCAACCTCATGTCTGGACGATAGAGCAACGCGTTGGAAAAAAAAGTCTTTTTGCTGTGAATAACACACAACACGAGTCATTTCCAAATGGTTGTAAATGTAGTCACTGAATTACTTCTTCAGATGTCACATGAAATTATTATTATTTTTTTAAAAGAAATGCCTTTTGAGACCCCATTTTTTGCTAGATGTTTTTGGAATGTCCCATGAAAAGATCAATGTAACTGTAGGGAAACTGGATATATGTAATTCTGATTAAAACTGTTTAGTTACTTATTAGTTATTATAGACCAAAAGCTTCTATTTCCTTGTATTTTATCCCTTTCCTTTCAGGTAATTGAACTTGATTTTGTTGGCCAGAGAAGTAATACAACCATGAGCAATGAGACAACAGCAGCATGCCCTGCACAGGGGCATCAACAGTCAACACTAACACAGAATAAAAAATTAATTTGGACATATGACAGAAACTGGTTTAAACCATAAACTCAAGTTCAAAATATGAACAAAATCCAATGTTACTTCGTCATGAACAGAGAAGAAAGGATGACTCTGCCAAGAATTAGCTTATCTTTTCATTTTTTTTTTATTCTTCATCTCACTGTTCATGATCTTAACAGAATCAAAATGCAATAAAGGCTGTGGCTTTGTAGCATGGAAGAATTGGGCCATAAGATTGTTGAACTGAAGCTGATTGTTAAGGAGCTGAGCTGAATTTGGAAGTTATGCAGCTATAGTTGATCGGTTAGTTAGTAGTTAGAGGAGTTATTGACAGTTAAAGTAGTTAGATAACGAATGTGAATTGGGCGGGAAACCAGTATAAATACAGAATATACAAGGAGATACATCATCAATAAAAATTTACAACAGTTTCTCCAGCTTTTTCATCTATTTCTTGTCATTCTTCTTGAACAGTAGGCTCGCATTCTGTTCTTTCTTCAATCCAGAGTGCCTGCAACTTCAACTATTGTCCATACTAGATTTTGTGTTCATCATTTTTGGCATTAGAGCTGGAATTCTTAGCAATATGGCTGAAAGTACACGATCGCAAGATTTCAGGAGGTTTGAGGAATTTGTAAAAGAGTTTGAAGGAAATGATGGCTAGGTTGCAAGTCCAAGAAAGCAACATGAAAGCTTTGGGAGTTCGACAGGAGAAGATTATGGAGCAATTACGGAATTCAGAAGCAAATGAAGGCATGATCCTGGGAGGGAACCAAGAAGGTAGTGCTCACTCTAGATCAATGCCACGCAGAGGTCAATATTTGGCTACAAGGCAGTCCAAGATAGATTTTCCTAAGTTCTCACTGATCTCAATGGTTGGCTGACAAGTGCCAACCTTTTTTTGAAATAGATGAGACTCCACCAAATGCAATGGTAAAGATGGTTGCTATCAATCTGGAGGGTAGAGCTCTTCAATGGCATCAAAATTAGATGAGATATAGGAGGAATAGAGTGATTCCATGGGAAGAATATGCACAGGCCCTGGAAGAGAGGTTTGGTGATGCTGGCTATGCAGATTCAATGGAAGAATTGTTGAGCCTCCGGCAGATAGTTACAGTTTCTCAATACCATAATCTGTTTTGAGTTACATTTGGGAAGAGTGGAATTGTCAGAGGAGTATGCTGTAACCTTTTTCTTGAATGGCTTGAAAAATGCTATTCAACGACCAGTAAAGATGTTTATGCCTGGAACTCTAAACCAAGCATATGCCTTAGCACAGTAGCCAGAATCAGCCCTAAAATCTCTTCAACAGGAATTAACCACAGTTTCAGGAAAACCACCATTATTATCCACTCCTTCTACCATCACACCAGGAAGACAAAGAAAACTTACAAACACTGTCCAAATACCAACAACCAGAACTTCCAAGATAACAGCAACCATGCAATTCTGCCAAGGTAAGAACTACTGTTGATTTTGATGATATGAGGAGAAATATGTTCAAGGTTATAGATGTAAGAAGAAGCAGTTATGCATAATTGAAGCTGCTGACATGGGTGATGAGGAGGTGGAATTGGAAGATGAAACAGAAATATTGGTGGAAGAAGTAGAAGACAATAATCCACACACTTCTGTTCAAGCTATGAGTGGTCAAGGACCCTTTGGGTAGAAGACTATGAGAGAAACTGTACTTGTCAAAAAGAGGCCTTTGTTCACTCTCATTGGTTCTGTAAATATTCACAATTTCTTGGATGTACTTAGCGCCAAGAAGTTAGGATGCAAGATAGAAAAGGTTGGTCCTATGAAAGTAGATGTTGCAAATGTGATAGCATTGCTTGTGTTTGGGCTTGTACAGCTGTGACATGGTGTTAGGAATCCGGTGGCTGGAAACACTTGGTGAGATGAAGTGGGATTCTAGGGAGTTCGAAGTTGCAGCATTGTTTCTTCAGTGAAAGAATTTGAAGTTGCAACATAACCCAGTGCTTCATTGATGTTCTAGTGAAAGAATTTGAATCTGTAGCAAAGCCCAATGCTTCATTAGATGCTAAAGTTGGCATTGACATTGTTGCTTCAGTGAAAGAATTTAAAGCTGCAGCATAACTCAATGCTCCATCTGATGCTGAAGAAGATAGCGGTGCTGCTGCTCCAAGGAAGGAATTTTGCTCTTCTTCAAGTGAATTGCTGAACCTCACCCTTTTCTGTCGCTGCCGGTCATCAACAATATCTATTGCATGTTCGTTTCTGATTTCACATAGAACATAATCAAGTCTGCAACAAAAATATTAAAATAATAATTAATACGGTTGGACTTGCATACCTATGCTGATGGTCAATGATAATAAAATCACTACAAGCATGTAAAACACAAAGCAAGTTATAGCAATCAACAGTTATATTAACATAAACCTAGAGAGGCAAGAAATATCGATAAATAAATTATTCATAAAGAACGATGAGCACCCAACCAAGAGACTTGAGAGAGTCTAAATATATCGTATAGTAACCATAAATCATTCTTCTTCTTTCTTTATAATATATTAACTAGTGGCTCGTGCCATGCGCCAATAGTTTTGCCGATATATATAACACAAATTCATATTATTCACACATTTAAATATTAGTTTGAAATATGAATAGATTTAAACTACTAAAGATACATTAAGAATAATTAATTATTTTTTTATATCACACATGATGATTTTGTTTAATATGATCAATTTTAGACAAAAGCTTTGACTTTAGACCTCTTTATGAGTTGAGTTACTTGCACAAACCCAAAGATCTATCTTTTTTTTTTATCAGGTTTGGATAAAATATTAAATTCTCTAAATGATTTTGGGCTTAAAAATCAAAGCCCGTCAAAAAATGAGCCGAGCTTGGGTTTCCATTTCAAGCCCAAGCTCGGCCTAACTCAATTAGTTTAACTATAATTTTTTTATATTAATATGTTTTTTAATTATATTTACTTTTTTATGCAATTTAATTTAAATTTGCATTGTTTTTTATACTTTAACTAAAATTTTCATGTTTCTTGTATTTTTTTTGTGAAAAATTATTCAAATTTATTATGTTATACTTATTAATCATTATATGTTCTAAAATTTTATATTTTATTATATTTTTGTAAAAAAATTAATAGTATTGGGTTAGTTTGGATGAGTTTTGGTTTATTCATTATATAAAAGAATAGGTTTGAGAAAAAAATTAGACTCGAAAAACAGGCTTGACTTGTTTTGAAACACTTTCGCTTCTTTAATATCTTATCAAAGCCTAGTTTGAACCCGCCTTGACTCAACACATAAACAAATTTATTTATTTTTATATATTTATATAAGATTTTTCTAAAAAAAAAATTAATCTAAATAAGTAAATTTATATACGAGGATATGAACGATTAGATTATGTAAAGTTACAATAAACAAACTTGAGTAAGAATGGGCATAAAGCAAAACAGTGCAGATATAAAAACAGGAACAATCCAAGAAAGTAATGGCACATATGTATAAGCATTACTTACTTAACAATTATAAAATACAGGTAAAAAAAGTGATAAAAAAGATAATTGATTTTTTAATTTTAATATATATGTCTATGTTTAGAAAATTGAAAAATCTAATCCATAGTAAATTTAAGTTAATATATTAAAAAATTGAAATAGATAATTGAATTAAGGCCCTATTGGCTTCATTGAAAATAATTTTCGAATTGCATTTTTTGCAAAACTAAATATTTTTTGTTGTTTAAATGAATCAATGAAAAATATTCTTTGCTATTTAGTTGTTCTTTTAAAAAAATTTGTTTCTTTTTTTCAAATAATATTAACATAATTAATCAAATATTAAAAAATATTTATTATTTATTTATTAATTATTAATATTAAAAGTAATTTTATTTTGAAAATAATATTTAATATATTAAAATACAAATTTATTAAACATTTAAAATAAAACTATCTATCATTACTTACATTAATATTTTTAATAATTTGAAGTATTATTACAATTTTAATATATATATATAATATTAAAATAATAATAATATATTAATATTTATTTTTAAATATTAAAAATTATATTATTAAAATATTTATATTTTATACTGAAAGTATTTATTATTGAAATCATAACAAAATCATTATTTATTTATATTTATCATTAAAATATTAATATAAAATATTTGTAAATAAAGTATAAAAACATTTAATCTTAAATTAAATATCAATAAATTATTAAAATATTAATTATTAAAATAATAACTATATTATTTACTAAATTAGTATTTACTATCTATTTTTAAAATAATAATATAATATTGTTTATTAATGAAATACTAAATTTATTTAAAAATAATAAAATGCAAAATAAAATATTTAAACTTAAAATAATGAAATATTTTTAATGTTAATATTTTTATATTTAAAAATATTTTAATCTAATTAAATAAAATAAATATAATAATATTTTATATTGGGTTAAATTAAATTAAAATTTAAAAAATCATATCTAATGTCTAACTTGAGTAAAATTTTATTCACGAGTTTGGTAAATAACTTTACTCATAAATAGTTATTTTTTGAAAAATATCTTCCTCTTTTCAAAAGGGTAAATAATTTCTTGAAAATGACTTAATTTTTCGTTGATCGAGAATTTTTTTGGTTAACTAATCAATTTTCTGCAAATCAAACACTAAAAAATGTATTTTTTTATGGGTTTATATGTGGAAAAGTTGCAAAATATCGGCGTTACTATAAGATAATGAGATCTCAAGAGATTTTTAATGTATCATGAAAAATTAAATAAACAATAGAAGTTAAAAAATATGTAAATAATGGTTTAATAGGTAAACCTTAATTTAATTAAATATAATGAAATTACTTTTTATTCTTTAAAAAGGTAACAAGATATTTAAATTATATTTTTATTCATTCATAAAAACAATAAAAATTACATTTTTACCCTTTCAAAGTATGAAAGCGAATTATCTAATATATTAAATTTCATAATTTTTTTTATCTTAGATTATACATTATAATAAAAACAGTCTATGCTAATTTAAAGTAAGAAAATGAAGAAGAGTGGATTTTTTAAAAGGGAGTATTTAATATTCATTTGCCCAACAATAAAAAGGAGCGTTTTATAGCCTAAATATTTCAGGACAGTGGAATTGTATATGACTTTCAACTTCTAAGTTCATTTTTAAACTCGAATACTACTAGCTTCAGGGCAGTCAACTTTCTCAGTAAGGGCAGACGACTCCCTAATACCATCTAACATTAAAATTTAACTGGGCAGTCAAATACCATACACGATCATTCGATTGTCCTATTAAATTTTAATATCTTGTATATTTATTTGTCATAAATTTTATGTTTAATTATTATAGATTTATACTTTTATAATATTTTTATGCTTATTCTCTCAATTTTATGGTTGATTATTTAGATTTATATTTTTATAGTATTTTTATGTTTATTTTCATTAATTTTATGATAAATCACATTAATCTTACGATTAATTAATATAAATTTATGCTTCTTCTAGTGTTTTTAGATTTACTTTCATCAATTTTACGATAAATCTTATAAATTTTACAATTAATTATCATAATTTTATACAATTAGTTATCATTATACTTATTCTCATCAAAATTACCATCAACCTTATAAATTTTACGAGTAATTATTATAAATTTATGTTTTTTATAATGTTTTTATACTTATTTTCATCAATTTTATGATGAATTACATTAATTTTACAATTAATTAAAAAAAAATTTATTATTTTTCTAGTGTTTTATGTTTAATCTCATAAATTTTATAATGAATCTCGCAAATTTTTTGATGAATCTCATAATTTTACGATAAATTTTATAAATTTTATTATAAGTGTCATAAATTTTATGATTGATTATCATATTTTTATACTTATTCTTATTTTATTTTACAATAAATCTCATCAATTTTAAAATTGATTATCAATTTTATGATTAATTTCCTTGTATTTAACTTAAATTTAATATTTCAATCCTGAGTAGTTGAATCCCCATTCAATTTTTTGATGGGCAGTCGATTACCCTTGCCTTGCACTGTTCTGCTTTATTGATTTTAGTTTGTTGGCTCTTTGCTTGTGGTAGTTCCTCTGTTTTGCAGGATGAAGGTTTGTTGTTTACCGGTATGGACTGTTGCAGTAGAGTTGCTGCTTCACATGTTATTGATGTTCTCGGGTTTCCTTTATTCTGCTACCTTCTCAATTACGTCGTTGCTTAGATGGGGTGCTACTGCACTCTTTCCTGTCTTGATTGGAGTTTGCTGCTACCTCACGTTCTTTCTTGTTGTGCATGCTTGCTGGCCTGTTGCTATCAGTTTAATTGCTACCGCCCAGTGCTCTGCCGCGAGCTGGCTGCAACTGGCTGCTTCTTATTTCTTGGTGAAGGATCTGTGCGTGGCTATTTATTTGGTTATTGATAAAGTAATAACCTCTAATGCAACTAAAAGTTCTCTCTTATGATAATTTACTTGTTTACTTTAATTGCTCTAAAATATTTATTTGATGTTTTCGGTTTTAATTGTTAAAACTTTAATTTATGTTTAATTGTTTTCGTAACATTGAAAAGTCAAATCAAATTTATTGCTAATGATAATTTGTATTTGATTTTTTATTAATATTTAATATAATGATAATTTAAAAAATTATATTAATAAATTATCATATGTTTAAATTTGTTTTTATCTTTAAAATTTAATAAATAATTTAATTTAAATATTTCCAATTTAAAGTAATATAAAAAACTATAAACCTACTGTAAAAGTTCACATTTTATGAAGTATAAAAAGATATTTATTTTAGTAAAGTATATAAATATCTATCTTTTAATAAATTGAAAAAAAAATATTTTTATATTTTAAGATAATATATCTGTCAAATATTTGATTATCCGATTTTACTTTTAATTAAAAATTTTGGAATTTTTTATATTTTATAAGATTAACCCCCGTCCTGGTATTTCAAAGTCAACCGGAAAACCCAAACCCTAAAATATTTCCCAGCGCTTTCTCTTTTCACCCTTCAAGCTTCTTACTCTGCCGCTTCAAAGTCCTTAGCGCCGCATCCCATCTCCACAGCAAGCATGGTTAATTTCGCCTCATTTTTTTCCTGTTGGATATTTCCAGCTATTCGTTTCACATAATTTCTTTTTTCAGGCTTTCTTTATACTTCTTTTGTTATGTTTAACTGTTAATATCTGATTTTTGTTATTGTTGTTGTTGTTGTTGTGTTCTGTGTGAGTCTAGGTTCTCCAAAACGACATTGATTTGTTAAATCCTCCTGCCGAGCTTGAGAAGAAGAAGCACAAGCTCAAACGTCTCGTTCAGTCTCCCAATTCTTTCTTCATGGTAATATATGCTGCCAGCGTTTAAGCTTTCTTTCTTTGTTTTTGTATCATGATTAGTTGACTATAGTGGATTAACTTGGTTCTGTTTTTTGCTCTCTCTCAAAACAAAGGATGTTAAATGCCAAGGCTGTTTCAATATGTAAGTTCTCATTGGATATTGGAATTATGGTTTTAAATAGTATGTAATTTTATATTCTATGGGCTATTTCATTCCTTAACTCCTGGGTTTATTCTTGTTTTTTGGCAGAACGACCGTATTTAGCCACTCTCAAACGGTGGTGGTGTGTGGTAACTGCCAGACAGTTCTATGCCAGCCTACTGGTGGTAGAGCTAGACTTACCGAGGGATGCTCTTTCAGGAAAAAGGGTGACTAAATTTAATGTCTACAACTGAAAGAAGAGCTTTGTATGTTTCTTAATTTTAGTAGCAACGTTAAGGATTTAGAAAGACTTGTTTATCATTATTCTTAATGTGGTGGATGGTTTTTCTTTTAATAAATGCTTTGAGTTGCATTTGATTGGTTTTCTGGTTTTGATATAAATATCAATACCTTTGTTGGCTCTGGTTAGAACTACATGCTTTACATATAAAGACTCTGGAATGAATAACTAAATTTCTAGCTATAACTTTTGTGGTTGATCTTATGATTGACAGATGGTGGGATGTAGGTTCGTCAAGAGAATGAAGCTACTAATTGAGTAGATTACAACATTGTCTTAGTTTCAATTTACACGCCGTTCAAGCATGATTCACTGGAATTGCAAAATTTATTTTGCCATAATGATACCTTGATACTTCTTTGAACCTTGTTTGTATTAGCACATTGCTGCACACAGAAAAAACACCATGTAGATTGATTTTGTGGTTCTTTCTAGTTTCCAGCTGCCTTTTTGTCCAAATTGTTGTGCCCTTAATAACACTTGCTTCCGTTTTTCATTCTATACATGTCTTGAGACGCTTAGTTCGTGCTATTCCAGAGCTGTTGAGTGTATTTTTTGCCTTTTATATCATTCCATTTGACTCCATTTAGTGAGATGACTTGACAGTTATTCTAATGGGATATTTGATTATATTGGTTATCTTTTACTAGTTATGTTGAAGCAAGATATTACATTTATGGTTATTGCATATTGGTTGCATAATTTGCTTTGCATACGGGATGGCTTCGAGAAATGATGGTAGACACCACCACGAGGATGCTTTAGATTGAAGCTGTTCATTTATAGTATTTTCAATAAGGTCAAATGCTTCCCTCGTCCAGTTTGTAGCTTGAGTTTATTTTCTTCCTTGTTTCCAGATATCTCCAGTTTCGACTTAACATTCATGGTATTGTGTATCTTTTAACCTATATCCTTTGGGAAACAATCAACATAGTGCACATTATGTTTGCCAACGGAACAACGAATGTGTAGTTCATCTTCAGCACTTTCACTAAATTGGCTGTGATTGGTAAAATGGCTGTGTCATGATTAGATTGAACAGTCTTAAAGTATGAAAGTTTGGGTCGATTCTATGTGTTTATTTTCAATATTTGGTTGCCCTTTATCTTAGCCTTCTCATGTGGAGGAACTAGGAATGTCGTCTGATCACTTATTTCTTTCAACCTTCTTTTCATGGCTAATTTACCTAGCTTATAAAATGCATTGAATCATGTTGAAATAAGCTCCTACTCAGCCTTAAAGGGGCGTTTGGTATTGGTAATTTAGAGCAGATTTTAGGTATTTTAATAGGCTGTAAAGTGATTGCAGTGTTTAGTTAAACTATTTAACTGTAATGTTATTTTGCAACTATAATCACATGAGCATTGAAAGTTGCAATGTCATTACACCCATTCCCCTGTGCAAAGTAGTAAATATACAAAGTAAAATGTTTTTTTCTTTCGCAAAAATACCCTTTCAACTAAGAGCTTAATAAACTCTATTTTTTTTTCCATTTTCTTCCCAACGTAATTTATGATTATGTTTATCAATTTTAATCAAATTTTATTTTAAAAATATATATACCATTAACATAAGTTCTTTTATATGTAATATACATTAGTTGCAAAATTTTGTGTATAAATATAATTTTAGTTAAGTTTATAAACAGTTCGAGCTTTTATTTTCTTAGATGTTAAGTTGTTTGTTGTATAATTACATTTGACATGTAACATGGAAATTGTGAGAATGTAATTGTATATGAAAAAAAAAGATAATATTATTATAAATATATGAATGAGAAATATATATATATATATATATATATATATATATATATATAAGATAATTAGTTAAAGAATTGGATAAATAGGACAAAGAGAACGTTTGATCCAACCATTTTTAAGTTGAATCTTTTTTTTCCTTAAGTTATTGTTATTTAAAAAAAATAATTAAGAGTGAGAAGTGAAAACAATAATTTCTTTTTTTCAAACTAAACATATTTTATGAAATTAAAAATTTTAAGTAAAAAAAAAAGGAAAAAACAAATATTTAATAATTACATTATTAACATTTTAATGTTTTCTTCTCAGCAAGTTAACAACATTTTGCCATGCATACAAGACACTGTAATGTTATCTTCTCTATATTTTGATTCCCAGCAATTACATAATCTTACAAAAATTCCCATGATAAAGCACCAAATGGCGGTAGGGATCAAGTCATCCAAGTCATCAACTTTAGTCTTCTTCAGTTCAACTTTCACCATAATAAGGGTCAAGTCATCCAAGTCATCAACTTTATTCTTCATCACTTCAACTTTGACCATTAAAATGCACAACGGCTAGAAAAAATTGGTCATCCCTCCCATATGAAATTAGCAATCTCGTATGCACGAGATAACCCATGTGTGCTTCTTATGACGCAACCATAGGCAAGATGGTTAATCCAAATTCCATTTGCTTGTTACGCCTCCCTCTAAATCATATTCAGTGTATTCCTAGACACCAAACCCTCCAACTCCTTAAATAATGATAGTGTGAATTTATGTTCCATAGTAGTAAGATTTCTCTCAAATGAAGCTTTTATCTTCGTATGTTGCAGCTTAATTTGAGAAAATATTCTAAATTGTCTCAAAATCTCACTGAGATGATCTTAAGCGTCTCTTTAACTTTGCATGTACACCCTTCATCCCACGTTAAAATTAGAAAATGTGTATTATAATGAATAAATTGTATGAATTTGTACCAAAAAAATAAATTGCATTAATTACGAAAGTCAAGATAATCTTTAAAAAATAACAAACGTACGTATTTGTTGTAACATTATTGAAGTGTATTATTTTGTCTATCCAAGTAATAACAATTCTCTTATTATACTGATTCAGCCATGTATCTTTAATATATTGGATCTCACCAAAAAAAAAAAAACTTTAATATATTGGATCTCACAAAAAAAAAAATCTTTAATATATTGGAGCGCTTTAAGACAAGTATGACAATTGGTTACCATCAAACTTAAATTCATTTTGTACTCATCTTTGATTAAAAAGAGCACAAGAGTAATCTAAGTTGACATTAATGCCCCCCACATTTCCTTACACTTAAATGACTTCTTGCAATTAACAAGTACATTCCTTAATATATGCCATTTGCATAAAAGATTAGTTGTGTTGAGGAACATTACATATACTATATTTATCACTACCAAATCTCTATTACTAACAATGACAAAAGGTAATGAATCAAACACCATCAAGCTTCTTAACTTCTTCAATGCCCAAGTGTAGTTGTCATTTGCTAGGCCTCCATGTAGACAAATGTAACAGAAAATGTCAATTTGGTAGATGTTACACCAACATTTTCAAAGAGTGAGAGCCGATATCTATTGGTTTTTTATGTACAACTCATAATCAACATGCTAGGGAAGGAATGCAACAAAACTATAATTGTAGGATTTGCCCAAAATAAGTTCTTGACAACATCGATTAACTCATCACTCCTATGTCAATCCATGTATATACACTTATTCAACTATCCGTGAGTTGATGCATTTGTGATCTAGTAGTTTTCTCAACAAATCTGCATTTTTTGTCATGCAATATATATGGTCTTCATAGTGGTAACATTCTTCTCACCGTTTTGTTTCAAAGTCATAAGCATATTTTTTAATTTGACCATATTTTATCATATCAGCCCTTTCTCTTTAACTGATAATCGACCTACAAATGAATGACCCTATAATTGTTTTACTATTGAATGATTGTGCATCCCAAATACTACCCTCACTCCCTACTTATCACCCATTTCCAATTTCACCCTATATGTCTCAAATGAACAACTAAACTTCTTAGTTCCTATACCCTTACAACAAAATTCTTTTGTTTTTTTGCTTTTTCTTTGACTCCTTTAATCCTCTACTTCGTTCACATGCGAGTCGTAACCTAGGTTTCTTTTAAGACCTCTAAGTATAAAGGCTTTGATCAAAATAATAAAGCTTAAGTCTTTTTTGACCTCCTTAGCCCATGTTAGAAATACTTTTCGACTAGCGAAAACCTGCACATTATACATTAACTAATCAATTTTTGTCTCTATTTTTATTAAACATGATATCAATGTTAAATTTCTCATACCTTGTCCATAGTAAATGAATCAGTGTAATAAATAGATAAAGCTTTGGGTCTTAATGAAAAAAATACTAATCTTCTATCGTTCTACAAATGGAAAAAACTTATCCCTTAATCGATAATCAAATATAATAATTCAAGCCAAAAATTAATCCCAAAAGTCAATTTTCTTGATTTTCGAAAGTGAATTTTTGAAAACTTGAAATTTACTTCTAGAAATATAAAAAATTATACATTTTAAAAAAAAAATACCATTGTGGAAATTTCTTCTTGCTTGCTATCTGGATTTATTGCTTCAGTCATGCTATCTTCTTACATCAGATTATCTAAACTATATTGCATTTTGCTTGAATTGATTTAAAACTAAGGGTAACAAACATTTGGTGAAGAAAATAAGAAAAGAGTGAAAAGATAATGAACAATGAAGAAGGAAGGAAAAGTTTGGATTGTGAAAGATAATTAAGTCATTACATTCAAGAGTATTTTGGTATTAGATTCAAAATTAAAGTTTGGGTTATGAGGAGCAACAATTAGATTGTGAATAGAATTTTTCTAAGTAGTAGATCACTCTTGTTTTTTAAGGCTTCTTTGAGGATAAAATGAGGTTAGACGGTTGAAGATGAAAGTGGAAGAAGAATACAGTATTAAACTTAAGCTAACTATTGATTAAATGATTATGTTTTTGCCTTTAATGTATGAGAATTTGACAAATCTAAAGTTTGAGTTTCGTTTGTTAGTTAAACCGTATTATGCAAATAAACTGTAACTTTGTATAATCATAATTTCCAAGTTCTTTAAACAGAATGATTTTCACAATTACTTAATTAAAGAGAAAACATACATTGATCTACAACAAATATTTGAAAAGAATCTTGACGGATCGAGAAACCATACCTTGGTCCATGATAAATATTTGAAAAGAATCTTGACGAATCATTAAAGATAATATTTTAGAAGAACTTCTTTCTCCCACTTGATCCTTATTCTTTTAATCGTATTTTCTTGATGGAGAGAAAAATACTTATATAAGGTAGTGAGAGGAGGAGTCTTTTCATGAAAAGCAACATTATCCTTTCACATTTCTATAAACATTAATCACATCATAATGGTATACATGTCCATCAAGTGTAATCTTTTAAATTCTATCAATACAATGTATCTCTTATCATTATCTTAATGATGATAATTATTGATACCAAAGAATCCCATTAATTTATCATCACATTTCATTTGATCGAAGAGTCACATTAATCACATAGGTAATAAAATATCTAACATTCTCTCACTTGACCCATGTGAGATGACTTAGCTTTTAGGGTGTAACAACATAATGTGTAAAATATTAAATCCTTCATTAATTGGTCAAATCATAAATTAATATTGAGTAACAACTAATACGAATTGGAGTAGTTGTATGTTATTAACTCGACATAGTCCCTTCTATGTATCACGGTATTAGATCTTACCCATCATTATTTATAATAAGAGATAACATAATGATTTAACAATGATGTCTTTAGCAAAGACAAATCCCGTCACGAGTCACATAATTCAATAATGTATATACAATTAACATAATGTAATAAGTTACATTAATATTTCAGAAACAATACATAAGAGAGCTCAGAGTATCTGATACATAAAGAGCATAAATCATTATCATAACGTCAATAATGGGTTTTCAATAATACTCATTCTTTCGACATGTTCCATAAATATCTTTGATGGTAACGCTAATGTGCTCAATTGACACTCTTTGTCTCTGAACTTCTTCTTTAACAGCAAAGTATTTCAATTCCATATGTTTAGCACCTTTTGAATACTTGTTTTTAGAGAAGAGGACTGTTGTGAAATTATCATAATAAATTTTTAGCGGCTTAGCAATATTGTCAACAATTCCAAGTCCTGAAAAATGAAGTTCCGCAACCACAAACCATGAATAATGGCCTCAAAGCATGCTACAAATTCAGCTAACATACTGGACACAACAACTACAGACTATTTCGCACTTTTTCATGATATAGCTCCTCCAGCTAAAAGAAATGAGTAACCAAATATGGATTTTTTGGTATCCACACTGTTGGCTCTACCGAGAGGGGGTGAATCGGTTTTCTAATGATAATATTAAATTTAAACTTAATTGAATCTTATTGCAAGCAATCAAAGAATAATCAATAAAGTACAGTGCAATAAATTAAAGGAGATAAGGGAAGGAAGCAGCAAACTCAGTAATTTATAGAGGTTCGGTCAATCTCTTGCCTACGTCATCTCTTCTCGACCTCCTTGTCAAGAGATTTCTTTCACTATATCAATGGCTGATACAAACTCTCTTTTAAGGTTAAGGAATAACCTCTCTACCCTTTTTTACAAAGACAAATATTCACCCCTTACAAAATTATCTCACAAAGGAACTCTCATCTTCTCTCTTGGATTAAGGATGAATACAAATAGAAACTTTCTTTTGTGGGTAGGAAAAATAACTTCTACATAAGGTTTTTTTTACACAATACAATAAAATGTGATATTGAAGACCAAGAGAATGTTGGAAAAGATCTCTTGATAATATACAGAATTTACAGCACAAGTCTCTTGTTTTTCAGTGTCTTCAATGCTTGATTTTATACAGCAGGATTGGTAGTTGAAGCATTTAATGTTATTTTTCTCGTTGAAGATTTTGCAGAAAGAGTCGTTGGGAACCTCCAGTAAAGCACCAGATCGATCTTCCATCATGACCAGATCGATCTCTTAGTTTAAATTCCTGCAATTACAAAGCAACTTGAAGCATGGAGATCGATCTCATATTTATAGAGATCGATCCTATAATTTGAAAAATGTTAGTGAAGATCGATCTGTCGAACCATCAGATCGATCTTCTCTCTGTTTGAAGCAAGATCGATCTCCAGATCGATCTGGCAAGCATTCTCGTAGAGAGTAGATCGATCTCTAATCACCCCAGATCGATCTTCTAAACTCTTTGACTTTGAGGAGATCGATCTCTATCCACAGAAGATCGATCTCATAAACTCTCTGTTTGAACATAGATCGATCTACAGATCGATCTAATACCTCTAACCTTTGTCTTAGAGGAGATCGATCTCTTCCTAAACCAGATCGATCTCTTAGACATTCTGTAATTTAAAGATCGATCTCATAACCCCTACAGATCGATCTCTGATTCCTTAACATCTTATACATGCTCTTTGAGTTTTTAATCCTTTAGCAGATCGATCTCATATTCTCATGAGATCGATCTCTCATACTTGAAAACCCAAGAGATCGATCTCTCATACTTGAAAACCCAGGAGATCGATCTCTCATTCTTAATACTCAATTTCTGGCATTGATATATATTTAAAAACTCTAAACATGTTTAAAACATTTCTATATTTATAATATTCATTATTGAATTACTGTTTTGTCATTTCAAAATATATTAACTTAACAATCTCTCCCTTTTTGATATGATAAAACTTATTCAATAAACTAATTTTATAAACATGTTTAATTTCCCCCTTTAACATTATGCATCTAGTTCTCTGGTTTCAAACGTCTCCTCTTTGTTTAAAAAACTCCCCCTTAATTTAAGCTCCCCTTAACTCCCCCTTAATTTAAGCTCCCCTTAACATGTTTTCTTAACATAGTAGTCTCTTCTCCCTCTTTTTGTCATATCAATGGCAATCAAGGCATAATATCAAGAAATTACTAAGCATAATATCAACACATGTTTCAATTACTAAGCATAATATCAACACATGTTTCAAAATTTTCTTTTTTTGAATGTTAAAGCTCGCCCGGGATTTCAGAAACTGATCCTCCATCCGCTCCTTAAAGTAATGTCACCGCATATTGTAAGAGAAAATTACATTTCCCTTTTCATATTAGATACTTTTATTATTATATATTAAAACGGAAAAAAAAAAGTAAAGTCAAACCTTTGATTTTGTTGAATTTAAATTATTTATACGGCATTTTTCTTTTTTTATTTTACTCGAATGTAGTAAGGAAAAGTCTTGACATGTAAGTTATTTATATTCAATTGCATGCTAATAGATTTGATACGTACTAATGCTAAATATAATATGGTGATATGATTTGAGAATAATATAAAAAAAGATACGAAAAATATTTGAATTAAAATGTTCAAAATTTAAAAAAATATTTTTAACATGTCAACATAAATTTTGATATAAAATTTTTATATTTTTACACAATATAAATATAATTTGATACAATATGAAGACCAATTATATAAATAAATTTTCAAGTCTACAACAAGTAATTATAATTTTTTATTTAATTTAGTTTATTGCATCATGGACCTGAAAATCAATGCCCCTTTTGAGAGTAGTCGAGCTGATGTTGAACAAAGCTTTAGAGCTTATTTATTTTTATTTATAATAACCGTTTCAAAAAAATATAATATGTTGATTATAGTTTTAATTTTTAAGAAAACTCACTACTAAAAAAAATATTAAGAGGGTTGAATGTTAGATTTTGATGCTCTAAAGTTTGGAATTTTTGATGTTAGAGCTCTTATTAAGTTTGCCCTTTTCAAATTATATTGTATCAAAGGTTTGAATTTGAATAAGAGCTTTAACATTTAACACATGTAAATTAAAAAGTTTGAATTTTACTGCACTTTTAATGCAGTGAATTCTCCTAAAAAATTAATAAATTAAAATAAAAATATTTATTTACCTTAAAAAAATTATTAAATGATCATTTTATTTCCATAATTTCATAGTCCCTCCTACAAACCTCAGATCAGTGGGTCAAATTTTGTTCGGACGTGTGGCCTTAGTCTCTTAACACTAACATCACATTCACATGGGCAGCTGAGCTCTTTAATTGTGGGCTACGTCGGCTTTGTATTATTTTGAACCATAGGAGTTAGGCCTGAAAGAGTAAGAAGTATAGCAACGTGTCAACGTCTTTTAACGATGAGTTTTGGTTACTTTCCAGCAATGAAAAGGCAATAAAAGCTGCGATTCAGTGCTGTACCACCATCACCCTGGTTTTTCTTGGGGCACAAGAACGAAACGTTTTTTGTACTTTGCTACATTGAACACATCAGCCAGCCAATGGATGGGATCTAATTAATGCTGTTGATGGAAACTAGTACAACCCACCCAAGCCAATGCTCTGCGCACTCTCTTCACAGGGGAAAAAGATAGTTCTTTGTTCTTAGAAGCTTTAAAGTGTGTCAAATCTCGTAACAACTTTTTCTTTTTGTCTTTAATTCTTTTTATTTTTTTAATGTGAGAACATATTTGATTTGTTTTATTTGTAAAAAAAAAAAAGTGGTGTGTATACTTATTAAATAGATTTGATAATTTATATATTCAAATCATATATATCTTTGTGTTAAATACATGTAAAATGTGATAATTATTGTATTATAATTCAAGTTAATAAACATATGAAATATTTTTTAATTTTTATTAAAATTTTAATTATATTTATTTTCATATTTTTTATGTCATGTTTACATTATAACATTCATGTTTCAAATTTTTTGGTTTGTTATTTAGCTATCTAGAACTAAATGCTATTTTATCTTTAAAAGAAAAAGAAAATTTCCGATTTGCTATTTTTTAAAAAAAAAATAAAAAATAAAAAGTATACAAACCATTATGACTCCTTAAGCTTACTTTGCCATTAAGATAAACATTGGAAACACACTTAAAAGATAAAACCCATTAAGATAAACATTGGAAACACACTTAAAAGATAAAACAATCATAAACTAAATACTTTTTATTTTTATTTTTTAAAAAAGAAAACGCATAATACTTTGAAATACTTGTAACTATACAAGTTTACATATAATAAATGATAATAAATGAGTTCATATAAGTAATTGAATTTTACCTTTTTTTTCATTTGAAATATAAAAAATTTATTCAACATAGTTGGAGTAAACCATCAATCGTGTGACTATTAATAGAATATTTTTAATTTCAGTAAATAAAAATCAATTTTTAATAATTTTAAATAAAAAACCTAATTTAGATATTTGATTTAAAGATAAATTTATACACATAAAAAGTTGAATTTAAATATTTTTTTAATCTGAAAAATTGGTTTAATGACGTAAACTTTAATTAAAATTTTAAGTAAAAAATATTTATAATTAAAATTTTATCAAATTAAATATTTTTATTAATATCAACAACAAATCATGACGAGACTAATCTTATTTTATTGAAGAGAATTCTGATTTTGAGAAAGGTACAAGAGTAATCTTATTTTCTCAGGTAATAGTTAATTCCGTACTTAATGTTACATAAAAATATATCATGGTTAAAAAAAAAAAAGGGTTGAATTTAAATCCCTTATTCCTTGAATCAAACACATGGAAGCACGTTATTCTTTCCGGACGCCTCCAACGGGAAGACCTTAAAATTGCCCACGGACTTTGAAATAATTAAAGAGATCGTTTTCTTCTTTTTCCCAACTTGTGCCGCACGAATAAGGGATTTTGACCTCATTATTAAATTTGGGTTGCCACAATCTCTCTCCTCTTCTGGTCTTTATGACACCCTTTTGCTTTGCCAAAAGGCTAAACGGCCTTTACACATTTATGCATCAAACCTAGCTGTCGCTATGCTTTCGGCAGCATTTTTCATGCATAACTCACAACGAGAATGATATCTACCAGCAAATTTTAGCTATTTAATTAAAAAAAATGTATTAGTTGATAATTTTTTTTGAATAATTAAAAAAATTATTATATGCTTTAAAATTTAGATTTAATCTTACACTATCTTTAGCATACCTTCAATTATGACAAAAAAACCTAAAATTTGCATTAAAAATTTAAAAAAGGAATGAAGTCTTAGTAGTGAAGAAAAATATTGAAACGAAAAGGCGGCAGCGACGGTTATATGTCATCGTGGGAAGGCTATCGATAAAAATCTTAATACTAGATATAGTAAAAATTTTAGTTGAGTATTATTTTTTTAAAATTATATATATTTCAAATCATTATTGTTTTCAATGAAAAATTATCTTATACATTATGTTTAAGTTTAAGAACTTTACTTGCACAGTTAAAATGCATTTAAAATATTATTACTCTTAAATATTTTTAATATTTCAATAATAAACAATATTATATTATTATTTTAATAATAAATAATGAAAATAATTTAATAAATAATATATTTATTAATATTTTAATTTGAGATATAATGTTTTTATTTTTATTTACAATTTTATATTAATATTTTAATAAAAATATAAATAAATAATACTTTTTTTGATTTTAATAATAAATAATTTCAGTATAAAATATAGTTATTTTAATATTATAATACTTTTTATATTTCAAAAATAAATATTAATGTATTCTTAATATCATATTATATATATTAAATATTAATATTACTTTAAATTTTTAAAAATATTAATATAAGTAATAATAAATAGTTTTATTTTAATTGTTTAATAATATAATATTTTAAAATTAAATTTTAATTTTTATTTTACAATATAATTATTTGTAATATTAATATATTAATTTATAAATTATAAAAAATTATTAATATTTTATTAGTTAGTCAATACCATTTGAAAAAAGAAAATAAATTTCTTAAAAAATAACCAAACAATAAAAAAAATATTTTATTAACTCATTCAAATAACTAAAAATCTTTAATTTTTCAAAAAATAAAATTGTTTTTTAGAAATCATTTTCCGTAAATAATTTTCAATGAACCAAACAGAGTCTTTATTTGAGTAAATTTGTTAATATTTGAACATTAGATAATATGACTGGAGCAACATCGGATAACTTTTCTAGTTTAATGTAAATTTAAAATATTTGGTTATTTACTTAATTATTAACATGTTTACATTTATATTTTATTGTTTTAATTATAAAAAAAAAAATTAGAAGTTAAAAGATTACTTCATTTTCAAGATCAAGGCATTTGAATTTGAATGTTTTGCACTTACCATCGAATTTTTATCAACTCGTGCCAACCCCTATTAGCTTTACATTTATATTTTCAAATAAATTTAATAAATCATAAACAATTTTATGTCTTATGTAAACTTATAAGCAATTTTTGTATATTCTTCATTTTATGTCTTCATTTTAGTGCTATCCATAATCGAAAATGCCAAAAACCTTGTCATCACTATTGTTTTTTTCCAACTAATTTTTCTTGTTTTTCTTCTAGTCTATGTTTCTTCAATGTAGGACTAACTAAGAAATTGAACCGATAAACTTATCGATCATCAATTCAACCGATTTGATTAATTGATCCGTTTAATCTTAAATTTATCTTAGCATCCCTTATATGGAAAGTATATATATGAAATATGATATAAAAAATTATTAAAAAAAAAAACCAAACCGGTTCTAGACCGGTTCTAAAATCGATTTGATAAGTCACAGGTTTAATAAATATTTTAGGCCTAACAGGTTCAATGGAACCAACAAATCCAAAGGCCACAGCCAATTGGAATTCGATTTTAACAACAACGAATCGTTGCCTTCTGCTTCCTATATAATAATATTTTGGCATTAACGTTATTCAACTTTATCTTATACTCCAAGCTTCTTTCTCCATATAAATAAAGATAGAAGTTTCATTTTATCAAACACTTTCCATTTGCAACCTACAATGACCGCCATGGGAACCCAAACGGGGGAGGCATTGGAGCAACCGCAAGAGCTGCAAGTTAACGAAAAACAAAACGAGTCAGCAACCCAGGATATAAACCCATTGCCAAGCCTCGATGAAGTGGAGGAGATCCTGGGCTACCAGTTTAACGACAAGCGGTTGTTAGAAGAAGCTTTCACACATGCTTCGCTAGGACAGGGGTTCTCCAACGAGCGGTTGGAGTACGTCGGTGACTCCGTTCTTAACCTACTCTTTACCAAAGAGCAGTACTTTGAATACCCTGATTTGCTTCCGGGCACTTTGACCAGGCTCCGAGCGGCTAATGTCGATTCGGAGAAGCTGGCTCGTGTCGCGGTTAAACATGGACTGCACCGCTATCTGCGTCATAAGAAACCTCTTCTAGAGGAGCAAGTAAGTGACAAAAAGACTTTTTTTTTTTCTTTTAAAATTATTATTAAATCAAATAAAAAGATATAGAAATGGATTTTTCTTTAGTAGGTTTGAGATAGAAAGAAGAGTCCATTTACACAAATTAAAAATAATTTGTTTTACATATTTTTACTAATCAACATTTGAATTTACAATTTAATCGTATTTATGCAAGTATATTTTTTAATTAATATAATATTTCTTATCTTTTTCTTAATCTAGAATAATATTTTTTAATATATATTAATGATTAAAATTTTATTATTATGAAACAAATATTTAGATATTTTGATTATTTAGTGTGCATGCAAAACAAAATTTATTTTATATATGTATAATTGAATTTTTCCTCATATATATATATATATATATTGCTCTTTCATTTCAGTCTGAGAGTTTGATTTTTTTTTTCTTGTCAATCAACCAATTGTGAATCGTTGGGTGTGAATAGATACAGGGTGTTGAATGTTGGGTTAAGTAAGCCAGTTTCTAGATTTTAGTCTGAGTTGACTTTTTCAAATATAGCAGAAAAGTTTAGAGATTCACAATTTTATTAGCTTTTTCACTTTTTTTTTTTGGCTACATATTAGCTTTTTCACATAATTATAAGTATATATGTATGTGTGTTTTTTTATCAGATATATATTTATAATATGTTTTTAAGGATCCGAGCATTTAAATATCCATTTAATAATTTACTACTAGTAGTAATGCCTTTTGGTTGAAACCAATAAAAAGGAAAAAAAAAAAAACTTTTAAGACCAAAAACCTTTATTGTCAAAAAAAAAAAAAAAACCTTTATCAATCTATCAATCACAAGAAGTTGGTGCATGTGGGAATAATACAACGTAAACTAATTACAAGTTGGTGCATAGTAACCATCGACTAGGTCTATGTTTGATGTATGGGTAAGAGTAAGACTAGAATATAAATAATTAGTGAATAGTGATGAAGGATTATTTTTTTGTCTTATGCTTTAAATTAAGGCTAATAACTCCTTGCAGATTAGATGATAATTAGATGGTTTTGTCGGTAATTAGAGGCATGCATTGTTGTTATTGATTTGTCTTCAGTTCCAAAAGGTATCTTCATCTTCTGCTT
The DNA here is from genome assembly GCA_033439115.1 of Firmiana major. Lineage (NCBI taxonomy): Eukaryota > Viridiplantae > Streptophyta > Magnoliopsida > Malvales > Malvaceae > Firmiana > Firmiana major. The sequence continues at coordinate 11,456,206 of CM065911.1, forward strand.
GTGTGTATCATGAGTCATTGTTAATAGATTAACATAGCTGTAATTTTATTTTCTGGGTCAAGTTTTACTTAGAGTTTGATTTTGTCAAAATGTCAACCTGACGTTTCTAGCTAAAAATCTTATTCTCAAAACGTCCACAGATTCGACAATTTTCTAAAGAAATACAGCGCCATCCCTTGCATTCTAATGGATTGGTTGACGTGCCAAAGGCGTTAGCCGATCTTGTTGAGTCCACAATCGGTGCCGTTTTTATTGACTGCAATTCCTCCATTGATATTGTGTGGAAGGTACCTGCACTCTCTTCACATGTTTCTTTCTCTTTTCACGTAATTCTTCTGAGATTTCATAAATTATATATCCAATTCCAAAAGTTATAAATCTAAAATAAAATAAAAAAAATAAATCTATTAAGTTGTTCAAGTAAATTTTATCATTGGTTGAGTCAAGTCAAATCAAATCAAATCAAATCAAATTTAAACATGATATTAATAGGTTTTATTTGTGCCTTAATTCGACTTGATTTGATGTTCGAGTCTGAATTTTCTATCTATACCCACTAAATAAATTAAAAAAATAATCAAGTTATTTCAAATAAATCATTAAAAAAACATAATTTTGATTCTATTATTAGGTTGATTTTTATAATTGAGTCGTTCAATATTAATTTCTTAATTGTTAATGGATTGACATATTTAATGAATTTTATTGATTGGACTTAATTTTATTGGTTTTAATTGATTTAAAACATATTGAGATATTTTTAAAAATATGTATATTGGCAAGTCAGGCCAAGTTGAGCCTGAGCATTTCAAGTTGATATCAAGGCTCACATGAATTTTGATCGGCCTATTTTGTTTACTGAAATCTATTTTAATGGAATTAATATTTTGTTCAAACCCGACTAAATATGGAGTGGATCTTTGAATTGAAAAAGATAGCTTAACTCTTGAGCAGATTTATATTCAACTAATCAGAAAATAATTATATTTCCAATTTCGCTTTATGCATCTCATTCTTTTTAATATATTTTAAAAAAATCTATATCCTCTTACTAACAATGAAATCTAAAAAGTATATTGTATATATTAGATAATTTTTCTTTTTATTATTAGAATATAGTGTCATAAATTTTAGGGTTATTGCAAAAATCATAAGAGAAAAAGAAGAATTAATTTTCTTAATTTGGATGTATAGGTGTTCAAGGACTTGTTCGAGCCCATAATTAGGCGAGAGACCCTGAAGATACACCCAGTGACCCAACTCTACGAAGCGTGCCAAAAAAGAAATTTGAAGATAAAATTTGTAGATCTATGGGAGGAAAACACAAGTTTTGATGTGCTCATAAATGGGCAGCTCGTGGGAAGAGGTGCATGTAGTCTGAAGAAGGAAATTGCCCATAACAGGGCTGCTAAAGATGCACTGGACAATATTTGGAAAATCTGGGATCAAAAAGATATTACTGTTGTTGAAGAAACAAACACTTTCACGTGATATTTAAATTGATGAATTCAAAATGTCAAAGCTGATTAAACTAAACACATATTTCATAGAATATTTATGAATTAATTAATGAGCCTAACTTTAATCTATGTATTTTTATTACAAAATAATATATATTTATTTATAATTTATTGTTAGCGAAGGTGCTACAAAAAAATTTCTCTTTTATGATTTGAAAGTCATAAGTTCAAATCATCGAAATAACTTTTTCATTAATGCAGAGATAAATTTACGTACGTGTAACTTCTTTAAATTTCACGATCTGAAAGTGTTATGCATTGAATTTATCATTTATCTTAGTGCTGTTTTCGCTTCCATAAGTATTGAATTGATAGCTTAAAGCTAAAAGAGGAAAGAGTATCATTGAAGAAGAAAAGAAGAAATGGATGAACAAGGAAGTCTTGCATTGCTGCACATCCTTAAAGGTTGTATGGTGTTTCAAAAGAATACTATGTAGCGAAAAGTCTTAATGATAGATTTAGAGGCGTTTTCTTTGTATCAGTGAAGAAGATATCGGGCAAACATTTCTTTTTAATGTTTGAGGATAAAGAGATGTTGATTGAAATGAAGAACAGAGAGTGGTCTTTGTCGATGGATTGGTTTTGAATCTATTGAGCCTAGGTCTGTTGATCTTAAATCAAGGTCGAGAACTTACGTGGATAACACGTTTTGGAGTCCCTTTCCATTACCGGAACATTGATACTTTTCAAAATATAGCTAAGGTGTTGGGTGAATTTTTTTCCATAGATGGGAAGACACTAAAGTTCAATGACTTTAGTAAAGGTGCAGCTTTCATCTTGATAGATTGTATAGAAATAATTTGTTCTAGAGAACAAATCTGAAATCATCGTTAGCTGATCCAATGGTAACGACTCTTGCAACTTTTCAGACTTTGTCCTTGTCGCGACCCGTTTTTCAAAAAATCACTATAATTTTTTTACGAACTTACCTCACTTCACTTGTTGGGCTGTGAGTCAATATTCATCACTCAGTTTCATATGTTTTATATATACATATCAGACAATGCTTTCGTCCCAGGTACTAATATCGCAGAACTCATAAAGTTATCATTTCATAATTAAGAAGTCGTTTATATTGTCTTACATATACATCTCTCATTTAACATGACTACATCACTATACACTATTATTCATACACAAAAAGTACATATGTGTGTATACCTTAATGCTGCTAAATAGCTGTGTGTAAAGGATCGCAAGACGGACGCAGCTAACACACGCTACTGGAAAAGATCTGTAGAGGGGGAAAAGTAAAGGGATGAGCACAACATGCTCAGTAAAAAATATATGGAAGCATGTAGATAACCACACTATTTACGATACTCATAATGCATGTTTTATCATCTCGTAAAACAAATGCATCAACTTTTCAAACACTTGCATTTACTGAAAACAGAAGCTTTCTATATGATAATCATCAATTGATAGAAGCTCAATCGTTTCTTAAACAAATGCCTTCCACTTATCAGATTTCAAAACGAACATGATCACTTTGCCAAACACTTGCAAATAATGTCATGTCATGTATTAAAATATGCAGATCCGTATCATTCAGGATCAGTTCATATGCCAGTTCAAATCCATTTCAGAAATCAGATCAAAATTTAGAAAATCAGATCAGTCAGATAGTTTCATCACGGAAACCAATAAAACAGGTGAGATTAGGCAGGGATTGTCGCGACCCAAATTTACAAAAAATCACTACAAATTTTTCGCGAACTTACCACATTTCAATTGTTGGGCTGTGAGTCAATATCCCTCACTCAGTTTCATATATTATATATATATGGATAACAGGCAATGCTTTCGTCCCAGGCACAAATATTGCGGAAGCTTATAAAATTATCATTTTAGAATTTAAAATTCGTTTACATTGCCTAACATATACATCCCCCATATAACATGACTACATCACTGTACACTATTATTCAGATACAAAAGTACATGTGTGCATACCTCGATGCTGCTGGATAGCTGTGTGTAAAAGATCGTAGGATGGATGCAGCTTATACACTCTACTGAAATGCTCTGTAGAGGTGGGAAAAATAATGGGATGAGCATAACGCGCTCAGTAAGAAATATATGAAAGCAGGTAGATAACCACACTATCTACGATGCTCATAATGCATGTTTTATCAACTCGTAAAACAAATGCATTTACTTTTCAAAACACTCATTAATTTATAAAGCAAGTAGATAATCAAACTATCCACGATGCTCATGATGCATGGTTTATGCCGAAAAACTCATGGCATTTACAAAACCATTACAATAAAACACATAGCAATTTAATGCCCAAAACCGAATATCAAAACTCATTCAGAGTAAAATCTTTCTGTGTTCAGTATTGAAACTCACTTTAAAATCATGTTCTCATTTCACACGGTTTCATCACAGAAATCAAATCACAATTAGTTTCATCATCGAAACCAATAAAATCAGGTGAGACTAGGCAGGGATTTCAACACAAATCCAAGGGAACATTTGGCCAAAGTCCGAGACCCACAAGCTATCACGGATCAGGTGTGCCATGGTGTCTCTGAGTCCGAGGAGGGGATTAGTCTATCCATCGGCTCCTATCTAAGGACTATCACAAAACAGAGCAATGACAAAGCATGCCCGAGTCCAAAGACGCAATCCTCACACCCCATAGTTGCACGGTACAGTGTACTCCATGTTGTCTACACGGTACAGCGTACTCCGTGAACCAGGTACAATTACCACAAAGTTGTAGGTGCCTGAGTCAACAGCTCACCACCCCAACCTAATAATTTATCAACCATAGCCTGTCGTCTCAGATCTAGTGCGAGCAAGTCAGTGTGACACACAGTCAACACAAGGCTCCAGCACGATCTCAATCACAAATCACAACAGAATCCAGTGCGAGCAGTGCTCCAGCATGGTCTGTACAGATGTAATACCAAAATCAAGTGGGAGCAGATCTGGATAAATCCACAGATCTCATCATGCTCTAGCACGATTTCACACACACAAAATAGACAGCTGGCTCTATTTCCCACCACAGTGGTACTCAAAACCGAGTGCAATATGCAAAACGGTACAAAACAAAATGAGAGGGAAACATCCCATTAAATCACTCGTCAATCAAATCACTTTTTAGAAAAACGTGCAAGTTAATGCATACAGTCAAATCATAAGCCAGTCTATCATTTTAGCTTCACAAAAATCTCTTTTTCACAGAGAAAACATGGATTGCATGCACTTTATGCATTTACAAAAATTCCCGAGTCTAAGGGTATTTTCGTAATTTTCCCATATTCGGGTATTATCCAAAAATTTCATATCTATACGCTATACAAAATTTAATTGACTGTAAACAACGATGAAAATACGTACAGCTATCTCTAATAGCTTCCATAGATCCCTTACCTCGGATCACGTAATGTGACCTCTCTTCCTCTGTGCTGTCCAAATCTCGCAGTCCGGTCAACTCTCAATATGACTCTGGAGCTGCATTTAACCATTCACTGGATTAATTACACGTTTCCTACTGTATTACACATTTAATACAGTTCATTTCACTTAATTGGGCCCGTTTACTCTAAATGGACCTAATTACTTTAATCGAGCCTTAATCCGTATTAAGCCCGTTTTTTCACGTATTATTTTCTTTCATCAGGGTCTATCGACTCATTGGGTCTATCAATACCCATTGGGCTTCGTTCCAAACTCTTTGGATAGCCCGAATATCATTTACGACAGTTTATTCGAATTTTCGACTATAATTCACTAAATCCGAAATTTAATCCGAAATGCGTAAATTAAATCTTAAATACGCGTTAATCACATAAATTGTCGTAAATGAGCTTTACTTACCCAATATTGTGCGATGGTGCGCGAATCGAAGTTCGATCGGGCTTCCGTTCGGAATTAATCGTCGAACTGCACAATTTCGTATTTTTCATTTCCGGGCCAATTTTCGATTAAATATAATTCAAATAAATTTATCGAAAATTAAATCGGCCACTTTTGACCTCGTATCGACTTACCCGAAGTCCGATGAAAATTTTTTTTTTTTTTCTCTCTCTTCTTTCTCTCTCCTCCTGAACCGGTTCGGACCGGTTCAGTCCCTTTTCACACTGAACCGGTCCGAACCGGTTCAGTGGAAACCTTGCCGTCGCCGGCGTTTTCGGCCGGTTCCCGGCGCGATTCCGTCGCCGTTCGGTTGGGCTCGGGCTGGAGAGGCTTCGGCTGGCTTGGCTCGGGCCAAATCGGCTCCGGCGCCACCGAATCTTCCTCTTCTCCCCGCGGCCTTCTCCCCCTCCGATCTGCTCGTCGGCGGCGTTTCCAGGCGCGTCTTGGCCGGTGGCGAGTCGCCCGGTGCTGGGCTGCCTTCGTCGGCCCTCGCCGGCCCCTCAGCCTCGCCGGTGGCTCGCCGGTGAGAGGAAACCGAAACCGTCGGTTTCCTCTTTCTCTCTCCCCGATATCCCCTTTTTTTTTTTTTTTTCCAATTCGTTTTTTTTTTTTTATAATATATTTTTATTATTATTTTATTCTTAAAATAATAATAAAAATATTAAAATATCCCAAAAATATCTAAAATATCTTAAAAATATCCCAAAAATTCCTATTAAATTCATTTAGTCCGTAAATGAATTTATCAGTCCGATTTTACTTTTTCGGTATATTTTTCTACTATTTTTGGGCTCGTTTTTCGAGATAAAAATTTTGATAAATTCTGATAATTTATATCTTGATCAATTGGACTCGAAATTAAATTATTTCCTCGATTTTTGATCAAGATTACACTAATCCATATTTTTTTAAATATCAATTTCTTAAAATGACACCGAATTTTCGGGTCTTACAGGGATTCACACATAATCTGTCGCGACCCAATTTTTCAAAAATCACTACAAATTTTTCACGAACTTACCACATTTCAATTGTTGGGCTGTGAGTCAATATCCCTCACTCAGTTTTCATATATTATATATATATGCATAACAGGCAATGCTTTCATCCCAGGCACTAACATTCGCGGAAGCTCATAAAATTAGAATGTCGTTTACATTGCCTTACATATACATCCCCCATATAATATGACTATATCAATGTACACTATTATTCAGATACAAAAAGTACATGTGTGCATACCTTGATGCTGCTGGATAGTTGTGTGTAAAAAATCGTAGGACGGACACAGCTTATATACTCTACTGAAATACTCTGTAGAGGTGGGAAAAATAAAGGGATGAACATAACGCGCTCAGTAAGAAATATATGAAAGCAGGTAGATAACCACACTATCTACGATGCTCATAATACATGTTTTATTATCTCGTAAAACAAATGCATTTACTTTTCAAAACACTCACATTAATATATGAAAGTAAGTAGATAATCAAACTATCCATGATACTCATGATGCATGGTTTATGCCGAAAAACTCATGGCATTCACAAAACCATCATAGTAAAACACATAGCAATTTATTGTCAAAAACCGAATATCAAAACTCATTCAGAATAAAATATTTCTGTGTTCAGTATTGAAACTCACTTTAAAATCATATTCTCATTTCAAACGGTTTCATCACAGAAATCAAATCACAATTAGTTTCATCACCGAAACAAATAAAATAGATGAGACTAGGCAGGGATTTCAACACAAATCCAAGGGACAATTGGCCAAAGTCCGAGACCCACAAGCTATCACGGATCAGGTGTGTCAGGGTGTCTCTGAGTCCGAGGAGGGGATTAGTCTATCCATCGGCTCCTATCTAAGGACTATCACAAAACAGAGCAATGACAAAGCATGCCCGAGTCCAAAGACGCAATCCTCACTTCCCATAGTTGCACGGTACAGTGTACTCCATGTTGTCTACACGGTACGGCGTACTCCATGAACCACAGTACAATTACCACACAGTTGTAGGTGCCTGAGTCAACAGCTCACCACCCCAACCAAATAAATCATCAACCATAGCCTGTCGTCTCAGATCTAATGCGAGCAAGTCAGTGCGACACACAGTCAACACGAGGGCTCCAGCACGATATCAATCACAAATCACAACAGAATCCAGTGCGAGCAGTGCTCCAGCACGGTCTGTACATATGCAATACCAAAATCAAGTGGGAGCGGATCTGGATAAATCCACAGATCTCATCATAGCTCCAGCACGATGTCACATACACAAAATAGAAAGCTGGCTCTATTTCCCACCACAGTGGTACTCAAAACTGAGTGCAATATGCAAAACGGTACAAAACAAAGTGAGAGGGAAACATCCCATCAATTCACTCGTCAATCAAATCACACTTTAGAAAAACGTGCAAGTTAATGCATACAGTCAAATAATGAGCCAGTATATCATTTCAGCTTCACAAAAATCTCTTTTTCACAGAGAAAAAATGGATTGCATGCACTTTATGCATTTCTAAAATTCCTGAGTCTAAGGGTATTTTCGTAATTTTTTCATATTTGGGTACTATCCAGAAATTTCATATCTATACTCTATACGAAATTTAATTGACTATAAACGACGATGAAAATACGTACAGCTATCTCTAATAGCTCGCATAGATCCCTTACCTCGGATCACGTAGTGTGACATCTCTTCCTCTGTGCTGTCAAAATCTCGCAATCCGGTCAACTCTCAATATGACTCTGGAGCTGCATTTAACCATTCACTGGATTAATTTCACATTTCCTACTGTATTACACATTTACTACAGTTCATTTCACTTAATTGGGCCCGTTTACTTTAAATGGGACTAAATACTTTAATCGGGTCTTAATCCGTATTAAACCCATTTTTCACGTATTAATTCCCTTCATCAGGGTCTATCAACTCATTGGGCCTATCCATACTCATTGGGCTTTATTCCAAGCTCTTTGGATAACCCGAATTTCATTTACGACAGTTTATTCGAATTTTCGACTATAATTCACTAAATTCAAAATTTAATCTGAAATGCGTAAAATAAATCTTAAATACGTGTTAATCACATCAATTGTCGTAAATGAGCTTTACTTACCCGATATTATGTGATGGTGAGCAAATCGAAGTTCGATCGAGCTTCTGTTTGAAATTAATCGTCGAACTGCAGAATTTCGTATTTTTAACTCCGGGTCAATTTTCGATTAAATATAATTTAAATAAATTTATCGAAAATTAAATCGATCACTTTTGACCTCGTATCGATTTATCCGAAGTCCGATGAAATCTCAAAAAAAAATTTCTTTTTTTCTCTCTCCTCCTTGGCTGAACCGGTCCGGTCCGGTTCAGCGCAGAAGCTTCCTCACTAAACCGACCAACCGGTTCAGGGCACCTTTCGCCGTTGCCGACACTGGCGGCCGATTCTCGACCCGATTCCACCGCCAATCAGCTCGGCTCGGGCTAGGGAGCCTTCTTTTGGCCTGGGCTGGGATCGATCGGCGCTAGTGGCCGTCGAAATCCCCCTTCTCTCCCGCGGCTTCTCCCTCTCCGATCTACGTTTTTTGGGCACTCCAAGGCGCCTGACGACGATCAGGCACTCCCATCGTGCCGGTCGTCCCTCGATGGTCTTCTCTTGCGCCGTCTCCCTTCGTGGCGCCGCCGGTGAAGAAAAATCAGGGGAGATCGATTTTCTCCCCTGTTTCGCGCGTTTCGTTTCTGTTTTTTTTTTCAATTCGTTTTTCAGTTTTTTTTAACAGATTTTTTTTATATAATATATTTTTATTATTATTTTATTCTTATAATAATAATAATAAAAATCCTAAAATATCTCAAAATATCTCAAAAATTCATATTAAATTCATTTAGTCCGCAAATGAATTTATCAATCCGATTTTTACTTTTTCAATATATTTTTCCACTATTTTCGAGCTCATTTTTCGAGGTAAAATTTTTGATAAATTTTAATAAATTTATATCTTTATCAATTGGACTTAAAATCTAATTATTTCGTCTTTATTGATCAAGATTACATAAAATCCAAGTTTACAATGTTAATTTCTTAAAAATGACACTGAATTTTCGGGTATTACATAATCCAAGGGACAATTGGTCAAAGTCCGAGACCCACGAGCTATCACAGATCAGGTGTGTCAGGGTGTCTCTGAGTCCGAGGAGGGAATTAGTCTATCCATCGGCTCCTATCTAAGGACTATCACAAATCAGAGCAATGACACATCATGCTCGAGTCCAAAGACGCAATCCTCACAACCCATAGTTGAACGGTACAGTGTACTCCATGTTGTTTACACGGTACAACGTACGCCGTGAACCATAGTATAATTACCACATAGTTGTAGGTGTCTAAGTCACAAGCTCACCACCCCAACCAAATAAATTATCAACCATAGCCTGTCGTCTCAGATCCAGGGCGAGCAAATCAATATGACACACAGTCCAACACGAGGGTTCCAGCACGAACTCAATCACGCATCACAACAGAATCCAGTGCGAGCAGTGCTCCAGCATGGTCTGTTCATATGCCATACCAAAATCAAGTGCGAGCGAATCTGGATAAATTCACAGACCTCATCATAGCTCCAGCATGATTTCACACACAAAAAATAGACAGCTGGCTTTATTTCCCACAACAGTGATATTCAAAACCGAGTGCGATACGTAAAACGGTACAAAATAGGGTGAGAGGGTAACATCCCATCAAATCACTCGTCAATCAAATCATACTTCATAAAAATATGTAATTTAATACATACACTCAAATCGTGAGCCAGTTTATCATTCCAGCTTTACAAAATCTCTTTTTCACAGAAAAAACATGGATTTCATGCACTTTATGCATTTCCAAAAATTCTCGGGTTTAGGGGTATTTTCATAATTTTTTCATATTTGGGTACTATCCAAAAATTTCATATCCATACTCTATACAGAATTTAAGTGTATGCAAAAGACGATAAAAATACATACAGCTATCTCTAAGAACTAGTATAGATCTTTTACTTGGAATCTCATCGAATGCTCTTTTTCACCTTTTTTCATTTTTCGTAAATCAGTCTATCTGGCTCCAAATATATCTCCTGGAGCTGTAAATAATTATCAATCATATCAATTAAGTTCGATAACTCATTTATCCTTTTCTATGCAGTCTATTTCATCAAATGGGTCAAATTGCTCTTATTGGGCCTCGTTGCTTCTTAATGAGCCCAACTTTATTTTAAACTCATTTTCACTTTACTATTTATTCGATTAAGGCCCATGGGGTTTATCAGGCTCATTAACAATTATTGGGCCATCTGCGGGGCCCATTAACACTTCCATCACGCCATCTTAAGCATTTTCTAGCATAAAACATTTTATACGAAGTTAATCTGCAACTTATGCGATTAATTCCTAACTTGTATAACTATACAAGTTATAGCAAATGAGATTCACTTACTCGAATTTTCGTGATGGCTTGTAATTCGAGGCTCGATCGAATTCACGTTTGTCGCCTATTGTCGCGCTACACATTTATATATTTAACCCGGGTTAATTTTGATCAAATATAATTTCAAATAAATTTTTCAAAAATTAAATCGATTAATTTCGACTGCTTATCGACTTACCCGTAGCTCGGTGCATCATCAAATTTTTCTTCTCCCTTTTCCCTTTTTTAATATATATTATATTATACTTTTTTTAATATAATATAATATATATACAAAATATCTTAGACTTATAATATTATTATAATAATAATATTATCATAATGTATTATATATTTATTGATATTCGCACAAACCCATATATACTTTATATGTATATATAGACATTATCATTTATTTTTATTTTCTTGAAAATATTTTTCCATATTTTCGAAATAATTCTCGAGGTGGAAAATTTTGAGTTTTCACCATAAATTTATATATTGATCAATTAGACTTAGAATTCAATTATTTCTTCTTTATTGATCAAGATTACGTGAATCCATGTTTAAAACGACAATTTCTAAAAGAAATGACACCGAATTTTTGGGTCTTACAGTCTTTTGTAGCATAGCTGTCACAGCTACTCTAGTTTGTAGATCACGCACTTTAAGAGTAGTATCACGGAACCAATCTACATAGTTTTTCAGTGATTCTTTATTCTCTTGCCTCAAGGAAAGCAAATAAGTGGCATCTTTCCTTTTCTGACTATTTATCACGAAGGCCTTTAAAAATTCTCCCCTCAATTGATCAAAAGACGAAATGAACCCTTCTGCCAAACTATTGAAAAACTTCAGCACATGAACAGTCAAAGTTAACGAGAATCTCCTACACATAATTTCATCTTCTCATCCATGCAATAGCATTAACGACTCATAATTCTGAATGTGGTCATAAGGATCTGTCTTCCCAGTAAATGTCGTTATCTGTGGCATCTTGAATTTCGGGGGCAGGGGTTTTCCCCATGATCGCCGCGCTGAATGAGATTCTTCTCCTTTGGCTTTCTTCAGCCGAAACTAACTTTTTTCTTCCAAGATTTGTTCCACCATGTTCTTCATATCTGTAGCTTCTTGTGTCATGGGTGTAAGTCGATTTTTCACCTTTTCAATGTTGCATGAATCAGCCTAATCACAATCAGCAACCTCTTTTCCCTTACCTAGGGGAATATTAGTTGGCCTTTGACGAGTCCTAGGTGGCAAATCAACCATTTCCGTTTCAGGGTTCCAAGTTGGATCCATTTCCAAGCTTGTCCTTCAAATATGAGACCATGTCATTCCAACACCTCTTATACCATTCAAATATCCAGAATCTGCCACACCCTGACTCCTAAGATCTCCAACACCTTGACGTCTTAGGCCCCCCGCAGTCTCAGCGCAAGGTCTCTCGCACCTTTGCGTCATGGCTCTCCGACACCCTAACGTCTCAAGTCTGTCGCAGTCTCACGCACAGGGTCTCTCGCAACCTGACGCCATGGCTCTCCAACACCCTGACGTCTCAAGTCTGCAGCAGTCTCATGCACAGGGTCTCCCACAGCCTGACGTTAAGGCTCTCCAGCACCCTGGTGTTCAGTATTCGCTACGTCTGAAGTCCACCTCCTTTAGCTTCCTTCTCCCACCAAGTTTTGAATAATCAAAGGCAAGTTCATTTACTGGAATGCACCCCTAAACAAGTCTACCATAACCCGCAATGCTTGGGCTATCTTTTTTCCCTGCTTCTTCATAGCTTCAAATTTCACCACAAAAACTGTGTTCACAAGTGCCTCTCTCTCCCCTTGAGCTTCATGGCCCAAGTTACAAATTGAGAAACTCACAATATCTTCATTTCTATCACTCCTTATTGCTACTGGTCGTGTCCTCACCATTTTTATAGAGCAGAAGGTTTTTTTTTTCGTTTCCCATAGACAACACCAATTGTTGTACTTTATCACAACAGTGATGTATTGCTGACATTCTAGCCTTAATCTTTATGTCACATGCCGTCAAAGATTCTGCAAGAAAAAGAATAATTAGAGAGACACAGGGATTTGTTCCTGCGTAAGCACTCCGATACTTAAGCGAGAAAGAGAATTTGACAGAGTTTTTGTAAACAAAATAGAGTCTTAGTCTGATGAATCATACGTGTCCCCTATTTATAGGGATTGATTTCACTTTTAATTACATATTTGCCCGCTAATTAAGTGTCTATTACTGTTTTACGGGTCCTGCGTAATCAATGATATTTAAGAATAAAAATGTCCAAATAAATTTCAATGGATGGACCCTTGAGCACGTTGTATTTCCACGCGTAAAGCACTTGTACTGGTAAATTCAGACTCTTCCATGAAAATAATAGACTTACACACACATGGAAGTGCGCCATGTGGCACACCTTCTTTGTGCGGGAGGACACCTTCTCGCACATAAACGATAGGGATAACCCTCCCGCTTGTATGCGGATGCATCACGTTGTGCACCTATAACATAGGCTGGAGGGTAATCCCTTCCGCATGTGGGTGCGCCATGCGGTGTACCCACATCATGGGCGGGCCCGTCTATGTGTGGGAGGATACCCTCCCACATACAAAGCTGGAGGGTCTTGCGCATGTGGGTGCGCTGCGTGGGTGGAAAGTTTCCCGCCTATATGTGATAGGGTACCTCCCGAATCTGATGGAGGTTGACCCTCCCTCACATAATTTGTGCTACATGGTGTATTTCAACTGTGTTATGTGGTTCACGCATTTGTTGTTATACGATACAAGTCAACTTTTTTGGCAATGGTATGTGAGATTACGCGTCTATATGTGTCAATTTCTTTTTGATTGTATCTCTATCGACTTTTTTTTAAACGTTAAAATTTAATCAGATTTCATTACCCATTGCAATAGCATTAATGACTCATAATTATGAATGTGCTCATAAGAGTCTGTCTTCCCAGTATATGTCGTTATTTGTGGCATCTTGAATTTCGGGGGCAGGAGTTTCCCCATGACCGCCACACTGAATGAGATTCTTCTCCTCTGGATTTTTTCAGTCGAAACTAACTTTTTTCTTCCAAGATTTGTTCCACCATTTTCTTCATATCTGTAGCCTCTTGTGTCATGGGTGTAGGTCGATTTTTCACCTTTTCAGTTACAGGAATCAGCCTGATCACAATCAGCAACCTCTTTTCCCTTACATTGGGGAATATTAGTTGGCCTTTGATGAGTCCTAGGTGGCAAATCCACCATTTCCATTTCAGGGTTCCAAGTTGGATCCATTTCCAAGCATGTCCTTCAAGTATGAGACCTTGTCATTCCAACACTTCCTATACCATTCAAATATCCAGAATCTACCACACCCTGACTCCCAAGATCTCCAACACCTTGACGTCTTGAGCCCCTCGTAGTCTTACGCTCAGGGTCTCTGGCACCTTGGTGCCATTGCTTTTTGACACCCTGACGTCTCAAGTCTACCGTAGTCTCACGCATAAGGTCTCCCACAACCTGACGTCATGGCTCTCCGATACCCTGACGTCTTAAGTCTGCCACAGTCTCACGCACAGGGTCTCCTGCAGCCTGGCGTCATGGCTCTCAAGCACCCTGACGTTCAACATTCGCTACATCTGAAGTACACCTCCTTTGGCTTCCTTCTCCCACTAAGTTTTGAACAATCGGAGGCAAGTTCATTTGGGGGAATGCACCCCTAAACAAGTCTTCCATAACCCGCAATGCTTGGGCTATCTCTTCTCCCCGCTTTTTCATTGCTTCAAACTCGCCACAACGACTGTGTTCACAAGTGCCTCTTTCTCCCCTTGAGCTTCATGGCCCAAGTTACGAATTGAAAAACTCATAGTATCTTCATTTCTATCACTCTTCATTGCTGCTGGTCGTGTCCTTACCATTTTTATAGAGCAGAAAGTTTTTTTCTGTTTCCCACAGACAGCGTCAATTGTTGTAACTTATCACAACAATAATGTATTATTGACGTTCTAACCTTAATCTTTATGTCACGTGCTGTCAAAAATTTTGTAAGAAAAAAATAATTTTTAAGTCCAAATCTATTTAAAGGGCTTAATATGTTTTTAAAAAAACTTGCCAAAAATTTGAACTTTAATTTGGACGAATCGGTACCCTTGAACAAGTGTAAAGAGGAATGCTTTCTAAGATTTTTCATGTGGCAATTATCTCTACCAAGCCCAAAATATTGTCCAAACCTAACCCATCAATTCGGTGGAAAGGCAAAGGCCCACACCTTTCTCTAACTCAGAAGCAAAACGCCAAACCTATCCCATCTCCACTTTCCTGAAATCTTGGATTCTTGCTCAACACAACGCAGAGTCCAACTCTGCAAGTCCTTTTATTGAACGTCACAATTTCAAACGTTTAAAAGAAAAAAAGGCACGCTGACGGAACAAAGCAATCTCAAAATTTTCGATTGAACTTTTTGTTGGTTTTGAAGATACACTTTTTAGAATTAAAGGAATTCTTGAGAGTTATGGATTTTGAGCTAAGGATAGCCAGAGAGAAGCTTGAAAAAGAACAGAAGGAAAGGAAGGAAAGGGCCAAGTTCAAATTGGAGAAAGAGAGTAAAGCAAAAGAAGAGGCTAAGAAACAACGAGATGCCATTGAAGCTGCTCAGAGATCTAGAAGGCTTGATGCTATTGAAGCCAAGCTCAAGGTACGACTATTCCCCGATCTTTGCTTTAAAATTCTCAAATCTTTTTACTGGATTTTTTTATTTTTTACTTTGATTCTTCAATCGAATTTAGAAGTGATTCTTTTAAGATTTTTAGGTAGAAACTCTTTTCTTGGGAAAATGATTAATTAATTCCAATTTGTAGCTTTATTGAGACTATATTATGTGTATTTCCCTTTGGATCAAAATATTGATGCGGCAAGCAATGCTTTACTTGAAATTGTTAAAATTATGGGTGCGAAAAAGAAGATTCTTGAGGAGATTTAGTATGGAAAAAATGTTGTAATCGGATATTTATTCTTTTTTGAAGATATGAAAGTCCATTACACTTTGGCTACGCAATGTTAATTGGTGATCGTTGTCTATCCAGTAATCCCCTGCCTATGGTTTCGCAAGATTCTAACCCGAGACCCCTAATGCTTGGATATATTAACCTAACATGGATTACCACGAGGTCTGCATGGCTGCACCTCTTGAACACTCTTATAATGAATACACAATGGTAGACTCCACATTATGTATGTATAGAGAAGACTAGTACTTGTATAGATGGTTTATAAATGATCTGAATATTTTGCATTATGACATTTTCGGTATATGTAGTAATGGAAGCTTCTAATCGTTTTCTTCCCCTGTCGTGCTCAGGCTGAACAGCAACTGGAAGAAAGTTTACATGCTGGAAAAGGAATAGTGTTTTATAGAATGTTAGAAGCTTTACCTTTTCAGGGTAGTGGAGATAAGATCAAATTGCCAACATCCTGTTTCACAGAATTGTCTAATCAAGGTGCATTCGACAAGGGACCAGCGTAGTTTCACTTGTCTTTGGTTCATCAAGAGGGTGCTTCGGCAATTAAGGATGGTGGAGAGGAAAATAATAGGACCACTCATTCAGGGGTTTTGGAATTCACTGCAGATGAAGGTTCTGTTGGGATTCCTACCCATATATGGAGTAATTTGTTCCCTGTGGACGCCCCAAAGGCTCCTTTGGTTGAGGTTCGTCATGTTCAACTTTCTAAAGGAACATATGCTAAACTTCAACATGATGGAATTGACTTTTCTGACTTACCCAATCACACTTGAAACGAGCCTTCATCAGCATGCCACGCTTTCTCAAGATGATGTTCTCACATTTAAGTATGGGGAGTTGACATACAGGTTACTTGTTCTTGAGCTAAAACCCTCTTCATGCATATCTGTCCTGGAGACACATATTGAGGTGGATATTGTCAACCCAGGTTTTGAATCAGAGAGAAAAGATCAGTACTTCTTAAAACCACTTGTTTTTGGTATATCAGACTCTGGATTGGTTGAGGAAGGAAATTACATGTATTACAAATTCTCAATTGATGACAAAACATGCGAAAAAGTTGTTTCAGGCGATGTCAAAATAGAGATAAAGATAGATGCGGAGACGAATGGTGGAGATGCTGATCTTTATGTATCCAAGCGTCCCCTTATATTCTCAAACTGGCATCAACACAAATGGTCTTCCCACGATGTTGGTTCAAAGACTTTGATCCTCAGCTCCAAAGATAGGAACTTGGGTGCTGGTACTTGCAGCATTCCTGTCTATGGCTTCAAAAGAACAACCAAGTACCAGGTATCAGTGAATGTTCAAGAACACAGCAAGCATTTGGTGGGTCAACAAGCTCTGCATTCACCTCCAGTGGAGGTGGATCCTGTGGAGTGTCGGAATTGCAAGCATTTTATACCCACTGGGAGTACAGCACTGCATGAAGCATACTGTAGTAGGCATAATGTTGATTGTCCACATGTTGGTTGCGGAATTGTTCTTAGGATTGAAGAGGCCAAAATCATGTGCATTGTGAGAAATGTGGGCAAGCATTTCAACTGGGAGAGATGGAGAAGCACATGAAAGTGTTCCATGAACCACTTATGTGTCCTTGTAGAGTAGCCCTTGAGAAGGAAGACATGGTAGGCCACAATTTATTTCAATTCACTTTATTTCAATTAAGTAGGGCATGATTTCTGCCAATTTTTGTTAATTTATTTCAGAAGTAGAATGTAAGGTAATTTGTGAATCTGATAACTATTGTTTCGGTTCAATGAGAGTGTTGCATGATGCATAACTTATATAGCGTGTCGTCCTGTGCCTGTTCCAGTAAAATGATGGCACATCCATTAGACCCCTTCTAAGCTGGTAAATGATGAATATGACTGAGCATTAATGCTTATTGTTAATTACAGTTTTATGTGTTATATTAGGTTGTAAAGACATTATTAGACATTTAAAGATGCCATTGTTGTCTACATGTTCTAGATATGGTCTAGCAAAATGAAAGGTTTGAAATTGTTGGAAGTGTTCATAAAAGACAACCTCAAATGGCTGGCACGCCATTGTGCCATATCTAAAAATACTTCAACATTGTGGTTTGTCTTTTTCAAAACAGGAGATTCAAATATTATGTTTGATATCCATTACCTAAGCTAGTTAAAGGAACATGGTGATCTTTTGTTTAGCCACTGGATTGACCAAAGTTATTGGAGTCTAACATACATATTATCTGATATCAAGACAAGAAAATTGAGAACTGGGTGATTAGAAAGTGGAAACCTTGACTGCGTCTTTTCTTGCTGGTCTAGATATCTTTACTAACTTTCAGTTTATTGGGACAGGTGCAACACCAAGCTTCAGATTGCCCCCTCCGCCTAATTGCATGCCAGTTTTGTGGAGACATGGTTCAAGCTGGAAGCACTGCCATGGATGCTCGTGACAGAGTAAGAGGACTCTCAGAGCATGAGAGCATTTGTGGCTCAAGGACTGCTCCATGTGATTCTTGTGGACGTTCTGTAATTTTGAAAGGCATGGACATCCTCCAGATTGCAGTTCACCAGAAGAACTAACGTCAGCCTAACTTCCCAATTCCTGTATAGAATTCAAAAGAATGCAGCTGTTGACATATGTGCATGAATCAAAGAAACTGATGTAGTTATTTGTATCTATTGCAAGAATTATGTGGCATGATTGCTTCAGCTTGTGAAAGGCAACGTATAGGATATTTATATTGTGAATAGTATTCTTTATGTAGTTTCACCTGCTAGTTTGGGTTGAGAAACATAATCAAAATTTCAATTTCCCCAGTTTCTCTTAACTATTATCTTTCTCTTGATGCATGTTTTCCTTAAAGAGGATATACTACGTAATTGTCCATAATGGCAAATACAGTCTAATCGAGGGGGCCTATGAAAGGCAGATTTGTAGCTTAGTTGCTTTCGGTTGGGGGTGAACTGTGGAGCCCTTCAAGCTTTGGTCGGGTTTAAAATGGCAGTTCTCTGCTTCTGGACGTTTTCTTTATTGTCATTTCATTTGCTTTGTCATTTGTTGTTTCTGTAGTTTGCAAGTGGGGATCATGGATTTGGTGTTTGATCCTAGTGACCAAATTAGGATCTCATCCACTCCTTTTCTTATGTTCTAGCCATGGAACAAAAAGAAATATTATTAACATTAATAATGTGTTTGGTAGAAAGAGAGAAAAAAAGAAAAGAAAAAATATCATTGTGACATTAACCAGTCATTGTTATTTTTATTTTAAAAAGAAATTGGTTTAAGATTAAGATTTCTTTCTTTTTTTTCCCGATTACTCTTTTACCTTCATATGAGCCAAAAGAAAAAAAAAAAAAAATTTATTGTGTTTGCGCGGTCATAAAAAATAAAATTAAAAAAAATTAAAGAAGAAATTGTAAAAAATATTAATTTAAATTGAATGATTGAGTTTTTTCTCACACATTTAAAATGATTGAATTAAAAAAAAAATACAAATATACTTAATTTCCTTCGTCTTATTTTTTTCCTTACCAAACAAAAAAAAAATTATATACTACATATATAGATATATGTGCCTTTTTTCTTTCCGTTGTACCAATTAAATTAATTTTTAATTAAAAATCAATTAAATCATAATTGATTTTTTTATATAAATAGTTTATATACAACTCAAAAGTGTAACCGGAAGGATTCCAGATCATAGTGAAAAATGTTCCTTTTATATAACCGTTACAAAAAATTAATTTCCAATAAAAATCAATTAAGTCATAATTAATTAATTTTGGATGTAAATAGTAAAATATTCATTGGAGCACTTCAAAGAAAACTAAAAAAATCCAAAATAAGTACCATATTAACTTTTTATATATATAAAATCCAATTTACCTTTATTCACAAAAAAAAAAGTGAAACTTACTATATTAATATAGATAAATAAATAGAATTAATGTACAAATTTCATATAATATCAGTTAATTATATTATAACGCTTCAAATTAAGTGAATTTTGTGATATTTATTTTTTAAAATTATTTATCTTAAAATTTATAAATTACTGAATTATCAGAATGTTTAGGAAATTTTTGTATAATTTCTTTTTAGGAAAGAAATAAAAAGAAGCAAAAATATTAAATTTGCACACTTTTTTTTTTTTTTACATGAGATGATATGACACGTATAGGTTGCATAGAATTAATTTTTTAAAAAAAGTTATCGTCATATGAATAAAATTACTAACACGTGTCATTATGGTGATGCAATTATGTTGACAAATTTACCAAATCTATTTTTTTTTTTATTTTCTTTATGAGAATATAATTACTATTTCCATGGATTGGGAAAGTGAAAGATGAATGGAATTTTTATTTATTTTTTTGAGTGAGGATGGAGGAGCCGTTAGAGATCTCATTTCGTCACTTTCTCCCACGTGCCAGTCGACCGACATACAATCTTTATTGTCTCTTTTAGTACCAATCAATGTCCAATGTCGTAACAACGGTTTCTTTTTGAAATGAAGAAAAAATAAAAGCGAAAACCTGCTTCACTACGCTCTGTTGATCATCAATGGAAAAATTCTTAGATTTGATTTTATCAGAAAATCTTCAAAACGCTTGATTCGGTTTTCAATTGAAAAAATATTGTTCTTTTTTATTTGATTTAGACCTGGCATCTGATCCACCTCAGTTTCCTTTTCTTCTTTCTTGTTTTGCATTTTTAGAAGCCAAACAAAAGAAGAAAAGTGCAATCCCAAGTATTACTTAATGAGTATCACATTTTTTCTTGATTTGATTCTGTCCTTAAGAATTGAAAAACTCTTGATTTTCTCTCCTCTCTTTATTTTCATTTCATCGCTTGCTTCTGGCAACAAAGGAACTGAAAAAAGAAGCGGTTTTAGTGTTTAAGATTTTCTCATCCGTTTCGGCTGCTTCGGACGAAAAGTTGAACTGCATTGGACTTCAAGCACTGCGTTTTCGGTTTGGCAAGGGTAACAACGTCGATCATTTGTGTATGCTTTATTGTTAAGAAGTTGGGAGGTAAAACATAACTGAGCTTCGTAAGAGTGTGTTTGGTTGCCGAGAAAATCTGAATGAAAAACACTTCACAGTGACAGTTTGTTTCTTCTAAAAAAAAAGAAGCTGAATTTAGCTCTTTTTTCAAATCTTACAGTCTTTTTGGTTCTTTTTGCTACAAGTTAATTGTTCAGTAAAAAAATCTTGAATTTTGTATTACATTGAGATTGCTGTGGCTTTCTGTGAGTTTCAAACTTGTCAAAATGTGATTTTGTTTTATTTTTCTTTTAAAGGATTATATTGAACAAAAAAAAAAAAAGAAGAAAAAACCCAAAATTCTTGAATTTTGGATTTCAACGTTGGCTCTTTTCGGTACAGGGCAACTCAGCACCTTTTCCACAATAAGCACAAAAGTCAAAAGTAGCTTTATTTTGCTTTCACTTCGGTGCCCAACTTTTTATTTAAATTGTACTACTTGTTTTTATCATTCATGAATAGGGTAGTATGTCTTTCCTGTAACTAAATAACAATCAGTACGAGGGCCAAAGATTAAACTTTTTGCTTCTTGTTAGCTCGTTGCATAGATTAAAGCTCTTTTTTTTTTTTTTTTTTTTTTTTTTTCAGGAAAGTAATTAGTGTTCATTGTTGAAGAAACTACATGGCTACTCTAAGCGATATTGGAGTTGCCGCAGCTATCAATATTCTCACTGCATTTGCTTTCCTCTTTGCATTTGCAATTCTTCGGATTCAACCTGTGAATGACAGGGTTTACTTCCCAAAATGGTATTTGAAAGGTTTAAGGAGCAGTCCTTTGGCGAATGGTGCATTCGTAAGCAAGTTCGTGAATTTGGACTTAAGATCATATGTGAGGTTTCTGAACTGGATGCCTGCTGCACTCCAAATGCCGGAGCCTGAGCTGATTGACCATGCTGGATTAGATTCTGCTGTTTACTTGAGGATTTACTTGTTGGGGTATGTATGCTTTGGTTGTTCAATTTCTTTATAGATCTATAATTTCCTGTAGTGAAATATATATATATATATATATATATATATATATATATATATATATATATATATATAAAATACAAGATTCTGCTGGTTGAGACAATACTCGAATTATAGTATGTCCCAATTTGAAAAATAAAAACCGGGTTGATGGTACATTTATAATCACATCAATTGAACATGGAAAGAGCCAAATAACTTTCATGTATAATATGACATTCTACATGACTAAATGCGCATTTTGGGCTGAATAATTTCTGCGGTCATACAAGCTGCAATTATATCTAGGCAACTTGGTGCGTTAACCGGCATGGGGACAAATGAAAATTATTAATTTGAACCATAGGCGTGGAAAGCATGATTCTCAGAACATTCAAGCTTGGTCTTGTTCTAGCTGAGCTGAGATTCAGTAATAATTGTTAAGGAAAAAGTATGTTGGTGAGTGGCAAGAGGGCTTGTTTTATTTATTTTTTGGGGAAGCTTTTGGTGTTCAGTTGAGGAAAATGTTAAGAGATCTATTTAATTTGATTTCTATCTTGGTATACAGTTGCATGATAAGGTGAAGTTATCCCTTGGCGTGTATGTATTTGTATATATATATATATATAGATCATGTTTTTGATTTATTGCAAATTTAAACTCATGTTAGCAAAAAGATAAATCTGCAATCAACAGAAAAACTTTTTTTCAGTTTATTAAACTAGATCAAACCTTACTTTTTTACGTCTAAATAAAATGGTCTTAACTTTTAACTGGCTTTTTAAACTCAAAATTAGCAAACTTAGAGTAGGGTAATACTTTAGGAATCTTGTGTACTTTTTTCTGGTTTCATGTTGTTTCAAGTAACTTTGTTTACTGTTGTCATTGGCTTGGTATCTATCTGCAGCAGAACATACTTTTTCCTTACACACGCACATATATGTATAAACATGATTTCATATTAGCTCCTCATTTTTTGGGTTTTTTTTTCCCGAGAGAATTATGCGAACTTGAATCTCAATTGTCAACCATCCATAAGACATAGAATCCTACAATCATGGACGGTGATATTAATCCTTTTTATATAGAAAATACATATTTTATTACTTTTATCATCTTGGACTAATGCCAAGTTTTTCCTTTTTTTTTTTACTCCCCATTGAAGTGCAGGCTTAAAATTTTTGTCCCAGTTGCATTCTTAGCATTTACGATCATGGTTCCAGTTAATTGGACCAATAATACCTTGGAGCATTCAAGTTTAAATTTAACATACAGCAATATAGATAAGCTCTCCATATCAAATATTCCAACTGGATCACATCGGTATGCAGAACTTTCTCATTTCAAGCTTTATCTTTTATCTTTTCCCTTTTGCTTTTAAATGAACTATTTGACATAGTTTACAAATTCTATAAATACCTGACATAGTTGAGAGTTAGGGTGATTTCTTAACTTATTGTTATATGTATTACATCTTGTCCATTATAATTTCAAATTAGACGTTTTCAAATATATTAATTTGCGTTAAGAAATTTTTACTATTTGGAAGTTGCAAAGAAGCAAATGGGTTTAGCCTCATAGAAAATAAGAAGCAAATGGTCTTAGTTGGACTGTGGCTTGTATTTTTTCTAATTAACAGTTTCTAATAAAGCTTTTGTAGTCTTCATCACTCTCGTAGGAGTTTCAAGAGTCAGGGGATCACGTGTAATGCATCTGCAGATTAGGATCCCTGGTATCAACAATTTGACTGTGAAAACTTTTATGCGAAGGAAAAGCATTTATCAGATAAGATATGCGAGAAAGAATATTTCAGTGTACAGATGTTTAGGTGATTTGAATGCTTTGGAGTGTAGATGTCCTGAGTGGTGAACTTGAATGGCCATTTCTTCTTCAATTTCTGTCTGTAATGCTGAAAGTTATTGCTCTCTCCAATTCCCATAATGGAATTGGGATTTTTCTAACTCATTAGAACTTCCGAGAGGCTCTAGTTGCTGAGTTAGTTTGCTTTTTCTAATATTGCTTCAGTAATATTAATAATAAATTGCAATATTTTTAATTCATTTTTTGTTTGCAGATTTTGGACACATTTGGTAATGGCTTATGTCTTTACCTTTTGGACATGCTACGTGCTGAAAAGAGAGTATGAAATAGTGGCAGCAATGAGATTACATTTTCTAGCATCTGAACAACGGCGGCCTGACCAATTTACAGTGAGAATGATTCTACTCTTTTATTGATCTTAAAGTGATATCAGAAGCTACATGTGCTCTTTTCAAATTCTATGTTCACTGAGCAATTATCGAGATTTATTATTGATTTCATTTTCACCTTTGGCTTCTGAAGTTTAAACGAAAAAGCTAGTCAGACAGTATTGTAGTTTTAGCTCTGTCTGTTGCTGGCTCACGTAGCTCTAAATCATGTTACAACATCTTAATCTTTCTTTACTGGTTCAATTCTTGTTTCTGACATCATTTTCTTGGTAAAGGTACTGGTTAGAAATGTCCCACCTGATCCCGATGAATCAGTTAGTGAGCTCATCGAACATTTCTTTCTTGTCAACCATCCAGATCATTATCTCAGTCACCAGGTTTGATATTATACATCAACTTACAAACCATATTATCCTACATAACCTTTTCTACTGTTGGGCATGTTTAGCATAGTTTTAACTCTTTTGAATGCTGAGAGTACATCAGGTTGTTATACATGAATCTTTTAGCTTAATTTGAACACCTACGAATGCTGAAAATACATCTTTCTATGGTTTTTTTGTTGTAATTATTTCTTTGCAGGTTGTTTACAATGCTAACAAGCTTTCAGAATTAGTCAATGAGAGGAAGAAAATTCATAATTGGCTCGACTTCTATCAAAACAAATATGAAAGGAATCCATCTAGGAGACCTGCATTGAAGGTTTTTTATTTTTTTATTTTTTAATGTTCTTATATCATGTCTACAAATATCCTTTTACCCTTTCTTTTTTTCTTCTTGAGAATAATTAGTTTTATCTTTTAGTATTAAACTTGAAATAGAGTTGATGAAATCATGCTAGTTTTCATTTTTTTATTCCTGGCATCTTCTAATGAGTTTCTCTTCTATCAAGCAGACTGGTTTCCTTGGCCTTTGGGGGAGCAGCATGGATGCAATCGACTTATATACATCCAAAATTGAGAGATTATCTAGAGATGTAAGTAGCATTTCTTTTCTTTCTGTATTTTGTTATTTAATTTTGATTCTCAGTGTATATCAACTTCCTTTTCCTTTGAAGTTCCTTGATTTCCTACCATCAGGGGCAGGGAGGGGGGGAGGGGGAGGGTCGGATAGCAGCTGCCAACATTTTCTTGTTTCCAGTCGAGAAAACCTTACGTGCAAATCTAGCCTCAGTTTTATTTGAAGCTGGCCTATGTATTCATAACACTTTTCTGATTATTTTCTGTTCTCCTTCTCCATTCATTGGTAAGTTTTCCATAACCCAAACACTCTTAAACCCAAAATACTTGACCAACCCACCACCTTGATTTTTAGGAAGCTTATGGCAATTACTAAGAGCGGGACCTCAGTGTAACAGTAAATGTTGTTTTTTGTGACTTGGAGGTCACGGGTTCATGCGAAACAGCCTCTCCCTAGGGTTGCTCTTTGTTATGACATGCTGCGTACAATGACTCTAGAGTTGCCCTCTTTTATGACAATTACATAACAGTATGCATTGCTTCAGACGCCTAAGGTTGTGAAAATGGTATCTGTAGTTTTAAACTGCCTTAATGCATCATAAATGTCCAATAATTTGTTTTCAGTTTCTAAATCCAACTTTATTGCATGAAATTAACGTCTAAGATGGTTTTTTGGGTTTTTCTCTTAATCTTCCAACTGATCAGCAATTTGGTTGTTTTCAAATAGTATTCATAACACTAAATCAATCTGTAACTATGTGCTTATTTATCTGTTCCCTCAATGACTGCCAGATAGCTGCTGAGAGAGAGAAGGTTACTAACAACCCTAAATCAATCATGCCAGCAGCATTTGTTTCCTTCAAAACTCGATGGGGGGCTGCTGTTTGTGCACAAACTCAACAATCTAGGAATCCAACTATATGGTTGACTGAGTGGGCTCCAGAGCCACGAGATGTGTACTGGGAAAACCTTGCAATTCCATTTGTCTTTCTCACTATTCGGAGGCTCATTGTTGCTGTTGCATTTTTTTTCCTTACATTCTTTTTCATGATTCCTATAACATTTGTCCAATCCCTTGCTAACATAGAGGGCATTGAGAAAACGCTTCCTTTCCTAAAACCTATAATTGAAGTGTGAGTTTCTTTTCCTTCTTCCTCTTATTTCTACTGATACCTGATTGTAATATTGTTTATAATATTTCTGGCCTTGCATTGAAGAAAAAGTAATTTCTTTTCATCTTCTTTTAATTATAGTAGCAACTTTATATTTCCCTTCAATATTGACCTCAGTAAAAGATTACTCATTTTAAAATTGGAAGCTCTGGGGGAGAGACCAAGGACCTTGACACCCCCATTGAACGGTTACAACTTTTAGCTGTTAGGCCAAGCTTTTGGAGTGGATGATTACTATAGCTGCTAAAACTTCTTTTCCTTTTCATTCGTTGCATAAACTAACAACATCAATATTTCCTGCAGGAAAGTTATAAAGTCATTTATTCAAGGTTTCCTTCCTGGGATTGCTCTGAAGATATTTCTTTTATTTCTGCCCACAATATTGATGATAATGTCAAAGTTTGAAGGATTGGTTAGCGTATCGGCTCTAGAAAGGAGATCAGCAAGTAGATATTATTTCTTCCTATTTGTTAATGTTTTTCTTGGGAGCATAATTGCCGGAACTGCATTTCAGCAACTAAATAATTTTATCCACCAGTCTACTAATCAGTATGTTCTCGTATATTCCTTCTGTGTAGTATGATTGCTGGACAATCTTACATGTGTGCATGCAAATTCATAGTATTTGTGGTATTTTTGTCCATAGTGGTTAAGAGTTTAGGGTCTAATTTGGCAGTGATAACATTGCTAATACACCCGGATTTGCTCTAGTTAAATATTTCTCCTTACTGCCATTCATCTTATCCACTGGCTTCTAGCTCCTAATTTATGCCCCTCACATACGGATTTAGTCTATCACGTACTAAGTGGTAAGCACTGAAGTTAAACGATTTCAAGAAACTGTTTTCTGTTCTTATAAAGAAGGGAGCCAAAATGTAGTGATAATGAAAATGGGTTCAAGGACAATTCATCATCATGATCTTTCTGCATTTTTATTATAACCTTCTTCTTTGTGCTATATATTTCTTTGCTGATGATGACATTCATAGTACCTTCCCTTTCCTGCTCTCTTTCCTACTGTGCAACTCAAAATTTAACCATGATACGTGAGCTCTTTCTTGGTTTCTATTTCTTGAGTTTTTTGTTTGTTTCCCAGACTTGGTGGGTAATAGTTATCAACTTCAATTTGATGCTCACAACTTGAACCTTGAGTGTAGTATATACTTTTTACCAAGAATATTAAATATGTCCATTAGCTTAATCCCAAAACTCTTATAGTGCTTGTGTGGACCATCCTGTGCTTAACTTGTCTGTCTTATTAGTGAGATATTAAGTTCTCGTTCAAGCCTTTCTCTAATATGGCCTCACGTGGCTCATGGCGACCGACTTGTAGGATACCAAAAACAATTGGAGTCTCAATTCCAATGAAAGCGACATTCTTCATCACTTATATAATGGTTGATGGTTGGGCTGGAGTTGCTGGGGAGATACTGAGATTGAAACCCTTAATAATCTATCACTTAAAGAATTTCTTCTTGGTTAAGACTGAGAAGGACAGAGAAGAGGCAATGGATCCTGGAACCATCGGTTTCAATACAGGCGAACCTCAAATACAACTTTACTTCTTACTTGGTCTAGTTTATGCTGTGGTGACTCCTATCCTGCTTCCCTTCATAATAGTATTCTTTGGCTTCGCTTATGTCGTATATCGTCATCAGGTAAGCACTGACATCTTCCAGAAGTACATTTGTTACTTTTTGGACCAGTAGTGCAAAGGCAGTTAAGACTGTATGCTTGATTTAGTGATCAGTAATTTGTTCTATGTACTTCGCTTAAATTTTCCTGTTTTTTTAATCTTCTCTTGGAAACTGTTGCTCTAATACATTCTTAAATGAACTTGTAGATCATAAATGTCTACAATCAGGAATATGAAAGTGCTGCAGCATTCTGGCCTGATGTTCATGTACGTATCATTTCTGCGCTAATAGTCTCACAGCTGCTACTGATGGGATTATTGAGCACAAAAGAAGCTGCTCAGTCAACTCCATTGCTTATCACCCTTCCTGTATTGACCATATGGTTCCACAGATTCTGCAAAGCGCGTTATGAACCAGCTTTTGTCATATATCCATTACAGGTCAGTTGTGCGATACATCGGAATAGTTAAAACTAAAGAAACCACAGTTGGAACTCTTGACTTGTAGTTCTATTGCTGTCTTGAAGGTTTGAATGCCTCTTTTTTTTTTTTTATGTGTTTTCAGGAAGCAATGATGAAGGATACATTGGAGCGTGCAAGGGAACCAAACTTGAACATGAAAGGATTCCTTCAGAATGCATACATCCACCCGGTTTTTAAAAGAGCAGACGATAGTGAGAGTGATATAGCTATGGAAGAGTGGGAACCACCGGCCCTTATAGCAACAAAACGCACATCCAGAAAAAATACTCCATTGCCAAGTAGACATAGTGAATTCTCAACTTAACCATGAATGTTCAAAAAAACCAACCTTTTTTGGTCAGATGTTCGTTTACGTTGTACATTTAGGTATGTAGGAGGCTAAAGTACTGCAAGCCAGTTTGGCATACGTTACTGGGTTATTCTAATTAGCTGCGTGGCTAGCTGTACTTTTCCCACCACATTTAGCAGTAACAAGAACAAGCTTATGGAAAATTCGCCGAGCCAATACAAATTTCTCGAAAAATCAATTTTATTCCCTGCTCTGGTTTCTTCGTCTACCAGATAAACGGCTTCCATTTCTCAACTTTCCTTATCAAAATTTACCATTTTTTTTAACTTAAAAGCTAAATATATCATCAACGTTACCGAATATATCCTCAACGTTCTGCATAAAATAAAAATAAATCCTTTAACTTTTTAATTTTACAACATTTAATTTTACAATATATATCTTTAACTTTTCAAAATAATACAATTAAATTCAAATTAATTATAAATTTTTGCAGTATCATAAAAAATTTAGAGACTTATATATTTATAAATTTTTACTTATTCTTTGCTTGTGGAGTTTATATATATATATGATGCATAGATATATCTATATATTGTCAATCAACTATAAAATGACACTTTATTTTTTAGCAAATTTAAAAAATATGCCAGTTCTTCAAAATAAATATTAATAAATTTTTTAAATTTATTTTTAAGGATTTGTATATTTTAAGAAGGTGGCTTTTTGTGATTAATTGACATTATATAGAGACTATACATCGTCAATGTATTTTATATATATATATATATATATCCTTGTTTTTAATACCAAAACTTACAATTTCAACACAAAAATAACAAATTTGTCAGTTTTCTTGATATTTTAAAATTATTGAAGTTTAACATCATATTAGGTTATTATTTTAAAATTTTTATTTTATTTTTTCCATAAAGAATTTAAAAAGGGATATGAAATTGAACTTAGATTAGAAATAAAAAATCGAATCATAGATCTAGCCCTATTTAATTTCAAACGGGGTCATAATGCGATACAGTAAAATTTTTCATTGTATCACATTTACAATTTTATTTTTATTTTTTTATTGATTTTAATTTTAATATAATATATTTAATAATTATTTTATCATTTATCTTATCGTTATCATTATGATTGAATCCAAATCATTATTATTTGATATCAATCTCACCATAATTTACTATTTTTAATCTCATCCAAATCAATCACACATTCAATTCAAATTAATCGTCATTTCAATTCAATCTTATTAGAACTAATCAAATTATCTATTCAAATTAAATCTTAATCACCCTAAAAAAAAATTACTATTGTACCAAACTTTAACAGTAGAATCGATTGTTTTATTTAAAAGGATGGATTTACTATTTATTTTTTAATAACTGTATTTTTTCGCTCCATCAGTTAATTTGATACAAATCAAAAGTTAAAACATTTATTATTATTTTTTGCGTATATATAATAATTATTCTTCTCAAGTTGGCCACGTCAAGTACTAACAAAATTCCAAATCTTTATATCTTTCCCTTTCAACTAATCCAAATCCGAATCCACCGTTCCCCACAAAATAAACAATCCAGTCAGCGCCACAAGTTACCACCCCAATTGTGGGCCCATTCTCGTCGGCGGATCCCAGCGTTTTCCATCCTGTGGGCCCTTTTTTATCTTTTTCTTTCCTCATTTTGCCGCTATTCGCTGAATCGTCGTCGCCCGACGCTTGCTGCCAGGCTTTGACGAGTCCAGATCGTGCAGGCTTCCTCTGACTCAGAGGTGTACGGTTTTAGAAAGCCAATAAAAGAAATGGACGAGGTGATGACGGCAACAGATGCGAGCTCAATGAGAGGTGGGGAAGCGAAGTCGTTTGTGTCGTCTCCGTCGTCGAATCTGATTCCCTACAACCTTCCTCTCATCACGGCCTTTCTCGCCTTCGCCCTCGCTCAGTTCCTCAAACTCTTCACGAATTGGTTTGTTCTTTCTTAATCTCAGTTTTTTTTTTTAAAAAAAATTCCTTGCGGCATTTAATTAAATATACTAAACTCAAATTACTGTTTTTGTAATTTTCTGTTGTTTGATGATAAAGTAATAAACTCAAATCTTGGAATGGCATGGAAGTTGGTTAGGGTTTTGATACACACACTCACTATCAACTGCTCCTAAAAATACATAAGTGTTTACCGCGAGAAAATGTAAATAGAAATGTTGGTGTATTTGTTAATTCTAAGAACTTGTCTAGCCTAGTTGGGGAAACCTGTGTTTTAATTCTGGTGTGATTGGTTCGATTCAATGACTCCTATGGGGGCTGTTTTGATAATTGATCATTGCTGACTAAATTGTTGATTAGTACTGGTTACTGTTATGCTTATCTGAATTGCCTTGTGAAAAAGAGACTGGTTATATCTCATTCTTATGTCATTCCCCTGGATCTGGTACTGTTATTTTTAGGAGTTTAGGAAGCTTATTGATTTTCCCTTTTTTATTTTATTAATTTTTTCTCCAAAAAAAAGAAAAAAGTGAAAGGTAGATTTAACAGAAATAGCCTAGAGTGAAATGCCTCCATTTTCTCCAAAAATTGTGAGGAACTGAAAAGAAAATGTTTATTGAGGTTAGAGGAGGCCTTAAAAAGTATTTTTGGCATTTTCCTTTTTAACATTTGGTGAAATTAAGTTTCTAGATTCTAGAACTGCGATGGACTCATTGGAAGCATAGGTGAATGATATCTTTGGTACCATTTTTTAGAGTCAGAATTACTTATGGGTTTGAATTGAATTTTCGAGGCAAGTGAAAACTTCATCTTATTTTTTTTAGCCTTATTTCTCTGTGATTTGCTTATCATATGACCTCAGTCTTGATAGTCTAGGCTTAGAGGTTTTCTTTTCATTACCCCTCCATTTTCATGCTTTTATGTACATAAATTCCAAATACTGCAGTTGCAACCTTATTATAGGGCTCCCATCCTTGCTCTTTCCACAGTTCTCCTTGTGTGCAGGTAAACCTAGAGTCTTATTTTTGCAAGATAATAGATTCTTCTGAAATATGTCAATTCTAAAATTAGGAGTTAGGGAAATTCTTTTTCCAAAGTTTTCTGTGCTTGAAGGTAGGACTTGGAATGTTGGGCTGGTGGAAAAGCATGCAATAATGGTGAAGAAAGCAAAGAGAAGAAGTGAGGATTGGAAAACTGTTGGTCTCATGGACTTAAGTTTGATAAGTGTGTAAAATTAACAGTAAGGAAAACAATGGGAAGACGGCAAGAGATAGTAAAACTCTAAAGACGTAGAGTCTCATTAAGGATTTTTATGAGAGTTTCATCTAGTTGAATTTCATGAACTCTCACCATTTAAAGAAAACAAAGAAACTTTATTCACTGCAGATGTTATTTGACAACTCCATTAGGAAGATGATAATGACTTTAATAATTTTATATGAAAAAGACTCCGTAATAGTTTAACAGTCTTGAACCAAATTAAATAAGCTCAAGGACTAACTCAAACGACGACACCTAAGAGGATTCAATTATGGGAAATCACTATACTGCCCAAGTAAAAGTTACAAATACATCTGGGTTTTGGAAATTAAGAGTTTGTTCTTTGTAACCCTTTAACACATGGGTTTTGCTATAATTCTTTTCGGTGTATGCATGGTTATTCTTTGGTGCAACGGTAAAAATTGCTCTCTTATGATCTGGAGGTCATAGGTTCAAGTGGAAGTAGTCTCTCTGTTAATGCAGAGAGAATGCTGCGTACATATGACCCCTTCTTCAAACCTCACTACATTGGGTTACCTTTTTTTATGGTTTATTCTTTGGGTAAAATTTTTGTTCATTTGCATAGCTAGGTTATTTATTTGCTTTTTGACAATGTATTTATTTTAATTAGGTTTTTGAGTTTCAGTTGATTTTGATTGCTGGTCCGATGTTTTTTGAAGAGTAGCTCAAACAATTGAACTTGTATCTCCTAGATACTCAGGTTTAAAGAAAGGAGATGGGATTCTAAGAGGATGATTGATTCAGGTGGTATGCCATCATCACACTCTGCAACTGTGACAGCGCTTGCAGTTGCTATTGGTCTACAGGACGGGACAGGAGGACCGGCTTTTGCGATTGCAGTTGTCTTGGCATGCGTTGTATGTGCTTCCTAACTTTTCATATCCATGCAGTGACATTCTCAGTTATGTCTATTTATTGCCTTGAGCTCTTTTGGGTTTTTTTTTCTTAATCTAATTTTAGAATGTATATTAGATTTGCGTATCTCTGATATTTTTGTATACCAAAATTTGCCCTGAATTTGATGTTTCAGTTTGTTGATACTTATTTTCTGTACTATTGCAAAATTTTAGCCGAAATTGCAATGGATAATGGCCAGTCTTGCCACCAAACTTAAACCCAAAATTCTTAATTCTTCTCAATTAGCCCACTGAACTCCAAATTTTGTGCAATTCTGCATAAAAGTTAAGACAGCAGTCACATGTATGCATGTATCTGTTATCTCTAGTAAGTTGGTTAGTCAGCACAAATGTTGATTAAGGAAAATAAATTTATCAATTATATGCCATAATGATAAATTTTATAAATGACTAAATTAGAATAAAGCTTTATTTATTCTAATTAAGAAATATAGTTAATGAAGAGAGACAGAGGCAGATGTCCCTATATCTGGAACATCCTCTCTCCTGCAGGCATGGAAATGTTGCAGACAAGCAGGTGAACAGTGGCAATCCCTCCTTTCACTTTTCTCCCTTATTCTTTTTCTCTCTTATCTCGTCCATGACCATAGACTTGAACCACCTGCTCAGATTGCTGCCAGCATGTCCTTCAACAATGATCTCCATGGTTTTTTCTCACTCTTCCAGAGATTCTTCATTAAACTTCTCTTCCCTTCCCATAGTCAACAGTCTCCTAGCAATTTGTGGCAATTCTGCATTCTGAGAAATTACAATACATGTCCTTTCGACACAATTTACAGAAATTTCTTTTTTGCACTTTGTGTGGTACGCATTTCATTTATTGAAATTTGTGATGATTGCTATTTTTTTATCTTGTTTTCAAAAGAGTTTAGATTGGTTTGTTCAACTTCTTTGAGTGATACTGACATGAAGAATTTTGTTTTTGTTGTCACGGATGAAGCTAAGATTGATTCTTGGTTTATTTGGAAGTAAATATTTGACAAACTATTTCTCCGTAGTAATTTTTTTTAAATAAAACTGGATAAAAACTAAAGTTCAGTGGCTAACAGAAGAAAATTGGAGTCTCAATGTTAAATATTGGTTGTAAGCTTACTGGTGGGCTCAGCCTTTATCCCAATTTGCTATGGTTTTCTTTTTGCTGCTCATAATGCTTGGAATTCTTTTTAGCTGCTTAGAGAATATGCTCTTTAAAAAATTTGCTTAAGCCATATCTAGGAGGACACATTTAGAGAAGTTTCTATGTGGTATAATTACACCATAATTCTTTTAGATGAATTTATGATTGCTACCTTAGTTGTTTGCTTCCTGCTTGGATGACTCTACATTCTATATTAGATTCAACCTGGAGACCCACTTGTTTAACAATAGAGAATAGAAAGCATGAAGACAAAACATTATATTTAGTTTTATGCATCTAATGCCGGTGATAAGTACTTTAATTTTCATATGCTCTATGTTTGGATGACCAAAGTGGCCATATTTCTGGCTTTCATGAAAATGGATGAACAAATCAAGATTGTTATTTGTTGTTATACTGAACAACAATGATTGAATGATGACGTTTGCTATTTCCTCCACGTGTCTTTGAAGATTTTGCAAAAATAATAAAGATCAGAGGAGCGCAGGGATCTGTCTCTGCGCGCGCATTCCGATACTTAAGTCAGAAAAAAAATTTAAGCAAAGTCTTAGTCAATAAAGTAGAGCCTATGATTTTTTGCTCATACCTGATGATATTTATAGATGTTCTTGGTGTGACTTTTAATTATCTTAGGGTTTATGAATATTTGGGCCTAAGACTTTATCGTTTTGGGCCATCCGAGTTATGAGGCCCAGGCGTGTGACTGGGTAGACGACAGAGTTTTGAGAAACTCTGTCGCAGGATTCAGAAGTCTGCCGTTGTGCGACGAAGTACCTTTGGGCGACAGAGGTCTAAGGACCTCTGCCACAGGGCACAGGGGTGTAGAGGTCTAAGGACCTCTGCCGCTAGAATTAGGGTGCAGAACTCTGTTGCATGATAGAGGTTTGTTGTTACCTTTCAGTGGTTGTCACGTGGCGTATGCCTCGTGGGCTTATGACCTGACACATATTTGTCCTCCGTTGGCCAATGTTTGCCTATTTGGACTTGATGTATACGACCTCTAGTCATTGCTCCTCACTCTATCGTAGGGAAATTCCCTACGAAAGAATATAATAATAGAGTTGTCTTTCTAGGATCGTTTATTAAGGACGCGATATACATTTGGGTTACTGTACACGCGAGACGCTTCAGTTACCTCAGCTGCGAATATATATATAAATGTCAGATACTGCCGAATTGCTGAGAAACTCTCTCTCGCAGTATTCTGTCGCAACTCTCGCATAACTTGCCCCTATGTCACATCGCTCTCGCACATTTTGTCGCAAACTCTGTCACAGCACTCTGGTGCGGTTATTCAGTTGTGAAAACTCTATTGTCAAACTCTATTGCGGGTCTGCATTCAACCTTCCCGCTTTTCTGGTGTAACTTTGTTGCGACATTAGGTAAAACTCTGTCACTAATTGATTTTTTTGCAGTCTTTTTTAAGTCTAGAATGGCTAGCCACGGTGTGGGGAAGCATATAGAACTAGGAGCTAGATCGATTCTGACGGAGGCTGACATTCAAGATATTAGGTGTAAATTTTCATTGCCCGAGGGATACACTTAGAGACTTCCAAGCCCTCAAGAGAGTGGCGTACAAAGTGTGTCCAACGGAGTAGTTATTTTCAGAATATCCTTAGAGCTAGGATTCTGTTTTCCTATTTCTGACTTCAGAGCTTCTTTCCTTAAAAGAGTATAGGATTGCTCCCGGACAGGTACATCCTCATGCTTGGATGCAATTAATTGGTTTTACCATTCATTGCCAATTAAGGGGTGTTTCTCCGTCTTTTTCTTTATTTTATACTTTTTTTAGATTTTGAGGTAGCTCTGGTTTAGTTCCTTATTCCCTTTAACGGGTGTGTAAGCTTGGGTTTGATAATAGGTTATTCGAAAAACCTACGAATAAACTCCACGGATTCGAATCGGAGTGGCTCATTGTGGAGGCATTTGAGGGCCATGAATTCCTCACTCATTGGGAAACCAAGCGCGAAATCCTTAAAGGTCCCCGAATTTTTGTACTTAGGAGACAATTGTCTTCAGATATTAATAAACTGTTAGTTGATAACTCAATTGACCTCTATAATTTCTTGTCAAATGAGAATTTGACGTCCGCTGGTTGGGGTATGGGTTCTGTTCATGTTGCTGGCCCCTCTGTTCCTCCTTCAAATCTTCCATCTTCTATTCCTTCCGATTCGAACACTAAACATTTAAGGCCGCAAGGGGATGTAAGGAGCACAAATAGGGAGTCCAGTCCTGAGAGTGATCCCCTAGTTGATGTGAGCGGTTGGGAAGGGTTTGGTTCAACTTTTATGGTCCTCCCGGATGATGACACATTAAACGTTGAGTCCTTTCAGGAGCATTTTGATTCTCCTGATGGTAACCTTTCATGCTTTTCAATTTATCGTTGTTAGTTTAGACTGCGTTTCTGATAATTTCTTTGGTTTTTCCTTTTTTTGTAGAGATGAGCCACGTTAGGCATTCTTTAGTACGTCACAGGGCGGAGGAGGGTTCGTCTAGCGATCTTGCTGGAAAGAGACCTCGCTTTACAGATGTTCCCAATCAGACATTAGTTCTACCTCCATTGCTCCGAGTTCGGACTCCGCTTCTTCTAGGCAAGAGACCCCTCCTACTGAATCTAGGGATCCCTATCGAGGTAGAGGGAAGACTCTTTCTCCTACTAGGAGAACTTTCAACTCCTCGGGTCGATCTCGGTCTGAAGAGCGTGCC
Source organism: Firmiana major (assembly GCA_033439115.1). Taxonomy (NCBI): domain Eukaryota; kingdom Viridiplantae; phylum Streptophyta; class Magnoliopsida; order Malvales; family Malvaceae; genus Firmiana; species Firmiana major. Next base: position 11,492,831 of record CM065911.1, read on the forward strand.
GAGTGTAATATAATCTCGCCTTATCGAAAGAATCGGAGGCGTTTATGTATTGAGTTAGCGATGAGGAAAAGGTCAATTCTTCCTAAGATGGGTCTCGTCGATGAGGGGTCATATTCTGTATATGGTGGTTTCAGAATGAGGGGATTGGAGTTTCGGGTGTACCAGGGAGTACACGACAATGATACCTTGGAGACTCCCAGGGTGACTTCTAGATTGAGACTATTCTTCCAAGAGATGAACATTGGTTATTTAGAAATTTTTCGGAATGATAGGACTTGGCCGACGTGGAAGTTATGAGGGTAATTTTCAGATTCTCTTTCTTTTTATTTCTCTTTGCTTTACCTCTAGTCTGAATTTATGTGTTTCTTTTCAGCTTGCTCAGAGGACCATAGTCAACAATGTCCAACATCGAGTTTATAAGGATCAGACTGATAGAGAGCTTCAGGCATTAAGGGACAAGGTTATGGAGTTAACACATGCTAACAATCAATTATCTGGGCTACTCGAAGTGGTGCGAAATTTAGAACATCAACTCTCAAAAGCTTTTCAGATTTTGAATCGTGCCAAAGGGGATCTTACTATCGAGATTGCTAAGTCCAGCAAACTTAATGAAGATTTTCAACAGGCACAAGCAGAGTTAGATAATATGCAGCCTAAGTATGACTCCCTATTCACGAGTTTTAATAGGCTAACAGATCGTAATCAGGAGCTAAAACAACATATCATTGAACTAGAGAGTCGAGCCACTCCTCTTAATCAAGTTGAGATTAATAGTATCAGAGCAGAAGCTGTGAAGGAGTATAGACTTTCTAAAGACTGCTTGAGGCGGAAAGAGGATTTTTCGGTGCCATATGTGAAGTATGGTTTTTACAGTTTGCGCCGTCTGTGGAAAAAGGACAAAAAGTCTAAATTCTTTATAAAAATTGTAAGAACGCGTTCGATAGCGACGGTAAATTTGGGGGAGGAGAATTCTGTGAGTTCTCTTAGCGGACTTGGGAGAGGACAAGAGCAGATTGGAGAAGGAGACAGGGTTGCCACATTTTTTCACTACGAATTTGAGACTTTGAAGCGTCAAAATGAGCAGACTACTATGACGTTGAGGGCAATGATTGATTTTTTCAAAAATGCACTACCGCAGTTTACTTTGCCTCCAGAAGTGCAGCATATGGTAGGAGAGAATGTCTCGATACAGACTTACGAGAGAGGTCAGCCCTTTAAGGGAGCGAATACGGGACAAGGAGAATGGGGGCAGAATACTACCGCTGGTCTGATACAAAATCTTGCCTCAGCACTAGGGTAGAATATTGTCGCTGATCTGATGCAAAACCCTGCTGCAACACTGGGAGAGGACATTGTCGCTGGGCTGATGCAAAACCCTATCGCAAATATTAGGCGTCGAAACTTTGTCGAAAGGGTGAGAATTAAACCCAACCGCAGAATTCAGGAGGTAGACTTCTCCCGCAGAATTTGAACCACGACTTCGAAGTTTGCGGATCTGAGGAGCGGCAGAGACAGTCCTTTATTGGGTGGAGTGCGACAAATTAGTGGACAGAATAGTCCTGACTCCCAAGACAATTTCAAAGATTCAAGGTCGAATTACGGAATGAGAGGTGTAGGAAGAAGGGATACAGTGCAGGCTCTTAAAGGGAGGAAAACTGTGGATGATGAGATCCCTAGCCGGAGAGTGAACCGTGTGCAGAATCTTCGAAACATAGGAGGAAGGGATTCTTATTACTCAGACTCTTCAGTGCCGAAGAAAGTGGGGTACACTAGACCTGAAGGTCGAAAAACGTTGAGAAAGTTGTGGAAGGATTTTGAAGAGAAAGAAGTTAGTGTCTCCCGAGAACAATCAGAGAATGAGAGTTCCTTTCAGTCCCGAGATTATGGACAAACCACTGTTGAAAAAGTTCAAGATACCTTCTATGGCTACATATACCGACAAAACTGACCCATATGACCATATACAGAGTTATGAGTCCCTTATGTTGCTTCATGGATGGGAAGACGAAATCATGTGCAGAGCCTTTTTGCTCACACTGTCGGGGCATGTTTTAAAATTGTTTAATGAGTTAAATGAAGGTTCTATCTCGTCTTTCGACCAATTACGAAGTGAATTTCTAAGAGCTTTTATGATCAACAGCCAGCGAAAGAAGGATGCTACTTATTTACTTACCTTTAAACAAGGGAACAAAGAATCGTTGAAGAACTATGTAAACCGTTTCCGAGATACGACCTTAGAGGTGAAAGATCTACTAGTGCGAGTAGCCATGACAGCAATGCTGCAGGGGACGAAATCTAAGAAGTTACAAGAATCCTTGTCTCTTAATCAGTCAGCGACTCTTTCCGATTTATTTGCTAGAGCAAATAAATACATGGCTCAAGAGAAAGTGATGAGGATGATATAGTCCCGAGAGACAAAGGAAGGAAGAAAAAGAGAGAGATGTACCTGAAAGAAGTTCTTCAAGACTTGATAGACTGGACAAGATCCTAGGCTTAGCTGCTTACAACATGATCTTGTGAAGGCCTTTACTAAATAAGCTTAGAAGTCTTGTCCAGTTTGTCAGGTCTTGAACTTCTTTCAGGCACATCTCTATCTCTTTTTCTTCCTTCTTTTGCCTCTCAGGACTGTACCATCCTCATCACTTCCTCTTGAGCCACGTATTTATTTGCTCTAGCAAATAGATCGAAAAGAGTCGTTGGCTGATCAAGGGACAAAGATTCTTGTAACTTCTTAGATTTCGTCCCCTGCAGCATTGCTGTCATGGCTACTCTCACTGGTAGATCTTTCACCTCTAAGGTCGCATCTCGAAAACGATCTACATAGTTCTTCAGCGATTCTTTGTTCCCTTGTTTAAGGATAAGTAAATAAGTGACATCATTCTTCCGCTGGCAATTGATCATGAAGGCTCTTAGAAATTAACTTCGTAATTAATCGAATGACGAGATAGAACCCTCATTTAAATCATTTTAAAGCATGCCCCGACAATGTGAGTGAGAGGGCTCTACACATGATTTCGTCTTCCCATCCATGGAGCAATATAAGTGACTCATAAATCTGTATATGGGTCAGTTTTGCCGGCATAAGTAGTCATAGAAGGCATCTTGAACTTTTTCGGTAGTGGTTTGTCCATAATCTAGGGACTGAAATGAACTCTCCTTCTCTAATTGTCCTCGGGAGACACTAACTTCTTCCTCTCCAGAATCCTTTCCACGACTTTCTCAACGTTTTTCGACCCTCGGGTTGAGTGTGCTCCCCTTTCTTCGGCACTAGAAGAGTCTGAGTAATAAGAGTCTCTTCTTCCTCTGTTTCGGGGATTCTGCACATGGTTCGCTCCCCGGCTAGGGATCTCCTCATCGTCTACAGTTTTCCTCCCTCTAGGAGTCTGCACTGTATCCCTTCTTCCTACACCTCTCATTCCGTAATTCGACCTTGAATCATCGAAATAGTCTTGGGAGTCGGGACTATTCTGTCGCACTCCACCTAGTAAAGGACTCTGTCGCTCCTCAGATCCGTGAATTTCAAAATCATGTCGTTCAAATTCTGCGGCTGGGTTTAATTCCCTCACCCGTGCGGCAGGATTTCGACGCTTAATATTTACGGTAGGGTTTTGCATCAGCCCAGTGGCAGTGTCCTCTCCCAATGTTGCGGCAGGGTTTTGCATCAGACCAGCGGCAGTATTCTGCCCTAGTGCTGCAGCAGGGTTTTGCATCAGACCAACGGTAGTATTCTGCCCTCATTCTCCTCGCCCCGTAGAGGGTTGGCCTCTCTCGTAAGTCTGCCTCGAGACATTCTCTCTTACCATATGCTGCATTTCTGGAGGCAAAGTAAATTGCAGCAGTGCATTTTTTAAGAAATCAATCATTTCCCTCAACGCCATAGTAGTCTGCTCATTTTGGCGCTTCAAAGCCTCAAATTCGTCGAGGGAAACTATGGCAACCTTGTCTCCTTCTCCAATCTACTCTTATATTTTCTCAGGTCTGCTAGGAGGACTCACAGAATTCTCCTCCCCAAATTTGTTGCCGCTGTCGAATGCGTTCTCACCATTTTTATGAAGAATTTGACTTTTTGTCCTTTTTCCATAGACGGTGCAAATTGTTGTTGTACTGAACAACAATGATTGAATGATGACGTTTGTTGTTTCCTCTACGTGTCTTTGAAGATTCTGCAAAAATAATAAAGATCAGAGGAGCGCAGGGATATGTCCCTGCGCGCGCACTCCGATACTTAAGTCAAAAAAAAATTTAAGCAGTCTTAGTCAATAAAGTAGAGCCTAGGATTTTTTGCTCATACCTGAGGGTATTTATAGATGTTCCTGGTGTGACTTTTAATTATCTCAGGACTTATGTATATTTGGGTCCAAGACTTTGCCGTTTTGGGTCATCCAAGTTCTGAGGCCCAAGCGCGCGATTGGGGAGACAACAGAGTTTTGAGAAACTCTGTCGCAAGACTCAGAAGTCTGCCGCTGTGCGGCGAAGTACCTTCGGGCGACAGAGGTCTAAGGACCTCTGTTGCAGCGCACAGGGGTGCAGAGGTCTGAGGACCTCCGCTGTTAGAATTAAGGCGCAGAACTCTATCGCCCGAGCATACTCTGTCGCATGATAGAGGTTTGTCGTTACCACATGGCGTATGCCTCGTGGGCTTATGACCTGACACATGGTTGTCCTCCGTTGGCCAATGTTTGCCTATGTGGACTTGATGTTTATGACCTCTATCATTATCAAATATTTGAACTGTATTGACATGATGCTCTTGTTGTTGTTTTTTTTTTTTTTTTTTTTTTTATTTTATTCCCCTATTTTTTATTTTGAACTTGAAAATTGTTTTCAATGAAAAAGAATTTACATGCTTATTAGTGTGTGGAGTTGAGTTGATGTTTTTCAATATATGCAGGTGATGTATGATGCCTCAGGTGTCCGACTTCATGCTGGTCGTCAAGCTGAAGTAAGTAAGTCCTACTCTGCTTGATATTTAGATGCAAAGTGTACTCTTCTTCTATTCACTTATATTATGATGTCCTGATACACTGTTCATATATATTTTTTTTTCCTTTCCATATTGGCAGTTGCTGAATCAAATTGTATGTGAGTTTCCGCCTGAACACCCATTGTCTAGTGTGAGGCCTCTACGTGAATTACTTGGGCATACCCCACTCCAGGTCTGCTACTCTCTACACTGCACAAGTTGTTAAAATAACTTATTGCTTCTCGGTTCCAATTGTTGCTTATTACTTTGTTATGTCTTCCAAAAGCATATCTTTCCCAGCATATCACTGTAGTTGACTATTCTTTATTAATGTAAATCAGTTTGTAAGCCCGACATCAAATCAGTGTTCACAAACTTAAGTAGTGAAATAATGATATAATTCCAAAAACAAAAGATAGGAGGAAACAATTTCTTGAAGGCTTCAAAGTCTATAGTTGAAATTTCCAAAGCAGAAGAGCTATTTTAGTCTGCCAAGTTTGTAATCTTTTGGAATGCCATCTTACATCTGTTGGTAACCCTACCCTCTGTTTTTTTATGTAAAAATGAAATTCCGGATGTCTAACTCAGTTATGAATTACCAGCTGCAGAACAACTAGGCTTTTCACAGGGCACACAATTTCCTACCTACTCTCTGTGTTAAAGAATTGGCTTGTCACTTACTAAGCCAGGAGAAGCACTTTATAGTTTGGGAGATTATTTCCCCCTTGAACTAGTGAAGGTTCAACTTTTGCTGTGTAATTGAGAGTCTAGGTGATAATATCAGCCTTCTTTCACATAAATAGATGGGATTAGGCATCTATTTATCTAGGGAGACTTAGTCATTTAAGCATTTTCAGAATTTTACCTGCAGGCATAAATAATTGTTGCATATAATATGGTGCAGGTTGTTGCAGGTGCTTTATTGGGATTCATAGTGGCTTTTCTTATGCGAAATTCTGGTTAGTATGTTACATAAACAAGATTGATTCTTTTTCCTTCTCAGTAATGGGAAGAAAGAGCTGCTGTCAAACTTTGAGTTTCTAATCTGTTGTTGAAACCTTGTAAATAGGAACTGATTTTTGTTTACTCTGTACTTCACTTTTATCCTACATCTTTCACTAAATGCTGGACTTTATAACTTTGCCGGTTCTTAATGGGGTATTATCGGATCGGATTTCAAAATTTTTTATTCGATTAGATATATGCGGATCGTTTATTTTATGATCTGTATTTGAATTAAAAAAAAAAAAAAAAATAGTCAATCCGACTCTTGATTTATTTGCATGAATTTGGTTCAAATGAGATTAGTTACTTATTTTGAGGTTGTCGAATTTTTATGCATTTCGGTTGGCATTTGGCTATCTGCTTCACATTTGATGGATGGTTCGAGCCTTTTAGTAGGTAAGAGTATTAAATTATAAACAATTTATTGAAAAAAAATTCTCAAAATGCTTTAAATAACTATATATATACATATATGAATGACTACTTACATTTGTATTTTGTCAAGTAAATAAATAATGCTCTCCTGCGTAAATTATCTCATGAGCGCACGTGACCCTTAGTTTTGAACTCTCTCATAATAAAAGTTATAATCATTAAGTTCTATTATAAATATATGAATATAGATGAATGGTTTATTAATTTTTTTAGCATCGCCATCTTCTTATAAAATTTTAATTAAATATTATTTATATTCATATTAAAATTAGAAACTTGGTGTGAAAACGATATAACCTCATTTTTTATTTCAAATAATTGTTTACCTGTATAATCAAGAATTCGATTCGATTTTCCGTCAAGAAGGCAAATAACTTGTTCTTGTGATAAAATATCGTCATAATTATTCTATTTGGATTATAGTATCCTGACATGTGGTTTTTTTTTTTTTTTGGGTGTCACGTATTCTTCAATTTAAGAATTAACAACAATTTAACTATATTCGCATCGAAAGTTATAAGTTTTAATTTTTAAGATGTAATACATTTTATTGAAATTTGAAATTATTGTTTTTGAATGTTTCTATAAATTATTTATTTTAAAAGAAGGTTTATTTACTATTGATAATATTTGACTACCTTATTCGAATTATAACATATTCAAATATTTTGTAATGCTCTGAATGTCAAAATCAATATAAGTAACACTGATTAAATAATTGATGTTATTAATTAAAATAATTTTATAACTTGCCTATGAATTGTTTAATTATGGTGAATGTCACAACAAATACAATGGTTTCACTTTGGCTTGTCAGAATATTATCTGTTGAGTAATGTATTTTGAAATGACAAAACAAGTTAATACAATAATGTTAAAATGGTATACAAATATGTTTAGAAGATATCAGGATCAGAACTTAGAGTTCTGCTGATGAGAGATCGATCTGGGGTATGAGATATCGATCTCCTGAGTTTATACTTGATGAGAGATCGATCTCATGATGGAAGAGATCGATCTGGCAAGCCTTAAAACGGTGTAAAGGGTTTAAGGTAAAAAGAGATCGATCTGCCAGGGTTAAGAGATCGATCTCCTCTAAGTCAGAGAACTTAGGAGATCGATCTAGTAAGGAAGAGATCGATCTGCTCAAAGTCAGTGAGCTTAAGAGATCGATCTGGTGTATTGAGAGATCGATCTCGTCTCAAACAGAGAGGATAGGAGATCGATCTGCCTATTCGACAGATCGATCTGCCTCTGCCTATTCAAACTAACAGATCGATCTGATAATGTATGAGATCGATCTCCCTGTGTATTTGTGCTTTGTCATTGCAGGATTTAAAACTAGGAGATCGATCTGGCCAAGATAGGAGATCGATCTGTCTGACCACTGGAGGTTCCCAACGGCTATTTTCTTCAAATCTCAACGGGAAAAACTGCATTTAATGCTCAAACTACCCAACCTTCAGTATATAACCAAGCATTGAAGACAAAGAGAAAAAAGAGACTATTGCTGCACATTCCAAACATTCAATAGCTTTAATTCCATTATTCCTTGTGTCTCTATTGCTCATTTATTGAGAATTGCTGTAAAAGCTTAAGTGCAAATAGATACATTTGTCCTACCTCTTTAAAGCTACTTACTGTATTCAGTCTTACCTTAAAAGAGAAGAGGATTGTTCCTCTGTGAGTGAAAGTTGTAAGAGGCTGAATACTTTTCTGTATTGCCAAAGGTAGTGAGGTTATTCCTTAACCTGTAAAAGGAAATTTGTAAGCTCTATTGAAAGAGAGAAAGAAAGCACTTGACAAGAAGGTCAAGGAGAGAGGACGTAGGCAAGAGTTGGCCGAACCTCTATAAGTGACTGTGTTTGTTTCTCTTCCCTTCTCTCTGCATTAAATTGTTATATTGCACTGTTTTATTCATTATCATTTGTGTTTAAACTGTAATTAATTTAAAATCTGCGATAATTGTTAGAAAACCGATTCACCCCCCCTCTCGGTAGAGCCAACAATTGGTATCAGAGCTAGGACTCTTTAATCACGTAGGAACAACTTCCTAAGAGTTAGAAAACGATCAAATGGCTCTTAACAATGTTGCAACTAGTTTGATAGGAGAGGGGCACTCCACGGTTAGACCTCCCATGTTCAATGGTGAACATTATTCATATTGGAGGACTAGGATGATGCTATTCATTCAAGCAAATGACTATGAAGTATGGAGAATTATAGTTAAGGGACCTCAAATCCCTACAAAGAAAATAGAGGGAAGAGATATTCCCAAAGAAGAAGATGAATGGGATTCTAATGACATTAAATGTGCACAACTAAATGCTAAAGCTATGCACACATTATTTTGTGCTTTAGGTCCTAATGAATATAATAGAGTATCCGGGTGTGATAATGCCAAGCAAATATGGGATAAATTGGCAATAACTCATGAGGGTACAACCCAAGTGAAGGAGACAAAAGTAGGTATGCTCACACATGATTATGAGCTTTTTAGAATGAAGGAAGGAGAATCGATTAGTGATATGTTCACTAGATTTACAGACGTAATTAATGGACTAAAATCCTTAGGAAAAATATATTCTAACATTGAAATGGTAAAGAAAATTTTAAATAGCTTACCTAAGTCATGGGAAGCTAAAGTAACAGCAATAGAGGAATCTAAGGATCCACACACATTGTCCTTAGATGAATTAATAGGTTCCTTGCTAACTTATGAGATGAAGCTTAAAAGAAATGAAGAGCCACCCAAGAAAGTGGGTGTTGCTCTAAAATCCACTGCTGAAAAGGAGATTAAAAATAAGAGTGGCAGTGAGGAGGATATTGAGATGGCAATGTTTGCCAAAAGATTTAATAAATTCATGAGGATGAGAGCTAGCAATAGCAATAGAAGAAACAATAGGAGAGAATAAGAGGAAGTAGGTAGAAAAGACTCTATTGTGTGTTATGAATGTAAAAAACCTGGACACATAAAATTTAACTGCCCTCTTCTCAAAAGATCCAATGATAGGTTTCATAAAAAGAAGGCAATGGTAGCAACATGGAGTGATAGTGACTGCTCCGATGATGAATCAAATGAGGACATTACCAACCTATGCTTCATGGCAATTGATGATGATGAAAAGGTAACTTCTAATATCAATGAATACTCTTTTGATGAACTGCAAGATGCATTTGATGATTTAGCATTAGAGTATGAATCTATGAGCATGAAGCATAAAAAGTTAATATCGAAATTAAAAAGGGAAAATGAGATAATGTTAAAAGATAAATTGGAATGTGAGGAGAAACTAGAGATTGCAAATCTAGAAATTGGTGATCTTAAGGAGAAAAATAGCAATTTACATAACTCCTTTAATAGATTTCACATGGGGCAACAAAAGCTAGATAGCATGTTAGAAACCCAAAGGGCATTTTTTGACAAAAATGGCTTAGGGTATAATGCACAAAGTAGGGAGACCCATCTTAAGAGTTTTATTGCTAGGAAGAGCATGAATAAACCTGAAATTACTTGTTCATATTGTAATAAGAAGGGACATAAGTCACATTATTGCAATATAAAGATGAGGAATCTTAAAAGAAAAATTGTAAAAAGGGTATGGATTCCAAAAGAGGTAATTCATTCCAAGGACTGCAATGCATTAGCAAAATGGATCCCAATGGGATCAAGAATTTCATTTACTAACCTCCAAGGACCCAAGAGAATTTGGGTACCTAAGACTTGAGTGTGTTTATTTTTTTTGTTGTAGGTGATTGAGCATAGCCACAAAGCTAAAACAAAGGAAGCTTGGTACTTAGATAGTGGATGCTCAAGGCACATGACGGGTGATAAAAGCCATTTCAATTCCTTCAAATCGAAAATTGGTGGAGAAGTCACTTTTGGGGACAACTCCAAAGGCCAAGTGGAAGGAAGTGGCTCAATAGGTAATGATCACTTTTCTTTAGAAAAAGTATTACTTGTTAGGGGTCTAAAGCATAACTTACTAAGCATTAGTCAACTTTGTGACAAAGGTTACAAAGTAATTTTTGATTGCATGAAATGTAATGTTATAGATCCTAAGTCAAATAAAATTCTTCTTCTAGGTCATAGGCAAGGTAACATATATATAGTCTACCTTAATGAACTCAAAAATGAAAACATATGCTTAATGGTAGACAACAAAAAGGAATCTTGGTTATGGCATAGAAGACTAGGTCATGCTAGCATGCATGTGCTATCCAAATTAGCTAGAAAGGACCTAGTTATAGGCTTACCCAAAATATCCTTTGATCATGAAGAAATATGTGAAGCTTGTGTTAAAGGAAAACACAAGAGAACCACTTTTAAGCCTAAGAATAGTGTATCCACCACTAGGCCTCTTCAATTACTGCATTTAGACTTATTTGGACCAACTAGAACCACTAACCTAAGTGGGAAACACTATGGTTTTGTAATAGTTGATGATTACACTAGATACACTTGGGTGTTCTTTTTGAGAGTAAAAAATGAAGCCTTAGAGAAATTCATAACTTACTCAAAGGTGACTCAAAATGAAAAAGGATATACAATAACAAGCATTAGAAGTGATCATGGCAAAGAATTTGAAAATATAGGATTTGATGAGTATTGCAATGATCAAGGAATTAGCCATAATTTTTCAGCCCCTTGGACACCACAACAAAATGGTGTAGTTGAGAGAAGAAATAGAACTTTGGAAGAGATGGCTAGGACCATGTTATGTGAAAATAACTTGCCAAAGTACTTTTGGGCTGAAGCTATAAACACATCATGTTATATAATTAATAGAGCTATGATAAGACCCATGCTAAAGAAAACTCTTTATGAGCTCTACAAAGGCAAGAAGCCTAACATTAGTTACTTCCATCCTTTTGGCTGCAAATGCTTTGTTCTAAATAATGGAAAAGATAACTTAGGAAAATTTGATGCCAAGAGTAATGAGGGAATATTTCTAGGATATTCATTGAATTCAAAGGCCTTTAGAATATATAACAAAAGAACATTAGTGGTTGAAGAGTCTATTCATGTTATATTTGATGAATCAAATAATATATCTAAAGATTCAACCATTGATGAAAATGTTGGAATATTTGATGAAGGCTTAGAAGATGACTTTCTAGAAAAGCTTGACTTGAATAAAGAAGATGAAGAAGAAATAGAGGTTTTAGAAAGAGAGCCTAGAGCACCAAGAGAGTTAGGATATGTAAAAGATTGTGAAATAGTAGGAGATCCAACTCTTGGAGTTAGAACTAGATCATCCCTAAGGAATATGTGCCAATACATAGCCTTTGTATCTCAAATTGAACCTAGGAATGTCAATGAAGCCTTAGAAGACAATAATTGGTTCCTAGCAATGCAAGAAGAATTAAATCAATTTGAGAGAAGCAAAGTATGGAAACTAGTTCCTAGGCCTAGTGATCACTCAATAATTGGAACTAAATGGATATTCAAGAACAAGATGGATGAAAATAGTGTGATCGTAAGGAATAAGGCTAGGCTAGTTGCTCAAGGCTATAGACAAGAGGAAGGCATAGACTATGATGAAACATATGCACCGGTAGCTAGATTAGAGGTAATAAGAATGTTACTTGCCTTTGCATGTTATAAAGATTTCAAGTTATATCAAATGGACGTAAAGAGTGCATTCTTGAATGGTTTCATTAATGAAGAAGTCTATGTAGAGCAACCTCCCGGATTTGAAAATAATGAATTTCCTGAACATGTTTTCAAATTATCTAAGGCACTTTATGGGTTAAAACAAGCTCCTAGAGCTTGGTATGAAAGGTTGTCAAAGTTCTTAATAGAAAAAGGGTTCTCAAGAGGAAAGGTAGACACCACATTATTCATAAAAAATAAAAATAAGGACTTACTAGTTGTACAAGTATATGTAGATGATATTATTTTTGGTTCAACTAATGAGTCTTTATGCCAAGAATTTGCTAAGATCATGCAAGGAGAATTTGAGATGAGCATGATGGGAGAACTCACATTCTTCTTGAGACTTCAAGTGAAGCAAACAAAGGATGGAACATTCATCAATCAAGCAAAGTACACCAAGGACTTGCTCAAGAGATTTGGGATGGACAATTGCAAACCTCAAACCACTCCAATGGGCACCAACATCAAGCTTGACAAAGATGAAAGTGGTAAGTGTGTAGACACTAAACTCTATAGGTCTATGATTGGTTCTTTGCTTTATTTAACTGCTAGTAGACCAGATATATTGTTTAGTGTGTGCCTTTGTGCTAGATTTCAATCATCTCCTAGGGAATCACATCTATTGGCAACTAAGAGAATCTTTAGATACCTCAAAGACACTCCCTCACTAGGACTTTGGTACCCCAAGGACTCTACTTTTGCCTTCATGCATTTTCAGATGCTGATTTTGGAGGCTGCAAAATAGATAGGAAAAGTACTTCAGGTACTTGTCAATTCTTAGGAAATAGGTTAATTTCTTGGTTCTCCAAGAAGCAAAACAGTGTAGCTCAGTCCACAACTGAAGCTGAGTATATAGCAGCTGGTAGTTGTAGTGCTCAAGTGTTGTGGATTAAACAACAAATGAGAGATTATGGTATTGACATGAAACAAGTGTCTATTAAATGTGATAATACCAGTGCCATTAATCTGTCTAAGAATCCCATACAACACTCCAGAACCAAGCACATAGAAATTAGACATCACTTTCTTAGAGACCATGTACAAAAAGGGGATATAAGTTTAGAGTACATTGACACTCTACATCAAATAGCTGATATATTCACCAAACCCCTTGATAGAGATAGGTTTTGTATCCTTAGAGGTGAATTAGGACTCATGGATAAGCCTTAAGATTTTTTTTTTTTTTTTGTGTTTCAAAAATCTTGGTTTCAAATTGATTTTAAATGAGTTTTTGCAAAGATTTTCTGGCAAAAAGGATGAGAGATCGATCTCCTTGAGATATAGATCGATCTCTATCCCTCAAACAAGCCTAAATTATCAAGGTTAAGCTAAGCAGATCGATCTTCTAACCATAAGATCGATCTCCTTACGTCTCTGTTTAGAGGCAGATCGATCTGTCCACACGACAGATCGATCTCATCAAGCTTCCGCATTCTTCAGATCGATCTGTGCAAGTAACAGATCGATCTCCTTAAGCCTCTGTTTGCGACCAGATCGATCTGGCCTTACGACAGATCGATCTTTCTTGGCTTTCTGGAAATGACAGATCGATCTGTCGCCTCGACAGATCGATCTCCTGTGTCCTGCAGTATAAAATCTCGCAAAAAATCCCCAATTCTCACAAAACCCAAAATTTCAAATTCTCAAATTCCCTCGCACCATCACCTTCGAATCCTTCTCAGATCGATCTTCGTACGGCCATTCCTGCATCCCAGTGTCGTATTCTGGTATTTTAACCCACATCTCTTACAAATTTCTCAAAAATTTTCTCTGATTTGTGTTGTTATTCATTCTAGGGCAACCCGAGGTACTGTTTCATTGCTTTTCTCTCTGTTGAATTTGTTTAGGCGAATTTAGAATCTAGAATCATGCCTAGGAAGTCAGTAGCAAACAAACTCCCTAGAACCACAGGAGAGGCAGGTTCCTCATCCCAACCCACTCCTTCCGCTTCCATCGCTTCTTTCAATAGGTGTTTTAAAACACCTGCAAAAAGGAAGCGATACGAAGAGTACTTCTCAACCATGCCAATTAAGCATTGGCGGACTATAGATTTTTCTTTCCTCAATCGCATTGATTTTCCATACGTGTCAAAATTTGAGGAATTTGGTTGGATGTCTTTTTTGAAAATAAACACTCCCGTACCTCAAAATCTCGTTCGTGCATTCTTTTCCAATGCCGAACTCAATTACGATCCCATTGATTCCTGTCAAATCCTTGGTTTCACAACGTTTGTCATGGGACGATCAATTGCCGTAACTCCTGAAATTTTAGCCCAAGCCTTCGACATACGTGACGAAGGTTTGACAAACGAAGATGAAGAGGTTCCCTTAGAGTTTGATATTCCCGGGGATAAGGCAAGTGAACTTTCGATGCATCCCCGACTACTCCATCTCATCATCTCGTGGAACCTTCGTCCGTTTGGTACTCGACACTCAACTATTCGGAGGCTAGATAGGTTTTGGATTCATCATATCCATACCACCAGTCAAAAACCCAATCTAGTTCACTTCATCTTCCAAGACTGGTTAAAAATAGTCCGAGGCCAAGCGACAACGATAGTGTTTCCTCAACCGTTGGCATACTTTCTTCAACGCCTCAAGATAGACAGCAGTTGCGAAACCGGAGAACTGCCCTCTCCCAAGAGCGTCCTCAACATCGGGACCCTCCATCACATGGGATACTACAAAGATATCCGAGGCAATTGGACGAAAAAGAGGGATCAGCAACCTGCAGAGGCTATGGAGGAGGACCCCACTGCTGAGCCAGTGCATCCACCTGCCGCACCAGCTCCGGAACCATCGGCTCCGCCCACTGCATCAACATCGTCTCCTGCTGAATTGGAGATGCTCATAACGATGGTGACGGACCTCAGTCAGCAGATTAATGACGGCTTTGCCACTCAGCGGCGTATGATCGAGGCCTTAACCCAACGAGTGGATAGGATTCAAGAGACTCAAGAGGCGACGTTCGATGAGCTCCAAGTAACACGCACGCATGTTGAGAATCTTATGGATCGTGATCCTCCCTCACAATAGGCATTAGGCGCTTAGATTTAGTGTAGTTACAACACTGTTAAGCTACTTGATGTTATCTGTGAAAAAATTTGCTTGAATGAAATTAACTTGATGTTAAGTTAATGAACATGTTGATTTTGAAATGCCATGAATCTTCTCTTTAGTATGTAATTGATATGACAAAAAGGGGGAGAAGAAACATGTGTTGTGGTTGTGTTAAAGGTTTAAAAGAATGAATTAATTGAATGATTTAATTAAGGGGGAGTTAAGATTTAATTGAGGGGGAGTTAAGATTTAATTGAGGGGGAGTTATGATTTAACTGAGGAGGAGTTAAGTTATTAATAAAGTCATAACAAAGTCAAAAGCTCACAAAAAGGGGGAGTTTTGCAAAATCACTAAACATGTTTATTAGATGAGTTTTGTCATATCAAAAAGGGGGAGATTGTTGAGTAATGTATTTTGAAATGACAAAACAAGTTAATACAATAATGTTAAAATGGTATACAAACATGTTTAGAAGATATCAGGATCAGAACTTAGAGTTCTGCTGATGAGAGATCGATCTGGGGTATGAGAGATCGATCTCCTGGGTTTATACTTGATGAGAGATCGATCTCATGATGGAAGAGATCGATCTGGCAAGCCTTAAAACGGTGTAAAGGGTTTAAGGTAAAAAGAGATCGATCTGCCAGGGTTAAGAGATCGATCTCCTCTAAGTCAGAGAACTTAGGAGATCGATCTGGTAAGGAAGAGATCGATCTGCTCAAAGTCAGTGAGCTTAAGAGATCGATCTCGTCTCAAACAGAGAGGATAGGAGATCGATCTGCCTATTCGACAGATCGATCTGCCTCTACCTATTCAAACTAACAGATCGATCTGGTAATGTATGAGATCGATCTCCCTGTGTATTTGTGCTTTGTCATTGCAGGATTTAAAACTAGGAGATCGATCTGGCCAAGATAGGAGATCGATCTGTCTGACCACTGGAGGTTCCCAACGGCTATTTTCTTCAAATCTCAACGGGAAAAACTGCATTTAATGCTCAAACTACCCAACCTTCAGTATATAACCAAGCATTGAAGACAAAGAGAAAAAAGAGACTATTGCTGCACATTCCAAACATTCAATAGCTTTAATTCCATTATTCCTTGTGTCTCTATTGCTCATTTATTGAGAATTGCTGTAAAAGCTTAAGTGCAAATAGATACATTTGTCCTACCTCTTTAAAGCTACTTACTGTATTCAGTCTTACCTTAAAAGAGAAGAGGATTGTTCCTCTGTGAGTGAAAGTTGTAAGAGGCTGAATACTTTTCTGTATTGCCAAAGGTAGTGAGGTTATTCCTTAACCTGTAAAAGGAAATTTGTAAGCTCTATTGAAAGAGAGAAAGAAAGCACTTGACAAGAAGGTCAAGGAGAGAGGACGTAGGCAAGAGTTGGCCGAACCTCTATAAGTGACTGTGTTTGTTTCTCTTCCCTTCTCTCTGCATTAAATTATTATATTGCACTGTTTTATTCATTATCATTTGTGTTTAAACTGTAATTAATTTAAAATCTGCGATAATTGTTAGAAAACCGATTCACCCCCCCTCTCGGTAGAGCCAACATTATCATCGAGTTGAAATGTAGCTTCACAGAGTAATTTTTATTGAGTTTCCACTAAGATTCAAGAAAAAAAAAATTAATAAATAAATTAATTTGACATATGCATTAATTAATAATTGTTTTTTTTTTCCAACAGATACCTTGTATTTTAGATTTCTATTACCTTGTTCTCTACCTTTTTTACTCGGAACATCTTGATTCACATTAAATTTGTCTTGTGAAATTTTCCAATCACATACTTATAATCAAAAGTTAACATCATAATTAGTCAAATTATTCTAAATGTGTAAAATTTAAAAAAAGCATTATATAAAGTTCATATCTATATCAAATATGTTTTATCATCGTAATCTGATTAGATGATATCAAATTTCACAAACTCAAATTATGCATTTCAAATGAATAATTTGACGCATTAGTAGGTGTCACAACTGTAACTATTTTTGCTTAAAAGTAGATCACCCAATCATTTTTAGCAATTCAATAAGTGCCAAATATGTAATGATGAAATGTATTTAAATGTAATCATAGTTGTGAAAGTAAGATAACTGTAATAAAAGAGAAAAAAAATTATTAAAAATATTAGATTAAATTTTATATAATTAAATTTTTTATACATATTTTATATTTATAAAATTAATAAAATTATTTCATATGAAAATACCTTTTCATAAATTAAATTTTATTTTATATCAAATAGTACTTTTGGTATTAAATATTTCTAAATTTATTTTATGATATTTTTTAAAAATAAAACATTGAAAAATAAAAGAAAAAATTGAAAGAATTAAAATACAAAATAATTTAAAAACTTATAAAATCGAAATAAATAAAATAAAAAAAACTGTTAAATTGAATTGAAAAGAATTAATTTATTAAATAATTTAAAAAAATAATAAAAAATATATTGAAATGAGGGCTGAAATCACTATCCTTGCCCCTCCAATGAGTCGCATGAGGGACTGCGAAGATTGACTGCACCGCAGGGTGTGAAAGTTAAATTGCCCATGATCGTATCCATCCGTTGGTGACGTAAGTTATCAACACCTTTTATTTTTTTTTTAATTTTCAGGAACAAAAAATTTCACTGCATTTTTTTTTTTTGTCGATAATTTCCTCGATTTATCAGAAAAATCGATTAGGTGTTTGAATATAGAGTGTAATAAAATACCGATACAAAAATTATTTGAGTTTAATTTAATAAAAAATTAATAATAATTAAATTTTTATATGTATTAATATTCGGTTAGAATATTTATCAATTTATTCGAATTTTTTTAATTTAATATATTTTATTATTTTATTGGAAGAGTACATATTTGCCCTTATTCTATCTAGATTACGACTCTAAATTTTAGAAACCTAGTTTATAGCAAACGCACCTTCCGCCGCATCCTACCCTCCCACTCGCAAAGGACCCAGCCCAGCGGGCAGCGGCTCACTCTGTCACTCGTCCGGTCGTCCTAGCCCTCAGGCAGCAATTCTTTCCTCTTCAAGACCTAAGCCTTAACTCCAGTCCAACTAAAACCAGCGACGCCGCCGCCGCCGCCGCCTTCTCTGGTTCCTTTCATTGCCGTAGAAAATCTCAAAAGGTTAGATGCTCGATTCCTCAGCCTGAAGCTCTAAAGCCTTCCTGCCAATTTTTATTTTTTTCGTTCTATTTTCTCTTTTGATTTTCTATATCCTTGCTGAGCCTTGTGCCTGATTTTATCGTCGTTTTCTTTTTTGCTTGTTTGAGTCTTGGGGTTAGTAGATTGATAAGCAATTCGATTTAGGCTGTGGTTTTAAATAGTTCTAAAGAGTTGAGTAGATGAGATTAGTCCATGCATATTAATGAAATTAAATGCAGCAGAATAAAAGAATACGATAACAAATGTATAATCAAAATTGTAAATATATTAAAAAATTATATATATTGATGTAGGATATAGTTATTATCATTTCATTTTACCATAAATTAATTAATAAAGGTGTTGTTGCTCTAAACAACAATAAAAGGATGTTGATGTGATCTTTTTCACGTGCTTTGAATATTTTGCAAAAACAATAAAAGTTAGAGAGGTGCAGGGATCTGTCCCTGCATGCGCACTCCGATACTTAAATCAAAAAACTGTTTAAACAGAGTTTTTATATATAAAATAGAGATTATGGTTTTTTTTTATCATACCTAGTGTATTTATAGATATTAAGTCGAGCTTCATATTTTTTCAGGGCTTGTGGAAAGTTTGGGTCCAAAACTATAGGATTCGGATCTGAGGCCCAGGCGTGTGTCTGGGCTGCGACAGAGTTATTAGATACTCTGTCGCGGACTCAAAGTAGTTAGATACTCTATCGCGGACTCAGAGTAGTTAGATACTCTGTCGCGGACTCAGAGTCTGCCTTTGTGCGGATGAGTTCAACATGCGGCAGAGGTTCGAAGGCCTCTGCCGCAGTTCTTGCGGCAGGGTTCTGCTGCGACTCACTCTGTCGCAGTGACTCTATCGCCAGCCTGTCTGTCGCATTCATACTCTACCGCAGAGGTCTATCGCCTCTGCTGCTGGACTCAAGAGGCGCAGAGGTCTCTCGCATGCATACTCTGCCGCATGGCTCTGTCGCAGAAAGACTCTCGCATTGTGACTCTATCGCAAGGGATTCTGTCGCATAGTAACTCTATCGCGAAGGACTCCGTCGCCTAGTAACTCTGTCGCCACCATTCTATATCGCCATGTGGCTCATGCCTCTTGGTCGTTGCATCTGACACGTGGCTGTCCTCTATTGGTCAAGGTTTGTATACGTGGATTTTAATGGATATGACCATTATCAATTGCTTCCCACTCTTTGGTAGGAAAATTTTCTGCGAAAGAGTATGACTCGTGTGATTTTTTTTTCGAATATTTTGTTTACTGTTCCAGAGCTGTGCCTATTTACTTCATCTGCGCGTGCGGATCACTGTGCTCGTGCGGATACAGCCGCGCCTATATATAAGCTCTCAGGCGTCGCGGTATTTGTTGAGTTCTCTCGCTTAGGATCACTCTGTCACATACTTCCTCATACTCTATCGTAACTCTGTCGCATGTCTACCGCAACTCTGTCGCGACTCTACCGCAACTCTATCGCGACTTTACGGTACTCTACCGTAACTTTGCCGCGTAATCCATTACTGTTTTGCAACTCTGTCATGTGATCAATACTCTGTCACGCCGTTCCTGTACTGTTTGCCACACTTCTGTCGCAAACACTCTGACGCTATAGTTCAGTGTCTACCTTCGCATTTGCAAGTGCATCTTTGTTCGTTAGGTAAACTCTGTTGTCAATAGTTTTTTCTTTGTGATTTTTCTTAAGTTCCAAAATGGTCGGTCATGGTGTAGAGAAGCATATAGAGCTAGGAGTTAGATCGACTTTGAAGGCAGTTGATATTCAGGATCTTACGTCGAGATTTTCATTGCCCGATGGGTACTCCTATAGACTTTCAAACCCTCAAGAAAACGACATACGTAGTGTGTCCGACGGGGTAGTTATTTTCAGGGCATCCTTAGAATTAGGACTCCGTTTTTCAATATCCGACTTTGGGGCTTCTTTTCTTAGGACGCATAGGATTGCTCTTGGACAACTACATCCTCACGCATGGATGCAATTAATTAGTTTTACCGTGCATTGTCGATTAAGGGGTGTTTCTCCGTCTCTTCCTTTACTTGATAGATTTTTTAGGTTCCGAGGTAGTTCCGGTTTAGTTTCCTGTTCTCTTCAACGGGTGTATAAGCCCGGATTTGAAAACAGGTTATTCGAAAAACCTGCAAATAAGCTTCATGGATTTGAATCGGAGTGGCTTATTGTGGAGACGCTTGGGGGCTTGGATTTTCCTACTCGTTGGGAAACTAGACGTGAAATCCCTAAGGACCCCCGGATTTCTACACTTAGGGAACAGTTATCTTTAGATATTAATAGATTATTAGTTGATAATCCCATTAATCTTGATAGTCTTCTATCAAATAAAAATTTGACGTCTGCTGCTTAGGGTGTGGGTCCCAATCCTATTGTCGGTCCCTTTGTTCCTCCCTCGAATCTTCCATCATCGATTCCTTCTGAGTTGAACCCTGAACTTCTAAGGTCACAAGAGGATATATGAAGCACAAATAGAGATTCTAGCTCTGATAGTGAACCCCTAGCCGATCTGAATGACTGAGAGGGGTTTGGTTCAACTTTTATGGTTCTCCCGGACGATGATATGCTAAATATAGATTCCCTTCAGGAGCATTTTGATTCTCCTGATGGTAACTTTTCACGCTATTTGATTTATTGTTTGTTGGTTTTGTCCACGTTTTTGACAATTTACTCTGTTCTTTTGTAGAGATGAGCCATATTAGGCGTTCTTTGGCGCGTCAAAGGTTGGAGGGAGGTTCGTCTAGTGACCCTACTAGAAAGAGGCCTCGCTTGACTGATTTTGTTCCCAGTGAGGCACCAGTTCCACCTCAATTGCCCCGAGCTCGGACCCCGCCTCCTCCTAGACAAGAGATGCCTCCTCCTTCAGAACAAAGGGATCCTTCTCGGGATAGAGGGAAGGCTCCTTCCTCTTCAAGGAGGGCTTTCGATTCTTCTGGACGGTCTCGATCTGAAGAGCGTGCTGAGTGCAATATAATTTCGTTTCAACGAAAGAATCGGAGGCACTTGTACACTGAGCCGTTAATGGGTATTAGGCCAATTCTCCCCAGGATAGGTCCCGTTGACGAGAGATCCTATCCCGTATATGGTGGTTTCATCATGAGGGGGTCTGAGTTCCTGGTATACCCAGGAGTACGTGACAATGATACCTTGGATTCTCCCGGGGTGGCATCTCGACTGAGTTGGGCCACTATTCTCCCGAGGGACGAAGCTCGAATATTCAAAAATTATCTAGAGGGGGAAGACTTAGCTGATGTGGAAGCGCTGAGGGTAATCTTCATATTCTATTTTCGTTTAATTTCTTTTTGCTCTTCTTTGAGTTTGACTTTTTGTGTTTCTTTTCAGCTTGCTCAGAGGACCGTGGCCAACAATGCTCAACACCGAGCCTATCGGGAGCGAGCTGACCAAGAGATCCGGGAGTTGAAGGACAAAGTCATGGAGCTGTCGAATACTGTCAACAACTTATCCGGGCTCCCAGACGTGGTGCGAAACTTAGAAGATCAGCTCTCGAAAGCGCGTCAAGATTTGAGTCAGGCCAAGGGGGATCTTACTGTCGAGACGGCTAGGTCTAACAAACTCAATGAAGATCTTCAACAGGCCCAAGCCGAACTGAACAGTATGCAGTCTAAATATGGGTCCTTAATGGATCGCAATCAGGAGCTGGAACAATATGTCGCCGAACTAGAAAGTCGAGCCACTCCCTCTCTAAATCAAGCGGAGATTGATAGCATCAGGGCGGAAGCCGTGAAGGAGTATCGTCTTTCTAGGGATTGCTTGAGGCGAAAAGAGGATTTTTCGAACCCCTATGTAAAATATGGTTTTTACCTTGCTAGATCCTGGTTGGAGAAGCATAGGGTAGGCGAAGAATTCCTTGAGCTTCAATATACGCGCGAAGCGATGCTATTTAAGGCTCCTGATTGGACTAAGTATGAACCGGGGGCTGAACCCCCTGATGAGCTTTTTAAGAGGACTGCGCAAGATGATCTCGCAAACCTGACTGGTCCTTGGGAGCCTGTGAGCCTGGACAATGCTCCCAAACCTATTGGTGCCCTCAATGACTTGGATGGAGAAGATGGTCAGCAGTCTTTAGAATGCGAGGGTCCGTCGGCGCTTGATCCCAAGCCTCTATCCCATGCAGACTGAATTATTTTTCGTTTTTCTTTTTGAACATTTTGTTGTTTTGTTGTTGAACTTATTCATGCTTGTAAAGATTTTTTTTGAATGAATAAAGTTAAAGTTTATCTGTTCATGCTTCGTATTGCTTTTTTAGTTAATCTTTCGCTATTTATCGCTTATCTGTTTATTTGTTTTACTCGTATATTTGTTTATTCGTATATGCTCCCAAATTCTTGATAAAAAAATATACTTTCAGAAAGAATTAGATATGTAAACATACATTTTTCTGAGGCCTAACCACCGTGACGCGAGTGCGTCTTCAGTTCTTACAGTCAATATGTTTCCATTGCCTAGCCATGAGCCACAGTGACATTATTGCGCCTCAAGCTCTTACGGCTCGTCTGATTTTTTACGTCTGGCCACAGTGACGCTATTGCGTCTCAGGCTCTTACGACTCGTCTGATTTTTTACGCCTGACCACAGTGACGCTATTACGCCTCAGGCTCTTACGGTTCGTCTGATTTTTTACGCCTGGCCACAATGACGCTATTGCGACTCAGGCTCTTACGGCTCGTCTGATTTTTTACGCCTGGCTACAGTGACGCTATTGCGACTCAAGCTCTTACTGCTCGTCTGATTTTTTACGTCTGGCCACAGTGACGCTATTGCGCCTCAAGCTCTTACGGCTCGTCTGATTTTTTATGCCTTGCCACAGTGACACTATTACGCCTCAGGTTTTTACGGCTCGTCTGATTTTTTACGCTTGACCACAGTGACGCTATTACGACTCAGGCTCTTACGGCTCGTCTGATTTCTTACGCCTGGCCACAGTGACGCTATTGCGCGTCAGGCTCTTATGGCTTGTCTGATTTTTTACGTCTGGCCACATGACGCTATTGCTCCTCAGGCTCTTACGGCTCGTCTGATTTTTTACGCCTGGTCACAGTGACGCTATTGCGCCTCAGGCTCTTACGGCTCATCTGATTTTTTTCGCCTGGCCACAGGAAGCTATTGCGCCTCAGGCTCTTACGGCTCGTCTGATTTTTTTCGCCTGGCCACAGTGACGCTATTACGCGTCAGGCTCTTACGGCTCGTCTGATTTTTTACGCCTGGCCACAGTGATGTTATTGCGACTCAGGCTCTTACGGCTCGTCTGATTTTTTACGTCTGACCACAGTGACGCTATTACGTCTCTGGCTCTTACGGCTCGTCTATCTCCTGTCACAAGATTTAGATTTATAAAAATTGAAGATAAAATAGAAGAACAATCTGCATAATGATCAGATAATGGTATCTTGTGACAGTGTAAACAAACAACAATACGAGAATATAAGGTTCGAGAAAGAAAGCATAATGATTAATTCAAATACAATTTCAAATGATTTGAATTCCATGTTTTCCCTATTTTCTTCCCTTGCAGAGTTTCCAGGATGTAGGTGTTGGGCCTAATCTTTCGTTTGATTCTGTATGGACCTTTCCAATTGGCTCTGAATTTTTCGTTTTCCCTCAAGGCATTCGTGATATGTGACTTTCTAAGCACCAAATCTCCCTTGAACATCGGTATATCTTTCACCAGACTGTTGTAGTAGTTGACCACCCTCTGATGATAGGATGCCAACCGGATAGCTGCAGCCTCTCTATGCTCATCAAGCAAGTCTAGGTTGTCCCTTAGTCCCTGTGAATTCTTTTCTTCCACTAAAGGCACTACCCTGGATGACAGTGCTCCAATTTTCACGGGAATCAATGCTTCAGTGCCGTATACAAGGCTAAACGGCGTTTACCCAGTCGATACTCGCCTAGTGGTACGATATGCCCATAAGACACTAGGCAACTCGTCCACCTATGCTCCCTTAGCTTTGTCCAATCTGGTCTTCAACCCATGAAGGATAGTTCGATTACTGACTTTGGCCTATCCATTAGCTTGAGGATATGATACAGAAGAAATCCTTAGCTGAATGTCAAGGCGCTTACAGAATTCACGGAAAGCGTCACAATCAAACTGCTTTCCGTGATCAACATTTAAGATACGTGGGATCCTGAACCGGCAGATAATATCTTTTCACACCATCGCTTCCACTTTCTTCTCTGTGATTGTAGCTAAAGGCTCTGCTTCAATCCACTTTGTAAAGTAATCGGTGGCAACCAATAAAAACTTTTTTTGACCCGTAGCTAATGGGAAGGGCTCTAGAATGTCCAATCCCCATTGTGCAAAAGGAGTTAGTTGTACCATACTCTGGAAGGGAGTCACTGGAGCCGTTGTTATTGGTGCAAATCTTTGGCACTTGTCACACCTGTGGGCTTTGTCCATCGCATCTTTTTTTAGTGTCGGCCAATAGAATCCCGATCGTAATATCTTAGCAGCAAGGGCTCTAGCTCCCAAATGCTCACCACAAATTCCTTCGTGTACCTCAGTTAGGACATAATTTGCTTGCTTTGGCCTCATGCACTTTAACAAAGGCGACGAATACCCCCTTTTATACAGTTCCTCGTTTATTAGTGTGAACTTTGCCCCTTGTATCCTTAAGCAACGAGCCTCGTCCTTATCTTGCGGGAGTGTACCTTCAGTGAGATACTGTTTGAATGGGGATCTCCAATCGTCCCCCACTTCAATGTCACACACTTTGACCTCTTCAATACTAGGCCGCTCGAGTTGTCACACCCCACTTTGGGAACCCTTCTATCCATACATTCTCTACACGGTTGGGCTGTGAGAAGATGCAATTACTAAAATTCATTCATTTACAGCAGAAGATTTAAATCTTTAATTCACACTCTCAGGTATGTGTGTAGATATACAAAATTAATTGTATAAATACCATGTGCTTACATATCATCCCCATAATGCTGTTTACAATTCCAAGATATAACTGTGCGATATGATAAATTAGATACAAAATACTCGTGTATACAAATCTTATACCTTTACGGAATTGTGGGAGCTGTTCAACACAAAAGACCTAGAGACCACCGCTCTCTTACTTCTCAGTACCTGAAGGGGGAAAATAGTGGGATGAGCAAACCACAGCTCAGTAAGGAAATGTATGCTAGCAGGTAGATATCTTACTACCTACATAGCCCATGCATGTATAAATCAAACCCATGTTTTCAGTACAAATGGAAATACCATACAAAAAATGCATTTAAACATGAGACAGGCATGGAATTTTCGACAATCAAATATCCACGACATATGGCCATAGTCAGTGATCCCGAGCCTCACTGATCAGGTGTGCACAGGGCATCACTTCGCCTGAAGGGGAATGGGTCAGTCCTGCCCTCCGGCTCATCTCAATCAACCACATCTCCTCGTATACTCACGGTAAGAATACGCCGTGTGTCATCTACGCGATACTCGTACTCACGTGCACCCAGCACGGTACATAGTATACCAACAGATAACTACACTGTTCTACGTACGACCGTGGACCCAAGTCCATACTCCAACTCCGATGGACTTTTCATCTTAAACCATGTCTCATATACCAGGCGAGCAAGCAGCGTGACACACAGTCATCGCAAGGATCCAGCGCGGTACGATCTATCGTTAAGGCTCAGCCCGTTCAAATGGCCGTCGGCTGGTATCTCCTTGGGTCCCAGACCCTCAGGTTTACCTCAACTCAATAAAACAGGTGCGAGCAAAGTTCCCGCACTTTCTCAAAACCCTCGCGCGAGTTAAAACTCCAGCACGGTACATCAAAGGCATTAAAACGGGTGTGAGCTAACGCTTCAACACCAAATCTCATCTCAAAACTGATAGATGGCTATTTTCTCTTTTTAAAACTCAAAACATGTTTATTCATACAACATGCCTCTTCATGCTAAAACATGTAAAATTAGCCAACCTATCATCAACATTTCTCAATCATCAAGATTAATGTAAATTAGAGAAAAACATTAAAAATATGCATATCATGCTATTTCCTTACCCTATCCCATTTCTCAATACATATATACATCATAGTACTTTTCATGCTTCCATATCATTTCATAGAATTATAATATCATACTAGTTCTAGCAATATATCTACGAAATTGCTGTAAAATACACACGAACATCTCTATAGCTAACACACAGTCCCTTACCTCACTTTATTTGTGTGCAACTATCTTCCTCTATGCTTCTCGCATTCTCATCTCGACTTGCTCCGGCGTATCATCCGAAACTGAAATTCATCCATCAAACACTTGAGTTAACGTTTCTAACTCTTATTCAACTAAGCATTTATCCAATGCCTTAAATACACATTTTACCCCTTATGGTAAATCTCACAATTTTATCTCAATATCAACATGCTCAAACCATGCCCACAACATAATCATCCTCTCAAGATATATCATTCATCATTAACACTTCTACATTCCACTTTCTCACACTAGACCATTTCTAAGTTATATTCATTTCATGCCATTCTAGGTAGTTCTACCCACAAGGTGCACATCCAATTAACTTCATAATCATTAACTAGACCAATGTACTTGGATTTGTGCACTAGAACTTATCTCATTGGATTTTCTCTTTGCTCTAATTAGAAATGCCCTTTATTCCTTCAATCCGACGGGGAAATGACCTCTAGACTATGTTGTTCTTCTTTTAGACGTGAACGACTTTGTCTCTAATAGCTTTTCCTCAAATCTTACTGAAAATGGCTGGATTTAGGAGTGAGAAAGCTAGGTTTTTTGAGTTGAAGTGGAAAGAAATGGTTTATCCCGAAAATCTGCAGATCCAACTGCTCCTATTTATAGTTTTAACTTGATGAGATCGATCTTCCTTGGGTGGAGATCGATCTGGTCCTCTAAAAGTTTTCTCTTTTCTAAGACATTTTAAAAGCAGGAGATCGATCTGTCGAGGCTTGAGATCGATCTGCTGTCAAACAGAAGCTTAAGGAGATCGATCTGGTCTTAGGGGAGATCGATCTGCTTCCAACCCGAGAGCTAAGGAGATCGATCTGATTCCTTTGGAGATCGATCTGCTCCATTCCATTACTCACATAAGAGCATTCTGCCTCTTCCAGATCGATCTCTCATCCTATGAGATCGATCTGGCCTTCACATTTCTAGATCTCCTGCAGTTTTTCTGCAACAACTCCCTTCAAAACTTCCTCAATTTACCTTCATAGTCCTTTCCTCATTCATCCCTCATTGAGACTTAAAAATGTCATCCAATCACACTTAGTATGTATTAAAACTTGTGAAAAAATCTTTGTATAACCAAATATACACGATATTACCCGAATGGAAATATACACTTATGTAAATCTTTCCTTCCATTTTACCACACTACTCTTATTCCATTTCAATCACATTCTTCTCGTATTTAAGTTCATTTCTTCATACTTATTCATAACGCAACTTGTACGTACGATCACGACTCTTATTACAAGTGCGTACCTAATCTTATGAACTTACATTGCATATACTTTGTATTACGAATGTATTATCATACTCATGATTTCATTTACATTTCTATGTACCTATATACAACTGTACATATACGGGGTCTCACACGAGTCTCTTCACCTTTACTATTCTTCCTCCGGTCTCATTGGAGGAGGATAATTTGGACAATGAATTTGCATGTGTGTTTTCAGACCGATTAATTTGTATTAGCTAGAAGTTTTCGAAAGTTCGAGCCAGAGATTGGACTTTCTTTAGATAAGGGACCAGCATCGGCTCTCGAATCTCATACTGCAACTGAACTGGTTTACCACTAATTGAGAATTACTATGCGCCACCAGGTGGTGAACTTGTAACCTCTCTGCCAGCTTTATTCCAGCAACCAGAGCCTCATACTCTGCAATATTGTTCAAACTAGGGAACCCAAACCATAAAGAGTATTCTAAGGATTTCCCTTCCGGCGACACTAAGACTATACCTGCCCCACTTCCATTCGCACTTGATGCTCCGTAAACATACAGTAGCCACGGTTGAGTTTCCTTTCCACTATTGTTGCTCGGGCTAGTACATTCCATTATAAAGTCTGCTAAAGCTTGGCCTTTGATAGCCTGCCTAGGTTGGAATGTGATATCATACTCTCCAAGTTCCACTGCCCATTTCACTAGTCTCCCTGAATGTTCAGGCTTCTGAAGGATTTGCCTTAACGGTTGATCTGTCAAGACAGTGATGGAGTGTGCTTGAAAATAAGGGAGCAACTTACGAGAGGCCATCACAAGGGCCAATGCTAGCTTTTAGACTAGCGGATAACGGGTCTCTGGGTCCAATAGTACCTTACTCACATAGTAGATGAGACGGTACACTATTTCATCTTTCTTCAGTAGTACTGCACTGACGGCGAATTCACCGACTCTCAAGTACATATATAACTCTTCCCCTTTCAAAGGTCTTGTCAATAAAGGTAACTGCTTCAGGTATTCCTTTAAGCCTTCAAAAACTTTTTGACAATCATTTGTCTATTCAAAATTCTTTCCTCCCCGTAGAGTTTTGAAGAATGGCAAGCTCTTTTCTGCAGACTTTGACAAAAAGCGGTTTAGAGCTGTTATTTGACCTGTCAACCTTTGGATTTCTCTCATTATGGTTGGTGGCTTCATGTCTATAATTGCCTGTACCTTTTCAAGATTTGCCTCAATACCTCTGTCAGTGATCATGAATCCTAAGAACTTCTCTGATCTCACTCCGAATGAGCATTTGCTGGGATTTAGCTTCATACTGAATTTCCTTAACACGTCGAACACCTTGGACATCTGATGAGCGTGAGACTAGCCTGCTCTGCTCTTGATAATCATATCGTCCACATAGGCTTTATAGTATTTCCCAGAAGATCTTTGAACACTTTATTCACCATTCGCTGATATGTGGCTCCAGCGTTCTTTAAACCGAATGACATTACCTGATAACAGTATGTTCCATCGTCGGTTATAAAAGAAGTCTTCTCTTCATTTCTGGGTGGAGCATAATTTGATGATATCCGGAGAAAGCATCCAAAAAACTGAGGAGTTCGTATCCGGACGTTTCATCCACAAGCCTATCAATTCGGGGCAAAGGGTACGAATCTTTAGGGCAAGCTTTATTCAAGTCAATGAAATCCACATACATTCGCCATTTTCTATTGGATTTCTTCACCATTACTACATTGGTTAGCCACTCAGGGTAGTAGACCTCTCTAATAAACCCGGCTTCTAAAAGTTTATTGATTTCTTCAGTGATCGCCTTCTGTCTTTTCGGGGTAAAATTTCTCTTCTTCTGCTTGACAGGCCTATGCCCAGGTGAGACATTAAGCTCATGACAAATCACTTCAGGATTAATCCCGGGCATATCAGTCGGGGTCCAAGCAAAGACATCCGAGTTTCTCTGTAGGCATTCAGCTATCTCCCTTCATGCTTGTTCATTCAGCTGAGTCCCTATGAATGTCTTCTTCTTTTCATCCCCTTTGACTAGCTCAATGGCTTCCGTTTTCTCCACAGGTTGAGGCTTAGGAGGGTCATCTATGCACAAAGTCTCCTTTCTCTGTACTCCTTTGCTGGCAGTAGAAGCGATATAATAAGTACGAGCTCTCTTTTGATCTCCTCGTACTTGCCCAATTCCGTTGGGAGTAGGGAACTCCATTAATAAGTAACAAGAGGATATCACCGCCCTCATATCATTTAATACAGGCCTCCCTAGGATCATGTTGTAAGCAGCTGAGGTTGACCTCACAACCATGAATAATACCTGTCGTGTCACATCCTTTGGACTTTCCCCTAGAGTCACAGGCAACTCTATAGACCCGGCTATCTTCACCTTTTCACCCGTAAATTCGTACAATGGTGTCATAATAGGTCTTAATCTATCTTCGGATACGTTCATTTTCTCGAAGCAATTTCAATAGATTAAGTTCATCGAACTTTCATTATCGACTAGGATTCTGCTCACCGGATGTTTCGCCACCACTGCGGATATTACTATGGGATCATCATGAGGCACGACAATATCACTTTTGTCTGTCGGAGTGAACACAATGGGTTCTTCATCTGCCTTCTCCTCCATCACAGCATGAACCTGATATGCTTGTCTTGCGTAATTTTTACAAGAAGCAGAGGAGCTTCCTACCATCGATTCTCCTCCTGCTATAACATTTATTGCCGTGGTAAGTTCGTTATCCGGCTGATTACCTCGAGGGATAGGCCTAGCTGCTTCATTCCTTAGCCTATTTCTTTCGTTCTCATTATTTTGCATATTCCGCGGATAATCATTCCTTCGATCTCGCGGAGGATAACGGGGTCTTTCACTTCTCCACAGGAAGCGGTTAATTTTTTTCTCTCTAGCTAACCTCTCTAGTTGATCCATCAGATCTCTGCATCTTTCAGTGGGGTGACCATGAGCGGCATGAAATTCACAATAGGCGTCAGGGTTTCGCCCCATATCTCCAATCTTCTTTTTAGGGAATTCCAACAGTCCCGTCCCCTCAATAGCTACAAGTATTGCGGTGCGAGACTCATTCAATCTGGTATAACCTTCATACCTGAGTCTAGGAGCCTTGTCTAATCTGACAGGTCTTTGGGAGCTTCTTTCAGGTACATCTCTCTCTCTTTTTCTTTTTTCCCTTGCCTCTCAGGATTGTACCATCTTCATTACTTCCTCTTGAGCAACGTATTTATTTGCTCTAGCAAATAAATCAGAAAGGGTCGTTGGCTGATCAAGAGAGAGGGATTCTTGCAGCTTTTCGAATTTCGTCCTCTGTAGCATTGCAGCCATGGCTACTCCTACTGGTAGATCCTTCACCTCTAAGGTTGCATCTCGAAAACGATCTACATAATTCTTCAATGGCTCTTTATTCCCTTGTTTAAGGGTCAACAGATAAGTAGCGTCTTTCTTCCTTTGGTTATTGATCATGAAGGCTCTCAAAAATTCACTTCGTAACTGATCGAAGGATGAGATAGAACCTTCACTTAACCCGTTAAACCATTTTAGCGCATGCCCCGATAGTGTAAGCGAGAAGGCTCTGTACATGATTTCATCTTCCCATCCATGGAGCAGCATGAGGGACTCATAACTCTATATATGATCGTATGGGTCTGCTTTGCCAGTGTAAGTGACCATAGAAGGCATCTTAAACTTCTTTGGTAAGGGTTTGTCCATAATCTCTGCACTGAAAGGAACTCTCCTTCTCTGACTATCATCGGGAGACACTAGCTTCTTCTTTTCTAAAATCCTTTCGACAACCTTCTCAACATTTTTCGACCCTCGAGTCGAGTACGGTCCCCTCTCTTCGGGACTAGAAGAGTCTGAGTGGTAAGCACTCATTCCTCCTCTGTTCTGAAGACTTTGCACATGGTCGGCTCCCTGGCTAAATATCTCCTCCTCGTTTTTCCTACCTCTAGGGGTCTGCCCTGTATCCTTTCTTCCAACACCTCCCATTCCGTAATTCGACCTGGTACCCTCGAAATAGTCTCGGGGGTCATGACTATTCTATCTCCGTCGCTCCCTAGACCTGTGATCTTTAAAGTCATGCTCCAATTTCGCTGCAGAAGTCCTGTGCCCTGCGGGAGAGTTTTGTCGCCTATACTCTGCGGGGGAACTCTGCCGCCTGTGTTCTGCGGGAGAGTTCTGTCGCCTATACTCTACGGGGGAGCTCTGTCGCCTATACTCTGCGGGGGAGCTCTGTCGCCTGTGCTCTGCAGGGGAGCTCTGTCGCCTGTGCTCTGCGGGAGAGTTCTGCTCAGTTGGGTTCGCGACAGTGTTCATTCGCCTCAGACCTTCGGCAGGGTTCACTTCTCGCAACCCTGCCCCAGTGCGCCTCCTTGGACCCGTGGCAGGGTTGTTCTCCAGACCCGCGGTAGAGTTCAGAATCAGGCCAGCGGTAGTATTCTGTCCCCAATCTCCTTATCCAGTATTCACCATGGTAGAGAGTTGACCTCTCTCGTAAGTTTGGCTCGGGATGTTCTCCTCTACCATCTGTTGCACTTCTGGAGGTAAGCTAAATTGCGGCAGGGCATTTTTGAAGAAATTCACCATAGCCCTCAACGCTGTCGTGGTCTCCTCATTCTGACGCTTCAAAGCCTCAAATTCATCAAGGAAAACAGAGGCAACTCTGCAGCCCTCTTCATTCTGTTCTTGTCCTCGCTCTGGTCTGACAAGAGGACTCACAGAATTCTCTTCTCCCAGATTTGCTGCTGCTGTGGAGCGTGTTTTCACCATTTTGATAGAGAATCTGACTTTTCGTTCTGATTTCCACAGACAGCACCAATTGTTGTTGCTCTAAACAACAATGAAATGATGCTGATGTGATCTTCTCCACGTGTCTTGAATATTCTGCAAAAACAGTAAAAGTTAGAGAGGTGCAGGGATCTGTCCCTGCACGCGCACTCCGATGCTTAAGTCAGAAAACTGTTTAAGCAGAGTTTTTGTATGTAAAATAGAGATTATGGTTTTTTTGATCATACATGGTGTATTTATAGATATTAAGTCGGGCTTCATATTTTTTCAGGGCTTGTGGAAAGTTTGGGCCTAAAACTATAGGATTCGGATCTGAGGCCCAGGCGCGTGTTTGGGCTGCGACAGAGTTATTAGATACTCTGTCGCAGACTCAGAGTAGTTAGATACTCTGTCGCAGACTCAGAGTCTGCCTCTGTGTGGATGAGTTCAACATGCGACAGAGGTTCGAATGCCTCTGCCGCAGTGCTTGCAGCAGAGTTCTGCTGCGACTCACTCTGTCGCAGTGACTCTACTGTCAGCCTGTCTGTCGCATTCATACTCTACCGCAGAGGTCTATCACCTCTGCTGCTAGACTCAAGAGGCGCAGAGGTCTCTCGCGTGCATACTCTGCCACATGGCTCTGTCGCCGAAAGACTCTCTCGCATTGTGACTCTATCGTAGGGGACTTTGCCGCATAGTAACTCTATCACGAAGGACTCCGTCGCTTAGTAACTCTGTCGCCACCATTCTATATCTGCCACGTGGCTCATGCCTCTTAGCGGTTGCATCTGACACGTGGCTGTCATCTGTTGGTCAAGATTTGTATACGTGGATTTTAATGGATATGACCATTATCAAAACGTTTAAAACATTCATTATGAAATATATAAACAAATTATGTTTTGTCAATAAAGTATAAGAGAATTTGTGCTGAAAGAATAATGAATAAAATTGTTTAGTATAGTAATCAATGATATACCAAGATGAAAGCTCTAAAGTGTAAATAGAATCTAAGATATATTGAGCTAGATAATTAAGATTAGGTGAACTCGAAAATTATGCACTGTTTAGAATTTTCAACAAAGATAGCTAATTAGGACTTTGGGTAATTAAAATATGATTAGCATGATCGGCCTACCCTTTGCCGGTTTGGTCAAGGACATTAAGTTCATGGTGATGTGTTAATGAGCAGGTTAACCCCATCTTAAAAAAGTAAAATCTCCGGAAGATAAGATATCGAATTAAAAGTTGTTTTCTTCTATGTTGCTTCTCTGTATGTTATTACAAATGTTGTGGGTTGAGCATAGCCAATATAAAAGTTGAGTTTGCTTTGCCCTGTCTGTATCTGTTTAACAGTAAGACAAAGAGAGATAGAGACAGAGAAGCAATACATTGAAGAAGTTTCATTCCACAATTCAATCTCTACAACTCTAAAAATTTATTCCCTCCACTCCAAGTTAAGCATATAATTATCCTATGATCAGAAGATTAACAATCTATCTTCTTTAATATTTGAAAATATACAATTAAAAGTATTTTTCTTTGAAAAAAAGAAAATAAAAATAGTTTAGATGATATTAATAAAACTCTATCAAATTAACAAATAACAAAGAACTAGTCAGGAGTCTTACAAGCACAGATCAACAAAGAGAACTCAGCCCTTTCTCTCTTCTGTTCCTACTGCTGCTTTTTTCCTCCAACCAAAGCCTGTTATCTTCTAACGCACTCCTGGTATTTAAATTAGAAGGGCTGCTTACATATTTAATTTTAGGTTCTTTAATTTTGTTAAGACTTTGATTATTATATAAGGTTATTATTCTTCTTGTTGTTGTATTGTTATTATTATTATTTTAAAAAATATTATATTTTATTAAATTTAATTGATTCAAAATATTTGTATGTTTAAAAAATAATTTTGAGTGTGAGTTTGAGCATGAGAATCGAACTTGAGTTCGAGAATGAGAATTGAGTAAGATAAACGAACCTAATTGAGTGAGTTCGAATAATTTGATTTTATCTCAAATCGAACTTAACTTCAAAGATTAAGACTCGATCAAACTCGAACTGAATGTCGAGTAACGAACTTTAAAGTAGAATTAGAGCTCAAACTCTCTATTATATCGATTCGATTCGATTACATCACTATTTAGTTGTTGGGGTATATTGATTGTTTCTGCCAGTTTTGGATTTCACATTTGCCCAATCGAATCAATCAATTAAAGTAATTATTATTTAATTTTTTAAAGAATTAAATTTACTTGTTTGGAGTTTTTAATTATTCAATTCTTATTCTTCTTGTTCTTCTCCCTATTCAAAACGAGAAACCCTACCCTTTGCGTCCACCGACTCTGACAGCCTTCTGATTTATGCCCTTCTTCTCTCAACATTCAACTGTTTGAGCTGAGTCTAGCCCTCATTCAGACCCCTCTGAACCCTCTCTCACTCAACTCCTTGGTCCTGCTATCTTCAGACCTCTTGAATCTCAACTCTCGAGTCCTCTCTCAGCCTCACCAAAGTCAAAGCTAATTTTTCATTTTCACCTTTCATTGTTTTGCATTTGCAGAAAATTTGAGTTGCGTTAGTATTGAGTCAGGATGTTGATGTATTGGGTAGATGATATGGGTTAGTGAACCAAATGGGTATTGGGTTCTATTTTGTTATTATTGGTTGATTGTTGATTGTTGATTGGGGTTATTTATTCATTCATTCATTTATTTATCTTTTAGGCACAAAATAGGTGTTGATAGCTTTTGCCCTTAAGTTGTTTGTGGTAATTCCTTAGTATAATATTGTGATTGGGTTCAAATAAAGATTAGTATAGTATTGTTAAGGAAGTTTCAAAGGTAATTAATGTTAGAAGCTTTTAATGAATGGTTGCTGCAATGCTTTCTCTGGCTCTTTAATTTTCGTGATTGTCTTTAGAAGAAATGTGCAATTCTTCAAATTGTTTCTTGCTTGCAAATGCTTCCTTTTCTGATCGTCAATTTACTATAATCTGATATGCAACATATCATAAGTTTCTTGTTGCTAGAATTCTTTGGAGTTTTTCCGCTTTAGTGTTCTTTGGGTTGTAAGTTTGTTAATTTGTTGTCTGGTTTGTATATTTTCTTTTGTTGGTTTTGTTAGGATGCTTTTGATGCACAAAAACAGTTCCAGAAATTTAAAATCGAATTTCTCTTGAGAACAGATTGAACCGATCTAATCAGATTTGTTTGATTATGGTCAATATTCACTCCTCTTTTAATTGGTGATTAAATTGATTCTTCATGAAACCAAACCAAGATAACTAATTTGCTCACCCTTTATGTAGTGACCTTTTTCTTCCTGGCGAAACTTTTTTTCCTTATTATTTAAACTCATTTATACAGGAAAAAAAATATCAAAGAAATTTCGAGGTCTCTTGTAAAACCCCCAAATCTTTTCCTCTAGGGTTTTTGATACACTTGAAAAATCCCAACTCAGCTAGCAGCAGCAACAACAATGGCGGAATCAATTTGCAGAGCACTAAGAGACGGAGCCCTAGAAGGAGAACATGCACCTGCTCTCACCATCAAGGACTATATTGCTTCTCCCTTTGGCTTTGACGTGTTTAGTCACGTGCTCTTCCAGCTCTCCTCTTTCATTGTTGCCGGAAAATCACAGTCACGGTTCGT
Source organism: Firmiana major (assembly GCA_033439115.1). Lineage (NCBI taxonomy): Eukaryota > Viridiplantae > Streptophyta > Magnoliopsida > Malvales > Malvaceae > Firmiana > Firmiana major. The sequence continues at coordinate 11,529,045 of CM065911.1, forward strand.
TTTCCTTTTTTTTTGAGAATAAAGGACACCATTTATTTAGTTCTATTTAACTTTTTTTGGAGTAACTTTTTTTCTTGGTTGCAGAGGCCTTGTTGTCGTTTCTTTTTCCCGGAGCCCGTCGTTTTATTTTGAGTTGTTGAAAAGAAAAGGAATCGACGCTATTTCTTTAGAGAAACAGTAAGTAAATTCCCCTTCCCCTTTTGTTTCTAAACCGAGAAATAAAAATTAATTAATGCCGTGATAAATTGAAATTTTCAATAATTTTACTTTTTTTAAGTTGATTTTTGTGATGACATTTCAGGATTCAGATTTTGGATTGTTATAGTGATCCTCTTGGTTGGAAGGATCGGTTAACAGAGACTAGAAACTTCACAGTTATTTCTTGTCAAGCTTCGATTTCAAATATTGCTAATGTTTTTAAGGATGTGAAACATATGGATAAGTTGTACAATTCAATTATTGAACTTGGAAGAGGTAATGTTTTTCTCAGCTTTTTCAAGTGTGAAAGAACAGCTTTTCTTTTATCCCATAGTTTATAGTAAAAGATAATTACAGTTTTTGATGAGCATTTTGGATCGTTGCTTGTATTTTTTTGATAGGATTGGTTGGTGGTGGAAAAATCCGGTTTTCTGTTGCCATAGACTCGGTAATCCTCTTTATCGTGCTTGTTAATGTTTGATTGAGTGAGATTTAAACTTTTTTATTATTAATAGAACGTGCAATTTAGGGAACAGTTGAAATGCTTTAAGACAATGTTCGAATGAGTATATTGGCAATGTGTGGTTAGTATTTCTTTCGAAATCTTTTTGTTGGATATCTAGCTAGGTAATTTTGTCTAAACTTGCAAGGGCGTACAATCTGTAAATTTGGAGTTTAATGTGAATTTTGCTTGATATGCTATTATGATTTGGTGCAACGATAAAGATTGTTATGAACCAAAAAAGGTTGCTTCTTTGTGACCTGGAGGTCAGAAGTTCCAGCGGAAACAGCCTCTTTGTTTATGCAGAGGGAAGGCTACGTAAATATGATCCTCTCCAAACCCCACAATGTGGGTGTTTTGTACACTGGGTTGCCTTTTTTTTTATGCAATTATGATTTAATGCATGGAAACTTCCATTGAGTGCCAATAAGTGCAAAGAACAAGAAATTTCTTTAATTTTCTATGTGAGGAGTACTATATCTTGTGGAGAAGGTGCAAGGAGATTTCCTCTTTATTCTCTAACAGCAAAGTACAGAAAATATTATGAGGGATAGGTACAATCTGAGAAAAGAATGTCTCTGACAGAATAGAATGTTTGTATGCTCAAAATGAAGAGCTTTATGGTATTCATAGACACTTTATTTTCTTTATCTAAACACTACACTGAAATGATTAGATATAGATTTTTTTGTTTTTGGTTTTGTTTTGTTTTTTGTAGAATGCTTCTGTAATTTTGCCAGTTAATGCTTTCCTCTACATCGCCAGAGGGGAAAAGTACTTTGTTTTTCCACATTTTACAATCAGTGCATGCAAGGTTCACTTGTTGAATCCTTGCCATCTTTTGCTTGATGCGCATTGGCTCTGTTCTTTGGTGCATTGAATTTTGAGTTACAGCTAGTATGGATAGAATAGCCCTAAGCTAAAAAATAGAAAAAGCTTGGGATCAGCTAACTAGTTTTGGTGTTGCACTAGAATGAGATAAAGAGCTAATATCCCATTATTTTATGCGTAGAACTAAATGAAAATAGAATGGTTGTGACATAAGCAGGAAAAATAGCGAAGTCTATGAACTGTTATGGTAATTTATTTTTATATTTATTAATTGATCTTGGATGCCTTATGTCTCATGGTACAGAATATTTAATTGTTGAAGTAGTTTCCAAAATGAAATACCCTGAAAGTTGATATTTGAAAGATGGACAGGTTTTGCTACTTGAGGAGATTCACTTTTTCTCAGTTGCAAACTTATGGGATTTTATTAATTAAAAACCTTTTATGGGACTTTAACAATATAAGTTTAAATTTTAGTTAGGAAACTCTTGTAAGAGGAGAAAATAATCACCCACGGAGAATATTTAGTCATTATTCAATCTTTATTCTTAGAAGTGCCTTAGATTTTTCTTGTAAGTTATAACAAACCAATTTTGAAATTAGCACTTATTTAAGTTAGTGCTGAATTCTGCTTGCTTGTTTCTCCTGCTAGTAGAGTTTTCAACTGCATTTTTCTCCCTTTAATCATATGCTTCTTATCTGATTGTACTGGATTCTTCCATTTCTACCAGGTTGATGAAATATTGAGACATGCTTCTACGTCTTCAGTTGCAGGCCTGTTAAGCAATCTTCGTAGCCATGGTATATATGTACACTTTTCTGCCTCAATTCATCTCCCTGACATTATTCAGTTTTTTGAAAATTCTCACAAATGCATAGCCATGTGTTGTGTCTATAATTCTCCTTGAATGGTGCTTGGTGTTTTATGACTTTTCACCTTGAATCTTTTTTTTTCTTCAGTCAGGACACCTTGAATCCTTAAGTTGTGCTAGTTCATAGCTGCAAAATCCTATTACGCTTCGTAGCATATTCCTTTGTTGTTTTTTAAAAAGATAGCTTCCTGATTTTTAGTGGGAACCTTTGAAATTTATGGTTGGTATAACTTATAAGTAGCACTTGCAGTAAGTCTATTTGAATGTTTTTTTTCTCAGTGATATTTTGTGGTTGCAGATCAGGTTTCCAGTATCTTTTGGTTATTACATTCAGACCTTCATGAGTCCAGGATTACAGCTGTTCTGGAATATTTGTCATCTATGGTTGCCAGTTTAGAACCATTGCATCAACTGACAAATGGTCGGAGAAGTGATTTGGCAAATATCTCGTTGGTTGAGCATAACTCTAAGAAAGGAAAATTTCATGTTAGATTTAAGCGGAGAAATGGACGAGTCCGTGTGATGGTAACTTGCCGTCTCTCTCTCTATGGAACCTTTTTGTATTGTTTAAACTAGCAGCTGACTGACACAATAGTCTTTAAACCCATATGTAGTTCGAAGAAGTTCACATTGAGCAGTCGGGCATCAATTTTACATCTTTGTCATCTGAGGAAGCAATTAATAATGGTCTAGTTCCAAAGGTCACATCTTAAACTCTCTCTCTCTCTCTCTCTCTCTCTCTCTCTCTCTCTCTCTCTCCCTCCTCCTCCTGCCCTCCTCTTTTATCTTCTAGTATGAGACACTAATACCTGTAAGAATGCTTTCCTGTGCTTAATGAATTAGCATACCTCCTCAAGCAAAAGAAATATAACAGAGCAAGCTTACAATTGCATGTGCGGGCAAAATTACTATATGCATGCGTACAGAGCACAATTTATCCATTTCCAGTTGTAATAGATAACAAGCTTAGTCTTCAGGTGTCATTTTGGGCTAAATTCATATTTCATTTACAGGTCCAGTTTAGTCTGCAGTTGTCAGAGAAAGAGCAAATTGAGAGGGCTAATGTTGTACTTCCTTTTGAGCATCAAGGTAGAAATATGGATATAATTATGTGCTTGAACTTTAGCTTTCATTAGCTTTCTGTTAGGTGCCTTTTTACAGCATTCGAAAGATTTGTATAATAAAATCTCTCATTTTCTTGGATTGACTTTTGCTTGCTTTAGGTAATGGTAAACCCATACAAATTTACGATGGCCGAAGATCTCTGGCGGATAGCAAACCTGAGAGATCAGTTGCTGCAACAGAAAAAGTCCAGACAAATGAGGACTCTGGCAGGGGTGAGATTATATATTTCCGTGATTCAGATGATGAGATGCCAGATTCTGATGAGGATCCAGATGATGACTTGGATATCTGATTTTGCTAGCCCAATCTGCAACTTTAAATTCATGGCTGGCATTGCAAGTTGGTATGTTTTGTTTTCTCTTTCTTTGACTGTAAATGAGTTAAGATCTCTTAGTTATGAGAAATTCTACATGGAGTCCAAGAAATGCTCAATACAATCCATTCTCGTTGCATTGAAAACTTAGTAATCTTAGACACGACACAAATGAAAAACACTGAAGTGACATGGTTAAATTTGATAAAAATTATAGGTTTTATGTTTGATATATTGGCATAAAATTTTCGTGCTTTACATGACACGAGTACGATTTTTCATAACATAAACACAAATTTTAAATACAAATTGTCAGATGAAAAAGGTTTTATTGAGTAAAAAACTTTTTCCATCTAGAATTTCTCCGTAGTTACCAGCTAAACAAAGTTGTATTTTGCTTTCAAATGTATAAATCTTAATACCAAATGTATGGTGAGTTACTTTAGTTTCTGCATGGTTGACGCCATATCATTTGCTTTTTACTTTTTTTTATAGAAACTTCAAAGCAAAAAATGAAAAATGAGTTGAAAAAGGAGAAATAGTATAAGGCAAGAAGTAAAAGCATTAAACAATCGGGGGCATATTTTTATTCTTAAGGATGAGTTGTGTTTTCTGTGAAATGTAATAAAAGTCAGATAGACATTGAGTAGATCATACCAACGAAAACACTTGAATTGCCCCCTGCAATATTCTTCAATTCTCAGGCATAGTAGTTCAGAACTGTATTACAAGCTCTCAGTTTAGCACAAATGAAGGTAATAGCTTATAAATGCTGTGTAAATGTTATTTGTAAAATTAAATGGACCACTCCTAGGTAACACTATTAGAAAAAAATTCATATATTTCGGTTATGAAAAAAATATTAATTATGGTTATTGAAAACGTGCATATATTTTTAACTATAATTTTTTGTTAAATTGTAAAAGTTTTAATATTTTTGATTTTATATATTAAAGATTTATTAACACAAAAAATATGGTTTATAAAAAAATACAATTTTTAACATTAAATTTACATCTAGATAAAAAGTCAACTGTAAAATAATACATTTATTTAAACCAAATTATTGGATAATGTAAAATTGTATTTTACACTATATAAATCTATTATAAGTTTTCGATTGAAAAATTACGATTTTTTTAGAAATGTAGTTTTTATTTAGATTTAATTTTTCTTGTTTTTAAAATAGACTCAGGTTAATAAAATCGAATGTAGTTTAATATCTTCAATTGTAGTTTTTAAAATTTTAATTGCATTTTCTAATTTCAGATATCAACGCTGTTATTTAATAATAGATTGCGATTTTTTTTGTTTAAACGTGAATTTTTGTAATTTAATATTTTATCTTTCAAGATTCAAATATATTGAAAATGATTTCAATTACTGGTAATGATGCTGCAATGCCATTTATGATTAAACATTTTATTATTTGAATAAACTAAGGTTTTTATGTACTAATAGACTTCAGTTTAATGTTTTAAACGTAGCTTTTTGTATTTTTATGTTTTCTTTTAAAATTTAAGTACATTGAAAATTATTTCAATTTTGGTAAGGTTGTTGTAACGTCGTTTATGGATAGATATTTTGTTGTTGAATAAACTACGATTTTTATTTATGGTAGAGGGATCAAAAAAAGCCCATAAAAAAATATTAGTAATTGAGCTCTTAATATTTTTTTGCAGTTAATTGAGTCTTTAAATATTAATTTGTACTCAATCGAGTTTTTTGTATAACGAAAACTGTTATTTTTTGATCACTTATAACGAAAATCATATATGGATGTAACAATTGTGGATATAAAAGGGTTCAGTTAAGTGAAAATTAAAATTTAAAGGTTCAATTGATTGAAAAAAATGTTAGGTATTTAATTGTTAAAATTATTTTTTTTTTCCGAGGATTTTTTTATTCTTTTACTTTTATTTATTAATAAATTACTGTTTAAGATTTTAAATGTAGTTTTTTGTATTTGATATTTTGTCTTTTGAGATTTACGTACTTGCAATTTTGAAAAAGTTAATTTCCAAGTGTAACGTTTTAGAAAAGCATGTTGAAATATTAATTTTTGAAAAAACATTTCTCTTCCATTACTTTACTTTGCGCTTCTCTTTCATTATATTTTTTTCCAAACAATTTAAGACTACATTTCTTTTAATAATTGTAGTGTCTTCCATTTTATTGTTTTAATTATAGTTTTCCATTTAGATCGTATTCTTTGTTTCATAAAATTTGAATATTTAGATAACTTTTTACAAGTTGAAATTCATTTATTCACTTGTCTATTTTCTGTATCTGCCATTCTTCTTTGTTGTCTTTCGTCCTCATTTGATGTTTAAAAAAAAAAAAAAAAAAATTCCCTCTTCATTGAGCTTAAAGCACTTTTTTTCTTAAAATTAAAGAAAATTTGATTCCAACTAAAAACAGTGTGTTTACCTCATTTAGTTCCTGTATAAAGAAGTTTGATGTAAAATAAATCCTTGTTTTGCATGAAAACCTCTTCTTTTATTTTTCATTTTTATTTGATTTTGGTTGGGTTTTAATATTATATATAATTTTATTTAGTTTATCACCTATGTTTGTAGATTTGAAGGAGAAAATTATTTGTTTGCTCCTTCATCCAGTTCCTTCCTATAGAGAAGATTTGGTTCTTATTTTGTTATTGTTATTCTTATATATGTGAAAAAAATGTCACTCTACTTTTTTTTTTTTTTTTTTAAGAAATTGGGATAATATTGAAGTATGGTAATTCATTTAATGTGTCTTGATATCTTTTTTTCTTTATTGATTATAGGCTTCTATACAAAGTAACATTTTGATTGTGCATGTCCAACATAGCTTGTACACAATTGTATCATATATTAAGATGAAGTTTATGTGAGTATTTCCTGCTTATTTTTACAAATCATTGTTACAGTCTTTTGTCTGAATTAGGTTTTTTATTTATTTTAAAAAAACTTGAATTTATAAATTTAAGCTTGATTTTTATTATTTTTCAGGTATCTTTTGTCGAAAACATTTCGACTTCCTCACGAAACTATAAACGATAAATTACAATAAATTTTTAATAGATTGATGGTGACATTCAAGATGTCTTTATCCATGGGAACTTTTTGAGATAATATATATGGTTTTGACTGATTTTTTACTATAATTTTAAATTCAAATTACTTTTCAAAATGATCGAGCAGATAAAAAATTTTATTAATTGTGTATCGAATAAAATGAAGTAAATGCATATAAACATCGTAATATATAATACAATTTTTATAAATAACTTGTTTAGCATAGATGAACTAAATTGTAATCTTACTCTATTAAATTTAATATGTTTTTTTGACCATTCGCAATCGTAATATTAATCTTCAATAGATACATAATTTTGTTAATTAAATTTATCTAATTTTATTTGTTATTTATATTATTAGATCTCTTGGTAATTGTTCCTTAAAGTTTCATTTCGCTAATTAACTATGTTTGAAATTTAATTGTTGTAGAAATAAGACTATTGTTTTTGATATATATATATATATATATATATATATATATATATATATATATAGACTGATTAGGTTGATGTTTAAATTAAAACAAGGTTTTTAATTTTTTGTTGCTGTCTCTTACTGATGAAATTTAAAAGAGAATGTCTAGATTACTTTTGACTTTATATATCTATATTCAAAACAGTTACTGTTATGAGAAATGTAATATTCTCAATTAATATTATTCTTATGAGAGTTGTTTACTAACATATGTTTGACGAATTTGATTTTTATGGATTGTTTCAAAATATTTCTTTTTATTCTTAATCATTATAAGCTGTTTAATAAAATTAAACAAGAGAATAATATAAAAAAAAAAAATTTAGGATTAAATTATTTATTAATTATTGATATATAACAAAACTATGATTTTTTTAAATTAGAAAACATGATCTGATTTATAAATGAAATGATTATGGTTTTCTCCTAATCATAGACAAATATTATAGATCATAATACGATCACAACCGCAGTCTAATGTCATAGAATATACCATAATCATAAATGTAGTCTAATATCATGTATTAGACTATATAAAAAAAAATGTAATTTATGTTAAGTAAAAAAAGACTATGTTAAAATATATCATGTAAAAAAAAACGTAGTTTTTTTTTTGTCTTAAGACTACTTTTCTAAATGTAGTATATGACGTTTTTTCTAGTAGTACAAGCTAAAAACTCATCTCATGAAGCTATGGCATAGCAAACTAAGCTTAAACCTAGAGTGTGTGTAAGCAAACAAATGGTTAGACGAATAGATCGTGAATTTGTTCGGTTTTTATTTATTTATTAAACTTAATAAATGATCATGAACAACATTTTAGTATACATTTATTAAACAAACCGAACATGAATAGAGGTGTGATTCATTTGTTTATATTCGCGAACAAATTTTTTTTGTTCGTTTAAAATTAGTTCATTGAAAGTATCATTTAGAGTTATTTTGTTGTTCTTTTATTATTCTTTTGTTATTTATTAAAATACCAAATTTACTTCTGCCTTAACTTTAACATGAAGATTAAATACCTAATTCCTTAATATATTTATACAATACAATTTTTTTTGGTTAAAAAATTAATAAAACATAATAATAATGTAATTATGATATTCAATTAGTTATTATGTTTAAGACAATAAATTTTTAAATTTCAAACATGAGGTGTTAAAATTAAATAAATAAAAATTTTATAATAAGTTAATATATAATTCTTATATACTAACCAATTACATATATGACACTATAGTGTATGTATATAATACAAATTGTATTAAAATTGTAATTACCAATTTCAATAAAATATTGTTGATTCAAAAAAAAATAATGAAATATAATAATAAAATAATTATGATATTAAATTAATTAATTATATTTAAGATACTAAGTTTGTAATATTTAATATTTAGTTTGTATTACGGTTTGAATAATGTTTATGAATAAGTATTCGCAAACAAGTTTTTTTAATAATTTTATGAATACTTATTCACAAACATGTATATTTATAAACACGTCCATTTAGCATGTTTACGAATAAATTCGATAAATATTAACGAACATTGGTTAATATTCATGAACAAATTTATTCATAAAAAATTATTAAATAATCTTACAAAATAAATAAACCAAATTCAAACTTAAAAACCATATTCCTTAACGTCGAATTCGGTCTGTTTACGAGAGGCTCGACATTAAAATGCCGGAAAGTAATAGTTACTCCTAATACAGCTAGTCGACCCGACAATAAGGAAACAGCCAAAAGCAGATGGTCCCTCGAGGGAAACTACATACTTGAGTATTGTCATCCTCCATTCAATTATTAGAGCATCACCGAAGCGGAGGTCTTCAATCCTAAGGCATGAGATTCATGAGTTTAATAGATTTTTTTTTATATATTTTATTATTAATTTATTAATTTATTATTATAATATATAATTAAAGTTTAACAAATCAATTACTTTGAATCAAATAATTTACATATTTTTTTAAATTGAACTCAAATTTCAAATATTAAATTCGATTGGACTAAATAATATTTCGAATCTAAAATTGAATCAGATTCAAATTTAATAATAAATCGTCCTATCTGCATGATTACATTCTTAACACTTAGCTCAATTACAGCCCATGCAAAGACCACCCAAAGCTAGTAACAAATATTTAAGACAATTCTCTATGCACAATAAGTTTAGGAAACAACTGGCAGACCGCGTGGATATTACGTAGTTTTCACTTTTCACTGCCAAACAAGTTTTATATTCGAACTTCCTTTTCTTCTCGCATGAACCATAATCACCTTTATGCGTCTTACAAGAGTACCAAAAACTCAAAATGGTCCTACAAGTGCATCATTTACCTAGAACAACAAAATGACGGAAATTCGGGCATTTCCAAGCATGTGATTGTTTGGAGTGGCTCCATAAGAACAAGGATAACTGTACTCACGATCAATTACAAAAACTAAATTAGACTGGCCATAGGATTAAATCAGGGAATCATGACTATATGGCCCGCTTTGCGGTAAGCTGCAGTAAAGTACTCCAGAACCAACATGCAGAGAAATGGGCAGTGTGATAAAAGAAATACCTTTTGTAATAATTTTCTGAGGCCAAGGTGCATCTCACTTAGACAGCTTGGACATTACCCTCAGACTGCGTATGTGATTTGGCAACCCCTTCTCTCCACCCTTTTTGAAGAGCTCTTAGTTCCCACATTACCGTCAATTTCTTTTGAGCTGAAAGTGCAGCTTCAGCTTTCTCCCTTGCTTCTTCACATGTTTCCATACCTGAATTGCACTTGTCTGCTTCCTTTTGATACTGCGATGCTATCTTCTTTGCCTCAAGTAGTGCCATGTCGGCGCGTTGCTGACTTTCCAAAGCTTCAGCTTCTCTTAGTTTCAATTCTTCTGTCAAAAGTTCTGCAAAGTTCTTTTCAGTATCCTCACTCACCTCTGGATCATGCTTTGCACAATCTGCAGAATATATAATTTCAACCATCAGTACACCAACCATGTAAAACATAAAACCCAAATGACTAATCACCCTGGAATGAAATCATTTACTCTGGAACTAATACAAATCTTTAGAGACAGTGGGTTTGTCAAGGCAATAGGAGAGGGTTAAAACGTACAATATTACATCCATATTCAAATTACCTTAGTTCACATATTACCACAATACCAATTATTAAAGGAATTTCATTTGAAGCATGGTAAAAGAATGCAAGTAATGTTGAGCAAACTAAAGTAATAGCAAGTTCATTCCAAAGAAAATTGAAGTCCAATATTACCATCAAACCACTGTTTATGCCAGCTTAAAATTCTTGATTCTTTCTTAAGCTTCAATATGAACTTTAATTTGTAAAATACATAGTCTGACTTTAGTGCCAATTCCACAACCTTATATTGCTTAAGCTTCCCAAAGTTTAATTTCAGGCAGTAACACAGAAAGTAAAACATCTCTAAGTACCCTATTGTCATCTTGCATTTTAATCTCCTTGAGCCAACAAAAGAAGATAAAAGAAGAAAGCATAAAGTAAGACAGTGTTTGTCAAATCATTCTGTAGAAAAGCAAGCTTGTTTCTGCCAGAGTTACTGCTTGATCTTATTTAGGTGTTACAATGACAAAGTTCATTTTTCAGAAAATTATTCATTTGCAATCAACCTTAGAAACATGGGTTGGTTATGCCATAGTTAAATATTTAGTTCTTCATGTGACTAGAAAGCAATAACTGCACAAAAACAAAGGATAGGTCTCAGAGAAATCATGAAAAATTACTGATCTCACTTCATGATATTCGGTATAACATATGTTAAAGTAAAGTTGACACCTAAAAGAAACTGACATGAACAAAGGTGGTCATCTATTAACCAAAAAACCCTGTATCTGTCTGTTGTCATGCTAAAGTTAGAGGTGATCTAGAAGGCATAACATTCAAAGAAACAAGTACCCCAATGATACCCATTCTCTAATTTTCCGAACAAACTCTTCCATTGGTGTTGAGTTGATGGCCAAAGATGCATGCCACAAAAAGAAAAGCAAAGGAAAGCTTGACCTGATGCACCTCTCTCTCTTTTGATCACTACTAATACATGCCACTTACAGGCAGATATGGGAAGAACAGCTAACTTAGGACAGCTTTAATATCACATGCTTATGCACATGCATAACCAAAAATCACCATTTTTTTTCTTTCAATTAAGTTACTTAGTTCAGTATTCCAATGAAAATATCCATGATATAAAATCTAGAAGCTGACCTGCAAAGGAAGCATTACTCAGGCCTGCACGAATTAAAGACATAATCACAAAATTAGTGAAGAGTTGCACGAATTAAAAGAAAAGAAAGAAAAAAAAAAAAAAAAAAAGGAAGGGGGCGGGGAAAAAAAGAAAATGGAAACTTGGAACCTCATATGGCAAGTAGCACAGGGAATGCTAATGCAAAACAATAAACACCAAAAGACCATGCAAAGAAATAGAAAAAAAAAATGAAGAACATCACTCAACATATGTGAGCACGCATAAATCAGGCATAAGCTTCAACTTTCAACAATTCGCGGCAAAATTACCAAGCAATACCTACAAGCATAAAGATTATGCCTTATGGGGCAAATTCCACAGAGAATTTCACAAATGCTACCAAGATTGGGAAGGAATATTGGATTATCATATAATTGTCAAACAAACAATCCACTCCAAAATGAAATTTGGAAGTAACTAAGTATTGTACATTCGCTGAATAAAAAGGAAATTACAGGATCTCCATCTCCTATTATTGATAAATGAGGCAAGAACAGGAGACACATAAACCACTTTTAAACAACAAAAAAAGTTCAATTTCAGATGGACCCAAACTGTAATGCAAGTTTGAGCTTGGCAAATTGATCCAATCCAAGATACGCATAGTAAGAAAAGCAGAATAGAAGATATCTAGCCCAGATCTAGAATTACCTTCAGGGATTGTGAGAAGAGGCTGGGAAGAACAATCGCAAACGCAAGGTGGGCAAGTGTTAGAGGTGTGGCTGACGGCTGCTAAGCCTTCCATGAAATGCCAATACAGAGGCGGACCCACTATGTAGCCGAACAAACACAGACCCAATAGACCCAAACCCACCTTCAACGCGGCCGCCTGGTTCACTGTCATCTCTTCTTTTTTCTAAAGAGTCACTTTTCTGGCTACACGAAAACGAAACCGAAGAATGATTTAGTCAATTTTTAAAGATTCAGAGACCAGTTTGATGCAGCGGTGGGCTAATCAAATACTAGCTCTGCTTCATCCTGCTCGACACTGATTTGTTTAATTTATTATGGTTTTGACGGTCGTAATTTTGCGGGTGGGTTGTCAATCATAGCGGTAACGAAGAGTGTGTGTGTGTGTGTGTGTGTGTGTGTGTGAGAGAGTGGGAACAGTCACAAACTGCTCGAGTGGCAATAACGCGTAGCATAGGATTAGGACCATAACTGCGTGGGCCGAGGTTCCTTCAAGGAAAAGTAATAAATTTCTTCATCTCATGGCACCATGAAATTGACAAAAATACTTTAGGCCGTGCACCGACATAAGCCTTCCTTATCATTGAAAAATAAAAGCCAATTTTATTGATAAAACAAAAACAGATTTACACAATACTACTAACACAACCATATTATCATATAATGAAAAAATAACATTAATATCTAAAAGACCAATGAATTGGTTCATATGTAACAGTTGCCAACACAGCACGACATATATAGCCTATGTGTTGTGTTAGTCCGTGTGTTAGGTTAAAATTGCCTTTAATGAGTCGCTGCCTGCCTAATAATTTGATACATACGTTTCTCTGTGTGTGTATATATATACACACTAATAAAATTATTTCTCAGGCTCTTCTCTCATTTGGCCACGTCATTTATTTGCCTTCTTTCCTGAAATTTTTTCAACTGCCTTTATTGCTTTTGTACTGTCTTCTTAAAATAGAAAATTTCATTTGAATTTAAAAGCCAGTTATTTACCCTCTTACGTTCGTGAGTATAGAAGTTATCCCCTTAATGAGTGAGTGGCTGCCACAGGACACCTCGTAGAGATAATTTTTTATTTTTTATTTATAATTAGTTTTACTTTTTTTTCTTAAAATTAAAATGTTAAAAATAAATTTAGCCATGTAGTAGTTTTCAGTTTTGTATGTGATATTTTTTAATTCAAATAAAAATGCTATTTTTAATTTTTTTAATGTCAAAATACTAAAAAAATGAAAAACAAATATAAACTTAGTATAAATAGAAAAGAGTTTTAAATAATTAAGTCAGTTTTTTATATTAACTAAATTTGTTATTTACTTACTTTGTTATTCTAGTCTTTATGAATTAATTTGATAGTGGAGTAATGAATATGGTGAAATAGTGGTTTAATTTTTTAGTTGATAACAAAAGTGACAATAGGAGTTAGTGGATCCAATAATGGTTATATTTCCTAATTGTTGTATTGCTTATTTAAAGAATACTAGAATAATTAAATATATGTGTCGAATTTTACTATTACTTTTGTCCTTCAATTTTATCATTATTATCAATGGTATTCGAGCTTGGTTAAAAATAAGTGAGAGAGTTGCATATCTCAGCTTTTATTTTTGCAGCAATAGTAGCAGACGATAGCCACCGACAGCTTTGTTCAATCAGTTATTCCCCGCTTTAATGGTCACTATGATCATTGGAGCATGTTGATGGAGAATTTCTTGAGGTCTAAGGAGTATTGGTAAGTCGTTTCTGATGGAATTGTGGAACCAGCGGTTGGCACGACAATGATGGATGCATAAAAAACAGAACTAGAAGGGCAGCGTTTGAAGGATCTTAAAACGAAAAATTATATTTTCTAAGCAATTATCGCTCAATCTTGGAAATCATTCTTTGCAAGGATACATCCAAGCACATTTGGGATTCCATAAAGAAGAAATACCAAGGTTCTGCAAGGGCAAAGAGACAGCAACTTCAAGCACTTCGTTCGGAATTTGAAACACTACGGATAAAATCGGGTGAGTCGGTCATAGACTATTTTTCACGGACAACGACAATTGTTAACAAGATACGAATCCATGGTGATAAAACAGAGGACGTCGCTATTGTTGAGAAGATTCTTCAGTTCATAACTCCAAAATTAAATTTATTGTCTACTCAATCGAGAGAGCCCATGACATTGAAGAACTTTCAATTGACAAATTACAGAGTTCCTTGCTGATCCATGAAAAAAATTAACCAGCAAGACAAAGTGGAGCAAGCTTTGAAGGCTTCCACCAATTCGAATTTAGGCAAAGGAGATAGAAGAAGAGGTAGGGGTCGCTGGAACAAGGACCGCAGAAATTCACAACAAAATTCTGAAGCTAGTGAATCTCGAGGAAGAGGTGCATCACTAGGCAGAGGAAGAGGCCAAGGTGATAACCAGACATCATCCACCAAAACGAAGTCACCAGATAAGTCCCAAGTTGAATGATTCAGATGCCATAAGTATGGTTACTATTGATCAAAATGTCACACAAACTTGTCTAAACAATGCAATGAACAGTCTCATTATGTAGAGAATGAAGAAAAAATATCTTTGTTGATGGCTTGCTATGCTAATGAAGAAAGCAACCAAAATTTGTGGTACTTAGACACAGGTTGCAGCGATCATATGTGTGGAGACAAATCTACATTCTCAGAGTTAGATGAGTTTTTTTTTCATGATACTGTGAAATTCGGAGATAATTCTAAAGTCAATGTTATGGGGAAAGGAAAGGTAACAATCCAAACAAAAGAAAATTCTTTCCGAAATATTATTGATGTGTTGTTTGTGCTAAATTTGAAAATAAAACTCCTTAGTATTGGTTAGTTACAAGAGAAGAGATATGAAGTCTCTATTAAAGGAGATGTTTGTAGGATATTAGATGAACAACTGAGTCTCAAGTCAAAATGACTACGAATCGAATGTTTCCACTGCATCTCAACAACACTTTTCATTCC
Organism: Firmiana major; assembly: GCA_033439115.1. Lineage (NCBI taxonomy): Eukaryota > Viridiplantae > Streptophyta > Magnoliopsida > Malvales > Malvaceae > Firmiana > Firmiana major. The sequence continues at coordinate 11,544,385 of CM065911.1, forward strand.
TACTTCTCTGCAAAATTAAAGGATGAGGCATGACTATGGCATTTTTCCACTGCATCTCAACAACACTTTTCATTCCTACTTCTCTGCAAAATTAAAGGATGAGGCATGACTATGGCATTTTTGCTATGGTCATTTAAGCTTTGGTGGATTGAAAACTCTATAAAAAAAGAATATGAAGGAGGGATTGCCACAAATTGTTGCACCTTCTCAAGTTTGTGAAGACTGTGTTGTTAGCAAGCAACATCACGATTAGTTTCCAAAAGAAAAATCTCAGAGGGCTAAAAAGGTGTTGGAACTTGTGCATTCTGACTTGTGTGGGCCGATCCCTCCAATGTTAAATAGAGGTAAACGATATTTTATATCATTCATTGATGATTTCAATAGAAAAATATGGGTTTATTATTTGCATGAAAAATCTAAAACTCTCACAGTTTTTAAAAGTTTCAAAGTACTAGTTGAAAAGGAAGCAGGCGCTCCGATAAAAGTATTGCACACTGATCGTGGTGAAGAATACAACTCCGATGAATTTACTGAATTTTGTGATGAGCAAAGAATACAAAGGCAATTGACTGCAGCATACACACTAGAGTAAAATGATGTTTGTGAAAGGAAAAACCACACAATTTTGAATATGGTGCGAAGTCTTTTGACAAAGAATGATGTTCCAATAAGTTTTTGGCCAGAAGTAGTAAAATGAAGTTGTCATATATTTAATATAAGTCATACTCTTGTTGTTCAAAATATGTCATCAGAGGAAGCATGGAACAAACATAGACCAACTGTTGATCACTTCAAAATTTTTAGGTGTATTACTTATTCCCATATTCCAGATGTGAAAAGGAGAAAGTTTAATGCCAAATGAGAAAAATGTATCTTTCTTGGTGTTAGTGATCAATCAAAGGCTTATAAATTGTATAATCCTATCACCAAAAAAAATGTAATCAGTTGTGATGTAGTTTTTGATGAAGAAAACACTTGGCCATGGAGCAGTGGTACAGTGGACTGTAAATTCTAGTAGATTTTGATAGCACGATTGAAGGAGAAAGGTAGCAGTCCCCACAACAACAAATTTCACCAAACGAAGCTTATACAACTACTGAAAATTCACCATTCGGAGTAAAATTTAATGAACATTTTGATGCAGCAGTAAGCTCACATCCTCAACGTGTTAGAAAAAGGTCTGCATGGATGCAAGACTATGAAGTGGCCAGTATTGATTTGTATGCTCTTTTTTTTAGATTGTGATCCAGCAACATATGAAGTTTTTGTAAAGGAACCAAAGTGCCGCAAGGCCATGGATGAGGAGATTGAAGTTATAGAAAAGAACAATACTTAGGTGCTGACAGATCTTCCCAAAAAGGCAGAAAACAATTGGTATCAAATGGGTTTACATGACAAAACTGAAAAAGAATGGTGAAGTTGATAAATATAAGACGTGTCTAGTAGCTAAAGGGTACAAGCAAGAGTTAGGTGTGGATTATTGAAAGGTTTTTGCTCCTATTGCAAGGCATAATACAATCAGAATGGCAATTGCATTGACAGCCTAAAATTCATGGCCTATCTTCCAGTTAGATGTTAAATTAGCATTCTTGCATGGTGATTTGAAGAATAAGTATTTATTTATCAACCTCCTGGTTAAATTAAGTCTGAAAGTGAATATAAAGTATATAAATTAAAAAAGACACTATATGAACTAATACAAGCTCCTCGGGCTTGGTATAGTCTCATCGATGCTTATTTCTTGAAGAACGATTTTGAAAAGTGTTTGTACGAAACGATTTTGAAAAATGTTTGTACGAACATACACTTTATGTTAAAATTGGTGGAGGAAAAATGATCATTTTTTGCTTATATGTAGATGATCTTATATTTATTGGAAATGATAGTGCCATGTTTGATGATTTCAAGAGATCTATGATGGTAGAATTTGTTATGTCTGTTTTGAGTTTGATGCATTATTTTCTTGGTATTGAAGTTGAGCAATCTACTTGTGTTATTTTTATCTCTCAAAAGAAATATGTGCAAGAGATTTTAGACAGGTTTGATATGAATAATTTTAATTATGTGAATAGGACAGTAGAATATGGTTTGAAGCTAACCAAGGATCATGAAAGAAAGAATGTTGATAGTACTATTTACAAGCAAATTATTGGGAGTTTAATGTACTTGATAGCAACCAGGTCTGGCATAATGTATTCTATGAGTCTCATTAGCAGATACATGAGAATCCAAAGAAGGTGCATCTACTAGCTGCCAAAAAAAAAAATACTTCGTTATTTGTGAAGAATTACTGAGTTTGGTTTGTTCTACAAAAAAGGAAAATTAATGGATCGGTAGGCTACTCTGATAATGATTTTGTAAGGGACCAAGTTGACATGAAGAACACATCAAGATATGTTTTTATGTTGGGTTTAGGGGCTATTTCATGGCCTTCAAAGAAGCAGCCGATAGTTACACTATCAACAACTAAATCTGAATTTGTTGTTGCTACCTCATGTGCATCACCATTTGGTTGAGAAAAATTCTTGAAACTCTGCATTTCAAGCAGGAGGGATCTACTACAATTTAGAGTGATAATAGTTCAGCCATAAAGCTCTCTAAAAATCCTGTACTGTACTACATAAGCGAAACTAGAATATAGATGTCAAATATCATTAGTTGAGGGATCTCACAAATGATGAAGTCATTAACTTGATTTACTGCAAGAGTGAAGATCAGATAGCTGACATTTTAACCAAACTTCTTAAGTTGGATGCATTTTAGAAAGTTGTTTGACGTTAACAAACTAAACTAAACTGAATGTTTGTAAACTTTTAGTTTAAAAGATAGATTGTTAAATAATTAAGTCATGTTTTTTTATGTTAACTAAGTTTGTTATTTACTTGCTTTGTTTTTCTAGCCTTTAAGAATTAATTTGATAGTGGAATAATGGAGTAGTGGATATGGTGACGTAGTGGTTTAATCTTCTAGTTAGTAACAAAGGTGGCAATAGGAGTTAGTGGGTCTAGTAGTAGTTCTATTTTTTAATTGTAGTATTACCTATTTAAAAGCAACTAGAGTAATGAAATATGTGTGTCTAATTTTACTATTATTTTTGTCTTTCTATTATATCATTGTTATGAGAGAGAGAGAGACAATGAAAAGTTTAAATAAAAAATTTGAAAAATTAAATCAAATATTCACAATTTATTATTTTATAAAAATTATTATTACTTTTTTTAAAGTTAAAATACAAAAAAAAAATGAAGCAAAAGAATGAAAAGTAGAGAGAGAAAAAATTAAAAATTAAAAAAAAACACTTAAAAAAAAAGAATTAAACCAAATATTCAAATACGTATTAAACATTTTTTTGAAATTTTGAATCATATACCTAAAATTCAAATATCAAATATCCAAAAAAATCCAAATCAGATCATAATTCCCTTTTTATTTATATAATTCTCAAAATAAAAGTACCAAAACTAAAAAAATCTAATAAATATTACAAATAATATAAAAATGATAAAATGATAAAGTATATAGTAAAGTAAAAAAAAAATCCAAAAAACATTTTTTAAAAAATTAAACACAAATAAACACAAAAAATTATAAAATATAAATCTACGGAGTGAAATCTATAAAAAAAAACAAGCTTCTTTAAATATGAAAATCGAGAGCTATAAAAAAGGAAATAAAGTAATAAATAAATATTTTCAATATTAAACACTTAGAGACTACGACAAATAAAAAGAAAAAGTAGTGGTGGAATATTAGCCTAATTTGAATTTATCTTGAGACTAACAAATTTAGTCAAACTCAATAAAAATTTAAATATTTTATAACCCACTTTTTTTTTTTTTTGGTCTATTTAATTTTCTAACTTTGTGTTAGAATTTTTTCTTTTTGAAAAAAAGATAAGAATAAAAAATAAATAAGTTGATTCATTGATAAATTAGATATTATCATTATCATTTTCATTTAAAAAATCAATATTTTTAATATAAATATTATGATTTATTATTATTTTCAATAAATATTATTTATATTTTTTTTAAGAAAAGAAAAATCCCCATGCATAATTATTCTAATGTGTGTATATATATATATACAAATTCCGTGCGTTATGGCGGGTTTGTTTTTCTTTCGCGATTCATAGGCTTAGCAAAATTGATTATTGATTATTAGGGTGATTAGTATTAAGCATACAAAAGCAAAAGATACAAGGAGGAAACAGAGCAAATAAAGTTTAAACAACAAAACAGTAATTAAAAACAAATATAATTCTAAAATGAAACGTGTATTCCTTTCGCATTGCTTAGTGCAAAAGAAAAGCATGTTTACTAAGGAAAGAGACTATATCGAACAAAATATAAAAAAAAAAAAATCTTTAGAAACCTGAGCTTGTTCGAATTTAAAGTACGGAACATTTTACTTAATATAAATGAGTTAAATAGCTGGCAACAGGTAGTGTATGAATAAACAAATTAAGCTAATGACGCAACAACAATTAAAAGTAAAAGCATATATATATATATATATATATATATATATATATATATATATATATATATATATATAAAAACACACAAACGCACAACATAATGCTTCAGACAATTCAACAAAAAGGCAAGAAATAATTGAAAGTAGTAGAAAAAGCAAACATCAAAGAGCCAAGCAGTCATTAAAACATAACCGACCTTAAACAAAGCAAAAGAACAAAAAATGTTTGATTTTTTGGATCATAAAACACAGAGCATGTCTCCCAAATTTGATCTGGCGCCTGGCTGTCATCTCCAAAAGAGGTTTCTGCTGTGTACACTAACCACAACATTGAGAGCAAACATAAAGAATTGAGATGCAAATGAGCATTTTCTAGTGAGTGCAATTAATTGGTTGATAACTTACTTTGCATTGAACAGAAAGTTGTATGTTGCAAAAAGATCCATGTTGTGGATTTCTTCCTCCAGTTCAGTTGATTATTGGATCTTTCCCCTTCCTTGATGTCCTGCAGAAAAGGAGTAGCGAATCAGAGTTTTTTGGCTCATACGCAGTGCTAATGGAGAATTTTGGGACTCCAGCTGTGGGGTAGACATAAGAAATTCTCCCAATTGATTTTCCACTTTTTTCTCCAAATTTTTTGAGCTGAATGCCAAACCCATCTTATTGGAAAATTTGAGTATGTTAGATCCCTTGCATGTTCATGGCGATTGTTTGTTTCCATCCATTCAGTGAACATTATTTTATCTAAATCAGGTCTTTGGACAACTCGTTGGAGATTTTCATCATCACAAGAAGAAACACATTGCTGGTTTGGCAAGTGAACAGATAATCTCTGAACAGAAGGTTCTGAAAAATGTAACAATCTCTAACAGGCTTCATGAGCTGATAGGCATCTACAATCCAGATAGGTTTTGATTTCATCATCTTGTGACATGCTCACAGCAGCAATTGATGTTCCAAAGTGTTGCTTTTTTGTTGGATCATTCATCAGTTCCCGAACTTTAAGTCTAAAGACTCTTGAAACATAATCAGGTCCATCTTCAGCTTTTTGACCAGGTACTAGTTTCAAAGCTTCTTATACCTCTAGCCATTTAAGATTAGGAGTTGTTTTTGTATGATATTAAGAATAAAAAAATGTCACGTGCTGTACAAAAAATGTGTCAATTAATGCATAAAGAAAATATGTATAAGTATGAGAAAATTTGTCATTTAATAAAAAGGACATATGCGTAATTAGTGACAGAGAGAAACCCTTAAAATAGGAGACAGATATGATTCATAAACCAGATATGAAAACTCCCTATTAAAACTCTGCCAAATTCTCTCTCTGACATAAGTATCAGAGTGCAAACGCAGGGAACAATCCCTGCGTTCCTCTGATCATCTTCTTTTTTGCAGAAGCTCTCGGCAACACGTGGCAGGGAACCCGAAGAGAAGACTTCAACCATTTGTCACCATTATTTCAGGTAACAACAATTGGCGTCGTATGTGGGAAATGAAAGAAAAGCTATGGTACAGACACGTTCAGGAGGGACGGGAACTGATGGATAATTAAAAAAAATTCAAAATTCGAAGTTAAAAAGACATTTTTTCGATGAAATCCCGAAAAAATCTCCTTTGGCTATTTTCTATCGCATAGATCTCAAAAAATTAAGTGAATTAAAAAAAAATCACCTCAATCGGACCACCGAGCACAAAGTTATAACCCTCCAAAGTTTCGAGCACATGGAGAGACCCTGCCGCGTGAGACCTTGTCGCCCACCCTGCCACGCGAGAGATCCTGCCGTGCGAGACCCTGTCGCACACATTGCCGCGCGAGAGACCCTGTAGCGCAATCTACTGCTCGAGACCCTGCGCGCGAGACCCTGTCGCGCACCTTGCAGCGAGAGACCCTGGTGCGCACCCTACCGCGCCAGAGACCCTGTTGCGCCAGAGACCCTGTCGCGCACCCTGCAGCACGAGAGACTCTGTCTCACACTCAGCCGCGCGAGATACTGCCGCGCACCCTGCCATTCGAGAGACCCTGTTGCACGAGACACTGTTACAGACTCTGCCGTGCGAGAGACCCTGCCGCGCGAGACACAGTAGCCCACGCTGGGGCGTGAGAGACCCTGCCTCCCAAGGCGCGAGACTCTGTCGCGCACTCTGCCATGCACCCCTGCTGCGTAAGAGCGAGAGACCCTATCGCTCACCTTGTCGCGCACCCTGTAGCATGAGACCCTGTCGCGGCACCCTGATAAGCGAGAGACCCTGCCGTGTGAGACCCTGTTGTGCACACTGCCGCGTTAGAGACCCTGCCGCGCAAGACCCTGTCGCGCACCCCTGCCGCGCGAGAGACCCTGACGCGCGAGACCATGCCGCCCACCCTTCAGTGCGAGAGACACTGTTGCGCGAGACCCTGCCATGCCAGGTGCAAGACCCTGCCATGCAAGGCGCGAGACTCTTCCGCACACTCTGCCACGCACCCCTGCAGTGCGAGCGCAAGAGACCTTGAGGAGCACCCTGCCACGGGAGACCCTGTCGCGCACTCTGCCATGCACCCTGTCGTGCGAGACCCTACTGCGCACCCTACCGCGCAAGACCCTGCCGCACAATTTCAGATTCCTGCCACAGGGCTGAGAGAGCACAACCCTACGGCACATTTTCAGAACCCTATTGCAGGGACGAGTACTCAGGACCCTGTCGTCAGAGTGAGGGAGATAAACCATGCCGTAGAGTTCGAGAGGCAAACCTCTGCCACAAGGTTTGGTCGGAATGAATTCGAAGCTCATTGGTTTAGGGAGCAAGGGAGGCAGGGCCCTCCCCCAGCAAAAAAATCACCTCAATCGGACAATCGAGCATAAAGTTATGACCCTCTGAAGTTTTGAGCATAGGGAGAGAGCCTACCGCGTGAGACCCTGTCGCGCACTCTTCCGCGCGAGAGACCCTGCTGCGTAAGACCCTGCCCAGCACCCTACCGCGCGAGACCCTATTACGCACCCTGCCGCGCGAGAGACCCTGCTGAGTGAGACCCGATCCCGCACTCCGTCGCACGAGAGACCCTGATGTGCGAGACCCTGTAGCGCACCTTGTCGCGCGAGAGACCCCGCTGCACGAGACCCTGTCGCGCTCTCTGCCACACGAGAGACCCTGTCGCGCACTCTGCCGCGCGAGACCCTGTCCCGCACCCTACCGCACGAGAGACCCTGCCGCACAAAGAACCTGTTGCGCCAGACCCTACCGCGCAAGACCCTGCCGCGCAAAGAACTTGTTGTGTGAGACCCTACCGCGCAAATAACTTGTCACGCGAGACCTTGCTGCTCAAGGCACGAGACTCTGCCACGCACTATGCCCGCGCACCCTGTCGCACGAGACCATGCTGCGCAATCTGTTGCGCGAGATCCTGTCGCTCGAGACTCTGTCGTGCACTCTGCACGCGCCCCTGCAGCGCGAGAGACCCCTGACACGCACCCTGCAGTGCGAGACCCTGCCGCGCAAAGAACTTGTCGAGCAAGACCCTGCCGTGCACTCTTCCACGCACCCTGTCGCGCGAGACCCTACAGCGCACCCTACCACGCAAGACCCTGCCGTGCAAAGAACCTGTCGCGTGAGACCCTGCCGTGCACTCTGCCACGCACCCTGTCGCTCTAGACCCTACAGCGCACCCTACCGCGCAAGACCCTGCTGCGCAGTTTCATATTCTAATCGTAGGGCTGAGGGAGCACAACCTGACGACACGTTTTCAGAACCCTATCGCACAGACCAGTACTCAGGACCTTGTCGCTAGGGTGAGGGAGATAAACCCTGCCGTAGGGTTCGGGAGGTAAACCTTTGCCGCAGGGTTTGGTCGTAATGAATTTGAAGTTCATTGGTCTGGGCAGCAGGGGAGACAGAGCCCTCCCTCAGTAAATAGAAGGCAGTTGGCTAGTGGTCAGAACAATTTGAATTTCTTAGTCTATTTCGAAGATTCAAGGCCAAATCTTGGAATGAGAGGTGTTAGAAGAAAACATCCGGTGTAAAAACCCGGGAGAAGGATCTTTCATTCAAATGACTCAGACTCTTCTAGTACCGAGGAAAGGGGAGCACATTCGACCTGAGAATCAGAGAAGAACATGGAAAAAGTTATAGAAATGAGTCTTTGAAAAGTTATGTGGATCACTTCCTAGATGCTACTCTAGAAATGAAAGATTTACAAGGAGTAGTTATGGCAGCAATCCTGCAGGGAACAAAATCTGAGAAGTAACAAGAGTCTTTGTCCCTTGACCAGCCTACAACTATCTCAGATTTATTTGCTCGAGCAAATAAGTATGTTGCCTAAGAGGAAGTAATGAAAATGGTGCAGTCTCGAGATGCGAAAGAAGAAAGAAAAAGAGAAAGAGACGTGACCGGGAGGAGTTCTTCCAGACCCGATAGATCAGACAAGGCTCCTAGGCTTAGGTATGAAAACTATACTAAGTTGAATGAGCCTCGTGCTACTATTTTTACTGCTATTGAAGGGACTGGATTGTTAGAATTCTCGAAAGAGAAGGTAGGAAACTTAGGGCGAAACGCGGATCCCTATTGCAGATTTTATTTCGATTACGGTTATCCTACGAAAATGTGCAAAGAACTGATGGATCAGTTGGAGAAGTTGGCCTGAGAAGGGAAGATTAATCGTTTCCTTTGGAGAAGCGAAAGGACTCGTTACCCCATTCACGAAATCGAAGGGACAATCGTCCGCGGAATAGATAAAATAATGATAAAGGGAGAAACAGGCTAAGAAATGAAGAAAAAGCAAGGTCAGACCCCCAAGGCAACCAGCTATAAATGTTATTGCAGGGGGAGAATCGATGACAAAAAGTTCCTCCGCTTCTCGCAAAAGTTACGCTAGACAAGCATATCAGATTCATGCTGTGATGGAGGAGAAGGCAGGTGAAGAACCCATTATGTTCACTCCAGCAGACAGGGGTGATATCCTCATACCTCATGACGATCCCATGGTGATATCAGCGGTGGTGGCAAAACATCCAGTGACCAGAATCCTGGTAGAAATTGGAAGTTCGGTGAACTTAATCAATTGGAATTGCTTTGAGAAAATGAATGTATCAGAAGACAGATAAGCCATAAGAGCTTGAGGCGCGATAGCGTCACTGTGGCTAGGCGTTGAAGACAGATAAGCTGTAAGAGCTTGAGGTGCGATAGTGTCACTGTGGCCAGGCGTTGAAGACAGATAAGCTGTAAAAGTTCGAGGCGCAATAGCTTCACTATGGCCAGGCGCTAGAAACGTACAAGTCGTAAGAGCCTGAGGCGCGATAGCGTGATTGTGGCTAGGCGTTGAAGACAGATAAGCCGACAAAGCCTGAGGCATGATAGCGTCATTGTGGCCAAGCGCTAGAAATGTACAAGCTGTAAGAGCCTGAGGCGCGATAGCGTCACTGTGAGACAGATAAGTCACAAGAGCCTGAGGCGCGATAGCGTCACTGTGGCTAGGCGTTGAAGCTAGATAAGCCGTAAGAGCTTGAGGCGCGATAGCGTCACTATGGTTAGGCCCTAGAAACTTATAAGTCGTAAGAGCCTGAGGCGCGATAGCGTCACTGTGGCCAGGCATTGAAGACAGCTAAGCCGTAAGAGCTTGAGGCACGATAGTGTCACCGTGGCTAGGCACTAGAAACGTACAAGCCATAAGAGCCTGAGGCGCGATAACGTTACTGTGGCCAGGGTTGAAGACATATAAGCCGTAAGAGCATGAGGCACGATAGAGTCACTTTGACCAGACGTTAGAAACGTATAAGCCGTAAGAGCATGAGGCTCGATAACGTCACTGTGGCCAGGCACTAGAAACGTACAAGCCGTAAGAGCCTGAGGCGCGATAGCGTCACTGTGGCCAGGTGTTGAAGACAGATAAGCCATAAGAGCCTAATGCACGATAGCGTCACTGTGACCAGGCTTTGATGACAAATAAGCCATAAGAGCTTGAGGTACGATAGCATCACTGTAACCAGGCATTGAAGACAGATAAGCCGTAAGAGCCTGAGGCGCAATAGCGTCACTGTGGCCAAGCACTAGAAACGTACAAGTCGTAAGAGCCTGAGGCGCGATAGCATCACTGTGGCTAGGCATTGAAGACAGATAAGCCATAAGAGCCTGAGACGCGATAACGTCATTGTGGCCAGGCATTGAAGACAGATAAGCCGTAAGAGCCTAAGGCGCGATAGTGTCGTTGTGGCCAGGCACTAGAAACGTATAAGCCATAAGAGCCAGAGGCCTGATAGCGTCACTGTGGCCAGGCGTTGGAAACGTATAAGTCGTAAGAGCTTGAGGAGCGATAGCGTCACTATGGCCAGGCGTTGGAAACGTATAAGCCATAAGAGCCTGAAGCGCGATAGCGTCACTGTGGCCAGGCGTTAAAGACAGATAAGCCGTAAGAGCTTGAGGCGCGATAGCGTCACTATGGCCAGTCATTGGAAACGTACAAGCCGTAAGAGCCTGAGGAGCAATAGCGTCATTGTGGCAAGGCGCTAGAAACGTACAAGCCGTAAGAGCATGAGGCGCGATAGCGTCACTGTTGCCAGATGCTAGAAATGTATAAGTCGTAAGAGCCTGAGGCGCGATAGTGTCACTGTGGTCAGGCGCTAGAAAAGTACAAGTCGTAAGAGCCTGAGGTGCAATAGCGACACTGTGGCCAGGCATTGAAAACAGATAAGCCATAAGAGCCTGAGGCGCAATAGTATTACTGTGGCCAGGCGTTGAAGACAGATAAGCCATAAGAGCTTGAGGCGCGATAGCGTCATTGTGGCCAGGCATTGGAAATGAATAAGCCGTAAGAGCCTGAGTCGTGATAGCGTCACTGTGGCCAGGCGTTGAAGACAAATAAACCGTAAGAACCTGAGGCGCGATAGCGTTACTGTGGCCAGGCGTTGGAAACTTATAAGCCGTAAGAGCCTGAGGTGCGATAGCGTCACTGTGGCCAGGCGTTGGAAACGTATGAGTCGTAAAAGCTTGAGGCGCGATGGCGTCACGGTGGCCAGGCGTTGAAGAGAAATAAGTCGTAAGAGCATGAGGCTCGATAGCGTCACGGTGGCCAGACATCTGAAAAGACTTGTCGTAAGAGCCAGAGGCGTAGAGGAGTCAGGTGGCCAGAACATGGCATAGTGCCAGAGGCGCTAATGGGTCGTGGCGGCAGACATTAGAAAAAGATGTGTCATGGTACGAGAGGCGCGAATGTGTCACGGCGACCCGACACCAGGAGAAGATTTATATAAAAGGGCTTAAAGCGAAAAATGCGCGAGCTAGGCGACGAAGAAAAAAGTGCAAAAACTTGAAGCGAAAAATGCGTGAGGTAAGCTAAGCACTCAAATAAGGGCTTGAAGCAAAAAATACGTGAGGTAAGTTAAACACTCCGATGAAAATTCTACTTCAGAATCTAATGTAATGACTTGACGTGAGAACATATGTACTCTTCTGCAAGGTTATACCTTGCTAAAGAGTGGAGAGTAATTGTTGTGCATGATATTAAGAATAAAAAAAGTGCGCCACGTGGCGCACGAAGAAAACAGGTATAGGCATGAGAAAATCTGACATTTAATGAAAAGAGTATATGCGTAATTAGTGACAGAGAGAAACCTCTATAAATAGTGGCGCACGAAGAAAACAGGTATAGGCATGAGAAAATCTGACATTTAATGAAAAGAGCATATGCGTAATTAGTGACAGAGAGAAACCTCTATAAATAGGGGCCATGTATAATTAACAAACCAGATCTGAGAACTCCTTGCTAAAACTCTGCCAAATTCTATGTCTGACATAAGTATCGGAGTACAAACGCAAATAACAACCCCTGCGTTCCTTTGATCTTCTTTTTTTTTTGCAAAAACTTTCGACAACACGTGACAGAGAACTCAAAAAGAAAACGTCAACGATTTATCACCTTTGTTTCAAGTAACAACAGCAGTAAATATTATAAAGTGATCAGAAAATCCATAAACCCTACATATTGCCATAGCATCATGGCAATACTGAAACATGTATCGAGGACCTGCTGTAAAAGAAGCAGGCAATACAATGCGTCTTCCAATAGCGGTTGCATCCGTATCACCTCTATGAATTGCATCTCTTAACCCTTGATACACATCAGACCGCAATTATTTTTGATGCAACTTGATATAGTCCAACCTTTCACTTTCCACAGCAGTAAATGCATCGGCCAAAAATTGCTGGAACAACTTACCTCCCCTTATTAGAGTACTTTGTTGGCCGACTCGTTGTCGAACTACATAAGCATAATATTCTGTCATGGCCATACATTCTCTTTTAACAGTGATGTTGCCAAGCTGACAGCAACAAGGATATACCTTTCACGTTGTCTGATTGCACTAACGACAAAAGGGTGACGTCGATGCGATTTGTTCCACGGGTTCTTCGTATATCCTGCAAAAATAACAGGAATCAGAGGGGGCAGGGATTTGTCCCTGCACGCGCACTCCGATGATTAAGTAAGTAATCGGAGTTGTGAATGTATGAAGAAGAGAATGTATTGCTTAAATCAGAGAGTTTAAGGCTTTTCCCTTCTTTTTGGTTCTTTTTCTCCGGATCCGGCCCCTTTTTTCAAAGAGCTCACCTGGTATTTATAGGTTTCTTTGGGTCGGTTCGGGGCTGTGCAGGAGACTATGCCGCAGGCTGTGCGGGAGACCTCTACCGCAGTCTGTGCGGGAGACTATGCCGCAGGCTGTGCGGGAGACCTCTACCGCGGGCTATGCGGGAGACTATGCCGCAGGCTGTGCGGAAGACCTCTACCGCGGGCTGTGCGGGAGACCAATGTCGCGATATGGGAGATGGAGGTCCGACGCGCCTGCTGTGCGGCACATCACAAGGCGACAGACTCCCTATCGCATCGAACACTCTGTCGCGCTGCTAGGAACTGTGCCACGTGGCCGCTCTGTCGCCAAATCTGCCACGTGGCTCGTTCTTGGTTTGACATGTGGTAGGCGGATAGTTGCACACGCGTATTCTGGTGACACGACCACCATCAATTGCTCCCCACTCTTTGGTAGGAATCTTTCCTGCGAAAGAGTATCTGGGTCTGGATTTTTCTCGGGTCGGGTCGGATCTCCGCGCGTGTGTCGACGCAGGCGAGCCGCTATATATACTGGGCCCCTGCTGTCCTTGTCGCTATTGAGTTCTCCCGCAAAAAGACACTCAGCCGCGATTTTCTCTGGACACTCTCTCGCAACTCTGCCGCAACTCCACCGTACTCTGCCGCAACTCTGTCGCGTACACATCACTGTGTCGCAACACTGCCGCAGCTTCTTCATACTCTGTCGCCAGTTCCTCCTTTTCTTCATTTTAGGTAATTTCATAGTCCGTAGTCCCACTCTTTTGATTTACGGACTCCTAAAATGGCTGGCCATGGTGTAGGAAAACAAATTAATCTAGGCGTTAAGTCGACTTTAAAGGAAGCCGACGTCCAAGACCTAGAATCCCGATTTCCTTTACCCGAGGGATACTCTTATAGGCTCCCAACCCCTCAGGAGAGCGACATACGTCGTGTGTCCGACGGGGCTGTCGTTTTTAGGGCAGCTTTGGAGTTAGGACTCCGCTTCCCATTGTCCGACTTCGGGGCTTCCTTCCTTAGGACGCACAGGGTATCCCCGGGACAACTGCATCCTCATGCATGGATGCAATTGGTAGCATTCACCATACACTGCCATTTAAGGGGCGTCCCTCCGTCCCTTCCTCTTTTAGAAGTATTCTTTAGGCTTCGAGGGAGCCCCGGCTTAGTGCCTTACTCGCTTCAGCGGGTGTACCAGCCAGGTTTTGAGAACCGATTATTCAAGAAACTGGCTAACAAGCTTCATGGTTTCGAGTCGGAATAGCTGGTCGTGGAAGTGCCCGAGGGCCTGGATTTCCCCACTCGTTGGGAGAATAGGCGTGAAATCCCCAAGGGTCCCCGGGTTGCCTCACTTAGGGAGCAGTTATCTTCTGACGTCAACAAACTGCTAGTCCCTCATCCCCTTAGCCTCGACACCCTTATATCAAATGAAAATTTGATATTAGCTGGCTGGGGTGTGGGTCTGGTCCCTGTTGTCGGACCCTCTGTTCCTTCGTCAGATCCTCTGCCTTCGGTTTCCCCCGAGTTAAATCCTGAAGCACCTAGGCCACAAGAGGATATAGGGAGTATCAACGTGGAGTCTAGTTCTGGCAGCGAACCCTTAGCCGACTTGACTGGCTGAGAAGGGTTCGGCTCTACTTTCATGGTGCTCCCTGATGACGACGCCATAAATATAGAGTCCCTTCAGGAGCATCTCGATTCTCCTGACGGTAACTTTTAATTCTTTTTACGGCTTGCTATTTTTGATCAGTTTTTGACCACTGATTTGTTTTCTTTTCCTTTTTTGCAGAGATGAGTCATTTTCGGCAATCGTTGGGTCTCCAGGTCTCTGAGGCTGGTCCTTCCAGCGCTCCTACCAGGAAGAGGCGTCGTTTAGCCGACGATGTCCCAAGTGAGGCACCGGTCCCCTCTCAGCCACCTCGTGCTCGGACCCCTCCTGTTTCTAGGCAGGCGATGCCTCCCCCTCCTTCGGAGCAGAGAGATCTCTCTTGGGATAGGGGGAGAGTTGCCTCATCTTCAAGGGGGGCTTCCGGGTCATCCGGGCGATCACGCTCCGAGGAGCGTGCGGAATGCAATATCATTCCGTCGCAGCGGAAGAATCGAAGGCGCTTGTACATCGAAGGTTCGATGGGAAGCAGGTCAATACTACCGAGGATAGGCTCTGCTGAAGAGAGGTCCTACCCCGTGGACGGGGGAAACATTATGAGGGGCCACGAGTTCCGAGTCTACCCCGGGGTTCGTGACAACGACATTTTGGACACTCCCGGGGTGGCCTCCCGGTTAAGCTGGTCCACTATCCTTCCTCGGGACGAGGCAAGGATATTCAGAAACTACCCGGAGGGAGAGGATTTAGCCGATGTGGAGGCATTGAGGGTAAGTTTCATACTCCTCTTCGTTTGACTCCTTTTTGCCGCATTCTTTGAATCTAACTTTTTGCATTTCTTTGCAGCTGGCTCAACGAACTGTGGCCAACAATGCCCAGCACCGGGCTTATCGGGAGCGTACCGATAGGGAAATTCGAGAGTTAAAGGACCAAGTTATGGAGTTACAAAACACCGTCAACAACTTGTCCAAACTTTCGGATTTAGTTCGCAGCTTGGAGGAGTAGCTCGCTAAGGTTCACCAGGACCTAAGCCAGGCCAAGGGGGATCTCACTGTTGAGACGGCTCGGTCTAGCAGATTTCAAGAGGATCTTCGGGATGCCCACTCTGAGCTAGACTGTATGCAATCCAACTACGGGTCTTTACTTGCTCGGAATCAGGAGCTCGAGCAGCGCGTTGTCGAGTTGGAAAGTCAGACTGCTCCTACGCTGACCCAAGTGGAGATCAATAGCATACGGGTCGAGGCCGTGAAGGAGTACCGTCTCTCCAAGGATTGCTTGAGACGGAAGGAGGATTTCTCGAATCCCTATGTAAAGTACGGGTTCTATCTTGCCCGATCATGGTTAGAAGCACATAGGGAAGGAGAGGAATTCCCCGAGCTCCAGTATACCAACGAGGCGATGCTATTTGAGGCCCCGACTGGACTAAATATGAGCCTGAAGCTGAACCTGCAGACGAGTTATTCAAGAGGACCGCCCAAGATGACCTCGTTAACCTCACTGGTCCTTGGGAGCCCATGGATTTGGACGGTGCTCCCGAGCCTATCGAGGCTCTTATTGATTTAGACGACGAGGAGGGTCAGCAGTCCTTGGGAAGTGATGGTCCGTCTGCAGCTGATCCCCAGCTTCCTCCCGAAGAGTAGATAGCTATTTTTGTTTTTTGTATTTCTTTTCAAGTACTTTGTTGTTTTTTATTTTAACTTTGTACTTTTGTTGAATGTAATCGTAAAGATCTGTTAAAGATCTGTTTGTAATGACTTTTGAATGAAATGAAATTGAGATTTTTGTTCATGCTTTGTATTGCATTACTTCTCTATTTATCATTTATCATTCTTTGTCTGTTTGTTTATTTTGCTTGAATGTATTCGTTTGAATGTATTCGTGCATGCTCCCCAATTCTTGATAGAAAGGTAAACTTTCAGAAAGAATTTTTTGAGCGAACGTATAATTGTTTAAGGCTTGATTACTGTGACGTGTATGCGTCTTTAGTTTTTATAGCCTTGATATTTTTATCGCCTGGCCACAGTGACGCATAGCGCCTCAGGCTCTTACGGCTTGGTTAATTGTACACGCCTGGCCACAGTGACGCATAGCGCCTCAGGCTCTTACGGCTTGGTTGATTGTATACGCCTGGCCACAGTGACGCATAGCGCCTCAGGCTCTTACGGCTCGTCTGAACTACGCCTGGCCACAGTGACGCATAGCACCTCAGGCTCTTACGGCTCGTCTGAACTACGCCTGGCCACAGTGACGCATAGCGCCTCAGGCTCTTACGGCTCGGCTGAACTACGCCTGGCCACAGTGACGCATAGTGCCTCAGGCTCTTACGGCTCGGTTGAACTACGCCTGGCCACAGTGACGCATAGCGCCTCAGGCTCTTACGGCTCGTCTGAATACACGCCTGGCCACAGTGATGCATAGCGCCTCAGGCTCTTACGGCTCTTCTGAATACCTGTCACAAGATTTAGATGCATAGAAGTTGCAGATGTATAATAAAATGACATTCTGCGTGATGATTTGATGACAATATCTTGTGATGGTATAAACAAATGATAATAATGTTTGGGAAAGAAAATATGGTGCTTAATTCAAATACAGCTTTAGGTGATTTGAATTCCATGTTTTCCCTATCTTCTTCCCTTGTAGAGTTTTCAGAACACAGGTGTTAGGTCCAATCTTGTATCTGATTCTGTAGGGACCTTAACAGTTGGCTCTGAACTTCCCATCCTCCTTCAGGGCATTCGTGATCTGCGACTTTCTAAGCACTAGATCTCCCTCAGACCTTGGCCTATCTCTCACCCGGCTATTGTAATAGTTGGCCACCCTCTGATGATAGGATGCCAATCGAATAGCCGCGGTTTCTCTATGTTCGTCGAGTAGGTCCAAGCCTTCCCTTAGAGCTTGTGAATTTTCTTCCTCTACTAAGGGTATCACTCTTGGTGATAACGCTCCAATTTCTACGGGGATCAGTGCTTCTGCATCGTATACTAGGCTGAATGGCATTTCTTTGGTTGACACACGACTGGTGGTACGATATGCCCATAGAACACTAGGCAATTCGTCCACCCATGCCCCTTTTGCTTTGTCTAGCCTGGTCTTCAGCCCATGAAGGATAGTTCGATTATCGACTTCGGCCTGTCCATTAGCTTGAGGATATGACACTGAGGAGATCCTTAGCTAAATGTTGAGGCTCTTACAAAATTCACGGAAGGCGTTGCAATCAAATTGCTTTCCATGGTCGGCATTTAAGATGCGGGGAATTTCGAATCGACAGATAATGTCTTTCCACACCATTGCCTCCACTTTCTTTTCCGTGATTGTGGCTAAAGGCTCTGCTTCAATCCACTTTGTAAAGTAATCGGTAGCCACTAATAGGAACTTTCTTTGATCCGTGGCCAATGGGAAAGGTCCAAGAATGTCTAATCCCCATTGTACAAAAGGAATTGGCTGTACTGTGCCTTGAGAGGGAGTCACTGGGGCTGTTGTGATAGGCGCAAACCTCTGGCATTTGTCACACCTGCGGGTTTGGTCCATCGCATCTTTCTTCAACGTTGGCCAGTAGAATCTCGATCGTAGTACTTTAGCAGCAAGAGCTCTCGCTCCTAAGTGTTCGCCACAAATTCCTTCATGCACTTCGACTAAAGCGTAGCTTGCTTGTTCCGATCCCAGACATTTCAATAAGGGTGACGAATATCCCCTTTTGTACAGTTCTCCATTGATGAGTGTGAATTTCGCCCCTTGTATTTTTAAGTGACGAGCCTCGTCCTTATCTTGGGGGAGTGTTCCTTCGGTGAGATACTGTTTGTATGGGGATCTCCAGTCCTCTCCCACTTGAATGTCACATACTTCGACCTCTTCAATACTAGGTCGTTCGAGCCTCTCCACCTTCACTGTCCTTCCTCGTGTTTCGGTGGAAGAGGCTAACTTAGACAATGCATCAGCATGTGTGTTTTCAGACCGGTTGATTTATATCAGCTGAAAGCTTTTGAAAGTCTGGGCCAGAAGTTAGACTTTCTTCAAGTAAGGGACCAGCATCGGTTCCCGTACCTCGTACTCTCCGCTGAATTGGTTCACCACCAATTGAGAATCACTGTGTGCTATCAAGTGGTGAACCTGTAGCTTCTTCGCTAACATCATCCCTGCTATCAGAGCTTCATACTCCGCTATGTTGTTCGAATTGGGGAATCCGAATCGTAGGGAGTATTCAAGGGATTTTCCTTCGGGTGATACCAGGACTATACCCGCTCCGCTTTCGTTGGCACTTGATGCCCCGTAGACATGCAGCAACCATGGGTGAGCCTCCCTTTCACTGCTGTCGCTTGGGATAGTGCATTCTACGATGAAGTCGGCCAGAACTTGACCTTTGATAGCCTGCCGTGGTTGGAATGTGATTTTGTACCCCCCAAGCTCCACTGCCCATTTCACTAACCTTCCTGAGTGTTCAGGTTTTTGAAGGATCTGTCTTAACAGTTGATCTGTCAAGACGGTGATAGGGTGTGCTTGGAAATACGGGCGTAACTTTTGCGAGGCCATCAAAAGGGCTAATGCTAGCTTTTCGACCAGCGGATAGCGGGTCTCTGGATCCAATAACACTTTACTCATGTAGTAGATGGGACGGTGCACCATTTCATCTTTCTTCAGTAGCACCGCACTGACGGCGAAATCACCGACTCCCAAATACATATAGAGTTGCTCTCCTTCTAGGGGCCTTGTTAATAAAGGTAACTGTTTCAAGTATTCCTTGAGGTCTTCAAAGGCTTTTTGACAATCTTCCGTCCATTCGAAGTTCTTTCCCCCCGTAGAGTTTTGAAGAACGGCAGGCTCCTTTCTGCTGATTTTGACAAGAAGCGATTCAGAGCTGCTATCCTGCCTGTCAATCTCTGGACCTCTCTTACGGTGGTTGGGGGTTTCATGTCAATGACCGCCTGTACCTTCTCAGGATTTGCCTCAATGCCCCTGTTAGTGATCATGAAGCCTAAGAACTTCCCTGATCTTACTCCGAATGAGCACTTTTCAGGGTTTAGCTTCATGTTGAATCTCCTCAATACTTCGAATACCCTGGACATTTGATCAGTATGAGACTCTCCTACGCGGCTCTTGATTATCACATCGTCCACGTAGGCTTCCATGGTATTTTTCAGAAGATCTTTGAACACTTTGCTCACCATTCGTTGATAGGTGGCTCTCGCGTTCTTTAGACCGAACGGCATTACCCGATAGCAATAGGTTCCGTCGTCAGTTATAAAGGAAGTCTTTTCTTCGTCTTCTGGGTGAAGCATGATTTGGTGATACCCGGAGAATGCATCCAAGAAACTAAAGAATTTGTAGCCGGATGTTTCGTCTACTAGTCTGTCTATCCGAGGTAGGGGGTATGAATCTTTAGGGCAGGTTTTGTTCAGGTCGGTGAAATCCACACACATTCGCCACTTCCCGCTAGATTTCTTTACCATCACTACGTTGGCTAACCACTCAGGGTAGTAGACCTCTCGGATGAATCCGGCACCCAGGAGTTTATTCACTTCTTCAGTGATTGCTTTTTGTCGTTCGGGGGCGAAACTCCTCTTCTTCTGTTTGACGGGTCTGTGCCCGGGTATGACATTAAGCTCATGACATATCACTTCGGGACTGATTCCGGGCATGTCCGCTGGGCTCCAGGCGAAGACATCCGAGTTTCTTCTCAGGCACTCGACTATCTCATTCTTTAGTTGTTCGCCCAGTTGAGTCCCTATGAATGCCTTTTTTCCCTCATCCCCTTCTGTTAGTTCAATGGCCTCGGTTTCCTCTACAGGCTGAGGCTTGGGCGGATCGTCGATACATAAGGTTTCTTTCCTCTGTGCTACCTTGTTGGCAGTGGAAGCGAGATAACAAGTACGAGCACTCCTTTGGTTTCCTCGTACTTGCCCGACTCCGTTGGGAGTGGGAAACTTCATCAATAGATAGCAAGAGGATATCACCGCCCTCATGTCATTCAGCACAGGTCTACCCAAAATCATGTTGTAGGCAGCGGAGGTTGACCTGACCACCATGAACAACACTTGCTGGGTCACGTTCTTCGGGTGCTCTCCGAGAGTCACAGGCAACTCTATAGACCCGGCAACTTTCACTCGTTCGCCCGTGAATCCGTATAGTGGCGTCATAACGGGCTTTAGCCTATCTTCGGATATGCTCATTGTTTCGAAGCAATTTCAATAGATTAGGTTTACTGAGCTCCCGTTATCGACCAGAACCCTGCTCACCGGGTGTTTGGCCACTACAGTGGATATCACCATGGGGTCGTCATGGGGCATGACAATATCACCTTTGTCAGCTGGAGTGAACATGATGGGTTCTTCATCCGCCTGTTCTTTCATCATAACGTTAACCTGATACGCTTGCCTAGCGTAACTTTTGCGGGAAGTAGAGGAGCTTCCCGTTATTGATTCCCCGCTTGCAATAACATTTATTGCGGGGGCTGTAGGTTCGTTGTTTGACGGATTGACTCGGGGGATGGGCCTGATTACTTCATTTCTGGGCCTATTCCTTCTGTTACCATCGTTTGGCCCAGTCCGCGGGCGATCATTCCTTTGGTCACGCGGAGGATAACGGGGTCTCTCGCTTCTCCACAGGAAGCGATTGATCTTCCCCTCTCTGGCCAGTCTTTCCAACTGGTCCATTAAATCTCTGCACCTCTCTGTTGGGTGACCGTGAGCACAATGGAATTCACAGTAGGCTTCGGGGTTTCGTCCTACATCTCCAATTTTCTTCTTGGGGAATTCCAATAATCCTGCCCCTTCGATGGCTGCCAGTATCGCAGTACGAGGCTCGTTCAACCTGGTATAGCCTTCATACCTGAGCCTAGGGGCTTTGTCTACTCTCACGGGTCTTGGGGAGCTTCTTTCGGGTGCATCTCTCTCTCTCTTCTTTCCTTCCTTTGCCTCCCTGGGCTGTATCATTTTCATCACTTCTTCTTGAGCTACATACTTGTTAGCCCTGGCAAAGAGGTCAGAAATTATCATCGGTTGATCGAGAGAGAGGGATTCTTGTAGCTTTTCAGAGCTCGTCCCTTGCAGCATTGCAGCCAAGGCTACGCCTACCGGTAGATCTTCCACTTCCAAGGTTGCATCTCGGAAGCGGTCTACAAAGCTTTTCAAGGGTTCTTTATTCCCTTGTTTAAGCGTGAGTAGGTAGGTGGCATCTTTCTTCCTCTGGCTGTGGATCATGAAGACTTTGAGGAATTCATTTCTCAACTCGTCAAAAGAGGAGATTGAACCTTCGCTCAACCCGTTGAACCACTTTAGAGCGTGCCCGGACAATGTGAGGGAAAAAGCCCTGCACATAATTTCGTCCTCCCACCCATGCAGCAGCATGAGGGACTCGTAACTCTGTATGTGGTCATAGGGGTCTGCTTTGCAGGTGTAAGTGGCCATGGTAGGCATTTTGAACTTCTTTGGCAAAGGTTTGTTCATGATCTCCAGGCTGAATGTGATCTTCCTCCTTTGACCATCATCTGGAGACACCAGTTTTTTCTTCTCGAGGATCCTTTGGACGACCTTCTCCACGTCCTCCAACCCTCGAGCTGAGCATGGCCTTGTCCCTTCGGGTCTAGAAGAGTCCGACTGACAAGCACCCCTTCCAGCACCTCCCATTCCGGGACTTGAGATTTCGAGACCTTCTCGCGGGTCTTGGTCTCTCTGTCTCCGTCGCTCCCCAGCCCTACATTCTCTTAAACCATGTTCCAACTCCACGGGAGATGAGCTGCGGCATGTGGGGGAACTCTGTCGCCTATCGGCTAGAGGAGAAGTCTGCCGCCTGCCGGGCAGAGGAGAACTCTGCCGCCTATCAGCGGCGGGAGAGCACCGTCTCATATATGTTGCGGGATAGCTCTGCCGCACGGGTTCCGCAAGAGAACACTGTCGCCTGAAGTCTGCGGGTGTGCTCTGCCGCCATTGAGCCGTGGGCGAGCTCTGCCGCACATTTGGTGGGCTCTGTCGCCTATCGGCCAGTGGTGAACACTGCCGCCGTTGAGCTGCGGGCGAGCTCCGTGGTCTATCTGCTGGGGGAGACCTCTGCCTTGTTGGATCTGCAGTGGCATTATTTCGTGTTCCTACCTCTTGTCCAGCGTTTACCAGGGTGGAGGGCTCTCTCTCATAGGTCTGCCTAGGCATGCTCTCCCCCACTAACTGCTACACTTCATGGGGCAAGCTGAATTGGGGGAGAGCGTCTCTGAAGAAGCTCACCATAGCTTTCAATGCAGTTGTAGTCTCCTCATTTTTGCGCTTCAGGGTCTCAAATTCTTCTAGAGAAACCACGGCTTCTCTCTGACCCCTTTCACCATGTCTTCGTCTTTGTTCTGATATGACAGGGGGACTCACAGAATTCTGCCCTCCTGTCAACTCTGCTGTAGAGCGTGTTCTCACCATTTTGATAGAGAACCTGACTTTTTGTCAGAATTTCCACAGACGGCCCCAATTGATGTTGCCAAGCTGACAGCAACAAGGATATACCTTTCACGTTGTCTGATTGCACTAACGACAAAAGGGTGACGTCAATACGATTTGTTCCACGGGTTCTTCGTATATCCTGCAAAAACAACAGGAATCAGAGGGGGCAGGGATTTGTCCCTGCACGCGCACTCCGATGATTAAGTAAGTAATCGGAGTTGTGAATGTATGAAGAAGAGAATGTATTGCTTAAATCAGAGAGTTTAAGGCTTTTCCCTTCTTTTTGGTTCTTTTTCTCCGGATCCGGCCCCTTTTTTCAGAGAGCTCACCTGGTATTTATAGGTTTCTCTGGGTCGGTTCGGGCTGAGGTCCAGGCGCGTGTCTGGGCCGCGACAGAGTCATATAGCACTCTGTCGCGCTTCGGGTAAAGCAGCTTGCGGGAGACCTCTACCGCGGGCTGTGCAGGAGACTATGCCGCAGGCTGTGCGGGAGACCTCTACCGCAGTCTGTGCGGAGACTATACCGCAGGCTGTGCGGGAGACCTCTACCGCAGTCTGTGCGAGAGACTATGCCGCAAGCTGTGCGGGAGACCTCTACCGCGGGCTGTGCGGGAGACTATGCCGCAGGCTGTGCGGGAGACCTCTACCGTGGGCTGTGCGGGAGACCTATGACGGGGTGCAATGCGGGAGACCAATGTCGCGATATGGGAGATGGAGATCCGACGCGCCTGCTGTGCGGCACATCACAAGGCGACAGACTCCCTATCGCATCGAACACTCTGTCGCGCTGCTAGGAACTGTGCCACGTGGCCGCTCTGTCGCCAAATCTACCACGTGGCTCGTTCTTGGTTTGACACGTGGCAGGCGGATAGTTGCACACGTGTATTCTGGTGACACGACCACCATCAAACAGATCTCCTACCTTTTCTTCCTCTATATCTAATATCAACTCTGTAACCATCTTCACCAAAAGGACATAAAAGAGGATATTGTAAAGACATGTAAGGGGTGCAAAGAACTAATACGTTGTAGCCCTTCAGATCTATGCTCAACAATTATCTCTTTTGTTACCAAGCTGGTCCATATCTCCGGCAATTAATTCAACAATTTCAGAAGCAACAAGAGAACTGTAATTTTGTTCTGAGCTAGATCTATCTCCGACCAACCTAAGTCTGATTGTTGGCAAATTAGAATGCTACATTCCGTCTCTAACCATTTTAAGAGCCTTTATCACTGCATTGTTCTCATTAAGCAATCGAAGCAGGTTACGAACCAGATCATCATCTATTATGTTTCTATCATACCATGTCCCAAAAGCATTTTTCCTATTAACAACTTCGTTTTCTGTATCATGGATATAAAGTTGGGCAAATTGAGGCCTTTACCCTACTGATGGCAGCAAGGAACCAAACTTGTGGTAATTTTGACCACTGATTTTGAAAACATATGGGCCCGATCGGCTATTTATCAAATGATCAATCTTAGCTCCGAAAGAAGTGACTTGAAACAAAGAGTTATATTGCCGAATATTATCTCTAAAATGTGCTACATAATTATGTGCCGGTAAGTGCACCTGTCCTTCTCTGCAGCACAAAGAGAATGTAGGATGGCAAGCATGTTTTGCGATATCTACCCTTTCTTCATACCACATGAAGGCTCCGCAATATGGGCAAGTGAATGTAGGGCCACCAAGGTTTAAAGGTTCAACAAAGCGTCCTAATAAAAGCACAAAAAAATCGACGAAAATGCAGACAACATTTGAAATTCAAACGGGTAAATTCAGAGGTGAAAAAATTGCACATACCGCCATAAGAAATATCTACAACACTCACTGCGCGCATGGCGCGGAAACTATTCAGCTATCGGAG
Organism: Firmiana major; assembly: GCA_033439115.1. Lineage (NCBI taxonomy): Eukaryota > Viridiplantae > Streptophyta > Magnoliopsida > Malvales > Malvaceae > Firmiana > Firmiana major. The sequence continues at coordinate 11,569,317 of CM065911.1, forward strand.
TTGATTCAGACTGAGATGCAGCAAACTCATGGCACCAATCAGATGTAAACATTGAGCTTAGAATGTGATTTCAAAGAAAGGAACCATGAAGGTATATGATCTGAGATCACTTAACATGTCATTCTGGATATGGAGTATGCAAAGAGCATTGTCTAAAAGGCCAGTTTATACCTGGTGTTTCAGTCCTAATGTTCAGTGTTTCAACTTCATTCACAGTCAATTCACGAACGCTAGCAGAACTTGATGAGGGTCTAAGCGAAGCAAAATCTCTTCGTTGTTCAATCATTTGACGATAATCAACATCAACAACAGTGACATGAGAAATTTCTTTTCTGACAGTTTCAACGCTACCATCAGGACGAACATTGGAACGAATAGACACATGCTGAACTTTTTTTTTTTCACAGATGCTTTATTAGGATTCGGATCATTGCGCGGTCTATTCCTATTCTCTCTTAACCTCTCAGCTCTCCTAGCCCTATTTTGGATTGCTTCAAAAAGGCACTGGAAGCTTGCAAAAACAGGAAAAAAAAAAAAAACAAATGAAGTTCAAAATATCAACCTCAGAAGAACTTGAGAAAAAAAAAGGACCAAAGACTCACACAGACCAAAAAAAAAGGAAACGAGGAACTGATGAAGAAACAAAATACTCACAGAGCACACGACAGGAAACAATGTAAGAAGAAAAGATAACAAAAGAGCAGGATAAAAACAATGAGATAAAGATGAAGAAAATGAAGCCAACACACCCTATAAAGCATAGCATAAACCAACACCATAAAAAAATCTGTCAACTTAGACTGACAAAATCTGGAGAAGGGAGCCTGAGAAGGATCGGGTAGAAAAAAGAGAGTAAAAAAGCATGATCTCATCACCTTAAATATCATTATTTCAAACGTACAGATTGAGACATAAAAATCTACCCAAAAATTATACAACACACAACAAAATAAAGCAAATATAAAATCATGGAAACACAGAATGTAAAAGAAACACAAATCGAATATTAAGACGGGTCTGGTTTGGTATAGTTGTCAATTTTATATTTTATGTTTTTTATTTTTAAAAATTTTATTTTTGTTTTTGTTTTGTTTTGAGAATTTGAAAATAGAAAACATGTTTTGTAAACTATGTTTGGCACCTAAAAAGTTTAAACTTAATTTTTTAATTTTTTAATTCCTTAATATTGCATTAAATATTTTTATTAAAATTATATAATTATAATTCTAGCATATTATTAATAATGTGCAATTTTATTCTTAATTTTGATATATTACTAAAATTATTTTTTTATTATTATATATAATTTATACTAAAATTATTATTTTAAATTTTACATTAATCTTATTTCATACATTATATTTCTAAAAACAATTAATATTTAAATTTAATACAACTAAATTTTAATATGATATCAATAAAATTACACAAGCACAATTAAAAGTACAAACATAAAATTTATAATACAAAAAAAAGATAGTTTAAGCCATGATATATATACAACAATTAATTATTTTAATATACATTCCACAATTCAGTAGTAATTTCATCACGAACTCTACAAATAAAAAACAAAGTGATTTAACAAGAGAAATCAATAATGTTGGACAATGCATAAATTCAAACAGGGCAAAGGGAAATAATGACTTGAAACCGAGAGCAATTTGAATATTGAAAACAAAGACTTTGAAGTGTGTCATAGCTGCAGAAAATTAAAACTGTAGAGACTACTTAAAGGATGATCAAGGTATGAATTATCTCTCTCACTATAGCATATTAAAAAAAAAAAGTTACAAGCTATGTTTTTGATTTATGCTAAGCTACAAAATGTTTGATTATATGATTTTGAAGCCTAAAAGGATTCATGCTAAGCTACAAAAGCAAGGGATTAAGGGTTACTCTCCAACATTGTTTCTTGGAAATATCCTTGACATCAAGAAGGCACAATCCAAGGTGTCAAGGAGAGCAACCGACCACTGTGTTTCCCTGAGACAACAATATAATTTTTAAGTTTTATAATTTACAATCTGATTTTAATTAACAGTGCCTAAAGAAAATAAAAACACTATGAAAGAGCCCTTTCCTTGATAATTGTGATCTTTTTTGCAAGTCTAACATTTTTTTTTCCATCAGGCAACATACAAATTTTACACATGACAAATCCTCATTTGGTGAAAGAAATAATTACATGCTCTTAGTAGACTTGGGAAAGGTAATTGCTTGAAAAAGGAAATTAGGAAATATAGTATTGTTAGCAAGCTAAAGTATGTACACTACTGTTTGATGAACTTTAATGAGATTTTTGCATTTTAATTATTTGGCATGTACAGATAGGAAAGAAAAAGAAGCAGAGGACATCACACCAAAACAATATTGATACAAACAAAACCTCATCAAACAGTTAGTGCCACAGATGCAAAACCCTAGAAAAAAAAAATAAAAGAAATTTTAAGGGAAATTATTGAGTTTCAGTTACAAAACAATTCTATTTTACTAACATTTTTTTGTTGGTTGCTTGAGTAGATCAGCAATATAATGAAAAAAGATGATATGAATTGAAGGAAATATAAAGAAATCAAGAGCTATTTGAAGGAGAAGTGAAGAAGAATAAGGAAAGAAGCCAAGAAGTAAAGGGAAGCGGCGGAGAAGAAGATCAATAAAGAAGACAATGTGTGGGATTAGGTTTGGCTTTTGCAAAAAAAAAAATAATAATAAAATAAATATGTTGTTGGTATGATTGGAAGGGGACTTCATTAAAATTACTGTGTTTTTGTTGAAAAAATATTTTTAAAGTGTTTTGAAAAGGGTAAGAAACACAAAAATGTTGTTTTTGATTATTTTGAAAATTCAATTGTTCATTTCTAAAATTATAAAACAAAACCAACCTACCAAATGCAATTTATATTTTATGTTACAAAATTTTGAAAACAAAAACATAAATCACAAAATAAAATTGATCCCAAACAACCTTTTAATATTTAAGAAAATAAAAATAAAAATAAATCAGTAAGAAAAAAGCAAATGTATCCAAAGTACAAACAAAGTGCAAATTTTTTTTTTGCCTGCATGTGAATTTGAATTTTAAATCCAAGTTAAATTTACATTATAAAGTACAAATGCATAAAAAAGTGAAGAAGAATAAAATATAAAAAATAAATAATGACGTGGCCTTTTGAGAGAAAAGCTTGAAAGACAATTTTAATAGTACGCATAGATAGATATGTCGTACTTTGTCCGATTCGATCTTAACAACTGCTCATACTAAATACGAGTCTGACCCTACCAAACCGTACCGTGTTATGGCCGACCAGCCCAATCAACCCATTTGACACTTGTATGTTCCGCCATTCACCATCTTGCGTTGATATAAAAGGCGATGAGATGATGAGATGACACAAGTTGGGTACTAGGAAAAGCGTAAAGCAAAAAATGGCGGTTGAAATCCCAAAGGATCTCATAACCCAACTCCATAGCACACTTCGCAAGCAAGCCAACGTCCCTTCTTACGATCCAAACGACTTATCGCTTCCCAGTCTACATTCCCTACTTCATTCATTCTCCGACTCTCCCCACCTCCGCTGCCTCCACTGCAAAGCCCATCTCCTCCGAGGCTCCGACTCCCTCCTTTGCATTTTCTGCGGCAAACACCAGACCAGCGAGGCGCCACCTCAGCCCATCGAATTCAAGTCCACTTCCGGTTACCGCTGGTTCCTCCATTCCCTTAACTTAGATGGATCTGTAAGCCATTCTTTTTTATTATTTATCTGTTAATAAAGTGTTATTTTATCATAAAAAATATGAGGTTGGTTAGTTTCTGTTTTCAATTTTATTAATGAAATAAAAATTTGGGTATTGTAGGAAATTGTGGGAGAGTCTTTTGAAGGGAATGAATCAAATAGAGGACCTCGAAAGGGGTTTCCGTTATGTGATCTTTTAGATTTAGAAATAAGATGGAATGATGCCGAGCCCGACGATTTTGAATCTGGTTTCAGAAAAAATAATCCATTAAATTTGGCTGGACTTGATCTTGATGATGATTTTTTGGCTGAAATAACAGAAGATTCTGTTTTCGTACCATCCCAAGTGACATTGGTAGTAAATAGAGAGACTGATTCTTTTGGAAGTAATGTTTTTGAATCGCGTGAAAACCTTAGTTTGTTTGAAAATTTCCAGGGTTCTGGGAGTAGTGGCTCTGTTTCTGCTTGGCAGGCTGACTTTCAGTCTGCTGATTCTAAAACTGATCGAAATGCTACTAGAACCCAGTCGTTTGATCCTTTTGTGGATTCCTCAAAAGATATTTCTTCCCACATGGACACGGTCTTCGGACAGGGTAAAAATTTATATGATGGAAAAGAAAATGGCAATCAAACTTCAGTGGAATCCAAAAGAAATGACTGGTTTCAATATGATATGAAGAGCAATTCCACTTCAGGTGATCAAGTGCAAATCGGTGCCAGCAATGTCCCTGGTAAAATAACTATTGATAATGATGATGATGACTCTTTTGATGCTTGGAATGATTTTGAGGGTTCCACCAACACACGAGATGCTGCTCAGAGTTCTTGGGACCCATCCGCTGGTGGTTTGAAGCAAATGCATGAGAAAGGTGGTGAATCTTTTTCTAGATTGCAAGCTGGCTCTGGATCTACTGTTTTTGAAACTCACCATGAGGTATTCAAATCTTTTGATCATTTTGCAGCTTTTTCTGCTGATCTATCTACTCAAATGGATAGTGTCTGTGGAACAGGAGAAGACTCTTTTCAAGGAAAAGCGGTAGATAACACAACTTCAATAATTTTTCCACGAAGCCAAATTAGAAAAGATGTACCATTTTTCACAGCTTTCTGAGTTTCTTACTTATATGCTGACCAGAGTAGCTTCTTATTTATTTATTTATTTTTTCCAATTATGAGAAAGTAGAATATGGGTAGAGGACATATTTCTTAATGCTATCTGGTAGATTGGATGGCGGTTTCTTTAGAAGGTTGTGATACTCCCGCCTGTACTGTACAATGCATTGTTTAGAAAGAAAAAATAACTGTGGCCAATGCAACTTGAAGATGCCTGCAGGGCTTAGGAAATTGAAAGAAAATGTGTTTGCTGATAGGGAGGGATACTGATCTGGCCTTCTGGCTTAGAATAGAGGATGTTTGTTTCATGTGAAATAAATAAATCTAGTTCATTTTGGAACTGGGGCTGCTGTCTCTTTCTCAGGGTGGAGTTCTTAAGGTAGCAGCATTGCTGCAAATAAGGAGGTTTAATTGAACATAAACAATTATCATGTTTAAACTATCTATGCATAAGTTGGTTGAACAGTTACCTGTAGTATGCACGAAAGATGGTTACTTTTCACAAAATAGCGGATGATATTTGCTTCCAAGATTCTTACGTTTGATCACGAATTATTTCTTCTTCTTCTTCTTTAAAGTGAGCTAAGTCATAGTTTACTTGATAGCTATACTCCCATCAAAAAGAGGTGCTTCTTGATTAGCAGAATTGGATGAAAAGGATAGTTAGGTTGAGATTGAACTTTACGGGTATCTTGTTATTTGTGACTTCATCAATGTGGGGATTTAACTGGTCATGTCATCTATGCTTTGTGCCAAGATCCATTTTTACTTTTATCGGAAGAGTTTCAAATTGTAGATTTAAGATTAGTTTGAATGAACTGTAAAATTAGTTTCAGGGAGGTGAGATTGAAAAAAATAAATGAACATTAAAAATATATCTTTTTAATAAAATGACATTAAAAAAAGGGGAAAGGAACTTTTTTTGTCTCCTATGTTGGAAGCCACCGCACTAGGGTGTTATTTGAACATGGGAATTTATCTTCATTTTTTTTTTTAATTATTATTCCGACTCTTGATATTGAGAATCTATTGAGCTTCTTTTGTGAAAAACTTGTTTGGATATCTGTGCAAATAGTCATAAATGCTTCTGGCTCTACTGCTTGCATGAGGGCATGAAACTACTTGTTTTTTTTTCTTCCTGGTGAAAGTCTGTCAAACCCGAGCTCCCCTGACTGCTTCCCTAAAAATTAGGGGCTTGCATGAGCTTGCACATGAGAGAGAGATTCTGAGGAACTTCTCATATTTGCTTGCACATGTTACAGGATTGCTGATGCCAATGCAAGAGGTGGTAATAATAATGCTGAAGTTGCTAAGGATGCAGATTTTTCCGGTGCAATAACATGGTCAAAAACTCATGATAAAGAGATACTGATGCCCCTAATGCATGATCTATCTTTTAAACTGGAAGGCAATCTTTCAATACCACCAGAAGTAGATGGATGTAATTAACTTCCCAAAGATCGAGAGCGATTTGTTCCCCTCTAGTTTTTATAGTTTTTATTGGCTCGTCTGTGCTCTGTATCTGTATTCTTCCTGTATCCAGTGTCAGGCCGTGTGGCTTTGTTCTATACTAGCAGAGCGTATTACGAAATCTGGACCGAACTTTAGACCTTTTCTTCTTTGGATCTTGTTTTATTAGACCCTAGAATGTGTATTTGTAAAATTGCAAAAATTGCAATAATATTATATAAAATATAAAAATTTTGTATCAAAATTTGTTTTAACACATTAAAATTAATTTTTTAATTAATTTGTATTATATTTATATATAATTTTTATTAAATTTTAATTTATATTATTTTTATTCATGCTGTTTTCGTCTTTTATGATTTGCATTGATCCATATTCCATAAAGGACTAACAAGAAAATGCCAACAGCTACAATTATGCCATATTCCATAAAAGGTCAAGTGATGAAAGTGCACGAAGTCAGGGCCAAACGGTCATGGAAATGTCTATACTCTAGCAAAGTAACTAGAATCTACCCAGATTGGGCACTACAAATGCAACGCCCATATCCTATAAAGACAGAAACAAGCATCCAGCGGGGGCTTCTAATTTATTCTACATTCATTTTAAAGATGCATGTTTATACACCTGCTTGTAGCACGACTCTAAAAGGTTAATGTAAAATTTGTGTCGATACTGTATATTATATGTTTCCAACAATGCCTTGGCCAGCCTGAATGAAGTATTGGATTCTCCATCATTTAATGGACGGCCCCAATGGCTCCCCACTATGTTGCATTCTAGACCTCTGGCTGTTGTTTAAATTGCAAATCAATTGTTGTAGGTTACTAAGGGCTTCTGGGTCACCCTGGAAAGTAAATTAGAGGAATTGTTTCAAAGGCATTCTTTTTTTGGAAACACAGATGATTAGCTAAACTGCAAGTAAAGATTATAAATTAGAACAACATTAGATTAACTCTGATTCGAGGCGATATACACTCAATTCTAAGCTTTTCCGTTTGAATTTTCGCAAGAACCAGATGCAAGAGACAGGGCTTTGAAGGACTTACTCGGAGGATATGAATATATGTGTTGTCTACTAACTTTGTAGGAATGTAAGCTGACAATCGTTCACACGTTCTGCATTTTGAAACAAAAGGTTTCCAACATTAGAGGCTGGACAGGTAAATATGAGAAAAAAAAAACAATGGAAACATGTATTTAGCTAACCTTTCGTTTTCTGAGAGTCTGAGATAACAACCAATGATGTTTCTTAGCAATTTTGGCGAATTTACGTGATCTTCTTCAGCAAGTCTATCAACCATTTTTGCCAAGGCATGGCTTACCGAGACATATCGATCCGCAAGGATGAAACAATACTTCAGCCCTTTCTCATTTAATAAGATTCTGTGAATTATAAATGTTGCAACCTGTAGAGTCCAATATATTAGCAGCTAATAAAGTTGAACAAATTACTGTCGAGTATGGCTAAGGTATCCTGGCACTTCCTAGGAATTTATTGCTTTACAGTGAAAATGTGGCATAATGCACAGTTGTCACAAATCACACAGTAAACGTCAATAGCATGTGGTGTTGATAAAGCGCTAGACTCTTAGTTACAGCAGCTAGGTGGCTAGCGTTTAATCCCTGGTAGCTTCAAATACACACACACAAACATACATATATAAGGATCACACAGTAAACAGAAATTTCAAATGTCTGTGTAAAACATCATGGCCTTATAATTTTGTGAGATTTCAACTTCTCTCACTAAAGCAGTCTAGCCAAAATGTGTTCTACACGTCTTCCCACCAAATGGCTATGTATTTTAACCATACATGATCATAGGAGAACAATTAAGAATCCAATAACCTTTCAAACTGCTCACAGGTTTCCCTCTTAATAATTGTCAAGCAAAAAACTTTTTCCACAAGGGACCTGAAAATAATGTCAAAATTGCAACCTTTTCAATTAATATTTCTTTCTTAAGTGTAACCTTAAGTCACTAGGTCACTAGGTGTGTTGTTTAATTCATTTTTTTGCAACATTTCCAATTTTCATGGGATTCACGTAACCTCCATGCTTCCAAAAACTAAAGACACATTTATTTGAAATTTCTAATTGGCTCTTAAGATTCCAAATATTTTGATTTAGATAATGTATTTAATCAAATTCTAGGAAATATATTTACATCAATTCTAGTAAAGATGCAGAAAGAAACATATTAAAACAACAAAAAGAAAGATACATTACAATTTATAATAATGAGATGAATAAATCTAGTATTTAATTCAGTCAAAAGACAAAAATGTTTTGAATTTTGGTTGAGATGAGTAAAAAATAACAATATGAACCCTATTGAGGCATTTTTTGTCATGTTAATGACTATAAATTCATATATTAATTCGTATAATTTACTTCAATATGCTCGAATATAAGGATGATCGGTAAGAAAGCACATAGTGGTAGTGGAAAACAACTGATGTGATCAGTCGCAGATTTCTATAGTTCAAGAAAGTCCTGTCACTCACTGTTTTTGACAATGTTGCGCCAACCTCCATGCACCTTAGGCAACTAGGAAATATTTGAGTATAAAGAAGGTAATCAACCACTTCTGCATCGTCAACCTGCAGAAATTGAAAACTTGATAAACATAAGTCTGAAGAATAACTTTAAAAAAATCAACTACATGAGCTCTAATGATGTCTTTAGTATGGATGTAACTATATTCGGAATTTCAAAATAAAGTTAAAAGTTCTTTCAAAACAGGACACGAGAAGAACATAAGATATGAGGTCAGAATACCTTCGCTAGGGACCCGATGACACTTAAGCTGGTAAGCCTTAGATATTCATAGCTCTTTTCACGGTTCATAGTGTTCAGGAAGGGATAAAGATACACTGGTATAGAAGCTGCAAAAAAATATTTCAAATAGAACAGTTTTTTATACAGCCAGAATGCTACAAACAAAGTATGGTATTTGTACTCCATTGAATCAAAAGAAAATTTTCTAATTTATTTATCAATACAAGGCACCCTAATTCATAGAGCTTCTTTTAGAAAAGTCACATCCGAAGTTCATAAAGTATTCACATATTTGGAGGATTAAAAATAAAGTTACCTTTGACAAACGGAATCCTAGTAACGGGGTGAGCAGCTACAGACTGGAAAGAGAATAAACAGAATGAGTGTCATTAATATTTTCAAAGAAATAAAAATTAACAATCTAAAAATATAGACAAAATATATACACTTAAGTAGTCTCCACTCTGTGTATAAAGGCCAAAAGAGAAAACTGTCTATAAATTTCCTTGGCATGTGATAGTACCTCTCTTTCCTTTAGAATATGGAGACTAAGCACCCAATATCTCTTGGCAATATTGCATCTCACCGTTGCCTACTATCTATCTTGACAACTACGCCCCCCTTTAAATAAGATTTCATAATTGATATGCTTGAAGAATATCTTGACAACAGCATATTCATTCAGAGTAAGAGAGTTTATTATCACCCCAGAATTAAATTTAAGATTCTTAGCTCCAATCTTAACATATTAAAATAGGCTACTATGACAGTGAACTTATTTTCACCTCTCCAAGAAAGTTCTTCCAAGAGAGAAGCAGAAAAATTAATCAAAGAGTTAAATATGTAGTTAAAAAGACTTTTAGAAATATCACTAATAAGATTTCTTAAATGGTCAAGGTTTTTCGTTCAGGCAACAGACTAAAACTTGCCAAGGTTCAGGCACAAAATTTCATGTTCCCCGTGTTGACATTAACCATAAAGGAGATGTATTGGTAAAAGTTAGAAAGTTAGCTTCTGAATTAACTTATAAAAAAAAAAAAAAAAAAACTATTGAGTCGAGGAGAATAATAGAAGTAACATAGAAGATAGATCAGTAAGGAGAATACAAGGGAGCAGTAAGAAATGAAAGTAGAAGAGGTCAGCATAGTGATGTGAACCTGAAGAAGCGCAATAGCATTGCAAACTTGTATTGCTGCTCTTTCTGGAAGGCTATTGGATAATAGTGGACGGTAAAGTGAAGTTATTTCCTGAAAATAAAATAAAATTGGTAAACAATCATTAAGTAATGAATCAGTGTGGCCTGTAGGGATTGTATCTATCAATAAACCTTTCAAATCTATGATTTTCTTGGAGAGTGCCATGGTATGGTAGAGAAATAGTAGTATTCTAGAGATGCATGAGAACTAATTAATACAATGGGTAAAATAACAGCAAGAAAATTTTAAAGAGACACAACCAGGCTATCTGAGAAACGATATAGAGAAATTAAATGGCAAGACCTACCAGTAAAAGTAACTTCATAGTCCCAAAAGAATTCCATAACAAAATTGCCAAATCATCACAAGCTTGTTTACACTGGGGAGAGAAAAAAAGATTACTAATCAGCTAATCCAGAAAATATCATGCGCGTTACTAGAAAAGCTATTATCAAACTGATCTGAGCTATAACTTTGATGGAATAAGATCTTAGAAGAACTTGAAGAGTTAAAAAAAATAAAAATAAAAAGAATCAGAGTAAAAATCATGCCAAAGTGTGCAAGTCTTTGAATACATCAAATATCCAACTCATTTTATCCAAAAAGAAAAACCCAATCTCTCAAATTTAACATTTTTGAGAACTTTATAGAATACAGGCATTGGTAATACCTTGTAAAAATAAAAATTTCTAATAATCTATTCTTCTGAACAGATCATTTCATCTCATTAAATAGAATGTTACAAAAAGAGATTCAGGAAAATAATATACGTAGGTAGGTACAATGTATGTTGCTTGAACTCAGGATGACTGCTAGATACAAGTATATGTTTGACACTGGTACATTTAATTCTCAAAGTTTTTCCATATATTTGGTAGGTCAGACCTCCATATACCTATGTCCGCTGAAAATATGTTAACTTAAAGAAAATGAAGAGTTGGAGCAACGTATCTACAATTCCACAGAGAATTTACAATGCCACTTTATATGTCCAATTGGCCAATTTGTTTGTGTCCTTTGGCGTCCCTTGAATAAGTTTACCCTATCAATGGCCACCATATAATTTTAAAAAATCCAGACACTAATTTGAGTCCAATTTTATGACTTTGTAAGAAATTAAAATCACTTTTGAGATATTTTAAATTAGTCCACTTTCCATTTGGATACAATTACACATTTCATTTTAATTCCTATTCATTGGTTTCAATTCCTAGTTATACTTCAAATATTTTCCAACCACTATTTTAAATAGTAGGGTCAATGTAATCTCTGAATTCTGCATTTTTCAGTCTTGAAAATTTTTATATGAAATTTTCTTATTATTCTTTAATAAGAAATGTATAATAGTAGACTTTTAGACCATGACTTTTCCTCCTATAAACTGTTTTCTTGGAAAAACATTCAAAACATGAGTTTAACCTGTAACACTGGCCTTAAACGAGAGCAATATGTTAACTTCTAGAATATATGCAAGATGTTCATAATTCTGTCATGAAACCAAGCCTCGAAGGCCTCAAAGAAGGAACAACTTAATTCTCATGCTAACAGGCTTCTCAATTCTAATACTCTACCAATGTCCCTATGTTAAAGACAAATTTCAGGTCAAAAGTCAAGAATATGGCCTTTTGGTTTCTTGTTTATTTTTTCTTCTAAACTACAATCACAGAGAAAGAATTTCAGTAATACCTAATCAGTGCTTTCAAGATACATGGTTAATAACAAAATTGACAGCATGAGAATAAAGAATCCTTATGTTGTACATACCAATACTGTATTATTTTTAGTTCAAACCATAAGAAGGAATGTTTCAACTTTATCTTTCATTTCCTAGCTTTCTAAGTAATACTAACTTAATCTGAAAGACAGTTAAATCACTTCATTGCTGATAGAAAAACCCTTTAATAATTTCTCCATGACTCTTGTTAAACAAAGTTTAAAAACAACCAGCATCAATCCACATTTTTTGTTACTTTAACTCGTATAGTTGTTTATTTTTCATAATAGTGCTTGTCATAAGCTAGACTTATGATTTACTGAGAACCTCATTACTTTTCATTATCTACGAACACCCTTGCATCATAATGAGGATATAAATACAGGAAAAGTCTTGGCTATGTGCTCAGATTCTTTCTTTAAATGAGGATATAAACCTAAGGATTTAGGTTAATAGAATCATTTTTTGCTTCTGGAAATCTACAATGGCTACACAGAAGATTAGCATATATTTTTTGCTGATCATAAACATGATAAAAATGCTATTTTGAAATACTAAGATGGCACTGCCATTTCTTCGTAGAACCCATAAAAAAGAGAACAAGCAGATAAAAAACTGCTTCCTCAGCTAAGGAATATATCAAAAAAGTTAAAAAGAAAAACTTTAAAAAGTCTTTTAAGTTTTTTTTTTTTTAATTATTGCTTATGTCATGTCTGGAAGAAAAAAGACACGTTCTAACTTTTTCTATGGCTTTTGTTTTTTTTTTGGTCGTGTTTTCTTTTTCCCAGCAACCAAACAAATGCAAAGACAACAAACGAGAAAGAAAGTTGATACCTTGGTGAGAAGTTCAAGAGACTGCTCTCGGGTTTCCTCAGAATCAAGCCCTCGAATCAAACGTGTGATTCCAGAGAGACTTCTAAGATGAGCAGCAGAAGAAGGGTCGTGGGTTGGTCCGAATGGGGTTGGAGCCGCAGGAGTACCCGAACCCACTCCCCCAGTTGATGATGGGTCTCCCAGTGCGGATTCTGCTGGGACATAAGCCATTTCTTCAAACGGAGAGACTTGAAAAACAAAAAAAACGAAGAAAAGAAAGACTGTATTATCGAAATCTCTTCTGATACTGCTTTTATTGGTGTGAGTTGTAAAAGGAAAGAAAAAAGCAATGGAAGTAAAGACAAAGGCGAGAGAGGGTTGTGCGTTTTCTTCTATTACTGCCGCTCTCGATTCTCAGAGTTGTTTTTGTTTTCTTTAGACGCTTGTCGTTTGGTGACGAGGGACTGACTGCCCTTTTATACAGTTGGATCGAGGCCGAGGGTGATTTACGTTTACGCATCTCATATTTAAATAATAAATTGATATATAAGTGATAAAATTTTAACACTACTTTTCCTGGATCTGTTCTTGAGTTAGGTTATTTATAAAAAAAAAAAAATTTAAATAAAAATATTAAGTCTGTAAAATAAATTTAAATTAATAATAAGATCTAAATAAAAAATAAGTCAAATTTTGAACTTATCTTTAAAAACTCAAATTTATCTTGATTCAATTTATTTTTAGTATTATGTGTTATCTATTATATAAACTGTAATTAAAGAATATCCTATTAATAAATTTTAAAAATAATAATACGTTAGAAAATTTAAATGAACATATATAAATTTTAAAGTTTATGTTTGTTGCCGTCTTTAATCTTTCAAGATTTAAATCATTTATAGAGTCACAACACTTTCAAAACTCTGATTATATTGATAATTTATTTTAATTTTTTAATGAAAAACTAAAATCATATTAATGAAAATGTTCTTAAAATTGATATAATTAATAATTAAGTTGATATATTTAAAATGTTATCAAAAATAATTTTATAATTGCATTTCTATAAGATAAGATACATCTTATCTTATATATCTTATATTTATATAAATAAAAGTCAAAATATTTTGGTACAAATAAGACATCTTATGTTGATAGCTTATATATCAGACATATGTAATTTATTAAAATAAAATAATAATAATAATAATCTTTTTTTAGTTTTTAAAAAAATAAATTTCAACCGTTTTATCTTCATTTAGATAAAATAAAATTTATCTCATAATTTGATTTTTTTTATCACTTAATATATTATTTTTGAATTAAAAAAATTACCCATATATTTTTATTGGAATTATCTTAAATTTTTAAATTTTTTACCAACAAATTAATACTGGCATTTAAATCTGCATACTTTAGTATTGAATTAAACTTTTATATTTTTTTTCAATTTTCATTTCATTCTTTTTTCAGATTTATTTGTTCAAGAATTTTGTTTATTTATCTATTCAACTATTTTCTTTGGTAAAAAAATATTCATATGGATTATCTATTCTTTTGAAAATGTATTATCTTAAATATTATATTTAATTATTTTGGATAAGTTTAAATTTTAAAAAAATCATATAATAAATTATTTTTATTTTTATTTTACTTTAGTTACCTTTTATGTTTAAGAATTATAAATAAAGTTTTTTTTTTCAAAATCCTAAAGTATAAAGTTTTCAACTCTAATTAATTTTATAAAATTAATTTGGAATGATTTAAATTCAAATTTTAAAAATAAATTAGTTTCAATTATGGAATGTTAATCAATAATCTATTAATGATTAATGTAGTAAGAATTGTTTTTATTAAAATGATAACTATTTAATTTTTTATTTAATATTAAGATATATTATATTTAATTTTTTCTTTATTTTTTCTTATTAGTTTTTGATTTGAAATTATTTTTTTAATTTGTATATTCTATATATATGCATCAAATTTTTTAATACATTATGCCTAATGTATTTCAAAATAAATTTTTATAATTTTATTCTATTTTTTAAAAAAACTATTATAAATTAAAAGTATCCCCGTGCATTGCACTGATTTAAATTTAGTTTATCTTAATCTTGAAAAATAACATCATAAAAATTTTGGATATTAATTCAAATAATGTATTTAAACTTTGCTACGTAGAAGTTTCAAAGTATAAAAATTTTACACATAATAATAAATTGAAGAAATTTATTTTTTTAAAAAAGAAAGGCAAACTTGCACAGGTTTGGATTTTGTTATTATTGGTAAAAAATGAGTTTAGATAAAATATTAAGTCTGAAATTCAAGTCGGTCAAACCTAAGTTGACATGGAATCTTGTAATATCATATTTAGGTATGGTTCAAACCCAACTCACAAACAAATCTACTTGAAAAAGATATCATTAATTTCTAAGTATTCATATCAAAATTGCATTATATTTTACGATATTTAAACTTGATTAATTACTTAAATATTTTTTTTTACTCAAACCCTATCATATAATTTAAGAAATCTATTAACTATCCCAATCCGCTAAACTCTTTTATTAAGTCAAATTCAAATTTTAGAATGAATTTAAAACATATTATAAAAAATTAAATTAATAAATTAAATTAAAGTTAACAAACAGAATTAGAAAAAACTTAATAAAATAATTTATTTATGTATTACATTAATAATAAATACTTTATAAATAAAAAAATATAACATTAAAAAAATTTATCTACAATCAAATTTGGATAATAAATTATCTAAACCCTATTTAAATCTATGATAAATAGTAATTTAATTATCTCAACCCTGTACAAATCTGATTATAAAATATTCTCATCTTATTTAATTAATGGAACAATATATAATATTGGTTTATAATATACTGTTACCATCCTAGTCTCCGTTCTCAACATCGAATGCTAGCCATGCAGTTAAAGAACTATCAACAGTACGATGTTTTTGTCCCCTTTGATAATCTCAAGTTGTGTCATTGTCTTGCCTACCAAAGCATGCTCTCGGAAGCAAAAAGTGACCTGTCTCTAGCATTGAAGTTTTTCTTGTCATGTCTCTAGTTATAGGAGTTTAGTTAGAGTGACAAGACAGAAAATAAATTATTACTTGAGATCAAATTTGCCAATTCAATTTTGCTACTATGATTCAATTTCATTGAATTTTGATATTTTACTACGAATTTTGTTGATTTTTAAATAAAAATAATGAAATTGAAATAAATTTTTTAACTTCATTGATATAAATATAGTATTTCATAAAATATTTTAATTCTATTATTTTTATTTAAAAGTCATGAAACTAAAAATATAATAATATAAAATTAAAATATAATGACAAATTTTGTATTAAATAATAGTACAATGACAATTATATCAAATTACTCTTTTAACAACGCTATCATTTAATTATATCATGATATCCTATTAATTATTAAAGATTTTTCATTCTAAAGTTTACATTAACAATGCAAATGCAATAAAATTTTTAAAGTGTTATAAATAACACTGTATCAAATACAAATTCTTTATTAACTTAAAAACAAAATTATTCATAGAATGTGTACTGTTAGTTGATGTGTGATTTCTTCTCTGATTTTTCACGTTATCAAGCCATTGACCATAGATAACTTTTCTTCTGTGAAAACATCCTATTCTGCCATGGCTAGGTCCTTGGATTCCCGCCATTCCACGGCCCATATACTAACAAAGAAACACATAGAATATCAATTCCAAAAATGGAGGAAACAGAGTGGAAAATTCATTAACGTTCATGGAAATTATGAATGACTCCCTCATACAAAACCTCAAATTGGCTTGCATAGGGATCGTTCTTGGGACCATCACAGAAACGTTGAGGGTGCTGAACATATGCGATTTCTCTTTCACTCTCAAAACCGAGAAGCTGACACATTGCTTGATGAACAACTTGTGGATTGTTCGCAAACATATCACAGTCTATGTTCAGCATGAAGGGCGCATTCATCATTAACCCTTACACTCTACACTGTTTCTTCAAACAAAAAAACCAACCAGGACTAAATTAATTTTAGATATTTGGTTTAAAGAATGATTTGTGCAAATTAATTGTTTGTAGGAGTTTGGTATTTCTTAAAATAATCGAATACTTGTTTTATGCAGAACTAATCATTCGGCCTACAGGGGAATCTGTTCTCAGTTAATTGCCAGAACGTTCAAGGCACCAGCTTGGAAATGATGTGGATGTTCGGTTGTTTCTCTTTAGAAATGTAAACCAAACACGGCACATTATCATCATCATCCGAAAAGCCTTGCTTGTTCTTTCTTATGATCTACTACAAAACAGTTCCAATTAAAAATGATAATGAAAATACATTTGCTATCATCCACATATAAAGTTGAAATAATATACATAATTTTGTTTCAATTAATTATAACAGGGAACAAGCATTTCAAACTTAAGACTTGTCTTTTTGGGCAAATTGTATTAAGACAAAAATGAGAGAACAGTGTTTACAGTTATAATAGGCGGCACAAGCATGTTGTCTGTAGTCGTAACAAATATGTCCACAGGGGAAGCTCCGGAAATATGAAACAAAATATATGAACAAATTTAATTAATTTTATTAAACAATAACTAACTGGAAGATGATAGTGATCGAACGTACCTTTGTTAAAGGTTTTCTGGATACATTTTGAATTCCACATGATTCCATTTGGTGTTGACAATGAGAACCCAATTGAAAGTGAACCATGACTCACATAAGAAAGCAAGGAGCCAGACAAATCCATGGTTTTTAAGAGAAAGGAGGTGATAAAATAGGAAGGAAATCAGAAGGAACAAGAGAGTGATATCCAGCGCCTCTTTAGATAGTGTTTTTACGAGCAACTTTTTCATACAAGGGAGTACAGAATTCTTTGGACGCCTAGCAGAGTGCTTATAAAGAAGTTTTTTTTTGGCTAAGTCAAAAATTTTATTGAATAAGAAAGAAGTCACAAGGATTCAATACAGTAGTAATAGACATGGTAAATCTCTAAACAACAAAATATCTAACATAAAGATTAGGACAAAGATATGAAAAAGTTCGAGAAACAGACGAAATACGAAGAAAGTTAAAATCAAGAACATCAAACAGAACCCCAAAACCATACAAGCCATCATAGACCATGAACTTAGCACAATTACCCTTAAACTCAAATGTAAAACCTCGATTTTTCATTAAATAAGCTTGATACTATATTGATTAAGTCGATTTTGTAATCTATGGATGTTATGAGTTGTTGGATTTTTTTTGTAAGAATCATGATTGTTTATGAATTAATGTCTTAAAATGATTGAAGTTGAAATGAATTATGTGTATTGATTTTATGTATATGAGGTATAATGTATAAGTTAAGGATTTGAATCTCATAAGATGTTGCGAATGTCCTATTGTTGGTTTGAATATGTTTATGGATGTATTGTGGAATGATTTTGAGGTGTTATGATGCTGATAGAAATTAGGGATTCAAAGCTAGATGTCTCGGGGTTTAAACATCAAAATAATGATGTTCCAAGCAAAGGGATCGATCCCTTACCTTAGAAGAACCTATCCCTAATTGACAAAAGCCAAAATTGAACAATAAAGGAGTAAGGGATCGATCCCCTAAGTTAAGGGATCAATCCCTTGAAGGTAGGATGCCTAAATTGTATAGAAAAGCACAGAGGGAGCGATCCCCTCCCAAAAAAGGATAAATCCCCTCTTACCAAAATGTGTTCTCGAGGTATTTTAAAGGGTGAGGATCGATTCCCAAGTTAAAAGAATCAATTTCCTAAGCATTTGAAGACATAAATTGGGTTTTAAAAGACACAGGAGCTGAAAAATTAAAAGAAGAAATGAGAGGAAAGAAAAAAGGAAAAGGGAAAAAGAAAGAGAGATAGCTCACAATACTTCAACCAAATCTTCCTTTCATCATCCTTTTCAATCTATCTCAATTTAGGACTTAAAGGAAGCCATTTGAAGGTTGAAATTTTAGAGAGAAGTTCAGCCATTAAAGGTAAGTTAGAGAGTGAAAGTTTGATATCTTTGTGAAATTGATATATATGATGTTTTTGAAGTTTCTACGCTTGATTTGTTGTTAATTTTCAGCAAAACAATGTGGAAGATCCCTTTAAGCTATTTTTAGGGTTTTTCTCTACAAATGGAAACAAAAGTGAGATTTTCTAAAATCCTAAAATAAATATATGTTGTTATTGGTATTATAATTTATTGATTGGCTAGGGTAGATTTTTCAAATAAAATTGTAGAATGATGGTTTAAGGTTGAGACCCGTAATGATTTTAACGCTATGTGAATAGTGAATGCATATTGATGTAAGTTGATAAATGAGTAAATTGGTACAGTTTGACTGGAAGGAAAGTAATTTAGCCACCAAGAGGTGCCTTGGGTTACCTATGATCAATTTGGGGTTAAGGACTTAAGTGGCTAATCCTACATAAGGTGTGAGACCCCGTATATGTATAATGGTATATATGTACATAGAAATGTAAATAGAGTTGTACTATGAATTCATAAGTGAAGTATATGTGATGTAAGTCCATAAGTTAATGTACACACTTGTAATAAGAGTTGTGATTGTACATACAAGTTACATTATGTGTGAATGTAAAGAAATGGACTTAAACATGTGGAGAATATGAGTGGAATGGATTATGTGTAGTGTGGTAAAATGGAAGTAGAATTGCATAAGTTGTGCACTTCCATTTGGATTATATCGTATACTTTTGGTTATACAAGGATTCCACACAAGTTTTAATGTGTATGAAGTGTGAATGGATGCCATTTTCAAGTCTCAAAGATGATTGGATGAGAAAATGATCATGGCAACAAAATGTATGAAGTTTGGTAAGTGTTGCTGCAGAAGAACTGCAGAAAATCTAGAAATTGTGAAGGACAGATCGATCTCATGGGATGAGAAATCGATCTAGAAGAGCCAGAATGCTCTTATTTGGGCAATGAAATAGAGCAGATCGATCTCCAATGGAGCCAGATCGATCTCCTAAGCATTCTGTAGTGAAAAGATCGATCCTCAAGCACCTAGATCGATCTCCTTGGCTCTCTGTTTGGGAGCAGATCGATCTCATGCTTCGACAGATCGATCTCATGCTTAAAATGCCGTGAAAATGAGGGATTTAAGGGGACCAGATCGATCTCCTCTTGGACCAGATCGATCTCCTTAAGCTATTTCTATAAAAGAAGTGCTGAAAATCTAAAAATTTCGGGAAAAACACCATTCTTCCATTTTCAACCCAAAAACCTAACTTTCTCTCTCTAAAATCAGCCATTTTCAGTAAGATTTGAAGAGAGACCATTAGAGACAAAGTTGTTCCTATCAAGGAGAAGAGCAACATAGTTGGACGGCATTATCCCATTGTTGGTATTGAAGAAGCTACGGGCATTGTCATTTGGAGCCAGAAGAGAAATCAAATTTGGTAAGATTCTAACACTCCAACTATGGTACATTGTCTATTTAAGTGATTTTGGAGTTGTTTAGCATGAGTATGGATGGTTAGAAACTATCTAAAATACATTGGAATGATTATGACCTAGAAATGGTTTAGTGTGAGAAAGTGGAATTGATAGAGATTAATGAGAAATGGGATGTCTAGAGGTGACAATAGTGTTATGGGTATGATTTTAAGATGTTGTTGGTGGATAAATTGTAAGATTTACCTAAAAGGGGTAAAATGTGGATTAAGGCATTGGTTAAATGCATAAGTGAATAATATTGACTAGTGAGGTCAATTATGGGTTAAAAACATTAACTCAATTGATTGAATGAATGAATCGCAGCTTCCGAGGATATGCCGAGGCGAGTTGAGCCAAGAGCGTGAGAAGCTAAGAGGAAAGGAGTCACACCAAGTAAATCGAGGTAAGCAAATTGTGTGAACTCTTAGAGATATTTGTGCGAAATTTGGGCACTTAAATGATTTGCTAGAATGCATGAGATATTAGGAAATGATGTTGGGTAATTGAAGGGTAAAAGTTGGGAGTTTGAGAAATGTACATGAAAACAAAAGCATATTGCTTTGAAAATCATGTTTTATTGCTTTTTAGCAAATGATTGGTAGGTTGGCTGACATTGAAATGATTTGCAAAAGAAATGAGTGTGTTTTGGTTTTGTTAACCATACTTTGCAAAGTTTTGAGCCACCTACATGATTTTGTGAGTATGAAAGCGTTCTAGAGTATGACTCGCATGAGATTTGACGTGTTTTATACACAGGGGTGCTAGAGGTACTAGTTTTCACATAGATTTCATAATTGTTTTGGCATTGTGCTTGGAGTTTGTCTCACACTGGATGCCCACCTTGCATGTTGCCATGTTTGCAGCTTCGAGTAAACTGGGTGTCACATCGATTAAATAGGCTCACACGTACATTGTTTTGACATGATTAATTAGCCTTGTTAGGAGCTTTGGGTAGACAAGAGGTCGTACCGATTAAATAGGCTCCCACGTGCGTTTGATATGTGGCGTGATATGATGTGTTGATTGGGTCTACGAAGTACGTTGTACCGTGCATGTAGCATGGAGTACGTTGTACCGTGTTGAGTTGTGATGTGCCGTCTTCGGACGAGATCTGCTATGGACCGGCGGGTAGGATTTGACCCACCTCCCGTGTGGAAGCAGATAGTGGTGATATCCCGCACACTTAATCCGTGTAGCCGGTATCACAGGTTATGTACATAGGCCTTGAGGTTATTACCTGTTGTTGAACTGCCTATCTCACATGTCTATTGCTTTGAGAATAAATCCATGGTTGAAATGATTTGTAGGTTAGAAAAGTCCGAGGGATGGGCCAAGACCTGACCAGTGTTGAATTGATTTGTTAATGGTTTTTAAAGTGCACGGATGCATGATGTTTAATGCCATGCTTTATTGTGAAAATGCATGATGGGTAATGCCATGCTTTTATTGTGAATTATGCATGATGATTTATACCATGCTTTGAGTTGAAATGTGCACTGGATTTTAATAGCATGAATGCTTTACATACTATTAACACAATCATACACTCATGTTTTGAGATAAATGATGAATTAAATGCTTTTGAGCATGGCATCACGATCACGTAGATAGTGCAGTATCTATCTGTTCGCATGATTGCCTTACTGAGCGTGTGGTTTGCTCACCCCCTTATTTTTCCCCTCTCTACAGAGAATTGAGTATAGAGTGAGCGTGACTGGAGGCGTTTCCCTTTTGGTAATCCGCTGCATCCCATCGCTAAAGGTATACACACTTGGATTATTTTGTATCTAAACTAGACATAGCACAGTAGCATTTTGTATGTAACTATTGGGGATGTAAAACAATGTAAACACGTGTAACAACTCTGATATATATACAATTATACAAGTGTTTACTTATGAATATTATGCAAATTGAATTGGTATGGTGGAGTTAGTTAGACGTCGACACACAACTCAACTATTGAGGAGAGTAGCTGTTCACGATTGAGGTAAGAACGAATAATAATCGATGAATGAAAATGCAAAAAATTTGTACGTATTTTGGTAAGTTGAGGGTCGTGACAGAAGTTGGTATCAAAGCACGAGTTGGCTTGACGTGTGTCGTGTCTAAAATACTTAATAAGTTGAAAAAATTACATCCCCATGTTACTGTGCTTGTTTAGATACAATTGTGTGTGTGTCGATGGGTTGACTAAGTAATTGGTTGTGAATGTAGGGAATTGAGTAAATATGCCTAATACCAGTCACGGTAGAGGGATGAGAGCACAGGCTCGAGGCCGTAGAGGTAGGCCTGGGGGTCGTGTTGAGCCAAAAACACACGAGGCTCAGGATGATGTTGAGGTGGAGGCTGATGTTGAGCACGCTCCACAGGGTCCAGAGGAGAGGCCCGAGAGTACTGAGGCTCGCTTCGCGAGGATTGAGCGAAGCATTGAGATGATTGTGGAGTTGGTCACCCAATCTTGATCTGGAGTTGGCAGTAGACAGAGTCCCGCTACACAGGGTGATACCGAGCAGGCGTCAGCTCCTGAGGCACGGGCAAAGGAAGCCCAGAGGCCACAGACGACAGATACTCCACCCACACAGGATGTGCCTACGCCGGTTGCTACACCAGGCAGTAGAGGTTGGGGATATGGATGTGATTTGGATAGACTGCGGCAGTTCCAAAAGTTTGGACCGCCGTCTTTCAGTGGAGTAAAGGACCTAGTAGCGGCTGAGGATTGGATCAATGAGATCGAGAAATTATATGGGTTCTTTGAGTGTACTACCATCGAGATGGTAGCGTTTGCCGCTTTTATACTGAAGGGGTCAACAAAACATTGGTGGAAGTCCACCAGGCCTATTTTGAGAGCCCGGCATACTGAGATCAGCTGGGATATATTTTTGGAGGCCTTCCGGAGACAGTAGTTTTCAGATACCGCACAGCGAAAGCTAAAGATGGCATTTTTGGGACTGATCCAAAGGAGCAAGACTGTGGATGAGTATGAGACTGCTTTTATATCCCTGGGCAGATATGATCCCAACACTATGAGTAATGAGGTCGAGAAAATCCAGAAGTTTGTGGATGGATTGAGACCGACCATCAAGTTCAGATTGGTTCCTTTGGATATACCGACCTACGAGGAGGCAGTGCGCAGGGCGCAATTGTGTAAACAAGATGTTGATAGAATCGCCTCAGAGTTTGGAAAGGTTGGTAAGATCGGACAGAGATAAGAAGAGACCTATGATGGTAGAGGCTTCAGCTATAAAGGAAGCAAGAGGTTTGCTGGGAAGAGGTCGAGGATTGATGAGATCCGGGAGAGGACAGTTAATACTCCCATGTATCCGGCCATTGCTCCAGGTAAGGGAATCATGATTGGAGGACCACGGCCTACTACGAAACAGTGTGGCAAGTGTGGTAGGTACCATGGAACTCGACCATGCTATGGATCTCCTGTAGTATGCTTCAGATGTGGGAAGCCAGGGCACATAATCAGAGATTGCCCAGAGATGACAGAGAGAGCCCCACAGAAGGACAAGGAGCCAGAGAGAGCTCCAGTTGGTACAGCTGCTTCGAGGAAGAGGGCTACAGCTGAGGAAAAGAGGAAGCAAGCAGTGGGTGTGAGCAGAGGACGAGTGCACGCACTGGACTAGGACACTGCCGATCAGTCATCGGATGTGGTAAAAGGTACCATCCAAATCTTTGATTTAGAAGATTATGTACTGTTTGATCCTGGTGCCGCGCATTCTTTTGTATCACCATCCTTTGCATGTAAATTATTGAAGCATGTAAAACCTACGCTGCTTGATAAGATGTTATGGATATCTACCCCTATGAATGATAGTCAGTTGACTGAGCATGTATATAGAGATTGTAAGATGAAGATAGGAGGTAAAGAGATGGCAGCCGATTTAATTTTATTGAATATGAGTGATTTTGATGTGATTTTAGGAATGGATTGGTTGGCTGCCAATCATGTTATTATGGATTGCCATGCAAAAACTTTGATGTTTCTCAAGATAGACAATCTTGTAGTAAATTTTGTGAAATAAAGCTAAAGAATATGATTTTTATAAGTGTGATGAGTACAATCTTGATACATGATGTATGAAAGATAAATTTGATTTCATTTATGTATGTGATGTGATGATTTATGATTACTAATGGTGGAAAGAATAATGTGAAGGATTCACCACTTTTGTGATTGAGACGGATAAGGCACGTCCGAAATTGGGAGACATTCCAGTGGTTAGGGAATTTCCAGATGTCTTTTCGGATGAGTTACCAGGGTTACCTCCAGATAGGGAGATGGAGTTTGATATAGATTTGGCACCTGGTACAGAGCCGATGTCCAAGCCACCGTACAGAATGGCTCAAGTCGAGTTGAAAGAGTTAAGGAAGCAATTACAAGAGTTGCTGGAGAAGGGATTCATCAGACCGAGCGTCTCACCTTGGGGAGCACCGATTCTGTTTGTAAAGAAGAAGGATGGAAGCCTCTGACTGTGTATAGATTACCGGTTGTTGAATAAGGCCACCATCAAGAATAAGTATCCCCTTCCACGCATCGATGACTTATTGGATCAGCTTAAGGGAGCGCAGGTCTTTTCCAAGATAGATCTAAGATCAGGGTACCTTCAGTTGAAGATACGAGATGGAGATGTACCCAAGACAGCTTTTCGTACCCGGTATGGACATTATGAGTTTATGGTTATGCCATTCGGTAGAGCTGACAAAAGTTGGCCTGAGCCCGAAAACCCGCCCGAGCCCGCCCGAGACCGAACCCGAGATCGGACCGAATTGACCAAAAAGTCAAAGGCCCGAGCCCGAGAAAAGCCCGACCCGAAAAAGCCCGAGCCCGATAAAACCCGAGCCTGAAAAAGCTCGAACCCGAAAAAACTCGAACCCGAAAAAGCCCGAGCCCGAAAAAGCCCTAACCCGATACGACCCGAACCCAAAACCGACCCGATCCGAAACCCGAAAAAGCCCGAATTTATAACCCGAGAAAGCCCGAATTATAATTATATAATTATTATATTAAAAAATAAATAAATAATAATACACTTTTTCTAATTAAAATTTATAAAATTTTAAAACAATCATTATTTATTTATTACATAATTATATCAATAATTTATTATCAACAAAATAAATATTAAATATTTACATTCAATTATTAAATAAAATTATTTTAAAACACAATATAATGTTCAATATCAAATAATTTTCAATATTATGCTTATTATATTTGTAATAATAAATAATAAATATATTATTAAATATAACATTTGATTTTATTATAAAAACAATTATTATACTATTTTATTATATTTATTTCATATTAAAATTTTAATTGTAATACAATAATAAATCAAATATATATATATAAATCATTATATAATTGTAACATTTATTTAAATTTGATATTTCATATAAAACATTGAATACATTATTAACAAAATTAGAATTTAAATTCTGACTCCTATAACTCGTAAATAGAAAAATAGTAATTTATTTTTTAAATTGTGATTATACTAAAAATAAGAATTGAAAATTAAAAAAGGGGATCATACCCTTTTAAAGGTTGTAATAACTTTTTTCACTGTAAAAAAAGATTCAGACTCAACTATGACATGTTTGTATCCATATTCTCATGTCATTAACAAGTCAATGATTGTTATGTTCTAAATTAGTCCAAATATAGTAAAAAACAAACCAGCAAAGAAAACATCAAACATTTAAAGTTATGACATGTAACATTACAAGAACAACAAAATAGAAAATATACAATCATTCTCATACACAGCCACCTAGTCATGGAGAAACCAATCCCTAGTCATACATTGCATGATGAGCAAAACAGAAAAATACGATCATTCCATTCAACGCTAGCGGCTTGATGAATAATATACTCGAAAATATTGTAAATGCAGGAAGCAACTAAACTCTCTAAGAGCGACATTGTCTTCAAATAAGATTAATGAGGCAATGATCAATCATAATTACTCTTAATAAAAAATTTTAATTTTTTAACAATATAAATAGTAAGAAATAAAATATCAACATACGTTACAATTAGAACTCTTCATCCTCATCCATAAACCAACTAGTTCAATTTAATCCAACTTTCCTTCCAAATCTCATTGTTTCATCTTCTTCATCTAATAAAATATATAAAAATAATCATATAAGAATTTAAATAATAAAAAATTAATAAAATAATAATGACACTAAAATCTTACCACCTTTATCTATATCAAATCCATACAGCCAATTACGAGTGGTAATCAAAATTTCTGCATTATGTGTTATGAGACAATTTCTCCATTTGTTAATAACTCTACCACTCATACTAAATGCTGATTCAGATGCAACTGTGGTAATTGGAATACTCAATATATCCTTAGCCATAAGTGAAAGTATAGGGTGTCGAAATTGATTTTTCTTCCAATAATCAAGAACATCAATTTGAATCTTATAATCTTCTCTTGATTCATTCAAATATACATTTAACTCTAATCTATATAAAAGATATCTAGAATTGAAATTTCTAAATCCCTACAATAACAAAATAAGTTCATATATGAAATTATAATAACAAATGTAAATTAAAACTCAAAAAAGAATTACTTAATATAAAATAATAATAATTTAATAAGTTACTAAAGCAATTTATATTAAACTTTTGAACAAAAAATTTATATAAATATGTTATCAAATTAACAATAAATATTTATATGTTTCAAATTTTATTTCTAGCTAGGAAATTTAAGTTTTTGCAATGTCTTGTCTTTTGTATAAATTTTATTACTAAATTATATAATTTTTTTCCTCATTAATTCATATTTCATCATTTTAATTATATTTTGTCTTATAATCATTATAATTAAATTATATCAGCTTTTTGGTTTATCTATTTTATTTAAACTTCGATATTATATTTAATAATTTTTTCAAACTTAAACTAATTGCATCTATCAATTGAGAATTTAGCTACAATTATAGAACTTTAATTAGGTATAATTTAAACGAATTGATAACAATTAATTAGTTATAATTTAGTTAAGCATATATGATTATTTATTTATTTGCCTACCTTATCGGTTCATATCTATATCAGTCTACTAAAATAATATCAGTAGATATTTTTTCTTGTGCATTATGCAACGTGGCGATCAAGACAAACATGCATCATTACTTGATTGTGCAAAAATAACTATTTTAAGTTAATTTTTTATTTAAATTATGTAACTAATTTATTAAAAATTAATAATTTGTTATACTTATATATGATAACTAATTAGTAATTATTTATTTTAATAATTATTTTGATAATAAATAATTAATTTTTTAACCATGTTACTATGTAATATGGTAATTCTGTTTGAAAATTATTAAATTAATTATATATATACATTAACGTGCAATATTTATTTTATTCCATTTTATACAATAATTTAATAATTTATCATGAAATCATATCATTTCTTTTCTTATTCTTTGAAAGCCTATCAACAATTTCAATTATTCTATAGATAGATTATATTTATAGTTCAGTCAAATTTTTTATACTCTTCAATTTTTCTTGGCTAAGGCTAAAGAAATAAGCAAAACATTCATTTAGAAAAGAAGTGAAGAAGATAACATCTAGAAGTTGGAAGAAATCTGTAAAACTAAAAACAAACTAATAGAGGAAATAAAAAAAATATTATGAAACTTTTATTAACCTAATTTTAGTGACTTCTGTTTAAAATTTAAAAATTTATTATTTTAATCATAATTAATAATTATCTACTTTAATTTCATAATTATTTATATTATACTTTTTTTTAGACTCACAAAGTTTTTTTGTATAAATATATTTTTTTAGTGTATTATATCAACTACAAAATATCAATCATATGGTAGTGTAAAATTGTATATGATATAATTATATTAAATATTAAAAAAAATATTTTTTAATTTAATATTCTAAATTTTTAATGAGACATTTGATTAATTAATGTAAACGATTATATTTAATACAATAATATTAATTATGATTTATGTACAAATAAAAAACAAATTAAAAATAAAATAGAGCTAATTAATTGATCATTTATTCATATTAAGTATTTTTTTGGTAAATGATAATATTAATTGGTACTTTTCTTCCTATAATATCTATATGTAATATTTTCTTTTGCATTTAATGAATATAATTATATCTACTATTTTATAATAAATATTGTAAGAAATTAAAAAAGAGTAAATTATTTTTGTCAAATAATAAATATTAAAATATAGAAATTTGTTTTTATATAAATATTTATTCAAATATAAAATCATATAAAAATTAAATTAATTATCGCATTCAAATTTTTTTTTAAAAAAATTATAACTAATAAAGTTTCAAAATATTTCAAGTCGGCCAGCTAAACCCGCCCGACTAGAACCGGGACCGAACCCGAAAAAGCTCGAACCCGAAAAAATTCGAACCCGAAGAAGCCCGAAATCGAAAAAACTCGAAACCAAAAAAGCCCGAACCCAAAAAAACCCGAACCCGAAAAAGCTCGAACCCGAAAATAACCGTACCCGAAAAAGCCCGAACCCAAAAAAACCCGAACCCGAAAAAGCCCGAGCCCGAAAAGAACCCGAATCGAGCCCGCCCGAGCCCGCCCGTTTGCCACCTCTACCATTCGGGTTGACGAATGCTCCCGCAGCTTTTATGTCGTTGATGAATGAGGTATTCCACCAGTACTTGGATCGGTTTGTTATTGTGTTTATTGATGATATACTGGTATACTCAAGGTCTAGAGAGGAGCATGAGAGGCATCTAAGGATAGTGCTACAGACCCTTCGAGAGAAGAAGTTGTACGCTAAACTCAGTAAGTGCGACTTTTGGTTGGAACAGATCTCTTTTCTGGGTCATATAGTATCAAAAGATGGAGTATCAGTGGATCCATCAAAGATTGAGGCCGTAGTTCAATGATAGAGACCCCAGACAGTGACAGAGATCAGGAGTTTCCTGGGTTTAGCTGGGTATTATCGAAGGTTTGTAGTGGGATTTTTGAGGTTAGCTGCTCCTTTGACACACCTCACAAGAAAGAATGTGGAGTTTGTGTGGGACGATAAGTGTGAAGAAAGTTTTGAGGAGCTGAAAAAGAGATTAACCATAGCTCCGATCCTCACCATTCCTACTAGCTCAGAAGGTTTCTCGGTGTATGCGGATGCTTCACATCTAGGACTGGGCTGTGTATTGATGCATGATGAGAAGGTAGGAGCTTATGGATCAAGACAGTTAAAGGATCATGAGAGGAACTACCCGATCCATGACTTGGAATTAGTAGCGGTGGTGTTTGCGCTGAAAATATTGTGCCACTACCTTTATGGTGAGAGATTTCAGGTTTATACAGATCATAAGAGCCTTAAGTACCTGTTCTCATAGAAAGAGTTAAACATGAGACAGAGGAGATGGCTCGAGCTGTTAAAGGATTATGATTGTGAAATCCTGTACCACCCGGGTAAAGCAAATGTGGTTGTTGATGCATTGAGTAGAAAGCATCTTGGGATGGTATCATTTATGATGATCAGGGAACACGAGCTGTTGGAACAGTTCACGAACCTCAGTTTGGATATGACCCCGCCTGACGCTGACAGTGGATTTATCATAGCTAGCCTGCAGTTGGAACCGAATTTGGTAGATCGAATCTGACAGGCTCAGCAAGTTGATCAACAGTGTAGTGATATTATCGGGCAGATACAGAGGGGTATAGACACGGACTTTGAGTTGAGTTCGGATGGGTTGTTGAGGTTCAGAGGTAGGATATGTGTTCCTGATGATGTAGAGATCAGAAGGTTGATCTTGATAGAGGCTCACTCATCAAAGTATACGATGGCTCACTCATCAAAATATACGATACATCTAAGGAGTACCAAGATGTATCAAAACCTTTGAAAGGTTTATTGGTGGTCTGGAATGAAAAAGCACATTGCTGAGTATGTTGCTAAGTGTCTCGTTTGTCAGCAGGTGAAGGTAGAGCATCAGAAGCCTGCAGGGTTATTGCAGCCTCTACCGATACCGACTTGGAAGTGGGAGCATGTCACCATGAATTTTGTGATGGGATTACCGAGGACTCGGAGAAGTCATGATGCCATATGGGTGATTGTGGATCGGATGACGAAATCAGCCCATTTTCTAGCTATGAGAGCTACCGATACTCTGAGCCAGTTAGCGAACCTATATGTACGCGAGATAGTGAGACTACATGGAATTCCAGTGAGCGTTGTTTCTGACAGGGATGCCCGCTTCACTTCCCACTTCTGGGAACGTTTTTAAGAAGCGATGGGGACCCAATTGAGTTTTAGCACCGCATTTCAGAGAGCAGACAGATGGTCAGTCAGAGAGGACTATCAGAGAGGACTATACAGACCTTGGAGGATATGTTGAGAGCGTGTGCATTGAATTTTGGAGGCTCCTGGGATGACCATTTGCCACTCGCAGAGTTCGCGTATAATAACAGTTTTCATGCGAGTATCGGGATGGCACCATATGAGGCATTGTATGGGCGCAGATGCCGTTCCCCTATTGGATGGGAAGAGGTTGGTGATAGATAGATTTTTACTCCCGACTTGGTTAGACAAGCCTTTGAGGACGTCCAATTGATATGTGAGAGGTTACGGACAGCTCAAAGCAGGCAAAAGAGTTATGCTGACAGGAGACGGAGACCACTAGAGTTTGAGGTGGGTGAGTCAGTGTTTTTGAAAGTTTTCCATTCGAAGAAAATTATGAGATTCGGGAAGATGGGAAAGTTGAGCCTTCGATATATAGGGCCATTTGAGATACTTGATAGAGTGAGAGATAAGGCGTATAGGTTGGCATTGCCACCAGAGTTGGCAAGTGTGCATAACGTCTTCCACGTATCCATGTTGAGGAAGTATCACCTGGACCTGACACATGTGATAAGATATGAGCCTTTGGAGCTCAATAAAGGTATGACCTATGTTGAGAAGCCAGTTCGGGTATTGGACAGAAAAGAGAAAGTGCTGAGGACAAAGACAATTCCCTTGGTGAAAGTACTTTGGCAACATCACACTATGGAAGAAGCCACATGGGAATTGGAGAGTTTGATGCGGGAGAAGTATCCCGAGTTGTTCATAGAATGATTGGTTCCAATTTGGAGGACCAAATTCTCTAAGTGGGGGAGAATGTGAGACCCCGTATATGTATAATGGTATATATGTACATAGAAATGTAAATAGAGTTGTATTATGAATTCATAAGTGAAGTATATGTGATGTAAGTCCATAAGTTAATGTACACACTTGTAATAAGAGTTGTGATTGTACATACAAGTTACATTATGTGTGAATGTAAAGAAATGGACTTAAACATGTGGAGAATGTGAGTGGAATGGATTATGAGTAGTGTGGTAAAATGGAAGTAGAATTACATAAGTTGTGCACTTCCATTTGGATTATATCGTATACTTTTGGTTATACAAGGATTTCACACAAGTTTTAATGTGTATGAAGTGTGGATGGATGCCATTTTCAAGTCTCAAAGATGATTGGATGAGAAAATGATCATGGTAACAAAATGTATAAAGTTTGGTAAGTGTTGCTGCAGAAGAACTGCAGAAAATCTAGAAATTGTGAAGGGCAGATCGATCTCATGGGATGAGAGATCGATCTGGAAGAGCCAGAATGCTCTTATTTGGACAATGAAATAGAGCAAATCGATCTCCAATGGAGCTAGATCGATCTCCTAAGCATTCTGTAGTGAAAATATCGATCCTCAAGCACCCAGATCGATCTCCTTAGCTTTCTGTTTGGGAGCAGATCGATCTCATGTTTCGACAGATCGATCTCATGCTTAAAATGCAGTGAAAATGAGGGATTTAAGGGGACCAGATCGATCTCTTCTTGGACCAGATCGATCTCCTCAAGCTATTTCTATAAAAGGAGTGCTGAAAATCTGAAAATTTCGGGAAAAACACCATTCTTCCATTTTCAACCCAAAAACCTAATTTTCTCTTTCTAAAATCAGCCATTTTCAGTAAGATTTGAAGAGAGGCCATTAGAGGCAAAGATGTTCCTATCAAGGAGAAGAACAACATAGTTGGAAGGCATTATCCCATTGTTGGTATTGAATGAGGTAAGGGCATTGTCATTTGGAGCAAGAAGAGAAATCAAATTTGGTAAGATTCTAACACTCCAACTATGGTACATTATCTATTTAAGTGATTTTGGAGTTGTTTGGCATGAGCATGGATGGTTAGAAACTATCTAAAATACATTGGAATGATTATGACCTAGAAATGGTTTAGTGTGAGAAAGTGAAATTGATGGAGATTAATAAGAAATGGGATGTCTAGAGGTGACAATAGTGTTATGGGTATGATTTTAAGATGTTGTTGGTGGATAAATTGTAAGATTTACCTAAAAGGGGTAAAATGTGGATTAAGACATTGGTTAAATGCATAAGTGAATAATATTGACTAGTGAGGTCAATTATGGGTTAAAAACATTAACTCAATTGATTGAATGAATGAATCGCAGCTTCCGAGGATACGCCGAGGCGAGTTGAGCCAAGAGCGTGAGAAGCTAAGAGGAAAGGAGTCACACCAAGTAAATCGAGGTAAGGGAATTGTGTGAACTCTTAGAGATATTTGTGCGAAATTTGGGCGCTTAAATGATTTGCTAGAATGCATGATATATTAGGAAATGATGTTGGGTAATTGAAGAGTAAAAGTTGAGAGTTTGAGAAATGTGCATGAAAACAAAAGCATATTGCTTTGAAAATCATGTTTTATTGCTTTTTAGGAAATGATTGGTAGGTTGGCTGACATTGAAATGATTTACAAAAAAAATGAGTGTGTTTTGGTTTTGTTTACCATACTTTGCAAAGTTTTAAGCCACCTACATGATTTCGTGAGTATAAAAGCGTGCTAGAGTATGACTCGCACGAGATTTGACGTGTTTTATACACAGGGGTGCTAGAGGCACTAGTTTTCACATGGATTTCATAATTGTTTTGGCATTGTGCTTGGAGTTTGTCTCGCACTGGATGCCCACCTTGCATGTTGCCGTGTTTGGAGCTTCGAGTAGACTGGGTGTCACATCGATTAAATAGGCTCACACGTGCATTGTTTTGACATGATTAATTAGCCGTGTTAGGAGCTTCGGGTAGACAAGAGATCGTACTGATTAAATAGGCTCACACATGCATTTGAGATATGGCGTGATATGATGTGTTCATTGGGTCCACGAAGTACGTTGTACCGTGCATGAAGCATGGAGTACGTTGTACTGTGTTGAGTTGCGATGTGTCGTCTTCGGATGAGATCTGCTATAGACCGACGGATAGGATTTGACCCACATCCTGTGTGGAAGCAGATAGTGGTGATATCCCGCACACCTGACCCGTGTAGCCGGTATCACAGGTTATGTACATAGGCCTTGAGGTTATTACCTGTTGTTGAACTGCCTATCTCACATGTCTATTGCTTTGAGAATAAATCCATGGTTGAAATGATTTGTAGGTCAGGAAAGTCCGAGGGATAGGCCGAGACCTGACCAGTGTTGAATTGATTTGTTAATGATTTTTAAAGTGCACGGATGCATGATGTTTAATGCCATGCTTTATTGTGAAAATGCATGATGGTTAATGCCATGCTATTTGAGAAAAATGCATGATGGGTAATGCCATGCTTTTATTGTGAATTTGCCTGATGATTTATACCATGCTTTGAGTTGAAATGTGCACTGGATTTTAATAGCATGAATGCTTTACATACCATTAACACAATCATACACTCATGTTTTGAGATAAATGATGAATTAAATGCTTTTGAGCATGGCATCACGATCACGTAGATAGTGCAATATCTACCTGTTCGCATGATTGCCTTACTGAGCGTGTGGTTTGCTCACCCCCCTTATTTTTCCCCTCTCTACAGAGAATTGAGTATAGAGTGAGCGTGACTGGAGGCATTTCCCTTTTGGTAATCCACTGCATCCCATCGCTAAAGGTATACACACTTGGATTATTTTGTATCTAAACTAGACATAGCACAGTAGCATTTTGTATGTAACTATTGGGGATGTAAAACAATATAAACACGTGTAACAACTCTGATATATATACAATTATACAAGTGTTTACTTATGAATATTATGCAAATTGAATTGGTATGGTGGAGTTAGTTAGACGTCGACACACAGCCCAACTATTGAGGAGAGTAGCTGTTCACGATTGAGGTAAGAACGAATAATAATCGATGAATGAAAATGCGAAAAATTTAAACGTATTTTGGTAAGTTGAGGGTCGTGACATAAGGTGCATGAATAATATTTAATAATGGTAAACACACATAGTGATGATAGTATGGATGCAAATAAGATTATGATTGAATAAGGTAAACACTGAAAAATAGAGGAAATTAGATGGGGCATGTAAGAGTGCTCTTGATTTCATAGAAAACCTTGAGAAATGATAATTTTATGATGAAATTAGCAATTGTTTGTATGGTATTAAAGTCTAATTAAATAAGTTGGATGAAAATTAGAATTAAATTTAATGTTTATGCAACTGAAAGATTTATTTGAGGAAGGATGGCTTAGGCAATATATATGCATTGCTCCGCATAGCTTGGTGACCAGAGCTAGAGGTCGCCATATCTTTATTGAGGTAAGAAATTAGATGTAAGAGACATAGATATCTTGGCCCAACCATATTAATGGTTCAGTCAAGGATATTTTAATATAACTATGCATATCAGTATGATTGAACTTAAGTATTGTATTGATTGAACATTATTAAGGCAACTCCCTAGCATTATGATATTGCATCGACTTATAAATCATTTGAACAAACTTATTGTAAGGTTTTAAACAAAAAAAAGGTTTCTTAAATGTTTTCTATAAATCCTATTTACGAAATGGATTATAATGTTTTAAATGAGAAAAAGCTTTAGTTGATTTGATTTGAATAAAAACTGAATTATTTTCATTATGGGTTGTTAAACTATTTACTTTGAAACCATGATTCCAAGGGATGCTCATTCCCTTATTATACATATGATTATTGAAATTATTGATTATAATTTTGAATTAGGAATCATGGGTTGTATTGTATTATATTGAAATTTTGAATTGTTTTAGAGACTTTAGGTCCCTTGTGCATGCTTTTCCCCGGCACTTATGTCTATTGTATTGTTGACTGTTTGACTTGGACACATTTACAGCTTCTCAGTACCTGTCAATCTAGCGGGATTGAGGACCCTCTCCCTTATTGGGATGTTCCTTCATGGGATGATTATGTCTTTTTGTGAGACGATTGTGTTCCTTCATGGCATGTTTGTGTCTCTTCGTGAGGCAATTGTGTTCCTTCATGGAACGATTGTGTCTCTTCGTGAGACCATTGTGTTCCTTCGTGGAATGATTGCATCTCTTCGTGAGACAATTGTGTTCCTTCGTGGAACAATTATATTGTGCATTTTACTCTTGGGATGTTAGCATAGTCTCTTAATTTCTATTGATAGTATTTCACTGATTGTTTTATGAATTGATTTGATTTGAAAGTATTTCGATAATTGATATTATATTGATTTGACTTAAGGCCTACAGGCTACATTGCAATAATTGTTTTTAAAGTTTGTTTTGACATATATACATATATTGATCGAATGTTTTGATTCAAATGACATTGTTTTAGATAACTTCCCTTTCTCATGTAGCCTTTGTTGGGCATTGGCTCACCCCCTCCTTTTCCTCCACAGGTAATCTTCTAGATGACACAGAAGGTATCCCTTTTGAGTAGGCTCAGAGAATGCTTTCCTCCACCTACTTAAATCATTCGAAAGGTATATGCTAATGTATATCTTTAGTTTATATTTTAGACAACTGTCGCATAGTATATGTATGTGTACTTTGGGCTGTAACGTTAAGTTGCGATAGGTATAAACTAGAACCTATAGCCTAGATTTAAAGTGTGATGCATAAATCTATTTAAGTATAATTATGATCTTATAAAGTGTAATTGATGTATGATACACGATTCTATTGAAATGAATGAATAATATGCATGCATATTAGAGTTAATCAGGGATTCACATCACACACATTTGAATGAGATCAGAACTAAAGAAAATACTAATCAAGTTGATCAAATAAGATCAACGAAAGTAAGAAGACACTGCATTGATCGTAGACAAACATAAATAAAGAAAAAAAATTAGTTCAATTTCTACTGATATCGGATCATGACATCCAATAAACCACTAGTGAATGAATCCATAGGCTGTCATCCATAAAAGAAGAATAAGAATTGATCGAAAGCCCACCGAAAGGTAGAATTCCACCAAGAGGATAATTCAACCCAGTAAATAAAGCCACCATAACACCAAGAACCGTTCAGAATCAATCTTAGCCAACTCAGCCAAAAATCTGAATTTGAGATCATTTTCATTTTAATTCCAATCAAAGCTTTCCAAACCCATCAACAATTGAAAAAAATCTTCAATGCAAACATTCATCGAACACCTCAAAGTAATACCAAAAGGAATAAAAACGGGGGAACTTGATGATTAAGTCAATCCTCGTAGAACAACAATCAAACTTTCATCATATGGATCAAAATCCAAACATCAACATTACAAAAATGATTCACACGACATCAACATTATAAAATAAAAGGATCCCACAAACCAGTAAAATGAACTAGACTAATAATGACCCTTCAAGAGAAAATCACAACCTAATCCTTTATCCCAATCTTAAAGTACCAATAGATCGTAATCAATATTAACATGATATCCAAAGATAGCATCATCTCAAACCCGAAAGGAATCCAAAGCCTCCTTAACCAAACTGCACTTACCAGCTTAATCCATTACCCCGGAGTCTTGAATAAATCCTCCACAATTAAATAATCATCGAAACTTAAAACACCTCTTAAGATCAGCACCGCAATTACAACGAAGCTATAATGTGTTGTGAGTTCATGAAAGATTTTGAGGCATCCTTCCTA
This sequence comes from Firmiana major, assembly GCA_033439115.1. Lineage (NCBI taxonomy): Eukaryota > Viridiplantae > Streptophyta > Magnoliopsida > Malvales > Malvaceae > Firmiana > Firmiana major. The sequence continues at coordinate 11,606,645 of CM065911.1, forward strand.
AATATATAATATTTATATTTTAAAGTTATTTATGTTTCAATAAAGTTGAATTATTATTCAATCAATATTCATCAAAAAGTTGTATTCTCTTTCTCAATTTTCACCATTATTATCAAGAAGTTGACAAATTTATATAATTACAAGTAAATAATGTTATACAAATTATTGCTTTTAAAACGCCAAGTTACTAAGAAAGATAATCACATTATCATCATGTGTTCACTTATGAGGTATAAATACTTCTCAAACAAACATAATCAAGCATGCAAACTCTCATTTACTCTTTCATCACAATTTTTGTTATTTACTATTTGCAGGTTTGGTTCTGCTTATGAAAAAGTTTGTCTACTGTAGAAGCAGAAGCCAATTGTTTGTCTTGATGATACTTCTTTAATGGAATAGTAGAGAGGCTAGAAATGAAAATTTCCTCTAAAATATAACAGATTTGTTGTTAACTTACAAGGTTGTTATGGTTGTGCTAGTTGAACCCAAGATTTTTAGGGAGAATGAGAAGGAAATGAAAAAGAAAATGGTTCAATAAGTATTTTATTTTGGATTTAGTTGGTTTTTTTAGGGAAATATGGATTTGCCGAGATGACTCACGAGTTCAATTAGAAGTTATTTCTAGTTCGTCTCAAGTTGTGCATACTTTAATTCATAGTAAAGATAAATAAGACTGGCTATTATCAACAGCTTATGCTAGTCCTATCTTTGAGAATCGAAAGGCACTATGGCAGAGTTTAGAAGATCTTGCTCCCATAGTTTGCACTCCATGGCTCTTGTTTGGTGATTTGAGTTTATCTGAGAAGTTTGAGGGCGCAAGTATTTCTTCTAGCAAATGTAACTTGTTTAATAACATGATAAATGGCTGTGAGTTAACAGACCTTGGCTTTCAATGACAACCTTTCAATTGGTGTTATAATATACTTGGGATTGCAAGAATATACTGTAGGTTGGATCATGCCTCGACTAATTCAAGTTGGCGTGTTTTATTTCTAAAGGTTATTGTTAAACATCTACCTCGAACCTACTTAAGTTTGGAAGTCTTTTCGAAAAAAAAAATCACATATTCAAAGCGTGAATTGAATGGGTGAAAAGCTTTTAAGTGGACTCATTAGCTTTACTTGCTTCTAAGGTTAGTTCATGAGCTTTAATATTTTGTTGTAAAAAATCTCGTGTTAAGTGGATACCAAAAGTTGAGAAAACATGAATTTTTTTCATTTATCTATAGTTTGTCTTAGGAGGCGAAATAAGATCAAGATGTAGGATGATGATGATGATAATGGTAATTTAATAGTGGATCCATAGCCTTGAAAAAAATGGTCTTGGACTTTTTCAAAATCTATATAGCTTGAATGACGAACTAAATTCATTGCTGCATGGTGTGCCTTGTCCACAGTTGGAGAGGGAGAGTGTGATATAAATGGATGTTAGTGTTACAAACGTGGAAGTTTCACAAGCTTTATTCCAAATAAAGCCATGGATGGCCTCAGGTATAGATGGGTTTCGAGTAGGTTTTTTCTAGAAATATTGGATGGTAATAAAGGGGAGTCTGGTAGAAGTTGCTCGAAGTGCTTTTGAGATTGTATCATTCCCAAGTAATCCCAATGAAACTCTCATCTCTCTAATTTCAAATAATAGTAACCTAGAGTGTGTGAAGCATTTCAGGCTTATTAGCTTATGTTGTGTGTTGTATAAGTTGATCACTAAGGTGTTAGTGAATTGTCTTAGACCTTATCTTAATAGCTTGGTAAGCCCAACTCAAGTAAGTTTATTGCGGGTAAATAGGCTTTAGACAATATATAGATTGCTTAGGAGTTAATTCATACAATTCGAAAATCAAAATCCATGGATGGGTTAATGTCAATCAAAATTGATTTAGAAAAGGCTTATGATAGAGTGCGCTAGGACTTTCGAGAAGATACACTGCATAATTTTGGTTTTTATGTTAAGTGGGTAAGGTTGATTATATTTTTGTCTCTACTATAAAATGGAGAAAAATCTTATTCTTTTAGACTAAAGACGGGAAGATCCTATGTCTCCATACCTTTTTGTTCTATGTATGGGGAGATTAGACCATATGATAGAAAAGGTCGTGGAGGTTGGCAAGTGGAAATTTGTCAGAATTGGTAGGGGTGGTTTTGGGGTCTTATATTTTTTCTTTGCTTATGGTTTGGTTTTATTTAGCAAAGCATCGAAGGCGCAAGCTTCCTTAACTAAAAACATTTTGGATGATTTTTGTCATGCTTTAGGCGCGAAGATTAGTTTGGAAAAGTCCAAGATTTATGTATCACAGAAGGCATGTAGACGTAGTGGCAGGAAAGTTAGTAGACTATTATCTACTGGCCTTGCACAGGACTTGGGTAAGTATTTAGGGGTTGTTTTGGTACATGGTGCACTATCCAAAAGGCTCTATAAGGAGTTAATTTATCTGGGTGGAAAGCAAAATGCTTAAGTCTAGTAGGATGAGCTACTTTAACTCGGTTATACTTGCGCGTTGCGCAGGTTGGTAAAAAAATGTATTAATTTTAATGCAAATGATTATCTGCATAAATTTTGAAGAATATTAGAAAGAAGTAGTGACTTATGTGCAAGTGTATTATTTTGTATTTGTTTTGTTTTGTAAAGGAGAGTAAATTTATATTTTGGGTCTTTTGATCGTTTTACCCTTTAACATGTTCGGGATCAAATCAACACACTTTTCCTTCATGAACACTTCCTCATTTCATGTTTTAAATTCTTATCTTCATTCTGAATGGTCCGAATCCCATTTGTTTAATATGTGGTCATTTCAGTCTCCATTTGATCTCTTAATGCATTCGGGAATTTTATTCATTCTATTTGCATTTTACATTCACGTACAACTCTTCTTATGATTCAATTTACATATATTCATGTTTACATCAAGTGAATCATAAGGAAATATGATAAAAATTTGGGTCTTACAACGAGACAGCCTTGGAAGTAGGTATCCTAAACCCTGGTCTACACTGGGTAAAAAACTAAAGAAGACAAAGAGGCTGTGACTAGCGCCTGCACCTAATCAACCCAAAGAACCAGTCCATTTTTTTACATGGTGATACACAGACCAATCGGCTGCTAAAAGGAGGAAATTATGAAACCCCATGTATGTATGACATAAATATATGTTAATGTAATCATAAGACAAATGATTTCGGATCAAGTAAATGTGAATGAATTTTCAAATGGGACGAATTCGTGTCAAGATACAAATAAAAAATAAATAAGGGCTGAAGTGACCATAAACTTAACGAATAAAATTTTAAACACTTGGATTGAAGATAAGGAATGATGACACGAAATGATAATGCATGGACGGTGAATTTTGTGTATGCATTCTAATTTCCAAGCAATACACACAAGTTCCATAACACGAAAATCATAGGAAATGAGTATTTCCATGCTCGAAGTGTTAATAGATTACAAAAATGACTAGCGAAGCAATCGAATGCAAGTTCTCTCTTGAGAAATCTAGAAAAATGCAGCAAAATGGCTGTAGATAAAGGCCAGATCGATCTCCTATTCAAGACAGATCGATCCCTTGTGCAAACCAGAGCCATTCCAAGTGAATCTGCCAAGGCAGATCAATCTCACCACCAAGCAGATCGATCTCCCCAAAGAGCAGATCGATATGCATTAGCTTTTGCCAAGCCCAGATCGATCCCCCCTTAAGTGCAGATCGATCTCCATTGTATTTTGTAAAGGGCAGATCGATCTTTCCCTATGAGCAGATCAATCTTCTTAAGCTTCTACCAAGTCAGGATTGATCTCTCCCCAGTGAGCAGATCGATCCCTTCCATTTCAAACTTGAGAATTCGATGGCAAAAACCAAAGGAAGATCGATCTCCTCATCCTAGAAGATCGATCTCATCACTCTCAATCTATAAATACCCCACGACAAATACTCTTTCTTCAACAAACCAACATACCTCTTCCATTTTTACCCAAAATACCAAGCTTTCTCTCTCTAGAATACATCCTCTTCCAAAAAGAATTGAGAAAAAGCTATTAGAGCCAAAGTTGTTCATTTTAAGGAGGAGAGCAACATAGTTTGGAGCCAACATTCAACTCATTGGATTGAAGGAGTTAAGGAGCCTTCCAAACTTGGAAGGGAGGAAAGTCAAGCTAGGTGAGTTTCCACTACACCAACTCTATGTATGTTTATCTAATGGTTGTTGTGAGTAAATTGGTGTATGTAAAGATGAATGAAACTACCTAGAATGTAATGAAATAAGCAAAACCTAGAATGAGTTTAGTGTGAGAAAATAAAATGTGGTTGATTATGTGATAAAAAAGATTATATCAAGTTGTTAGTGAGGCAATGTGCATGATTTTGAGATGATTGGATGAAGCCACATTGTGAGATTAGTCAAGTGATAAAAATGTGCATAAATGGTGTTGTAGAGAATGCATAAATGATGGAGAATTATGGATAAACATTTATGTCAAGTATTTGATAAGTAACCAAGTGTGTTGCTAGTTAAATTGACTAGAAATGGTATAATGATGACCAAATGTGATAATGAGTCAAACTCAATAAAAAAGGCTCAATAAGATATATCGATTAGTTAAAGTTGGAATATGAGCTATTGGTATTAACTCATATGATTTATGAATGTGTACAGCTCCTGAAGATAAACCCGGGGCAAGTTGAGCCAAATCATGAAAAGCGAGAAAGGAAGGAAGAGTTATTTCCAAGAGAATAGAGGTAAGGGAATTGTGTTAGTCTTAGGGATATTTGTACGCCTTTCGGGCGCATGGGCAATTTTTAATATACCTAGGGGTTTTAGGATGTAATGGATGTTTGACGGGTAAAGAATTGAGTTTTTGAGAAATGAGCATTAAAAGTAAGAGCATGATGCTTTGAAATCTTTTTATTGCTTTTTATCATGAGATTGGTAGGTTGGCTAGCATTTGAAATGATTTGCACAAAAATAGCTTGATTTGGTTTCATACCATGCTTTGCAAAGAATGAGCCACCTACATGAGTTTTGGGAAATGAAACATGTTAGAGCACTGCTCGCACGAGATTTGACTTGTTTTATACGTGTATTAGTGCTGGAGCGATGCTCGCACTAGAGTTTTACATGCATGAGTGTTGGAGCTTAGCTCGCACTAGTTTTCACATGGATTTTATGACATTGTGCTGGAGCCTAGCTCGCATTAGTTTTCATAGGAGTTTTGACATGGTACTGAAGCATAGCTCGCACTAGATGTCTATTATACTTGTTGTCGTGCTTAAGACTACTCGCACGTGGTTTTATGACATGTTTAGAGCCGTGCTGGGAGCTTCGGGTAGGCTGTGTGCCACACCAATTAAATAAGCTCACACGTACGAATTAAGATGTGGCAGGATATATTGTGATGATATGGGTCCACGGAGTATGTTGTACCGTGCAAGTAGTATGGAGTACGTTGTACCGTGTGTGATATTGTATATATGTTGTCTTCGGACGATGGATTCTGCTATAGACCGACGGGTTGGACGTGACCCACCTCTCGTGCTGAAGCAGATAGTGGTGATACCCCGCACACTAGGATCCGTGTAGCTTAGGATCACAAAGGATTGGTCATAGTCCTAGTTATTACCCTTATTGATATTATATGCCTATCTCACATGTCTATTGTTGAATGAGAAATCCATGTTTTGAAATGAGTTATATGGGTCATGATAGTCCATGAGAGGGGCTGAGTCCTAAAAAGTGATGATTTTGTATCGGTTTGTGTTGAGATGTGAAATGCTTCATAAGTGCATTTTGCATGATGATTTTTCATGCTTTGATTTTGATTTCGCATGATGATTTTTTTCATGCTATGTTTTAAGAACTGTGCACTGATTTATATATCACAATTTGCTTTACATAGCATAAACACAAGCATGAGCATACGTTTTGGAGTATGACAGATAAATATTAGATTTAAGCATGGCATCATGATCACATAGATAGTACAGTATCTACTGCTCGCATGATTGCCTTACTGAGCGCGTGGTTTGCTCACCCCCCCTTATTTTTCTCCTCTACAAAGTACTTACAGTAGATAGTGGGTGATTGAGGATTGGATTTTGGTATCTGCTGCATCCCATCACACAAGGTATACACATTTGTATAATTTTTAAATCTAGACATGTCAAAGCACGGTGATGCCTTTAAATGTAATTTTGGGGATGTAGAAGATTATAGACATATGTAAACATTAATTATGATTTAGTAATACAAGTGTTTACATTTTAATGAATTGAAATTTGAAACGGTATGATTGGATAAGATTGACACTGATACACAGCCTAACTGTTGGAGGTGTAGCTGTTCACGATCAGGTAAAGGTAAAAAACAAATAATAAGAATTGGATTAAATAATAATCGATAAACGAAAAATGAAAAAAAATTGTTGTGGATTTTTGGTGGATTGAGGGTCGTGACAGAAGTGGTATCGGAGTTGAGTTGGTCTGATGTGTGTCGGTGTCAAAATTTAGGAAAATTACATCCACATGCTACTGTGCTTGTCTAGATACAACTGTGTATATTGAGATGAGTTTGACTAAGAAATGATTGTGAACGTAGGAATCTTGGTATAATGCCTAATACCAGTCGCGGTAGAGAGGCGAGAGCATGAGCTAGAGGCCAAAGGGGTAGGCTTGGGGGACTTGCTGAGTCATTGTCATACAAGACTACGAGGAGGTTGAGGTGTAGGCTGATGTTGAGCATGCTCCACAAGGTCCGACAAAGAGACCAGAGAGTACTGAGGCACGTTTCGTGAGGATAGAGCAGAGCTTAAAGGCAATTTTGGAATTGATTGCCCAGACGTTGCCTAAAGCTAGGGGCGGGTAAAAGCCAGCCGCACAGGGTGATGATGATGAACCGACTGTTGCTCCTGATATGCCTACACAGCTAGCCCAAGAATCTTAGACTACAAATACTCTCACACTCCCACCAGTACAGGAAACACCTTCTACTGTTGCTCCACCATAGAGGAGTAGAGATTGGGGTTATAGATGTGACATGGATAGGTTGCGGTAATTTCATAAATTTAAGCCGCCATATTTCAGTGGAGTTAAAGACCCAGTAGCTGCGGAGGACTAAGTGAATGAGATAGAGAAACTATATGGGTTCTTTGAGTACCCTACTACCGAGATGGTAGTGTTTCCCGCATTCATGTTGAAGGGATCAGAAGAGCACTGGTGGAAGTCCACCCGATCCATTTTGAGAGCCCGACATACAGAGATTAGCTGAGATGTATTTTTGGAGGCCTTCTGGAGGTAATATGTTCAGGATACTATGCAACAGAGACTGCAAATGGAATTTTTGGATCTGACCCAGGGGAGTAGATCTGTCGATAAGTATGAGTCTAAATTCATCTCCCTGGACAGGTATGATCCTGACACGATGGATAGTGAGGTCAAGAAGGTCCGAAAGTTTGTGGACGAACTGAGACCATCCATCAGATCCTGATTGGTCCCTTTTGACATACCGACCTACAAAGAGGCAGTGCACATAGCACAGTTGTGTGAGCAAGACATTGAGAGGGCTGCCTTAGAGTTTGGAAAGGTTGGTAGGGTGAGAAACAGGATAGAGAGAGATCGACAATGGATAGAGGTTTCAGTTACAGAGGAAGTAAGAGATTTTCTAGGAAGAGGTCGAGGATTGAGGAGATCCGGGAGAGGACAATTAAGCCTCCCGTGTATCCGATCATAGCTTCAGCAAAGGGAATAATGATTGGAGGGCCCCGACCTACTACAGAACAGTGCAGTAAGTGCGGTAGGTACCATAGGACTCAGCCATGTTATGGATCTCCTGTTGTATGTTTTCGATGTGAGAAAACAGGGCATGTGATCAAAAATTATCTAGAGATGACTGAGAGTGCCCCATAGAAGGGCAAGGAGCCAGAGAGAGCTCCTGTTGATACTCCTACTCCGAAACGAAGGGCGACAGCTGAAAAGAAAGGAAAGCAGGTAGTTAGCAGAGGGCGAGTACATGCTTTGGACTAGGATATTGCAGATCAGTCGTCAGATGTGGTAAAATGTACCATCTTAATCTTTGATCTTGAAGCTTATATTTTGATAGATCCTGGTACCACACATTCATTTGTATCACTTGCATTTGCATGTGAATTGTTGAAGTATGTGAAGCTTACCCCGTTGAGTAGGAAGATGCTTATAAGCACTCCCATGAATAATAGTCAACTAGTGCAGTATGTATTTAGGGATTGTAAGTTGACAGTAAGGGAAAAGGAAATGATAGTCGACCTCATTTTAATGTATATGAGAGACTTTGATGTAATCCTAGGAATGGATTGGTTGGCTGCAAACCATGCTGTAGTGGATTGTTTTTCTTACACGGTAACATTTCTAGGGGTAGATAGCGTTACCGTAAGTTTCCCCGAGAAATGTAATGTAAAACCCCCTTGAAACGTAATGAAAGCAGTTGTGGTTGTAAATGAAGTATATGAATCTTTGTACTGATTTAATGATTGATATTTTGAAAGGTTATATTGCGTACGTGGTTGAGGCGGATAAGGCATGCCAAAATTGTGAGACATCCTAATGGTCAAGGAATTTTGATATGTCTTTTCGGATGATTTACCAGGGTTACCGCCAGATAGAGAGATAAAATTTTGTATAGATTTGGCACCTGGTATAGAGTTGATATCCAAGCCACCGTACAGAATGGCTCTAATTGAATTGGAGGAATTGAAGAAGCAGTTGCAGGAGTATTTGGATAAGGGGTTCATCAGACCGAGCGTATCACCTTGGGGGGCACCGGTTCTGTTTGTAAAAAAGAATGATGAGAGCCTCTGATTGTGTATTGACTATAGATTGTTGAATAAGGCAATCATCAAGAATAAATACCCCCTTCCACGCATCGATGACTTATTGGATCAGCTTCAGGGAGCACAGGTCTTTCCTAAGATAGATCTGAGACCTAGGTACCATCAGTTGAGAATTCGGGATGGAGATGTACCCAAGACAGCCTTTCGCACCTAGTATGGTTATTTTGAGTTTATGGTTATACCATTCGGGTTAATGAATGCTCCTGTAGCTTTTATGTCATTGATGAATGAGGTATTTCACCAGTATTTGGATCGGTTTGTCATCGTATTCATTGATGATATTCTAGTGTATTTAAGATCTAGAGAGGAGCATAAGTAGCACCTAAGGATAGTGCTATAGACCCTCCAGGAGAAGAAGATATACGCTAAACTCAGTAAGTGTGATTTTTTGCTAAAGCAGATCTCTTTTTTGGGTCATATTGTATCAAAGGATGGTGTGTCAGTGGACTCATCCAAGATTGAAGCAGTGGTTCAGTGGCAAAGACCCCAGACAATTATAGAGATCATAAGTTTTTTGGGTTTAGCTGGATATTATCGACAGTTTGTGGAGGGATTCTCGAGATTAGCTGGTCCATTGACACGTCTCACAAGAAAGAATATCGAATTTGTATGGGACGATAAATGTGAGAAGAGTTTTCAAGAGTTGAAGAAGAGATTAACTACAGCTCCAATTCTCACCATTCCTACCAGCTCAAGAGATTTTTCTGTATATACGGATGCATCACACTAAGGACTGGGTTGTGTACTGATGCAAGATGGGAAGGTAATCACCTATGGATCGAGACAGTTAAAAGATCATGAAAGGAACTACCCGACCCACGATCTAGAGTTAGCGACTGTGGTATTTGCTTTGAAAATATGGCCCCATTATCTTTACGATGAGAAATTTCAAGTATTTACAGACCACAAGAGCCTTAAGTATCTGTTCTCATAGAAAGAGTTGAACATGAGGCAGAGAAGATGGCTTGAGCTTATCAAGGACTATGATTGTGAGATCTTGTACCAACCGGGTAAAGCAAATGTAGTAACTGATGCATTGAGTAGAAAACATCTCGGGTTGGTATTGTACATGATGATCAGGGAACACGAGCTGTTAGAACAGTTTATGAGCCTCAATTTGGATATGACCCCACCTGATGCTGATAGTGGTTGTATGGTAACTAGCCTGTGGTTGAAACTGGATCTGGTAGATCGTATCTGACAGGCTTAGCAAATTGATCAGCAGTGCAGTGATATTATCGGGCAGATACAGAGGGGTACATATATTGATTTTGATTTGAGTTCAGATGGATTGCTGAAGTTCAGGGGTAGGATATGTGTTCCCGATGATCCAGAGATCAGGAGGTTGATTTTGACAGAAGCTCACTCAACGAAGTATACACTGCATCCGGGAAGTAACAAGATGTATCAGAATCTCCGGAGAGTGGATTGGTGGTCAGGTTTGAAAATAGATGTAGTTGAATTTGTGGCAAAGTGTCTCGTCTGTCAGGAAGTGAAGGTAGAGCAACAGAAGCCTGCAGGGCTATTACAACCTCTACCTATACCGACTTGAAAATGGGAGCATGTCATTATGGACTTTATGATGGGTTTACCCAAGACCCGCAAGAATCACGATGCGATTTGGGTGATAGTGGACAGATTGACGAACTCTGACATGCCCTAAACGTATTACCGCAAGTGCACGGGTCGTACAAGTAATAATGGAATTTTGAGTCCCGAGTTATCGTCCCTCAGAGAAGTTGACTAGCCTAATTAACTACCAATTAATCTTACCCTAAGTATATTCTAGCAAATTATAAAATTAAGGTGGGTGATCTACATAGCCAAAATTAAAAATACTGAAAGTAATAAAATAATAAAAACTATAAAATAAAGAAATTAAAATCGAGAAAAATTACTTACAGTGCTCCACACAATTAAAATAAAAAACCTGTAAAAATAGTTAAAACAGTTAAAACTAATTAACGCAATTAAAATAAAATGCAATTATGAAAGTAACAAAGCAAGATTAATTAAACTAAAATTAACAAACCTAAAATGCAATAAGACTACATAATCAAAATGCAATTTAAACTAACTTAAGATTTAATGAAATAAATTTACCCCTAATCTACTTCTAAATGAACACTTAATTAACTATCATCCTAATTAAAACTAAGTTTTATACTACTATGCAAGAATACTAACATGTAATTTAATTAAAGACTCTAAACTAAGCTTAACAAATTAAATTGAAATTAAACTTATACTAACAATGCATGAAAATGACTTAATTAACTAAAATGAACTAGCCAAACAAAGCCTTAACAACTTTTAAATCATCTGAATCCCTCCATTCACTGTTCATATCGTCAATTTGCATATTTTTATTTCCAGGTATGGTCTCGAGTTGGTTGTCTAGGCGTGTCCACTGCTGCAACAACTCTCACCAACTCTACCTCGGTTTCATATGCTTCTAGCTGCCAACTGCCCCAACACCAGCTCCATGCATAAACCATGCATGTTTCCTTCTCCAGGCATTGTCTTGCCCACTGCTCCACGTCCTCGGCTCTCAGTCTGGACATGTACTGCTCTCGGTCCTGCATTTGCTGTTGATCAAGCTCCCAGCTGTTGTCCTGCCCGTGTACTGCAGTAGGTCATCAGAAGTTTATCCTTATGCAGTAATCTAACATCGGTAATCTGCCACAATTCCTGCCAGCAACCTGTTCCGCGACATTTTGTTTCTGTCCTGGACCCTTATCTCCTATACTGGACTGCCACATCTAGCTACTGCCCGCTGCTCCAGTTGCTGGTACGGAAGGCATGTTTGGCTTCTACTCAGGTGCTGTTAAACCGAGAGCTTAAGCACGCAGCAGACGCAGCACGCACAGCAGCACCTCCTTGGAACTGAGAGCAACCAGCCTTGGCAACACCACGACAAGCCAGCACCCCGAGTCGACCAGGAGACGCCCAGCAATGCCCAACTGCAGCTCTGTTCCTCCTACACCCTCCACAGCAGCTCAGTTACAGTAATGCTATCCTACAGCCATGTTAATGACAAACAAAACAATGATGAACAGTACAAGGCTCATGAAACAGAGGAGAACAGAGTAAGTCTCTTGTTTCTGCCTTGCTTTCGGGATGCTAGCTGCTCCCTCTCCAAGTCTGCACCACAACCAGCCAACTCCTCTCCAATAGTCACAGTTTAAAAGAATTCAGCAAGCTTTAGCTAATTCATGGCAAACCGAGAGCAATGAAAAAAAATAAATAAATAAAAATAAAACTTGAAAATTAAGGGAAACCGAGAGCCAAGAGAAATAAAAGTTTGCTATGTAAATAAAACTTGAAGAATAAAAGAGCTAATTTTAACAGAACCGAGAAGCTTGGAATGATAAATTGATTGACATGAAAATGAATTATCCCAGACTAGAAAAATCAAGAACATAAAAATGAAATGAACATTAAAAGTAAATTGTACCTAACGAAAAACTAGACTAAAAGAAACAAGGAAAAATAAATCCTAAGATTAATTCTAACACTATACTACTCCTAACTTACATTACCTTACACTACTCCTACTCCTAAAATTACATTCTTTTTCAATTTTCATCCATGTCTTATTTATACACACAAAAGGGATATAATTGTAATTTCTACATCCTAGATGAGTTGACATTTTTCTGGCCACTTGTCTTCACAACATTAGCTCCTTGAAAAGATATTTCCATGTCATCGGTCTTCTTGTCCAATTGGATGTGCTAGGTGGCATGACCCGTATTGTCCGCGTGGCTTAATCTCGATTTTAGACCAATTTCGGTCCATTTTCTATCGAAATATTCAAAATTCATCCGGATTTAATTTATCTGCAAACATGAGAATTTTAATTAAATAAAGGAGATAATTAACAAAATAAATTGGGGATTTAAATAATTAATTAGGAAATTAAGCACAAATAATTCTTAAAATATAGAATTATCAAAGTCGGCACACTTCCTAGCTATGAGAGCCACCGATACTCTGAGTACACTGGCGGAACTATATGTGCACGAGATAGTGAGCGTTGTTTCTGATAGGGATGCCCGCTTCACTTCCTACTTTTTGAAACATTTTCCAGAAGCGATAGGGACCCAACTGAGTTTTAGCACAGCGTTTCATCCTCAGATAGATGGTCAGTCAGAGAGGACTATACAAACCCTGAAAGATATGTTGAGAGCGTGTGCTTTGAATTTTGGAGGCTCCTAGGACGACCATTTGCCACTCGCGAAGTTTGCCTATAATTACAGTTATCATTCAAGTATCAGGATGGCACCGTATGAGACTTTGTATGGCCGTAGATGTTGTTCCCCTATTGGATGGGAAGAGGTTGGTGACCGACTGATATTTGCTCCCAACTTAGTGAGACGAGCCTCTGATGATGTCCAACTAATTTGTGAGAGTTACAGACAGCTCAGAGCAGACAAAGGAGTTATGCTGACAAGAGACGGAGACCATTGGAATTCACAGTGGATGAATCAGTGTTTCTACGAGTTTCTCCTTCCAAGGGTATAACGAGGTTCGAAAAGAAATGAAAGTTAAGTCTTCGTTACATTGAACCCTTTGAGATATTGGATAGAGTGAGAGATAAAGCCTATAGGCTAGCATTGTCACCTGAGCTAGCAGGCGTTCATAACGTCTTCCACATCTCTATGTTACGAAAGTACAACTCGGATCCGGCACATGTGATAAGATATGAACCATTGGAGCTCAATGAGAACATGACATATGTTGAGAAGCCGATTCAGATATTGGATAGGAAGGAGAAGGTGTTGAGATCGAAGATGATCCCCTTAGTGAAAGTCCTTTAGCAACACCATACTGCAGAGGAAGCTACATAGGAGTTGGAGAGTTTGATGTGGGAGAAGTATCCTGAGTTGTTTATGGATTGAATTGGTTCCAATTTGGAGGATCAAGTTTCCTTAAGTGGGGGAGATTGTGAGACCCCATGTATGTATGACTTAAACATATGTTAATGTAATCATAAAACAAATGATTTTGAATCAAGTAAATGTGAATGAATTTGCAAATGGAATGAATGAGTGTCAAGATACAAATAAAGAATAAATTAGGGTTGAAGTGGCCATAAACTGAACAAATAAAATTTTAAACACTTGGATTGAAGATAAGGAATGATGACACAAAATGATAATGCATGGACGGTGAATATTGTGTATCCATTCTAATTTTCAAGCAATACACACAAGTTTCATAACACGAAAATCATAGGAAATGAGCCTTTTCATGCTCGAAGTGTGAATAGATTGCAAAAATGACTAGCGAAGCAATCGAATGCAAGTTCTCTCTTGAGAAATCTGGAAAACTGTAGCAAAAGAGCTGCAGATGAAGGCCAGATCGATCTCCCATTCAAGGCAGATCGATCCCTTGTATACAACAGAGACATTCCAAGTGAATCTGCCAAGGCAGATCGATCTCACCACCAAGCAGATTGATCTCCCCAAGGAGCAGATCGATTTGCATTAGCCTCTGCTAAGCCCAGATCGATCCCCCCATAAGTGCATATCGATCTCCATTGTATTCTGTAAAGTGCAGATCAATCTCCATTGTATTCTGTAAAGGGCAGATCGATCTCTCCCCATGAGCAAATCGATCTCCTTAAGCTTCTGCCAAGCCATGATCGATCTCTCCCCAGTGAGCAGATCGATCCCTTTCATTTCAAACCTAAGAATTCGATGGAAAAAACCAAAGGAAGTTCGATCTCCTCACCCTCGCAAATCGATCTCATTACTCTCAATCTATAAATGCTCCACGACAAACACTCTTTCTTCAACAAACCAACATACCTCTTCCATTTTCACCCAAAATACTAAGTTTTCTCTCTCTAAAATACATCATCTTCCAAAAAGAATTGAGAAAAAGCTATTAGAGCCAAAGTTGTTTATTTTGAGGAAGAAAACAACATAGTTTGAAGCCAACATTCAACTCATTGGATTGAAGGAGCTAAGGAGCCTTTCAAACTTGGAAGGGAGGAAAGTCAAGCTAGGTGGGTTTCCAATACATCAACTCTATGTATGTTTATCTAATGGTTATTGTAAGTAGATTGGTGTATGTAAAGATGAATGAAACTACCTAGAATGTAATGAAATAAGCATAACCTAGAATGAGTTTAGTGTGAGAAAATGGAATGTGGTTGATTAGGTGATAAAAAGGATTATATCAAGTTGTTAGTGAGACAATGTGCATGATTTTGAGATGATTGGATGAAGCCACATTGTGAGATTAGTCAAGTGATAAAAATGTGCATAAATGGTGTTGTAGAGAATGCATAAATGATGGAAAATTATGGATAAACATTTATGCCAAGTATTTGATAAGTAACCAAGTGTGTTGCCAGTTAAATTGATCAGAAATGGCATAATAATGGCAAAATGTGATAAAGAGTCAAACTCAATAAAAAAAGGCTCAATAAGATATATGAATTAGTTGAAGTTGGAATATGAGTTATTGGTATTAACTCATATGATTTATGAATGTGTGCAGCTCCTAAGGATAAACCCGGAGCAAGTTGAGCTAAATCGTGAAAAGCGGGAAAGGAAGGAAGAGTTGCTTCCAAGAGAATCGAGGTAAGGGAATTATGTTAGCCCTAGAGATATTTGTATACCTTTCGAGCGCATATGCATTTTTTAATATACCTAGGGGTCTTAGGATGTAATGGATGTTTGAAGGGCAAAGAATTGGGTTTTTGAGAAATGAGCACTAAAAGCAAGAGCATGATGCTTTGAAATATTTTTATTGCTTTTTAGCATGAGATTGGTAGGTTGGCTAGCATTTGAAATGATTTGCACAAAAATAGCTTGATTTGGTTTCATAACCATGCTTTGCAAAGAATGAGCCACCTACATGAGTTTTAGGAAATGAAACGTGCTAGAGCGTTGCTCGCATGAGATTTGACGTGTTTTATATGTGCATTAGTGCTGGAGCGATGCTCACACTAGAGTTTTACATGCATGAGTGTTGGAGCATAGCTCGCACTAGTTTTCACATGGATTTTATGACATTGTGCTGGAGCCTAGCTCGCACTAATTTTCATACGAATTTTGACATAGTTCTAGAGCATAGCTCGCACTAGATGTCCATTACACTTGTTGCCGAGCTTGAGACTACTCGTACGTTATTTTATGACATGTTGGCGCCGTGCTGGGAGCTTCGGGTAGGCTGTGTGCCACACCAATTAAATAGGCTCGTACGTGCAAATTGAGATATGGCAGGATGTATTGTGATGATATTGGTTCACAGAGTACGTTGTACCGTGCAAGTAGATAGAGTACGTTGTACCGTGTGTGATATTGTATATATGCCATCTTCGGACGATGGATTCTGCTATGGACCGGTGGGTTGGACGTGACCCACCTTCCGTGCGGAAGCAGATAGTGGTGATACCCCGCACACTAGGATCCATGTAGCCTAGGATCACAGAGGATATGGTCATAATCCTAGTTATTACCCTTATTGATATTATATGCCTATCTCACATGTCTATTGTTGAATGAGAAATCCATATTTTGAAATGTGTTTTGTGGGTCAAGATAGTCCTTGGGAGGGGCTGAGTCCTGAAAAGTGATGATTTGGTATCGGTTTGTGTGGAGATGTGAAATGCTTTATAAGTGCACTTTGCATGATGAATTTTCATGCTTTGATTTTGATTTCGCATGATGATTTTTTCATGCTATGTTTTAAGAACTATGCACTGATTTATATAGCATGATTTGCTTTACATGGCATAAACACAAGCATGAGCTTGCGGTTTGGAGTATGACAGATAAATATGTTATTTAAGTATGGCATCACGATCACGTAGATAGTACAGTTATCTATTGCTCGCATGATTACCTTACTGAGCGCCTGGTTTACTCACCCCCTTATTTTCCCCCTCTATAGAGCATTTACAGTATATAGTGGGTGACTGAGGATTGGATTTTGGTATCAGCTGCATCCCATCACACAAGATATACACATTTGTATAATTTTTATATCTAGACATGTCAAAGCACAGTAATGCCTTTAAATGTAATTTTAGGGATGTAGAAGATTATAAACACATGTAAACAGTAACTCTGATTTAGTAATACAAGTGTTTACATTTTAATGAATTGAAATTTGAAATGGTATGATTGGATGAGATTGACACCAATACACAGCCCAACTGTTGGAGATGTAGCTATTTACGATCAGATAAAGGTAAAGAACAAACAATAAGAATTGGATTAAATAATAATCGATAAAACACAACTCTTTGCTTGTCTTGTGCCAGAGAATCCATTGCAGAGAGAGAATGAAGAGCCACAAATCCCTTCCCTTGATACAGTTGTAGAGAGAGAAAAGGCGAGGTAGAATAGCTTCGCTACATAACAGAGAGAAAGCAAGATGCTGGGTTGGTGGAGAAGAGAGAGAAAATGAGGGGTACAGTTGATACAAAAAAGAGAGAAGAGAGAAGGCAGAGCTCCACCACAGGATCCCTTTGCTACTATAAAGCAGTCAAGAAGAGAGATGAAGCGAGAGACAGAGTTGGTACAGGGGATAGAGACCACTAGATCTCATTGCTACTGAAGAGATATGTGAAACCTAAATTTTTTTCCCACTACTAATCATTTTAAGTTAAGATGAGAAGTCTAAGATTTATGTGAATTTTCATGTAGGGCCCAGAATGCTTGAGAAAGCCCGAGATAGTGGCATGATGCCCAAGGCACGTACTTTGAGGTAAGAACTTGAGTCTAAGTATTATCCATAAAATATGAATTAAAGTATAAATTGATGATTAGAAAGTGAAACTAAGAAGTTAGAAGTGAAAAAGTTGGTAAAACTCGAGTTTACGATAAACCGAGCAAATTGGCCCAATAAGAGAAATAAATCCGGAATAAATTCTAAAAATTCACAAAAATTATTTCAAGACCATAAAAAATTCACATAAGACATAATTAACACGAGGAATAAAAATGGAGTGGACATATTGAGGTTTTAATGGCTAAATGAATTTTTAAAATCAACCAAAAACCTTAAGTTTTATTGATCAGTATGGACCTAATCGTGAAAAATGAGCCCAATCAGAAAATGTTCTTAAGCAAGTGGGCTATAAATTTTTATGAGAGATACTAGAAACATAGTAGGACACATGAGAAGTGAAAATTTGAACTAGTAATATTTTTTAAGGATTTTTCTAATTGGACTAGTGGACTGCCCTGTTTCAGGCAGATTGACCAATCAAAAATTTGGGCCTAATTTGAAGCCCATTCAATGGCCTAAAAATTCAGGCCTTTTCCAAATTTTATCCTCACTCCATAAGCTTTATTTGGGCGCTGGAATTGCCCGAATATCATCAACCAATTAAGAGAACGACTTCCTTCTTCCTTGCGCATGCGTTCTTGAGGGCTGAGGAGTCCACGATTTTTAGAGCCTCTTCCAGCCATTTTATGAGTTCGGTCAAGAAGGACTGATTCTTCCTAATTGAACCCTATACAACATATAAAAATTTTAGCTTCATTGAAGGTCATTTGCTAGATGAAAACCTAGAGAGAAAGTTAAGGACAGAAACTGTCATGTTCATGAGGTGAGAGAAAGTTTGATTTTAAATATTTTTGGTTGGATTTTGTTGTTGTTTTGGATGATTTTAAGATGTAAACTTGTTGATTTACAGTTGAAGAACAATTTGGTGAATCAAAGGAGTAGTCAACTTTGGTCAAAGGTGAGAGAAGTTTGATGAATGATGATGAAGATGAACTTTGTTCTTATTTAATGGTTTTTAAGGATTTTTAGTTAAGTGAAATTGATTGAAATAATTTGTAGGGTGCTTATGAATTTTGGCCAACATAGGGTTTGATGTAAATGGTGAAATGTGGTTTGATTTAAGGTTATTAGATATTTATTTAATACTGAAGAAACTCAGTTTATAGTTCGGTTCAGTGAAAAATCAAAAAAGAGTGAAAATTGACCAATTTGTCTATTTTGAGTGGTTAAATAAAGTATAGGATAAATGTTTATGCTATTGACTTGATAAGCCTAAAAATTGATGGAAAGAAAATAAATGAAATAACTTAAACCGAGATTTTATCGATAAAATCGAGAAAATGAGTAAAGTTGGCATTAAGGTCAAACTTGATCAACTTTATGAAACTAAACACTTAGTTGAGCATGTTGGGATGCTATTGAGTTATATTTGATGATTTGACGTTATTTTGGGTAGCTCAGGAATTCGGCATGTGAATTGAGACTAGTTCAAGACCCGGTGATATTGCACTGCCCCAAGGTGCAAGAGGTAAGGGATGTAACCGTTTTGTGCATTATGATCTTTAAGGACAAAAATGCTTTAGTAGCATGAAAACATTTTATTAATGAGCATATGTTTTGAGAAAAGTGTTTAACTTGAGATTTCTTACTTGAGTACATGTTTTGTCAGTTTGAATTCGATTTCGTGATTTGAATGTTTTGCAAATAAATATACTTTATATTTGAATAAGATTTATAAAGCAAAACTATTATGAGTTTTACGTGAAGAAAAAATTATTTTCTGCATAATAATGACATATTTTTTAGATTAACGGCTCTTCATAAAACTTACACATCGGTGTATACCTCCGCTCTGGTTGACGTCGAGGCTTTGCTAGACCCAGGTCTCACCATGACTCCGCTTTGGTAGCGTTGACATACCTCCACTCTGGTTGAGTAGACGCCAAGGCTTTACCAGACTCGGGTCTCACAATAGCTCCGCTGTTGTAGCGTTGAGTTGGCTCCGCTTTGATAGCGTAGAGCTGAGGCTGTACGACCCTGATCCAGTCTACAGTGATGTCATGGCCACAGGTAGATGATTCCTTTGTTTGAGGATGCCCTCGTTGAGGATAATGTGATGTGATGTGATGTGATGATTGCTTTCATGACACTTATATTATGTCTAGTCTCCATAACTGTTTTGAGAAATGATGTGTTGTGAAACTGAGTTGATGATATTTTGATGATTTGTGATTTTAACCACGTGCTTATAATTAAGCGAACTTATGTCATTATTACATTTATGTTTTGATAATGATTTTAAATCTCATATGCACTCCTTACTGAACTAGTTGAAGCTCACCACTTTCTTTTCCTCCCCCCATAGATTATTTATAGTCGGTGCAAGTACTTGCTGCGTACGTGACATAGGCTGGTGGAAGAAACTCTCCCCAGGCTATTGCTTATACACGCGTGAGGTATAATTCAATTCATTTTGTATCTAGACAATTATGTAATGCAGACACTTATGTTTAAGTAACGTTGGGATGTAATCAGAATGATATTGTATAAATTAAAAAAGTGGGTTGATTTTGATATCATGTTATTTGATTAACTAAATATTGATGTTGACAGATCCTTGGGATATTGGTTGATGAAATATAAATAAAATCAACTGGATTGTAGATATTGAACAGCTTTTTAAATTTGAAGGAGGATAGTGATAAATATAAGAGGAGATGCTGTCAGATTTTTGTTAGAAAACGACATAAGTATAATTAAGTATAAGCAGTTTAATAACGAACAGATATGAGATTAACTAACACTCTACAGGAATGCATCTCGAGTAGAAAGTTTAATTTAAGAAAAATTTTAAATTAACTCTATTTTTTGCGCTTTCGGGCTGACACAAGAGAGAGACTGGGCGCAACTGTAGAGAAAGAAATCGCTGACGTGTCATCCAGGCAATTACTGAAAAGAAAGGGGGAGCACCTCTGTAGAGAAACAGGGAACAGGTCTGGGAGGACCACAGACAGGTATGACGAGAATGACAATTTTGGTACAGCTGCAGAAAGAGAAAGGGGGAGGAGAACACGAGAGAAGGAAAGCGAGAAATAGAGTTGGCACAGAGGAGAGAGAGGCCACAGGCTGAGAAGAGAGATGAAGCGCTACTGTAGAGAGAGAAAGTACTAACGTGTCGTTCAGACGTGGCGCGTATTTGCCTCTAACTTTTATTGTTTAGATTTACTTTGTAACTTATCCCTTCTTATCATATGTTGACTGTTTTTTTGCTGGAGTCTATTTCTGAGCTTACTCAAAGGCTAAATAGAAAATTCCCATGGGATGGCTCATATGCAAATAGAAGAGTTAACTTAGTTAAATGGCAAGGAGTGTGTAAGCCTGTATCAAATGGAGGACTAGGGATTAGGTCAATGTTAGTCCAAAATTGTGCACTTATGCAGAAGACTGCGTGGAGGTTTATACACGAGGAAAATAGCTTTTAGGTCCATGTTTTAAAAGCAAAGTATAAGGTGACTGGAGATTCGATTAAATTCACAGTATATTTTAACAGGAGGCTGCCAAGTTGGTCTAGCTCTTGGGTTGATATAATTGAAGCATGCAAGTTGCTAAAACATGGTTTAACTCGCAGAGTAGGGGATGGGTTAGAAACTTTGTCCTGGTTGGATTCATGGAATGGTGAACCCCTTGTCCATCAATTTGATTCTTGTTTTGACTTTATTGATGTGGTTGCTTATTATTTTAGGAAGAGGTAGGAATGCTAAGCTTGTATTCGCTCATTTGCCTGGAGAATTGGCAGTGAAGATTATTAGTTATCCATTATCAAGGCTTTGCACCATGCCAAATAAATGGATCTAATAGCCAACTTTCTGTCAAATCAGCTTATATGTCCCTGTTATCTCTTGAGAATCCTAATATGGATAGCGAATGGCTGTGGCTGTGGAATCTTCTCGCTCGACAACGTTGGAGATGTTTTACATGGCTTGTGAAACAGGACCACCTACTAACGAATAAGTCGTGGTTTACTTGGGGATTTTGTACCATGTCTATTTGTGGTGTGTGTGACAGAGATAGGATTCCAAGTTACATGCTTTGTGTGATTGTGAAGGAGCCAAGGAAATCTAGCTTAATTTAAACTGTAGACAACAATTTGCAGACTTCTTTGACCTGCCTTTGGATACTTGGCTTGAGAAAAATTTAAGGACAGAGAACAAACAAGATCTCAAAGGAAATGACTGAAGGTGCACGTTTATTACGCTGCTTGGAGAATATGGACAAGGCGATGTGAGAAACTTCTGGGTTCTACTCAAGTAAGCAGCCCAAGGTCGTCCTTAATAGAGTTAACTCAAAGATTTATTCACTAGATAAAGCCACCTTGCAGTGTCATGAAGATCAACACAGACGGAGCCTCCCGTGGCAACCCGAGGGAGGTTGTGGCAGGCGATCTGATCAAGAATGCTTCGGGGCTTTGGGCTATTGGATTTCGAGCTAATCTTGGTCATTGTTCTTACATTGCAGCTGAATTACTAGGGGTTAGACTTGGTTTAATGTTAGCTTAGGAAGGATACAAGGACGTTTGAGTTAGATGCTGCAATGGTAATTGAACTCATACAAAGGGCTGATTCTAGTAGACATCCATATTCGGGAATTGGTTGGGAGAACATGGAAGTGCTTTCTACAACATACAGTTAGAGAAGGTAACTTTTGTGTTAATGCATCAGCAAAAATCTGGCTGTGATATGGAAGATGAGTATCAACGGCTACAGGATCCACCTCATGCTTTGGGTCCTCTGCTTCTGGCAGATGCATTTGTTCTTTCATTTGGAAGATGAGTATGAAGGGCTACAGCAAAAACCCGGCGTTAGCATCCCACGGCAATATTAGTTTTTTCGTTTGTCTATTAAATTTCTCATTGTAACCAAAAAATAATAAGCGTCTCTCACAAATTAAAATCTTAAATTTTAAGTACCGGAGTATTTTTTAAAGTACATTCTAAAATATATGGTGAAGTATAATGACATCTTAATTAACAATGGAGTTTAATCTACGCAACAAAAAAGAAAGTACAGATCCAAATCTCAAACCCATGAAGCCCTACACAAACATACAAAAACCAATGCGAACGAAAAGGACTTGAATATGGTGGAGGAAGGAATCCCATTTTTTCCTCTTTTAAACAACCCTTTCAGAAATGGCAAGAAGCATAGCACCACCCATAGGCTGCACAAGACCTCCCCTAGCCCTAATCCGTGCCCAACATCATGAACTAATGGTCGCAACCCCCAGGAAAAGGCGAGCAGTGCTATCAGGTGCACCATCAAAAGGGTCGTGCCTGGCACAAAAATTGGTGACTCATCGAAAGTAAATGTTATGGTACCGTTAGTTTCCTCACCATCGGAAATAGATTGATCCTTCTGTGTAACTTCAAAAACTGTCTCAGAAAATCCTAACAGTTTGAGGACGACGCTTACAACTCCAAATAAATATGCCGAGGTTGCTGTTATTCTTCCCATTCTCATATTATTCCACCATGCTCGGACGGACATGCCCGTTTCCAAGTATTCCCTAAGAGTGATCAGGTTGTAAACCACAAAAATGGCAATTGGAATCAGAATAGCCGACTCCTGGACCTACATTCATTGTCAAAATTGTTAGATGTTAGAAACACACAAAGGTCGCTCCTTTAAAATGATTACCATCACCTTTCAATTTCATACTTTTTGTTAGCGTACTTTAAATTATCTTAAAATGGTATTTTATTTAAAAAATTAAAAAAAATTATTTTTACTTTCTCTTATTATCATTAACTATATTGCATATTGCATATAAACTTAAAAAGGACAATTATGTTTGATAAAAAAGGACAATTATAGCAATCAATACTTAATTTAGTATTTGTTACTTCCCTTTAAAAAGGGGTTATGTCTAATGTTCTATTCTTTATTTTTCGTTTGCACCACCTATGAATCAAAACTTAAATAATCATGAAAGCATAAATGGATCGATCCAAAGTTAATTTGGATGTACGGTGAGATTGATTTCGATGAGTTTGAAAATATAAAATAACTATTAAAAATATATGTTTTTTAATAAAATAATAAAAAAATTAAAATTAAGGATGCAAAGCTAGTTATATCCTTCTACTTCATTATCTCAATTTCACCTAACAGGAGGTGAAGTGAAATCTAAATGGGTCTCTAATCAGTTCTAACTTACAATTATAGTACACGTAGATTGTTCTCACCTTGGGCAAGAAATACGAATTGGTGATGATGCAATAAGCAGGCAAAGCAGCATAACACAGCTCAGGAATTGAGGCGAGGCTCCAAGAAAGAAACCAGATGTAGAATAAGCACATCCTGAATTGGAGCTCTCCAATCAGGGTGGCAAATATTGGGCTGTGCTTGCTAACAAGGATTTCAAGCAGGCCCGTAGCCCACCTTTTTTGCTGACTCATTGCTACCGGACCACCAGACGGTGCACACCCTAGAAAGGCTGGTGGATCGGGCGTGAGAAATGCAGATTTCCACCCTTTCTTTTGAATCGTCAACCCCGTTACAACATCTTCAGTCATTGATCCATATATCCACCCAACCTGAAGTAAATGTAATCAAAGGTTTACAATCAAATCAATATATTTATATATCAATTACAATCAGTCCTCTATTATTAATATTTTAATAGGCTTCATCTACTAACTTTTGTTCCCCAACTAGTACCAAACTCAAAGCCACAACTTGCAACCTCGAATGCTTCCTCAAGAGAATAAGAAAGCCTGTTTGGAAAATCCTTCTTCCCATTCAATGCAAAAGTTGCAGATTCTAAAAACTCTTTTGATTTCCCAAATAGTTCATAATCATCTAATTTTCCTACAAATAAGAAAGACAAATTTTGATATTAAATAATAGTATAAAGACAATTGTATCAAAATTATATTTGATACATTGTTACTATTTATCTACGATATCATTCAATTATATCATGATACTTTATTAATTAGTAAATTTAATAATATATATTTAATTTTAAGAATTTTTTGTTTTAAAATATATACATTAACAATGCCATAACAATTAAATTTGAAGTTTTATAAATAAAATATAAATTCTTGATTAACTTAAAAAATAAAATATTCATACAATATGTACCGTTAGCTAATGTATGATTTCTTCTCTGATTTTTTGCGTTATCAGGCCATTGACCATAGATAACTTTTCTTCGGTGAAAACATCCTGTTCCGCCATAGCTAGGTCCTTGGATTCCCGCCATTCCACGACCCACATACTAATAAAGAAACACATAAATTATCAATTCCAAAAATGAAAGGAGAAAACAGAGTGGAAAATTCATTAAGGTTAAGGGAAAGTATAAATGACTCACTTCTACCATAACCTCAAATTGGTTTGCATAGGGATCATCCTCAGGACCATCATAGAAACATTGAGGATATTGAACATATGCGATTTCTCTTTCACTCTCAGAACCGAGAAGCTGACACATTGCTCGACGAACAACTTGTGGATTGTTCACAAACATATCACAGTCTACGTTCAGCATGAAAGGCGCATTCGTCATCAACCCCGACACTCTGCACTGTTTTTCCAATCAAAAAAGAAAACTGGCACTGAATTATTTTTAGATATTTGGTTTAAAGAATAAATTGTGTAAATTAATTAATTATAAGAGTTTGGTATTTATTAACATAATCAAATACTTGTTTTATACATAACTAATCATTCAGCATAAAGGGGAATCTGTTCTAGGTTAATTACCAGAACGTTCATGGCACCAGCTTTGAAATGATGTGGATGTTTTGGCTGTTTCTCTCTGGAAATGTAAACCAAATGCGGCACATCATCATCATCCCAAAAAGCTTGCTTGCTCTTTCCTATGATCTACAACAAAATAGTTCCAATTAATGATGATAACGAATACACATTTGTCGTCACCCACATATACAGTTGAGATAATATACATAATTTTGTTTCAATTAATTATACCTTGATTATCGTTGGATGGTTGCTGCGTTCAGCCTTGCAGAAAACAGCAAACTCACCAGTTAGATCACATGGAACGGATTTTCGGCATGCTTCATCTATTTTTAGGCTAAGGTGCTCGTACTCAGCCTACACGGAGCAAATTAAAACAAAGTAAATGTCGATGGCTGCCTTACTGCTAATTAGATGGAAAAACCTCTGCTCCTAAACTCAAGCAAAATCTGCCTTGTTCTTTTCTTTCTAGCCCAACTTTGAAATTGCGTACCTTCATCCTTTTCCAATCTTGTTTGAACTCAGAATCTGCACATGAGGATATAGGATCGTCCAAGAAGTATCTGAAGGGAGCCCTGACTTGAATATTGTTCTTCTTACAAAATGGGACCCAAAGCTTGGCAAATTTCGATGCTTCCACCAAAGAGTAAAATGTGAGAGGAGAGCAACCATCATCGGACAAATAGCAAGCAAGCTTATTAGCTGGATAATCAACCGCCAACAAAGAGAGAACGGTGTTTACTGTCATAATAGGTGGCTCTAGCACGGGGTCTGCAGTCGTAACAAATATGTCCACAGGGGGAAGCTCTGAAATCCTGACAACCAAGTATATGAACGAATAAATTAATTAATTTTAGTGAACAATAACTAACAGAAAGATGATAGTGATCGTACATACCTCTGTTCAAGGTTTTCTGGATATGTTTTGAATTCCACAGGACTCCATTTAGTGTTGACAACGAGGAGCCAATTGAAAGTGAACCATGACTCGCATAAGAAAGCAAGAAGCCATACAAATCCATGGTTTTTAAGAGAAAGGAGGCGATAAAATAGGAGGGAAACCAGAAGAAACAAGAGAGCGATATCTAGTGCTCTTTGGATAGTGTTTTTACGAGCAACTTTTTCACACAAGGGAAGACAGAATTCCTTGGACGCCATAGCAAAGTGCTTACAGAGAAGCTATAACGCGTTGTGAGTTCATGAACCTTATTGAGGTATCCTCCTTAAGTTTGTATTGGTTATATTTATAAGCTATTTATGTTTTAATAAAATTGAATTATTAATCAATTAATATTCATCAAAAAGTTTTTTTCTCTTTGTCAATTTTAACCCTTTGTATCAAGAGGTCGACAAATTTCTATAATTATAAATAAATATTGTTATAAGAATTATTACTTTTAAAGAGTAAAAAATAATCACGATATCATCATGTGATCAATTTTCATCATTTTTGTCTTTTTCTTTCTAGACTCACTGCATTGACTTTCACCTCGACCATCAAAGGAACCTTAATTCTCCAATGCTGCCATCCTTGCCGCCCTCGAACAGCCTAATAATGAAGGTTGCTCCTCAATTCCTTTCGAAACCTAGATTCATTTAAATTTGGATTTTTCGTTTCTAAGTTCAAACCTTTGATTTTCAAATGAATTTTTATAGATTTATTTTGTCATTTCTAGTAATTGCACCGATTTTGATTTATTTCTTTGATTTCAGTTTGTGAATTTCTAAATGAATCCATTTCTTTCATACTATTCTTCTCATACTTCACTGTTTAAATACCCAAAAAAAATGGGTATAAATTAAAAGAAAATTGAGTGATTTATTCTATTTATTTCATAATCAGCATCGAGGATAGAGTTCGTACATCATAATTTTAAATCAATTTTTTTTTTTTAAGAAATGAAAAATTTAGAACCAAGTAGAATGTGGAGTATTACAAGGATTGCCGTTCCTATTGATTCCAATGGATAAAAACAAATCTTGAAAAGATAAAAATGTATTTCTTGATTTATTTAATTTTTTTAAAAGGAATCAAATCTAGATATTAAATTATATACACTTACCATCAAATTAAATGCTCAATCAACATCGATAATATTTTATTATTATCATCATGAAATATATTAATAATCAAATTGAAAAACATAGATCAAAATGAGTTTTCATCGATGTGACAATATGTCAAAATTTTCGATAATTTATGTATTTGATGAAAAACCATCATTCTTTAAAATGAATAGATTTGTTCAATGCATTTATTTTTGAAATTTCTAAAAGGCATATTCGAAAGGGAGATAAGTACGGCTAGAACTTGTTATCAAATTTCAGTTGTTGTTCTGTCTACTATGCTTGTTTTTACACACTGTAGCCCATATTATCCTGCCTGCATATGCTCTTAGGGATGTAAGTGATTTGGGGTTAAGGAAGTTCCCAATTTCTTACCAAATTACTCGCTCTTCAAGGACATATCTTCTAAGTTCTAATGGATGGAATATGTTTTATTGACTTTTTTTTAAACAATTTTATCATGATATCTATCGGAGTTGATAATGAATCAAATTGGATCGGATTTGAGTTGGATTCATGTCATATAATGGTAACTTATATACAAATTTAAGTTTCACTTAATCTATAAATTCAAGTCGACATTTAGTTCAGAATTTTTTTTTTTTTTTATAATACAAACTCGGACGAGAGATTATTTTATTTATTTTTTAGCATTTTAATTTTTTTGTTTATTTGTTTTTTTTAATCCTTTTGAAATCTAATTTGATTTATCAAAATTTACATACCAATTTCAATATTAAATATATAATTATGTTTATTATTCAATAATATTTTATATACATATAATTACAATATATTTTTTTAATATATTAAAAAACTTTTAATTTAATTATGTTTAGATTGGGTCAGGCCCCGACTTTGAAAGAGTCAAGCTTGGGCCCAACTTAATTCTTGATCGGGGTTTAAGAATTTTGTCTAAACCAATTAATTACGTCTGAAATTTTTGCTCAAACCTTATTAAATATTAGTCGAACTTTTGAATTTAAACGAATAACTCGACTCTTGAATAAGTTTAATATCTATAAATAAGGTGCCAGTACACACCATGATAATTTTTTTTTTTTTTTTACATGAGAAGTTGATTAATAACCGCAAGACAAAATTCATCTTAATAAGTTCATAAAATATTAAAACAAAAATAAATAAAATCTTGCATCATCAAAATAAAAATATTTTAAACACATAAATATAACAAGATTCTCAATTTAACAAACAATTTAATTTTAGATCAGATAAAAAAACTTTAAAGTTTATGTATATATATATATATAGAGAGAGAGAGGAAATTGAATATTTCCTCTAAAGTTTATATATATATATATATATATATATATATATATATATATATATATATATGTATTCCTCTAAAAACTTTAAAGTTTTTTAGTTTCAAAAATTGCCATTGACCTAATCACATGCAGAGGAGTGAGAGGAATGCATCACCGAATTGAATATTTAGAGGAAATAATAATTAATTCTTCCCATGTTAATTTATATATATATATATATATATATATTTAAAAAACAATTTAATTTGGCATGCATTCCCCTCACTCCTCTGCACGTGATTAGGTCAATGGCAATTTTTGAAACTAAAAGTATGGCAGATGAGGATAATTGGCACTGTCAAAATTGGTTTAAATAAAAAATTATTTACATCCACGTACATATTTGACTCCGATCCTTCCTTATTCAAAATCCTAAGAAATTTTTTCTTAAAATTTATTTTTAAAACAATTAAAATTATTTAAATTATAATATATCATAATTTTTTTTATCACCAAAAAAATTGTAGATAAAATAGCTGTCCCAGCGATACCAAACTGATAATTGCCTGTACTTTTTCATTAGTTTCCATTCCTTTCTTTTTTGATGATTGAAGTAAAAGACATGACGTAAGCAGTGATGTCTCCTACAATGGACGTTTCGGAACATAGGACTCAGTTTTTTTAATTGTATTCTGACACTTTTTGTACAATTTAATTCGTCAAATATAGTTCATGTATCTATCGAATCAAACAAACAAAAAGAAAGAGATGAGTGATGGCGTTGATGATGAGGCTTGTGTGGTATGAGATTAAAAACAAAAAAATAATATTAAATATATATTTTTAATAAAATAATAAAAATATTTAAAATAAAAAATAAAAAATAATAATTATATTTTTTATTATTTTTTAACTAAAAATTTTATCACACCAAAAATTCGAATCTCAACGCAAATTTTTAAAAGTTAATCTCCACTACTTTTCTTGTAAATCAAAGCGGAAGATCTTCACATTAGGCTACTAAAAGGTGCCTTTGAGACATTAATTAAGTTCAAAGTGAGTCTTTCAAAAAAAAATTTAAATGAGTCAAATTCGATTTAACTCATTGCATCTTTAAAAAATTTAATCAAATTGATAAGAAAATAAATGCGATTAAAACCATAGGCAAGAGCCAAACCTGCCGATTATTCCTTCCGGATAAACTCATTCCCTACTGTGATTTATAGACATGTCTACTATTAAACTTGATTTGACAACAAGTCTCTTGATGTTTAATTTTCAGCATTTAACTAAGGTTTTTTTGTCCGTACCTTGCACAATTAATTTTATGTTTAAACATTTTTAAAATATCATTAATTATCTGCTAGTGGGAGCACGTGGAGCACTGACTGGCTACCTCATGAAGCCAAGCCAATCGGTGCTTCCTATTTATTTTTATTTTTAGTTTTATTATATTTATATTATACTTTGGTGTAGTTATTTGTTTATTTATTATTTATAGATTAATTTTAATGCTCTTATTAACTAATAATATATATATTATATATGTACGTGTAATGTATAATGTGTATATATATATATATATATATACATATTTAATATATATACATGTGTATGTTTTTAGGTGTTGAATATTTTATTTCTTTTGTTTTATCTATATATATATATATATATATATATATATATATGCATATAGTTATATGAGTTTAAATTATATTAGGATTATTCTAAAAAAAATAGATTTTAGACACTAATAAAAAATTAATACATAATGATTTTTAAAAGACATATGATTAATATTATACACTCTCAAATATTAAATAAATCATTTTATCTTAAATTTAATAAGAAAATCTATTTTATCACTTTTCTAGATAAGTTTTTTATCAAAATTGTTATCCCTTCTTTTTAATAGTTTTTTTTGTTACAGTTTCTTAAAATATTTTTATTTTAATTAGATTGAAAATATAATTGTTTTAATCAAAATTGTTTGTTTTTCTTTTTTATATTTTTTCAAGATAATATTTAATTTTTATCATGTGTTTTTTTATAAGTCAATTGTTCGTTTTAATAATAATAATAATTAATGCAAATTAATTGAGTTAATAATAATTGATTTAATGAGAATAAGTGTGTGATACTAAATACATGTATTTCAAATAATGTGATGTGACATTATTTTATCGGTGCCTAAAAACTCATTTTTTATGATAATCCTAATATAAGTTACTCTCATATATATATATATATATATATATATATATATATATTATCTGATACATTATTAGTCGAGTTTGTTAATTCCACAAGTGGGGTTAAGATGATGATATATACCTCACTTTATTTTTATTTATTTTCTTAAATATTTTTAATAGGTTATGTGTTATCATCTTTGTGAGACCCCGTATATGTATAGCTGTATATAGGAACATGGGAATGTAAATAAAATCATAAGTATAATGATACATTTGTAATGTGAAGTATATGCAGTGTAAGTTCATAAGATTATGTACGCACTTGTAATAAGAATCGTGATTTTACGTACAAGTTGCATTATGAATGAGTAGAAAGAAATGAACTTAAACACGAGAAGAATGTGATTGAAATGGTATATGAGTAGTGTAGTAAAATGGAAGGAAAGATTTTTATAAGTTGTATACTTCCATTCGGGAAATATCGTGAAAATTTGGTTGTACAAAGATTTCCCACAAGTTTTAATAAATACTAAGTGTGATTGGATGACATTTTTAAGTCTCAAGGAGCTATGAATGAGGAAAAGACTATGGAGGTAAATTGAGAAAGTTTTGAAGGGAGTTGTTGCAGAAAAACTGCAGAAAATCTGGAAATATGGAGGCCAGATCGATCTCATAGGATGAGAGATCGATCTGGGAGAGCCAGAATGCTCTTATGTGAGTAATGGAAGGGAACAAATCGATCTCCAAAGGGATCAGATCGATCTCCTTAGCTCTCGGGTTGGAAGCAGATCGATCTCCCCTAAGACCAGATCGATCTCCTTAAGCTTATGTTCGACAGCAGATCGATCTCCCCTAAGACCAGATCGATCTCCTTAAGCTTCTGTTCAACAGCAGATCGATCTCAAGCCTCGACAGATCGATCTCCTGCCTTTAAAACGTCTTAGAAAAGAGGGATTTTAGAGGATCAGATCGATCTCCACCCAAGGAAGATCGATCTCATCAAGTCAAAACTATAAATAGGAGCAGTTGGATCTGCTGATTTTCGGGATAAACCATTTCTTTCCACTTCAACTCAAAAACCTAGCTTTCTTACTCCTAAATCCAGCCATTTTCAGTAAGATTTGAGGAAAAGCTATTAGAGACAAAGTCGTTCACGTCAAAGAGAAGAACAACATAGTCTAAAGGCATTTTCCCATTGTCGGATTTAAGGAACAAAGGGCATTTCTAATTGGAGCAAAGAGGAAATCCAATGAGGTAAGTTCTAGTGCACAAATCCAAGTACATTGGTTTAGTTAATGATTGTGAAGTTAATTGGGTGTGCACCTTGTGGGTAGAACTACCTAGAATGGCATGAAATGAATATAACTTAGAAATGGTCTAGTGTGAGAAAGTGGAATGTAGAAGTGTTAATGATGAATGAGATATCTGGAGAGGATGATTATGTTGTGGCCATGGTTTGGGCATGCAGATATTGGGATAAAATTGTGAGATTTACCACAAGGGGTAAAATGTATATTTAAGGCATTGGATAAATGCTTAATTGAACAAGAGTTAGAAACGTTAACTCGAGAGTTTGATGGATGAATTTCAGTTTCGGATGATACGCCGGAGTAAGTCGAGAAGAGAACGCGAGAAGCATAAAGGCGGATAGTTGCACACAAGTAAAGCGAGGTAAGGGACTGTGTGTTAGCTATAGATATGTTCGTGCGTATTTGACAGCAATTTCGTAGATATATTGCTAGAACTAGTACGATATTATAATTCTATGAAATGATATGGAAGCATGAAAAGTACTATGATGTATATATGTATTGAGAAATGGGATAGGGTAAGGAAATAGCATGATATGCATGTTTTCAATGTTTTTCTCTAATTTACATTGATCTTGATGATTGAGAAATGTTGATGATAGGTTGGCTAATTTTACATGTTTTAGCATGAAGAGACATGCTGTATGAATAAACATGTTTTGAGTTTTAAAAAGAGAAAATAGCCACCTATCAGTTTTGAGATGAGATTTGGTGTTGAAGCGCTAGCTCACACCCGTTTTAATGCCTTGATGTACCGTGCTGGAGTTTTAACTCGCGCGAGGGTTTTGAGAGAGTGCGAAAACTTTGCTCGCACTTGTTTTGTTGAGTTGAGGTAAACCTGGGGGTCTGGGACCCAAGGGGATACCAGCCGACGGCCATTTGAACGGGCTGGGCCTTAACGATAGATCGTACCGCGCTGGAGCTTTGCGTTGACTATGTGTCACGCTGCTTGCTCGCTTGGTATATGAGACATGGTTTAGGATGAAAAGTCCATCGGAGTTGGAGTATGGACTTGGGTCCACGGTCGTACGTAGAACAGTGTAGTTATCCGTTGGTACCGTGATGGGTGCACGTGAGTACGAATATCGCGTAGATGACACACGACGTATCTTCACCGTGAGTATACGAGGAGATGAGGTGGATTGAGATGAGCCGGAGGGCAGGACTGACCCATTCCCCTTCAGGCGAAGTGATGCCCTGTGCACACCTGATCAGTGTGGCCTGGGATTACTGACTATGGTCATATGTCGTGGATATTTGATTGCCGAAAATTTCATGCCTGTCTCAGAGATTCGAGAAACAGAGATAATCTCAGAAAAGAAAGAGATTTGCAGAAAAAGTGAATTAAGGGAAAAAGAGATTTTGTGTTTTTGATAAGTCTCTGATTTCACATTTGTGTCGTGAGGGCACTATTCATGAACATGTTTTAAATGGAAGCTTGATAATTGATTTACACGAAAATGCTATTGAGAAATATATGTTTAAATACATTTTTCGTATGATATTTCCATTTATAACGAAAACATGGTTTTGGTTTATGCATGCATGGGCTATGTAGGTAGTACGATATCTACCTGCTAGCATACATTTCCTTACTGAGCTGTGGTTTGCTCATCCCACTATTTTTCCCTCCAGGTACCGAGAAGTAAGAGAG
Source organism: Firmiana major (assembly GCA_033439115.1). Classification (NCBI taxonomy): domain Eukaryota; kingdom Viridiplantae; phylum Streptophyta; class Magnoliopsida; order Malvales; family Malvaceae; genus Firmiana; species Firmiana major. Next base: position 11,640,509 of record CM065911.1, read on the forward strand.
CGGTGGTCTCTAGGTCTTTTGTGTTGAACAGCTCCCACAATTCCGTAAAGGTATAATATTTGTATACACGAGCATTTTGTATCTAATTTATCGTATCGCACAATTATATCTTGAAATTGTAAACAGTATTATGGGGATGATATGTAAGCACATGGTATTTATACAATTGATTTTGTATATCTACACACACACCTGAGAGTGTGAATTAAGATTTAAATCTTCCGCTGTAAATGAATGAATTTTAGTAATTGCATCTTCTCACAGCCCAACCGTAGTAGAGAATGTATGAATAGAAGGGTTCCCAGAAGTGGGGTGTGACAATCTTAACCCCACTTGTTTAGTTAAGAAACTACATTGACAGTATATGAAATAAAAATCATATATATATATATATATATATCTTAATTATATTTATAAATATATGTGTAATTATTTCTAATACTTCAATCAATTTCTAAATTATTAAATTTACTCTCCCGCGTCTACTTAGCGAATTTAAAAGATCTTAATCCGAAGAACATGTATGAGTGCAGTGTAGGTTACCTCACCCATGCTCAGAGTAGGCGAAGTCTCCAATTCCGGGACGAATGTGATGTATCAGGAGGGTCTGCATACTTATGTGCCCCTGCATGATTATTTACAATGGTTATTAGCAAGTTAATGAAATTTATATCGCATGTTTATTTAATTAAACTAATATTAAAAATTCCTATCACAAGAAAATCAAAAGTAAGAATACAAACTTTATAAAATTAATGGTGCCAATAAATTTTAACAAATAACATTTTTTAAAGAACATAAATCAAAAAATCAAAAATCAAGAATTCATATAAATGTTAGGCAACTAAAAGTGTACTTTATACAATAAAACTAAGAGATATACATGTAAATTATGTAAAAAATGTTGGAAAAAGTATCTCCAATGTAACAGACCTGATTTTCACGTAAATTTTGGACTAATTTTTTATATTTTACTTAGGTTTATCAACTACCAGTGTAGGTTCTAATCAATTTATTATCAAGTTATTAGTTTGTGGTCCTAGTCTTATCATGCGTAATGTGATTCTGATTTATGCTTAATTTATAATACCATTTACTTGAAATCTTTATTAAACTTCAACTTAATTAAATATTATACAACAAAATAAGTTAATATCTTAACATGCTCATATGACATCACAACTTAGAGTAAACTATAATTAACTTCCAATATAACTGAGGAGACCACATTTGATGCCCATTATAGGCTAGAAGTTACATGCCAAAAATAACATAGTTTACATCGTACATATTATAAAATACATAAACTGTGCATAAGGAAGTTTGAAAATACAAACCGTAAACAAAGATGACGCATACCTCTTAAAAGGAATAATAATAGGCAGGTAAGAGACACACACTTTGATGCCCACGCCGGATTGTGCTACAATCTACTGAAAATAATCTGAAAGGTGGGGGAGGAGGGTGAACTTAACGCACCTAGTAAGAGACATACTAAAGGGAAGGTATCGTGCAATAAAATCATGCAGATAGATTTCATGTAGATTTAAAATGGCAATTAACGTACAATAGTAAACTTCAATGCATATGTATTTAAAACATTTAATACAGATGCGAATTCAAATTAAAATCATATTATTTCTTGCAATTTCATACGGAAAACATACAATATATGTACAATATCAGTGAAAGACTAGGCAGTGACCCCAAAAGTAAGCATGCAGTCCAAACATACAATAGATGTACAATAGTCCTAAGAAGGGAATTCCCAATAAGGGAAAGTGAACTTATGGCCATGGTGAAGTGTCTTTAGTCTCACTGATCAGGTGAGCACTGGAAGGCTGTAGACTTGATTCGTCTCTCATACAACAACATACAATAGTGCCCAAAAAGGGCTAGCAGTGAATGCCAGTGGAGCATGTACTACAGATGGCTTGATAGTCTCTAAAATAGTGTCTAAAATAGGCTTGACATGATTCCGTAATTTATTCAAAATAATACTTTAGGATTTTGAATATAATACATACTAACTTAGATAGATATCCTCAGAATCACACTTATCAAAATCATACAATTTAATCCCATATTAAAACCATGAAAATCCATTAAGAGGAAATCATTTGATTAAATCATTTATATATTTTAAAATCAATAAAGCAGTTTAAATATGTAATTTTTTAAATAAATGCGATTTAATATAATGTATGGGATTTCATACAATTTCATAAACCTAGCATATCTATAAATCATGCGTAATTGACTTGTAAATAAGTTATATGAGTGTGCATAGTTTATGCATGAGTCAAAAATTCATTCATTTTATTTTTATTATTTTTAATTAAATCTCTTAAAAGATCTATAATTGAAAACAATAAAAGTGCTCATGTCTTAGGCATGTATCTCTTACCAATTTAGTAGAGCAACAACTTCAATTACTTGTCACCAATATGCACATATATATATATATATTTATATCCTACACCATCCTCCCTCCAATTGGTTCCTTAGCTACAATGTCATACCAATTAGGTCTAATCAATATCAAACATATTTAGTGACATCTTAATATGTCACAATTAGTAGTCAAACTCATCGAATTAAATCATTTCTCTAATCCTTGCTAAGTGGTCAAAAGCCTCACTTACACTAACATCATTCATACCTCGGAGTTCATGATTTAAATTAGTCACATCATACTTTTTTAGCTAAATATTACAATTAATATATATACATACCATTTACTTATAATCCTTTTAACTACTTTTGAATATGATCGTACATAGTTTATTATCTAACATCTTCATCAATAAAGTAATATCATGCCTTATCCCCCGTATATACCTTGTCATGTCTCATAAAAGTCCACTATTTATTTATCAAACTGGACGTTGGATATTAATTATCACTATGAGTGGCACTTACCTATTCTTCCTTTTAATATCTCCAAGTCAAAAGTTAAATTAGATCATATATATCATCCCCAACATCATAATAACCTTTTAATTATAAAACTAATCATGCTACAAACTAAATTACTCCCAATGCACATCCATGAACATTACTTACCAAAGTCTTGTACCTCATTAAATTCCACTTAATATGCCACTCTCATAACGGATTTCATAATTCATCTTTAACTAATAGATCACAATCCACAAATATATACTACTTACATTGAGTAATTTTTATAACAGTCTAAAGCTTCTTCAGACTATTTCTAATTCAACCATCAATTTATATCATTATACATATTATCCTTAATAGCAAGCTACCTACTTATTTATATGCTATTCATTATAGTCAAACTCATAATTTAACAATTAAACAATATACCTTTGTCCACCATTATGTGTATACAATCCTTTCACAATCACACACTTCTAAGTTTCATGATAACTTCATTAAATCCTCATATGCCATTTACTACTACATGAAAACACAAATATTAATATAACTCTCAGTTGTTTTATTTAGAAAAATAGTGTCAACCAACAGATAGATATATTACTTACTCTATCACTTTACAAATCCAAGTTTCATATCACAATCCTTCATTAACTTCATTTCATTCTCCATAACATTATAACATTACTTCATAAATGCATCAATTACCCAATTCACTTACTAATATCACACATGTTAGAATACTAATAACCACAATGTTTATCACTTACCAAAATCTCACAATTCATCATAAATAAATAAATCACTAACTATATGTAGATACATCACTTACCTTTTTACTTCTCAATTTAGGAACTCTTGAAAATCTTTCCCCCTTAATTATTTTTCCTATAACCAAAACACCAAATAACACTCAGGGGGCGTTTGGTTGGGGGGGATTTTTTTTTCTCCGTAATTTTTTTTCGTCATTTGATTCTCCCGTTTGGTTCGATTCTTTTATTCTTTGTCAGTCATTTTATTTTACCTACAGTGCTCAATTTTGGAAAAATTTGGGGTAAAATGATTACCTTCGAATCCTGAGGTATTTTTAGATTACCTGAGTCAAAATTTTTTTTTGGATCTAAAGTAATTTTTTCCCCTAAAATTTACATTTTAAAATTTTTTTCCTAAATAAAAAGTAATTTTATTTTTCAAGATAATCTTTTTTTTCCCTGAACCAAACGTACTCTCGATGTTATTCTCATGAGAATATATATATATATATATATATATATATATATATATATATATATATATATATATATATATATATATATATGGTTATTAAACCAATGAGACTCCATCACCGTTGGTTGTTTTTATTGTGTCTTTCTGACAAGTTAATCATCAAATTATACCCTTACATCAATGCTTCATGTACTTTTAACCTTATTAAATTAAACAAATAACCTTGAAAACCTTCTAATTGAACAAGCCCCCTGCACAGCCTTACTTCACCAAACCTTGTGCCTTATTTTGCCTTCGAACTTTGCTACTAGAAGCTCTCCAAGTCAACGACTGTTATGCACTATTCTGATCAGCCCCCAAAGCCTCATGTTTCAGCCTCTTTTTCAACACTAAAACTGTTGGATAGCTTGTAATTGAATCCCACATTGTTTATAAATAAAGCAATAGTTGGGTTTATAAGAGGAAATCAAACTTAGAGTGTAAATTGAATTACTAAAGGCTTGTGGGCTTATTTGGAACTTTGACTAATTTTAAAAGTCAAAAGATGGGCACTTGGGCACTTGGGGCACTTGGGCTCTTGGTTCTGAAATATTCCAATTTTTAAATTCAATATTTATTTTTATTTTATTTATTATTATTATTATTATTTTTGAATTTTAAAATTGTTTAACTGTTCCAACAGACATATTTTTTCAGTTATGTCTGGTACAGTTGAAAATCAATGGTTGTTAATTAACAGACAATTACAACCATTGATTTGCAACTATTCAGAACCTATAAAACTCTTGGTTGATTTCCAGAATCACTTACTCTTAATCTTTCACAATCCACAAAGAAATCTTTGAAGGCTTTGTTGTATCCTGGGGTAACTTGCTTCTGTGTGAAGCAATATTACACTCAAGAAAGTGTAATACTACACGCCTCAAAGCCAAATTGCCATATATCAATAGAATTTCTCTAACAATTTGAGTGTAATCTTTGATATGGCACTTGTTACCAATCCTGTGTTCATTAATCAACAAGATCCTGTCAAGTTGAACCAATTCGATGGAACTAATTTCACCAGATGGAAGGACAAGATGAAGTTTCTTCTCACCACCCTTAAGGTCTTCTATGTTTTGGATACGAATCTGCCACCCTTGCCAGCACCAACACCAGAAGATACTAATGAAGTAAAAGAAGAAAGAAAGAAACGTGCAGAGGATGAATTGGTGTGTCGAGGACATATACTGAATTCATTGACAGATCGATTGTATGATCTTTACGCAAACTATGCAACACCTAAGGAGATCTGGAGTGCTTTGGAAACCAAATACCAGAATGAGAAAAAAGGTACAGATAAATTTTTGGCATTAAATTATTTTGACTTCAAAATGACTGATAACATGCCAGTCATGGATCAAGTCCATGAACTACAAATACTGGTTTCCAGATTAAGAGATTTGGAAGTGACTATTCCTGAGACTTTGCAAATTGGAGCAATTTTGTCAAAATTGCCTCCTTCATGGAACAACTACAGGAAAAAGGTCTTACAATCACCAGAAAGTTTCACACTGGAACAATTCCAAACTCATATTCAAATTGAGTGTGAAACTCGAGTCAGAGATGAAAAGCTCCAGAAAGAAAATGGTGTGAATTCAAATGGAAATTCACAAGTAAATGCCATAAGAAGCAATTCTGGAAAATCTGGAAATAAGTTTGTTAAGAATCAAAACAAACTTAAGGTCCAAAAATCTGGTGAATTCAAGAAGTTCAACAACAAAAAGATGAACAAAGCCTATTTTCATTGTGGAAAGAAGGGACATTACATCAAAGATTGTAGAGTCAAGAATGCAGAAGACAATAAGAATAAAGACAATGGTTCTGGACAATATAATCAAGCCAATATGGTTGTTGAAGATGATGACATGGAATTTGTAGCCATGGTTACTGAACTGAACATGGCAACAAATGAAGGAACCATGGAGTGGTTTCTGGATTCTGGAGCAACCATACATGTTTGCAACAACAGAGAGTTTTTCAACACTTATACTGAAGAACAAAGTGAAGTTTTTATGGGAAACCATGCTCCTGTTAAAGTGCTGGGAAAAGGGAGTGTGATACTCTATTTCACAACCGGACAGAAACTCACACTTATCAATGTGCATCATGTTCCTGATGTTAAGAGGAACTTGGTTTCTGCAAATCTGTTGTGCAAGAGAGGCTTTAAGATTGTATTAGAATTTGATAAGTTTGTAATAACTAAAAATACTGTGTTTGTAGGAAAGGGTTATTCCCTTGATGGCATGTTCAAACTAAGTATTAATAAAATAAATAAAGTTGCTTCTGCTTATATGGTTGAGTCTTCTACTTTATGGCATGCTAGATTAGGACATTTAAATTATGCTATGCTTAAATATATGTCAAAACACAATTATATATCTTGTAAGCATGATAATCAAGATAAATGTGAAATATGTGTAGAAGCTAAGATAACTAGAAAACCATTTCCTAAAGTAGAACGTGAAACAAAGTTATTAGATTTAATTCATTCTGATATTTGTGAATTGAATGGTAAATTAACAAGAGGAGGAAATAGATATTTTATAACTTTTATAGATAACTGTTCACGTTATACTAGTGTTTACTTACTAAGAAACAAAGATGAGGCTTTTAATAAATTTAAGGAATTTAAATCTAAAGTTGAAAATCAGAAAGAAAGGAAAATAAAGATAATAAGGAGTGATAGAGGAGGTGAATACTTCTCAACAGAATTTGATAAGTTCTGTGAAGATCATGGAATAATTCACCAAAAATCAGCTCCTTTTACACCTCAACAAAATGGTTTAGCAGAAAGGAAAAACAGGACCCTAGTTGATATGGTAAATGCAATGATTTTAAATGCTGGATTACCATTCAATTTGTGGGGTGAAGCTTTGCTTACTGCTTGTTACACACATAATAGGGTTCCTTCAAAAAAGACTCATATCTCACCATATGAAGTATGGAATGGAAGGAAACCAAATCTAAGTTATTTTAAAGTGTGGGGGTGTATAGCATATTATAGACTTCCTGATTCTCAAAGAACAAAATTAGGTTCAAGAGGTATTAAATCTGTTTTTGTAGGTTATGCTCAAAATTCAAAGGCGTATAGACTATTAGATTTACAATCTAATGTCATTGTAGAAAGTGTAATACTACACGCCTCAAAGCCAAATTGCCATATATCAACAGAATTTCTCTAACAAAAACTTCGACAAATCAACCTACCAAAATGCCCCAAGTTACGGACCTGTTTTGCGCCTAAAACTCTCCTGTCTCCCTCATTTTCTAGTTACTGGTTCTAGCAACAATTCCAACGTTTAACCCTTTCTTTTCCATACAATAGGTTTCAGCCACACTGGCGTTTCCTTTTTCTTTTCTATTCCTAGCAGCCTCGATGTCCAGCCACCATCATGAGCCAGATTCTTTTCCCTACACATTGCTATTTCTGCTTTTAAGCCATCACCGGCAGGTGTTTTGTTTAGGCAGAAAATAGAGGCCTTTAGATGCAGCTACACCTGGTTTTATGGCTTAAAATGGTTTTAAGGTGTGGTGTGATTATGTGGGTTGGCTACCCCTCTCTCCCCTCTTCTTTTTTCCCTTCCTTTTCCCCTTTTTTTGTCTCCCTAAATCTTTCTCGGTTTGGTCCCATATTCTTGCCGCTATTCTGCTTTAGTTTTTCTTCCCAGCAAATGCCGACCTCCTTAACCCTTTTTCTTCTCTCTTTTTTACCCTATTTGTTATTTGTCTATATGACCCAAGGATGAAGGTATCTCTCTCATCAGCCTCCAAAACCTTTCGGTGTAGCCACCAAAATTTGACTGTTGCCTAAAGCTTCCCCTGTTCGCTACGTTTGGAAGGCTAAAATGGTAGGGGTAGGTAATGCTTGTAGCTTCTTGATGAAGCGCTTCAATAATCTAATATATTTATTATTATTATTATTATTTATATCTTAATATCTATAATAATTATTTTTATATTTTATCCATTTAATTAATATATAATATATATTTCTTTTCCTTGAACTTTTATACTTAATCACATGTATTTATTTATTTCATCATATATATATATATATACACACATACATACACGCCCACGCACACACCCTTTAGCTTTTTATCTATTTACTACCTCTATTTTGTTAATATATCTATTTATAATTATTTTCTTAAATCAAACCCTTAATATTTTATATAATTAAATTCCTAAAATATAACATTAAATTAAATAATGAAATCATTAAATACTTTACTTCACTAAATGAATCCTTTATTTCACTTCAAAATGTCCATTATCATCTTTAAATTAAAATTTCATAACCTTAATTCCTTAAAATCCTTCCAAACAAAGGTATTTTAATGTAATGAAATGAAAATCTCAATAAGCCCATTACTTTGTTAATTTTCTTCTTCTTACATTTCACATCAAATGAGAGAATTTCAATTCAAATTTTCTCATTCCTCATTCTTCTTCTCTTAATCATAATTTTCTCATAACTTCACAAGTCTAATCTACCATGATCCTCATAATTCTTTAGACTTATCACTTCATAATTCACAGCTAGATTCTCACGAATACATTACTTCCAATAATGCGTGTATTTTTTACCAAGAATAAAACTTAGGGTTCTCACACCCAATCTAAACACCCACACAAACTAAAGAAAACAGAAGCAAACACAACAAATTTTTAAAGTGATTTGACCCAACCAAATTGGCTTATAGCCGCCCAACCAATCTTATAATTAATCAAAATTGCAACTATACAGCTTTTAGAAAAGAAAAATTGCAAACTCCTTACAACCCAACTGTGAAATTTCTAGATGAGAAAAATTGCAAACTCCTTACAAATGAAACTGATCCAAAGAGCCCATCTACACTCTTTATAGTAGCCCAAATCTAGCTATTCTATCAGTGCCTAACTACACCTTTTATGATAACCCGAACACTAGTTATTCTATTGGAGCTCAACTACACCCTTTGGATACCTTACAAACCAAGCTAAAAACATTATTTATAAGGGAAAAGTTGTTATAAATTCTCTTACACTTTCGATGCCCAACAAATCCTCCCTTGACTTGAATCCCCAAGTTTCCCAAACTGCTCAACAACATTTGAAAAACTAATATGCCTCTGAGTCTTCTTATTCTTGAGAACAACTCTATCCTTTACTTTAGCTAAAGTATCATCACGCAAATATAGTTGTTTCTCATTTATCTTTTGTTGAATTAATATATTTTGAAATGATAAAACAAGTAAATTCAATAATATAAAGATGATATAAAAACATGTTTAGAAGTTATCAGTACCAGAACTTAAGTTCCTGTAGATGAGAGATCGATCTGGTATATGAGAGATCGATCTCATGGGTTTTCTAGAATGAGAGATCGATCTCATAAAGACATGAGATCGATCTGCTAAGGTTTGAACCTGTACAAAGGTATTGAGGAAGCTAAGATCGATCTATAAGGGTTATGAGATCGATCTGCCTAATACAGGATGATGAGGAGATCGATCTGATCTAGGAAGAGATCGATCTCTCCTAAAACAAAGGTAAAGGCAGTAGATCGATCTTACAGATCGATCTATACTCAAACAGAGAGCTAATGAGATCGATCTGGTATAGGAAGAGATTGATCTCCTCAAAGTCAGAGAGCTAAGGAGATCGATCTGGATTGATAAGAGATCGATCTCATCACTATGAGAATACTTGGCAGATCGATCTATAGATAGATCATGCCTCAAACAGAGAGATTGAATGATCGATCTGCCTACTCGACAGATCGATCTTCTCTAACATTTTCAAATTGTGAGATCGATCTGCTCATATATGAGATCGATCTCATTGCTTCATTTTGCCTTGTTCTTGCAGGAATTATAACTAAGAGATCGATCTAGTCAAGATAGCAGATCGATCTGGCATTCTACAGAGGTACCCAACGGTTATTTCTGCAAAAATCTCAACGAAAAAAACAGCATTAAATGCTCCAACTACCAATCTTTCAGTATATAATCAAGCATTGAAGACATTGAGAATAGAGACACCATTGCTGCACATTCTTTATATTCTCAAGAGTTTAATTCTTTCATTCCATTTGTCTTCAATCCTCATTTATTGAGTTTGTTGCTGTATTTGTCCTACCCACATTAAAAGCTTGATATTGTATTCATCCTATCTTTGAGAGAGAAGAGGATTGTTCCTCAGTGAGATAAACTTTGTAAAAGGGTGAATACATCTTTGTTTAAGAAGGGTAGAGAGGTTATTCCTTAACCTGAAAGGGAGTGTGTAACTTACGTTGAAAGTGAGAAAGAAAGCTCTTGACAAGAAGGTCAAGGAGAGAGGACGTAGGCAAGAGATTGGTCGAACCCCTATAAACTACTGTGTTTGATATTCTCTTCCTTATCTCGCTTTAATTTATTTCATTACATTATATCGCTTAGACATTATTTGTTAATTAAGCTCAAATCAGTTTAAATTTGTCATTAACATTAGAAAATCGATTCACCCCCCTCTCGGTAGAGCCAACAATTGGTATCAGAGCAAGGACTCTTTGATCACATAGGAATAACTTCCTAAGAGTTAGAAACGATCTAATGGCTCAAACAATGTAGCAACTAGCTTAGTAAGAGAGGGGCATTCTACGGTTAGGCCTTCTATGTTCAATGGGGAACATTATGCTTATTGGAAGACTAGGATGATGTTATTCATTCAAGTAAATGATTATGAAGTATAGAGGATTATCACTAAAGGACCTCAAATCCCTACAAAAAGAATAGAGGGAAGAGATATCCCTAAAGAAGAAGATGAATGGGATTCAAATGATGTTAAATGTGCTCAGCTAAATGCTAAGGTCATGCACACCCTTTTTTGTGCTTTAGGGCCAAATGAATACAATAGAGTCTCCGATTGTGACAATGCCAAACAAATTTGGGACAAATTGACAATAATTCATGAAAGTACAACCCAAGTAAAGGAGACTAAGGTAGGAATGCTCACACATGACTATGAGCTATTTATGATGAAAGATGGAGAGTCAATCAGTGATATGTTCACTAGATTCACTAATGTAATTAATGGATTGAAATCATTAGGAAAAACTTACTCTAATATAGAAATGGTCAAGAAAATATTAAATAGTCTACCTAAATCATGGGAAGCTAAAGTGACTGCAATTGAGGAATCCAAGGACCCTCACACATTGTCACTAGATGAATTAATAGGATCACTACTCGATTATGAGATGAAGTTAAGAAGAAATGAAGAGCCACCCAAGAAAGTGGGAGTTGCTCTAAAATCTACTACTCAAGAGGAAAATAAAAATGAGAGTGGTAGTGAAGAAGATCTTGAGATGGCAATGTTTGTCAAAAGATTTAACAAATTCATGAGAATGAGAGCAAGTGGTAGTAATAGGAGAAACCACAAGAGAGATCAAGAAAAGGTAGGAAGAAAAGATACAATTGTGTGTTATGAATGTAAAAAACCAGGACACATTAAGTTTAACTGCCCTCTTCTTAAAAGGTCCAATGATAGGTTCCACAAAAAGAAGGCAATGGTGGCTACATGGAGCGACAGTGACTGCTCCGATGATGATTCAAATGAGGACATTGCAAACTTGTGCTTCATGGCTATTGAGGATGAAAAGGTGATTAAGCATTGCCACAAAGATAAACCAAAGGAAGCTTAGTACTTGGACAGTGGATGCTCAAGGCACATGACGGGTGAGAGAAGCCACTTCAACTCATTTAAATCAAAGGTTGGTGGAGAAGTCACGTTTGGGGACAACTCTAAAGGTCAAGTTGAAGGAAGTGGCTCAATAGGTAATGACTATTTTTCATTAGAAAAAGTAGTGCTTGTTAGGGGTCTAAAGCATAATTTACTAAGCATAAGTCAACTTTGTGACAAATGTTACAAAGTAATTTTTGAGTGCATGAAATGTCATGTTATAGATCCTAAGTCAAATAAAGTTCTTTTCCTAGGCCATAGGCAAGGTAATATATACATTGTCTATCTTAATGAACTCAAAAATGAAAACATATGCCTAATGGTAGACAATGAAAAAGAATCTTGGTTATGGTATAGAAGACTAGGTCATGCTAGCATGCATGTGTTATCTAAGTTAGCTAGAAAGGATCTAGTTATAGGATTACCCAAGTTGTCCTTTGACTATGAAAAAATATGTGAAGCTTGTGTTAAAGGAAAATATAAAAGGACAACATTTAAGCCTAAGAATAGTGTATCCACCACTAGGCCTCTTCAATTACTCCACCTAGATTTATTTGGACCAACTAGAACAACAAGCCTTGGTGGGAAACACTATGGATTTGTAATAGTTGATGATTACACTAGGTTTACTTGGGTGTTCTTTTTGAGAGTGAAAAATGAAGCTTTTGAAAAGTTCATAGCTTATACAAAAGTGACTCAAAATGAAAAAGGATATATAATAACTAGTATTAGAAGTGATCATGGCAAGGAGTTTGAAAATATAAGATTTGATGAGTATTGCAATGATCAAGGAATTAGCCATAATTTTTCAGCCCCTAGGACACCACAACAAAATGGAGTAGTTGAGAGAAGAAATAGAACATTGGAAGAAATGGCTAGAACCATGTTGTGTGAGAATAATTTACCAAAATATTTTTGGGCTGAAGCTATAAACACATCTTGCTATATCATTAATAGAGCTATGATTAGACCCATGCTAAAGAAAACTCCTTATGAGCTTTACAAAGGTAAGAAGCCTAAAATTAGCTACTTCCATCCTTTTGGCTGCAAATGTTTTATCTTAAATAATGTGAAAGATAATTTAGGAAAATTTGATGCCAAGAGTGATGAGGGAATCTTTCTAGGATATTCCTTAAATTCAAAGGCTTATAGGGTATATAACAAAAGAACATTGATGGTTGAAGAATCAATTCATGTAATATTTGATGAGTCAAATGATTTATCTAAAGATTCAACCAATGATGAGGATGTTGGAATATTTGTTGAAAACTTAGAGGAAATTCCAAACTTAGAAGAAGATTTATTAGAGAAACTTGACTTAAATAAAGAAGATGAAGGAGAAATAGAGATATTAGAAAGAGAGTCTAGAGCACCAAGAGAATTAGGATATGTAAAAGATTGTGAAATAGTAGGAGATCCAACCCTTGGAGTTAGAACTAGATCATCTCTAAGGAATATGTGTCAATATATAGCCTTTGTGTCTCAAATAGAACCTAGAAATGTCAATGAAGCCTTAGATGACAATAATTGGTTCTTAGCAATGCAAGAAGAATTAAATCAATTTGAGAGAAGTAAGGTGTGGAAACTAGTTCCTAGGCCTAGTGATCACTCTATAATTGGAACTAAATGGATATTCAAAAACAAAATGGATGAAAATAGTGTGATCATAAGAAACAAGGCTAGGTTAGTTGCACAAGGTTATAGACAAGAAGAAGGAATAGACTATGATGAAACTTATGCACCGATAGCTAGATTAGAAGTTATTAGAATGTTACTTGCCTTTGCATGCTATAAAAACTTCAAGTTATATCAAATGGATGTAAAGAGTGCATTCTTGAATGGTTTCATTAATGAAGAAGTGTATGTTGAACAACCTCCCGGCTTTGAAAATCATGAATTTCCTGAACATGTTTTCAAACTATCTAAGGCACTCTATGGTTTGAAACAAGCTCCTAGAGCATGGTATGAAAGGTTGTCAAAATTCTTAATAGAAAAAGGATTTTCAAGAGAAAAAGTAGATACCACTTTATTTATCAAAAATAAAAATAAAGATTTACTAGTTGTTCAAGTGTATGTAGATGATATTATTTTTGGATCAACTAATGAATCTGTATGCCAAGAGTTTGCTAAGATCATGTAAGGTGAATTTGAAATGAACATGATGGGAGAGCTCACTTTCTTCTTGGGACTTCAAGTGAAGCAAACAAAGGATGAAACCTTCATCAATCAAGCAAAGTATACTAAGGATTTGCTCAAGCGATTTGGAATGGACAATTGCAAACCTCAAGCAACTCCAATGGGAATCAACATCAAGCTTGATAAAGATGAAAGTGGTAAGTGTGTAGACACTAAACTTTATAGGTCTATGATTGGCTCATTGTTCTATTTAACTGCAAGTAGACCAGATATTTTATTTAGTGTATACCTTTGTGCTAGATTTCAATCCTCTCCTAGGGAATCAGACTTATTAGCAACTAAAAGGATCCTTAGATACCTTAAGGACACCCCCTCTCTAGGACTTTAGTACCCCAAGGACTCCACTTATACACTTCATGCATTTTCGGATGCAGACTTTGGGGGATGCAAAATAGATAGGAAAAGTACTTCAGGTACTTGCCAATTTTTAGGGAATAGATTAATCTCCTGGTTCTCTAAGAAACAAAATAGTGTGGCTCAGTCCACAACTGAAGCTGAATACATAGCAGCAGGTAGTTGTAGTGTTCAAGTGTTGTGGATTAAACAACAAATGAAAGACTATGGTATTGACATGAACAAGTCTCTATTAAATGTGATAATACCAGTGCCATCAATCTATCTAAAAATCCTATTCAACACTCTAGAACTAAGCACATTGAGATTAGGCACCATTTCCTTAGAGACCATGTTCAAAAGGGAGATATAATTCTAGAGTATATTGACACTTTACATCAAATAGCTGATATATTCACCAAACCTCTTGATAGAGATAGGTTTTGTGTCTTTAGAGGTGAATTAGGACTCATGAATGTTCCTTAAGATTTATATGCTTCAAAACCTTGATCTCAAGTTATTTTTAAAAGAGTTTTTCAATGAATTTTTTGGGCAAAAAGTATGAGAGATCGATCTCCTATCAATATAGATCGATCTCCATACTTCAAATGAGCCTAAAGCATAAAGGTTAAGCTAGGCAGATCGATCTTCTCACCTATAAGATCGATCTTCCTAAGCCTCTGTTAAATAGCAGATCGATCTGAGCATTTGGCAAATCGATCTTCTTAAGCCTCTGTCAAACAACAGATCGATCTGGGCCCTTAACAGATCGATCTCTTCGAGCTTCTGGAAATGACAGATCGATCTGTCTCCTCGACAGATCGATCTCCTGTGCCCTGGACTATAAAAACTGTTCAAAATTCTCAAAATTCGAAAAACCCAAATCTTCAAATCCCTAACCCCTGTCGCACCTCAGCCCTCGATTCTCCCTCCCAGATCGATCTTCGGTAAGAAATTTGCCCAATTTTTTTCATCATTCTTGGTCTAGTAACCTTCATTGCTAAATTTTTCTTCAAAAATTTATCTATTTTTTGCTGTAATCTCAATTAGGGCAATTTTTACACTGTTCCATTGGGTAGGTTTTTAGAGAACTAGTTTTAAAATTGTTTTCAGTGTCTAGAACAATGCCAAGACTTAAGAGAGTAGGCCAAAAACCTCCTAGACCAAGAGTAGATCAAGGGTCCTCCTCACAACCACCTTCTTGTTCTTTTGTCACTACCTTTAACAGGTGTTTTCAAACACCTGCCAAAAGGAAACGATATGAAGAATATTTTTCGACCATGCCAATTAAACATTGGCGAACCATTGATTTTTCATTCCTCAACCGTATTGATTTTCCTTACCTATCCAAATTCGAAGAATTTGGGTGGCTTCCTTTTCTCAAAACCAATACCCCCGTACCCCCAAACATCATCAGGGCATTCTTTTCTAATATCGAACTCATCTACGATCCTGATGATACCTGCAAAATCCTCGATTTTAAAACATTTATCATGTCTAAAACCTTGTTAATAAACCCAACCATTCCAGCCTGAGTATTTGAGATAAGGGATGAGGGGTTGATTGAGGAAGAAACTGAAGTCCCGTTAGAATTTGATCTTCACGAGGATAAGGGGAGTGACCTACTGATGCACGCAAGGTTACTCCACCTTATTATCTCGAGGAATCTCCGTCCTTTCGATACCCATCATTCCACAGTTAGGAGGTTAGATCGCCTTTGGCTCCACCACATCCACTCCACAAGTCAAAAACCCAATCTTGTCCATTTCATCTATGAAGATTGGTTAAAGATCGTACGCGAGCAAGCTTCCACGATTGTTTTTTCGTAACTGTTGGCGTATCTTCTACAACGACTTAGAGTGGATTGCAGTTGTGAAACGGGTGAAGTGCCCTCCCCAAAGAGCGTCTTAAACATTAGGACACTTCACCATATGGAGTATTACAAGGACTTCCGAGGGGATTGGAAGAAGAAACGAGAACAGTAGCCTGAAGTAGCCATGGACGAAGACCCATCTGCTGAGCCCACTGCTCCACCTGTTGTACCTACTGAGGGTCCATCTTCTTCATGTGCTCAGCCCACTGCACCTGCCCCATCACCCGCTAGCATGGAGTCAATTGTGACGATGATCATGGAGCTAAACCGGAAGATAGATGAAGGTTTTGCAAACCTTCATGCCACACAGCAGGCGATGTATGATGAGCTGCAGGTCACTCGTACTCACGTTGAGGAACTAATGGACCGCTTCCCTCCTCCACCTTAGGACTTATTTGATAGGACTATTTTGACTAATGTTTTGAAATTACTAGTTGTTGTTTGAGAACCGCATTTGCTTGAATGGAATGATATGTTAGTTATTGTTGCAATGTGCTATAATGAATTACTATTTTGAAATGAAAAGTGTGTTAAACATTATATTGCTCTGTTTAAACCTTTAGTGTCATTGATATGACAAAAAGGGGGAGAAGAATAAGAAAACATGTTTAAATGGCTTTAAATACGTTAAAGAAACATGTCTAATGGTTTAAAGGAATGATTAAAATGAGGGGGAGTTAAGAAAGTTAAGAGGTCAAAAGCCAAAAGAAAGGGGGAGCATACAAAAAGGGGGAGTTTGTACACAATGCAAATATGTAACTAAACATGTTTATTGAATAGGTTTTGTCATATCAAAAAGGGGGATTGTTGAGTTAATATATTTTGAAATGACAAAATAAGTAAATTCAATAATATAAAGATGATATAAAAACATGTTTAGAGGTTATCAGTACCAGAACTTAAGTTCCTGGAGATGAGAGATCGATCTGGGATATGAGAGATCGATCTCCTGGGTTTTCTAGGATGAGAGATCGATCTCATGAAGACATGAGATCGAACTGCTAAGGTTTGAACATGTACAAAGGTATTGAGGAAGCTGAGATCGATCTATAAGGGTTATAAGATTGATCTGTCTAAATACAAGATGTTGAGGAGATCGATCTGGTATAGGAAGAGATCGATCTCCCCTAAGACAAAAGGTAAAAGCAGTAGATCGATTTGTTAGATCGATCTGTACGCAAACAGAGAGTTCATGAGATCGATCTGGTATAGGAAGAGATTGATCTCCTTAAAGTCAGAGAGCTAAGGAGATCGATCTGGGTTGATAAGAGATCGATCTCCTCACTACGAGAATACTTGGCAGATCGATCTATAGATCGATCCTGCCTCAAACAGAGAGATTGGAAGATCGATCTGCCTATTCGACAGATCGATCTGCTCTAACATTTTCAAATTGTGAGATCGATCTGCTCATATATGAGATCGATTTCCTTGCTTCATTTTGCCTTGATCTTGCAGGAATTATAACTAAGAGATCGATCTGATCAAGATGACAGATCGATCTGGCATTCTACTGGAGGTACCCAACGGCTATTTCTGCAAAAATCTCAAAGGGAAAAACAGCATTAAATGCTCTAACTACCAATCCTTCAGTATATAATCAAGCATTGAAGACATTGAGAAGTGAGACACTATTGCTGCACATTCTGTACATTCTCAAGAGTTTAATTCATACATTCCATTTGTCTTCAATCTTTATTTATTGAGTTTGTTGTATAAGCTTATGTGCAAAAGCTGTATTTGTCCTACCCACATAAAAATCTTTATATTGTATTCATCATTGCTTTAAGAGAGAAGAGGATTGTTCCTCAGTGAGATAAACTTTGTAAAAAGGTGAATACATCTTTGTATAAAAAGGGTAGAGAGGTTATTCCTTAACCTGAAAAAGGTAGTGTGTAACTTTCGTTGAAAGTGAGAAAGAAAGCTCTTAACAAGAAGGTCAAGGAGAGAGGACATAGGCAAGAGATTGACCGAACCTCTATAAACGACTGTGTTTGATATTCTCTTCCTTATCTTGCTTTAATTTGTTTCATTACATTATATTGCTTATTCATTATTTGTTAATTAAGTTCAAATTAGTTTAAATTTGTCATTAACATTAAAAAACCGATTCACCCCCCCTCTCGGTAGAGCTAACAATCATCATCTAAATCAATCACAGCAGCATATGTCTAATTCTTCTTTCCATCATCACTCTTTTGCTAGGCCTTCTTGAATGCAGCCATATCCTCCCTTAAAGTCTTGTAACATGTTTGGAAATGATGTAAGACCCGATTTTTATCGTATTTCTTTATGATTCACACATTGTATGAATATTGTTATATGTTAATGGAATCATAAGACGGATGATTTTGATCATATAAATATGAATGAAGTAGTCGAATGTACGTAAAATCCGAAAACGGATAGTTAAGGAATTTCAAATTAAATTTATGAGATTTGAATTGTCCGGACAGAGATACGAATTTTAAATGAGAAAGTATAGTGAGTCCAAGAAGGAAAGTCTGCCTAAATTGGTCCAGAACGTGTAGAAGGGTAAAATGGTCAAAAGACCAAAATCCAGTATAAATTCGATAAGAAAATTTTATTAAAAATATGGAATTGAGAAATCTTGATCAATAACGAGGAAAATATTGAATTTTGAGTCTAATTGATCAAGATATGAATTTATTGGAATTAATTAGATTTTTCACATCAGAAAATTATCCCGAAAATATTAAAAAAATATACCGGAAAGACAATAAGACAGATAAATTTATTTATTCTTTAAATAAATAAAATAAAATTTTTAAAGATATTTTTGGTTTTTTTATAGTATTTTAATGAATATAATAATAATAAAATAAATTATAAAAAAAAAGAGAAACGAATCTGGAAACACGAAGAAGAAAACGCGTGAGGGAGCCGAGGGCCTTTCCCCCTTCTGCATCACCGACGAGCCACCACTGATGACCGAGGAGGCCAGGCGAGGGTCGAAAAAGGTAGCTGACACCTGCGCGACCCTCCTGCCACCGGAACGCGATGCACCGACGTCGGATTCCGATGGATCGAGGAAGAGAAGCCACGGAGGGAGAAGAGAAAATCGGCGGGCACCAGCGAGGTTTCAGTCCAACCCAAGGCTAGCCGAACGTTCCCCTGCTCCAGGAGCACCGATTGGCGCCAAAAACGGCCCGAGAACCAACTGAAAAGAGATGAACGGCGACGGGGAAGCCTGAACCGGTATGGATCGGTTCAGTAGGAATAGTACTGCGCTTAACCGGACCGGACTGATTCAGCAAGAAAAGAGAGGAAAAAGGGAGAAAAAGAAAGAAAAAGAGAAATAGGAAAAAAATGAAAGATTTTTGGGGATATATCGGACTTCGGGTAAGTCGGTAAGAGGTCAAAAGTGACCGAATTGATTTTCGAGAAATTTATTTAAAATTATATTTGATCGAAAATTAACCTGGAACTAAATATAAAATTATGCAGTTCAACGAGAAATCACGTACGTGAGCCCGATCGAACTCCGATTTGCACACCATCCCATAATTTCGGGTAAATAAAGCTCATTTACGACAATTGTATGATTATTGTGCAATTGAAATTTATTTTGCGGATTTCGGATTAATTTCTGTATAAAATAAATTATATTCGAATTTTTGAATTAATTGTCATAAATGATATACGGGCTATCCAAAGAGTTTAAAACGAAGTCCACTGAGTATTGATAGGCCCAATGAGCCCAATAGACCCGAAGAAGGGATTTAATAAGTGGAAACGGGCTGAAAAATAGGTCGAGGCCCATTAAGGTGTAATAGAGCCCAATAAAGTAAAACGAGCCCAGTGTTTTAGATTCAATCAGTAAGAGTGAATTACTGATAAGTATATTAGAACTAACTCAAATACGTGGTTATATGCAGCTCCGTAGATTTGGTTTGGAGCGAATTGGACTGAGAGACCTGGTACGGTCGAGACAGAATAAACCCGCACGTGATTCCAGGTAAAGGAATTTTACGGACTGCTAGAGGTAACTTTACACAATTTCGATATCATTTACATTCCCTAGAATTGTCTGAAGGGTCTAGATTTAAAATAAGAATTTTAGTGCCCGAATGGGCAAATGACCAAAATACCCCTGTGAAGAGTAAAATTTCAAAAATTAGAAAAAATTGAGAGGAGCAAGAACAAGTGGTTCCTGCTTGTTTTTGAGGTGTTTTGACACGTGCATGAGTAGGCTGACTAACTTTTAAATAAAAATGTACAACATTGCATATTTTCAACAATGTGATTTCTTGTGGAAATTGTTTTGAGATAACAGAGTCGCCCACATGATTTTATGAAAATGTGAAGTGCTAGAGATCAGCTCGCACGAGTTTTGATTTGTGTGATGCATGCATTAGTGCTGGAGTAAGGGCTCGCACTAGAGTTTTACATGCATAGGTGCTAGAGTCTAACTCGCACCAGATTTTCATATGATTTTCGTGACAGGGTGCTGGAGTCTAACTCGCACCAGATTTTCACTTGATTTTTATGACAGAGTGACGGAGCCAGGTCGCACTAGTTTTACATGATTTTGACAGAGTATTGGAGCTTAGCTCGCACTAGATCTTATGAGATTTTATGAAACGCGTGCTGGAGCTTTGCTCGTACGAGATTTTTCTTGATTTTTTTAAAGTGTTGGAGCATCGCTCGCACTGATTTTATGAGGCATGCGATGACCCGTGTTTGGAGCGTCGGGTCGACTGTGTGTCACGCCGATTAAATATGTTCGCACGTGCATTTTGAGACAGGCACGATTGTGGATATAAGATATAGGTCCACAGAGTACGTTGTACCGTGCAAGTCGCATGAAGTACGTTGTACCGTGTTGGGATTGATTATGTGGCATCTTCGGATACGAGTGGCATCTTCGGATGCATGTGATCGGGCAGGACCGACAGGATGGACTGACCCACCTCCCAGGGAGGTTCCCGATAGTGGTGAGACCCCGCACACAGGATCCATGTAGCAGAGGGATCACAAGGATATGGCCATAGTCCTGGTTATTTGCCTGAGATATATATATTGCATATTCTTGCATGTTATAAATTGATGTTTTGAGAAACATGTTTTGTGGACTTTTGTCTGAGTCTGGATCACCCAAGGGAGGGGTTGGATCCTGACTGAGATGTGATTTTTATGGGAATAAAATTGGGATTTAAACTCTCGCATGTTATTATTGCTTTGAAAAGCATTTGATTTCATGATTTTGTGTGAGTCAGGAACACCCGAGGGAGAGGTTGAGTCCTGGTTGTGTTGTGAAATTTTAACGAAAATGAAATGATTTAAATGGATTTGCATGTTGAGTTTTCCATGCTCTTTGAAATCTATATGTGAACTTGTTTTACATGACATCATAAATTGTAGCATCTGTTTTAAAATTGTGTGGAGAAATGGTAGTTTATGCATGGCACCACGTTCATGTAGGTTGTATGGTTACTTACTTGTTCGTAGGATTGCCTTACTGAGCTTGATGTGCTCACCCTTTTCATTTTCCTACACAGATTTCTTTCAGTAGACTTTGAGGCGATTGAGTATTGCATTCCTGATATCCGCTGCTGCCCATCACTTGAGGTATATACACTTGTACATATTGTATCTAAATAAGAATAGCACAGTAACATGTCTGTAAGTAATTTTTGGGGATGTATAAACACTGTAAACATTTGTAAATGAATAGGAAAGAATTAATGAAAAACTCATGTGTTTACCTTTCTTTAATAAGGAATTAAGTTATATGGTGAATGAATGGTGGGACTGACATTGACGTACAGCCCAAATTGTTAGTGGAGTGTGGTCACGATCAGAGAACATGTAAGTATGAAAGAAAAACGAAAAAAAATTACTCTGATTTTTGGGTTGTGACAAATGACCTTTCTCTCCATAATAATAACATTCTACATCACTATAATCTCTAAATCTTGATTTTGATCTCCCTCTTGATCCACCATATCTCTCATTAATCTTTCATCGAGTCACAACTAGTACACCTTTTGCAGATGAAGAATATTCTTTACTCATAAATCTTTCATTTTCACGTAACACAACAATTACATCATCCAACGTCAAAGTAGTTTTACTTACAAATAAAGTTTGAACTAAAGGTCTATAAGACTTAGGCAAAGATGACAATAGTAGCAATGCATTATCTTCTTCTTTCAACTCTTTAAAATTAATAGCTAATAAATGTGAAACTAGCTTAGGTGATCATGGAAACTCGAACCTTCATCCATATTCAGAGAATATATATCCATCATCAAACACAATCTATTCGTCATCAATTGTGAAGCATAGATGTCTCCCAACTTTTTTCATAATCGAGCTGGTGTCGTCGCAATTAACTCATTGTATTTAATCTTTAGACCAAGTGCCAATTTGATTGTCCTACGACCCTCTTCTGAATTCTAACCTAATCTTTATTAGACGTTCCATCTGACTTATTTTCTTCTAATACCAAATTTAGACCTTGTTGCACTAGAAGATATTGAATCGTACTTTGCCATAACATAAAATTAGTTTTACCATCAAATAAAGGAATCTCAAACTTAGGTATACCTTTGCACATAACTTATTTTCTATCGCAATATCCCAAACCTTAATGGAAAAAATATCTCTAACCCAAACACCCACAAAAACTAAAGAAAGCGGAAGCGAACACAACAAATTTTTAAAGTGGTATGCCCCATCCAAATTGGTTTATAACCATCTAACCAATCTAATAACCAATCAAAATTATAACTGTACAACTTTTAAAAGAGAAAAATCACAAATTCCTTACAACCCAACTGTGCAACTTTTAGAATAAAAAAAATTACAAACTCCTTACAAACTCAACTAATTAAAACAGCTCATCTACACCCTTTATAATAGCCTAAATACTAGTTATTCTATTGGTAACCAACTACACCCTTTATAATAGCCAAACATTATTGGTACCAAACTACACCCTTTTGATATATTACAAACCAAGTCGTTATAATTTCTCTTACACCTTCGATGTGAGACTCAAGGCAAATCCCAACAAACTTTTGATATGAAATTCAAGGCAAACCTCAACAAAAAAATACTTAATATTTTTCATAAAATATTTAAGATCTAAAATATAAATGTTAGAAAATCAATGGTCTCAATAAATTTTAATTAATAACGGTTTCAATAACATGAATAGAAGAAAAACCAAAAGTTAAGAATTCATATAAATGTTAGACAACCAAAGGTTTATTGTATTTTATTGAAAAAAAAATTAGATATATATTTTTAAATTTATGTAAAAAGAAATACTTAACATTTATTGTAAAATATTTGAGCTAAAAAAATAAATGTTGGAAAATTAAAAGTACTAATAAATTTTAATAATTAACTATTTTTCAAGAACATGAAAAAAAAAATTCACCAAATTTGAACCTTCTTTTAAAAATATTATTTGAATTTAAATAATATAGTAGAAACAATTAATATTTTCAATGAAATATCAAGACTTCATTTTATATAGCAAAATATTACTTTTTTTCTCCATTAATTAAAAATTTATTATAAATTTAAATTTATAGTTCCACGATAACCTAAAGCTACTTTAAAAATTAATTTGTCAACATCATAATAATAAGTACATTTAAGGGATTTAAATATAATGCATAGTGTATTGAAATTGTCAATTGACTATATAATGCCACATGTTTACATCATTAATGAATAAAACTTGAAAATACACTTATTCTTAAAAATAAATTTAAAAATTTCATTAATATTTATTTTTAAGAGGTTACATATAATTAAGTACTTTTATTAATGATATGATATTATATTAATAATATATAACCTTAATACATTGTTAGTGCATTATATCTGATCTCTACTTCTAAAACCTTCATTCGTCTGGTTAAGCACAAGCTTTAAATTTAATTAGTTTTCATTATTTAATTTATAAAGACATACTTTTTCATGCATATCCTTTCTAACTAAAAAACCATTTCACCATCATCATTTAATTACAAGTAACAAATAACCAAATTTATTAATGAAAAAAAAATGTTCAAAGAAATATTGTGAATATTGGTAGATAAAGAAATATAATAATTAAGCATCACATTATCAATAGTCCCAAGTCATCATTAATACTAGCTAGAATTGTGCCGGCTCGTTGCTGCGGGATTTTATATGTGTAATATATACATATATATATATATATATATATTATGTTTATTAATTATTCAGTTAATATAGTATGAGAGAGAGAAGAGTTAAGCAAATAAGTCATACTCAAGTTAAAATTGAGCAACTCACACTGTTGCTCCAAAGTCATAAAAGGAAGGGAGGGAATTTCAAATTAGTCATTCAAGCAATACACAACTTGTCAATAATAAGTGAAGAAGAAATGTGAAAAAAAAAAAAAAAACCGACATCATCTTCTCTATCATGAATTGCAAATTCAATGTCTAGCACTTCTCCTTTTAGATCACCTTGTTTTAACTTGCAGGCCTGAAGCAGACAACATAGATGATGGTTATATAGAATGAAAAGCAGCATACGTTTAATTTAATATCATAAGACACCTCAACCTCATGTTTAAATCCAAATAATACATGAAAACAGAAAAATACAGCCAAAAAATGACTTCATATAACAGCAACATAAACAATGGAAAAAGGGGAAAAATATACTGCATAAATCATTTACTTTGTTTGCCGTTTCCTTAATCTCTTTTTTTTTTTATTCACTTTCTTTATTCTTGTTGAATAAGGCCCTAATCCCTGCCAAAAGAAAAGTACTATTTTATAGCGTATATGCTCGCAAAACTAATAAGGCCCTAATCTATGATGTTTATTTGTGACAGATACTCCACTTTATTTGGGTTTTTCCAATCCCTATCAAGGTAATGTCAAGAAACAATCTTGAAACAACTCAGCAACTTTTTCCTTCTACTCTTTTAGTTCATCTTCATATAACTATACATAATGCAAGACAATACAAAATTTTGGGTATTAAAACGGAAAAAAAGGGTTATAAAAAAGGAACTAATTTCATGGCTTATTCAAACTGGAGAACCACATACCTTCAAGGCATTGCTACTGTCTTGGAAGGAATTTTTTTGATCAACCTCGGAGCTGGAATTTGCTTGTATTTTCTTCAACAACTTCATAAACAAACAGAAAGAAAGTTACTGCTACAATATATTTTTTTCCTAGGAATACATATGAGAGACTTGCATTGCACCAAATAAAATCTTAAGAGCCTTATCAATACATTTACACTTGGAATACATGTCAATTAATGTATTAGCAACAACAATGTAAGATATAAGCCCTGATCTCTTATCAAGTTCTTGAAGCCTAATCCTTATATCTAACTTACCTTAATAGCTACATGAAGATAGAACAATGGCTAAAGTTATCTCCTCAAGTATGAAACCAGCGCCATTGTTCTGTAAGCATCCACAGCTTTATAAAACAGTACATTATTCTCATAATCTGAGATTAGTACTGCCTGCGAAACTACATCCTTCCTTAACATCCTATCAAAGAATTACAAACCGAAACTCTTCCGACATCCCCATTACAATCACATTCTCCACTTAATCTCTCATGACCAAAATCTTTGGTGTCTCAATCTGTTCATTTGTTTTCAACTTAACATTGAAGTAGTTGAAGATTGTATGTAGGTAACATTTTTCATCCCTATGAATCTCCTCATCCATAACACGGCATTATCAATCCTTTGTTTCCTTGAACTCATAATCCTTGGCCCTTCTTGATCCACAAGCAATCAACTGCATTAAGATGCTTTGATCCTCCCACTCGGGCTATCATTTTCAACAGTTTGATCGATAATATCTGCTGAGATGTTCAGACTTTTTAGAATTTCCAAATTATTTGAAGCTGCTCGAGAAGCCTGCTGTCCATTCAATTCTATATTGCCTTGGTTGTCTTTCCTTTCATGTTCTTCAGCTTCTTCACCCCAACTCTTCTTTGCCTCGCATTATAATCTGCCTGAATTGACACACTGTTGCCTTTGCTGCTAAATTCTCTGCTGATTCTAGCCTTGTAGATTTTGAGTTCATCAAGCTCCTTGAATTCACTCCATGAATGGTTTTTCCTTCTAATTTTTGCAGGAACATTGGATTCTTCACCTAAACTGTATGTTTCTGAGGAATTTTTGGTTATTGTTGAAGTTGAAGAAACTGTTACATAAGATCGAAAGTTTAGAGAAGTTTCCAAGAGTCGTGATCCTTTGAGAATGTATTCACGACCAGGAGACAAGTATACGAAGTCATTTTTGGACAAATCTTGCCACACAAATCCATTCTTATAGCTCCTAAAATGAAATTGTTACATTAGTTAAGGTGAATCAACTGTCATTTTTTTGAAGAAACAGAATAAAAAGAACAGTTAGAATCTTTTTCTATCAGATACCTTTTTGAAGACCATGAATACCTGTTGGCCATGCCTTCACCCCGGATGCTGTTTAGTCTATTTATAACATCTGGGAGATAGAGCAAATTACAACAGAAGTCATTACAAAACAGATAAATTTTAGTCAAATTCAAGAGAAATTCATTTGCTACCTTTAAGAAAAAGTCCATGGGAAGAAGAAAGAGGAACTTCTAGGAAATGAGGATGCTCAAGCTGACCATTGCATGAGAGATAGTAAACAACAGGAACTTTATGTTCCTTGTTTGATTTTCTTTCAACCCAAGCCATGGTTCTTTCAGGAGTTGTTTCTCTGTCTTGATATTTCTTTTGCATTGCTAACTCCATCTTTCCTCCCCCCGTGGTTGCCACCAACTGGATGAGATAAACCTAACTTGCTTCTAAAGCCAAAAATTTTGAAATTTATATCAAGAGTCAACATAATTCAAGGATGCTGAAATTTTGGTTATAGAGAACCTTCTCACTTATTAGAGGACAGGGGGCATACTTTCCAAAAGATTGAAGATTTCAATTGACATTATTGAAAACCAACAATTAATCACAAATTATGAGCTCTTCAAATTGGAACAACAAAATACATTTTTCACTTGAGAAATAAAAAAAAAATCTCTTGATATTACCAAAACTGACATGCAAAAGTAACAAAACTCATGCATTCTTAGACTAAATAAAAGGCCAAAATCCAGAGACAAAAAGGCGTAAATGAATATCTTCAGACATACTTGATTGGGATCATATACAAAAGAGTAATTAACAACATCAAACATAATTGTAATGAAGCCAACCCGAAGAAAATATAAAAATTAACAGCCACCCAAACTTTAAATATATAATAAACCCATATAACAATGGAAAAACAGAGGGAACCCCTTCAATTTCTTATCTTAATCCATATAAATTAACCAAACCTATAAATAATAACTGAATATATATGCGGAAAACAATGAAACAACAAAATCCATGAAATCCATATGGAATCTAAGAATGATTAATAAAAACCTATGATCAAATCAAGAAACAAAGGAGAATGAAAAATAAAAAGAAAAAGGGAGAGGAGGATAAAAGGGCTAACCCACGAAACTCGATCTTCCTGAGCCAAGCGTCATGGGTGATTCACTGGAGGGTTTTTTTTTCGTTGGATTTTGAGAGGCCTAATCGATAAGAGAAGGAAAGGGAACTAGTATTAGAGAGTAAGAGAGTAAGAAGTAAGAGTTAGAGAATCTGGTCAAAGAAAGGCAACGAAAGGCAAAACTAAGAGATGGGAGAGCGTAATTGGGACATTATTTTTACTTTCAATTAATACGATAAAAATAAAATAAATTTAAAAGGTTTATGGAGATAGTTTTGAGAGAGTTGATGAAAGATTCTCCATGGCTGCCATGTATGATATCTATTCAGTTTAAGGAGTGGCTTTGGAAGAGAGCGAGAAGTGAAAGATTACAGGATAGCTGTTATATTACGAATGGAAAATTTGATTTTTTATTCTTTTTAATTTTGCATGTCTTTGACGTGACAATACTTACACTATGCATCTTTAGCGCGCGCACACACAACCAAAAAAAAAAAAAAAGGAACTGTCAAACCGTCAAGAGCTCAACCGAATCACAAGTTCAGAGCCAATCTTGTCTTCAACTTATATATATACATAAAAAATAAAGAAATAAAAAAGCATCAATATAGAAAAACACGTAAGGATCATCCATAGT
The DNA here is from genome assembly GCA_033439115.1 of Firmiana major. Taxonomy (NCBI): domain Eukaryota; kingdom Viridiplantae; phylum Streptophyta; class Magnoliopsida; order Malvales; family Malvaceae; genus Firmiana; species Firmiana major. The sequence goes on from CM065911.1 coordinate 11,668,939, forward strand.
TTTAACTTGAAGATTCACAGTTTTGTTCTATTAAAGGCTCCCACAATTATTGTTTCAGTCTTTAAATATATTTTCTAGCGAATTCTCGCAATATCTTAATTAATTTAGAATAATAAAAAAATAAAGATAATAAAGTAATACTTAAATAGAATAAAAATTAAAAAATATATAGAAACAGCCAACGTTTCATTTATAGTTCAAATAAGTGTTATAATAAGTAAGACAAACATCCAAAGTATCCTAATGGAACCACATCAAAATAAAATAGATTGTTTTAGGATAAATATTTTTAGGTTTTTAAAATTTGATTCTAATTTAATTTTAGTTTATTATATTAAAAATACACATTTCGTTTCAAACTTTTTCTTATTTCATAAGATAAGTTAATCATTTCGTTAGTCAACTGTTAAAAACTTAATTTTAAAATCATTTTACCCCTTAAAGTATTTTAAATACTCAAATCAATCAATAATAAATAAATGAAATTAAGAGTTACTAGGTTTAAAAAAGTTAAAATCAATAAAAAGATAATAAATTAAATCATATGTTTTAAACTTGATAAAGATGCTTGATATGGTTTGTGAAAATCATAAGTTTTTAAGCAAATTTACAATATGAATAATGTATTTAATTATGCTTAAATTTTTCTCATTTCAAAATAGATATAAAGAATTTAAAGCAAGCAAAAAATTTCTCAACCATATATTACTTGAATATTAACACTTTATAAATCGATACAGAAAAATAAAACAAACTATTCTTTGTGCAGTTGTCAAATAACCAGCACAATTAGTAGTAAAAACTCAATGTTATAACATAGAAAACTCATATTTTAATTTTTTTTATCCATTAAAGTTAAAATTAAAAAAATATTTTCAAAATTTTAAGACAAATACAGGATAATCATATTCAAAATCCAAGCAATGTCGGGCCATCTTACCCGTAAACAGAAGTATAAGGGAGTAGATACTGAAATTATTGGGCCTAAAGCCCAAAGCCGGGCCTTACCTAGAATGCTCTTGCAAACGAGGTCGTTTTGACTGTGGTATGAATTTATCCAGAAGGTTCTAGTTGGTGCGTAAGAACTAGGAAGTAGGAAATCAGCGCAGTAATGTTAGCAGCAGCTGTGGTATCAACATCTGCCAGAGTCTTCTCGGGAAATATTTTCCCCAAGTCCTCTTCCTTAACCCTTTCACGCGCACTCTCTCCCTTTGCTTCCCGATTTGCGATCCGATCAATGGCGGACTCTGCTTTTAAGAAAGTTCAAATTCAGAGAGACGACACTGTCAGTTCAACTTTTCCTTTTCCTTTTGAACATTATTTATTTTATGGGTTTCGCAATTTGCTATCTTTTGTTGAAATGTTAGTCTTTGAGTTTTATAAAATGTTGGTTAGAGTCTGTTTGGCTTTAATTCGTGCTTGTGCTTAGTTATTTGTTCGTTTTCGGTCAGTAATATTGTATCTGTTGTTTGCCTTCATATTTGAGCGTTTGTTGAAGTAGCGTAAAATAAATTGCTGAAGAAAGTAGCAAAAGCGACGAAGCAAACGGAGCATTATTGGGTTTGGGTTGTTCTCATTTTATTTATACTGGCTTTTATAATAATGTATTGATCAGGCATTTGATGCATATGTGGTTGGAAAAGAAGACGCGCCTGGAATTGTTGTGCTTCAGGAGTGGTGGGGTGTTGATTTTGAGGTCAAAAATCATGCTCTGAAGATCTCTCAACTGGGCTCGGGATTCAAGGCTCTTATTCCAGAGTAAGCATTTCATGCCAAAACTGTTTTTCTTTTCCTTTAATTGTCTTAAATTTTGGTCCTCAGGCATTTTCTGCACTTGAATTGTAATTCTTTTTTCATTTCTAATCTTGTTTCAGTCTGTACCGAGGAAAGGTTGGTCTGGATGTTGCGGAAGCACAACACTTAATGGATGGTCTTGACTGGCAAGGTGCTGTAAAGGATATCCATGCTTCGGTTAACTGGCTTAAAGCCAATGGCTCAAAGAAGGTATGCACTGGTTATTCATTGTCCATTTTGTTAATGCCCTATCCTTACTTGAAACATTTTTAAAGTTTAGACACTTTACTGTGAGGACAGCTCTGGCGACTTATTTGACTGAGATAGGTGAAACAAATATATGAAGCTGATTTAAGTTTAGTACTTTTCTCTTTGTTGGATGGCTAAATTAATGGAGAAACTGAGAGAAGATAAATATTACGGGCTCATCCACTTTTCTAAAATGAGGTTTAAGAGATTACTATTTCTTTTTTTTTTTTCTTAAAATCTGAATATATAGTGGATCAATGATTCCATAATTGTCGTTTACCGGAAAATTTCCTTATCGCTATTGTTAAATTCAACAACAAAAAGTATATAAACATCATCTACAATGCCTTCTCATCCCTTCTCTTTTGGTTTTATTATTTCCCTTCAGACATTAGTTCCTATAAGTTAACTGCCCAACAGAGTTAAGATTCTCCTATGAAATTTTAAATTATTTTATTCTTAAATGTGCACCATAACTTGGAGCTAAATCTTTGTAGTTTGTTTTACAATTGTTATCCGCCTTTGGTTTCTGTTGAAGGTGAATATCTTGATCGCCCTGTTTTTTCAACCAAACTGCACTGTAACATTGGATTTATTCCATCTTTGCTGCTTTATTTAAACTTTTGGAAGAGTATAAACATTGGTCAGCGAGCAATCTCTGATTTCATTGCAACAGGCTGGAGTGACTGGATTTTGCATGGGGGGTGCACTCTCTATTGCTAGTTCTGTTTTAATTCCTGAAGTCGATGCTGTTGTTGCCTTTTATGGGGTTCCTTCTCCTCAGCTTGCAGACCCTGCCCAGGCCAAGGCCCCTGTTCAAGCTCACTTTGGAGAACTTGATAACTTTGTTGGATTTTCAGATGTGACGGTATTTCAGAACTTTTTTATTCTCCCAGTTTTAAATTATATCAGTTGTTTCCCATAATATCTTGCAATTAGTTTCTTCTCTGTGAATGAGTTTTTAAAGTTACTACATTGGAAATGACCCTTAATTTGTTTCCTACATTCTTTGAGAATAAAATGTTTTCTGCCACTTGACTTGCCATATTGACAGTTTAGTTTCTAGATTCAGTTGCAAATCTTTGTAGAAAAGTGCGCAATAGATATTGTCAAAAAAAAAGTTTAGGACCCAATTTGGCACCTTTTTTTTTCTTTATATATATTCTCGAAGGATGAAAGTTCTACATACGATTATCTAATTTTAGAACCCACATTTTGTTGTCTAATCTATTTTACATGTATAATTATCTAAACTAATATTTTTTTCTTATAATATTGTTTTTCTTTTTATTTTGAGAATGATGTTTGGAGAAATGAAAACTAAGAAAAAAATGATTGCTTTTGCAAAATACTTTTTCTTTTTTTTTTTCATAATTGCTTCAAGATTTACTTGTTGGCGAAAGGTTTTATCAAGTGAGAAAATTTTTCACAATTCTATCTTTGATTTCTTTTACTCTCTTGCCTTGAAAGTATCATTTTTGTATGAAATCATGACAAAATATTGTTAATAAGTTCTATAGCAAGGTTCATTCACTTTTTTTCTCTCAAAACTCGAATACCAACATATTTGACCTGACTGAGATCAGGTCTCTCCAAGTCTATTGACAACATGATCCTTGTATGAAACTAGAGTTTTAAGACCTTTCCATCTTTAGAAGGTTGATTGAAGAAGCTTGGTGAGTCTTATTCCTTGGGGACATAAGGCAAGAACAAGAAGATAAAGTTTAGCTCGTAATGTTCTTGTTAATGAAGTTAGTGGCACCTTCAAACTGTACACCTTAATCATCTAGACCTTTATCCACTCAACATTTACTATTGTGAATTTTGATTTCATGCTTGCACTTGTTGTTGATCAAACGATGAGTCTTGAGAGACCTATAACCTGATGGATTTATTCCATTATCCAAAACTTCATCCATTGGATATTTATTTAGAAATTTGATTTCTTGTTTGTTTTGGTTGTTGATCAAATGATGAGTTTGATAAACCTACAATCTGATGGAGTTATTCCATTAGTCATTATTGTTTTTTTCTTAATTCATGCTATGAGTTGTAGATTTCATGCATCCAGATTGTCTCCTCTTATATGATCCTTTCCCTTTCCCGTCAAGGGTGAAACGATCTAACCTCTTGCCCATGGTGTTAAACTTATTTGCATTATTCTACTTCTATTATTGATTCTTTTAAGAGGTCCATTTACCTTGACAATCAAGAATTTTACTTCTTGTTTTGGTACACATCTTTATCTAATGATTAGTTCGAGAGATTCACAACAAGTTGGGATTCATTTCATGATCACTTTTATTTAAGTCTCGGAGAATTGCTCTCATCATTTTTTTCTTTCCTTGGGGGAAAAGAGAGATCAGGATGTCGGGTTTAGTGAAGAATTTACTATCATATATATATACATATTGTATATATATATATGTGTATATATATATATATATATGCTCATTTACTTCTAATTTTTTAATTCTATAGATCCTTAGGAGGCATCGAGATATTGTTTAAACTTTGGTTTTGTCTAGCGTTTAATAATTTGTTAAAATAATCACACTTTTTTTTTTTGTCATTGTCCTAATTAGAGTTTTTTTATACTCATCCTTGATACATGTCACGACTCTTAGGTAGAGACTCCATCCTCTCTCTTTCTTGCGTCAATCTGTATATCTTTTTCTCTCCATCTTTTGTATCCGATTTATTATGAATCTTTTAGAACCTTCGCTTTAACTTTTGTCATCGTCCTTTTTGCCTCTTTCTTAGTTAACTTATACTTTGTGAAGCTTTTTTTTATTGTTGTTTTTTTTCGAAGTCTTATAACAATCTTCTTTAGTCTTTATAGCTTTCTTAATTTATTTATTTCACCATGTTGCATCCTTTTTTAGTTGGTGCTTTTTTTTTTTTTTTTTTACTTTTAGCATTTTCTCGCTCACCTCTCGAATGTGTTTTGTCATTTTGTCTCACAATATATTTGGGTTCTCTTTTATTGTCTAGTTTTTTTTTTTTACCCAATTATTTTTACATATTGAATAACACTTTTTTAAGCTTTCACTATTGAATCCTTGTAGCTCCTTTTTGTTGGTTTTTTTTATGTTGTTTATGAAATTTTACATCTAGGATTAACAGTCAATGTTACTTGATAATGCTTTCACTTGTGATAACATTGTGGTCCAGATATTTGAGTTTATCTCTCCTAGTAAAAAAAAAAAAATCTCTTTGATTTGCACTCGGTCCACTGTAATGAGGTTTTCTCTTCTCGAATGATGTGTTTATTGTGATTAGGCAGTAAGATAAAACGAAATCTAAGATAACATCACCACTCTCGTTTCTTAAACAATAGCTAAAGACCTTCATGTACATTCTCTAAATTCTCTCTAGTAGCATTTATATGGTCATTAAGGTCACTACCAAAAAAAGGTTTTCTCATATAGACACTTTTTGTATTACTTTATTTAAATCTTTTCAAAACTTTTGTTTGTTAGCCTCATCAAATCTTATCTATGGTGCATATGCTTTGATAATATTCAAAACCTTTCCTTCTAGAACTAACTTAACTAAAATAATCCTATCTCTTAGGGGCCGTTTGGTTCGGGGGAAAAAAATTCTCTTAGGAAAAAAAAAATTACCTCTTATCATTTTACCTGGTAAATTTCAGGGAATATTAAATTTCTGTATTTGATTGTATTGGGGAAATATTTGATTATTACATTTGGTTCAAGGGAATTTAAGATTACTAAATGGTGTATTTTACTATGTTACCTTTCTGTATTAAATTAAATAAATAATTGATTTAAGACGAATAATACTTTGATAAAAACTATATTTAACATATTTATTTATATTTTTTTTTATTATTATTTAAATTTATTCATTTAACAAATATTAATAAATTTATTTAACCCAAGTTAATCAATTTATTTAATATGTAAATTATTTTGATTTATTTAATTAAGTTATTTAATTATAAAATGTCAATTAAGCTATTTATATGCAACATCTATTATCATCATTTAATCTTGGTATATTTGATAAAAAAATTTAATAAAATAAAAACATATAAAAAGAAAGAAAAAGTAACACTTGCATTTATTTGATTTCTCATCTAATTTTTATATCATACAAAAGATATAATAAAATTATAGATATGTATATGACTTCATTTATTTTTTAAAAACACATACAATAATAATAGTAATAATACTATTGGTTTAGTTGTAATATTGATAGGTTTAGGGGTAAAGTGGTCCAAATATCAAGTAAATTGAGGGTAAAATAGGAAAAAAAATTCTAGCTTGGGGGAATTTAAAAATACCTCAGGATCCGGAGGTAATTGTTTTACCCCGGATTTTTTCAAAATCTAGTACTGTAAGTAAAATAAAATGACTGATAGGGGGAAAAATAAGTGAACCAAACGTCAGAAGCAAATGACGAAAAAAAAATTACGGCCCCTTAATCTTTTAACCTTACATTCTTTTGGTACTCGGTTGTTCATGATGATTCTTGCATCATTTTGGTCTTTACCTTTATTGTGTACCAGATTTTATATTGTTAAGGTGGTGTCTCCCTAATTTCTTCTCAATCCATTTGGTCAACTGGATACATAAAATGTTAATTTTTCTCCTATACATAACGTTACAAATTTCCACTTTTATAAGGAAAGTCATAACCAAACACGAATAGGATGATTATAAAAGCATAGTGAGGGATTAGATTATGTTTATCAGGTTCTGCAATGACAATTTACTATTGGAAGTTTTTAAGATTGACCAGAAACCTAGCACAGTGGCTTCATTTATCTTCCAAAAGCCTTGGTTACATGTAAACGGTGGATGATTGTTGATTGAAAGAGAAAACAGATTTTCTTTAAAGGCCAGTAAACGGTGGATGATTGTTGATTGAAAGAGAAAACAGATTTTCTTTAAAGGCCACAAAGAAAATAGTTAATTTTCTGATTTATCTTTAATTTTTATGCAATGGGGATTTGGATGTTAGATAATACTTGGGCTTTAATTAGTTCGGTGATACAATGATCAAAATGCGAAGACTTCATTAGGTTCTTGTTTTTGCTACATCTGTTCTCTTTTACCAAGTATTTTCTGTTTAGTTCTTAGGATGTTATAAAGCATAGCAAATAAAAAATGCACTGTTTGGTTTAAAATAAGCAAATTAGTAAGAAGCAGCAGATTCAAATAAATAACTTCCTGTAGAAGTCTTTTTTTTTTTAATGTTAAATTAAAGCATTACTTTCTGTGAATCATGAATGCCAATTTCGGCATACATTTCTTTTATTTCTTCAAATGTACTTTTATATTTAAATCTTTCACAATTTTTTTTTTTTTTCTGGCTTGAACCTTAGAAAAAGTAGCCAAAGCAATAAACGGTGAGAATGGTCATATCAGTTGATAGTAGCTGACATATAACTTCTGGATTGCCGATTTTTCAGGCTGCAAAAGCTTTGGAGGAAAAACTGAAAGCATCAGGGATTCCATTTGAGGTACATATATATCCAGGCAATGCACATGCCTTCATGAATAGGTCCCCGGAAGGTATAAAGAGGAGGAAGGGCATGGGATTGCCCGATGAGGATGAAGCTGCAGTCCAGCTGGCTTGGTCTCGCTTCCAGTCATGGATGACTCGCTTCTTGTCATCTTAATCTCCTGTGGTACTTGTATTATGTTGTGCGCCCCTTGTTGCATGTGTAAACTATAAAATGTCTCCCTGGTTTTAAGGAGAGATCAGTTGGAATGTGTGGAATATGCTGCCTCATATACTCTGAGAGAGGATAGGTTAAAAAGCAACCATCAAAGCCAATTTGGGTGTCTATAATAAACTTTGTATTTGCTTTCTTTTACTTTTATTGTACCTATTCGGTTGTCTTATGTTTTGACCTTGCGTTTGTCATCTTTTAAATAAGACTGCACTATTTGGCTGCATTTTTCGTTCTTTTTGTAATGGTCAAGTCTTGTTTTGGGATGTTATGCTGCAAAGCTTGGAACAAAAAATTACTTTGTTTGTGAACCACATTAGTTTTTCTGAGGTTAACAGAGCCTGCGGAGACCGGAGAACAGTGCTATTGGAACTTAAAATTTCCTAGCATGTGCAAATGTGGTTTTTGCTTGGATAATCCGACAAGTCTTCACTCGTGATGGAATTGGGTTGACTATTATGGAAATTTGGAGTGTGAACTCGAGGATATTCCAACATCTTTTGACGGAAACATTAGCAAACTGCATGCCTGATTAGGACAGCCTAGGACTTTGGGGACAAAGCATCAATTTTTGGGATTTGGGAATGACCCTTTTATTCCAATTGATTGTCTTCCACGTCGAGCCTCGAACCCCTTTGCTAATTCTTACTTCAAGTCGTTGACCTTCACAAGTCATGTTCTTCCGATTACATACAACAGGGTGAGGGCAATGGTTGGCAGCATATCAATTATTAATTCTTTTTATACATATTTGAAGATTAAATTCGATCATTTAGATATTAATTTTTATAAATATACACTTCCACAAATGATGGAAAGCATATTTCAATTATTATATATATTTGAAGTTATTAAAAATTAAGTTTAACTTAGAGGATGTTATCTTTTTTTTAAAAGATATTAAATTCAAAATTTGAATATCTTTTTTTCTTTTTATCTCTTATGAATAAATAATAAAAAAAATATTAAAAATTAAGTTTAGCTTAGCAGTTGTTATCTCTTTTTAGAAGAGATTAGATTCAAGATTTAAATTTTTTTTTCCCTTTAATCTCTTATGAATAAATAAAAAAATAAGTTATTAAAAATTAAATTATGAATTATTAAAATTAAAAATTCAACATTCAAATATTAATTTCATTCTTGAATTTCTGGCTCAAAGAGAAAAGCTTTATCCTTATAAATAAAATTTATCCTAAAAGGGAAAGCTGAAGCAAAAAAGAAAGATTTAGGGTGTGAAGTATGAAGAATCCTAAAAGAAGTCCTTTTCATTTTGTGTTTAGATTGTACATGATATTGCGTTCTTTTTCCTCCCAAATTTCACACAAAGTTAGCCACCACCACAAGAAGAAAACTTTGTTCTGTTCTTATAATAATTCAGGTCACTGTGGCAACTGGCATGGTATCTTATCCAAAGAACTTATTGGACTCTAACACACAACACAACAATGACTTCTTCATCTTATCCACTACTATATTCTCCTTTGCTTAAATTTAGGCATTAATGAAAAATGTTCTTAGAAAGGTCTACCCAGCATTATTCATGTACAATTGACAATTCAGGGCACATTGAACTTTTAATGCTTTTATTTTTATTTTTATAAATTATACTCTAAGGTCATGTTTGGTGCATAGGATAGGATAGGATGTTTAGTGCACACATTAAAAAAAAAAAAAATTGGATTGCAAAGAGGAGTAATTATCATTTTAGTATAAGATGATTTAGTCGTCTTCAAAAGATAAAGAATATTTCTAATCTCTTGCAATTAGATAAGAGATATTTATATTTTATTTTTAAATATTCATTGATTAATTGAATGTTTTAAATTATATTTTTCCTTTCTTATTTTTCACTATTTTTCTTTTTATTTTTTACCTTTTTTCTTTATTTCTTTATTTCTTTCCTTCTCTTTTTAATTTTTCTCTTTTCTTAAATATAGTTTAGATAAAATAATAACTTAAAAATAATTATGCTTTTCAATTGTTTAAAATAAATGTTTAAAACTATTTTTTAAAATTAACTCTTAAATATAAAAATTATTATGATTTACATTTTCTTAATTTATACTATTTATAAGCTTATACTATCATATAATTTCCTTCATCTTTAAATACCAAACATGACCTAAATATATATACATATATATATATATATATATATATATATATATTTATTTATATATTTATATATGATTAATGAGCCAAGGTAAATATCGAATTATGTTTTCTTGAGACATTTTATTTTCAAGTCAATCAAAAATTTTTTTTAATTTTTTTCATATTGGGTATTGGGGGATAGGAACCAATTTTTTTTTTAATTAAAAAATCATCAACTTTTAAAATAAATGTTCAATTGTGACTTGATAAGAGGTAAACTAAAAGGGTACATATATATAGATTAATATCTAATACGTTGTTAATAGAGTTTTTTTACTCTATAAATGAGGTTAGGATGTTGATACATGTCTTATTTTATTTTTTTAATATTTTTAAAGAACATGTGTCTCCATCCTAACTCTGTTTTTGAAGTTAAAAAACTTCACTGACGGTATATTGGATAACTGTCCTATATATGATGTACTGACAATATATAATCTCTATACATTGTCACTGCACTAGAAGTTAATAGCTCATTAATGAGCAAATTAAAAAAAAAAAACTTCAAGTCGTTATAAAAAATATAAATAATTTTTTTTTTTTAGTTTGCTCATAAGGGTTTGGCATCTTTTCACTTTACCTATTAATGATGTGTCAACTTCTAATGTATTGATAGTATATTATATAGTCTATACACTCTTATTTCATGTTTGGTACATCGGATGAGGATAAGATAATATAATATAAAATTGTGGATAAGATAAAATTAGATGTTATCATTTTATCTAATGTTTGGTATGTACAAAAATTAAGAATAAGATAGGATACATTTTTATATATTTCACCATATTTGTTATGTGTAAATTTAAATGTTATATAAAATAATCTTTTCGTAGTACTTTTTTAAAGTAACATAATTAAGTTTATAATTTTTTTTGTTATAAATATAAATAAAAAATTAAAAAGTTAAATGTGATTTATAATATTATAATTAATAGTTAAATTTATAATATTTTTTTAGAAAAAAAATTACTTTTAAAAAATTAAAGAACTTTCAAAAAAAGTATTTTACTAAAATTTTAACTTTATAAAAAATTTCTTTGCATTTTTCTCTATCTTTACCTCCGGAGCTTGAATTCCTATTTAAAAAATAATTCTCGAACGGTCTTTCCCTCGAGTTTCCCAAATTTTTTATGCATTTTTTTCTTTTCCATCTTCAATATTTCTCTCTCTCTCTCTCTCTCTCTCTCTCTCTCTCTCTATATATATATATATATATATATATATATATATATATATATATATATATATATATATATATATATATATATATATACACCCTTTTTTTTGCGCCTTCGCTCCTTTTTCTTTTCTTTTTCACTGCCCCACTCTCTTGACACTGTTCATCGTCTTCACCATGCTCTCGGCTTCTCCACCGTTTTCGGCCACCTATCACAGCCTCCCTTAGCCCGTGAGTTGCTTGCCAATAGCCCTTGTTGTCGACTGTCTTCCAAGCTCCCAACACCCCTATCTACGGTGCTAATTCATGCGGCTAGAGCAGCAATGGCCAGCAACCCCCTCTCTCCTTCCTCACGCGGCCTGCTTCAGTGGTCTTCCTCTCTCACGGGGTTTGCTTCTCCTTACCATCTCCCACTTAGAGCCTTAGAAGAAACATAGTGACTGAAGGTGGATCGGTTCATGTTTTTCTTCCTCTTCATTGTCTCTGTTCTGGAATCGTAGGAGGTCCCTATTTGCTCAACCTCTACTTCAGTTTAAAAGGAACGAGAATGAATCTTGAAACCTCCTTATACTTTTTCGATCCCAGTAAGAACGAACCTGCTTCACCTTTCTTCTTCTTCACCGGACAGGAGCTACTGCTCTTCCTTTCCTTCCGGGCTGTACCTTCTCGTGTCTGTCTCTTTCTCGTTAGTTTCTCTCACAATCACGGACAGTAACAAATGGCAATGGCTCCACTCACTGGATTTCTTTAGCAGCCCTTTCTCTTCGCCATTTCGCTTCACCTTTTCAGCTTACAAAGAATAGGGTGCTCTTGTTCAATTTTGCAGAGGGAGGAAATCTTTATTATTTCTCATTTTCTCTCTCGTTTTTTTTTCCTCTCATGTTATCTCCCTCGGTTTCATTCTCCCCATTCATTTTTAGTAGGTCTTTCTCTGCTCTCCGTTCAGTTTCATCTTCAGACTCTGAAGTTGGAGTCCTCTGTTTTGCTCCAACCCATTGTTCTCGGATGTCACTCTTGTATCTACTACTGCTTCTTCCAATTGGCCAACTCCTTCTCACTCACCGGCTCTTAGTTGCTTTCTTATCTCCTTCCCTCATCTTCCTCGGCTTCCTTCTCTCTCTCTCGACAGCTTTCACTCTCGTGTTTTCTCTCTTTCCTTTGTTCATTCTTAATCTCTTCAATGGTTGTCTTAGTTTCACTGCAGGGGTCGGTGGCAAGGAATGGGAAAGGTCTGACGGGTCTAGCGTGATGAAGGATGATGGAGAAGGTGTTCTACCTTTGGCAGAGCAGGTAGAGGGAATCGGGGACTGCTGGCCATATTTTCTTCAGTTTCTTTCTCTTGTTCCCTGCTCTCACCTACCCTCTCAGTTTTCCATTCAAATTCCCAAGCCACCGTATGTATTCTGTTTCATTTCCTATCGCAGTACTTCTCCCCCTGCTGTCCCTTCTTTAGCTTGGGTTTCTTCTCCTACTCTCACCTGCTTCTTTCTTTTCTTTTCTTCCCCACCGAGAGCCATCCCATCAACTCACCTTCTCACGTTTCCTGCTTCTTTTCCCGAAACTGGATTCTGGCAGCTACACCCTTTTCATTTCTTTCATTTTTCTCTTCTTCAATCTTCCTCACGTTTCCTCTATGATCAGTACTCATCATCATCACTCACATTCCTACCAACATACAATACTTCCCAAGCGGTCTTAGGACTTTCAGTTACTTCCCATCATGTATACATTTCCCATTTTCCTCTCCTTTTACCCACCGAACCAGCCAGCATCCCATTTCTATCAATTTATGTGTATATACGTACGTATACAAATATCCTATATGTGAATACGGTAGGATGGGCTCTCGGCGTGTAGCTGTACATGTATTTTTATATGCTAACCTATGTATATACATTGATATATATATATATATATATATATATATATATATATGTTTATCTATACAGATACACATATATTTATATATATCCTTGTACTTGATAAATTTCTTTTATAGTATGTATAAAAAATGAGTTTCATTTAGTGTTTGTAGTTGTACTTCATATAGATATTTTCCTAGCTTATCTGTATAAAATTTTTATTTCTATTTCCCCATATATATTCATCTTTAGAACTAATATATTTTAATTAAATTAATTCTTCTGAGTATCTCATTATAGAAATTCATTATCAATACATACATTTATAATTTCATTTGTTTATTTCATTAACCAGATACAAGAAAATTTTGCGGGGTTTACATTCTCTCCACTTTAGAAAATTTGGTCCTCAAATTTAAAGGTACATCAATCCTCAAATAATTGTGGGTACTTCTCTCGTATTAAACTTTTTAATTCCTACGTGGCCTCCTCTGAGGTGTGATACTGCCACAGAACCTTGACTAGAGAAATTATCTTAGACCGTAATGTTTTTTTTTCCTGTCCAAGATCTGAATCGGTTTCTCCAAGTACGTCATATCCTCCTTCAATTCCAATGGTTCATATTTAATCACATGTGTCGGATCCGAATGATACTTGCGTAGCATCGAAACAAGGAAGACATTGTGGATTCTTGATAATTTAAGTGGTAAGGCCCATCTGTACGCTTTGTCTCCCTACTCGGTCTAAGATCTCAAAGGGCCTAGTATAACGGGGACTTAGCTTTCCTTTCTTCCTATCCAATAGACGAACGACACATTCAACCATACAACGCTTCGTACGGTGCTATTCTGATACTTGAGAGGTAACTGTTATTATATGTGAATTCTGCTAATGGCAAATGGTCATCCCTAGAGCCTTTAAAATCTTGGGCACATGCTCTCAATTCCATATTGGCATAAGCAAAGGTAGTAATAACCCCGTAGGGTTCTGGTGCTTTACCTTAACCTGCTAACATTTGAGACAATTAGTTATAAATTCAGTTATATCTCTTATCATACCTGATTACCAATATACCTGCAGGAGATTTTGATACATCTTACTATTCTCCAGATGCGAAGTACATCTCTATGAATGAGCTTTTGACAACATGAATTCATTTAACTTTAGATCATTAGATACACAATTTTGCTTCTAAATCTCAATAAACCATCACTGCCGATACTAAATCTGTTATGGTACCCTTTGGTATCTAACTAGTCGTATTGATACAGTATTTGTCATTACGTTGAGCCTATATGATTTGATTAATCAAGTCCAGTTTCAACTCTCAAGCTAGCTATCATGTAATAAATGTCAGTATTAAAGGGGACCACCTCCAAGTTGTGGCACACAAATTATTTCAATAACTCATGTTCCCTGATCAATATATATATATATATATATATATATATATATATATATATATATATATATATATATATAACACCATCCTGAGGTTACTTCTACTCAATGCACTAACTCTAGTCATTTCTTTTATCTTATGTTTAATTCTTTTTGTGAAATTTAATATCTAAAACTTTCATGACCAATAAAAATCTATAATCCCTCACCACACAAATAATGGTGCCTTAACTTCAATGCAAATATTACGGCTGTAAATTATGAGTCATATACTAAGACATTTCTAGACGCTATCAAGTTTTTCAAGCGAAAAGATATTTTGAAATACCTTGATTAGCCATCAAACCTAGCCTATAGCCATAGGGGTTCAAGATTCAATTCTAATTAAAAGTAGGATACCAAAGTTTATCGCAATTCTCATTTATCCCTTGGACAACCAATCTCAATCATATCACTTAATCCGAATCGTTTGATATACCAAAAGTATTCATACATCGTATACATATCTTATCCAAAATATAACATGTATTCAAAATTTATCACATTTCAAAACTTGTCTCATTTCGTACATCAATTATAACGAAACTTTTTACTTATTCGAATTAAGTCTCGCATTCAAAATATAAGCACATACAAATTACAATCCTTATATTCGAAACGTATTTTATATTCCAAAGTCTCTTTATATCTAAAAAATTCTGAATCTTTTTAACAGTTTTGGGTTTTTCCCACTGATCTATAACCTTTGTTTTGAAAGAACCCAATTGACACAAATTCTTGATACAATGTAACCCAGAAAAGATATTTTTTATAATCAAAATCACATTTACCGAACTTGGTATACATTCTCTTCTCTCTGATGGTTTGTAAAATTGTTCTCAATTGCTATTTATGTTTCATTCCAGGACTTATGATACACCATAATATCATCGATATATACTAAAACAAATGTATCTAGGTATGGCTTAAATATTTCATTCATACAGTTAGTTCAGTAATTCATTCTTCCAGTTACAGTAACTTTACTCTTTCATTACTTCCCTGTCTTCAGTAAATGATCTCTTTTAGTCATGCTCTTTACCTTCCCTTTTCTAGTACTTCGAAGATATGCATCTCATATCCATACAGTTGTGTCTTATCCACACAGTTGTGTCTTGCGCATTGCTTCCTCATAAATAATAACATCAAATGTAGCTAACCTAACTCGATTAAGGATCTCAGTCTCTCGTATGAGTTTTTGGACTTTCTGCATTTCACAACTCAACGTATTTAGATTATACTTCTTCCAAAATTATAAATTTTGATTCATATTCATCCACAAACTTGTAACTTATGTCCAATTCAAATATTTCATTTAGTAATTATTCTTGTGTCATGTTCGGGATGTATTATCGTCTAAGGTATACAGAATCATATCCCATGTAACTCTCTAATGTCGAGTCCTCGGAATAAATCGGGAGACTTCCACCAAGGTTTGGTTTCCCATTTTAATATCAAGGCTGCAAAAGTTACCTTCTTAATAATAGTACTCCTTAAGAATCCGTATAACTTCTCAATTTCTTTAGTCCAACTTTCGAAACTGCCTCAGTCTCTCTCTAAATCACAATCATACCCTAAATTATCATTTTTACTATTACGCTATTATAGGGTCGTTTGACGCTTTGCTGGGGCATGTGATACTACCAGTGATTGGGTAAATGACAGTTCAAGATTAGTCTGTGTAGATGGGGGTGGTGATGGCACAGTAAAAATAAAAGGTCCAGTCATGCCCTGCAAACTATCAATGTGTGCCATTACCTGACTAAACAATATCATCATTGTCTCCACTCTAATCTTGCAAATCGGGTTTCAAAAATTTCGGTTGAACTATGAGGTTTACGGTCAATTAAGGATTCATTATGTCTCTCGGGCCTATCTCTACGACCTCGAGAAATGATTTCCTCTCGTCTACTTGTATAGTATGATACCTACCAACCATAACTATTAGTTTTTCCTTCATTCAATGACACAGTTTCTCAGTAAAACACAACCAGATATACCCGTTTATATCTAAACAATGTACAGTAATGTTGGAGATGTTAACTTTCCTACTTTTCTTCAATTCCAACCATCGACTCATATCAGACCAACCTTGCTTTGATATCAACTTTTGTAATGACCCTTTTTACGGTACAATATGGCTTGACTATGAGTCGATACTGGATCAATACCGTGAAACCGTCAACATAAACACATTTTTTTGTAACAGTTTTGAACAAAAACCAATAAAATTCCAATTAATTTGCATAACTGTTCTTTTACAAAATAATCACCATTCACATTCCTTATACATACTTTCCTATGCATTATTGTACTTACAAAAATTTTATATACAAAAAAATACTTAATTTGGGTATACCTTTGACGCAAAACAATACTCCGCGAAACTATGCCTATGCAAAGAACCCTACTTACAAAAGAAGCCCCAGTTATTGATGTGGCTCTATGGGGAAAAGAAAGGAATGAGCTCAACATCCTCGGTAAGAAAAATATGTGGCAGATAGATAAATACACTATCTACATATTTGCATAATATAGTTATTATGTAAAATATACCGAGCAATCCAGTAAAATCAGAGTTGGAAATCAATAACAGTTTCAATATCGATAGTATAAACATTAAATTGCAATAAATACAGTTTCTAAAACTTTATACGGTATAATAAATAATTTCCAAACAATAGTGCAATTCATACGGTCAGTTCAGTAAATCAATTAGACGAGACAAGACGAAACATGCTATAACAGTAATCAGTATGACAATTGGTCAATATCGGTGACTCCGAGCATCATTGATTAGGTGTGCTAGGATATCAATCGCCGTGAGAGTGGTCAGCTACCTAAACGACTCATAATGCAGTATGTCTAAAGACCGATAGCACGGTACTGTGTACTCACATGCGTGTTGCACGGCACATCATATTCCGTGGACCACAGTAAAAGTAGCAGTTCAGTAACAGTAATAGTAACAGTTCAGTAACAGTAACACTAACAGTGCAACATGATTAACCATCGCCTTTGCCTCAAAATCACTGCCAGTTAGGCCATGCGACACACAGTCAACACACGTTCAATCACATTTTATCGATAATAATTTATAAGCAGTTCATTTTCATCAAATCCATTTTTAAAATTCATTTTGGTACATAAAACAATTCAAAAGAGGTTGACTCATCCTTTTTCGGTCAAAATCCTCAATGTACAGTTTTGATAATTAATAATTAAAACCACAATGATATTTATATAAATAAACTAAATAAATTTATATCGGTAAAATAGGCCGATTAACTAAGGCTAAAGTTTTTCAGTAGTTTTGATAACTATAAAATCGGTCTAGAGTTTTCTATAATTTCGATAACAATAAAATCAGCCTAAGGTTCTCTATCTACAATTCTACAGAAAATACGTGTAAATATCACTAACAGCTCAGAACAATTTTCCTTACCTCAGTGTCTGTCTGTAGTTCTTAATGCCTCGAGTCAGTGGGTCCAGTCTAATTGGTTTACTTCTTTGGAGCTTGAATTCCTATTTGAATAATAATTCATGAACCGTCTTTCCCTCGAGTTTATCAAATTCTTTGTGCACTTTTTTCTTTTCTATCTTCGATATTTCTATATATATATATATATGATACACCTTTTTTCGCGCCTTCGCGCCTTTTTCTTTTCTTTTTCACTGCCCCACTCTCTCGACACTGTTCATCGTCTTCACCATGCTCTCGGCTTCTCCACCGTTTTCGACCACCTATCACAGCCTCCCTTAGCTCGTGAGTTGCTTGCCAATAGCCCCTGTTGTCGACTGTCTTCCAAGCTGCCAACACCCCTATCTGTAACGCTAATTCATGCGACTAGAGCAGCAATGGCCAGCAACCCTCTCTCTCCTTCCTCACGCGGCCTGCTTCGGTGGTCTTCCTCTCTCATGCGGTTTGCTTCTCCTTACCATATCTCACTTAGAGCCTTAGAAGAAACATAGTGACTAAAGGTGGATCGGTTCATGTTTTTCTTCCTCTTTACTGTCTCTGTTTTGGAATCGTAGGAGGTCCCTATTTGCTTAACCTCTACTTCAGTTTAAAAGGCACGAGAATGGATCCCGAAACCTCTCTATAATTTTTCGATCCCAACAAGAACGAACCTGCTTCACCCTTCTTCTTCTTCACCGGACATGAGCTACTGCTCTTCCTTTCCTTCTAGGCTGTACCTTCTCGTGTCTATCTCTTTCTCGTTAGTTTCTCTCACAATCACGGACAGTAACGAATGGCAATGGCTCCACTCACTGGATTTCTTTAACAGTCCTTTCTCTTCTCCATTTCGCTTCACTGTTTCAGCTTACAAAGAATAGGGTGCTCTCCCCTCTGCTTGGTCTCAATCTTTCGTGATGCTTCTTCTATTTCAGTTCAATTTTGCAGGGGAGGAAATTTTTATTATTTCTCTCTCATTTTACCCCCTCATGCTATCTCCCTCGATTTCATTCTCCCCATTCATTTTCAGTAGGTCTTTCTCTGCTCTCCGTTCAGTTTCATCTTCAGAGGAAATTGGAGTCCTCTGCTTTGCTCCAACCCATTGTTCTCGGATGTCCCTCTCGTCTTTGCTACTGCTCCTTCCAAACGGCCAACTCCCTCTCCCTCACTGTCTCTTATTTGCTTTCCTATCTCTTTCCCTCATCTTTCCAGGCTTCCTTCTCTCTCTTTCGATAACTTTCACTCTCTTGTTTTCTCTCTTTCCTTTGTTCTTTCTTAATCTCTTCAGTGGTTGTCTTGGTTTCACTGCAGGGGTCGGTGGCAGGGAATGGGGAAGGTGTGACGGGTCCGGTGTAAGACCCGAAAATTTGGTATCATTTTAAGAAATTGATATTTAAAAATATGGATTAGTGTAATCTTATCAAAAATCGAGGAAATAATTTAATTTCGAGTCCAATTGATCAAGATATAAATTATCAGAATTTATTAGAATTTTTGTCTCGAAAAAACGAGCCCGAAAATAGTAGAAAATATACCGAAAAAGTAAAATCGGACTGATAAATTCATTTACTGACTAAATAAATTTAATATGAATTTTTGGGATATTTTGAGATATTTTAAGATTTTTTTTATTATTTTAAGAATAAAATAATAATAAAAATATATTATATAAAAAAAATCTGTAAAAAAAAAACGAATTGGAAACCAAAAAAAAAGAGAATATCGGGGAGAGAGAAAGAGGAAACCGACGGTTTTGATTTCCTCTCACCGGCGAGGCTGAGGGGCCGGCGAGGGCCGACGAAGGCAGCCCATCACCGGGCGAACTCGCCAGCGGCCATGACGCGCAGTGGAACGTCGGCAAACGGCAGATCGGAGGGAGGACAGCCGCGGGAGAGAGGGGAAAATCGGACGGTCGCCGGCGCCGATTTGGCCTGAGCCAAGCCAGCCGAAGCCTCCCCAGCCCGAGCCCAGCCGAACGGCGGTGGAATCGCGCCGAGAACCGGTCAGAAGACGCCAGAACGGCGAAATGACCACTGAACCGGTTCGGACCGGTTCAGTGTGAAAAGGAGCAAACCGGTCCGAACCGGTTCAGGAAGAGAGAGAAAGAAGAGAGAGAAAAAAAATTTTCATCGGACTTCGGGTAAGTCGATACGATGTCAAAAGTGGCCGATTTAATTTTCGATAAATTTATTTAAATTATATTTAATCAAAAATTGACCCGAAATTAAAAATACGGAATTGTGCAGTTCAACGATTATTTTCGAACGGAAGCCCGATCGAACTTCGATTCACGCACCATCGCACCATATTGGGTAAGTAAAGCTCATTTACGACAATTTATGTAATTAACGCGTATTTAAGATTTATTTTACGCATTTCGGATTAAATTTCGGATTTAGTGAATTATATTCGAAATTTCGAATAAACTGTCATAAATGATATTCGGGCTATCCAAAGAGCTTGGAATGAAGCCCAATGGGTATTGATAGACCCAATGAGTCGATAGACCCTGATGAAGGAAAATAATACGTGAAAAACGGGCTTAATACGGATTAAGGCTCGATTAAAGTAATTAGGCCCATTTAGAGTAAACGGGCACAATTAAGTGAAATGAACTGTATTAAATGTGTAATACAGTAGGAAACGTATAATTAATCCAGTGAATGGTTAAATGCAGCTCCAAAGTCATATTGAGAGTTGACCGGACTGCGAGATTTGGACAGCACAGAGGAAGAGAGGTCACATTACGTGATCCGAGGTAAGAGATCTATGGAAGCTATTAGAGATAGCTGTACGTATTTTTCTCGTCGTTTATAGTCAATTAAATTTCGTATAGAGTATAGATATGAAATTTCTGGATAGTACCCAAATATGGAAAAATTACGAAAATACCCTTAGACTCAGGAATTTTAGAAATGCATAAAGTGCATGCAATCCATCTTTTCTCTGTGAAAAAGAGATTTTTGTGAAGCTAAAATGATAGACTGGTTCATGATTTGACTGTATGCATTAACTTGCACGTTTTAAAAAAAAATGATTTGATTGACAAGTGATTTGATGGGATGTTTCCCTCTCATTTTGTTTTGTACCGTTTTGCATATTGCACTCGGTTTTGAGTACCACTGTGGTGGGAAATAGAGCCAGATGTCTATTTTGTGTGTGTGAAATCGTGCTGGAGCTATGATGAGATCTGTGAATTTATCCAGATCCGCTCCCACTTGATTTTGGGTATTTCATCTGTACAGACCGTGCTGGAGCACTGCTCGCACTGGATTCTGTTGTGATTTGTGATTGAGATCGTGCTGGAGCCCTCGAGTTGAGTAGGAGGCTGTCGCAGCAGGGGCCCAGAGAGGTCGCCTGTGGTAGGCAGGACCTCACACACTGACTTGCTCGCACTAGATCTGAGACGACAGGCTATGGTTGATAATTTATTTGGTTGGGGTGGTGAGCTGTTGACTCAGGCACCTACAACTATGTGGTAATTGTACTGTGATTCACGGAGTACGTCGTACCGTTTAGACAACATGGAGTACACTGTACCGTGCAACTATGGGATGTGAGGATTGCGTCTTTGGACTCGGGCATGCTTTGTCATTGCTCTGTTTTGTGATAGTCCTTAGATAGGAGCCGATGGATAGACTAATCCCCTCCTCGGACTCAGAGACACCCTGGCACACCTGATCCGTGATAGCTTGTGGGTCTCGGACTTTGGCCAAATGTTCCCTTGGATTTGTGTTGAAATCCCTGCCTAGTTTCACCTGATTTTATTGGTTTCGGTGATGAAACAAATTTTGATTTGATTTCTGTGATGAAACCGTTTGAAACGAGAATATGATTTTAAAGTGAGTTTCAATACTGAACACAGAAAGATTTTACTCTGAATGAGTTTTGATATTCGGTTTTGGGCATTAAATTGCTATGTGTTTTATTATAATGGTTTTGTGAATACCATGAGTTTTTCGGCATAAACCATGCATCATGAGTATCGTGGATAATTTGATTATCTACATGCTTTATAAATTAATGAGAGTGTTTTGAAAAGTAAATGCATTTGTTTTACGAGTTGATAAAACATGCATTATGAGCATCGTAGATAGTGTGGTTATCTATCTGCTTTCATATATTTCTTACTGAGCGCGTTATGCTCATCCCATTATTTTTTCCACCTCTACAGAGTATTTCAGTAGAGTGTATAAGTTGCGTCCGTCCTGCGATCTTTTACACACAGCTATCCAGCAGCATCAAGGTATGTACACATGTACTTTTTGTATCTGAATAATAGTGTACAGTGATGTAGTCATGTTATATGGGGGATGTATATATTAAGCAATGTAAACGAGTTTATAATTATGAGCTTCCGCGAATGTTAGTGCCTGGGACTAAGGCATTGCCTGTTATTCATATATATATATATATATATATATATAATATATGAAACTGAGTGAGGGATATTAACTCACAGCCCAACAATTGAAATGTGATAAGTTCGCGAAAAATTTGTAGTGATTTTTGTAAATTTGGGTCGCGACATCTGGTGTGAATGTATACGAATATATCCTAAACATGTTTATAAGATGTACAGTAAGAGATGGATTAACGTAGTTGCTTTTACTAATTTTTCACTTTATCTACCAATTGTGATATTGCCACTCATTGATCTTTCTCTTGCATATTATGTGTCCGCAAACTCGTAAGTTTTGTGACCTGCAACGAATGACCACATGATGCAAAATAATGTTTATTGAAGTAAACAAAATTAAAGAATTTGCTGAAGGGTCAGATCATTGCTACTCCTTCGAAATGCAGCATTTGGTGCTTCTGCGTAAAGCACAAGGAAATTCTTAAAATAATAAAAAAAAAACTATGAGCTTTTCTTTTTAAAAAAAAATCCTTCTCCCTCGAAAACTCTTAACTCTCTTGTTCATTCCCTTATTCCGACCACCATCTGAGACCATCAGCCGTCGCAGGCCTTGCCTTCAGCCACTGTGGTACAACCTCAAAAAATTACCCAAAAAAAATAAAAAGACCAAAGATAGCCATTCACATCCTCTTTCTCACTATCAAACTTGATTTACCCTAAAAGATCTTAATCTCCCTAAATCTAAAGAAATCTAACTATTTCATGCTTTTAAAAAAAAAATTAATTTCTTGGTCTTAAAATGCCTCAAATTCTGTCATATCCTTTATTTCCCCTTTATCTTCCTCTCAACAGAGTTTGCGCCCAATGAAAGCCCAAATTCATTCTTCCTCTCTCGTTCTGTATGTATGTATGTATATACTTTGTTGCTTCTGTGAGAAATGAGATTGCTAGCTCCTAAGTACGTGAGTCCTAAGGGAGCGTACACCTACCTAGAAATATCTAAATTGTCATAAAATGATAATATATGACTTCGGGTAACGCATCTGAATCTATAAAATTTCGATTACTGCTTAGCTCGAATAACGTGGAACAAATGTAAACATTATGATTTTGTCCATAAGTCAAATTTTCACATTTGTCAAATGGACATTATGGATTAATTTAAGGGTATTAAAGGAATTATGTCAAGCCCTAAAATTGATTTTTTATTCTTCGTATCAAAAATTAATATGATGGAACAAAAAATGTCTAAAATAGGCGAAACCAAGTGAAACCGGGTAAAGCTTATGACATAAGCTTGTGAAAATCATTTTATAAGCAGAAAGTGCACCATTTTTACTAATTTGCACATAAAAGAGTTGTCCACCCCGTTAAATTCACCAAAAATCCCATAAAAATTCATGAAAAATTGGAAAGAGTGAGAAAACACCATTTTTACATTCTCTCTCTAAACCGTAAGCTTTTTTACCTATTTTCGGTCTGATTCAGCTCTTGCTTCTTCTACAAAGTTGTTCCCATATGTCTCCTCTACAACATATCCAAATCTAGCAGCTTAATTCTTTATGGATCATCCATGATCTAATGGTCAATATTTTCATTTTTTTCTTAGATCTAAGGAGTTGTAGTTAGTTTCAATCTCCCATCTTTATTTATGTTGAATAAGGGTTAATATAGAATGTTTCCATGTTTTTAGATTAAAGCAAAAATCTTGCTAAGTATAGGTTCAAGATTGGCTAAAATGGGTTTCTACAGGTAATGTTTGATTTAAGCTCCAATTTTCATATATGTTGATTAATTCATAATGTTATTATCATATATGGTGTTAAATTGGATTGAAAATGAATGAATCATATACTTGTAGTTTCGACCATAAAGGTTTCTATGTGAAACCATGTGTAATTCATGGGAATTTTGTGATATGTTGTATACTTCATGTAATTTAGCATGAATTTAATGCTAATGTGGATTAAATTAATGATGTGGCAATTATATGCCTCAGCCTTAATGAAAGGCATCATGGTAATTCCACTATTTTAGTGTAAGTAGTCATAAGCAAGTGTCATTGTGATAGACACAATCAGATTAATTAGAAAGTCAAAATTAGTAGTTTTTTTCACTTTATGGCTAAAGGTGACATAAGTGAACTCTATAAGAAAGTGAGATATCTAAGGGATATTGCATGTATGAATGTGATATGAAATGAATACTAAGTGGATTATGTGACATTGTAAGCATTTGGAACCCTAAATGGGTATGATGCTTGTGACCAAAAGTATGGGTTCATTGTGGAATCAAAACGTTTTGGTAAGTAGACTATACATGTTACAGTATGTATAGCATGCAGGGTAAGTTAAACTTATGGGATGTGAGGAAGTATCTTATAGCGTAAGTTACAGTTATGAGTTATAAGTTATTGATATCATAAATAAATGCAAGTTTGAGAGTGTGATCGAATAAATTATAAAGCCTGTATATGCTAAGTGTATAAGTATATGTGATTGATTGTAATAATATTTGTGTATGACTATATGTGATCGATTGAAATAAGATTTGTGTATAAGTATATGTGATCAATTATGATAATATTTGTGTATTCATATGTGATCGATTGCGATAAGTTTATGCATATGTATATGTGATCAATTGTGATAAGATTAGTGTATATATGTGATCTGTTTTGATAAGAATTGTGTAAGTACAAGTGCTTGATTCTGAATAAGAATATTGAATTGGGTATGTGATATGATTTTCTATGCAGGACCGGGTAATAAGCCTGTATAGCCTTGTTATGTTGCAAGAATTTCCTAACAATTGTAAATAATAAGAATAGGAAAGCATGTTGTACATTCTTCATGTTTTCTATTAGATTCATGTGATTTCAGAACCATGTTTTAAGTTTGTACTGCATCTTTGTACATATTATGGTGTGCGTGAGATTTTCTAAGCTTACATTAATTTTTATCTACATAAATCTTACCTCTGGCATGTTTTGAAAGATTTTGAATTATATGCTTATTTTGCATATCTTTACTTTTTTTTTAAACTTAAGCTCCTTATGTTTTATATCCATAATGTTTTCGGATTTTGAAACATGCTTTCAGATTGCTTTTATGGCCTATAACCACTTTTCAAACATAAGAAACTAAGTGCTACTCTATGGGAGTCACTTCTAGAATATCTATGGGGCTAAGTGCTACACAGTGTGAGTTACCTTTACAGTCCATAGTGTTTCAAAATGAATGTTGAAAGATTTCGATACATATGCTTATTTTGCATATATCTGCTGATTTTGAGTTTCATTTTATTCTTTCTTTTATCCAAACTGTTATCAAATTTCAAAGCATGTTCTCAAACTGCTTTTACAGGTTATTATGACTTTTCAAATCTACGAAGCTAAGTACTACATTGTGGGAGTCACCTCTAGAATACCTACGGCACTAAGTGCTACACAATTTGAGTCACCTCTAGAGATTTGTAGTGTTTCATAATGTATTTCTAAATGTTTTATAGATAAGTGGTGGCACTTCATACGATTTATCAGGTCAATAAAGCAATTGAGACATCAAAGCATCTCATGATGACCTGTACGACTATTGATAGGTCTAACAATAGCCATTGATCTATTTCAATTCTGTTTTCGAACTGACACAATCGAGAACTCATTTCCCATACTGGGAATATTTATGGCTATATGAAACCTACCTTCGTCCCAAGGTAACTTTAACTCACTGTTTACCAGTGGGATAAATCTTTATTGATCATTTTTGGAAATTATCTAATCTTTTCTGAAATACATTTATCGAACAAATATTGTGTTTCCGAAATATGTTTATATGAAATTTAATTCCGACACTAGTTATTGTTTTATATGCATTGATATGAAAGAAATTCATCATGTTTACAAATGTGCATTCGATTTACTGATTTGTGCACTCTTTTACAGCACTGAACATTCGTAACATGACATGTATCACCATGTTGGAATGTATATGTATCAAGAAGTCAGAATTACCATATTAGAGTTCTTTAGTTAGGTCAGAAGGAAAACTGATGTACTTCAAAGTACCCTCTCCCCTTGAAAGATTCTGACAACGTCACTAGCATTAGTGATGTCTAGTATCAGATTATTATACAAACATCAGAAATAAGAAAAGTGATGAGAACATTGGAATATCAGGAAATGTGATACGAATATCGAAATATTAAGATATGATATGAATATTAGAAGATCATAAATAAGAAGAATGATATGATATAGATATGAATGTTTTATCGTTTGATGAAATCATATGTTATAAGCATGCATTTGATTCAATATCTTGTATGTTATTATCTTTGTACTTGTGTGGTTCATTTATTGTGCTCCTCAGTTCACTTCCCCATTGTTTTCCACCATAAGTTAAGTTCAGAGGCGTGATGTTATCGAGTTCCGTATTCGACTTTGAAGTTTCGGCCACGTAGATCTTGCAGCTCATTTTCGGTATATCTTTGTATTTCATAAATGTGTTTATTTTTAGACAGTTTTTATTCAATACATGAGTCGGGATGTGAATGAGGCCATTGTATGTTTATATATCTGATTTATGTTATTACGGAATGTAAATGAAGTGTTATCAATAAAATGGTCAAAACCGAGTATTTATGAGATTATTGCGGTTAGTATATATTTTGGTGATCTAAACGACTTTCGAAAATTCTAAAAATATTGTACAAGATATATTTTGGAATGAATGAGATAGATAAGCTATAAAATTCGAAATTTGAAGATAAGCTATAAGATTCGAAATTTGATCTATAGAGAATATTCTATCTGAGATTGGTATCGGCAAAGATTTAATGTTTTTACGCAGGAATTGTTATTGAAGAATTTTGACGGATTTTATTAGTCGAATTTGATTAGAACCTTAGGTTCGATACCTTAAATTAAGTTAGGTGGATTGTGACCTAAAAGTACTATAAGACTGTACTCACATAATAAATTAGTATTAGAAAAAAAATGAAAAATTCATCTCTGAATTCAATGCTTTCTCATTAAATTATTGATTCATAATGTCTTTCAAAATGTGACAAATATTGCATAAGATTAAATCACCTGTGAAAATAGTTAGGTATAAACTGAAAAATGGAAGGAACAAATGATCAAATTTGCCATGGCCAAAGCCGTTCCAGAGATGATTACTTTTTTTTTTTTAATTTTATTATTTATTATTATTTGAATCAAATAAAACCATTTGCATTTTAGTTAGGGGTAAAAGACAACGAGAAATTGGACTATGGGCTTTCTTAATTGGGCTTTGATAAAACAATTCTATGGGTTTTGAGATTCTTGGGCCGAGCTTTGGGCATAACCGTGAACTTCTATAACTGGACTTCTAGATCTATTTGTATCTTCGGGTCCCTAAACCCGTCGGAGCAAAAGTTAATGAAATCAAATTTGAGCGAATAAACGTAAATTGGTGAAGTTCAGACACAACGGGGTATGACATCTTAAAAAATGTGTTAATGGGTGTCTACAGCTAAGACATAATCATCAATGTTTCCTTAAAAAAAAAAAAAAAAGCAGTAGTAATTTATTAAATGAAGTAAAGAAAATAGATATAAAAAAAATTAAGGGATTAAAAATATGAAACACGTTTTACGATTGATAGAGAAGGCACCAATTCATCAACAACAACTTTTAAAAAGTTGAAAATAATACCATCAAACAAGAAAAAGGTTGTACACCCACTCGAATCTTCAACATCAACGTAAGCACGAAATTTATAAAACCATATCAATAACAACGATACGTACCACCGACTATCATGAGTTCATATTCTAACTATTGAAGTTGTAACCAAATAGGATTAACCCTAATAATAATAATAATAATAATGACAGTCAAAAATAAAAAATATCACCTTCACTCTTGAAATTAAATCATAATTATTAACAATAAGATATAAAATAAATTGATGACCTTATTGGTAGAATATTGACAAAGTTGTTTCATTTCGACAATTGTTTTCTTAAGCTTGGAAGAATCAGATGGGCTTGACAACCCATAATTGTTGTTCAATTATTCATCAATTGTTGGAATCTTACTAAAATAAAATTTATTCCGAAGAAGAAAAAATGATTACGTACTCCAACTAATTTGAGACAAAGAACAAGTATAATCCGAAATCAAATGATAAAAAAATAGTATAAAGAACTCATGTTAAACTTGAATTGAATTGAATTATTTTAGATATAGTGCTGCCCATGTAAATTTTAGTTGACTTTGAAGCAGAAATTGATGTCTTAGCTATCTTCTAACCATAAGAATTATAATGATAAAAGAAATAACTATAACAACATGAGATTCATTTCACAATTTTAAACAAATTGAGTAATCTCAAAAACTCTTAGAGATCAAAGAAGTAATTATAATAATTTAAGGTTCGTTTCCCAAACCTAAACGTTTCTCTTTTAATTCAGAAACAAACTTATCCCACAAATTAATGCTTGTAAATCTTTCGCTAAAGAAAAAAGAAAAATGATTAATTGACATTTAATTCTAGTTATAATAAAATATTAGTATCTTAAACAAATAATCCTTCTTATAATATTGTCAAAATAAAAAATATTAAAACAAAAAAAGAAACCTTAAATCTTGAGGGCACAACACTGTACAATTATCGACTCGTCACCACAGTTTGACAATAAGACAATCCCATTCCAACAACGCCAATAATACCTAATGAAAAAAATGTACTAATTTTTTTTTTTTTTTAAAAGGATAAACACAAAAACTCACATAATAAATTTAAAAAAAACTCACAACAACGCCAATAATACCTAATGAAAAAAATGTACTAAAATTAAAAAAAAAAAAGGATAAACACAAAAACTCAAAATCTATAATAAAATATAAAAAAATAACATGTTAATCACTTAGTTGAATGCTCATGAAAACGAACATAAGCTAAAAACTCAAAAACATGCCGTGGAGTACTTGCGTCTCTTCGATGACGGTATTAGCATGAAAATGAATGAATCATACTATTTTTTGCGGCAATTACTTGGTAATCATCTTTATTTTTTACAACATAAAATTTTTTGATATGATATAGACCTCCTTCATGTATTTTATTCTTCAATATGTATTTCAACTCCAAAGAATAGCATGAATATAAAATCCCTACGAAGGTACCAAAAAAAATACAGAATAAATTAAAAAAAATTAAAATAGAAAAAATATAACAAAAATAAATTTTATTTGAGTATCTTTTCATCAACCAACACCAATTCTGTGCTAATATGTTGTTTAGTCTCATAATTATAAACATAGATCATGATTAAAAAATAAAAATAAAAAAGTTATAAAATTATAAAATACAGACAAAATTTTTTTAAAAAAAACTCATAATTTGTAAAATGAAAAATACGAATTGAGATAAAAATGTAATAAATATATGAAATATATTCATATAACCCTCCCATCTCTAAAAAATGGAACCCAAAGTCACAAAATAAAAATTCAAAATTTGAAAACATAAATGTTAGAAAATCAAATTTCTCAATAAATTTGAACAAATAATTGTTTTAAAGAACATGAATAAAAGAAAATCAAAAGTCTTTAATTCATATAAATACCAGGCAACCAAAAGTCTATTATGATTTATGCAATAAAATTAAGAGAGATATTTTTTTTTTGTTCATAAGGAGATAGTAAACACAAACTTAAAGAGAGATAACAACCACTAGATCAAGTATTGATTGTTAAAAAAGATATATTTGTGATTCATGTAAAAAAACACTTAGCATTTATTACAAAATATTTGAGTTATATGTAAATATGATTAGTTCATAGGCTTTTTTTATATTTAAGCCTAATAAATTTTACGTGATCAATTTGCATATGGATTCGTTTATGTGCTAAACGAATTTTGATTGAATGACTAATTGGCCAGTTGGAGTTGAGTTTGAAATAACGTTTGAGCTTGTGTCACAATTTAGATAGTTGAAGATAGGGTTATATTATGCATTTGATTATTGTATTATCATAAAATTTGAAATTTATTCTCTTTAATATAATTTGAAATTTTTAATCCAATCAATAATATCAATGACGTTTTTCATTAAAAATATTGATATAATGTTGATTTTAACTGACGTGATATTAATCGTATTAATGTTATGTTGACGCACCAGCATGATATTTTGGTGAAAGATTGACCATTAAAGGTGTGCCGTATACAAGGCAACAACCGCATTCTCAATTATCATGTGGATGGAAAAAAGAGAGCAATAATTAATGAGTTTCAAATCCAGATCTTATTCTCTTAGATTGGCATGGAATTGTAGAACATGTAGTTCATGTTAGGTAACTATTTTGGACAACTCCTTTGAATAAGAAAAGGATCTTGCTTTAATTAATGCGCAGCTCAATATATGCATGCAAATTATGTTTTGCGGTCTTATTTTTTCCCTCAAATCTTCTGCCTCGAAAACAGCTCTTGAAAGTAATCAACAGAGTATTAGTTGAAATAGCAAGCAATCTCTATCTCGATAAATGTAAAAATACAAATCCGATCTTTCGAAAATGTATTTATTGAGAGAATTTTAGCCTTTCATCATCCCGATCCAAAATGAATTAATTTCCGACAAAAAAAAAGTTTAGAAATATCCTTGATTACATCAAGAAAACAGATGTTGAAAGTAATGTGATAGGGGGCGGGCACAAACTTTAGAACAAGTTGATCAAATGGAGAAAATTGGGGATTGGATTGTTTAACTAATCCCTTGGACCGCATACCAATTTTATTTACATATAGTTTGGTCCAACTTCTTACATGAAATTCAAATCCAATTAAAATCAAAATCAAATGGACCATTAATCTTTTCAAGGCTTTAGATTTTTTTTTTCTCTGTTTGTTTATCTTTTACATAGTTATGTATTAACCATAATACTGGTTATGTTTATATATATATATATATATATATATATATATATATGATTATTACTTAATATATTGTTAACGAAATTTTTTGACTTTACAAGTGGATTAAGATATGCACATATCCCACTTAAAATATTAAAAAATAAAAATAAATAAAGTGTGGTATGTATTTTTATCTTAACTTAACTTGTGGAATTAAAAAATTTCATTGACAATATATTGAAAAATAATCTTATATATATATAAATTTTATATTTAAATTAAATCTTTCACTTATAATAAATTGATTTTAAGTCAAATATTTATATTCAAATATATCATGCTGTTAGCTCCCTCTTTTTGTTTCGGTTGGACTTATATATATATTAGAAGTAATGATATGATGTAATTTCTTTGGCATAAATGTGGTCAAAGATCAATTTTCAATTTATGAGAATTCACCCCTAAATAGCGGTTGGTTAATCATTAATCGGACTAAACCTCAAGTTCTAAGTAATGTTATTCTTAATTGTTCCAAGTGATGTTATTTTAAATTGTTTTAATGTTATTGTGTGTTTTTATTTATTATCAATTGATTTTATTTTAAATACTTAATAATTATAGTACTAATATACATATAGATTATTAATATTTGTTGATTTTAATTAAAGGAGTTCAGCACCCCTCAAGCAAAATCTCGAATTCAAGTTTTATAAATGGAATAAATAACATTGGGAGGAGCTCTCCCCTTCCTGAAATCCAATACCAACTTAGCTTCGAAATAATTGGAACCCAATGTAACCACCGGATATTGGGGATTCAATATCAAAATATATATATGTATACATATATAATTATAAATATTGACCATGTATATATAATTATAAACATTATGAAGTTTTTTTACTTTTTTTTATCTTTTCATCGTTACATTTTTTTTAAAAAGCAATTAAAGTTTTGATCTTACTTCAAATCAAAATGAGAAAAAACCAAATTAAATTACATGTGACAAATTAATTATTAAAAAACGGTTTTCAAGTCTCGAGCTTGAGTTAGATCACTTGAGAGTGGCTAATTTGGAGTACTGCCCAAGACGTTAACAAACCGATAATATTTAAGAATAATAGATGCGGTTGGTCACAACTCACGTGTTTTGTAAGAAAGGGTTGGTTGTTGAATGTGAACTCAAATCGTAATAAATTGGATGCTTGGAGTATAACTGCTAGACATACAAATGGTTTCACACTTCTTCACCTAAAGTTAGGCAATTGCATAATGTGTTGGACCAGTCCAATTGATGTTATATATGTTTGGATTGTAGATAGGGAAGGAAAAGGAAAAGGAAAAGGAAAAGAAAGTTAAGTAAAGTAATGGGAGATTGAAAATATTTGTTTTAGTGGGAAAAATTTTTAGCTAAAGAAAAAAAAAAAAGAGGGAGTGAGTATTTCTTACTTTTCTTTGACTTGATTATCCCAATTTGGAGTAAACAAGAAAAAAAAAACATGAGAAAAATTTTCATAGGTAAAATATCAAATTTAATTTTATTGTATTATTAAATTAAAAACAAAAGATATTAGAATTAGAAAAAAATATAATGAATCCTTTCTTAAATTCCATATGCTAATAATTTGGACCAAGCCGACAGAGTTTCCAAAGTGTTTGACTTTTATTTTATGAAGTTAACATTTTTTTTTTCATAGAGATACAAGGAAAAGGGAAATTTAAATTTTAAATCTAATTCTTTTTTAAAATAGGTAATAACCTTAGTTTAAGTCTTGATTTTTATGAAATTAATATTTTAAATAATAATTAGAATAAAATTAAGGATTTACACTACCAACAAAAATTTTAAATTTAACAAGTGGAGTTAAAATGATAATACATACTCTTAAAAGATATTAAAAAAATAAAAAATAAATAAAATAAAAGTATATATCACTATTATAATCTTATTTGTAAAGTTTAAAAACTTCGTCTATTAGATAATAATCCTAAATTTAATGTATTAAATCAAACACAAAATCAATCAACAAATGAATATGTTATTAAATAAATATAATATAAAATTAAATTTCGAGATTTAATCCAATTGGTTCATATAACTCTTTTAAAATGTAACTTTCAATAAGTCAAAAAGTCAAATTTGTCAACAATTTTTTAACGGAATGATTAAGTAAGAATTATAGCATATCTTAAACCTTAAATTCTAACTCAAACAACCCCACTTTTATCTTCAATTATCAAATATTTTCTTTATTAAAAAAAAAAAACTCAAATTCAAATTTTATTATTTACTTATCTTTCTTTTTATCTTAAGCTGTGGCTTTGTGTTAAAAATATAATATAAAATTGAATCAAAACAATTTATACATAAATACTAACATATTAAGAGAAAATCATATTCAAGTTTCTTGTTTCGCACCCCATTTTAATAGAAAAGAATTTTTTTTTTCTGTCACCCAAACAAGCTCAGCCATTTTATGCGGGTATATACAATGATTGTATCCTCAAAAGAAAAAGAAGGTTTTAGTATAAATTAAAGATATTCAACTATGTATTGTAAGCGGAGAATACAGCTGCTGATATATAGCACGATTGCATTTAGTAATGATAATTAATTGGGCCACCTCTATCAGAGTTTAACTCAAATGTAATATAAGTACTGGAATTTTCTCTTAATTACTTAGATAATAAAACTAAGAGCCCTCCATAACTTAAATGTAAGTATTGCTTGGACATCTAATATTGCTACTTTTAAATAAATATTTATAAATAAATAATAATATCACCCTAGAAAGCCAGCCCTAATCTTTGACCATCAATCTCATCAAATTAATTGTATGTATCATATAGTGACATATTTCACAACGCTTGCAAGAATGAGTAGTAAATTTGAGTGTAAACACGATCATAACCAGGTTGGATCAAGATAGATTCGATTAATTGTTTAATAATGTAAGAGGATATATTTATTATATTTTTAAATTTATTATTTTCAAATTGAAGAATACATGATACAAATTTATACATGAATCAAGTTTTTTAATATATTATTCAACATGTATTGCAACATAACTTTTTATAATTTTATTTTATTTAAAAAAATATTATAAATTAAAATCGTGATCATATATAGCACGATTTTTAAATCTAATTATAATTAAAATAAAAGTTTTTTTTACACTTTCTTAGATTTCAATTTATTATCCAAATGTTACTAACAAAGCCCGATAGCAGCGGTTTTCTGGATTGGTCTCGTTGATAATCACTCAAATATTGCAAAGCAAACTGCACCAATATATCCAGCTATCGAAATCTTACAATATCAACATCCTACACGTATTTTAACTAATTGATTTATTATAAAATCGATATATATTTATATAAAAAAATTTATTTTATTATTAATAGATAATGTATTTATAAATATACAAGTGAATTAATATGTATCGTATATATATTGATACATTTTAATATGTTTTATAATAAAATTGAACTAGATATAATCTTAATTAAAAATATAATTTTAATAACTTTTATTATAAAAAAGACTTAAAAACATATTTTTTTTTACAAATTTTGATCTTAAAAATATATATTTTTTCAAATTTTAGTTAGTAAATTAAAATTAAAATATATATTATAAAAGAGCATGTGAATTTTTTAAAAAACAATCATATTTTTATTTTTATCATCAATTCACTTAATCTTATCAATAAGTATAAAATTTTTTATTTTTATATGTATATTTGTTACTTATAATTAATTTTAAAATTACTTATTATATTTTACGATACTATAAAATATTTGTTTCTTTAAAATAAATTTTCGAATTATAATATAAATCTCGATTTAATATCTATACTGCAATGGAGTTCTGAATTTGAGAGAAAATCTGGGAAGTGTTGGACTGATTATCAGAGATGTAGAAAGAATGCTGTTTAGCAGCAGTGAAGGCTGGGGTTCAGAGATATTATCGTGGTGGCGGACTCCTCGGTGAATATATTTTTATTAGTTATTAAGGAGAAAGACATTTCAGTAATTGGAAACATCGTAGAGGTTATGAAAATCAAACAGCTAAGCAAAGGATTTAATGCTTTTACATCAATAAAGCTGCGCATGAGTTGGCTAGGCATGCACCTGTTTCAAGAATTGAATTACGTTGGGTGGATGGTGTACTAGATCAACGAGTTAATTAATGAGAATCTAGTTGCTTTAAAAAAAGGAAATTTTATTTATTTTTATGAAATTCAATTCTAATTTAATTTTAAAAATAGATATTTTTTTTAATTTTTTTATTTCATAGAAAAATTAGTGATTTTATTAGTCAACAATTGAGTTAATAGTTAGAAGTTTAATTTTGAAATTATTTTACTTTTAGGAGTTTTTTAAATATTTCAATCAATAATGAAAATACTAAAAACAATTATTAGGTTTTGAAAGGTTTGTTTTTCTCTTTATAATTATTTATTTATTTATTTATTTATTATTATTTTATTTATTATTTTTTGTTTATTATTTTATTCATTGGCAAAAATTATGATTTGGAATTCGAAAAAATTTAAAGAATATTATTATATTTTCCTCAAGTAATAATTTAGTAAAAATTAAGATAAAAAATGATAAGTTTAAAAATTTCAAGTTAGATATTTTTGTCATTGTATATTTTCTATTTGTTATTTTTAATGATATTAAGTTATTTAAACTTAAGTGTTCATTTTTAAAACAAATTGATTAAAATTATATTAGAGTCAATCTTTAACAAGGTAGATAGAACTTACTAAAAAAACTATGATAAATGAAAATTGAGCCCATGAATATTTGTCTATTTTTGTTTACATGTTTCAATGATTTTACTGCACCCAAATAATTTTTTATTCAAATCAAATGTTACTTATGTTACATTAATGTTATGTTAGCCATATTTTTTCTCCACATAAAATTAAAAGTTAAATGTTTATTCAGATATAATTTGAATACAATAAAAATATAGGGATTTATTTTAAAATGATAATTTAAGGGTTCATTTTTTGTTCTTTTAGCCTATTTTTAAACAATTAAGCCCTTAAAATATTATTTTTGTTTAACGAAACCTTTATTTATCTAATGATTTTAGTTATTTTTGTCCAAAATAAAAAATTAATTAAACAAAAATAATATTTTAAGATCTTAATTAGATACAATATAAGGGTTTATTTTAAATTTTTGAGAAAGTGTGAAAGTCTTTTAGTATTTTAGCCTTTTTTATACTTTTGTTAGTCTATTGGCGATGATAAACATGAGATAATTATTCAATCTAATTACAATTTAAATTTAAAACACCATACCTTTTTTCATTAATGAATATCATTCGATCATTACAGACTGGATACATGAAATTAATAATATTTTTAATTAATCACAATATGTTAACCGTTTTTCATATTCACACTCACATGCAAATAAAAAATCATAAAATAATTTGCGTTCACACATATAAAAATCATAATAAAAAAAATTGTCTATACGAAAGTTGAAAATGTTGGATGGAGACGGAAAGAAACTATAGCAGTGTACACACCATCATTAGGGCAAAGAGAAAGCAGCTAAGACATTATTTGAGAAACAGCAAGCCGCTTTCTTCTAATTTCTAATGACAATTTATGGCTGAATTAATTGAATCACGTTTTATAGCTTTTTGTTTTTCCACATCTTTTCCATTACACTCAGTTTGGATTATTGCAGCATTCCTTCCCTTTGGGTCCTACTTGTCTCAAACTTCGTTTTACTCATCATGTAATGTTTATATAATCCCTATTATCTTCCACGTTAAGATTAAGACATTGATTAATTAATTATAATCGATAATTACAGAAGAAAATGATAATTAGAAGTCTTAGAAACAAGAGTATGTCTTTTAGACCAAGTTTAGTCAAATCATTAAGGTCAAATGACTTCTCTAATGGGCCCAAAATTTCAAATCTTATATTAAATTTATTATATTTCTAAAAATGTTTCACATGAAAATGAATACAATTGTGATATTGACTATTAGCTTTGAAGAATATTGGGTTTAATCAACAAATAAATAAACAAATAGATAAAGCCCTAGGTAATCTAGTAAAATTAACAAACTAATACTATCATTTTGTAGATGTGCATTTCACTCAATAATAAGTTCATAAACCCAAACCAAAAATTTAAACAAGAATCTTATTTAAATCTTCGGTATTAATTTAAGTGATTATATTTTTAGGGTTTAGGGTTACGTAAATATGCAAAATTTTCTTTTTTCAAAATAAAAAACGTTTTTTGCACGAGAAAGATATCGAAGAAGTTATCGCCTTTTATTCATTGTATATAACTCATGTGATTCATGAGAGATCAAATTAAGGTGTTTTTAATAAGAATAATAGGAATTTGCTTTTTCCTTTTTTATGTCAAATTTAGGAATGAAATTCCTTTTCTTTTTCTTTTTTTTTTTGGTTAAAAATAAACTTTGGACTTCCTCATATAAAAGAAACTACTAATTTCAAAGAAAAACACTATTGAATTAATCCAAGCCGTGTCTGCTTTCCTAACTTTTCTTGGTAATGAGAACATGAGTAGAAATTAAGAGGCAAAGTAGCGTGAGCGGAGAGAAGGGACCAAAAGTGGGAGACCAATCGGCTACTTTTTTGACTTGCTCTTCGCCCACTATTTCACTAACTTTCGAAGTCTTCTTCCTGTCGTAACTTGTAAGAAGGATGCAAATGCAACCAATCCATCAACAAATGGATCCAAAGTACAAAAGGTTAACATTTACATCTTCTAGATTACCGACCTTAAACTGATAGTGGATTGATATGATTCATTTAGTAATGGTATAATAGCTAAATGAATTTTAATCTTTTGCATAAAGTGCATATAAATTTTTAATGTTTATTATATGAAAATTAATATATAAATTTTTATTTTATTATAAATAAATTTTTAACATTTTAAAATAATGCAATTAAGTCTAATTCTATTAAATAACGCTATCTTTCGTTAATATTGGACACCTGACATATCACATTGCAACCAAATTAAGTTATCCATTTTAACTTCCACGCAGAATGTCCAAACAATCTGAACTTAATTGCATAATTTTAAAATTTTGGATTCATTTATAGTGAAATAAAAATTTATGAATTAATTTTTACACAATAAAATATTAAGTATTTATATTTATTTTATTCAAAAAATTAAAATTATATTTGATTATTAAACCTTTAGTAATAAAACTTTTAATATATTTAAAAGACATATGTTATAATTTTAACTCCTCTTGTGAAATTAAAAAATTTCATTAATAGTGTATAGGATAATTAATTACAAACATATTTATTAAGGAAAAATCCATTATATATTAAAGTCATATATCTTTACTACAACTATTTATTAAAGAAAAATCAATTAAATTGATTGCAAACATGAATTTGCCCAAATTTATCAAAATTTTACAATTTATATTTGTTTTTTAAAGTGATTGCCTCACGTAGGCAAGTAAAAAAAATTTAAAATGCTTGTGAAATTTCATTCAATATACTTCAAATTAAATAAAAATCAACTAAAAGCAAAATGAATAATTATTCTATCCACTGTCAGCGAAATTTTTTAACTCCACAAGTAGAGTTCGAAAGATGACATATGTACTTTAAATATATTAAAAAAATAAAAAATAAATAAAATAAGATATGTGTTATCATCTTAACATTTCTTATGAAATTAAAAAAATTGCACTAACGATAAATAAAATAATTATTTAAACAAAACATACCCAAAGATTTCAGCTGATTTTACAAGAAAATTTTGGAGATTTTTGGGCTTATGAAATTAGGGTATATATTTGGGTATTTTGAAGGAGAGAGAAGAAGAACGTTAGAAGGAGGGAGAGAAGAATTTAATTTTATTTAGTCAAGGATAGGTTAGCTATTTTGTGTGGTGGAAAGTGTAGTATCTTTTTGAAATTATTGTGTATTTAGTATAGGGATTTCAAAGGATGCAAAGGATTCAGTCCATTCTATTCTCGACATGAGAAAAGCTGATGGGTCAGGTCGAACTAATCCTATGTGGAATAGTAATAAAATAAAAAATAAAAAATTGAAAAAGGTGAGGTGTAATAGGAATATTTAAGTTTTAGTAATATCGCGTAATGTAATCAATGGAAAGAAAATAGAATAATCATTAAATCTTTAACTATTCGTTGAGAAGGAAACTCTGCTTCTTTATTCGATGCTTTTCTCTTTCGACGTCAACATTTGTCATTTTACAGATTTTTACTTCATACAGCTCATCGTTAATTATAATTAAAGTGTAAATAAATTAAATTATATATAAATTACTTAAGTTTAAGTTAAAAATTATTTGAGTTTTATTCGTTTATTTTTTAATTGATTTGATTTTAAGTTATTAGATAATGAGTTGAGTCTAATTTGAACATTTTAATACTCAATTTGAACGATTTGTGAGGTTAATTGAATTTTTTAAAATATATATTTTTCATATTTTATTATTAATTTATCATTTCGCCTTCATAATGTATGATTAAAAAATGATAAATTAAATTTATCAAGTTGAGCTTAAACGGTTAAAATATTTTATCAAATCGAGCTCGAATTTTAAAATAAAAACTCAACAATTCGAGTCGAACTTCGAGTTTCGAGTTTTTGAATCTAACTGAGTTCAAATCTGCTAAATTATTTCGGTTTAACTCAATTAAAACCTTAATTATAATCACCATAAGAGAAAGAGAGATGCATTTTTATCTTGCTTGTTGAAAAGCGAGAAATAGGTTGTCTTCGTTTCTTCTTTTTATAGGGCTACTATGTATATTAAAGCAAAGAAAAGAAGTAAAAAAAACCAGGAAAACATGAATCTAGCTTGGATAAAGGAGATAAAAGTGTTTAAAGCAGCTAAGATAGGCAAATTAAGATTTAGATGAGTTTAAAGTCCCTATAAATTTTTTGATAACCAAATGTACAAACATCTATATAGGCATGTATATTTTATGATAAATTTATATACATTTGATAGATGAATTATGTACTTCTTTCACGGGCAATTGATATTGACAATTCAAATACATTGAAAAACAATTCAACTATTTATACACACAAATCTTCAAAAAAAATGTGTATTTGCGATAACACTATACGAACATACGAACATATTATATTGATATAAATAATTTTCTTCCAATTCAATTAATTTGGAGATTTCAAATTCACATCTTAAAGTATTCGAATTCATATTATGTTAAATGTATATATATTTATCATAAAATGTACATATCTCTATAAACACTTGTACATTTGATTCTAATAAAATTCATACAGACCTTAAAGTTATTTGAATTTTAATTTGGCTATCTTAGCTATATAAACATGTAATCTCCTTCGTTGAGACTAGATGCTTTATGTTTTCTTAGTTTTTTGCTTCTTTCCTATGCTTTCTTACACATAGCAGCCCTAGAAAAGGAAGAAACTAAGACCTCATTTCTTCCTTCTTTTTCATTTTTTTTTTTTTTTTAAGTGAGAAAGGTGACCCCTTCATCAAGCACTGTTGACTCGCATTACCCTTTTCCACTACGCCGGGCCAATAGGGGCGGTGAATTCTTGGAACGCGTCAATCTCCGACGCGTGTGCGCTTTTACACAAAGGAAGAAAGAAAATAAAATCATCAAAATTTAAAAGACTTCCCTTCGGCCTTGTCTTCAGTTTCGGCTTTGTAATGGGCCCAATCAGTCATCACGTGGCCCCCACTTGATTGCCATCTGTCTCTTTTACCGTCACTGGAGCGTAGTCATCTCATCAGATTCAACTATGACTATGGGAGGGTAAGGGAAGGCTTCCCCCTCTTAATATTGACCAGATTTGCACGTGAATTGTGATTTTGCCAAAACCCAAAAATTAATTTAAAAAAAGAGGCTAATATTATAGTAGATATTAACATTGATCCCATTAATTCAGGAACTGAAAAACATGGTTGAAGGCAAATAATTTTAAATAATTTTCTACCTACTCATAAAAAAAATCATTATTGTATTCCGTATAAATTTTAGACTTATATAAAAAGGATTTTACTAATAAATGTCTTTAAAAACTCTTTGAGGTTTTCTATTGAGTAATATATTTTTATTATATCAAATTATGACATTATTTTTCAATTACAGAATTTATCATAAAATATTACTATAAATAATTATTTAATGCATGGTTGATGGTTGGCAAGTTTCATTTATAATTTGAAATTATAATATTAATTATAAATTAATATATTTCATGGATTATTAATCAATATTATGTTAATAAAATTTTTAAACTCTACAAATATGATTAAGATTACGATATATATTTTTTTAAAAATAAAATGTGATACGTATCTTAATTTCGTTTGTAAAATTTTAAAAACTCTATTAAAAATATAATAGATAATAATCTTATATTTCATTATCAATATTTAAATTTATAAAATCCAATAAAGAATTTTCTCAAAACACCTTGAAGCTTCACCAATCAAAAGTTAAATAACAAAAAAGAAAAAGAATATATATTGAACACAAAGAACACACTAGTGTTTTTGGTGGCTAGTATTAGGATATTAATTACTACTGTTTGGTCTTCTTGTAAAGTCTCAAACTCCCATTTTATTGCCGGGTCAGTTGCACCGTTCAGAGATTTCTCTCACCCACCCCCTCATCTCTCTCCCTAGTGTTCTCTCTCTTGATTTATGGCCAAAGCCAGTGGACTCCCCATCGATTTAGATCTCATTTCCTTCTTTCTGCACAAGCCAACTGTCCTCAATTCTTTCCCTGAAGACACTAAAGACGACGACGACGACGACAACAACATTAGCGACAATCCCAAGCACTGCAGCAAAGCCTTGTTCACCACTGCCTCTCCCATGGATGCTACAGCAGTAAACAGGTCTCCTCCACCCACAATTCAGTTCCCTGTTAGTCTCAACTGTTCTCATGATCAACACCCTTCTGATGATAAACGGAGAGCAGTTGGTGAGATGGATTTTTTCGCTGAAAAGAATAATAAACTTGTCGTTGATGATGACGCTGATGTCAATCCTATTCACGACTCCGATGCCGATATCAAAGACTCCGCCGATCGAACTGCCCTTGAGCTTAACGTTAACGTGATTAACTCACCCTTTGTTTCCTTTTGCAGTTTTCTTTTAGTTTCAATTTGGTTTCCATAGATTAGAGTTTAGAATTAATGGTTTTTTCTTGTTCTTGATTTTCAGACTGGCCTGAATTTGTTAACTACGAATACTAGTAGCGATCAATCGACAGTGGATGACGGTATATCTTCAAACATGGAAGATAAAAGAGCAAAAAATGAGGTGAGCATTTGATTGAAAATTGGAAAAAATTTAAGTGATTTTGAGTTTAAATAAGTGTTATAATATTAC
The DNA here is from genome assembly GCA_033439115.1 of Firmiana major. NCBI lineage: Eukaryota > Viridiplantae > Streptophyta > Magnoliopsida > Malvales > Malvaceae > Firmiana > Firmiana major. The sequence goes on from CM065911.1 coordinate 11,711,469, forward strand.
TGTGCTATTGATTGTTTTCAGTTAGTTCGTTTACAAGCTGAGTTAGATCGAATGAAGGCCGAGAATCAACGGTTAAAGGAGATGTTAAACCAGGTAACTAGCAACTACAACACGGTACAGATGCATGTCGACACTCTGATGCAGCAACAACACGATGGAAAAGCTGAAAAAACTGAAAAACAGGAAGAAAAATTAGAACAAAAGAAACTAATAGTGCCAAGACAATTTATGGATCTTGGTTTAGCTGCTGCTACAGCTGATACTGATGAACCTTCCTTGTCTTCGTCGGAAGGAAGGAGTCATGACCATTCAGGATCTGCTAATAATAACACAGAGATAGCTTCCAAAGAATTTGAGTTGAAGAAGCATGAGAGTAATGAAGGACGGGAAATCGGAATAGAAGATAGCTCGGATCAAGGATCTCAAGGTTGGAGTGCTAATAAAGTTTCAAAATTTAACTCTTCAAAAGATGCTGATCAAACTGAAGCTACCATTAGAAAGGCACGAGTTTCTGTTCGAGCAAGATCAGAGGCACCTATGGTATGTAACTGAATTGAATCGAACTGTATGATTTTTAACTCATTATGTTCAAATTTGTTCTGATCTAAATTAATTGAATTTTATGTTTTTTCTTTTGAAGATTACAGATGGATGCCAATGGAGAAAGTACGGACAGAAAATGGCCAAGGGAAATCCATGTCCTCGAGCATATTACCGATGTACCATGGCTGCTGGTTGCCCAGTTAGAAAACAGGTACTCTACAACGAATTTTCATTCAATTTTCTTTTTATTATTATTATTTTTCTTAAAATTTTCTAGCAGATTCTAGCATCACTTCCAGGTTAGAACAACGAGTTTTTCACAATAATTACCTTCGAAACGTCAGATTAATTTTCCATTTTTTTCTGCCTTTGCCTTTAAAAAAAATGCTACAGGTTTTGAAATAATCATCAAACATGAAAAGTTCTTTGTACTTCTAATTTTAAATGACGCATTGAAACTTAATTGACACTATACTTGATTATATTATTGGAGAAATTTGTTTGATAACCAATGAAAATTGTTACAGGTACAAAGATGTGCAGAAGATCGTACAATTCTCATCACCACGTATGAAGGCAATCACAATCACCCTCTGCCTCCTGCTGCAATGGCAATGGCGTCAACCACATCGTCGGCAGCACGAATGCTGCTATCAGGTTCTATGTCCAGTGCTGATGGACTAATGAACTCGAATTTCCTCACAAGGACTCTCCTGCCATGCTCCTCCAGCATGGCTACTATCTCAGCTTCAGCCCCATTTCCCACTGTTACCTTGGACCTAACGCAGAACCCAAACCCTTTACAGGTCCCAAGGCCACCAGGCCAATTCCAGGTCCCATTCCCAAACCCACCACACAATCTTGGAAATTCCCCAGCTGCATTGCTGCCTCAGATTTTTGGTCAGGCACTTTACAACCAATCCAAATTCTCTGGTCTACAGATGTCTCAAGATGTGGAACAAACTCAACTGGGTCACAAAGTGCAACAGGGCCAGGAAAATTCACTGGCTGACACTGTAAACGCAGCCAGTGCTGCCATTGCAGCTGATCCTAACTTCACTGCAGCTTTAGCGGCAGCTATCACCTCTATTATCGGGAGTTCTCACCCCAGCAACGTCCCTAATAATAATGGCACCAATAGCAGTGACAATGTCACCAACAGCAACAGCAATGGCAACAATAAAATCAACAATTCTAGTTTTGCTGCAAATTAGAAGAAACCATGATCACCTTCAATTCTTTAATTTTTTGAAGGAAGAAGGACATGCACTTTTTTTTTCCCTTTTTATTCCTTTCTTTTTATTACAAAGAAACTGCAAATTATACATATATATGTCTAGTGATTTTGCCTTCTGAGAGTGGGTACTAGGAGTAAAACCTTAGTATTATTTTCCTAGTTGAATAATTTATTCCAATTTGCATGTCAATGCAAAGTCCAGAAAACATTATTAAAAAAAAAAGAAAATTGAAAAGGAAAGGCAGAAGAAAATACAGATTTATCACTTACTACTATAATTATTATTTATTATTGATTGTATGGATCCAGAAAGGAAAGGAAAGGGTGTTCAAATTACTATCCAATTGTTTATCAATTGTTCTTAATTTGTATGCTTTCTTTGGGTGAAGACAATGCCAAGAAGAGGAAAAAGACAAAGAAATAGATGAAAGAATACAGAAGTTTCAATTTCTTTTTGCTTGGAGTTACGTGCAATGTCTGGTAATGAAGAAAAGCAGTCAAGAAATACGTCCCAAAGTGTTTAAATTAGTGTGGGGTAAGTTTGACACGTAAAGAAAGACCGAGAAACATTTCTTTGCTTGTCATGTTCTGATCATGTCTACAGCTAATTTTAGGCTGATGGATAATCACGTCCGATTCATGTTCGAATCAAAATTTTAACTTTTCAAGGGAATATATAGGTGGGATTTGTATTCTCATCGGTGTTTATCATTTTCTCTATAGCTTGAAATATTATATATGTCAGTAGGGTTAGATTTTGATTTTAATTATGAACTTAAGCTAATATATTTTTATTTTAAAATTCGAAAGCTTTACATATTTAAGATCTGAAAAAATGTTTATATGCAAAATAATACGATTGATTGAAAGAAAATTATATTTGTTATTGTCGAACAGAATGATGATGTGTTGTTGACGTCTTCATTTTGATTTTTGTATCATGTGCTATTAAAGACTCTGTAAAAAAAAGAATAATTAGAGGAACATAGGATTGTTCCCTGCGTAAGCACTTCGATACTTAACTTAGAAGGTGTTGTGCATGATAAAAGAATAATAAAAGTATGCCATGTGGTGCACGAAGAATGTACCACGTTGCATATGAAGAAAACATATAAGAAGTGATACAAACTCTGAGTAAAATAAAAAGGGCAGAAATGTAATTAATGACGACTAAATCCCTATAAATAGGGGTCAGGTATGATTCGTTAACCTAAGAGTGAATTTCCCTACTGAAACTCTGCTCAATTCTCTGGCTGACTTAAGCATCGGAGTGCCAACGCAGGGAAAAACCCCTGCGTCCCTCTGATCTTTCTTTCTTTTGCAGAGGCATTCTAGAACACGTGATGCGAAGATCGAGGTGAAGACGTCTGCAATTCGACACTGTTGTAACCGAGCAACAACAATTGGCGCCGTCTGTGGGAATCAGAAGAAAAGCTTTCGACAACGATGGTGCGAACACGCTCAACAGCAATCAGAAGTGAAGAAAGTGAGGACATGGCGAGCTCCCCAATGGCGGACTTAGGTGATGGAGTTCAGACCGAGAGAGGGTCGAATATGATGACGATTCCCATTGCCGAATTTGAAGCCCTGCGGAAGCAAGGGGAAGAGACTGTTTAAGCCTTGCAGACAATGATTGATCTGTTCAAAGGAGCTTTCCCGCAAGTGAACCTGCCGCTGACCGTCCAAAATTTGGTAGGAGAAGGGAGAACTGTGCGAAGTCCTGACACGCAAGACCCTCACGGCAGGGGAGCGCAAGACCCTGCGCAAGACTCTCGCGGCATGGCTATAGGAGACCCTCGTGGCACTCTGGCGACAGAGCCTCGCGGCACTCTCGCGGCAGACTCTCGCGGCACACCAGCGATAGAGCCTTGCGGCACACACGCGACAGACCCTCGTGGTACTCTGGCGACAGAGCCTCGTGGCACTCTTGCGGCAGACTCTCGCGGTACACCAGCGACAGAGCCTCGCGGCACACACGCGATAGACCCTCGTGGCACTCTGGCGGCAGACCCTCGCGGCACACCCGCGACAGACCCTCGCGGCACTCTGGCGGCAGACCCTCGCGGCACACCCGCGACAGACCCTCGCGGCACTCTGGCGGCAGACACTCGCGACACACCGGCGACAGACCCTCACGGCACACCCGCGACAGACCCTCGCGGCACTCTGGCTGCAGACACTCGCGACACACCCGCGACAGACCCTCACGGCACACCCACGACAGACCTTCGCGGCACTCTGACGGCAGACCCTCGTGGCACTCTGGCGGCAGACCCTTGTGATACTCCCGTGACAGACCCTCGCGGCACTCCCACGGTAGACCCTCACGGTGCTCCTGCCCCAGACCTTCGCGGTAGGGGTGCACGAAACTCTCACGGCATGGCCGCACAAGACCCCCCGTTTGCTTCGTGCGCCATGTGGCGCGTTCTTCACGCGCCACGTGGCGCACTCATAGCGCGGGGATGCCAGCTCACGCGAGACCCTTCTATGCGAGACCCTCACTGTAGGGGTGCGCAAGATCCTCCCGGCATGGCCGCACGAGACCCTATGTGTGAGACTGAGGAAGACATGAGGCGTCAAGGTATGGGAGACCCTGTGCGTGAGGCCTCGAAAGGCCTACGACGCCAAGCTACGGAAGACCCTATGCCCGAGACTTCAATGAATTGGAGACATGAGGGTGTCAAAAAATCGCGGCGTATGGTACAAGGAATTCAACACGGGAGATTGCTGGTGGCCGAAGACGCTAAAGTACCAGAAACCTTGAGGATCAGGCTCGGGTAGATTCTAGATATTTGGGTGCGAAAGATCCTTGGCCCCAAAACACAAATGACCCTCCAAACAATGGAATCAAAGGTGTGGGAATGACAAGGTCTCATTTGGGAGAGACTCAGAAATGGATCCAACACGAAATCTTGAAACTGGAATGACAAACTTTCAACCTCAGACTCGTCGAAACCAAACTCAGGGTAACCGGAGAGAAGTAACCGGAGAGAAGCTATGGACTGGGACCAAGCTAATTCATATGATGCTAAGAAAGTGCAAAACAAACCTCCGTCCAAGGCACAAGTTGCCACAGATATGAAAAGAATAGTGGAACGAATCTTAGAAGAGAAAAGGTTAGTCCCAGCTGAAGAAAATCAGAGGAGGAGAATCTCATTCAATACAAAGATCATGGGAAAATTGTCGCTTCCAAAATTCAAGATGCCGCAAATGATGGCGTATACGGGAAAGACTGACCCTTATGACCACATTCAAAATTATGAGTCATTGATGCTATTACATGGATGGGAGGATGAGATTATGTGTAGAGCATTCCCCTTAACTTTAACTGGCCATGCACTAAAATAGTTTAACAGTTTGTCGGAGGGGTCTATTTCGTCTTTCAATCAATTAAGAAGTGAATTCTTGAAGGCCTTTGTGATAAAAAGCCAGAAAAGGAAGGAGGCCACCTATCTGCTCACCTTAAGGCAGGAGAGCAAGGAATCACTCAAAAGCTATGTGGATCGGTTCCGTAATGCTACTCTTGAAGTACATGATCTAGAAGTTGGAGTAGCTGTGATAGCTATGCTACAAGGGACAAGGTCTGAAAAGTTGCAAGAGTCGCTATCTTTAGATCAGCCGACGACGATCTCAGACTTGTTCTCTAGAGCAAATAAATATATCACTCAAGAAGAAGTGATAAAAAGGATACCGATGCTGAATTACATATAAGGGAGTTCAAAGAAAAGAAACCCTTACCATCGTTGGGCTACCTAAGCCATCACCAATGCCTTGAGAGAAGATCGAAATGTCACAAGGCAAGAGGATAGCAAAAACGCGAAATATCAACCACTTGCAACTACACTGGCAGCGAGACTTTATGTCATTTAATGTTATTTTTTGTTAATTCAACTATGGGTTGAAATTTAATTTGTTGAACTATTATTTATGCCATATTAATATTTTATTGGCTGTTGAGATTCTCACATAATTGATAAATGACTGATCGCACCAGCTACACATGTATAGGGGCTTGAAGCGAAAAGGGCGCGATGTAAGCCATAAAGAAAATGTGCGAGAGCTTGAAGCAAAAAATGCGCGAGGTAAGCCACGAAGACCATGTGCGAGAGCTTGAAGCGAAAAGTGCGCGATGTAAGCTAAGCACACAACCAAGGGCTTGAAGCGAAAAATGCGCAAGGTAAGCCACGAAGACAATGTGCAAGAGCTTGAAGCTAAAAGTGCGCGATGTAAGCTAAGCACACAAGGGCTTGAAGCGAAAAATGCGCGAGGTAAGCCACGAAGACAATGTGCAAGGGCTTGAAGCGAAAAATGCGCGAGGTAAGCTAAGCACTCAACCAAGGGCTTGAAGCGAAAAATGCGCGAGGTAAGCCACGAAGACCATGTGCAAGAGCTTGAAGCGAAAATGTAAGCTAAGCACACAAGGGCTTGAAGCGAAAAATGCGCGAGGTAAGCCACGAAGACAATGTGCAAGGGCTTGAAGCGAAAAATGCGCGAGGTAAGCTAAGCACTCAACCAAGGGCTTGAAGCGAAAAATGCCCGAGGTAAGCCACGAAGACCATGTGCAAGAGCTTGAAGCGAAAAGTGCGCGATGTAAGCTAAGCACACAATCAAGGGCTTGAAGCGAAAAATGCGCGAGGTAAGCCATGAAGACAATGTGCAAGAGCTTGAAGCGAAAACTGCGCGATGTAAGCTAAGCACACAAGGGTTTGAAGCGAAAAATGCGCGAGATAAACCACGAAGACAATGTGCAAGAGCTTGAAGCGAAAAATGCGCGATGTAAGCTAAGCACACAAGGGCTTGAAGCGAAAAATGCGCGAGGTAAGCCACGAAGACCATGTGCGAGAGCTTGAAGCGAAAAGTGCGCGATGTAAGCTAAGCACACAACCAAAGGGCTTGAAGCGAAAAATGCGCGAGGTAAGCCACGCACTTAAGACAAAGGGCTTGAAGCGAAAAATGCGCGAGGTAAGCCACGAAGACAATATGCGAAAGCTTGAAGCGAAAAGTGCGCGATGTAGCTAAGCACACAACCAAGGGCTTGAAGCGAAAAATGCGCGAGGTAAGCCACGAAGACAATGTGCGAAAGCTTGAAGCGAAAAGTGCGCGATGTAAGCTAAGCACATAACCAAAGGGCTTGAAGCGAAAAATGCGCGATGTAAGCCATGAAGAAAATGTGCGAGAGCTTGAAGTGAAAAATGCGCGAGGTAAGCTAAGCACCTGTTGAGTTAATGTATTTTGAAATGACAAAACAAGTTAATTCAATAATGTTAAGATGATATACAAACATGTTTAGAGGTGATTAGTACCAGAACTTAGAGTTCTGCTGATGAGAGATCGATCTGGGGTATGAGAGATCGATCTCCTGGGCTTTTACTTGATGAGAGATCGATCTCATGAAGTAAGAGATCGATCTGCCTAGCCTTAAAACGTTGTAAAGGAATTAAGGTAAAATGAGATCGATCTGCAAGGGTTAAGAGATCGATCTGGCTAAAGCTAGAGTTGAGAGATCGATCTGGTCTAGGAAGAGATCGATCTCCCTTAAGAGCTTAAGACTATAGATCGATCTGAGAGATCGATCCACACTCAAAGTCAGAGAACTTATGAGATCGATCTGGTAAGGAAGAGATCGATCTTCTCAAAGTCAGAGAGCTAAAGAGATCGATCTGTGTTGTTGAGAGATCGATCTCCTCTCTACGAGATTGCATGGAAGATCGATCTGGAGATCGATCTTGCCTCAAACAGAGAGACTAGGAGATCGATCTGCCTATTCGACAGATCGATCTGCCTCATTATTTTCAAACTAACAGATCGATCTGCTAACCTATGAGATCGATCTCCTTGTGTATTTGTGCTTCAATCTTGCAGGATTTATAACTAAGAGATCGATCTGGCCAAGAAGGCAGATCGATCTGGCACTCTACTGGAGGTACCCAACGGCTAGTTTCTGCAAAACACAACGGGAAGAATAGCATTTAATGCTCCAACTACTAATCCTTCAGTATAAAACCAAGCATTGAAGACAAAGAGAAGAGTGACACTATTGCTGCATATTCCAAACATTCTCAAGCTTTAATTCTTTCATTCTTTGTGTCCCTATTGCTCATTCATTGAGAATCATTGTAAAAGCTTAAGTGCAAAAAGCTACATTTGTCCTACCACTTTAAAGCATTATATTGTATTCAGTCTTATCTTAGAAGAGAAGAGGATTGTTCCTCAGTGAGAGTAAATTGTAAGAAGCTGAATACTTTTTCTGTATTGCTAAGGGTAGAGAGGTTATTCCTTAACCTGCAAAAAGGAACTGTGTAAGCTCTATTGATAGAGAGAAAGAAAACACTTGACAAGAAGGTCAAGGAGAGAGGACGTAGGCAAGAGTTTGGCCGAACCTCTATAAACGATTGTGTTTGTTTCTCTCTTCCCTACTCTGCATTAAATTATTATACTGCACTATATTGCTCATTATCATTTGTGATTAAATTGTGATTAATTTTTAATTTGCCATAATTGTTAGAAAACCGATTCACCCCCCCTCTCGGTAGAGCCATCAATTGGTATCAGAGCTAGGACTCTTTAATCACATAGGAACAACTTCCTAAGAGTTAGAAAACGATCAAATGGCTCTTAACAATGTAGCAACTAGTTTGATAGGAGAGGGGCACTCCACGGTTAGACCTCCCATGTTCAATGGTGAACATTATTCATATTGGAGGACTAGGATGATGCTATTCATTCAAGCAAATGACTATAATGTATGGAGAATTATAGTTAAGGGACCTCAAATCCCTACAAAGAAAATAGAGGGAAGAGATATCCCCAAAGAAGAAGATGAATGGGATTCTAATGACATTAAATGTGCACAGCTAAATGCTAAAGCTATGCACACATTATTTTGTGCTTTAGGTCCTAATGAATATAATAGAGTCTCCGGGTGTGATAATGCCAAGCAAATATGGGATAAATTGGCAATAACTCATGAGGGTACAACCCAAGTGAAGGAGACAAAAGTAGGTATGCTCACACATGATTATGAGCTTTTTAGGATGAAGGAAGGAGACTCGATTAGTGATATGTTCACTAGATTTACAGACGTGATTAATGGACTAAAATCCTTAGAAAGAATATATTCTAACATTGAAATGGTAAAGAAAATTTTAAATAGCTTACCTAAATCATGGGAAGCTAAAGTGACGGCAATTGAGGAATCTAAGGATCCTCACACATTGTGTCTAGATGAACTGATAGGATCTTTGCTCACTTATGAGATGAAACTTAAAAGAAATGAAGAGCCACCCAAGAAAGTGGGTGTTGCTCTAAAATCCACTGCTCAAGAGGAGATTAAAAATGAGAGTGGGAGTGAGGAGGATATTGAGATGGCAATGTTTGCCAAAAGATTCAACAAATTCATGAGAATGAAAGCTAGTAGTAATAATAGGAGAAACAATAGGAGAGAACAAGAGGAAGTAGGTAGAAAAGACTCTATTGTGTGTTATGAATGTAAAAAACCTGGACACATAAAATTTAACTGCCCTCTTCTCAAAAGATCTAATGATAGGTTTCATAAAAAGAAGGCAATGGTAGCAACATGGAGTGACAGTGACTGCTCCGATGATGATTCAAATGAGGACATTGCCAACCTATGCTTCATGGCTATTGATGATGATCAAAAGGTAACATCTAATCTCAATGAATACTCTTTTGATGAATTGCAAGATGCATTTGATGAACTTGCATTAGAGTATGAATGTATGAGCATGAAGTATAAAAAGTTAATATCCAAATTAAAAAGGGAAAATGAGATAATGTTAAAAGATAAATTGGAATATGAGAAGAAACTAGAGATTTCAAATCTAGAAATTTGCGACCTTAAGGAGAAAAATAGCAACCTACATAACTCCTTTAATAGATTTCACATGGGGCAACAAAAGCTAGATAGCATGTTGGAAACCCAAAGGGCATTTTTTGACAAAAATGGCTTAGGGTATAATGCACAAAGTAGGGAGACCCATCTTAAGAGTTTTATTGCTAGAAAGAGCATGAATAAACCTGCAATTACTTGTTCATATTGTAATAAGAAGGGACATAAGTCACATTATTGCAATATAAAGATGAGGAATCTTAAAGAAAAAATTGTAAAAAGGATATGGATTCCAAAAGAGGTAATTCATTCCAAGGACTGCAATGCATTAGCAAAATGGATCCCAATGGGATCAAAAATTACATTTACTAACCTCCAAGGACCCAAGAGAATTTGGGTACCTAAGACTTGAGTTTGATTTTGTGTAGGTGATTGAGCATAGCCACAAAGCTAAAACAAAAGAAGCTTGGTACTTAGATAGTGGATGCTCAAGGCACATGACGGGTGATAAAAGCCATTTCAATTCCTTCAAATCGAAAATTGGTGGAGAAGTCACTTTTGGGGACAACTCCAAAGGCCAAGTGGAAGGGAGTGGCTCAATAGGTAATGATCATTTCTCTTTAGAAAAAGTATTACTTGTTAGGGGTTTAAAGCATAACTTACTAAGCATTAGTCAACTTTGTGACAAAGGTTACAAAGTAATTTTTGATTGTATGAAGTGTAATGTTATAGATCCTAAGTCAAATAAAATTCTCCTTCTAGGTCATAGACAAGGTAACATATATATAGTCTACCTTAATGAACTCAAAAATGAAAACATATGCTTAATGGTAGACAACAAAAAGGAATCTTGGTTATGGCATAGAAGACTAGGTCATGCTAGCATGCATGTGCTATCCAAATTAGCTAGAAAGGATCTAGTTATAGGCTTACCCAAAATATCCTTTGATCATGAAGAAATATGTGAAGCTTGTGTTAAAGGAAAACACAAGAGAACAACTTTTAAGCCTAAGAATAGTGTATCCACCACTAGGCCTCTTCAACTACTGCATTTAGACTTATTTGGACCAACTAGAACCACTAGCCTAGGTGGGAAACAATATGGTTTTGTAATAGTTGATGATTACACTAGGTACACTTGGGTGTTCTTTTTGAGAGTAAAAAATGAAGCCTTAGAGAAATTTATAACTTATTCAAAGGTGACTCAAAATGAAAAAGGATATACAATAACAAGCATTAGAAGTGATCATGGCAAAGAATTTGAAAATATAGGATTTGATGAGTATTGCAATGATCAAGGAATTAGCCATAATTTTTCAGCCCCTAGGACACCACAACAAAATGGTGTAGTTGAGAGAAGAAATAGAACTTTGGAAGAGATGGCTAGGACCATGTTATGTGAAAATAACTTGCCAAAGTATTTTTGGGCTGAAGCTATAAACACATCATGTTATATAATTAATAGAGCTATGATAAGACCCATGCTAAAGAAAACTCCTTATGAGCTCTACAAAGGCAAGAAGCCTAACATTAGTTACTTCCATCCTTTTGGCTGTAAATGTTTTGTTCTAAATAATGGAAAAGATAATTTAGGAAAATTTGATGCCAAGAGTGATGAGGGAATATTTCTAGGATACTCATTGAATTCAAAGGCCTATAGAATATATAACAAAAGAACATTAATGGTTGAAGAGTCTATTCATGTTGTATTTGATGAATCAAATAATATATCTAAAGATTCAACCAATGATGAAAATGTTGGAATATTTGATGAAGGCCTAGAAGATGACTTTCTAGAAAAGCTTGACTTGAATAAAGGAGATGAAGAAGAAATAGAGTTTTTAGAAAGAGAACCTAGAGCACCAAGAGAGTTAGGATATGTAAAAGATTGTGAAATAGTAGGAGATCCAACTCTTGGAGTTAGAACTAGATCATCCCTAAGGAATATGTGCCAATATATTGCCTTTGTATCTCAAATTGAGCCTAGAAATGTCAATGAAGCTTTAGAAGACAATAATTGGTTCCTAGCAATGCAAGAAGAATTAAATCAATTTGAGAGAAGCAAAGTATAGAAACTAGTTCCTAGGCCTAGTGATCACTCAATAATTGGAACCAAATGGATATTCAAGACCAAAATGGATGAAAATAGTGTGATCACAAGGAATAAGGCTAGGCTAGTTGCTCAAGGCTATAGACAAGAGGAAGGCATAGACTATGATGAAACATATGCTCCGGTAGCTAGATTAGAGGCAATAAGAATGTTACTTGCCTTTGCATGTTATAAAAACTTCAAGTTATATCAAATGGATGTAAAGAGTGCATTCTTAAATGGTTTTGTTAATGAAGAAGTATATGTTGAGCAACCTCCCGGATTTGAAAATCATGAATTTCCTGAACATGTTTTTAAATTATCTAAGGCACTTTATGGGTTAAAACAAGCTCCTAGAGCTTGGTATGAAAGGTTGTCAAAATTCTTAATAGACAAGGGATTTTCAAGAGGAAAAGTGGATACCACCTTATTCATTAAGAATAAAAATAAGGATTTATTAGTTGTACAAGTGTATGTAGATGATATTATTTTTGGTTCAACTAATGAGTCTTTATGCCAAGAGTTTGCTAAGATCATGCAAGGAGAATTTGAGATGAGCATGATGGGAGAACTCACATTCTTCTTGGGACTTCAAGTGAAGCAAACAAAAGATGGAACCTTCATCAATCAAGCAAAGTATACTAAGGAATTGCTCAAGCGATTTGGAATGGACAATTGCAAACCTCAAGTAACTCCAATGGGCACCAACATCAAGCTTGATAAGGATGAAAGTGGTAAGTGTGTAGATACTAAACTTTATAGGTCTATGATTGGCTCATTGCTTTATTTAACTGCAAGTAGACCAGATATTTTGTTTAGTGTATGCCTTTGTGCTAGATTTCAATCCTCTCCTAAGAAATCACATCTATTGGCAACTAAGAGAATCTTTAGATACCTCAAAGACACTCCCTCACTAGGACTTTGGTACCCCAAAGACTCTACTTTTGCCCTTCATGCATTTTCAGATGCTGATTTTGGAGGCTGCAAAATAGATAGGAAAAGTACTTCAGGTACTTGCCAATTCTTAGGAAATAGGTTAATTTCTTGGTTCTCCAAGAAGCAAAACAGTGTAGCTCAGTCCACAACTGAAGCTGAGTATATAGCAGCTGGTAGTTGTAGTGCTCAAGTGTTGTGGATTAAACAACAAATGAGAGATTATGGCATTGACATGAAACAAGTGTCTATTAAATGTGATAATACCAGTGCCATTAATCTGTCTAAGAATCCTATTCAACACTCCAGAACCAAGCACATAGAAATTAGACATCACTTCCTTAGAGACCATGTACAAAAAGGGGATATAATTTTAGAGTACATTGACACTCTACATCAAATAGCTAATATATTCACCAAACCCCTTGATAGAGATAGGTTTTGTATCCTTAGAGGTGAATTAGGACTCATGGATATGCCTTAGGACTTTTGTGTTTCAAAAATCTTGGTTCCAAATTGATTTTAAACGAGTTTTTGCAAAGATTTTCTGGCAATGAGGATGAGAGATCGATCTCCTTGCAATATAGATCGATCTCCATACCTCCAACAAGCCTAAATCATCAAGGTTAAGCTAAGCAGATCGATCTTCTAACCATAAGATCGATCTCCTTACGTCTCTGTTTAAAGGCAGATCGATCTGTCCACACGACAGATCGATCTCTTCAAGCTTCCGCATTCTACAAATCGATCTTTACATTTGGCAGATCGATCTGCCTAAGCCTCTGTTAAACGACAGATTGATCTGTGTGTAACAGATCGATCTCCTTAAGCCTCTGTTTGCGACCAGATCGATCTGGCCTTACGACAGATCGATCTCTATTGGATTTTGGAAATGACAGATCGATCTGTCGCCTCGACAGATCGATCTCCTGTGCCCTGGAGTATAAATACCCGCGTAAAATTCTCAAATTTCCCAAACCCAATCTTCAAAATTCCCAAATTTCCCTCGCATTTCTTCCTTTGATTCGCGACCAGATCGATCTTTGTACGGTCCTCCTTGCGTCTCGGTGTCCAATTCCGGTATTGTAACCAACATTCCTTACTGATTTTCAAAATATTTCTTCAATTTGTGTTTTTTTAATTCTAGGTCAAACCTAGGTACCGTTTCATTGCTTTTCTCGTTGTTGAATCCATTTAGTGCCTCTTTAGAATCTAGAATCATGCCTAGGAAGTCAGTAGCAAACAAACCTCCTAGAACCACTGAGGCAGGTTGTCACGACCCAAACTACCCAAAAATCAGAGTTAATTTTTCGCGTTTTTGTTTATTTATTTTCTTATATTATATTCTTACCTATCCTCGAATCGTGACCAACACTCCAAAATAATTGGGCTGTGCGTCAATGCCAGTCCCACCATACACCTACCCTAATACTTATTTCTTCTCCAGTCATTTATAATTGTTTATACTATTTATACATCCCCTAAAGTTACTTACTAACATGTTACTGTGCTATGCTTATGTAGATACAATATGTACAAGTATATATACCTTATGTTGATGGGCAGCAGCGGATATCCGGAATGCAGTACTGAGTCGTCGCAACTTCAACTGGAGATCATCTGTGGGAGAAAATGAAAGGGGTGAGCACATCAAGCTCAGTAAGGCAATCCTACGAACAAGTAGGTAACCATACTACCTACATGAACGTAGTGCCATGCATAAACCACCCTTTCTCCACACATTTTAAAAACAAATGATATGCGTTATGATGTTATGTAAAACGCAATTGCACGGAAAATTCAACATGCAAGTATATTCAAATCATTTCTTTCTTATTTAAAAATTTCACAGTAAAGTCAGGACTCGACCCCTCCTTCGGGTGATCCTGACTCACACAAAACCATGAAAACGGTTTACATTTCACACATGGGTTGAAAAGCATGGAAATACCATCATGCAATTTAGTTTTAAAACCCAGTTTAAATCATCGAAATCGTCGACATGCGAGACGAGGCAGTAATTGTATAACGGCAATAACCATGACTATGGCCATATCTGTCCTCGGGAGTTCCTCAGCTACACGGATCCTAGTGTGCGGGTTCTCACCATGATCGGGAACCGCCCGAGAGGTGGGTCACTCCATCTCGTCGGTCTTATCCGATTTCCATGCATCCGAAGATGCTGATGCATCATATCGTGACGGCCAACCCCTGCCCGGCCAACCCCTGCCAACGGCCATGGCAACCCCTCTTGGGCCCATCGACAACGCTGGTGGTCTAACAACGGGTGGTCCGACAACGCCACAAGTCCAACGTATCACGAAGATACCACACGGTACATCGTACTCCATGCTACTTGCACGGTACATCGTACTCCGTGGACCCATATAATATCTCTATACTCATGCCATGTCTCAAAACGCACGTGCGAGCCTATTAAATCGGTGACACACAGTCTACCCGATGCTCCAAGCACGGCTTATCGTATGATCTCTGAAAGGTAGTGCGAGCGGTGCTCTAACACTATCAGTAATTCAAATAAAACTAGTGCGAGCTAAGCTCAAGCACTCTGTCATGAAAATCGTATATATAAAAATATGGTGCGAGTTAGACTCCAGCACCGTGTCATGAAAATCATGTAAAATCTGATGCGAGTTAGACTCTAGCACCATGTCACGAAAAAGCATGTGAAATCTGGTGCGAGTTATACTCTAGCACCTATGCATGTAAAACTCTAGTGCGAGCTCTCGCTCCAGCACTAATGTATGCATCACACAAGTCAAACATCGTGCGAGCTGAGCTCTAGCACGTCACATGTAAATAAAAACACGTAGGCAGCTCGGTTATCTCCAAATAATTTTCACAGAAAACACATCGTTCAAGATATGCAATGCTATGCATTTATCTTTAAAAGTGAGCCAGCCTACTCATGCATGTGTTAAAATACCTCCAGAATGAGCAGGAACCTCTTGTTCTTGCTCCTCCCAATTTTTTTCCTAAATTTTTAGATTTTACCCTTAACAAGGGTATTTTAGTAATTTTACCCATTCGGGGCACTAAAATTATTAATTGACCTCTAGACCCTTCAAGAAATTTTAAAAAGACTGCAATGAATTCAAATTGCGTACTGTTACCTCTAGCAGTCCGCAGAATTCCCTTACCTCGATTCTCGTCGAGTCTGACCTTTTTCTTTTCCATTGTCGTCTCATCGCGCAGTCCGATATGCTCCAACCAAATGCTTGGAACTGCGTATTAATAATTTTTAGGTCATATAATATACAATTTAATTGTATTTAATACTTTTTGGGCTTAATTTAAATCATTGGGCCCATTTACCCCTATTGGGCCCGATTGCACCTTAATGGGCCTTAATCGGCCTTAAGCCCGTTTTCCACTTAATTCTCACTTTATCGAGGCCTATTGGGCTCACTGGGCCCACCAATAATTTATCGGGTCTCGTTCTAATTCTCGAATAGCTAAATTTAATATTTACGACAATTAATCTAAATTTTCATAATTTAATTCAATTTATGCGAAAATTAAATCAATATCACGCATAACGAGAAAATTGTCGTAAATAGGGGTCACTTACCCGAGATTCCATGCTAGTTCACAAATCGAGACTGTCTCGAGCCCTCGGTGGATGCCAATCATCGAGCTACACAATTAATTATATTTTCGGGTAAACTTTTCGGTCGAAATTTAATTAAATAAAATATTTCGAAATTTAAATCGGTCAATTTGATCGCTTATCGACTTACCCGAAGCTCGATTGCATCACCGGAATTTTTTCCAATTTTTTCTCTTTTTTCCTTTTCCCTTTTTCTCCCTTTTTCTCCTCTTTTTGGCTGAACCGGTTCAGTCCGGTTCGGACCGGTTCAGACCGTCGGTTTTCTCCAGTTCGACCGGTTCACCGCCGGTTCACCCCTTTTCTGGCCGGTTCTCCGCCGGCTTCCACCGCCAATCGCTCCGCTGGGTCGTCCGCATCACGAATCTAGCCTCGGTTTGGGTCAAGCTCGCCGGAACGCAGCCGGTTCGGCTGTTCTCCCTCTCGCCGTCGGACCCATTTCTCCTCTTGGCCGTCGCCGGCGATTCCCGCCGTTTCGTCGCATGAGACCGGTGCAGAAATGATCACGGTCGCCTGGGCTTTCGGAATCTGGCCTTGGTTCAGGCTGGATCGCCGCCGTTCGCCGCCGGTGGCCACTTCTTTCCCCGCGGTTTCTCCTCCGTTTTTCGGCGTACTCCGGCCTCCAAACGGCGGGTCTCCGGTGGCTAAAGGCTCGCCTGGCGTCGGGCTTCCTTCGCCGGCCCTTGGCTTGGCCGTTGGCCGCCGGACGGCCCGCCGGACTTCCTCGGTTTGGGCAGTCGGGTTTCGGGTCTCCTTTCGCGTTTTCATTTCCAGAGTTTCTTTTTTTTTTTCCATTATTATTTTTTTTTTCATTTTTATTATTTTTATTATTTTTATTTTTATTTATTTTAATTATTTCACTATTCCTTAAAATACATTAAAATTACTCAAATATCTCTTAAAATTATTATTAAATTCTAAATTTATCAATTTAATTTTATTTAATTTATTTATTATATTTTAACCTCTTTTCCGGGTATAATTTCCCCGTATTTTCGGGATATTGTCCCGGGTGACTTTTCAGTATATTTTTCGATTATTTTCGGGATTATTTTTTCCGTACTAAAAATTTCAATTAATCCCGATTAATTCCAATAATTTAATATCTCGATCAATTTAATCCGAATTAAATTTATTTCATCTTTATTGACCAAGATTTCTCAAATCCATATTTTAATTAAATTTTCTTATCGAATTTACTTCGGCTTTAGGTCTTTTGACCGTTTTACCCTTGCACCTGTTCGGGATTAATTTAACCCGACTTCCTTCATACGTCCCCTATCTTTTCTTATTTAATTTCCGTATTTTAATTAAATTCGGGTCTTACAACTCTCCCCCACTTAAGGAATTTGATCCTCCAAATTAGAACCAATTCATATGAGTCCATATACAACTCCGGGTACATCGATCGTATCATACTCTTAAATTCTTATGTGACCTTCTCCGAAGTGTATTACTACCAAAGGACTTTAATTAGGGAGATTATCTTAAACCTCAATACTTTCTCTTTCCTGTTTAATGCCCGAATCAACTTCTTCAATATACTTGTATTTTCCTTAAATTGAACTTTTGGAGTTCATATCCTGTCACCTCTGCTGGATCTGGATAGTATTGCTGAAGCATCAAAAGTGGGACACATTGTGGGTGCCTGTTAATTCAAGTGATAACGCCAACCTACAGGTCTTATCTCCCACTTGTCCAATCTCTCAAAAATTCAATCCAGCGAAACTCAATTTACCTTCTTCCAAAAGTTCGCTATGTCCTTATTCTCTTAGGACAAGAATTATTTCAATCATACTAATTCACCAAGGGTGAATTTCAATACTTGTCTATCTGCTCTGAGGTGTTCTTAATCTCTCATCCTTCACTAAACATCCTCAGAGACTTATTATCCAGAGTCGTAAATAATTTTATCTGTCGCCCACTCTTTCTTATCCAATTTAGGGAATAACCCCTACAGCCATACACTGCCTCATATCTTGTTATCCCGATACTCAAGTGACAACTGTCACTATTGACGACTTCAATTAGAAATCAACTGATCATTCCAGGAGCTTATAAAATCAATGGCACACGCTTTCATCGGATCCTCCAGAGCTTGTACAGTCCTCTCTGACTGACCATCTGTCTGAGGACGAAAGCTGTGCTTAATACTCAGTCGGGTTCCCATAGCTTCCTAACAATATCCTCAGAGGTAGGAAGTGAAGCGGGAATCCCTATATGATACCATGCTCACTAGAACGCTACTTAATGTTCCACAATCTTCCTTATACATAAATCCTCATACACACTCTGAGTATCTGGGGAGTTCATAACCAGAAAGTGGGTAGACTTAGTTATTCTATCGGCTATCATCCCAATAGCCTTATAATTCACCTGGGTTCTCTGTAACCCATTATAAAATTCATGGAGGCTTGTTCTCGTTTTTCGTGCCGTGTCAATATAGGTAGGTGCTGCAATAACTCTGCAGACTTTTAATACTCTACCTTACTCTGCTGACACACTAAGCACTTTTCACAACCTCTCCAATATCTCTTTTTACATCTGACCACCAATACCCTTTTTTGAGATTTTAATATATTTATATTCATTACTTTCCGTATGCACTGTATATCCCGAAGAGTGAGCTTCTGTCAATATCAATAACTCATCAACTGTGGTCCTAGGGAGCACTTATACTGTCTCAGAACCTCTCTGTAAATCATTATCACACTCTCTGTGATCTCTGTCACTGTACCCTTCTGAATCAGACCCACACCATCGACATCCTGCCGATCATCACGCTAAGCCTGGCAAATCCGGGCACTCTCATCCGGTTCTAATCATCAGGCTAGCTGTCACACAATCACTGTCTTCATCAGAAGGGATCACATCTATACTGAGGCTCACAACTGCATCTAGCAGCTCACGCTCCCTGACCATCATGTGTAGTACCATCCCGAGGCTCTTTCTACTCAAAGCATTAGCCTTTCCTGGGTGGTACAATTTTCAATATCAAATCCCTCAGAAGCTCTTTCCCATTATGTATTCTCATATTCGTCTCTTTCTGTAAAAACAGATACTTGGGACTTTATGACCAGTGCATATCCGTAATTTCTCATCGTGTATATAATAGTACCATATCCTCGGTACAAATACTGTTGCCAACTTTAAATCATGGGTCAGATAGTTTATTTCATTACAAGGAGTTGTCCAACTCCAAAATTGACTATCTTCCCATTATACATCAATACACAGCTCCATCATAATTTCGAGGTATCTATACTCACTGGGAACCTCTTGAGCTGTTGGGTATGGTGAAATTAATCACGGTGGTCAGTTCATACTTTACTACACCGAAATTTATATCACATCCATCTTATTCCAAGACCACATTTTCATAATTAAACGTGTTAACAAGGGTGTTTACCCAAGTTCGAACCACTGAGGACGCGTTCTGAGGGGAATTTCCCTGAATGAAACAAAGCCGTGAGGCCCAATGGGCCAAAGCGGACAATACGTGGATGTTGTTGGCGTTGTTGGACCACCCGTTGTTAGACCACCAACGTTATCGATGGGCCTTGCGGGTCAGTGGACCTGGGCTTGGTTGCCATGGCCGTTGGCAGGGGTTGGCCGGGCAGGGGTTGGCCGTCACACAGGTTCCTCATCACAACCTATTCCTCCACCTCCTGTCGCTTCCATCAATCGGTGTTTTAAAACACCAGCAAAAAGAAAGCGATATGAGGAATATTTTTCAACCATGCCAATCAAGCATTGGCGCACTATCGATTTTTCGTTCCTCAATCGCATAGAGTTTCCCTATTTGTCAAAATTTGAGGAGTTTGGTTGGACGAACTTCTTGAAAATCAACACTCCTGTCCCTCCAAATCTCGTTCGCGCATTCTTTTCCAATGCCGAACTCGTTTATGACCCCGATGACACCTGCAAAATCCTTGCCTTCAAAACCTACGTCATGGGTCTATCCATTATAATTGACTCTGAAGTTCTAGCCAAAGTGTTTGATATACGAGATGAAGGCTTAACAAATGAGGATGAGGAAGTCTCCTTAGAGTTTGATCTCCCTGGGGACAAGGCGAGTGACCTGCCGATGCATCCTCGATTACTCCACCTCATAATTTCTTGGAACCTCCGACCTTTCGGTACTCGTCACTCTACCGTTAGGCGCTTAGATCGTTTTTGGCTCCATCACATTCACACCACAAGCCAAAAGCCTAACCTCCCTCACTTTATATACGAAGATTGGCTGAAGATTGTGCGTGGCCAAGCTACCACAATAGTTTTTCCACAACCAGTGGCTTATCTTCTCCACCGCCTTAGTATCAACTGCAGCGGCGAAACTGGCGAACTCCCCTCTCCCAAGAGCGTGCTTAACATTGGGACCCTCCATCATATGGGGTACTACAAAGACTTCCGGGGAGAGTGGACGAAAAAGAGGGATCAGCAACCTGCAGAGGCTATGGAGGAGGACCCCACTGCTGAGCCAGTGCATCGACCTGCTGCACCAGCTCCGGAACCATCGGCTCCGCCCACTGCACCAACATCGTCTCCTGCTGACTTGGAGATGCTCATGACGATGATGAATGACCTCAGTCAGCAGATAAATGACGGCTTTGCCACTCAGCGGCGTATGATCGAGAACTTAACCCAAAGAGTGGATAAGATTCAAGAAGCTCAAGAGGCGATATTCGATGAGGTCCAAGTCACACGCACGCACGTTGAGCATCTTTTGGATCGTGATCCTCCCTCATCTTAGGCCATAGGTGTTTGTTGTAGTTTAGTTTCATCATGGTTGATCTTTAATGTTACTTGCACTACATTTGCTTGAATGAACTGTGATTTGACTGGATATTGGGTGAGTTAATGACAATGTTGATTTTGAAATGCCATGAATCTTCTATTTTGTGTGTGATTGATATGACAAAAAGGGAGAGAAGAAACATGTGTTGTGGTTGTGTTAAATGTTTTAAAAGAATGATTTAATTGAGGGGGAGTTAAGATTTAACTGAGGGGGAGTTAAGTCATTAACAAAGTCAAAAGCTCACAACAAGGGGGAGTTTTGCAAATTCACTAAACATGTTTAATTGATGAGTTTTGTCATATCAAAAAGGGGGAGATTGTTGAGTTAATGTATTTTGAAATGACAAAACAAGTTAATTCAATAATGTTAAGATGATATACAAACATGTTTAGAGGTGATTAGTACCAGAACTTAGAGTTCTGCTGATGAGAGATCGATCTGGGGTATGAGAGATCGATCTCCTGGGCTTTTACTTGATGAGAGATCGATCTCATGAAGTAAGAGATCGATCTGCCTAGCCTTAAAACTTTGTAAAGGAATTAAGGTAAAATGAGATCGATCTGCAAGGGTTAAGAGATCGATCTGGCTAAAGCTAGAGTTGAGAGATCGATCTGGTCTAGGAAGAGATCGATCTCCCTTAAGAGCTTAAGACTATAGATCGATCTGAGAGATCGATCCACACTCAAAGTCAAAGAACTTATGAGATTGATCTGGTAAGGAAGAGATCGATCTTCTCAAAGTCAGAGAGCTAAAGAGATCGATCTGTGTTGTTGAGAGATCGATCTCCTCTCTACGAGATTGCATGGAAGATCGATCTGGAGATCGATCTTGCCTCAAACAGAGAGACTAGGAGATCGATCTGCCTATTCGACAGATCGATCTGCCTCATTATTTTCAAACTAACAGATCGATCTACTAACCTATGAGATCGATCTCCTTGTGTATTTGTGCTTCAATCTTGCAGGATTTATAACTAAGAGATCGATCTGGCCAAGAAGGCAGATCGATCTGGCACTCTACTGGAGGTACCCAACGGCTAGTTTCTGCAAAACACAACGGGAAGAATAGCATTTAATGCTCCAACTACTAATCCTTCAGTATAAAACCAAGCATTGAAGACAAAGAGAAGAGTAACACTATTGCTGCATATTCCAAACATTCTCAAGCTTTAATTCTTTCATTCTTTGTGTCCCTATTGCTCATTCATTGAGAATCATTGTAAAAGCTTAAGTGCAAAAAGCTACATTTGTCCTACCACTTTAAAGCATTATATTGTATTCAGTCTTATCTTAGAAGAGAAGAGGATTGTTCCTCAGTGAGAGTAAATTGTAAGAAGCTGAATACTTTTTCTGTATTGCTAAGGGTAGATAGGTTATTCATTAACCTGCAAAAAGGAACTGTGTAAGCTCTATTGATAGAGAGAAAGAAAACACTTGACAAGAAGGTCAAGGAGAGAGGACGTAGGCAAGAGTTTGGCCGAACCTCTATAAACGATTGTGTTTGTTTCTCTCTTCCCTACTCTGCATTAAATTATTATACTGCACTATATTGCTCATTATCATTTGTGATTAAATTGTGATTAATTTTTAATTTGCCATAATTGTTAGAAAACCGATTCACCCCCCCTCTCGGTAGAGCCATCAGCACCCAAACAAAGAGCTTGAAGCGAAAAGTACGCGAGGTAAGCTACGTACTCAAAACAAGAGCTTGAGAATTAGAAGGCTAGAGAATTTGACTTCAGAATCTGATGTAAGGACTTGACTTGAGGCTACAATGAGAACATATGTACTCTTTCGCAAGGTTATACCTAGCGAAAGAGTGAGGAGCAATTGTTGTGCATGATTAAAGAATAATAAAAATATGCCATGTGGTGCACGAAAAATGTACCACGTTGCATATGAAGAAAACATATAAGAAGTGATACAAGCCCTGAGTAAGATAAAAAGGGCAAAAATGTAATTAATGACGATTAAATCCCTATAAATAGGGGTCAGGTATGATTCGTTAACCTAAGAGTGAATTTCACTACTGAAACTCTGCTCAATTCTCTGGCTGACTTAAGCATCGGAGTGCCAACGCAAGGAAAAACCCCTGCGTCCCTCTGATCTTTCTTTCTTTTGCAGAGGCATTCTAAAACACGTGATGCGAAGATCGAGGTGAAGACGTCTGCAATTCGACACTGTTGCGAAGATCGAGGTGAAGACGTCTGCAATTCGACACTGTTGTAACCGAGCAACAACAGAAGGGAATTTGACAGAATTTCTGTAGAGAAATTAGAGATTTAGTTTCATAAATCATATCTGACCTCTATTTATAAGAATTAATTTCACTTTCAATTACGTAGTTATTCACTAATTGAGTATTTTTTATTATTTTTTGAATCGTGTAAAATTAAAAATATTTAAAGATAAAATTATCTAAATTACATAATTTATATCTCCTGTAATATTATTTTCAAAGTGATAGACTCGATTTTTCATTTGTTTTTTTATGTGTCACATGACATTCTTTATGTACCACATTACATACCTTTATTTTTATATTTATTTTTATTTTTATCGTACATTATGATATCGAATATAATATTAGGAATATTTTACATTGCTAAGATCATAAAAGAGGGAAAAGAAAAAGTTTGGGATTCAATGAAGGTGGTTGATTACGCGTTTTGCATGCGGCCTTTTCGATCACCAAGTCGTATTTCCGTTAAGGATGCAGGGTTGTAGTTCTGTTTTAGGAAAGTCAAGAAGTTTACTGAGAATACGCAACTGATTTTATCTAATTACACCACTTAGAAGTGGGCCCCAGTGTAAGACTTGATCAGAAGAAAAAAAAAGTTCAACTTTTTTTTTGGTGCATTAATGATGAAGGAAAAAAGAATTCGAAATTTAGATTTAATATTTTCGTTGAAAGATGATAATGATTAGATTAAGTATTGATTAAAAAAAAGTTTTAATTACTTTGAGTTCACAAGTGATAACCCTAATACCAAACAAGAGTTAGAGTTAGACTAGACTCGGATTTAAAGGTATTTAGATTGTGCGAAAATTTAAAGATGTAAATAGATATTTTATAAATGAGTATTCAATATTATTAGATTTAATTAAGTAGAGTTAAAGTATTTAATAATTGAGTTTGGATAGTAATTTTATTATTTATCATCAATTCAAGTAGAGTTTTAGTAGTGCTCTTAAGGTACTTGCTACTTGAATCTGATTATAAATAATATTTTTTAAATATTATTATTATTATATATTTTTATTTATTAATTATTTATTATTAACATGATATTTAATTAAATTAATTCATTATGTATTTTAATTATGATTTTCAATATTTATTTATTTTTGTGAGTTAATTTAAATTTATTAATTTATTTTTTAATAATATTCATTAAAATTGATTTTAAATTTAAATTTAAAAATTAAATTTTAATTTAATAAACATGTATTTAAATGAGTTCAAGTAATTAATGGGTGTGGGCAGGATTCGAATAGTAAAAGTAAAAATATTCAAGTAGTTAATCGGGTTCAAATATTATAAAGTATAATTGAATTCAGGTTCGGATTCCCCAAATATAGTGCGTGCCCACTCCATTTACATCCTTAAGCAAACTTAGTAGTGAGTATATAAATGAGTCAAGCTACTCATAAGTTACTCGAACTCGAGTTGACGATTACTCGAATTTAACTCGTTTATTTTCGAGTCGAGCTTGAACTCGAGTTATTAGAATAACGAGTCGAGCCGAGTTCGGGTTTCTAAATACTCGATTTGAGCGGCTCGCAAGGTTTATCGAGCTATTTTAATATATATATATTTATTATTTATTATTAATTTACTATTTTACCCCTATAATATAAAATTAAAAATAATAATTCGAACTTAACGAATTTAGTTCGAGCTTATCGAGCTAAACTCGAGCAGTTCGAATATTCTATCGAGTCAAATTTGAGCTTCAAAAGCTATACTTAATCAAACTCGAATTGAACTTTGAATTTTGAGTTTTCGAATCGAATCGAGTTCGAATCTAATATTAGATCATTTTGACTCAATTCGATTATACCCTTACTTAGTACAGAGAAACTTCAAAAAAGAAAAGGAATCCAATGATCCCCTTTTAAGGGTTTGAATCAAATTATTTTAACATCAAGGTATTATATTTATTAAATTCAAGATTTAATTTAATTTGAATCAAATTATTTTTTCTAAGGATTAAATTTATCACATTGAGGATTTAGTTTAATTTGTTTCTCCAATCTCTTTAAAAATTATTTTCTATTAAATTTAAAATTCAGACCTTAACATCTTAGTCATTTATTTTTGTTCTCAAATTACGATTTCATTTGTAAAAAATAAATAAATTATTATGCAAAGTTAGTTAGATTTAGCTGATATGTATGTTTAACTTGGAGATTGGGGTTTGTCTAAAAGGGATAAATTCATCCTTAAAGTCTACTCTATATTAATGGGGAAGACGAAAGAAACAGAAGCCTTGCTAATTTTATATGATGTTATCCAAATTTTTGTATGATTTATAGTTTTGGACCTTATGGTATAATTTATATCATTATAGTTTGGATGTTTAACGAGAAAAAAAAAATGCTACCTGTACTCTTTATAATTTTATTACTATAATTTCTATAAAATAAATAGAGATAACTTGATTAAAGTCATAATGTATCATCGATGTCTCAATAGATATCTTAGCAATTAAGAAAAAAAAAATTAATTTATAATTTTCAAATTCAAATTTTAAAAAGAAAAAGGAAAACAAAATCTGCTGGATTTTTAATATATAGAGCTTGTTTGGGCTTTTATACGTGGGCCGATGTATGGGCTATAAAATTTAACACGGATATGGGGTATAAATTTTGACATTGTTAATGGAAGCTGGTTGAGTGTCATTGGAAATAAATTTTTATGTAATATTTTTGACACTATTTTATTTAAAATTATTATAACTTAAAATTAATTTTACTAAGACTTAATGTTTAAATACTTTTTTAAAATATAAAATAATAAAATATTTATATAGAAATTAAAAATAAAAGTATAAAAGATCATTTTTATTTAAAAAAAACTCTTGACAAGATTTTTTGGACATCTTTTCATATATAATTGTTTTAAAAACAATTTGTATCTAAAGTTTAAAGGGTTATTAAATTCACTTCTGAGATATGATAATTAAATAAATTCATTCTATAAAGTAATAAATTTGTCAAATAATTTCAAAGAATAAAAAAATTTCATAACTTCATAATATATTGAATTGTGTATCATGATATCAAAATTAATCAAAATCAAGTATTTTAAAAAAAAAAACTCAAATTATCAAATAAGATTTACTTGATGAAATTAAGATGAAAAAGTATTAAAAAAAATTTATATTTAGTTTTTCTTATAGAAAACTTATTTCAGTATTTACACTAAATTAATTAATATTTCCATCTCTACAAGTTATATTTCTTTTACTTAGTTATTTGATTCCTAACAAGTAATTCTTTTTATTTTTGGATCCATTATAATATTCTTTCTATCAGTAGTCTTTTTAACTTTTTAAATTTATTTTTGAAGTTAAATTCAACTAATGTCAAGTGAATTATTATAGTAACTACTAACAGATTCTATATTTACATTGTGAATCATTACTTAACTCAATTACTTTTTTTGATTTTGTTGATACATCTATATACTTCTAAATATTACTAAAAACCCAATTTTAAATGTTCCTTTATAGTTTATTGGGAGAAAAAAATAAAATTTTGAGTTTGTTTCTAATATTCTTTACTTATTATTTTTGTTTTAAAATTTAGTGGGGGCAAAATATAAATACATTAAAATTTTTAATATATTACTAATAAATTATATTAAATTTTAGGATTTGAGTGAGGGCAACTGCCCTACTACCCTTACCCTAAATTCGTCTTTGTTGATAAAGGTTATTCACTTTACTTGTAAGATTTAAATTCGATTCTCATTACTAGCAACCCTCCTTGGTGGACGATCTCTAACTCATCATTAAGGTGTTGCATGCCTTGGTCCTTGGCTGGGGAATCCTCCCTTCCTTTAAACTTCAATGTACCCAAAAAAAAATGGTTTTTGAAATTGAAAGAAAATAGAGATTTCATTTTCAAACATTTTGGCTGTGTCATTTTGGTTGTAATTACAATTGGTTCTTTTTTCCTTCAAATGAGTGTTAATTTGATGAAAGATATATTAGATTCATAATTCTATGCTGCTGATGTCAATCTCAAGATTGATTTTAAAGGCATGATTGAACATCATGATGTTGATGTCAAAAAAGCTTGATAGGCTTTTATATAAATATCTAACCTTACCTTTTGGATTACCTACAAAATAGAAACACTACAATAAATTTAGCAATTTGTGACGCATGAACTAATGTCACAAAATATTAATTTTTCGTCACCAATATATTTTTATGACGAAAATTATGTTGTCACGATGTTCGTCACCTTTGCCTCGTCGCTAAAGGTCAAATGTGACGATATTATTACTTCGTCACCTATTCACGAATCTAACGTGACGATAGTAACCAACGTCACGTTATAATTACTTTTTTGTGACGTCCAAGTAAGTCATAAATTAATACAAATATGCGTCACTAAATACCGATAACGTCACAGAATATGTGATAAAATTATAAATATTAGTGACGTCACACTTTAGGTGACATATATTATCGTCACCTATGATAGTAAGGTAACGTCAAAAAATCTCTCAAATGTCACTAAATATAGTGATAATTTTAATTTTACGTGACGAAATGTTAAATCGTCAAACTATAAGTGACATATTTTAAGGTGACGAAACATCAATTTGTTACAATATAACTAACGTCATAAAAATTTTTAAATGTCACTAAAGATGGTTAAAAAATTAATTTTAGGTGACGAAATATAAATTGTCACACTATAGGTGACATAAGTTATTGTTACCTAGGACAATAATACGTCATAAAATATTTAATGTTGCAATGATATTGACAAATTTCTTTAAATTTAAATAATATTTATATTTTTATTAAATAATCAAATATAAATAATATTGCTGATGCAAAATCTAATTTAACTAATATTGTAAAGTAAATAATTGATCTAAGATCTGCAATGAATCTCAAAAGGTAATACCTTGAATATAGTAAGTAATCATACTCTAGTCGATTCTACTATTCCAAATGTAATAAAACTAATATAATCCACATTGTCTAAATCCAAAAGCTCAAATAAAGTACGATGGTCACATTTGAATTTTTGAAACAAAATATACCAGATATAGGAAATCACTGGTACAAGTTCATCTAATAGCTCTCAATCCAAATCTTGTGTAGATGGTGTTTGTGTTGATGGTGAATGAGTCACTTGAAACTGCAATAAACAATTATTAACAAATGATAAATACAATATATTAAATAATAAAAAAAATTTAAAACTATTATTTATGAAAGACAATAAGATATTAATAGCAAAAAATGATCATAAAAAAACAACCTATCAAATAGTAACAGATGCAACATTGGCTTATCATTGATGGTGTCAATGGCTTCTACAGTCAGCATTACATGCAAACAAATTCAGCTATTTTTTAGGTGTCCACAATGTTAAAGTTCAAGCAGAAAATTAACTAATTCAAGGAAAACATTCGAGATCTTACATATATCGACATACCCAAAATCATAAAATTTAACAGAAATCTTTTGCATGAATGGAATCCTCAATCTCATTCCTTCCCCCTCCCCGCTCTCTCTCACTTGGATAAGTCATGGAAATTACTAAATACCATCTAACCAAGTTCCACCAAGGCATATTCATCTGCCCCTAATAACCTTGATTACTAGAAAACCATCGCATTCGAAAGCAAGCAAACATCGTTTCTACAAATGAATAAGCCAGCAACAACAGATCTAGTAAGCCAGTAAAGGTCAAGGGAAAATTAATAAGCCAACAATATGTTTCTACAAATAAGATCTTATGGCCTAGTCAGCAGGCCAAGATGCGTATAGAATGCAAAGTGCAAACCATCACGGCTAAGACAAAAATCTTGAAGTAACTTGAAATTAGAACAACAACAACAGATCTCTGAACCTGTGAAGTCTAGAAACAATTGCTACAATAAACAGAGAAATATACCAAACAAAGAATACTATAAATAGTTAATCCAGTAATACTATAGTTAGTTTTGAACAAATCCTAACTTTTGTAATGCCTCATCAACTTTGTTCACACCCCCTAAAAGATCACATACAACTACATTGTAGTCAAGTGTCTCAAATCTTTTCACTAGTGCTAGATGTTCCCAATTCGAAAATTTCCACAATTGAAAATTTTTTTCAGTCTAGACCGTATCATCCCTTCTCCCTTTGAACTTCTTTTTCTAGTGTCATCTTGCAGACCTTACCCTCATCAATTCTTTTACACTCATATTTCATGGGCATGTCCCCTGCCTACCCTAGCAATAAATACTAAAATGAGTACCTATCAGTAATCCTATTACCAACAATGAAATAACCACATTATCAGATACATCTAAAATGAGTAGCATACTAAGAAAAATGAAAATGCATACCTAGAGAATCGAGCTGATGTCTTCAGCAGGTTCCTGATTGCAAGAAAAAAAGAACATAGAAACATAAAGTTTCCAAGAACTACATCCACCAACGTGTACAATTGGCATCAGCAAAGAAATTCATCAGAAATTATATAAAACCAAAC
Source organism: Firmiana major (assembly GCA_033439115.1). Taxonomy (NCBI): domain Eukaryota; kingdom Viridiplantae; phylum Streptophyta; class Magnoliopsida; order Malvales; family Malvaceae; genus Firmiana; species Firmiana major. Next base: position 11,741,278 of record CM065911.1, read on the forward strand.
ACATCCGAAATCTAGAATATGAAATTTATCTGCTCTTGCATACGGTAAACAAACCATTCGACACAATTGGCGATGAGAACGTGCAAGCTCATCGCCAGATCCAAGCTAGGCTCGCCTTCCACGGCGCTGGGGAATCAGATTCTGGCTAAGAAAAGGATGGAGGCGGCATTTGGATGTTCTGATGAATCAGGTTCAGACTCCATTGGTTGCGATGGTGACGGTGGGGGCGGCATTTTCTTTTCTCCTTTATCCGAGAATCAGGTTCAAATTCTACTGATTCCAGTGGCGGTAGAGGCGAAGGCATCGGCTCTTCTTTTTCTGCTACAGCTGTCGAAACAGATTCCGTAACAGAAACAGATACAGCTGCTACAAGAGATGCCAGAGAAAGGTCTTCTTTTTCTACAGCAGTTGGTAAATCAAACTCAGTTACTGTCGACGGTGGGGGCGACGGGGCAGCTGCCAAAGGGGGAGCCTGGGTTGGAGTCTGATCGGCCATGTGCCTCTTTGTAGTCTGAAAATTTGAAGGAAACAAAGGGGGAGCCTGGGTTTGTAGTCTGATCGGCCATGTGGATGTTCAAAAGGACAAGGGAAATATCAGCGATGAGAATACAAAGGGCAATGGAATCCAATGCTCTTAAAATGTATGCTCTTAAGTTAGGTAAATCAAGATCCAGTCGATGGGCAAGAATCCATGGCTGTGCGGGAGGAAAACAGGCAGATCGAAAACAAAGATCCAAAGACCAAGACTTGCCGATCGAAAACAAATCAGTGGGGTCATGGCGACTGAATACAATTTTTTTTATTTTACTAAAAAATATATATCAATTAATAAAAATTTAAATTTTAACAGATATGAAAAAGTATGTATATTAATATTATTATTGTATATTTTAATTATTATTTTGATATTTTAATTTTTGTTAGATAATTTTATTTAGTTTTTTAATAAATAATTTAAAATTTAAATTTATATTAAATAAATATTATTATTCAAAATTTTAATAATTAATCTAATTATATTTAATCAATTAAGGTTGCATTTGGAAACAAAGGCAACTCGATGAGATTTCTATTTAATAAATTAAGGTTGCATTTGCAAGATATTTTTTATTTTAGCGTTTACAATAGTCATATTTATCGATATCATATGTATTATTCGATATGATTCAATTCATTACAAAATCAATATATATAGCTGATTTTTGGTGTAATTAATGGGTTTGTTGATAAATTTTCAATCATGTATATTTTGTGATAATATTTGAAACCAAATAATTAATGACGTTTTTACAAAAACGAAACGTTAAGTAATTCTTCACATTTGAAGTTCTTATTTTATGATGAAAACAAAAATGTCATCGAAATTAAAAAAAAAATGTCACGAAAATATTAAAGTATGTATATTTGGGAATAAAACTTGGCGCCAAATCTTTAGTGACGTTTTTACGACAACGTCATAAACAGTAATTTGTCACATAAAATGTGTTTTTTTCATGATGAAAACACAAACGTCACCAAAAATAAAATAACGTCATAAAAAATTTTTCACAAATTATATTTCATTATAAAATTTGGTATCAAATATTTAGTGACGCTTTTACAGGAATGGGACGTTATATAATTTGTCACATATAAAGTGTTTATTTATGACAATAAATTAAATCGTCACCAACAGTAAAAACACGTCACAAAAAAATTTCCCTCCATTTATGTTTAGTGAAAAAATTTGGTGCCAAATATTTAGTGACACTTTCATGTGACGATTTTCTATATCGTCATAGAAAATATTAAAATAATAAAAAACTGTGACGAATTATATTATTCGTCACGTATGATATAGTTTACGTGATGAAATTTAATGCGTCACATAGAACAATCGTCACAAATTGCCAGATTTATTGTAGTGAAAGGTCCACTGGAGATTTTCCCAATGAGACTTACTTCGAAGCTTAAGTTAATATGAGTTTGAAAATATTTTAGACTTTAGAGAACGAGAGTTAAAAGAATTAAGAAGATTATGCGTACCATGAAACCTCTTTTTTATAATTGTTAGGTCTCCTTTGACATGATCTCTGCACTTTTGTTTCATGGTACTTGATGTTCGTGCATTAAATAGACGATTAAGGAGATTGTGGGAGGTTTTTGGATGTTTATGCATTAAGTGGGTGGTTTAACTCATGTTTAGGACCCATGTCATTGGGTTACTAACATAATGCCCTTTGAAAAACGATGATTATAAAGTGATTTGTGTTGACCATAGACCTTTTATTGCTCATCTTGACGTTTTATGGTTGCAATTGCTAGCGATGAGTCAAATAAGATGTTGGCTACCAAAGTTGTAGGCTCATAAAGTTTGAAAATTCTGGCGCTCAAGGCCCCTGAGCGAGGAGAAGTCCAAGGTATTGATGTCTAAAGTGGCTGACAAGTAGATGCCAGAAAGACTAGCGTCTATGGTTGTGGGCGAGTATATGCCTAAAAGCTAACGTTAAAAAGAAAGCGCCTAAAAGCTAGCATTTATGGCCATAAGCAAACATTTAAAAGACTAGCGCTTAGGCTTTAAGAAAATGGACAACCAAGATTTTGGCGTTCGAGACATGAGTGAGCAAAAGCCCAAGATACTAGTATTTTGGCCATGGATAATGCCCAAGAGACTGGTGTATAAGGTCATGGGTGAATAAAAGCCTAAGACATAGGTGTTCTAGTCGTAGGCGAGCCGATGCTCAAAAGACTGGTCTACCGTAGGCAAAGAGGTGATCAAACTATTGCATGTTTTTTTGTTTATACTGGTGTTTCTAATCGTCGAATAACGATTTGAACTTAATGATGTAAAATGACAAATAAATAAAAAAAATATTTCAAGCGGAGGGCATTCCCAACCCATGGAATTGACACTGTTACTGTTGTTGATGAAGCTCTTCAAATATCTCTTTCTTATAAAGAGCTCAATTTCATTTTTCAATTTTTGACATTCTTATGTGGTATGACCATAATCACAATAAAATGCATAATGTTTGCTCTTATCTGCATGTGGGTTAAAGCGGAGTAAGGCTTGCCTGCCTCAAATATGACTTGTTAGCCATGGCATTCATTATTGGCTCCTCATTGACCAAATTAATGATGTGTATGCTTGGAACTTCTCTTGCGGGGATCTCTCGAAGATATCCATTTTTGGGTTTTGCACGTCATAACTTGATTTGAGGCTCATTTGGTCATTCTTTCTTTTTGTTCATCCAATATTTATTATGGTAACGATTTTTGTCAGAAGACTTAATTGTTCGATAATTTTTAAAAAATACAAAAAAGGAGTTGCCACCTATCTTTTTAATAAAAAAATAATTTTAGTCTTCAAAAAACAAATCTTTGGATTCAAGAGTAAGGTTACATGTGAGGAAAGATTAATATCTTTATAGTGTCCGTTTAAAAAAATAGTGCAATTTAATTATGTGTTATCTTTAGACTTAATAAAATTCTTAATTTAATATTCAAAATAATTCCTACTATTTTTTGGAATTTTATTTTTCTTCTCAAGAATCATTTTGTTCAATTTTTTATTTTATTTTTTAAATGTTGAATTTCATTTTATAGGAAATAAATGAGAATTTTTTAATTGAATATACCAAATTAATCCAATTGTCTGGTAGCATTTCAATTAATATTCTCACCTAGAGATTTTATAAAATTTGCTGCTTACAGTTTCGATAGAATTCTATCATTACAAGATTCACACTTACTTCAGAATTAACAAAGATACATATAAAACAAAAATATAACGATGTATATGTATTTTTTTTATTGTTATATATAATTTTTATAATAAACTCATTCTTTTTTTTTTTTTTTAACAATAATCCATATTATGAACAATCACTCTAAATATTCTATACTTTGGTGATATTTAATTGATTCTTCTAATTTAAAGATTGTTTAAGAATCACTACTTATGATTTTCATAACATTTCATCATTGGGAATTCAATCATATATTTATTAGCATTTTCTAATACCTTCTCCTAGAGGGTAATTTTATATTTTTTCATTCAAAATCATTATGTTGCTAACTACAAAATTTTTGTATTATATTAAATTTTAGTCAAAAATACTGCAAAATGATATTAGCTAACACTAAATTTTTTGTATTCTTATTTTTGAAAAATTAAATATGAAATGAATGAGTTAACAATAAAATGAGTAGTAAAGTAAAATGAAATATCTAGATATTTTGGATTCAAAACCCAAAAATAACTTTTCCAAGTGGCCCAATTATGGTCCAAAAAAATCCAATAACGGTCCAACTGACACCGACACCGACACCTAGCGCTGATAAAATTTTTTACCCTTTTTAACCATATTTGGTCAATTTAACATAAAAGCTCAAAAATTTAAAAAATTTGGCCTATTTTTATTATTCTCACCGATGACCCAACCTACAAGAAAGGTACAAAGAAAAAAAGAGCAGAGGAGAAAGTCTGCCCGGCAAGTGAAGAACTTTATATTGGTTCTCTTAGTTCTCCGCTTCTGAAGAGGGTTCTTCTTCCGCTTCTCTATAGAAGAGATTAATTACAGAGTTTTGCTTCGTTTTGCCCGATCGAAATAACGCGGTAATCATCTCTCTCTGTTAGCTATCACTCGCTTTACGTAATCTAATTTCTTCTCTTTAACTTGCACTCTGTATTTTCTGACTCTGTTATAATAATTCTTAATTTGTTTCAATTAATAGAATAAAAAGTGGTGGTTTTATCCTTGATCTCCCGTGCAAGCCATGTCTGAATATATTTATATTTTTATATTACGTTTTCTGCTTGTATCCAATTGTGTCGGATATGTTTCCCCGGGTTTCTATAACCAATGCGGATAGAAACCTGTATACAAGTTCGTGTGGCGTGTCCGTGCTTCATAGTGTGAGCTAATTTCTGGAAATATCCTGGAGGAAGTGGCAAAGGTAGCTGTTTCTAGTTTCTGCTTGTGAAAAACGGAGATATCGACTCTGTAAATAGAGACATATATAGCTTATTGATCATTAACCGATGGTAGTTGTTCAATTGTTAATATCTTGCTTCAGATTGGAATTTTGGTCTTATATTACTTGAACAATGTGGATTTTGTATTGACCAGTTTTATTTAAACTAGGTGTTCAGTGATGGGAACTGGAATCATGAGTAATGAAGCTTGTGTGGGAGAAAATGAGGAGTTAGAGACTTCGAATGGCATTGAGAAATTAGAGATTTCGAATGGCAATGATGAGATCTCTGGAAATTCTTTATCTATGCAAAGAGATGAAGATGGAGGGACAGGTGATTAGTTTGTTGTTGGGTAATTCTTTAGGTTTTCTTATTTTATGCATGCTGCTGAATCATTTATGTATTTTACACGTTATATAGATGCTGCCCTGGAATTTTAAAGGTTTGAGATTCCTAAAATTTTTCAACAAATGTTTAATAACCAAACATGCTTTGAGTTTTAACATTGAAAAAGAAATGAAGACTTTAAATTGGCCGTGATGCGAAGGATCCCTAGAAGTGCATATTTTTAAAATTTTATTAGATATAAGTATGTTTTACTTGTATTATATACAATTTATTTACATTAGCATGTCATATTTCTTTGCTGGGTGCCTTATGCCTCAAGCATTATGGGGTTCCTTGTAGAGATGGCAAAACCTTGCTGAATGTTTTTGACTCACTCGAACCTAATTTATTAGACTTGAACTTATAGGAGAAGTCAATGGCTCAATTCTCATCTTAACTAAAATAACCAAACCTGAAGATTATCATTATTTGTGTACATTGTAAATTTTAGTTGATATAAGGGGAATCTTGGTGCAATGATAAAGGTTATTCCTTTGTTACCTAGAAGTCACAGGTTCAAGCGGAAACAGTCTCTTTGCTAATGTAAAGGGAAGTACAATGACCCTCTCCACAATGTTGGAGCCCTGTGCTTTGGGTTACCCTTTTTTATTAACCTAGAAAACCCGCACAACCCACCCAAACCCAACCTGAATTAACCTAAAATGAAATGAAGGAACCAAAATTCAACCCTAAGCTGAACACGGAATGATTCAAACACGAAAAGAACTCTAAAATCAAAAGACCTAAATTTGATGCATACCCAAAACAACCAACTTGACACCAAATTGCTGCATCTGGTTCCAGCACCTGGAGGGAAACGCTCAAATTTGACTACAGTGTTCTTGGATGAATGCTGAGTATAGTTTTTAAGTTACCGACTGGCGTTGTTTTATATTTCTTGTAATTATGCTTTTACTTCTCTTTGTCTGGTACTTTGATAGTTTTGTTTTTCCTTTTTTACTGCATTTTTGTTTACCCCCACTAATAGTTAGCTTCCAGCTTTCTCCTTCCTTTATATCATGTATTTTAACTTTTGCAAGTTATATTAGTGTTCCAATTAGAGTTTCTAGCCATGCTAAGAGCCTAAGATCCTTTTTGTGCATAGTAATATGAAACCTCATTTTCTTTGTAAATGTGAATTTTTTTTTTTTGGGTATATTCTTCCAAAAGCTCCTAGTTGTCCTGTGCTCATCTTGTTTACAGATCATCAACATAATCTCTTTCCTGAGCTTTCATAATCTGATAGAAAAAATTTCTGCTATATGTTATACCATTGGCACAATCTACAAATATCTGGGATAGGAAGAGTGAGGGAAGCTTTTGTTTAGTTTTATTTTGCTTGTGGGGAGTGCGGGTTTGATGGAGGATTGGATACGTGTTGGTAACATGCTTTCATATAGTCTACGAACTTAGCCATATAATTACTCTTCTAAATGTTATCTATATTTGGCTCACCTATGAGACATATAAAGCTATTTTAATATTGTAAGATTAGCACCCGATCATCTATTGTGTGGCTATAATGATAGGTTCCTAGCTTGTGATTATGCTTTTCTATCTCTCTCCAACCTCAAATTCCAAATCCATTTGATTTTGCTTTAAGATATATATATATATATATATATATATATATATATTTTACAGTAAGATGATAGTGCTTCTCTTAAAGGCTTCGTATTCCAATGGTATTTTTCTCATTGTAGTTTTGCATTTTAAGGGAGCTTAATAGTTACTGTTTTAATGTAAATTTTCTATTATAAAGACGGTTGAGCTATTATCTTCTATAAAATACAACTGCAATTTTTTTTGGCTAATATGTGCACTTTTCTTCATTTTAAAAACCGTTTCCTAGCAGAAGTTACAAAGAAGAAAAAGAAGAAAAATAAAAGCAAGTGAGGACATATTTCTAGCTCTAGTAAGTTGTTTCCTTATTGAAGATGGTCAATGAGAGTTTCACGATATTATGTTCTGTAATCCACAGGAAAAAGGAGCCGCTGAAGCAGACCGATCCTCCATCTATTCCTGTTGTTGAGCTTTTCCCGTCTAGGGAGTTTCCTGAGGGTGAAATTCAACAGTATAAAGATGAGTGAGTCATGCCATTTTCTTGAAACAATCTTTTTAATTCTTAAAGCTGAAGAATCTCTTCAGTGCATGTTCTTTTTCTTTTAAAATTATAGAATACAAGGGTTGGCTTGCAACACAAGGACTTACTAGGAGGTCAAAAATATCTTCTTTTGTCTTCAATGATTGTTCTTCATTTTAGTTTCTTTTCTTTGTTAAAAAAAAAAAAAAAGAGAAGCATACCTTTAAGTTGTCTTAAGCTGAGAAAGAAAAAAAAAATGTTACAGTATATTTTAAGTGAGATTTTCTAACTATTGATATTATAGTGTAAGGAAGAACTTAATTGACTGCAGAAAGGTATGGAAAAACTTTTTCTTCCTTTGGAATATAATAGCACAGACATAAATTGTTAAAGCATTCCCTATTTTATGCAACATGGTTTGTCTACACTTTCTGTTTATGTTTGTCAATCTGGATTTATGCTAGCATCTGGGGCTTCTCTTTATATTTATCTATGTAAACTTGAAGTTTAATTGCTTTATAGTAATTTGTGGAGGACTACCTCTCAGGAGAAGAGAGAATTGGAGCGCCTTGAAAGGCCAAAATATAATGCAGTCCGCCAAGCAGCAGAAGTCCATCGTCAGGTTTTTATTTTGTCTTATCTGCATACATTTCTGCTTGTTATGATGAAAAAATATTATTAGATATGAGAAAGTTTGGCATTGTGGACTTTTGCTATTGTTTCAGTCTTCATTAGTATTTCTTATTCATTCTTAGGTTCGGAAATATATCAAAAGCATCTTGAAACCTGGAATGTTAATGACTGACCTGTGTGAGACCTTGGAGAACACAGTTCGTAAACTAATTTCAGAGAATGGTTTACAAGCAGGGATTGCATTTCCTACTGGATGCTCTCTGAACTGGTTAGCTTTATGTTTGACACGTGATGAGTCTATTGTTTACACTTATGTGTAATTGGTTGTATCCATACTCACGTCCTTACCTCTCAGGGTTGCTGCTCACTGGACTCCCAATTCTGGAGATAAGACTGTACTTCAGTATGATGACGTGATGAAGTTGGATTTTGGAACTCATATTGATGGTAATACCATAGTTGCTCCATCTTGTAGTTTTTCATCTATTACTTTTGAGGTTGGGTTGTTTCCAAACATGAGTTATTGGCTTTGCAGGATATATTGTTGATTGTGCCTTTACAGTGGCATTTAATCCTATGTATGATCCGCTTCTTGAAGCTTCTCGTGAAGCTACCAATACAGGCATCAAGGTAGTGGATCCATTAAATATGCTTATTCAAGTTAGAATGGCTTTTGGTCCTGTTACTTTCTTGTGATTATGTGTGTTTCCCGTAGTAGGCTTATTCTTGAGCTTTTATTTCAATGTTTAGTTGATGGACGAAAAGAAATTTCATCCATTTTTTGGCTGTCAAATGTTTATGTATTCTAGTCTCTGTGAAATCAAGTCCTAAATGACTCCTCAAGCTCTAGCTCCTAGTAAGTGATATCAGCACGCGAGAATAACTTACCATTAAGAAAGGAAAAAGGTTAAGAAAAAAGGCTAGAACACTTTTGTCATGGTTCAAAAGAAATCAAAGGGGACTTAAAATTGGAACTAGGTTGACGGTGCAGTGTAATCTTTCACTCGAATACAAATTTAAATGTAGATGAAAGGATGCTCTTGTTATACTGTGTGCTTGCTTCCCTTCACTTTCTTGTATTGGTATATAGTGGAAGACAATGGCTCTAATATACCTTTTTTACTCATAAACCTTTCTTCTCTTCGAATCCATCAAGCCCAAGAAAAACTTGTCCTGTGATTATTATTTTTTCCTCATGATTCTACATTTAAACTATTATCTCCTTTTGTTCTTGTTGAATTTGTTGTGATGTATTTATGTATGTATGGAAATATGGGAGTCTCATGACTTTTGAGGTTCTTTTCTGTAAAGTGGATTCACTAAATTAAATGAAATATTTCCCAAAGAGATCATATCTTTGATGGGCATTTAATTATTCAGGAAGCTGGTATTGATGTCCGTCTTTGTGATATTGGTGCTGCAATTCAAGAGGTGATGGAATCGTATGAGGTTGAAATAAATGGGAAGGTGTTTCAAGGTAAGAAATTCTGGAGAATCTATCTGTATCTATGTAAGATTTATTATGGGAAAATTGCTGCTGGTTGTCTTTTATCTTGTGCTTGAGATAACTGACCGGGAAGATAGTTCTGCAAATTTAGTTTTATGTTCAATTGTCAATGTTAGTAAATGGGCTAATATTCAGTTAACTCATCAAAGCAAATGTCTGCAAAATGAAATATGGATAATTGTAGTTTCCTTAGATACATAAATTTTTCGGTAAAATTAAAATAATATTTAGGTGGTTTAGTATTTAGTTGACATCAAAAAACTTCATGAGTACCTATATAGTGGACTTAACTACAGCTGCTAATTTTATTTGGTTGGCATGATTTTGATACAGTTTTGAAGAAGCTTTTCTCATTTTGGACTCCCTATTGCAAATAACAGCTTTTTTTGACTTCCTCCTCTTAGGAGAGCTACAAATTGTTAAAGTTGCTGAAATTTTTGGAAACAGATATGGTCTAATAGATTAATGGAAATTGTTTACCCATGCACTAAGACACCGTAGTCCTTATTTGGTAAATTATATTTCCCTTGTATATCTCTCTTTATAAGAACTTTTTGTAAGGGATTTGAATGTTTTTGGCAGTGAAAAGTGTACGAAACTTGAATGGACACAGCATTGGGCCATATCAGATACATGCTGAAAAATCAGTTCCTATTGTGAAAGGAGGGGAGCAAACAAAAATGGAAGAGGGTGAATTTTTTGCCATTGAAACCTTTGCTTCTACAGGTAATATTTGTCATCGAGATAGGGAAATGAATCTTTTGCATAATAGATTGTAGTCGGCGTATTATGGACATTGGTCTAACCATTCAATTATTTTCCGCAGGGAAAGGGTATGTCAGAGAAGATCTAGAGTGCAGCCATTATATGAAAAATTTTGATGTGGGACACATTCCACTGAGGTTGCTTAGACCTAAGCAGCTGCTAGCTACAATAAACAAGAACTTTTCTACATTGGCCTTCTGTAGACGGTACTTGGATCGCTTGGGAGAGACCAAATATCTAATGGCATTGAAGAATTTATGTGATGCTGGCATTGTTCAGGTATCTTCTTGCTTTTGGTCTTCAGCTCTCTTTTTGAAATTTTTTATTTTGAACATTGTTTCTGGTCATTACTGAAAGTGAAAACCTTTTGATAGCCTTCCATGCTATACAGTGTAGGCCATTGTCCAACTTTCCAAATAATATGCTTCCCTACTAAAATTTTAAGGTTTTCTGGTATAATTTGGCTAGCTGGACTTCTTTTATGACTGTTATTGTTCAGCTTTATGGTAGTGAGATCAATGTGTTTCAGAATAATTAACGACGTATTTTGGGGACACTGAGAACAAAAACTTAAAATCAGTAAGGGGAGTCAACTGATATCTATAATTACTTCCTTTTTATCATTTTTCAACTATAATTTAGACTTTCCAGAGAATTCCTAAGCCTCCTTTTGGACCAAAGAATTTGTATCGCATAGTAGTTTTCAAATTATACTGTGCTTTGCCATTTCATGATTCTACATGATTCTGAGTATTAGAAGAGATCAATGTTGAGTTGGTTTTGTGTATTCAGAACAGAACACAGTGCTAAAGAACTTATTATTATAGTCTTGAGCTTCTTTCCTGTACTGCTGTTTTACCGAATTTGAGACTAAGATGAAGTTTGTATTTTCACAGCCTATTCCTCCTATGTGCGATGTTAAAGGCAGCTATGTCTCTCAGTTTGAGCATACCATCTTACTGCGGCCAACCTGCAAAGAAGTTATATCTAGAGGTGATGACTACTAAGGGGAATGGAAAAAAGTTTTGTGAGTAATCATATCTTTGAATATTTCCTTCTGTTGCGAATGAGCAAGTTGAATTAGTTACTGTAATACAACTGTTTATTGTATCATTGTTCTTACGTTTTAAAATAAGGAAGCCCCGAAATAGCGGATGCCATGTTTGCCACTTCTGTGCACTTGGTTTGGTGTACCGTGTTGGGATAATGGCTAGGAGGATTTGAAAGGCATTATGACATTAAGATTTCCAAGGTTTAGCCAAGGATTAGCTCAGGACCCCACTACTCGTCGTATTTGGTTTGGTATTGCTACCGCGCATGACTTCGAGAGTCATGATGATATGACTGAAGAATGTATCAGAATATTTTTGCTTCTCACTTCGGGCAATTAGCAATAATTTTTCTGTGGACTTCCGAAAATCTGTTTCATGTAGCTTGGCTGGGAAATTTTGAGGCATGGGAACAAGATCCTTTACATGTAAGACCGATATCTTTACAATTCTTTACAATGGATTTGATTGGAATAATATAATGCAAAATAGAAATATATATTTGTTGCTTCAAGAGACGACTTATCATTATTCATTATAATAAACAAATGTTCAACTTTCTTTTAGAATTACTCTACTCTAACTCATTAGAATAATAACTTATTAGAGTTAAATTATACAGTTTCTAATTAAATTATTATACATATACAGTTGGTTTTTTATTACCAATAAAAACAACATCCCTAATCTTTGTTTAAATATGAATACTACTATTTCACTGGAGCTTTATGAAAAAAAAGCCAGATAGTAGTATTTCCATCGGCCAAATCCCTCAAAAATCCGAAGGATTGTAGTTTCGTTTTGACCTTCCTCGAGTCTTCGATCTTTATAAATCATAATCCGTCATGGCACCAACCTAAACTTTTTAAAAGCAAGAAGTTTAGTCAGTCCATAGTCTAAAATCTCCTGAGAAAATCCAAATACCAATTGCCAAAGGTTGGTTTAAATGTAGATATGGTAGATTTAGATATGGTAGGGTGATATGATAAAAATATAAAATATAAAAATAATACGAGTTAAAATTATATTTATAAATATAAATATGTTAAATTATATAAAATTATATAATTATATATAAATTATATATAACGAATTTTAAAATAAAATTTTCTTATTTTACTAAATGTAAATATGATTTTACATAAAATGAACACGGCATGCATATATATATATATATATATATATATATATATATATATATATATATATATATAATTGTTCTTGACGTGAATTAATATTTTCAAAACGTTATACAATAATTTATTTATTGATATTTTTAAACACATCTTTATCTATGTATATAGTAAAATTGTCATTCAAGTGTTGATATCTCGTTCAATTGTGCAAATGAATTTTTAAGATATTCATTAATGAAAATTTTCTTTTTATTCAATCGAATAAATGGTAATTTCAACAACAAATAAATAAATGAAAACATTTTCTTTTTTAATTTCAACTGTTATTATAGCAAGATCATCTATTTTTTTAACTCCAAAAATTTAGTATTAAAATGCACATCAATAATATGATTTTGAAATTATACTTCAAAGGTTTCATAAGAATATCAAATAAAATTTAGCAAGATATAAAAGTTTTTAATTATTTAAAACATAATTTTAAGACTTTATTTTTGGGTTAGAGGAGGCTTGAGCCGCAATGAGCGCCACGGGACTCCACCTCCTACTCATTATTACAATAATTAATTTTATAGCCACTTTTATTTTTACTAATTTTACTGTTCATCATCAAATGGACGTTAGATCAACCAAACACACATTGACACCGTGGGCTTATCTTTATCACATTATTTCACACGCTCTCCATCTGCCCAAAAATTATTCTTTTTGAAATATAAAAATTATGAAAAATTAAAAATGAAATCAAAATTACAAAATAAAAAAATACCAAAGAATAGGATCGGCGTCGTATGTTGGTCGCTAATTCCATCATTAATTACTTCCTACCCGCAGATAAATTTTGGCACGAGCTATGGATTTAGTGCAGGAATTCTATAGCCAAAAGATTAATGCCATCTATATTTTTTTCGTGCAAACTAGTTAGTGATAGATTTAGCGTTGAAACAAATTCGGACATTAAATTGCCACTGATTATAAATAATGGAAACGACCAACTTCGTGATGGAATTTCGTCCCAGAGTCGTCGTTATTTTTTATTTTTAACGACAGATTTTTTTTTGTTGCTAATCGTATGTTTTTTTTATAGTGTAAAGGTTGTTGATCTTCACTCCTTGCACCATATTCCTTAAAATAGCTTCTCAGATGTATGCATCCAACTATTTGTGAATTGGTGGCTATATAGGTCTAAGGTAGAGCTTATTATTGCGGTGTGGCCATAGAATCAAGTTGGAGAAGGGATTTCAGGATGATCATGTTTATCCTTGCTTTTGCAATTATCTTTATAGAATTTTAACTTTTCATGTGAGGAAGCACATTGGTGTATGCAAATATTTTCAGGATTTCATACTTAAGGACAAGAATGTTCTCAAGGGGATAGCTTTGTTACAGGTCCAACCAAAAACATAGTCATTTTACTTAATATTGAATAAGAATCCAAATGAGTTAATAGTAATTACCAGCTTAAGTAGTGAGCTGAAAAAGAAGAAATAGTGAATTGTGCACATGTCAACTTTCATGGAATTTGTTATATAGGACAGGAATGTAATGAAATTGCACAAGGAAAAGATACAGTAACAATTTCACACCCTACCCACTTCTCTGCTCTGTTCATCTGGAATTTCCAGGGTACTCAAGGCTGGACAGATCCCTATTTTGGTGTTGTATCTCTGGGTTATTGCAGCTTAAGGAGTCCCACCATTTGGGTTGCAGCAAAATCTTCGTTTTTATGTATTATTATCCCCTGAAGCCTATCGAGCGGCCAAGGCTGCTGCTACAGATCGGAAGCCCGGTCCCAGTCCCGTTTCCTTTTTGCTTGGGAAGCAAGCACTTTTCGTTTTTCTTTTTATTTTTTAAAATTTTGGTTCAATCCCATTGAAAAAGAAAATGCTGATAATTACTATCTTTATTTTATTTTAATTTTTTTTTTTGCATCCCAAGAATCCGTTGGCTCCTACATTGCATTTCAATTATAGGTATTTTGAAACTATTTCCCCTAAAGGTACTTATTTTATCCTTAATTATTGTCAAGTTGGCCAGCTTTCTTGCTTCTTCCTTTGGTCCTGGAAAAATTTCATTTAGGTTTCCCAATTCTACCCCAGTAAAGCTTCACTTTGAGAAAGTAAAATATTAATGTTATCAAAAGAAATTTGCAGGCATTCGAGTATTTCAACAGAAGCTTCTTATTTCAACTCTTACTAAATATTCTATACAGATTTACAGGAAAGGATATGATGAAATCCTTTTAAGAGAGCATCAACCTCTTTTCCTTTTACATAATAAAATATAACTATAAAAGTTTTCTTAAACCCTAAGAATTAGTCAAAGAAAAAAACCTACTCAATCAACAAGGAATAAAGAACAAAGATTATTGGGTTAGGGATTTTCAAATAAAAGAGCAAAACTTAAATTATGAAATAATCTGAAATTCCATTGCCAAATAAATAAATTATGAAATCCTAAAAAAAAAAAAAAAATCAAAGTCTTTAGATATTTTCATCTTGTTGTAAGCAAAGTACAACAGGATTAACTCTTCCATTACTAAACCCTTGAACATTCAAACAATATGATGAAGTGTTCTTTTCTTCTCCTTCGTTTGTCAAATTTATGTCTTTCATGGTGATATTTTGGCATGGACTCGACTCACTGCATGAAAGTTCCACTGCAATTTCTCTATTTGATGTCCCACTTATTTGATTATAGGAAACATTGCTGACATTCACAGCTGAAGTCTGCAATAATAATAATAATAATAATAATAATAATAATAATAATAATAATAGTGCAATTAGTACTTAAAACCGGCTATGCTTGGTAAAAAACATGGAGAGAGATAACCATGCAAAAATTGTTATCTAATGGTTAAATTATAAAATAGAAAAGTAATTATGAAGCTTAATCATTAGTTTAATATTTTTTTTTCATTTTTTCTATCAAATAAAGCTAAAAGAGTGATCAGGTTAATTATAATCACAGGTTTAAACTATAATAATGAAAAACACAAACACACAGAAAAATTGTTAACTAAAACTAATTACTTACTTTATTCTCGCAATGCTCATGGGGACAATAATATTGATCAATAACGATAGGTCGAGTTGAACCATGGGATGTTATACGTTCAAATTGTATGTTTCTTGCATATCCTTTTCCTCCCTAAGTATATAAAACACAATGCCAATTAGTTATGCAATAATTAACACACACATATATACATATAAATATATATATATATATATATATATATATGTATGCATAAAACGTTGGATTAATCATATTTAGACTTTAAAGTTAATGAATAAATAAATTAATTACCTGCCATGTCTTTATTCTAACTCCATTCGTTGTTCTATTGAAAAAAACATCGCTTACATGAACGAATTCAACTTTCTCAGTTTTTCCTTCAATTCCAAGACTTCCAATGCTTCGTGAAAAATAAAATCAGTACAAATCATTAAACAAGAGGAAGATCAGCATCATAGCATAAAAAAGTGTGAACAATAATATATCTAACCTGATTCCATGACCTGGACCGCAGTTGATGTTACTAATATTAATGTACTCTGAACCATCTCCTATTGATATACAGTCATCGCCTGATGAATTATAAAAAAAATAATTGATTAAGAAATAAAATTAAAAAAATAAATTAAGAAGTTATGAAGAGATATATATATACATGTGTGTGTGTACCAGTCTGGATGATTGTGTTGTCTATGGAGACATTGGTGGAATGTTGGATGTGAATGCCATCAGTGTTTGGGCTGTCCCCAGGGGCTCTGATTGTAAGATTAGTGGCATAAATCAATGTAGATCTTTCAAATGCTATGTGCATTTTTGGACTGTCCTCAAAGGTTAACCCACTGATATATACATTATTGGAATGCGCTATGACAAAGCCCTAAACAAAGGCAGATGAATTCTCATGCAATTAGAGTTAAAGGATGTTAAAATGTTATTATTTAAAAAAAAAAAAAAACACTTGGTTGGTTCGCCTACCGTTGCTTTATGGGGACAATCCTGTGAGCCAAGAGCAATGAACATAAATTAGTAGTAGCAGCAGATTGACTATAACTTGATTAAAAAGCCAACAGAAAAGTTTTGGGAAATATATTATATATCAAATCTGATGGCTTAGTTACCTGTTCATCATGTTCGCAAGAAAGATTCCACCAATTTTTTCCTTGGCCATTGATGGTGCCAGATCCTTGAATGAAGAGACCATCGAAGTGCTCAAAGGTAATCCATTGGTGACACTCTCCATCATTGCATTTCCATGCAAAAGGATTGCTTGGGGCAGTCACATTGCCTTCGATCTGCAGATCAATCCAAAGATATCAACATACCAGAAAGCTAAAATCAGGTTTCTAAATCCCAAAAAAGGTAGCTATAGTAGGTTATATATACTATTGTTATTAAATCGAGATATGTATCATATATAAAAAATTTTACTTTTGAGAATTAAGTATGGTATTGTATATAATTAGTAAGATATGATAAATAAAGTTAATTATATATTAATAGAATTGAGTTTGTGATAAAAATTAAAAATATGAATTTTTTTCAAACAATTAACATGCTCATTAATAATATATATTTTAATTTTTTTTACTTTAATTTACTAATTCAATTATTTAAAAAATAAAATTTTAAGATTAAAAAATATGAAGAATATGTTTTTGAGTTTTTTTTTTTCAAGTTAAGTAATTAAAATTATATTTTTAACTAAGTGGGTTAAATTAGATCTGGATTGTGTCTAATTTAATTTTACTAAAATGCATATCAAAGTGTATGGATATATATTATGATTTATGATAAAATTGATCTTGTGTATCAATATATATCAAATATATAATGAATAGAATTGTACAATATTTATCAAGTATTGTCAATTTTAATAACTATATATAGACATATATAATTAGAATATTACCCTTGTCGTAAAGGGTCTGCAATTTTGGAAAGGACTAACAATGATTCTAAACATGAATTTCACCATGACCAAAAGTTGGAAAACTTAATAGAAATAGAGAAGGAAGTTATAATTAGTTTAATACCTGGAAAGTGATGTTATTCGAATTGCACTCGCCATTGAAAGCCAAGGGTTGCAGCAGAAACGTCTTTCCTTGAGGTACAAGGAAGGTTGGTGAAGAGATTGAGGCATTGCAAGCAGCATCCCAAGCTTGTTTAAAGCCCTAATAAACCATACACTTTCACTGTAAGCAAATAATCCAAAACAACATGCAATGTATGAAGTTATTTCAGCCATTAATGAAAACAAAAACCTCTGTATCATCCTTATCTCCATCACCAATTCCTCCGAAGTTAATTACATCAAAAACATTGTCACCATCATCAATCGTCAACTGAGAAGATTCAATCAGTAAAATACACTGAATTAAAAGAATTAGGAGGATGAATTTGAAACTGGGCATGGTTGAAAATGATATGAAACAGCAAAAGTAAAATCAGAATCAACACTAAAGGGTTTAGAGTCGCATTATATATAATGAAAGGTTTAACCTTTGGTGTTATTATTATCCTTCTTGGTTTGTACGAGGTTCTCTTTTATCGTCTTTCACTAAAAACTAGCTAGTCCAAGGGAATACGAGTCCTTTTATAATTTAATAACTTCACCTCTCTTTTTTTAATTTAATTAAAACTGATGAAATTAAAGATTAAAAGAAATTTTAATTAGAATGAAATTGACAAAATGATAAAAAAACCCTAAAAAAAATGGTTTAACAATTGAGTTTTATGATTTTTTTTTTCAATCAATTGAATCCTTATACTTCATTTTTTACTTAATTGAACCATTTCTGTAACAAAAACCATTGTGTTTTTAGTTATGTGTAATAAAAATTATTTACTGATTTAATAGTTGTCATCTATACAAAATTTCAATTGAGTAAAAATTAAAATATAATTGTTGAACTAATTGTGAAAAAAAAAATTAAGCGCTCAATTGATAAAATCATTTTTTTACTTTAACCAATGAAATTTAGTGAGCTAACAAATATTTTGGATTTCAATGTTACTATACTTAGAACTTAATTAGAATTAAACCAATCCAGCTCGTCTGAATAAGTTTTACTAACAAAAGAATTCGGATTTCCATTCTGTAGTTTAACAAATTTTCTTCTAATTAAATAAGAATTTTGAAGTTAAGTGTTCCCTTGGGCTTCCAAAATTCAACCTGTTGATAACATTGAACTTATCCTCATCATTCAAGTAATCCTCAGCGTTTATGAAATCCTCCCACTAGGGCTGCGACTCTTCAGCCGGAGCAGGGTGCGTAAACTCAGGACGGGAACGCTCGAAGTGTTATATCTCCCATTGGCGGGATCTTCATGGCAGCGGTAGATGAGGAAGAGGATTAGAAGAGCCACATTGGTGTACTACGGGTTTGGCTAGGAACTAATATTCATATTATTATTATTTTTTATTATTTTACTAAAAAATTATATCTTTAACATTCATTTTTTTTTTTTATAAATTTCATCGGAACTAATCTGTATAATAGTTCAAAAATTTCTCATTTCTGCAACCTACGGTGCGATCAACGTGCACGATCCGATGGTCGAAGTGCATGACAAAACAACAGAACAAGAACAGATAAAGAAGGGAGAAGAAGAAGAAGAAGAAGAATAGAGAAAATTGAGATCGGAAAACTTTGTATTTTCTCATTGATTGCTTAACCTCCAATACAAGTTCTGTATTTTTATCAAAATACAACGAAAGAATCTTTCTGCTGACATATTTAAAAAAACAGTTAATCTTCCATGTAACTAACTCCAACCGATTTTTCTTTTTACGTTTAGCTCGTCAATTTCCTTCTCGCCAACTTGTTTCTAGCTGCTCGTCATTTAACTTTTAAATCCTCGACTTCTTTCTCATCAGCTCGCCCACTGTAATTCACTGGCAGCAATCCTCTGGTAACAATCTTCCATGCATCAAATTAAGTACCCAAAAGTTGATTGAAAAAATAAAAATAAAAATAAAAAGAGAGAGGTCTAGCCTCTAGGAGAAGAATGTAAAAAAGAGTCGGGAAAAAAATTGGAATAAGAAATAAAAGGGAAGATATTTAATCTAAAGGAACAAATATATATATATATATATATATATATATATATATATATATATATATGTTAACATTGTTGAAAATTTTCTTTTCTGTCTCTCTCTCTCTGTATATATATATATATATATATATATATACACAGAGAGAGAGAGAGAAAGAAAAGAAAAGTTTCAACAATGTTAACATGGCATTTTTATGATATAGGTATGTCATTTAATTATTGACATTATGCATAACCTATTTTGTCAATATTTCGTTAGATGTTGATAAAAAAATATTTATTCTAATATTAATATTAAAATTTAAATTTTATACTAATTATAGATTTAAAACATCATACAAAATTGAGTGATCATGTATTTTACTTTTTTGCTTTTGGTTGTTCCATATTGTTTTTGGTTTTCAGTTAATTTTATTCTTCATCTTTCATTAAAAACTTAAATAATAAATATAGAGAAATTCTAAATGCAACCAGTTTTTTCTTTTTTCTTTTTTATCCACAATTATTTTACTTCTAAAACAATATATCTCTTCTGCTTTTTAATGGTTGTAAAAAGTAAAAAAGTGGATGCATTTAGCAACTCTCGAAAATATAAGAGCCAAACCAACAATAAGACACCAATTTAACCAGTCCAAGTGTCCCTTTTTCATACATAAACGAAGCAAGGTTGTATCCATAAGATATAAACTAATAATACGTTGGACAAATAATTTATACATATTATGAATTTTGTTTATTTATATTCGTTTTTCAATAATAGAGAGGATTCGAACTTTAATTTTTTTTTTAAATTAGTAATAATCATTAGATCAAATTTTGATTATTATATTTGTTTATTAAATTTAACAAACAACTTTGCATAACATTGAATATTCATTTATTAAATGAATTGAACACAATCAAAACTATATTTCTTAATTTCGTTTATATTCGCAATTAAACTCTTTTTAATTTTATTTAAAATTATTCTTTTATTGTCCGATAATAATAAATTATTAAAATTATATATTTATCTTCATATTATCCTTTTATTTAATAGTTATAGACTTTATTAAGATTGTTGTATGATTTATTTAGTTTTATAAATACATATTTGTAAACTTGTTTGTTTGTATATTTATAAACCCATTCGTTTAATGTTCATCAACGCATATTTGTAAAAAAAATTATTTAATGTCAATGTCCACAATTGAACTCATTTAGCTTAAATGAGCTCATTTGTAAACATTAAACAAACATCATAATGTTCAAATAAATCAAATTTGAACATAATATAATTTTTTTATTGAATATTGTAAAAGGAGAAAAATTTTGCCCAACCACAAATTGTCATGTGTCCAAGAAAATTCTTTTAATAAATTAATTAAAGAATTTTCAAGTGACGAATTATATATTGCCATATATATTCATGACATTTTTTAAGTAAGCTAATTATAGAATTAATTACTAAATTATTAATTTTATAATTAATTTAAAAATACACTTGATTTGACCAATTAAATTGATCAAGCAATTTAATTTTTAATTAAATTAAAATAATTGAGAAATCCAAATTCTGTCAAATTCAAATTTAAGAATTTATGAGTCATCCTATTAAAATTCACCATGAGTCAACAATTTTATTTCTAACTAATAAAATTATTTTAAAGATAAAATAAAATAAATTAAGTTCTTTTAGAACTTTCTCACCTAATACTATAAGAAAATAACTTATATTAAGATGATCCTAAAAAATTAGTGTTTTATGCACAAAAAAATAACACATTATATTTTTTTAAATACATGTAATAATTATCTTATATTCATTCACACCAGATCAACTCTTATTAAATTAATTTATTCAAGTATCAACTTCTATTAATTTAATCATGTTGAATTGATAAGAATAAGTATAAAATAATTATTACACGTCTTTAAAAAAAAATTTAAATTATATTATGATCACCCTAAAAAGTGAGATTTTAGGCACCAATAAAACTTTCACACATACTCATTTTGAAAAGATATATGATTAATACTATTTATTCTCAAATATCAAGTAAATCATTTTTATCCTAAATTTAATAAAAAAATTTATTTTTTAATTTTATCTCTCTTCTTTGATTTATTTTTTACAATTTCTTCAAAATTTTGATTTTAATTGAAAAATAATTTTAAAAGTTCAAACTTTTTCAAACCCTTAGATTGAAAATAAATTTTTTATCAAGATTGTTTGTTTGTCTTATATTTTATTTTTAATATAATAATATTACTATGTATTTTTTTTATAAGTCAATTGTTCAATTTTTTAAACTCAAGGCAGGATTTGTATTTTTTATATAAAACTTAAAGTACAGTTTACAGCAGATTTAATTAGCCTTGGTGTACAACTATTACATATATCAAAAATGTAAGAGCGGTAGTAAAAAGTCAGGCATAGTATGATAGAACTCCGATATGGTTTTGGATGCCGCTCTCACTGCTAGGCTATCTGCTGTCTGGTTGGCTTCACGATACACAAAACTAACTTTAGCTTTCGCAAATCCTGCTAGCAGTACTAGTATATCAGAAATGATAATCTCCTGATGAAGATGGGTATCCAGTTTCTTGTTAAGCTAATTTAGAGACACAAGAGAGTCAGTTTCAACATGTTAATAAATAATCCCCAACTCTTTTGCTTTCTGTAAACCAGTATGAATGTCCTGCCATTCAGTTATGATTTAGTAGTAATGCCCAGATAGTGAGAATATGCAACAATAAAGTTACCAGACTCATCACGTAAGAATCCACCACATGTAGCTTGTCCTGGATTGCCCAGGCCAGAACCATCCGTGTTGAGTTTAGGGAAAGGAGTAATTGGAGGTCTCCAACAAATGAAGGAGATTTGAGGTAAAGGACACATGTTTTTGGTTTGGGGTGGTAGGACTTTTGAGGAATTTAGATGATGGCACAAGTAGTATACGTTTTGTAAAATGACAGTACTGGTTATATTTGTATTGTTGAACACCACCTCATTCCTTATTTTCCAGATGTACCACAAAAGATAGGGTATAAAGCTTGCATAAGGAACATGATTATTAGCATAGGTTTAAAATAGTTTGGATTTATTTAATGCAGTTAAAAGTGCAGTTATGTGATGTTGATTATAATCCCAGTTCCATATTAAGGTCTGCCATATTGTCAAGAATTTTGGACATTGGTTGAAGATATGGTTTACAGTTTCCTCTGATTGTTAGAAAGTTTACAGATTGGCGATGATATTGAATTTTTAAGGTATAAGAAATTCACCGTAGGAAATGTATTGTATGATAACCTCTATAGAAATTTTTTAATTTTTGTTAATGTATTAAGGACCATATTATTTGTTTCCAATTTAAGCGAAGGTGTTGAATATGAGAAGTGTAGAAAATGAGCTTATTATATAATGATTTAGTTGTGAAATTTCCATTCTTTGATAGAGCCCAATAAGGGGTATCAATTCCGGTTGTAATGAAAGTGGTATTCCTTTTATGTATTGTAAAGTGATATCGGAGAGGTAAGGTTTAATTTCATCCAGATGCCATTTATTTTCTTTGATAATATGTTCTACTGTTAGTTCTGTTAGATGTTCTAATAAATCTTGAGTTGTGACTGAATTTAAAGCTTAAACTGGAGTCCAGTTATCTACCCATATGTTAATTAGTCTTCCATTAGCTATTTTCCACTTTAAATTTTCTTTCACTAAAGGTAGGCATTTGATTATTCCTTTCCAAATGATTGAGTTGGATGGTTTTGAGTTTGCTTGGAGGATATCAGGGAAATATTTTTGCTTTAGAAGATAATTGCAGAGATTGTTTTGTTGAGTATAAAGTTTCCATACAATTTTAGCTATTAAACATTTATTAAAAATTGTTATGTCTTTTATTCCAAGCCCTCCATGGGATGTGGCTAGACAAATTGTTTTCTATGAAATATGTCTTTTTTATTTTGATTTGGGCCAGAGTTCCAGAGGAATTTTTTTGATATCTTTCATAATTTCATTAAGAAATTGTTGGGTAAAAGGAAAGTGGACAATGCAAAAATTGGGATTTAAGAAAAGGTAGATTTTATGAGTGCTATTCTTCCTGTATATGAGAGTAATTTATAGTACCAATTAGTTAATTTATTGGAGTATTAGTGTGTAATATAATGGAAGTAGTTTTGTTTAATTCTTCCCAAGAATACTGGTAATCCTAGGTATTTGTCCAAAGTTAAATGTAATGATATATTAAAGATCGATGTGATCATTTGTTTTGTTCTGCTATCTATGTTCGGTGAGAATCTTATATTACATTTTGCCTTAAATGCTTCATAGTATTTAGTAATTGCAGTGTTAAGACTAGTTGCTGATTGACGATTTACTTTGGAGAATAAAAGACAGTCATCAGCAAAACATAATGTTGGGATTTCTGGTCCATCACGTGATGCTTTTAGTCCTTGAATTTGTTTTAATTGTTATTTTTTCATTAGTGATCTGATGAAAATATTTGAACATAAGATAAACTAGTAGGGAGAAACTGGGTCTCCTTGTCATAATCCGCGAGAAGGTATTATTTATTGTAAGAGCTGTCCATTTATTAGTATTCTTAATGTTGGTGTTGTTATGCACTTCATAATTATTTTTATCCATTTTGATGGAAAATCATAGTGTCATGAGCAATCTTTAATAAAATCTCATCCCAACTTGTCATATACTTTTTCATGGTCGATTTTAATTGCAAAGTATTTTGTATTTCCTTTGGTTTTTTTATTAAGTGTATGAAATAGTTCATGAGCCACAATTGTATTATCTCGTATACTTCGACAAGCAATAAAATCATTTTGTATGGAGATATTCGTTTGTTTATAATCTTTTCTAGACGAGAAGTTATAATTGATGATGTAATTTTACATATTACATTGCAAAAGACTAATAGGTCGAAAGTGATTTACCTTGGTTGGTTCATTAATTTTTGGAATTAATACTAATGTAGTGTTATTGATTTTTTTAGTAGATGTCCCGAGTAGAAAAAACTTTGTACCGTTGCTATTACCGAGGGTCTATTTTCGACCAGTAATATATGTAGAAATTAGTATCAAGACCGTCAGGCCCAGTTGTTTTATTTGATTTATCAAATTACATTCTTCTTCAATTGTTTGTCGGGTACAATTATGAGTTATTGATTTGTAGAGTTTCTAATTTCTTTTTCATTTCTTCAATTTTTGTTCAATTGTTATAAGGGTAGTTTTTCTTCTATTGTATAGTCTAGGCTGTTAAGTGGCTTGATTTAATAGTAAAGTCATAAGCATAGGAACCATATCATGGTTCACTCCATACTTTGTTGACTAGATTTCAATATTCTTGATATTGTATCCAATGGCCTTCATATTGAAATCTATGATGGACTGGGTGAGTTTGAGGTGCTATGTCTAACAATATAGGAAGGTGGTTTGATCCTAATATGGTAGTTAAGTTATGCAAGACACTATAAGGAAATGCTTGGAACCAATGTCAGTTTGCCATGGCTCTATCTAGACGTTTCCTTTTATGATTGAATCTAGGTTGTTTATTAGTCCACATAAATATAGGTCCAGTGTAGTTAATGCCATGTAGATCGCTATCTTGTCTGCATGCACGTAAACGATTAACCCTTCTAAAGTTTAGGGGATTATAACTAAATTGCTCATTTATATCTATAATACAATTATAATCTCCTATAACTACCCAAGCATTATGAATCGAATAGGAGATTTGTGATATGTGGTTCCATACTTGATGATGCATGTGAGCTTGTGGATATTGGTACAAAACTGCCAGATGATAAGGTGTGAGGTGGTAGAGGTGAAACTTTAACTGTAATTTCATGGGTTGTGTTACTATGTGTCTGAATAATGATCTGATTTGGATCCCACAAGACCATATTCCACTAGCATTCCAATAGGGGAGGAAATGATGTGCCCGTAATAATGTATTTGTGCTTTTAACAAGTTTGCTCTATGTGGATTAACCCTTGTTTCAAGGATGATCAGTATCTGAGGATTATACCGATTGATCAGTGTCAATAATTCCAATATGAATTCATCTCTTCCCGTTCCTTTACAGTTCCAGGCTAAGATTTTCATCATTGGAGGAAATTATGGTTGAGGTGGTGCAATCAGGATATGTTTGGTTCCATTGAGGCAAAGGCAACATATGGTGTACACTATCTCTTGTTGAGACATGGAAGAGAGATGGCATTATACTCTCGTTTTCTACTACTTGGACTTTGAGGTTATACATGTAAGCCTTGTCTTTTATGAGGAGATCTCTGAACATTTCGATTGAGATAAACAGCTGGGTTACGCTTGTGGGAATGGTTAAAATATAAGGTTGGAAGAGATAGGTTTAGAAAAAAATTCCCTTGGCCTCATTGTTAGGACCTGATTTCTGGTGCTGTGTTATGCATTTGGTTGCTATATATGATTAGGAAGTTGCCTTATTTTTTGGTGTTGCATGAGATGAAGGAGGGCTTGAACTTGTGAATGTGAATGCCAGTTCTTATCCTGGTGGTTCTGTAGGTTTTGTTGCTAAATAATTTGTGGCTCGATGGTCATTACATTTTGCTGGAGTGGAGTTGGGTGAAGCAAGGCATTATTCCATTGGTTAGCATTGCTAGTGAGATTGTTGTTGTTGTTTTGCATTGTGTGTTGATGAAGTTGTTGTGGGTGAATGATTTGTGTTTTAGTTAGATGATTTGTGTGTTTCTGTAGCTATTCCAGTTTGATTTCTTCTGTATTTTTGTTTAAAAGGTTTAATATAGTTGTGGGTGGGTGGGAGTTTGACTGATAACACATAGTTGGCATACTTATTGGGTTGCTGGGTGTATGATCATGCATGTGTTATTGATGTTGTAAATTTTAAGGGTTAATTTCTGCAGGTGTACGTAATTGGTTGTTTAAGACGATGATAGATGATTGATGAGAAGTGATTGATTGTGGTGGGACTAGATTCTTGGTTGTAACTAGTTCTTAAGGCTGTTTTAGTTTTTTTTTTTTTTTTTGTTATAGTAGTTGAATTACTATCAGCATCAATTGGTGTATTAATTGTGGTGGTACATGGAGTACGTGAATATGAAGTGGTGTCCATGTGACTAGCTTGAGTAGTATTCAGTGGTGCATAACTGTTGGAATCCTTACGTTGCCATTTGGCTTGTTTCATTTGGTAAGCTACTGGATTGATGTGAACAAGTTAAGTTCTTGGTTTGATGGACGGTCTTCTATTCTTGGTCGCTTCTAAATCTGTTGGCTATGGTGGTGAGTTCTTGGTTTAAGCATGTGATACTTGATCGTTTGTTCTCTTGGTTATTCTTCGTTTAATAAATTGTCAAGGATGTGCTTGAGAGGTTTATGAGTTATCCTCACTAGCAACTCATTTGTGTTGTTCTGTTGTGACTGTTATTGGTGTCTCTTATCCTCTCTGTGTTTGCTTAGTTGGTTCCCTGTGAGTACATTGTTGTGCAGTATGTCTTATCCTACCATATATTTGACAGAATGGTGAATGCATCTCGTACTGTATTGTTTACTTCCATGGACCAATGTAAATGTGTTTTGAGATAGGCTTTGCAGTCGAAACTTCCACACATTTTCTTTTGTGGTGAAGGATCTGAACAGAGGGGCATGCCTCATCTATGGTAGGAATAAAGGCAATTTGTACGAATGGCCACCTCCCTCTTCCGGTGTCTCTTCTCTTGAAGTCCATGTTCATTAATCAAGTCTTCGTCTAACCCTCTCTCTTTGGCATCAACCATTCAGTCATCCCAATCTTCGTACACTTCAGTCCATTGTTGCTTCTAATTATCTTCCTCTTTCCACAAAATCATGTACTTTTCATTGTAATTCCTACTACGTCATAAGGTCATTGGTTACCATTTAGCATTAACTCGTTACATAGTTCATGTCCTTGTAAATTACTTTTTACTAATGTTTGGGGTCTTGCACCTATCTTGTCCATGAATAAAAATCACTATTATGTCATCTTTGTTGATCACTTCACAAAATATACCTGGCTCTATCCTCTTAAAAATAAATCAGATGTCGCTATAGTTTTTCAATCCTTTAATACCATGGTTGAAAAGTTCTTTAAGCATCCCATAATAACCATTTATTTTGATAGTGGTGGTGAATACAAAGGATCATATGATGGTTTTGACTCATTCCTTCAACAACAGGGTATTCAACATCTTTACTCTCCCCCACACACACCTCAACATGTTGGCATTGTCGAACGTCGCCATAGACACATCATTGAAATTGCACTAATTCTCCTTTCATGTTGTTGTACCATTTAAATTTTAGGATTATGCCCCGCAAAACTGTGATTTACCCTATAAATCATATGCCTAGCTCCCCCCTAAATATATCACCATTTGAAGCCTTATTTCATCACAAGCCATCATACACTAATCTAGAAATTTTTTGTTGCCTCTGTTATCCATGGTTGAAACAATATACCAAACATAAATTCAAGCCAAAATCCAACCCATGTGTTTTCCTTGGCTATTCACTTTCACACCACTATTTTCAGTGCCTCGACCTTCAAACATTTCGGGTCTTCTTGTCGCGTTATGTTATTTTCGTAGAGTCTATCTTCCTTTCAGACATGTAGGGTCTCATTCCACTTTTTTCACTAATCTTATGCGTCAATTTCTCTTCTCAGGTACCTTTTTTATATCAACTTCGCTGGACTCTCTAGTGTCTGTCCAGTCTCCAGATTCCACCCTAACAACATCTTCCTCACTTATCACAATTGTTCTTGTTCCTGCGTTTGTTTCATCATTGTCTTCTGTTTCTATTGTGGCCTTTAGTTCTATCTTGCCTGCCTCGGATGCGCCTGCCACCTCAGCTACTTCTTTATCACAAGTCAATTCACCTCCGAAAATTATCACTCGATCCTAAAATTAAATTTTCAAACTCAAGAAAATTGATTTCATGGCTGTTACTATTGAAACTAAACCACACACATTTAAATAGGCCTTTGAACACTATCACTAACGTCATGCTGTGCAAGTTGAGTTTGATGCATCTTGCGAAATAAAACTTGAGATCTTGTTCATTTTTCCCCTTCACAAAATATTATTGATTGTAAATGGATTTTTAGAATCAAACGCAATCTTGATGGGACAATTGATCATTATAAAGCTTGTCTTGTGGCGAAAGGCTTTCCTTACAAGCTTAGAATTGATTACACAACCAGTAGTTAAACTAACCATTGTGCGTGTTGTACTCACTATTGCCACGCTCACTCATGGGCAATTTGACAGTCGGATGTTAATAATACCTCCCTTCAAGGTTCTCTTGAGAAGAAAGTTTTTATGCAATAGTCCTTAGGTTTTTCAAAATCCTGACTGTCCAACACATGTTTGTCACTTGCATAAAGCGATATATGGTCTTCGACAAGCACCACAGGCTTAGTATACTGAACTACGTAATCTTTTATTTTCTCAAGGATTCGTTAAGGCTCAATCAAATACGTCTCATTTTATCTTACACTAAAGATAGGTTTTGGTCTATCTTTTAGTATATGAGGATGATATTGTGGTCATTGGTAAGAATTCATCATTTGTACAGAAGGTGATCTCTAATCTAGCTTCTCGATTTTCACTGAAAGATCTTAGTGACTTATATTACTTTCTTAGTGTTGAAGTTCTACAATCTAAATTTGGGCTAGCTTTGTCACAGAGGAAATGCATTCATGATATTCTTCAAAAGCATAATATGAAAAATGCTAATGGTGTGTCTAGTCTAATATTGACTACTGTCAAACTGTGTTTGCGGGATGGTTCTTCTCTAACTGACATAAGCAATTTTGTCAGGTAATCAGTGCTCTTCAATATTATCTCTCACCTGACCTAACATCTCATTTGCATTAAATCGTTTGTCTCAATTTATGCATTGTCCCACTGCTACTCATTGGATAACGGCAAAAAGAGTATTGCGTTTCCTCTAACACACCATTCATTATGGATTGATGATCTGTGAGATCTAAGAATTTTACACATATCAAATTAAGTAATGAGAACATGAAGTGTAATTGATTGAACTACATATGATGTACTCATATATTGAGGTGGTATGGAATGAAATTTTAAGTGATGAATGAGTTATAAATGAGATTTTATGTTAAAGTGTGAAACTATGGGGTCAGATCGATCTTGGAGAAGAGAGGATCGATCTGGTAGGTCAAAAATGACAAGGATAGAGGAATTTAAGCAAGCAGATCGATCTCCAATGGAAGATGATCGATCTCCTTATGATTCTGAAACGAAGAGATCGATCTCATAAGGAAGGAATCGATCTCAAAATGTTTCTGTAAATGAGAAGATCGATCTCGTGAAGCATTCTGTAAACTAGAGATCGATCTCATAATTGGAGCAGATCGATATCATAAAGCTATTAAGAGATCGATCTCACCCCACGACAGATCGATCTCCTAGGCATAAAATTACCCAAAATCGTCCCCAAATTCAAATGCAGATCGATCTCATCAAGAGCCAGATCGATCTCCTACCCTCGGCCTATATAAAAACCCCTTTGTTTTCCTGGAAATCAATTTCTCTCACTCCCAAATCGTCATTTTCGAACCCTAGCTTTCTCTCCCCTCCAAAACACCCATTTTCGTCCAAAATCAAAGGTTGTGGCAAGAAGGAAAGTTGTTCCTCATCAAAAAGAGAACAACATACTTGGAAATCGAAGGACGGATTGAATCGAGGAAAGAGTTAAGCACTCCATAAGTTTTAGGTAATTTTTTAAACCTCGATCTTCGATTTTGAAGAAATCTTTGGTGATTGTGAGCATGGACATTGTGATGAAATAGTTGGAAAATGATTAGGGATTGATGAAACTATGATTTTGTTGGAGTAGAGATGTTATTATGCAATTGTGGTAATTTTGGGAATTATGGCTATAAATTGGAATATGGTATGAGAATGTAGGATTGTGAGGTATAGTGGATGAGTATGTGAATTATGATAGAGTTATGAGAATTGAGTAATTTGAGGTGTTAATGAGAAAATGTGTGCTCAATAATGCGATTGAGTTGAGTTATTGATGTTTTACATCGTTTGGACAGCTCGAGAGTTCCAGAGAGGAATGCGAGACTAGTTCGTGATACGGGGAAACGATTGCACTATACGAGGTGCAAAGATGTAAGGGAAAACTCAAACCTATTTGTGTATGTGCTTTGTATTGTAGCATGAAATGAGTTTTGAGAAAATAAGCATGTTTTTATGAGTTATTGCATACGATTTTATAGCCGGTTGGGGCCCAATTGTTTGAGTTGTAAACTAAATATGAAAATTGTTTTACAACCATTTTGTGTTTAAAACGTAAAAAGAGATTTGGGCTCTACGTTAAGGCGTAGTGAGATTGAGAAATGTGTACGTGGTTTTACCGGTTGGAACTCGATTTTAACATGTTTTGTGTTGAGTACCCAAATGTTTTAAAGGCGATTTATGAGAGAAAACTGTTATGAGTTCTACGTGAAGGCAAAACAATTTTTACGATAATGGCTATTAATTGAGACTTAGGCGTGTCATGTTGAATACACGTCGGGCATTACTCTAGTAGTATGTAAGTCCAACATATTTTCTCCTACTCTGGTAGCGCTGGTTACTTACCTAGCCTCATTTTACACGAGTGGGTTATGTTTATTGGCTGTGCCACGTGCGAATTCTATTTAGTTGCTATGCCACATGTGGGTTATGTTTAGTGGCTGTGCCACGTGCGAATTCTATTTGGTGGCTGTGCCACGTGAGGATTGTATTCAGTGGTTGTGCCATGTGCAAATTGTATTCAGTGGCTGTGCTATGTGCCGATTGTATTTGGTGCCTGTGCCACGTGCATTCTATTGAGGTGATTTTTATCACGTTTTAAAGAGAAAAAGCCATTATCACATCTTGATTTCCATATGCTTGTGACTGTGCTTTGTACTGAGTATGTACTCACATGTTTTACATGATTTTAGAGAAATGAGATGAGAATAATGTTTTAATGAGTTCATGCTATATTTTATATTGAGTTTCAACTATGAAATAAAATGATTGTGTGTGCAAATCATTAATTTAACAATGAGTCCCTTACCCCCTTACTGAGAGATTTAGAAGCTCACTCTGTTTTATCTTCCCTCCAGATTTCTTCAAGTGAGGAGAATTTCCTGCGACGTACGGAGTAATGACTAGTGGAGGACTTGAGCTTTAGGCCATATATTTGTATTAGAGGTATAATTTACATTTCATGTACCCAGACTAATGTGTATTTACAGACACTTGATTTATAATGACGTATAGGATGTATTAGGATTAATTAATACTGAGTTGAGAAATGGATATGATATGATTTCTGAATGCTTGATGATAAGATCCTGGAGTTTAAGTTTTATAACTTATATATATGATGATGCATGACACTGCACAGGAATGCACCCATAAATGTGTATTGATATAAATAAAAATTTAAATTTGTTATGTTTTTCGCGCTTTTAGGGCGTGATAGAGTTTTCTTGGTCAAAGCTTAGGGTGTTTAGTACTGTCAGTGTCGGTTAAATGAAATAGAATACATCTCGAGTGTTTGTATAAGTCTGGTCTTGAACTGAAATTGAGGATTGAGATTTCAATCAAATTTAATATGTATGTGCAGGAAACGTATTGAGACTGAGAATGAGTGGACGACGAGGTCGTTCGAGGAGGCAAGCAGAGCCACCTCCACCACCTTCCCCACAACCAGAGAGTCCTAACTCTCGATTTAACCGGATTGAGACGAATGTGAGGCAAGATTTTGAGCAAATGACAGCGCTATTCGCGCAACATTTTGAAGTGAACACCTCGGGTACTACTCCTACCCCACCACACGGACCTCTCGTACCCCCAGTATAGATGGACCCGGTACCTCCCGTCACTCAGCCTGATGACAGAAGTATGTCCCGATTGAAGGACTTCTTGAAATAAATCTGGCCGTGTTCAGAGGGAAAAAGGATCCTGCAGAGGCTGAGGAGTGGCTGACTGAGTTGAGAGTTATATTTGATTATTTGGGATGCACCGATGCTGAGAGGATCAGTATGGGTGCCTATATGTTGAAAGGGAGAGCTCGAGATTGGTGGGGTACTACCCAGGGTATTCTAATGTCCAACCAGGATGTGATTAGTTGGGACGAGTTTCAGACGGCATTTAGAGCCCAATATGTACCACAAGCCGCTCAGAGAAAGAAGCAGACAGAGTTTTTGAATCTGGTACAGGATGATATATCTGTGGATGATTATGAGAGCCAATTTACCGCCCTATTGAGATATGATCCAAAGACTTTAAAAAATGAAGAGCTCCACACAGAGAGATTTGTGTATGGATTGAAGCCTATCATCAGAAATCGCTTGATAGGGCTATGTATTACTGAGTTTGGAGATGTTCTGAGACGAGCACAAAAAATTGAGAGGGGAATCGAAATTGTACAATCTCAGAATGAGTCCAGTGCAGTGATTCGGGATAAAGGCAAGAGGCCAACGATTTCTCAGGCAGAGGTTCGGAGAGATTCCTTCAGAAGAGGAAGGATTGAGGTACAGAAGGGCAGATTTGAGAGACACAGAGCTTATCCTATCATCAGAGAGACCCCTCGAGATGTCAGGCCTGAGATAAGGGTTTGCAAAAATTGTGGCCGATCGCATGAGGGGAGTTGTACTAGGTTAATCCATGGATGCTTTAGATGTGGAGACATGGGTCACAGAGTGAAAGAATGTCCTCAACCTCAGAGACCACATGCTTCGGAGCCTACTAGACAGTAACCTCAGAGGGTGAATCCCCCGAGACGGGCCACTACTGTAGAGAAAGGGAAGAAGCCTGTTACAATGAGATGTGTGTTTGCTCTGGACTAAGAGACAACAGACACTTCTGTAGAAACTATAAGAGGTATACTCTCTTTCTGTGATCATAAGGCTCATGTGTTGATTGATTCAGGGTCCACACATTCTTTTATTTCTGAATATTTTGCATGTAGATTAAATTTGAAGTTTGAACCTTTAGAGTATATACTACATGTAAATACCCTTATGCGTGAGTCCCAGAGAATCGAGTTGATCTGTAGAGGATGTGAAATAAAGGTGAGAGATAGAGTAATGTTAACAGATCTAATAACGTTAAATATACATGAGTTTAATGTAATTTTGAGAATGGATTGGCTGGCAACCAATCGAGTGAGTTTAGACTGTTATACTAAGATTGTAACTTTCTCTCTACCTGAACCTTACAGTGTACGTTTGAAATATTGAGAAAATGGATGTGTGGAATTTTTTGTAAGTAATTTGAAATCTTGATGTTGCTTGTGAGAATACTAAATATGATTGTTCATGTGAAGGCTATGAAACACTCATCCCAGATGACAATCGAGAACATCTGAGAATTGAGGATATACCTGTGGTGTGTGAATTTTTGGATGTTTTCCCCAATGAGTTGCCAGGTTTACCACCAAAGAGAGAGCAAAAGTTTATCATTGATTTGGTATCAGATACTCAGCCTATCTCTAGATCTCCATATAGGATGACCTTAGTGAAACTTGAGGAATTGAAGAAGCAACTACAGGAGTTATTGGATCAAGGATTTATTAGACCAAGTATCTCACCATGGGGAGCACCAGTGTTATTCGTGAAGAAGAAGGATAGTAGTCTCAGATTATGCGTAGACTACCGATTATTAAATAAAGTCACGGTGAAGAATAAATACCCATTGCCCAAGATCGATGACCTACTTGATCAGCTGAAAGGGGCTTCAGTCTTCTCTAAGATTGATTTGAGATCGGACTATCACCAATTGAGGATTAAGAAAAAAGATATTCCGAAGACGGCCTTCAAGACAAGGTATGACCATTTTGAATTTTTAGTGATGTCCTTTGTATTGACGAATGCCCCTGCAGCCTTTATGAGGTTAATGAACGAGGTGTTCAGGGACTATCTTGATAATTTTATGATAGTCTTTATTGATGATATCCTGGTGTACTCTCGGTCTTATGAGGAGCACGCACAACACTTGTGGTTAGTACTTCAGATACTCCGAGATAAGCAACTGTATGGAAAGCTTAGTAAGTGTGAGTTTTAGTTGGATCAGATAACTTTCCTTGGTCACATAGTTTCAGAGGAGGGAGTATCAGTTGATCCAACTAAAGTGGAGGCTGTGCTTAATTGGGAAAGACTGAGGACAGTTACAGAGGTACGAAGCTTTCTTGGTTTGGCAGGGTATTACAGAAGATTTGTGGAAGGATTTTTCAGGATTGCCGCTCCTTTGACCAAGCTCACGCGCAAGGAGACTCCGTTCATATGGACTGAACAATGTGAGCTCAATTTTCAAGAATTGAAGAAAAGATTGACAGCAGCACCTGTGTTGACTATTCCTGAGGGATCAAGAGGATTTTCAGTGTATAGTGATGCCTCGCATCAAGGATTGGGGTGTGTGCTCATGCATCATGGAAGAGTGATCGCTTATGGATCGCGACAATTAAAAGATCATGAGCGAAATTACCCCACGCATGATTTGGAGTTAGTCGTTGTTATATTTGCCTTGAAGATCTGACGATACTACTTATATGGGGAAAGATTCCAGATCTTCACTGATCACAAGAGTTTGAGATATCTCTTTGATCAGAAAGAGTTAAATATGAGACAAAGGAGATGGATGGAACTCCTTAAGGATTATGACTGCGAGATTCTATATCATTTGGGTAAGGCGAACGTAGTTGCTGATGCCCTAAGCAGGAAGAGTATGATACCTGCTATGATGATCAGGGAATGGGATTTACTGGAGCAGTTCATCGAACTCCGGATCAGAGTTAAAGAGGAAGAGATTGGATTTTTGGCTAGCCTGCGAATAGAGCCCAGGATCATGGATCTGATTAGAACTGGACAGCGCAATGATCAGAGGTTGATAGATATGGTTAGCCAAGCTGAGCAGACTTCGCAGTCGGATCTCACAATCAGTGAGGATGGATTGTTGAGATTCAGAGGACGAATTTGTGTACCGGACGATGATACCCTGAAGAGACAGATACTGAGAGAATCTCACTGCTCGCGATACACCATGCACCCAGGGAGTACTAAAATGTACTGAGATTTGAGAAAGGTGTATTGGTGGAGTGGTATGAAGCGAGACGTGGCAGATTATGTGACCAGATGTTTAGTGTGCCAGCAAGTGAAAGCTGAGTATCGAAAGCCCGGAGGATTATTGCAACCTTTACTTGTGCCTACATGGAAATGAGAGCATGTCACCATGGACTTTATTATGGGTTTACCGAGGACCCAGAGAGGTCATGATGCGATATAGGTCATAGTGGATAGACTGATAAAAAGTGCCCACTTCCTTGCCATCAAGAGCACAGACACTGTGGATGCCTTAGCCGAGTTATATGTCAGTGAAATAGCTAGATCACATGGGGCTCCAGTGAGTATTACTTCTGACAGAGATTCTTGATTTACTTCCAGATTTTGGACCCAGTTTCAGGAGTCCAGGGGATGTCGATTAAGTTTTAGTACTGCCTACCATCCTCAGACAGATGATTAGTTAGAGAGGACTATTCAGACCTTGGAGGATATGTTGAGGGCGTGTACGATGGATTTTAAGGGATCATGGGACGATCACCTGGCCCTAGCAGAGTTTGCATACAATAACAGCTATCATACGAGTATTGGAATGGCACCTTTTGAGGCTATATATGGTAGGAGGTGTAGATCCCCTGTAGCTTGGGAAGAAGTGGGTGACAGAAAGATAAATGCTCCCGAACTTGTTGAACAGGCTGTACAGAGTGTGAAGCTCATATGTGAAAGATTACAGGCTGCACAAAGTGGACAGAAAAGCTATGCGGATGTACGTAGACGTCCACTAGAGTTCGATGTTGGTGATGTAGTATCTCTGAAGATATCACCGAGTAAGGGTATCATGAGGTTTGGAAAGAAAGGAAAATTGAATCCTCGATACATAGGCCCCTTTGAGATTCTTGAGAGGGTGGGAGAGGTAGCCTACAGGTTGGCATTACCCCCACAGATGTCTGAAATACACAACGTCTTCCATGTAGCTATGTTGAGGAAGTACCATCCAGACCCTTCTTATGTCATAGAGTATGAAGAGATAGACATACAAGAGGACATGAGCTACACTGAAGAACCCGTCCGGATTCTCGATAGAAAATAGAAGGTGTTTCGGACTAAGAGCATCCCATTAGTGAAAGTTTTATGGAAACATCACTCAATGAAAGAGGAAACGTGGGAATTGGAGAGTCTCATGAAGGAGAAGTACCCTCATCTGTTTGACGACTTAAGTTGAATTTGGAGGACCAAATTCTTTTTAAGGTGAGGAGGATGTGAGATCTGAGAATTTTACACATATTAAATTATGTGATGAGAACATGAAGTATAATTGATTGAACTAAATATGATGTACTCATATATTGAGGTGGTATGGAACGAAATTTTAAGTGATGAATGAGTTATAAATGAGATTTTATGTTAAAGTGTAAAACTATGGGGCCAGATCGATCTTGGAGAATAGAGGATCGATCTGGTAGGCCAAAAATGACAAGGACGGAGGAATTTAAGCGAGCAGATTGATCTCCAATGGAAGATGATCGATCTCCTTATGATTTTGTAACGAAGAGATCGATCTCATGAGGAAAGAATCGATCTCAAAATGTTTATGTAAAGGAGAAGATCGATCTCCTCAATGAGCAGATCGATCTCATGAAGCATTCTGTAAGGAGAAGATCGATCTCCCTAAGGAGCAGATCGATCTTGTGAAGCATTCTGTAAACTAGAGATCGATCTCATAATTGGAGCAGATCGATCTTATAAAGCCATTAAGAGTTCAATCTCACCCGACGATAGATTGATCTCTTAGGCATAAAATTGCCCCAAATCGTCCCCAAATTCAAATGCATATCGATCTCATCAAGAGCTAGATTGATCTCATACCCTCAGCCTATATAAAGACCCCTTTGTTTTCCTGGAAATCAATTTCTCTCTCTCTCCCAAATCGCTATTTTCGAACCCTAACTTTCTCTCCCCTCCAAAACACCCATTTTCGTCCAAAATCAAAGGTTGTGGCAAGAAGAAAAGTTGTTCCTCATCAAAAGGAGAACAACATACTTGGAAATCGAATGACGGATTGAATCGAGGCAAGAGTTAAGCACTCCACAAGTTTTGGGTAATTTTCTAAACCTCGATCTTCAATTTTGAAGTAATCTTTGGTGATTGTGAGCATGGGTAGTTGGAAAAGGATTAGGGATTGATGAAACTATGATTTTGTTGGAGTAGAGATGTTATTATGCAATTGTGGTAATTTTGGGAATTATGGCTATGAATTGGAATATGGTATGAGAAATGTAGGATTGTGAGGTGTAGTGGATGAGTATGTGAATTGTGATAGAGTTATGAGAATTGAGTAATTTGAGGTGTTAATGAGAAAATGTGTGCTCAATAATGCGATTGAGTTGAGTTATTGTTGTTTTTACATCGTTTGGACAGCTCGGGAGTTCCAGAGAGGAATGAGAGACTAGTCTGTGATACGGGTGAACGATTGCACTATACGAGGTACAAAGATGTAAGGGAAAACTCAAACCTATTTGTGTATGTGCTTTGTGATGATATTGTAGTATGAAATGAGATATGAGAAAACAAGCATGTTTTTATGAGTCATTGCACACGATTTTATAGCCGGTTGGGGCCCAATTGTTTGAGTTGTAAACTAAATATGAAAATTATTTTACAATCATTTTGTGTTTAAAACGTAAAAAGAGATTTGGGCTCTACATTAAGGCATACTGAGATTGAGAAATGTGTGCGTGGTTTTGCCGGTTGGAACTCGGTTTTAACATGTTTTGTGTTGAGTACCCAAATGTTTTAAAGGCGAATTATGAGAGAAAACTGTTATGAGTTCTACGTGAAGGTAAAAAGATTTTTACGATAATGGCTATTAATTGAGACTTAGGCGTGTCATGTTGAATACACGTCGGGCATTACTCTGGTAGTATGCAAGTCCAACATATTTTCTCCTACTCTGGCAGCGCTGGTTACTTACCTAGCCTCGTTTTACACGATTGAATTGTGTTTAGTGGTTATGCCACGTGTGAATTCTATTTGGTGGTTGTGCCACGTGTCGGTTGTGTTTAGTGGCTGTGTCACGTGCAAATTCTATTTAGTGGCTGTGCCACGTGTGGATTGTGTTTGGTGGCACTGCCACGTGCGAATTCTATTTGGTGGCTGTGCCACGTGTGAATTCTATTTGGTGGCTGTGCCATGTGAGGATTGTATTCAGTGGCTGTGCCACGTGCAAATTGTATTCAGTGGTTGTGCCACGCGCATTCTATTGAGGTGATTTTTATCACGTTTTAAAGAGAAAAATCATTATCACATCCTGATTTTCACATGCTTGTGACTGTGTTTTGTACTGAGTATGTACTCCCATGTTTTACATGATTTTAGAGAAATGCGATGAGAATAATGTTTTAATGAGTTCATACTACATTTTATATTGAGTTTCAATTATGAAATAAAATGATTGTGTGTGTAAATCATTAATTTAACAATGAGCCTCTTACCCCCTTACTGCGATTTAGAAGCTCACCCTGTTTTATCTTCCCTCCAGATTTCTTCAAGTGAGGAGATTTTTCTGCGACGTACGGAATAGTGGCTAGTGGAGGACTTGAGCTCCAAGCCATATATTTGTATTAAAGGTATAATTTACATTTCATGTACCCAGACTAATGTGAATTTACAGACACTTGATGTACAATGACATATCGGGTGTATTAGGATTAATTAATACTAAGTTGAGAAATGGATATGATATGATTTCTGAATGCTTGATGATGAGATCCTAGGGTTTAAGTTTTATAACTTATATATATGATGATGCATGACATTGCACAGGAATGCACCCATAAATGTGTATTGATGTAACTAAAAGTTTAAATTTATCATGTTTTCCGCGCTTCTAAGGCGTGACATGATCCGTCGGACTCCTCATACTTCTCTCCATGCATTTTCTGATGCTGATTAGGCTGGGGATGCTGATGATAGTACATCCACTACAGCTTACATTACTTTTCTTGGGACCACTCCAATCAGTTAGTTTTCTAAGAAGCAATGCACTGTTGCTCGATCCTCCACTAAGGCAGAATATAGAGCTGTTGTTGCCACTACTGCAAAAATAAATTGGCTTCAAAATCTTTTTCAAGAGTTATGCTTTAATGTTCCTACTATTCCTATCATTTATTGTGATAATGTTGGCACCACATATTTATGTCGTAATCCAGTCAGGGTGGATTTTCATTTTGTTTGTCATCAGGTTCAACAAAATCAACTACGGGTTCATGTTCACTCTAATGATCAACTGGCACATTCTCTTACTAAGCCTCTCAACCGGCAGAAGCATTTGGCACAACTTTCCAAGCTCGACATTGTTGACTCTCACCTCTCTTGTAGGGGCATAATAAAGTTAAATCTTAGCCTTCATGATTTATGCTGAAATTCAAAGAATTAAAATTAGTCAATATTAATTCAATATATTATGTATATCACTACCTTATAATTTCCCCATTATAAATTGTAATGTCCTTGTATTATATATTTGTATTGTCATTCAATTGAGAATTCAATAAAAATCATTCAACAGATCAACTGAACAATCCTAATATAAGTTACTTTCTTAAAAGAATATGATGTTCTCATTATTTTATTAATGCCTAGAACACTCACTCTTTAGTATCATCCTAATATAAGTTATTCTCACACTATAAATACAATGCTCCTCTAGACCATTTAAGGACTATTTCTCAATTCTAAAAGAGAAAAAGATTTTGAAAAACTCATAATCTCTTCAAACTCTCAACCATTAATATCTCTCAAGAATTGAAAGAAAATTTTGTAGAGTTCAAAGGCATTCAAGAAGTTGCTCCAATCGTTTATCAAGTCAATCAAACTCAAGTGGATTTTCTTGAAGAAAAGAATTAGAGGATTTTTTATTATAAAAAATATTTGGAGATTATATTTTGGATCCCTAATATTTGTCTTCAAATTTTTTGAAGTATAATTTTTAGCTCGAAATTTGTATGTCCAAACAAAATTTAAAACAAATAGTACTGAAAATAATCAAACCAACACAAACATATTGCGGAGAGATCATGGCTGAGAATTAAAGCACCAACCAATAATAGATTTTCCCTTTGAGTCCGTGGTCCAACACTTATTCGGAAGCCGTGGACCTCTACAAGTCACCAAAATTGAAAGTGTTTTGTT
The DNA here is from genome assembly GCA_033439115.1 of Firmiana major. Classification (NCBI taxonomy): domain Eukaryota; kingdom Viridiplantae; phylum Streptophyta; class Magnoliopsida; order Malvales; family Malvaceae; genus Firmiana; species Firmiana major. The sequence goes on from CM065911.1 coordinate 11,782,145, forward strand.
CTTGTTCTTTCAAAAGAGATATGCAAAGTTTTTGCATCAAAAGAATCATTTTGCGGAGGAGGTGTTCTGTCTGACTGTCTTTCGGCGCTGTGAATCCTCTGATGTTAGATATCTTCAGGGTTATCAAAAGTTTCATAACTTTGCCTGCACTTGCTGGAGTGTTAGAAAACTACCCTGAAAACAAGTACACAACCCTTCATCATAACATTTTCGAGATTCCAACGAATAAGCTAACAGAGACTTATACTATGAAAAGGAAAACAAATTGACATTGCTGTCACTTAACGAATATCCAAGCTGGTCCAATGTGTGCGAACCGTAAGACATGACTGGCAAATTAGCAAATCCCTTTTTATAATATCTTTCAGCTTGTCAATTTGTTTTAGAAAAAAAATAATGTTGGGAAAGAAATCAAGACTAATCCAAAACTATTTTCTCAAATCAAGTTAATTTAATCAATGAGAATGAAATTAAGCCGAGAAGCATCATTTCTCTTGTTTTATTGCTGTTCTTCTTTGGTACATTTAGAGTTGTAGACTAACACGCTTCCAGTGTGCACCCTTAAGGTACTGTTGGGAAGCTTCAGACACTTTTCCTTAGTCTATATACGAAGAAATTTAGTGACGGGATTCAAAGGCGTTCATCTTTGAAAGAATTTCCATCTGAATGAAAATCAGGAGTTGCTATTGCAACTTTTTCTTGCTGTAAATCATCAGACCAAATGACCATGGGACTCTCAAGGTTCTCAAAATTCATGTTCTTCCACTGTTTTTCCATATATGCAGTTTCTGATATAGGTATAGAATGCAATTCCTCCAGAAATGGAAAATTTATCTGGGAACCGAAATCTAGATTTTCAATGATTCCCATGTACCCGTACTTTTGAATACCAAAATATTTGTAGCAGTGAGGGTCAGCATTTTCTTCAGAAAGAGTTTGTGCAGCTGCTTTCTCCAGCATTGTCTGCATATATTTTCCTTCAGCATCGATCCTAATTTGAAGGTGTTTCTGAACCTGGTGCAGAAGAACAAAGGATTTCCAGAATACATGATATGCATGGTTATATTGTAAACTTTCTTCTCTGTTTCTTTCTTACCTCTAACTCTTCATTCAGTCTCCTTCGTACTTCCATTTGCATTCTAACGTCTCCTGTTTGTTGTTTACTTCCGAAATCTGATTTCAAGTTACATTCATGTAACAGGCCAGAGAAACAAAATCCATTAATACAATTCTAATTCTCTGATAAAAAGGATGATTTAAATTTCACATACTGATCGCTTAAACAGCTAGCACTTGTACCGGCAGGATTTTTTGAGATGTCAAAAACCAAAACTGTCAATAATATCTGTAACAAGTTGTATGAAATTGATATTTTGTATTAACAATACGAAGAATAGAAATGAAATTGGAAGCAAAGGCAGGTGATTCACCTTTCCTGCTGCCTCCAACTGATCGGTCATTGAAATCTTTTTGCGGTTGTCTCCCAAGCCTGAATTTCTTTTACAAAATAATTGAAGAAACCAAATGGGAAAACAGTAGAAACGAAAATGAATAGAAGTAAAAGAGATCAAAATAAGAGATTTAAAGGAAAAAAAAACCTGAAGATGGCTCTTAAGATGGTAAAGGGTAAGACCCTTAACTCCCATGATCTTCAAGATGGCCTTTGGCGTGGCCTCTACATTTCAAAGAGAAACAAAACTAAAGACAAGGCACAGCTGAACTGATAACAAGATTAACATGCAAAGCAAGATTGACTCGGAAGTAACGATTGAAAGGAGACTAAGGGAGTACTGTCTGGTCCTCCAAGCTGGGTAACAGCCTCTACAAATCGCTCATGCAACTCAACAGTCCACCGGAGACGAGACTTTGGATCTGTAGTCAGGTCAAGTCCAGAGTCCCCTTGAATACAAACTCGATCATGTCTGTTAAATGCTGGCTTCTTCAAATGGAACATTTTTTTTTTCCTTTTTTTCAGGGCTGTTGAGATATTCATTTCAAAATCTACTCGATATATAGTTGAAACCACTGTGTGAAACAATATCTGGTTTCTTGTAAAGTCTAAAGAGTCGGAGAATAAAAGCCAAAGAACAAAAGCCACCGACCATTCAAACCGTCTTTGCCAAAAGTGTCTGTCCTTATGTACATTATCAACTTGTTATTTCCACTTTAACCATGAAAATTCGAGTGCTGCCAATCAGAAGTTTAACTTGATCTGCTGACAGGGAGATCTTTACTACCTTCCATTTCCTACGTGAAGTGACAACCATTATAATTTTGTTTGTTTAATCTAAAGACAAACCATTTTCCTGTCTTTTATATAACAAAAAGTAGAATCCAAAATCACAATTCCCCAGATTTGTTGCATAGATCTTCTATTCAATTTCAAGGTATCACTCTAGTCTTTTAGGTTATTATTTTAATTTCTTACGGACGTTTCACAATATTGAATAGAAAAATTACGAAAATGCTACTTCACCAATAATTGAATAACAAAAATATCAGACAGCTGAGAACCTACCGTTTCTGTATTCGTGAACAAATGCGGGTGTGGGGAATTTGTATGTGTGAGTGAATAAGTAATAAAGCAAAAGGAAGTTAACGTGTAAAAGTGTGTTCATTGTAAGTTTGTGTTATTACAACTAATATTTGTTCTTTCTTCCTGCAAATATAAGAAAAGCAAACACTTAACAAAGCGGTAAGGCGGTGAGAGACCATAGTTCGAAGATCTAAGTAAGTAAAACGATGAAGGATCGTAGTTCGTGAAAACGTGAAGACTTCATCGGTGCACAGTCAAAGATTAGTCAAAGATTATGAAATTTATTAGTTCAAGGATTAAACTTAGGGTTAAAGATAAAATTGCAGACTTTTTAAATTCCGCTAGTAATAACGAGAAGCTCAATGAAAATAATTACAATAAATGGATTTTTCATATATATTAATTGCTCGGGCTAGATTTAGGGAAGCTTACGGAAAAAGTTCGACACCACCCATCCATGATAGAAAATTGAAGAAACGGAAGGTCAAAGTCGGAAAGGTCATGTATGTGCCATCAGTGACTATGAAGTCAAGGAAGCAAAGAACCCAAGGATGCCTCGAACACACTTGCAATGTTGTTCATGAAGAAGAACAATGCGAAGCTTCAACAATTAGAGAACAAGCACCTGTCAATCTCATAGCAAAATATGTTGACCAACGAGTATTTCTCCAAAGTCAAAACTCGTTGTAATGAAATTTCAAACTTGGATCTAGAAACTGCAATTATTGAGACGAGGATGAGAAGAATTATTATTCATGGCCTGCGACTCGAGTACAATGGGATTGTTACTGCAACCAGTATTGGGGAAAGTAACCAAATATAATCAAGTTGTTTTCCCTCTACACAACTCTCACATACATCACTAGTGGACTTAATCATAGGCAAACCATGTACTAAATTCAGTTCATCTAAAAGACTCAATCCTTTAAAACTCAAATGCCTGTATGTATGATGTCATAGCCAATTTTCTTCAAGTAATGTTACTTTCAATGCAGACTTTTTATCAAGACTTGAAGGAAAACATCGTTTCTTAGCCATTGAAACATTAAATAAAAGATACTTCCTAGGCTTATTTTTGTAGACATAACAAGTTAAATCTTCAAAAACAAGTAATGAAATTGTCTCACACTCAACAAATTCATTCCAGAAGTCTAGGACATATAAAAAATTATCAATGCAATTCATTCTACAAGTATCTACCTTCACCATACCATTTCGTTGAGCCTCACAAATATTTCCATCCCCCGTTGTCACTCGACTAGTCACAGCCTTATCCAAGCTGATGAACAACTGTAATAACCGCGAATTCTCCACACTCAATAAGTGATTTAATGTGTTATTTGGAAGTGAGTTAAGTATTTAGAATTTATTTTGGATTATAAGATTTACGAAGCGATAAATTGAATATTAGAGTCATGAGGAATTATAACTATGGAGAATTAATTTAGGGAATAAATTACTTGAGTTAAATTAGATTATGGAAATTATAGTCATGAGAAATTAAATAAGGTAATTTTAAGATTTTATAGTGTAATGATGTAGAGGATTTATTGGGAGGAAAATTTGTGGAATTAAGGTTATGGAAACTAATTTAAGATTGATGATGGACATATTGAGGTGAATTAAAGGATTAATTAAGTGGGTTAAAGACCAACAAAATGTTAATTTAAGTGGTAAACGATTTCTACATAAAGATGTGAACACAAGTTCAATCCTCTAGAAACATATTTATTAGGATGGCTTTAACATTTCACACTCTCGATCTAAAAGAAATTAGTCTTAAGGAAAAAAGCTTGGGGATACCTTTGGTTATACCAAAATAATTAAGTGGGTTAAAGTGTTTTGATACTTGACATGGAATTTATTGGAGTAATTAGTTGATTTAATTAAAGAGGATTTAATTATATTTAACTGTTTAAGGACTAAATTACATTGGAAAGATTAAAATGGGCCATGGTAAGGTTAAATAAATCTGTAAGGTTTTGCTTCAAATAAAATAAAAACTACTGTGGCCATATGTGAAATTTAGAAGAGATGAGGGAAGATTTGTGCGAAAGAGGCCCAAATTTGAGGAAATGAAGGGGGGGCAAAACAAAACCCCCAAGCTTTTAAAGAAGCTTGGGACGGCTTGATAGGAATTAACCCATCAAGCTTTCGATTTCCAACTGAACTGAAGAAAAGGAAGAGAAGGAAATAGAGGGGAGAAAGAGAAGGGGAAGAGAATGGAAGAAAGGGGAAAAAGAATACGGGAAAGAGTAGAAGGAAGAGGAGAGAAAGGAAAAGAGAAGAGGGGGAATAAAAGGGGAGCCGAACCAATCGGCTGTAGCAGAAGGGTTCGGTCTTGAGCTGGACTGAAGAAGAAGACAAGGTTAATGACCTGTAAACAAAGAACACTCTCACAAGTAATTTATCAAACACTTGGTGCGCAGAGCACAAAAGAAGGATATCCCCAACTCTCACTTTATTCATCAACCAACGTGAATTTATACACCAGAAGAGAACCAATATGTTAGAAATAAAGAACTCACTACTCCACTAACTACTGCACTAACTCACTCACTAATCCACTAACCTACAGAAGCAACAAGTAAATCCTTAAATTTTAGTTACTTGAACCATAATTTTAGGAAGATTGACATATTAAAAAAACTGCAGCAAAACATTAGAAATAAATTCTGCATTAATTCTAACAAAGTCATCAACTTCAACAGGTCTGGCTTCTTTTTTAGCCCTAATTCGAGTAATGACTAAAAGAGAGCAATTGCAACTAGGAATGTCAACGGGGCGGGTACTCGTTAATTTTGAGGTATTTGACCTCGAACTTGATTAACAATTATAAAACTCGAATTCTATTAAAATTTGATTATTTTTTCAAGATACTACCTGAACTCTACCCGAATAAATTTTATACTATTCGTTAATTACCCGAACCCGTTTAATTACCTGATTATTCAACCCATAATTTGACAATCCCAACCCGAACCCGAACCCTTGAAAAAAAATCATCTAATCTTGTATAAATCAAAAATAAAAATTAAACAACAATATACATATTTTATCATAATTAAACAAATTTTAAGAATTCAACAAACTACTTGAAACCATAGCAAATAAACAAATTATAAAAACATAACAAGGAGAAAAAAAGAATAAAGTGAAAGTTAATCGGATTCGAATTTAAAATATTCGAAGGTTACTATCCGAACCCTACCCGAACCCGTCACGGGTAATAAAATTGTTACCCTAACCCGATTAAAACCCGTTTATTGGGTACCCAAACCTAACTTAAACAAAACGAATAATTCCAAATACCCGATTAACCCTTACCCGTTTACATCTCTAATTGAAACAGATCTTTGGTATTCATATTGTGGCCAATTCAAAGAGGTACCTAGGACTTCCAACGTTAGTGGGACGAGGTAAAGGAGCTACTTTTGAAGAGATTAAAGATCACGTGCAGTCAATTATGGGACGAAATTTCATTTGGTTCGTAGAAAAGAATTTTTGAAAAAAAAAAGTTTTGTATTTTTTATATTTAATTAATAAAAAATTAATTAGTCAATACAAAATAATTTTATAATCAACAAAAAATTAGGTTATTTTTTTAAAAGTTGTCTTACAAAATAAAAAATTATTTTTCATAAAATAGTTATTTATATGTAAAATTATTTACCACACTTATAAGTATAATTCTATTTATGTTATACCTTGAATATAATTTTTTAAAACATCGATTTAATTTAATTCTATATAAAATATTATTATATTAATAAAAATATTTTTATTTAATTAGATTTAAAATTTTAAAAATTAAAATATTAATATTAAAAATCTTTGAGTATTTTAAGTTTAAACATTTTATTTTATATAGTTTTAATCTTAAATGTTTTTAGTATTTAAATAATAATCATTTCTATAATATTATATTATTTGTAAATAATAAATTTAAATAATTTATATTTTTTATGATTTTAATAATAAATAATTTCAATATAAAATATAAAATATAATTATTTTTAATATTATAAATATTTTTTATATTTCAAAAATAAATATTAATATATTTTTAATATTTTATAAATATTAAAATAGTAACAGTACTTCAAATTCTTAAAAATATTAATATAAGTAATACTAAATAGTTTTCTTTTAAAATATTTAATAATATAATTTTTTAATATTAAATAGTATTTTTAAGATATAATTATTTTTATTATTAATAAATTAATTAATGAACAATAAATAATTCTTCATATTTTATTTCTTATGCTAACATCATTTGGAAAAAAAAACAAAATTTTCAAAAAACAATCAAATTACTAAAAAAATTTTACTGACTCAATTAAATAACAAAAGCATTTTAATTTTTTAAAAAAATATAAATATTTTTTAAAATTTATTTTCAATAAATTAAACGGAGCTTAAATTTATCGTACAAGCCTTCCCCACGCATGCCATGGATGTTTTCCTCCTACCAAAGTCATTACTGGACGTCACAACAAATATCATCAGGAGACATTGGTGGGCTCGCAGTTCCACAGGTGTAGGGAACACACTGGTTGTCTTGGAAAAGGCTATGTCAACCGAAGATGATTGGAGGACTAGGATTTCAAAATTTAGAGGCATTAAGTAAAATTTTGTTGGCCAAACAAAGTTGGAATATGTGTTTGAATAAAAGATTTTAAAGAAAAAAATTAATTTTAATAGAAATATTTAAAAGTTTAAAATTTAAATTTTTTGTTTAATAAATATTTTTTGAAGAATATCAAAATTTAAGAGGGTTTTTAAGAGGAAATTTTATATGCACAAATTTTTTCTTAAAATTTTTGAAGAGGTAAATTTTCAAAATTCATCCAACATATAGTTTACTACTAAATATAATACTAAAAAAAATATTTTATTTTAGTTAATATAATATATTTTTTACTTTTTATATTATTAAAAATATCTATATATTTTTACAAATTTAATGGTACTCATAGTATATATTTTTCTTGATATTTTTCTTTTTCATATTTAATATAATTATTTTTTATTTATAATTATTTTTTAATTTTATCACATTTTAATATTCAAATTTTTTAAAAAAAATATTTATCCAAACAAAACAATTATAAATATTAATATTTTAAATTGATATATTTTGAAATACCTTTCTTTTAAAATACTTCAATAAAAATATTACCGACAATTCTTTGACCGTCGATTAACCATGGGCTAAGTGAATTCGATAAAAGTCATCTGACGATCAAGTGCACCGACATCGATAAGATATCTATATATTCTAACATAATTTTTCTCAACGCTTTTTAATACCTTTAAAAGTAGTACCAATAATCTAAATTTTAAAATTTTGCATTTATTAAGTTTTATTTTAAATTTAAAAGCTTTTTCTAGCACTTTAAGGTGCCTGTAAAAGTTTTATTTCAAATTTTTATATTTATTGAATTATGTTGACATTTGAAACTGCTGATAAAATCATAATTTAAATTTGAATATTATATATTTATTAAAACTTCATAATAATGTCATTATTTATTTTGCTTAGATTAGATAGATCTAGAGCAATTGTATTATTGAAATCTGACAGAACTGGCCAATTTAAAAGTAATTGTGTATAATTATCAATTGTATTATCAACCATTTAACAGCTACTTGAGATTCTGTCACATCCCAAAATTGAGATTGTACTGCTTTACAGATCAGCGAAAATTCAGTAGCCATGTCTTTGAGATGGCATGAAATGTAAGATGGCATGCACAGAGTTCCATGAAAATTTATTGGGCTCACACCTTTTTCCCGGTCCTTGCATTTAAATATTTAGATGATTAAGTAAATTGATTTTGCAGAATTAAAAGAAAGAGAAGGAACAAGCATACATTTCAATCATCACTCCAAAATTTATATCTTTAACACGCACTTCAAATAACAACATTAAGCAATACAGAGGGGAATAAATGTAGTGAATGAGTATACAAAAACTGAAATAAACAAAACAAAAACCTTAAGTGAATACAGGAATGTTTTAGCATTTATTAGTTAAAGCTCATCACTAATTGAATAAAAATGTTATAACAAGAAAATGTTAAGACACAAAGAAACCTGTTCAGGCCTAAATTTCAATTCCATCTCCAAATACTGCTATGGCATTTCCTCCATATTCCACTGCTTATGAGTAAATCTTTCTCTTTTAAGCAAAACAGCTTGTTGAATGTTTTCATCACGATTCTCTCTTGTGATTTCAAGCTCCACTTCCAAATCCTTGATCTGCAAGATAAAATCAAACGCATACTAGTTTTAAAGTTTTAGACAATATCCATTCCCAAAGATCAAACATAAAAGATAAGCCTCAGCGGCGCTAATCACCAAACAATTTCAAGATCACATATCATAAAAGCTACCATCTCTTTCTTTCATGTATTTTGCAAAATAACATAATAGGCTCGTAAAGAAAGTTTATTTTCAACATCTTGAGAAGGTAAGGGTTGGATTACCTCGTATCTAAACCCAAAAAATCAAAATTTCTAATTGATTTATATTGTTTAAGGTTGTTATGCACCTGGTTCCCAACTTCGTCGCCCTCTTCAAGTTCACATCTCAACGAACAAGTTCATATCTGGTTCCGTACATTTACTTGCGATATTGCAGCAGCAACAAAGTCATCTACTCTGTCTTGAACATTGTAATCAAACAAATCAATGTAATCCTACATCAGAGGGAACCAAATTTACACTAGTACCAATTACATATTCAAGAGACTGCATAAACTACCATCTATACAGAGCTTACTTAAACAATAGGGGAATTATCATTCACTTCAAAGTGGAAGCCAAGTGGAGGTTCATAATGTTCTGGGAATGCTTCAGCAAAAATCTGCAACACATTTGAGTTCAAGCGAACAAATTCCACCAATAAACTGAAAATTAAACACCTAGAAATGAGACTATAATTTAAATATCTGGAAACCCACCAATGAAGCATTTTTTTGTAGTGAAATAATGTAAAGCTTACACAACAAATTCCACCACTTAAATTACATAAATATGAGATAAGACAAGGTGTACCAAGGATAAACAAATGTCTTCTAAAATTTTCACTTTGTTGATGTTTTTCAAGGCCTAAATTATCTCAATGCAACATCCAGGAAAAAGCATTGTAATTACATGACATGGTTTAGAAAAAGGCAACACTTTCTAGGTTATTCCTTAAAAAAAAAAAAAAAATCTCTCTTTAATATCTAAAAACTGTTACCAAAATATAAGAGCAAGAGTCACTCTTACCAGTAGATATTGTGTTGAACCATATTTTGTGTTTTCTTCTTGCTTCAAAAGCAAGTACCTGAAAATGAATAGCAAAAAACATAACTATGTTAAATTCAAAAAAACTGACATTGGCTTTGAGAATGTACCATCAAGAACTTTGGCAAGTGAGTGGGGACAATTATGTTGGCAAAGGAATATGAATTATTCAAGATTTTGTAACCATTAACAGAAAGTGAGAAAGAGATACTCCAGTAAGAAAATGGATATTGCAGGATTTTAAAGAAGTCTAAGACATAAATGTAGAATCCTATATTTATAACATATCAATGTAATCCACTCTTGACGGGAGAGGAAAAAAGGTAGCAACTAACCATCCATTCAAGCATTGTGTAGTCACAATAGACTCACGTCCAACAAAGTGCTGTGGTATCCTCTTGTTCCCCTGTATCAATCTATCTCCAATCACCAAATTTGATTTTCTAAAATAAGAATTATATTAAAAAAACAAAGGGATTTAACTAGATATACCTTTATGATTACTCAATCTGTCACAGCAAATGGAAACTGAAAACCATAAAACTTTTTAAATTAGCCATTTACAAACTACCAACCTAATAGACTAATAAACTAATAAACTAAATTAATGAACTTAATAAAATAAATTAATATAAAATTAGACTAATCTAATATATTAACTAATATAACAATGTTTAGTTACTGAAACAATTATTAAACAAGAATAAAAAATACAAGTAAAACCTCCCAGCCATGCGTTCCTAGCCAAGCCACGCTTCACACCATGTACTGCCACCTCCAGCTCCCTGTCCAGGCTACACGCACCATGAAGATTCTGCAGCAGCAACTCTTCCTCATCTGCTATGCCACGTCCTGCTTCCTCTCTGCTTCAGCACCGGCCAGCAACTTCATAGCCTCCAACAGCATCTCTGCACCAGCAAAGAAACATAAAGCAGCAGGATCAGCCCCCACAGCAACCCGTTCAGCAGCCTCGGCCCCTGCAAGCAGCCAACATACCACTCTGAAACAGCAGGCAGCAACAAAGCCCAGTGGCATTTTCAGCAACACAGTCACCCTACACTACCAGCTTCAACCAGCAACTCTGTCACGCTGAAGAGAAAAGCCAAATGAAAAATCGAAACAACAAGTGAAGAAAAACAAAGTGCCAAATTTAAATGCAGAAGAAGTAGAATTTCAAAACCAAAACAATAAAACTAGAGCAGAAACGAAAAGAAAATAAAGCAAAAATGAAAAGAATTTCAAAACAGTAAACAAAAAAATAAAAACAAGGTATGATAGAAAGTAAATGACATCTGTAATTTATTTAATCTAATTCAACCAGAAAGACTGAGTTTCTACCAATCCAAATAATCACTTATCAAGCACCAACGTTCAGCTACAATTCCAAAACTTCTACTTACATCCAAATTTGACCAAACAGTCTTCCAATTTCAGACAGTTAGGAAAAGCAAATACAAAACCCTAAATTATACATAATCCCAAATTAAATCAGCAAGCATGAAATACATCAAAGTAATAAGAAGCAAGAAGATTCAGAAAATATCATAAAGCTAATCTTCAATAAATTACCTTGCCGACCAAACGCTGGGGGCGGTGACACGCAAAGTCGTTGGTTCCGGAGATGACGATGAGGATGGTGAGAATCCGAAATTCAAAAGTTAGGCTACGATTTTCAAATATTAGGGAAATTAGCTTGAAATCTTCCAGGAGAAAGAGTGATTAGATATTTTGACTTGATTTCAAAAAGGAGATCTAGTTTTCAACTAAAACAGAGAGCATGGAGACGATGAAGCTGAAGGCTTCCATAAAACAGAGAAGAGAAAATAAAGGGGAAAAAAGTTGGTTTTTTTTTATCGAAGGCTAAAATGCCTTCGAAACAACATGTTTGCCGGCGGTCTTTTTTCTGTCGATAAAATATCCGCAATATCTTACAAAGCTAGACGGTTTTCTAAACCGCCAAAAATATAATGCCCTTAATACTATTTTATTTTGTAGCGGCTTAAGCTGTAGACTTCTAAACGCGAAGGCTTAGTTTGGATCGAGGGTAAAATTATTTATAATAAAATTAAAAAATAATAATTAATAAAAATAAAAATATTTTTAATAAATAATAAAAAATTAAGATAAGAAGATAATTGTACCTTCTTAAAATGTTGTCTTTATTTATTTGGAACTCACCTCAACCAAACAGCTCCCAAGTCTCTTTCCCACATCCAACTTTTTGAGCTCTACACAGTGGTGCCAATCTTTTCTAGTTTGGAGAAGCGTTAGGCAGGCAAGAGATGTGCTGCGTGCAGAAACACGAGGGATAGGGAATGGTGGATTGGTAAAGATATGGGAGGACCGATGTTTGCCTGTTAATGGGACTTTTGTTTCAATTCGGAGGCATTGGTAGAGAAACTCATTGACAGCAGGACCATGCACTGGAATACTAAACAAGTTTCATAATATTATAAGTTTTACTACTAAAATTTTAATACCTGATTTTCGGGAAATATAAAATTTTATTTCATTTTTTTAAATTTTTTTCCTTTTCATTAATCATTTACTATACTTTTGGAAGAAATTATTTATGAACCCCTTTCCAATAACTGGAAATTGGTTTAATGGTTTTAGGACCTTACTTACCCTTTTTCCCTTAATGATTTACACGCATGTGATTTTACGTTGTCCTTTTTTCAGTCCCAAAATAAAATCAAAATCCTCTAAGAAGAGTGCAACATATTACGTGGTCCAACCAACACGATCTAGCTTGGAATAAAAAACATGTTTCCCAACATTACAATTAACATGATTATCACTCAAACAGAAAACACAAACAGAAAACTCATTAAAGCACCAATAATTCTCCTTGGAGTTAATTATTCTTTGCTGCTTCCACCCTTCAAAAGTTATTCTCTTCGAAGCTGATCCAGGACATGAAACCATCAAAAGGAATCACCTTGATCGCTACAACATCCTACTATATTGTCGCCAGAACCATCACCATCTACGTATTATAATAGCAAAAACCTCGGCTTATCTCCATATTCACGTACCTTATCCTTATGCTGAACATTGGAATCCAGGAGGTGGAGTCTTGCCGCAATCGATGAGGACCTGAAGGGCAATTGGTATGATAATATTAATATTTAACAGCTTGGCTTTGATTGTGGTGCAAAGACAAACTGCAGCATCCAAGTCCAACAGCCCTTGAAGCACAGGGCAACACGTGCTCTTTGCGCTGCTGCCTATACCAATGTGCACTAGACCACCTAACACGTCCACACATGCACCTAGCTTCAGAGTGTCAATGGAGCATGTTTGCTGAGCTGGAGGTGGTGGAGGGCATGGTTTCTCTACTGGGGGTGGTGGAGGGATAGGAGGACTTGGAGATACAGGAGGGTTGGGAGGCAGAGTTGGTGGTGTTGGCGGCTTCACAATTGGAGGACTTGGATATACAGGAGGTGTTGGTGGATTCACAATTGGAGGATTCGGATAGACCGGAGGCTTTGGAGGCAGAATTGGCGGTGTTGGTGGATTCACGATTGGAGGACTCGGATAGAACGGAGGTTTTGGAGGCAGAACTGGTGGTGATATGACTGGCGGTGTGATTGGGGGTTTGATGACAGGAGGTTTGGGTACGTAAGGTGGGGGCTGGGGAACATAAGGTGGCTTGGGCACCGGCACGTAGGGAGGCTTGGGTGTATAAGGTGGAGGCTTTACGAATGGCGGCTTTACAACTGGAGGCTTGGGTGTATAGGGTGGAGGCTTTACAATAACTGGAGGCTTGGGTGTATAAGGTGGAGGCTTTACGACTGGAGGCTTTACAACTGGAGGCTTGGGTGTATAAGGTGGAGGCTTTACGACTGGAGGCTTTACAACTGGAGGCTTGGGTACATAAGGTGGCTTGGGTGTATAAGGTGGAGGCTTTACAACTGGAGGCTTGGGAAAATAAGGTGGCTTGGGTGTATAAGGTGGAGGCTTAACAACAGGAGGTTTGGGTACATAAGGTGGCTTGGGCACATAAGGTGGCTTGGGCACGGGCACGTAGGGAGGTTTCGGTGTATAAGGTGGAGGCTTAACAACAGGAGGTTTGGGTACATAAGGTGGCTTGGGCACATAAGGTGGCTTGGGCACGGGCACGTAGGGAGGTTTCGGTGTATAAGGTGGAGGCTTAACAACAGGAGGTTTGGGTACATAAGGTGGCTTGGGCACCGGCACGTAAGGAGGTTTTGGTGTATAAGGTGGAGGCTTTACAACTGGTGGCTTGGGTACATATGGTGGCTTGGGCGCCGGCACGTAGGGAGGTTTTGGTGTATAAGGTGGAGGCTTTACAACTGGTGGCTTGGGTACATGTGGAGGCTTCACAACCGGAGGTTTAACCACAGGAGGCTTAGGTGGCTTGTGATGATACGGTGGATGTTTTGGTGGTTGATGGTGAAATGGAGGCTTCACAATGGGAGGATGTTTGGGAGGAAACTTTGGAGGAGGACATTTTGGCGGAGGAGTTGGGCGCGGACATTCTGGACAGCCAAGAGAAGAGAGCAAAGCTCCCAGGTTGAGAAGCAGAACAAACAGATTAGCTAAATTATGCTTCCCCATCATCAAACTTCCTCTCCTCTATGTGTTTAGGGAGTGGGGAGTAGACAGCTTAATTTAACTTACACTTTGAGTGATGCACTTATAGATCATGCAAAAGGCAGACAAAAAGAAGCAATGAATCATGCAAATTATCTTTTTCCCTGCTAATTTATTAGTGCCTTGGGCACAATTCATTGACTTCAGAAACACTCCTTTAGTCAGACTCCAGCTTGCAATAACTTGAACCCAGCTTTCATTGCATGCATACTTCACTATCAACAAGGGATAATTCATAATAGCCCGAATACAATTTTTGACATGAATTTTCAGCTTTCAAGGACAGGAGAATCAAGAATCCGCGTGCTTGATTGATGAAATTTTTAACTTGTAGTGCCCTGTTGAACCCGTGATTGGGCACTTGGCTTTATGGAGATGCCCTGCTTGCATGTGACCCTTCCACCATTCTATTTTCTTTAATTAAACAACTTTGCATGATGACAAACCTCACCCAGGAATTTTTTTTTTTATTCACGTAATTTCCACGTACGAGGACGAGGGGCGAGACTCGAGAGCCCTTCACTGAATAACAGCACTGAGCCATGCTCCGATTTAGGAATGTAAATGGATTCTAATTCTATCTAAATAATATAAAAAATAAACATTAACTATTTTAAATTAGTTAATTAAATTATTTATTAAGTTAAAATATAATTTTTAAATTTAAATTTAAAATTAATTTTAAAAATTAATTTAATAAATTTAATTCAATTTATAAAAATTAAATTAAAATAAAAATCATAATAATAATAATATTTAATAAATTAATTTAATTAAATATTACATTAATAATAAATAATTTATAAATAAAAAATCCAATACTTCAAAATAACTAATCCATATCTTACTATAAAATCTAATTATATAAAACTCTAATTCTTCTTAATTGGTACGAAAGGATAGTACTGAATAAGTAATGCTATGCCTAGCTCAGTGTCGGCAGATAAGTACAAACAGTGTGTACTATATGTAATCTATTATGATTGCTATACTTCATGCATACATGCACAACCATTTCAAACCGAGCTAGCGTCAAAAATTGCATCAATTTGTCCAATCAGGAATACGATGAGATTTTTTTCTCTATTTGCTACAATTTTCCACATCCTACGAATCTCCACTGGCTTCTATGGAGACACTAGAGGTGGAGTAGGTTCAAAAGATTGAAGGCGACTTGTTCTGCTATCATCTTTCTGGTAGAGTGGTACACAAAGGACAATCGAATTAAAGTCTAAAATTGAGGCACAGTAACCCCACCATGATCTTCACAAGTTTAGCTCCAATGTATGGCTAAATCTAAAGGTTTGCCATCAAGAAAATGGTTATGGAAAATTGTTCAAAATTCATACATTTTCAGATTCCAGAGCACTCTATCTGCAGACTACAGGAGGCAGATAAGATCAAATCCTGTGGTTGAAAAATGACTAATCATGTAAGCAACGATGGAACTTGTAATTACAAACTATTGAAGCACGAATTTCAATCGAGTAAACCAATCATAACATGCATTTTCTTGCACTCTTTTGGATCTTAGCAAAGGCGTGTGCGCTGATTAGGGAAAAATATTAATTTTCTTGATACTCATTTTGCTTTTCTCATTGATGTTAGCTGTCAGTAGAGTTGCCTTTGTTACTATTATTTTTACCAAACTGGTGAGCATTGTATCACTACAAAATAAAACACCTTCAAAAATAAATTTTATGACGGATTTTTCGTTAGAAAAATAACATTTTCGTTGCTAATCACGTTTAGAGACGGAATTAGAGACGGACATATCCTTCGTTAATTCCGTCGCTATTTTCAATGTGGCTGATAGTCATCCGTTGCTGATAGATAATTCCGTTGCTAATTCCGTCGTTAAAAGTTATAAAATTTATTTCGTTACTGAAATCTTTTAGAGACGGAAATTCCGTTACTGAAAGTTATTTTTTTTCAATTTAATATTCCGTTACTGATGCCCTGTAAAGACGGAATTCCGTTACTGAAGGAAAGTGTATATTATTCCGTAGCTAAAGCATTTTAGAGACGGAATTCCATTGCTGAAAACATATTTATTCTTTTATAATTTTGTGTTAATATTCCGTACCTGAATACTTTCAGAAACGAAATTCTGTGGCTAAAAGTATATTATAAAGTAAGTAATATAATATAAATAAATTTGACAACAAAAAAAAGGTAAATAATTAATGCTTAATTTAATATGATTGAATTGGTTATAAGATGTACACTGATAATAATTAATATATATTTATCTACAATTAACAGGGTAGCAGCTATGTAAAGAAAAATTTTATTATTGTAAATGCGCATCACTGAAGAGACTATCCTATGAAGAAGATCTGATCATGGTCAAATATTGGACTTTTCTATTCCCTCATTTAGGTACATATGACCAAATTTATATCATCTCCAAGTAAATCAGGCCTCCAATCTCGTACCACGAGGTATGCATTATTTCATCTGGCGATGTTGTCGTTGCCATAGAGCAAAACCATTTTTTTCCTCTTTTCCCATTTGCAGATGCATGAATGAAGAATTCATGGAAGCATTTCTTATTGCACTTGTTGATGTTGCATCTGCCTTTGGTTTGAACTTAATTGGATAAGAGAGCAGATCGAGTTCATGTCCTTGATCTGCCAGATTAAACATCAGATGAAAATCATATTGGATTTCTGAACAAAGCACAGTCCACACGAAAATATATAGTTAATGCAACTTTCACTTGTATGTGACCTTTGGCATTTGACTTCTAATTTAAACTTTTACACTCAAAGGTAGTACCTAATGTTCTGAGATTTAACATACAACAAAGAAATATGTCTTTTATTTTTTAATGCTTTAAAGAGAAGCCAACTACATGGAAGTTTGATGATTCAGTATCAATTTATATCCAATTCATGTAATGATATGGAACTACAAGTTATTAGCTTAATTAAGTAATAAATTTTACCTCCAAGATAGATATCATCCTGAAAAGTTCAAGGCACTCCTCTAGCAGTAGCTTTTCTTGTGCGACCACCTCTGATAATTCCGAAAGTAATGACACAACTTCTCAATCTGAGATAAAATTTACCAGATAAGGACCAAATAGAAAATACCGAGAATTCTGGTTTAGTACAACATTTGAAAATTTTCATACCCCTGGTGAGAAAGCAGTCAGCATTAACTTGATGGAAGCAGTGAGATCAAATGCATGCCAAAGTGTCAATGAAGCTGATTGTGCATCTACCTGCATGCCTAGTTTTTGTCACTAAACTGATTTGTATAGCTAATCAACAATTAAAAGCAATTGATGAAGGTTCTTTGTCTACCTTAGCTCCTTCTATAAGAGGCACTCTGCAAACAACAAAATGCAGACATTCTTTAGTCGTAGAAATAGCTGATAGGTGCTGTCTTTCCATATCTGCCCAAGATTCTAATGCCTTCATCTGCAGATATGATTACCAAATAAATTGACATAGTCCATGAACAGCATAGCCATGTAAACATTCTACAATTATAATGCTCCTAGGAATTACCAAAATCAGATTTGGCCCTCCCGTTAAAACTAATTTAATACTTTTTCTTTCTTCATACGAGAAACAACACAGTATATGCATACCTCGACTTGATTATTTATGTTGTTATTCACAGTATCAGCTTTAGCATTTGCATACCGCCACTGCATCACCCGAACCCAATTGCAAAGCAGATGACTTCCTACTCTTGAACAAATCCATTAATCCCAAATTCAACAATTTCCCCACACCTCTAGTCCTGGAGGAACAGAGAACTAACCAAGTGTGTTTTTCGTATCTTGGAGTTCTCTGGGATTCGGGAAAGGTAATTTGGGAGGGAGGAAAGTGGAAGACAGCCAGTTGGTCTGGGTTTCCGGTGCAGGCAATGTAGTCGGTGGCGAAGTGAAGGACAGCAGGAAATCGGGGACAGGGGGAGAGGGTCGAGCGAGAGAATGCAGATGGGGAGGGACTCTGCGTCTGGGAGAGGGAAGGGAATGTGTCGCCAACGGCAGCAACAGTCCACGGAGGACTCTGGATTCAGGCTACGGTGGGGGGGGGGGGGGAGGGGGTCGACGAAAGGACGAAGAGGACGTCTGCTTTCTCTGTTGCTTTCCAGAAATGAAAAAGAAAGTGGGGGGGGGGCGGCGGTCCTCGAGCAATTCCCGCCCACCCCCCTTTTGTTTTTCATTTACAGAAAAAATAAATTAAATATTTATTTAATATAAATAAATAATGAGGGCATCAGCAACGGAATTCTGTTGCTGATGCCCATTTGTAACGGATTTTTCTTTTATTGATATTATTTTAAAAAAAATAAATAGGGCATCAGCAACGGAATTTTGATACGGAATTTCGTTGCTGATGCTATTTTGATACGAAATTTTTATTTATTTTATATTGTTTTTTACAAACATTAAAAAAATAGGGCATCAACAACGGAATTTCGTTGTTGATGCCCTTCTGTAACGGAATTTTATTTTTTTATATTGTTTATTTTAAAAAAATAAAAAATAGGGCATCAGCAACGGAATTCTGTTGGTGATGCCCTTTTGTAACGAAATTTTATTTTTTATATCGTCAATTTTTAAAAAAAATAAAAAAATAGGGCATCAGCAATGGAATTCCGTTGTTGATGCCCTTTTGTAACGGAATTTTATTTTTTATATTGTCTATTTTTAAAAAAATAAAAAAATAGGGCATCAGCAACGGAATTCCGTTGCTGATGCCCTTTTGTAACGGAATTTTATTTTTTATATTGTTTATTTTTTAAAAAATAAAAAATAGGGCATCAGCAACGGAATTCCGTTTCTGATGCCCTTTTGTAACGGAATTTTAGTAAATTTTATATTGTTTTTTAAAAACATTAAAAAATAGGGCAGATGCTCTTTTGTAACGAAATTTTATTTATTATCTATTGTTTATTTTTTAAAAAATAAAAAATAGGGTATCAGCAACGGAATTCCGTTTCTGATGCCCTTTTGTAACGAAATTTTAGTAAATTTTATATTGTTTTTTAAAAACATTAAAAAATAGAGTATCAGCAACGAAATTCCGTTGTTGATACTCTTTTGTAACGAAATTTTATTTATTATATATTATTTATTTTATAAATAATAAAAAATAGGGTATCAGCAACGGAATTTCGTTTCTTATGCCCTTTTGTAACGAAATTTTAGTAAATTTTATATTGTTTTTTAAAAACATTAAAAAATAGGGCATCAGCAACGGAATTCCGTTGCTGATGCTCTTTTGTAACAAAATTTTATTTATTATATATTTTTTATTTTTTAAAAAAATAAAAAATAGGGCATCAGCAACGGAATTCCGTTTCTGATACCTTTTGTAACGGAATTTTAGTAAATTTTATATTGTTTTTTAAAAACATTAAAAAATAGGGTATCGGTAACGGAATTCCGTTGCTGATACTCCTTTGTAACGAAATTTTATTTATTATATATTGTTTATTTTATAAATAATAAAAAATAGGGCATCAGCAACGGAATTCCATTTCTGATGGCCTTTTGTAACGGAAAATGAAATTTATCTTTTATTTTTTATAAACATTAAAAAAAATAGGGTTTCAGCAACGGAATTCCGTTACTGATGCCCTTTTGTAACGGAAATTTATTTTTCATATTGTTTATTTTTAAAAATAAAAATAAAAAATATGGTATCAGCAACGGAATTCCGTTTCTGATTCCCTTTTGTAACAGACTTTTTATTTAATTTATATTCTTTTTTATAAACATTAAAACAAATAGGGCATCAGCAACGGAATTCCGTTGTTGATAACTTTTTGTAACGGAATTTTTCTTTTGCGTATCAGCAATAGAATTCCGTTCCTGATACCTTTTGTAACAGAATTTTTTTAATTTATATTAATTTCTATAAAAATAAAAAATTATTGCATCAGTTACGAATATCCGATACAAATCCGTCGCTAAATCCGTCGTTAAAATTTTGTGTCATTCCGTTACAAATTTGTAACGAAATTTCGTTATAAATTTCGTTGCCTTTTGATAATAGTAAATGTACCATTATTAGTGACAGAAATCCATTACAAATCCGTCGCTAAATCCGTCGTTAAAATTTTGTGTCATTCCGTTACAAATTTTAACGGAATTTCGTTATAAATTTCGTTGCCTTTTGATAATTGTAAATGTACCATTATTAATGACAGAAATCCATTACAAATCCGTTACAAATTATTTTTGTTTGCAACGGAAAAATTTCGTCTTTAATTTTCCGTTTTTGAAGGTATTTTTTTTTTTGTAGTGTATGTCATTCTTTTTCCTTTGGCAATGGTGACTTATGAAAAGATTGAAATATGAATATGACGTAATTTTTCAATTCTACTGTTTGGTTCCCATTGGATGAATCTAATCACTGTGCTTTTATTAAAAATTGATTGAAGAATAAAGATAATTATTTTATATATTATCAATAAAAATTTTTAATTTTATAAGTAAAGATAAGATTATGACACTTTTTTAAATATTAAAAAAATAAAATAAGTTATGAGTAATCATCTTAATTTTACTTGTGAAATCAAAATCTTAATTGACAGTGTATATGATAATTATTTTTATTCTTAAATTAATATTAATAAAATAATTATCATATACATCGAATTTTTTTGATTCCACAAACAATGTTAAAATGATTGTATATTTTTTATTTTATTTATTTTTTAATTTTTTAATATTTTTAAACAATATATGTAATCATCTTAATTTCGTTTGTGAAATTAAAAAAAAAAACTCTATTGATTATATATAGGATAATTATCTATTTTAATATTGTTACCAATTATCATAAACAATTCTAATAAAAAAGTAAAAAAAAAAAATTTGCTAAAATTGAGATAAAAGAGATTAAAACTTTTAGATAATAGAAGAACTCAAGCATGAAAGAGACCATACCATTACCAAACAAAGAACAAGAGAAACAGTAAGCTCCTGTGCCAATTAGAATCATTCAGGCGAGGAAAAAAATAGAAGTTGCCCCTAAAACCCTTTGCTTGATCTCTGGTCCTGAATACAGCACCGACTACAAAACCTTGTGAGTTGTCAAACAAACTGATAACTGAAATGACATTAATGGCATCCTTGTGTTGCAAATGTCGGTCGGTTCCGCTCCGCATTCCATGCATTGCAATATCCCTTTTTCTTTTGCATAAATACAAAAAATTCACTTCTTTTTTCTTAAAATTCCCAAGTTTTTTTATTAGAATGGCAGTTTTTAATTTGACACAAGGAAAATCTACAAAATACCTAGGGTATAGCTTTTTACCTTAAGTATCTACTTAAATAATCATGTATCAACCATAAAGGCGTGAGAGTTTTACAAGTTCGACATTCGAACATTTACATTTATATTTTTCTATTTTTCGGATTAAAAATTTTCATAATTAAAAAAAAAAACCATTTGAATCGATACTAAAATCAATTTCCAAATTTATTTGGTATTTAGAATGTTCTTTTTCTATTAAAAAATGCAAGTTTGGTATTATTTATGGAATATAAGAGTATAAAAGAAGTAAAAACAGAATCTAAATAATTTATAAATATATTCCACATTGTTTTTGTCTCAAAATATTGCGGGTTTATACATCACACATATAAAAATATACTATCTGGCTCATAGAAGGAAGAAAAGAAGCTAAGTAGTTCAACAATATCCGAAATGCTACCCCTAAATAGAATCACATCTAGCAAAAGTGCTGGTTCGAACTCCTCTCACATAGTTGGTCTTTCAAATTGTTATCTCTGTGCCTTCAGTGATCAATTATTGTAGCTGAACTGGCACTTATCAAAACCTGTCATTTTCATTTCAAAATGTTACTAAAATGTGCAATTCATGTTATAAAGTTAACCAAGTATCATAAGATTTTTATTTGCAGAGTGGAAAGTACAGATGTGACATGAGAATCAAACTTACTAGGATCAACACTGACAAGCATGGCAGTCCCTCCAAAGTCACAAGTGCCACCGGTCCCCTTTGTGTTTTGCCAGTAGCTGTTGAAAGCATATGAAGCATGCGCTATTAATGTATTGGGTTGGAAGCAGGCCTCGTTGGGTTGAATTGATTTGCAATCCGCACCAGACCCACAAGCATAATCCATGGCTGCTTGGACGATGGAATCAGGCACTGTAGGCTTAGCAACACACCAAACACCAGACCGTGACCCTCTGTGAGGAGGAGGGGGCCCCAAAGGAGGTGGGTTCAGCATTGGAGATTCATAAATGGGCTGGCCTGGTGCATGCTTAGGAGGGCTAGGAAAATGTTTTGGTGGGCTAGGCTGATGTTGTGGGGGGCTTGGGAAAAAGCTAGGTGGACTGAACCCATGTTCGGGGGGATTTGCTGGAGGGCTATGGATGGAGCTAGGTGGCGGAGGGGTAACTAGTCCGTAGCTCGTTGGAGACGGCGGAGGGTTGGAAGGTGACTGTGGGGTAAATGGAGGGTATTGATTGAAGGGAGGAGAGCGGCCAGGCTGAGGAAGTGGTGATAGCGAGTCAAAAGGAGGTAAATAGAAAGGTGAGTTTAAGGTATACGGATCACCATTGGAGAGGACACGATTAGTTAATTTTAGCTTGTCAATCATTTCCATAATTGGACTTTTCTGGAGCTTTGAGTCCTGCTGCTTCCATGCACGAACCATAAGTCTGGCATCTAACAGAAAACAAAAAAAAAAAAGCAAGTTATTAACACCCTAACAGAGTAAAATCTTATGACTAAGGCTTTGAATAAAGGGTTCCAGTGAAATTAAAAATGGCAATGATAATAAAATTAGTATCAAATAATAATACATTTAAATTTAATTATAACTACATTAAAAAAAAATGTTGGTAAAATAAAAAAATGCAAGCTCGACAAAATTCTTACTGTGCTGCACCCACCAAACCGGTGGGTTTTAAACAAACCATAAGAAGAGAAAATGAAGTACATAAAATTAGAAGGAATTTACATACCACAACGAGTGAAGAGAATGGTGGCTAAAAAAGAAATGCATACGACTGAATTGAGCAGTTTTAAACAGTGCTGCCTTGACTCCATGGCTCTAAGCGAAGCCTGAGAGTGCTAGCTGAGATGAGCAACTCTTTTGGGATGAACGAGGTGTATAAATATAGGAAGCTAACAAGCCAAGAACATTTGGTTAACAGGAAAAAGGAGCAAAAGACGCTAGGCAGAAAGCGGAATTATCAACATAGGGAAACTAAAGAAGATTCAAAGCCAACCATTGATGTAGTCACATTCTAACAGATGTGCAACTGCTAGGAATAAATGGAGAGAATTTCTTTTAGCTTGTTAGAATATATGCTTGCTTGGCAATGGAGGAAAATAGGGGAAATTTTGAGGTCTTGCACTTTTGTTTTGCTTGCTTTCTACTCAAAGTCAAATAACTCTTGTCTGATATCCTCTGATCTAGAATCCCAGAAAACAGGCTACAGAAAGATTCGTGTAAACAATTATGTACTAGGATTATATTGTTTAAAGGACTTACTGCAATAGGAAAAAGAAATCTCAATGTCTATATTTGCGTTGTAGCAATTTTCAATTCATCCCTGTAAACAATTATTAGCATATAGGACTAGGAAATGCAGATCCTACTTGAGTTTTCCAGAGCTTCTCTGTGAAGTAGCACACCTATGCAAATAATTTCATTCCGAAGCTTTGGTAAGCCATATTACGGTGATTTAACATGCACGAACACCGTAAGCAAAATGATAATCCATACTGGGAAAAATGACTAAACCAATGTTGGCATTCTCTCACGGCTGATTGTTGGAGAGGCCAGTGCCCTTTGCATTTCAATGACGAAAACGCCACTCCAAATCAATCGTTCAAAATCCTTGGAATTGGAATTCCGACTTTGGGATTGGCTGGGATAAATCATTTCTTGTACTTTGGTCAAAAATTTTATTTATTTTTATTTTCTTAATATTTTTAAAACTTATACATCCTAATGCTATTAATAGAATCAAAAAACTCTATCGACATATAAGATAATTATCTTAACTAATAACATATTAATTTTAAGCATCTCAAAACTCCTGACTATTGGTCTAGAATGAAGAACAGCTTAATACTAACAGAGCTCGGTAATCCATACCATCAACGCCAGGAATGTTGGCACCGATGATGGGTTCAGCCAAGTGCGGTAAAACATTCGAAGATTAGTATATCATTATCTACTCTTGGAAAGCAAGTTGATCAGCTTTGTAATCACCAAGAAACGCTGTGGGTTCCTGCAACTCCAATTTGCTGCCTCAATAACAAAGTTCTAAGCTGTGCTTCGGCGCATTTAGAAGCTCATGATTTAATTCTAAAATTTTCCCCAAATGTGATGACAACGAAAGATTCAGGTTAATTCATTTAACTAACCTCAAAAGAGATTATATTACATCGGATCAAGTTATCAAATATTTCTAACCTCAGACTTGGATGTTGCATGCAGTCTGGTAGACAATAATGATGCATATTCGATTGGTTTGTTCACTCCTCAATTTCAAAGCATGTCCACAATTGATCCATTTCCAACAGCTTAACAACATTTTTTTCATCCTTAGTTATTAAATTAAGAAATTTATGCATCCTATAACCAGTGGACGATCATCTGATTATGGTGCTCCAGGATAAAATCATGCTAATCCTGTTTCAATTCTGTTTATCAGTCTGGATGAAGCCTCAAAATCAATCCACTTTTCTTTAGCAGTAAGCCAGTAAAACAACTAACCATTACCAGCTTATCAGAACAAAATTAAACTTAACAACACTTTCATAATGCCAATACCACAGAAAGGAATTGCAAGAAACATCTTAATTTAATAAAATGCTCAAAAAAAAGATTACCGCCGTAATACCAAAGTTCTCTAAAGCTGTTTTAACTCAATTGACAATATGAAAACAAAAACTAGTGTCTTTAACAAGTCAAATAGCAAAAAAAAGCAACCTTACTTCTTGTCTTCTTTCTCAGCCTCAGCAGCCTTTTTCAACCTAGCACCAACATTGCGTTCATTCATTCGTTCAACACGGAGCTTGTTATAGGCCTTGAATGACTTCATCTCCTCTGTGACCTTCACAAGCTCGACAGATGGCTTATCACGAGAAATAGGCATGTATGGTCCTTGGACTTGGGTTGCAGTTGCAAGCTCCTCAGCAGTAGAATCACCAGCCTATGGGAACAAACGGAATAAACAATATTGGAACTCAAATTATGATTTAAGGATTTAATGTTTTAATCACTACAAATGCGCCCTATAAAATTACCTTAAACTTGCGAGCACGTCTTGGGAAGACAACAAGTTTGGCTTTGTAGGTCTTAAGCCTCTGAACATTGGCTTGAAGACCTTCAAGAGATTTGTTCTTGCGGCGGTGATCAACAGCAATACCAATAGTTGGTGCAAGTTTCTTTGAAATGCCAGCAGCCTGGTCAGACAATAAGGTGAGTGCCGCACCGAGTACAAACACATAAAAACTATATCAACATGGGATTCATTGTTCTATTTTCCTTTTAATTTTGAACTTGATTGTCAAGAAGCATATTAACAATATTTAAACTTCGGCACTCTATCACAGGCAGAGTACCAAAATATTTCTTCAATAACTGGAAATTTCTGTTATCAGCTACAACTAAATTAATCAAAAGTTCAATCACAAATCTATATAATAATAAAAATACAAAACCTAAAACCCAAATCAAGGTTGCTGCAGCTACTGAACCAAAAAAAAAAAACACATTACACTTAGAAGATTCAGGCCTTCTAAACATTATCCAAAAATCGTATAAAAGAAAACGACAAAAAGAAAGCGCATACCTTAAGCTCTTCAAGACTGAAACCCTTGCCAGCTCTCAACTTCATGTTGTACTTCAAAGTCTGGCCATGGACAGTCGGGCGAAGAGGTCCAGCAGTTGGCCTTGGAAAGATCCTTACCGCCTTCTTTTGCCTTGCTGCAAATCCAAAACACCATCATTAAACATCAATTTAGCCACTCAAATAGCATCATCATTCTTTTACAAAAACCAAGAGAAAAGCAAAAAAAAAAAAAAAAAACCCACCAATTCTTCTTCGAGCCTTTCTTGCTGGCTGATTGAACCAAGTTTTCACATAGTTCTGCCAGTGCTTCCTAAAGTGGCCATTCGGCACAACATTGTTATGCTTAACCATGACTTACCTGTTATTTCATTATAAAAACAAACCACAATGTCATATGATTATAACAGTCTGAAATGAAAAATGGGAAGAAGAATAAATAAGAGGAAAGAATCTGAGAACCTTTAGCTGGGAGGCGACTGGAGAGATGGAGGAAGATCGGCGCTTTCAGGGTTTTTTTGGACTGGCAATTTTATATACTGCTTCAGTTTTTTATCTGACGGCTGTTCATTAACCCTAGAAATCTGACGGTAGAAAAGAATGGGCTAAAATGTAATTTCAAGATGTTTGCAGAGAATAAAGATGGATATCCAAACGGAAACGGGCCAATATTTTGGAGCCCAAATAAAAATAATGATAATTCAAAATAATATAGTTTTTTTAAAAAATAAAAATCTATTAAATTAACTAATTTTATATTATATAAAATTTGAAATTTTATAAAGTGGTGTTTGATTCGGGAAATATTAATCGAGAGAGAATAAAAAAGATATTATGTGGTAGAACTAAAAAAAGAAAAATAGAATAGAATAGAATATATATTATAACATGTTAAGTTAATTAATGGAATATGATTATAATAAGGTTAAAAGAACGAATTATTTTTTATTAAATAATGTTGTAGCTCTCAACAATAATGAAATGATGCTGATGTAGTCTTCTCTGCTGTTTTTTTCATGTGTATTGAAAATTCTGTAAAAACAGTTAAGGTCAGAGAAGCGCAGGAATCTGTCCCTGCACGCGCACTCCGATACTTAAGTCAAAAAGATGTTTAAGCAGAGTCTCAGTTAGCAAAATAGAGTTTAGGGTTTTTTATCATAGATGAGGTATTTATAGATGTCTCTGTGTGGTTTCAAATAAGCTTAGGACTCATATTTGTGTGAGCCCCAAAATTTTATTGTTTTGGGTTCTTTGTATTCTGAAACTCAGGCGCGCGACTGAGCTTGGGGTAAATTACCTCTATCAATTGCTCTCCACTCTTTCATAGGGAAATTCCCTATGTATAAGTATAATAAGAAGATTATGTCTTTCTGGGACAGTTATTAAGGACGAAACATTTTAATTGCGAGAGACATTTAAGTTCCAATAACGACGCGACGTTTCAGCCACCTCAGCCGCGACTATATAAAGGTAAGGTGTCACGTAGCTTAGTAAACTGTTGCAACATTGTCGCAAACCTCTCTCGAGAACTCTATCGCAATTCACTCCAAACTCTACCACAAGTCTATCGCAACACTGATCATCTCTCGCACACCTTTGTCGCTCCAACAAAACTCTGTCGCCATTTTTCTCCTCTATCATTATACACCTCTGTCACACTCCCAAACTCTGTCGCACAACTCTATCGCCACTCTTAAATTGTCGCTCATATACTCTATCGCCTCTCTCACTATCGACATACTCTGTCGCCCCATATACTCTATCGCACCCCTTACTCTGTCGTACCCACACTTACTCTATCGCCATAACTCTGTCGCAATATATACTCTATCGCCGTTACCCTCTGGCGCAGTCACCTTTGTCGCCCTTCTACTTTATCGCCCAGTGACCTCTGTCGCATACACCTCTATGTATTCCACTCTGTCGCATACTAACTCTATCGCCAGACACTTCTGTCGCTATACACTCTGCCGCCAAAATACTTTCTTACTCTATCGCACTTTCAACTCTGTCGCCATTCACCTTTGTCGTCGCCATATACTCTATCGCATACAGCTATAGCATACTCTATCGCATGTCTGAATCATATCCCTCTCGAGTTTCACATTGTTGCATTTAGCGTTGTTTCACTCTTTTTTCTAGGTCTAGAATGGCAGGTCATGGTGTAGGAAAGCACCTGGAGTTAGGGCCTAAATCGAAGTTGACAGAGTTTGACCTTGAAGATATTAGGCATAGGTTTCCATTGCCAGAAGGGTATTTTTATAGGCTTCCAAGTCTGGAAGAAAGGAGTGTACGTAGTGTATCAAATGGAATAACTATTTTTAGGGTATCTTTAGAGTTAGGATTCCGTTTTCCCATTCCTGACTGAGCTTCTTTCCTTAGGGTGCATAGGATTGCTCCTGGACAACTACATCCTCACGCTTGGATGCAATTAATTGGCTTTAGTGTACATTGCCGATTAAGGGGTGTTTCTCCATCTCTTCCCTTATTTGATACTTTTTTTAGGTTCTGGGGTAGCCCTGGTCTAGTTCCTTATTCCCTTCAACGAGTGTATAAGCTCGGATTTGAGAATAGGTTGTTCGAAAAGCATGCGAATAAACTCTATGTATTCGAATCAGAGTGGCTTATTGTGGAGACCCCGAGAGCCTTGACTTCCCCACTCGTTGGGAAACCAGGCGCGAAATTCCTAAGGATCCCCGAATTTCTGTACTTAGAAAACAGTTGTCTTCAGATATCAATAAACTGTTAGTTAATAGCCCAATTGACCTCTATAATTTACTGTCGCCTGAGAATTTGACGTATGCTGGTTGGGGCGTGGGAAGTGTTCATGCTACAAATCCTTCTGTTTCTTCTTCATTCGTTCCTTTGGAACCAAATCCTAGAAATAGGGAATCTAGCCCCGAAAGTGACCCTTTAGATGATGTGGGCAGTTGGGATGGGTTTGGTTTGACTTTTATGGTCCTCCCAGACGATGAAACATTAAACATAGAGTCCCTTCAGGAGTTTCTTAACTCTCCTGAAGGTAACCCTTTATGCTTTATAATTCGTTATTACTTGTTTACGTAATGATCTTAACAATTTTGTGGGTTCTTGTTTTGCAGAAATAAGCAGTGTTAGGCGTGCTTTGACCCATCAAAGGGGACAAAAAGGTTCATCTAGTGAACCTACTGAGAAGAGACCCCGCTCTACAACCGCTACTTCTGAGGATATGTTCATTTCACCTCCGACGTCTCGGACTCAGACTCCTCCTCCTAGGTAAGCAACCCCTCCTCCAGCTCCGACTCAACTTTAAGAGGCCTTTCTCGAGGTAAAGGGAAGGCTTCCTTACATTTTAGGAGAACTTCAAGCTCCTCGGATTGATCTCAGCCAGAGGATCGAGCTGAATGCAATGTGACCTAGCCTCATCGAAAGAACCGGAGGCACTTATATGTTGAGTTTGCTATGGCGAACAGGCCTATTCTTTCCAAGATATGTCCTGTTGATACGAGGTCATACGAGGTGGATGGTGGCTATGTGATGAAGGGAGCATAATTTTGAGTCTACCCGGGAGTGTTGGACAATAACACTTTAGAAATGCCCTGAGTAGCTTCTCGGTTAGGCTGGGCCACCGTTCTTCCTAAGGACGAGCATCAATTGTTTCAAAATTTTTCAGAGGAGGAGGACTTTGCCGACGTGGAAGTTGTTAGGGTAATTTTTAGACTCTCTTTCGTTTTATTTTTCTTTATTTTACTTTCAGTCTGAATTTTTGTGTTTCTTTTCAGCTTGCTCAGAGGACCATCATCAATAATGCTCAACATCGAGCATACCGAGATCAGACTGACAAAGAGATTCAGGCACTAAGGGATAGAAATATGGAGTTGGCGAATGCCAATAATCAATTATCTGGGCTGCCAAGGGTGATGCGAGATCTGGAGGAGCAACTTTCAAAGGCTCTTCAAGACTTGACTCTCGCAAAAGGGGATTTTACTATTGAGACTGCCAGGTCTAGCAAACTTAATGACGATCTTCAGCAGAAGCAATCAGAGCTAGTTAATATGCAATCTAAGTATGATTCCCTAGCAGATCGTAATCAGGAACTGGAACAACACATTGCTGAACTAGAGAGTCGAGCCACTCCTTCTCTGAATCAAGTTGAGATTGATAGTATCAGGGCGGAAGCTGTGAAGGAGTATAGACTTTCTAAAGACTGCTTGAGGCGAAAAGAAGACTTCTCGGTGCCATATGTGAAGTATGATTTTTACCTTACCCGGTCTTGGCCGAAGAAGCATAGGGAAGGTGAGGAGTTCCCTGAGCTTCTATATACGCCAGAGCGATGTTATTTGAGACTCCTGATTAGACCAAGTATGAACCTGATGTTGAGCCCACTTATGAGGTCCTGAAGAAGGCAGCACTGGATGATCTTGTGAACCTGATCGATCCTTGGCAGCCTGTGAGTCCAGATAATGTCCCCGAACCTATCGGTGCCCTTGATGACATGGATTGAGAAGATCTGTCGCTTCCTGATCCCCAGCCCCTAGAATGCGAGGGTCCGATGGTGCTTGATCCCCGGCCACCAGATCGTGTAGATTGATAAATTTTTCTTTTTGAATATTTCATCGTTGAATTTATTCATACTCCATATCTCGTTTGTAAAGATTTTCTTGAGTTTATGAATACAGTTTATCTATTCATGCTCCATATCATTTATGAACATTGTTTATTTAACTTTCGCTATTATCATTTATCTGTATACTTGTTTTACTCGTATGTTTATTTATCTGTGTATGCTCCCCAAATTCTTGATAGAAAGACATACCATGACGTGAGTACGCCTTTGGTTCTTACGGCTAATACGTTTCCATCGCTTGGCCACAGTGACGCTATTGCGCTTCAGGCTCTTACGGTTTATTCGTTTTCGATGTCTGACCACAATGATGCTATTGCGCCTTAGGCTCTTACGGTTTCTTCGTCTTGGACGTCTAGCCACAGTGACGCTATTGCGTCTCAGGTTTTTACGGCTCGTCCGTTTTCTATGCCTGGCCCCAGTAACACTATTGCGCCTAAGGCTCTTACGGCTCGTCTGTCTTTTACTTCTGGCCATAGTGACGCTATTACGCCTCAGGCTCTTACGTCTCGTCTGTCTTTTATGCCCGGCCACAGTGACGCTATTGCGCCTCAAGCTCTTACAGCTCGTCTGTCTTTTATACCAGGCCACAGTGACGCTATTGCGCCTCAAGCTCTTACGACTCGTCTGTTTTCTATGTCTGGCCACAGTGACACTATTGCGCCTCAGGCTCTTACGACTCGTCTGTCTTTTATGCCCGGCCACAGTGACGCTATTGCGCCTCAGGCTCTTACGGCTCGTCTGTTTTCTACGCCTGGTCACAGTGACGTTATTGCGCCTCAGGCTCTTACGGCTCATCTGATTTCAATGCCTGGCCACAGTGACGCTATTGCGCCTCAAGCTCTTACGGCTTATCTGTTTTCTGTCACAAAATTCATATTCATAAACGTTGAAGATATAATAGAAAAATAGAGAAGTAATTTGCATAATGATCAGATAATAGTATCTTGTGACAATGCAAAAATAAATAGATAATAATGCGGGAATAAATATTTGGAAAGAAGACATAATAATTAATTCCAATAAAATTTCAAATGATTTGAGTTCCATGTCTTCCCTATTTTTTTCCCGTGCAGAGCTTCCAGGATGCAGGTGTTGGGCTGAATCCTCTGTCTGATTCGATATGGACATTCCCAGTTGGCTTTGAACTTTCCGTCCTCCCTCAAGGCATTGGTGATGTGTGACTTCCTAAGGACCAAATCTCCCTCGGACATCGTCCTATCTTTAACCCGACTATTATAGTAGTTGGCTACCCTTTGATGGTAGGATGTCAGTCGGATAGCTGCAGCCTCTCTATGCTCATCAAGCAGATCTAGGTTTTCCCTTAGCCCTTGTGAATTCTCTTCTTCCACTAAAGGTACTACCCTAGATGAAAGTGCTCCAATTTCCATGGGAATCAATGCCTTAGTGCTGTATACCAAGCTAAACGGCGTTTCTCCAGTTGATACTCGACTAGTGGTGCGATATGCCTATAAAACACTAGGCAACTCATCCACTCATGCTCATTTAGCTTTATCCAGTCTGGTTTTCAACCCATGAAGGATGGTTCGGTTGCTAACTTCGGCTTGTCCGTTAGCTTGAGGATATGAAACAAAGGAAATCCTTAGCTGAATGTGAAGACGTCTACAGAACTCACGAAAGGCGTCACAGTCAAACTGTTTTTCGTGGTCAGCATTTAGGACGCGTGGAATTTCGAACCGCCAGATAATATCTTTCCATACCATTGCTTCGACTTTCTTCTCTGTGATTGTAGCTAAAGAATCTGTCTCAATCCATTTTATAAAGTAATCGGTAGCTACCAATAGAAACTTTCTTTGACCCATAGCTAATGGACAAGGTCCGGGAATGTCTAACCCCCATTGTGCAAAAGGAGTTGGTTGTACCGTACTGTGGAGCGGGGCCATTAGGGCCTTTGTTATTGGTGCAAACCTTTGCCACTTATCACACTTGCGGGCTTTATCCATCGCGTCTTTCTTCAACGTCGGCTAATAGAATCCCTACCATAATATCTTAGAAGCAAGGGCTCTAGCTCCCAAATGTTCACCACAAATTCCTTCATGTACCTCAGCTAAGACATAGTTTGCTTGTTTCGACCCCAGACACTTTAACAAGGGTGATGAATACCCCCTCTTGTACAGCTCCCCGTTTATCAGTGTGAATTTTGCCCCTTGTATCTTTAAGTGACGAGCTTCTTCCTTATCTTGTAGGAGCGTACCTTCAGTGAGATATTGTTTGAATGAGGTTCTCCAATCGTCCCCCACCTCAATGCTACACACTTCGACTTCTTCAATGCTAGGTCGCTCAAGTTTTTATACCTTCACCAATCTTCCTTGGGTCTCATTAGAAGAAGCTAACTTGGACAACGAATCTGCATGTGTGTTTTCAGACCGGTTAATTTGTATCAAATGAAAGTTTTCGAAAGTTTGGGCCAGTGATTGGACTTTCTTTAGATAAAGGACCAGCATTGGCTCTCGAATTTCATACTGTCCATGGAACTGGTTTACCACCAATTGAGAATCACTATGTGCCACTAGGTGACGAACTTGTAACCTCTCTGTCAGCTTCATTCCAGCAACAAGAACCTCGTACTCTGCTATATTATTTGAACTAGGGAACCCAAATCGCAAAGAATATTTTAAGGATCTCCCTTCTGGTGACACCAAGACTATACCAGCCCCACTATCATTTGCACTTGATGCTTCGTCAACATACAGTAGTCACGGTCGAGTCTCATTTTCAATGTTGCCCCTCAGGCTAGTACATTCTACTATGAAATCTGCTAGAGCTTGACCCTTAATGGCTTGCCTGGGCTGAAAAGTAATATCATACTCTCCGAGTTCTACTGCCCATTTAACCAATCTCCCTGAGTGTTCAGGCTTTTGAAGAATTTGCCTTAACGGTTAATCCGTTATGACAGAAATGAGATGCGCCTGAAAATAAGGACGCAATTTGCGAGAGGCCATCACAAGGGTCAGTGCTAACTTTTCGGCTAATGGATAACGGGTCACCAGGTTCAACAGTACCTTACTCACATAATAGATGAGACGGTCCGCTATTTTATCTTTCTTCAGCAATATCGCACTGATGGCGAATTCACCGACTCTCAGGTACATATACAAATGCTCTCCTTTCAAAGGTCTTGTTAATAAAGGTAACTGCTTCAAATATTCCTTCAAGTCTTCGAAAGCTCTCTAGCAATCATCTGTCCACTTGAAATCCCTTCCACCTCGTAGAGTTTTGAAGAACAACATGCTCCTTTTTACAGATTTTGACAAAAAACGGTTCAGAGCTGCTAGTCTGCCTATCAATCTTTGAACTTCTTTCACTGTGGTTGGTGGCTTCATATCTATAATTGCTTGTACCTTTTCAAGGTTTGCTTCAATCCCCCTGTAGGTGATCACGAACCCCAAGAACTTCCCCGACCTAACTCTGAATGAGCATTTGTTAGGATTTGGCTTCATATTGAATTCCCTCAACACATCAAATACCCTAGACATCTGATGAGCGTGAGACTCTCTTGCTCTGCTTTTGATAATCATATCATCCACATAAGCTTCCATAGTGTTTCCCAGGAAATCTTTGAAGAGTTTGTTCACCATTCGCTGATATATGGCTCCAGCGTTCTTTAAACCGAATGGCATTACTCGATAACAGTATGTTCCATCGTAGGTTATAAAAGAAGTTTTTTCTTCATCTTTTGGATGAAGCATAATTTGATGATACCTGGAGAAAGCATCTAAAAAACTAAGGAGTTCATACCCTGATGTTTCATCCACAAGCCTATCAATTCGAGGTAGAGGGTACGAATCTTTGGGGCAAGTTTTATTCAAATCGGTGAAATCCACACACATTTACCATTTCCTATTGGATTTCTTCACCATTACTACATTGACCAACCACTCAGGGTAGTAAACCTCTCTAATAAACTCGGCTTCTAAAAGTTTATTAACTTTTTTAGTGATCGCCTTTTGTCTTTCCGGGGTAAAATTTCTCTTCTTTTGTTTGACAGGCTTATGCCCGGGTGAAACATTAAGCCTATGGCAAATCACTTCTGGATTAATCTCAGGCATATCAGCCGGGGTCCAAGCAAAAACATTCGAGTTTCTCTTTTGGCATTCTGCTATCTCTCTTCTTGTTTGTTCATCCAGTTGAGTCCCTATGAACGCCTTCTTCTCTTCATCCCCCTTGACTAGCTCAATGGCTTCCGTTTCCTCAACAGGCTGAGGCTTAGGAGGGTCATCTATATACAATGTCTCATTTCTCTATACTCCTTTGTTGGCGGTAGAGACAATATAACACGTGCAATCCCTTTTTTGATCTCCTCGTACTTATCCGACTCCGTTGGGAGTAGGGAACTTCATTAGTAAGTAGCAAGAAGATATCATCGCCCTCATATCATTTAATACAGGCCTTCCCAAGATCATGTTATAAGCAGTTGAGGCTGACCTTACAACCATGAATAATACCTGTCGAGTCACATCCTTTGGGCTTTCCCCTAGAGTCACAGGCAACTTTATAGACCGGACGACCTTCACTTTCTCCCCCGCAAATCCATACAGTGGCGTCATAACGGGTCTTAATCTATCTTCGGATACATTCATTTTCTCAAAGCAATTTCAATAGATTAAGTTCACCGAACTTTCATTGTCGACCAGGATTTTGCTCACTGGATGTTTTGCCACCACCGTTGATATCACCATTGGGTCATCATGTGGCATGATATCACCCCTGTCTGTCGGAGTGAACACAATGGGTTCTTCACCCGCCTTTTCCTCCATCACAGCATGAATCTGATATGCTTGTCTCGCGTAACTTTTACGAAAAGCAGAGGAACTTCCTGCCATCGATTCTTCCCCTACAATAACATTTATAGCCGGACCGATGGGTTCATTATCCAGCCCATTGTCTCGGGGGTCAAGCCTAGCTGCTTCTTCATTTCTTGGCATATTTCTCCCGTTATCATTATTTTGTCTATTCCAAAGATGATCATTCCTTTGATCTCGCGGAGGGTAACATGGCCTTTCACTTCTCCACAAGAAGTGGGTAATTTTTCCATCTCTAGCTAGCCTCTCTAACTGATCCATCAGATCTCTGCATCTTTCAGTAAGATGACCATGAGAGACATGAAATTCACAATAAGCATCAAGATTTTGGCCCATATCTTTAATCTTCTTTTTAGGAAACTCCAACAGTCCAGTTCCTTCAATAACGGCTAGTATGGTGGCACGAGGGTCATTTAGCTTGGTATAATTTTCATACTTGAGTCTAGGAGCCTTGTCTAATCTGTCAGGTCTTGAGAAACTTTTTTTAGATACATCTCTTTCTCTTTTTCTTCCTTCCTTTGCCTCTTGGGATTGTACCATTCTCATCACTTCCTCCTGAGCCATGTATGTTTTGCTCTAGCAAATAAATCGAAAAGAGTCGCTGGCTGGTCAAGGGACATGGATTCTTGTAGCTTCTCAGATTTCGTTCCCTGCAGCATTGTTGTCATAGCTACTCCCACTGGTAGATATTTCATCTCTAAGGTTGCATCCCGAAAATGATTTACATAATTCTTCAGCGATTCTTTGTTCCCTTGTTTAAGAGTGAGTAGATAAGTGACATCCTTCTTTCGCTGGCTGTTGATCATGAAGGCTCTCAAAAATTCACTTCGTAACTGGTTGAAGGATGAGATAGAACCCTCATTTAACCCATTAAACCATTTTAGCTCATGCCCCGATAGTGTGAGTGAGAAGGCTCTGCACATGATTTCATTTTCTCATCCATGGAGCAACATAAGAGACTCATAACTCTGTATATGGTCGTATGAGTCTGTTTTGCCAGCATAAGTAGCCATAGAAGGCATCTTGAACTTTTTCGACAGTGGTTTGTCTATAATCTCGGGACTGAAAGGAACTCTCCTTCTTTGACTGTCGTCGGGAGACACTAACTTCTTCCTTTCAAGAATCCTTTCAACAACTTTCTCAACATTTTTCGACCCTCGAGTCGAGTGTGCTCCCCTTTCTTCGGCACTAGAAGAGTCTGAGTAGTAAGCATCCTTTCTTCCTCTGTTCCGGGGATTTTCGTACACAGTCTGCTCCCCGGCTAGGGATCTCTTCATCGTTCACAGTTTCCCTCCCTCTAGGAGCCTGCATTGTATCCCTTCTTTCTGCACCTCCCATTCCGTAATTTGACCTCGTATCTTCGAAATGGTCTTGGGAGTCATGACTATTCTGTCAACTATTCTGTCTCTGCCGCTCCTCAGATCCATGAACTCTAAAGTCATGTTCAAATTCTGTGGCAGAAGTCCTGAACTTTGCGGCAGAGGTCTGCCTCATGTATTTTGCGGTAGGGTGCTGCTCTTGAAACTGTGCGGCAGGGTTGAACTCTGTCAGACCTGCGACAGGATCTTGACTCCTGACCCTGCGACAATATTCATCCGTCTCAGACCTGTGACAATATTCATCCGTCTCAGACCTGCGGCAGGGTTCACTTCTCACAGCCCCGCGGCAGGGCGCTTCCTCTGAGCCGCAACAAGGTTGTCCTCCAGGCCTGCGGCAGGGTTCAACCTCAGACCTGCGGCAAGGTTCACACTCAGACCTGTGGCAGTGTTGTCCTCCAAACTTGCGGCAGGGTTTACCCTCAACCTGCGGCAGTGTTGTCCTCCAAACCTGCGACAGAGGTCATCCTCAGACCTGCAACAGAGTTCACCCTTAGACCTGCGGCAGGGTTCATCTCTCGTATCTCTGCGGCAAGGTACTCCCTCAGAGATGCGGCAGAGTTGTCCTCCAGTCCCGCGGTAGAGTGTTGCATCAGGCCAGCGACAGTATTTTACCCTCATTCTCCTTGTCCCTCATTCACCATCGCAGAGGGTTTGCCTCTCTCGTAAGTCTGTCTCAGGACATTCTCTCCTACCATCTGATGCACTTCTAGAGGCAAACTAAACTGCGGCAGAGCATTTTTGAAGAAATTCACCATAGCCCTCAACGCTGTAGTGGTCTGCTCATTTTGACTCTTCAAAGCCTCAAATTCGTCAAGGGAAACTGTGACAACCCTGTCTCCTTCTCCATTCTGCTATTGTCCTCTCCTAGGTCTGCCAGGAGGACTCACAGAATTCTCTTCTCCCAAATTTGCTGCTGCTGAACCATTTTAATGAAGAATCTGACTTTTTGTTCTTTTCCCACAGACGACACCAATTGTTGTAACTCTCAACAACAATGAAATGATACTGATGTGGTCTTCTCTACTGTCTTTTCCACGTGTATTAAGGATTCTGCAAAAACAGTAATGGTCATAGAGGCGCAGGGATTTGTCCCTGTGCGCGCACTCCGATGCTTAAGTCATAAGGATGTTTAAGCAAAGTCTCAGTTAGCAAAATAGAGGTTAGAGTTTTTTTTGATCATATCTAGAGGTATTTATAGATGTCTCTGTGTGGCTTCAAATAAGTTCAGGACTCATATTTGTGTGGGTCACAAAATTTTATTATTTTGAACCTTTTGTATTCTGAAACCCAGGCGCGCGACTGGGTTTGAGGTAAATTACCTCTATCAAATAATAATAAGTCAATTTAATATTAGTTATAATTAAAATATTAATTTTAGAAGATAACTATTATTTATTGATTAGTAATTATTAATTACCAATTATAATTATAAATTAAGAATAGTTAATTTTTAGTTTTGAATATATTACTTGTGTGTGTTATTATTAAATAATAAAAATTAATTATTTTCATAAATAATTAATGAAATGTAAACTTTTTCTAAAAATTTTAATTGATAGAAAATGAAAAAAAAAAAAATCTACTTTCTCTGTAAATAAATAAATCTACTGTCCACGTTTTTTTCTTTTCTTTTCTTTCTTTCTCTCCCCATGTCTTCTTCTAATTTCTCTTCCCTTCTTTCCCTCTAAACCATAACATTGTACTCTAGGAAGACTGATCTCCGTTCATCATCATTGATTGGCGCTGGCACTGTCGTTCTCTATCGTTGACCACTATTGACTATCGTCAGATTTTTCTCATCTTAACCTCTCCCTTCCGTTTTCTAACTTAATTTTTTCAAAAAAAAAAAAAAAACACATATGAAAATCTAGATTTAATTTTAAAAACCCAGACATTTTCTACCACCATTTGCAGTTTGTCATCTCTAAAGTCTGGGTTTTCATTCTGTGCTGAATTTTTTTAACTTTCCTCTGCCGAATCAGGCGATTTTTTTTCTTCAGATTTGCTATTCCTCTTTCTGGCTAAAACGAGATCCCACAGAATTTTCATTCTGTGCTGAATTTTTGAAACAAACACAAAATGTGTAGGCTATCAGGAATTTAAGAGAAGTGAATCTCGTTTCAGCTGAACCAAACGTCTAGCAAAGAGATTTAAAAAATTGACACATGTTTCATTATTTATTATTATATTAATAATCTATAAAATTTTATATATATATATATATATATATATATATATTAATAGAGTATGTTACTATTTCTGATTTAGTAGCGGTATTCAAGAACTTTATTAATGTGTATTGACATTTTTGTTAAATTAATAAAAAATTTAGATTATAAGGCCCAAATAGACTTGACAATACTTAATACGATATAGTAACATAATACAAAAATGACATGAATAAATGATACTAAAGTGACATATGTTAAAATTTAGTAAAAATTATATATGAATAAGAAAAAAAGTTAAAAAAAAGTTTTATATTTGACATATCGACATAAATCTTGATATGAAATTTTTATATTTTATATGACACATATGATTTTACATAACGTGAACACAAATTATATACATGAATTGTCATGTCTAAACTCAAAGTTAAAGAATTTTTTTTGTAAATAAATATAATTGAAATAAATATACTTTTTCAAACTACTAGGCAACTTTACATAAAACATAATTGTTGACTCAAACACTAAATTTAGAGAGGAATGAATTGGTTTGTCTGAAATTTTGTTTTTCTAGTTCTAAATTCACTATCCTATCACAATCACAAATCAATCAAGTAAATAACAAATGAAAGTAAAAAAGAAAGAATAGAGAATGTACACAAGTTTTATAAAGGTTCAGCTTCTTTTCCTTATCTCCTCTCTCTTGAGCTCATCTCAAGGTATTACCAAATTCACTCATTAAAATTGAACTTTACAACCACTCTTTTTCAAGGCTTAAAAATAGCATTTACACCCTCATTTTTCCTTAGGCTCAAAGAGAAAGCTTTACCCTTTCTTTTTTCTAAGGTTCAAAGAAAAAACCTTTCAGAATCTTCCTTTTCAAGGCTCATAAAGAAAACTTTTAACCACTATCCAAATCTTACCTTAGAATTTAGCACCCAAGGGCTTCTCTCCTCTTTTTACAATTGATGGATTATGGATATAAGATTTATAATCCAAAAGACCTCTAAAAATGTTGAATGATATTACAAGTTGAGCACTAAAAGGAATTACAAAGATAAAATTAAAAGAGTATACAAGGAATTTTTGTCTCAACACTAAAGGGAAGCTTAGTAGTTGATTGATGGTAAATTTAAAACTTTAGCTTCAAGTCTTCAACTCTTTAAAGCTTCCTTTTACCTTTTATACCCTTTCTACGAAACATGGCAGTTAGTATGCTTAAATCAAAATTCTTCTCATTGCAAGAAACGTAAAATTAGCCTATAGTATTCTTGTAAAATAGTTAAAAGAGGTATTGATTTATCATGAAGGATTCTTGCAAAATAGTTAAAAAGAGGTACTGATACCATAAACCTAGAGTATGAATACTTGAACAGAGCATTCAACTTTTGTTCAAGAGCAACGATCGGGGTATCGATGTATCGATGCCATGAATTAAATTCACCAATATTGAAACAAGCGATATCTATACCTTTACTAAGGTATCGATACCTAGAACAATCAATGCATATTTTTGACCAATTTAAGCATGGAATTACTTCAGCAAAGTATCAAACACGCATATTAATAATTCAATCATTCAAGCATATGTATATTTGAGTTTCAATCAATTCTTATAACACTTAGCATGATTCTACATAAAATTCCATGATTCAATTCAAGTTAGAAATAAGCTAATGTGATTAAAATTCAATTCTCTCAAATTTACAAAGTCATTACAAAATAATAAGCATTTCAAAGCTAACAATAACTCTTTAAAATTAATAATATAATATTTTCCTAAACTAAGATAACATATATATTAAAAGATCATATCCAATACACTATCAGTAGAATTTTTTAACTCTATAAGGGAGGTAAAGATGGTGACACGCACCCCATTTTATTTATTTTTATAATATTCTTAAAAGGTTATGTATATCATTTTAATCTTACTTGTGGAGTCTAAAATTTTCACTAACAGTTATTGAATAATAATCCTATATTTATAATAAAAAAATTAAAAGACAAGTATGCTAACCTTAGACCATTTTGATTTTCTAATTTATCTTTAGAAATATTATCATGTGTTGATAACTCTAAGAAAATTTTCTTGGCAATCTCTGTTTATAGCCCTTATTTAATTTATTTTAAAATGACTTTATACAACACTAAAAATAAACTCGAATCTCCTTACTTCCTAAATCTTTTACCTGATTTGCTCTTTGATAATTTATGTTTTTTTTTTCTAATTTTATATCTTTATATTAAAATAAA
This sequence comes from Firmiana major, assembly GCA_033439115.1. Classification (NCBI taxonomy): domain Eukaryota; kingdom Viridiplantae; phylum Streptophyta; class Magnoliopsida; order Malvales; family Malvaceae; genus Firmiana; species Firmiana major. Next base: position 11,823,643 of record CM065911.1, read on the forward strand.
ATTGAATTAACAAATTCCACTTTTTTAATTCTTTTTTTTTTACCAAATAAAGTCTTCATTGGGTATTTTTTATTATATAATGAGGATAATTCTGTATATATAAGAACCCTAATTCCAATGCCTATGATTTTATGGGCAAGTCATTAGTCATTAAATTTAAAACTACCAATTCCAAATTTAGTGTTGGACTATTAGATTCGATCCTTGTGACTAGCGTTGTAAAAGAGTTAAGCTACTTGAGCTTAGTTGAGCTTGACTCGATGATTATTCGAATTTGACTCTTTTATTTTTGAGCTGAGCTCGAGTTGTTCAACGAACGAGTCAAACTGAGTTTGAGCTTCTATATACTCGACAAGCGACTTGTAAGCCTAATCAAACTTTTTATTTTTAGTATATATTTTAATATTTTATTCATCAATTACCATTCTAACATCATATATATATATATATATAATATAACAAAAATATAATAAAACATAAAAAGCCCTAAAATCTCCCATTCTCTCCACCCCCTAACTCCCTCAAGCGATGTTGCTCAGTCAGCCTTTTTCTCCTATTCCTAATGGCCAGTTGACTACAACGTCTCCTTTCCATCAACCTTGCCCTAGCCCTAGTCAAGCATCTAACTCTTCTTCTTCTTTCTTTTCTTCAATCATGATTCAACGAGCAACATTACAGTAGGGAGGTCGATCCTTACTCTTAGGCCCTAGTGAAGGACCCTTAGTCATATTAAGTAGCAGCAGTAAATGAGCAATAAATCTCTTTAAGTAAGGTTTGGTTTTTGCAAATTTTGATAGTCTTAAACAAAGCATAGCGTTGTGGTGTAAGAATCACTATTTCCCTACTTACTGTATCTATATAAGTCATTGAAATGTAATAGGAACATGTGAACAGCGAAAATGAGCTAAAATTTGATTTTTCAATTTCTGACACAAGCTCACACCTAAGCCAAATAGACATGTTCGTAGGGTCCATAAAAATGCACGCTCACCCAGAATCGTCAAACATATTATGTTTTTATAATATATGGCTTAATGTAAGTTAAATTATTGCATTTGAAATTAAATTCAAATATATCTTGGTAAATATGTAACAATTGCAAAAATGGCGATTTTATCTATAGGTCAATTTTTAACTTCGACTAAATAGGCACTGCAATTGATTTAAAGTATGAAATGAGTCATGTCAAGTCTGTAATTTGTCATGTCAGACTCCATACCAAGATATCAAACGAAAATACTGAAAATGACAAAAATAGGTGAAATAAGGTAAATTTCATCCGAAAATGTACCATGACCTATCACCTTTCGTCAATTTGACCTATAATACATTATTTGCAAGGGAAATGCATGTGAATAATGGGTTTTTCACCTACCAAAAGCATGTGGACCAATGGAAATGAAGTTAAGTGGAAAATTATGGAAATTAAGATATTTTGCTAACTTATAAGATAAGCTAATGTTAATTTAATATTAAAATTCATTAAAAGGCTCATTTTAGCACATTAAAGCATGGTTTTCTATTGTGCATCATCATGGGTAGGATAATTCGTTAAATTACCCAAAAATCCATGCATTAATTCATGTAGAGAGAGAAAACACCATGATTAAACTTGTAACTAAGTTTTCTGCCACCTTCACAACCATTTCTAGCATTATTGGCTCAAATATTCTACAAAGTTGTTCTACTCTCTTCCCTGTATGACATAGTAAAATTTGAGAAGCTAATTCCATAATTTGATTAAGTTTTGGCCAATCAAAGTAAAGGTGTACTAGTTTAGTTTAAGCTAGATTTATGAAGTTTTTGATTCTTTCAATTTTCAACCTTAATATATGTAACTAGGGGACTAATATGGAGTGTTTGAGTGTAATTAGATTGAAGCAAAAGTCCCCCCAAAGTTGCCTCCAAGTTTCGACCATATTGAGTTTCATTGGGTAGCTTGGATTCAATGCTTCAATTTGATATATGTTAATGTCTATGGTGTATTAAGATGATGTATGATGTCAATTTGAAGTGGGCATGAATGTCTGATGGCGATTTAGTTTTGGCACCTAGCGTTTAGAGAAAGAAAATGATGAATTACATGGAAATTCATAGGAATTTCATAATACGATGCGTAAAACATGAAATTAAGCATGAATTATATGTATATGTAGAATAAAAATGTTTTTAAGGTAATGGGATAGGTTCAGCCAAGGTAGGGGTAAAATGGTAATTTTATCCTTACAGTGTAATTTTGATACTCTGTGAGTGTTAAGCATGTGTATAGGCAATTAATACAATTAAATTAATCAGAAAGTGAAAATTAGTAGCTTTTGTCATTTTATTGCTTGAGGCAATATAAGCAAAATTATGTAAAAGTATGCCAATCAAATGGCTTTAAGGTGTTTCAAGGCTCTGTGAATTGTTTACTAAGCAAATTGTGTAATATTGTAAGCTTTTGGAGCAAGTCATGGTGAGTGGAAGCTTGTTAACTGAAGCCGAGTTAAGTAAATCTCTTACGAAGCTTCAGTAAGTTAATTACATAAGTTGCGGGTTCATCCCATACGAAACCTAATTTCATTTTAAATTTAATTTTGAGAATAGTGAATGATTTGTAAGAACCTTATGCATATAAATTGTACGAACTATAAGTATAAGCATGTGTAAAATCAACTGCCTTAGGATATAAATTGTTTGATTCCACCTTACAGGTTGGGTAATAAGTAATTGTTATCCGATTCTATTGTAGAATTTTTATGAATCCTATAAGTCTTAAAGGTAAAGATTTATGTGATATCATTTATGAGTTTTCATAATGTTTTACGAGTTTTTTAGAACCATGTTGTGATTTATACTTGCATTATCCTGCATGACATATGTTTACGAGATTTTATAAGCTTGCATTTGTTTTGATTTATGGACAGAAAAACTTTATATTCTCACGTGAGCATGTTTCGATAAGATATGAGATTTATATGTTTACTGTATTTAGCATGACTTGCTTTATATTCTCAGTTTTTGAAACATGCTATCCGATTATTTTAGTGTATGAGCACTTTGATTTCACTTGTTATGCAGATAGAGCAACTATGGAAACAACTCGAGTATTCATACTCTTGAGTGGGTATTCACGCTTACCTGACACATGTCGTGGTAAGTATTCGGTCACGACTGATCACTGGGGATTGGAATCATGATCTATGATCAGAGATAAAACCCTAATTTCTAAGGTATAAGTTCCACTGATGGCTACAGTGATGGTATCTTTTATTGGCAATCAACAAGAGTCTGCCTGTATGCATGTTTTATGAGTTATCAAATTCAATTTTTAGATATAAGATATCAGACATTAGTTTTCAATTATAAGATATTAGTTATTAGTTTTCAGTTATAAGTTATCTGTTTTCAGTTGTAAGATTGCAGCTTTCAATGACCCATTTATAAGTATTTTAATCATAAAGAAATCTGGTTTTATGAGAATGTTACATATTATGGTTTTCTACATCCTTGATAGTTAATGATATAGAAATATAAGACTTTCATATTTGTATAGTGTGATCAAATCAAAAGGGAAAACCAAGGTACTTTAAGGTATCCTCTACACTTTGATGATTTTGACAGTGTTTAGAAAGACTCCTGACTCGATAAATCCAAAAAGAAAAAGTTGTGAAAAGTAAAAGATAAGATATACGATGTTAAGATATGATATTCGGTTTTGAAATGTTGTTTTGTATGCATGCATTAAGAACTAGTATCCATCTTGTTTTGATTAATTTTGCACTTATGTGATGAACTTACTTGGCTATAGCTCACTCCCTCTTATTTTTCATCACAAGTCAAGCATAGGATTTTATTTTTGTTGATTTCAGTATCTAGTACCAAAGTTTCTGACTTTGGATCGCTCGCAGCTTGCTTTCAGTATAAATTTTATTGTCTTAATGACTTTACTTTCAAACAAATATGTACTAGTACTTAGGATGTGATATATACTAAGTCTGTATATGCTCATATTATCGATATCTGGGTTTTCGGGATGTAAATGAATGTTTATTGTTGAAAATGTCAAACGAGAGAAAAAATTAGATTATTTGTAAAATAATATTTTTTTGGGAGATTGGGTTATCCGAACATTACAAAAATCTTGGTGGAGATAGATTATCGAGTGTTACAGACGACTGAGTATTAAATTTTTTTGCTCTACCGAGAGGGGGGGAATTGATTTTCTAAAGATAATGGTAAATTTAAACTTAATTAAATCTAATTGTAAGTAATCAAAGAATAATCAATAAAATGTAGTGCAATAAATTGAAAGGAGATAAGGGAAGGAAACAGCAAACTCAGTAGTTTATAGAGGTTCGGCCAATCTCTTGCCTACGTCCTCTCTTCTTGACCTCCTTGTCAAGAGCTTTCTTTCACTCTATCAATAGCTGTTACAACCTCCCTTTTACAGGTTAAGGAATAGCCTCTCTACCCTTTTTACACAGACAAATATTCACCCTTTACAAAGTTAACTCACAGAGGAACTCTCCTCTTCTCTCTTGAATTAAGGATGAATACAAAGTGAAGTTTTCTTTTGAGGGTACGAGAAAATAGCTTCTACACAGTGGTTTTTACAACAATGTCAATAAATGATCTTTGAAGACAAAGAGAATGTTGGAAAATATTTCTTGAGAATATACAGAATTTACAGCAATAGTGTCTTCTTTTCCAATGTCTTCAATGTTTGATTTTATACAGCAGGATTGGTAGTTGAAGCATTTAATGCTGTTTTTCCCGTTGAAGATTTTGCAGAAAGAGCCGTTGGGAACCTCCAGTAGAGTATCAGATCGATCTCCCATCATGACCAGATCGATCTCTTAGTTTAAATTCCTGCAATTACAAAGTAACTTGAAGCATGGAGATCGATCTCATATTTGTAGAGATCGATCTTATAATTTTGTTAGTGAAGATCGATCTGTCGAACCAGCAGATCGATCTTCTAATCTCTCTGTTTGAGGCAAGATCGATCTCCAGATCGATCTAGGAAGTATTCTCATAGAGAGGAGATCGATCTCTAATCACCCTAGATCGATCTCTTTAACTCTCTGAATTTGAGGAGATCGATCTCTATCCACAGGAGATCGATCTCATAAACTCTCTGTTTGAACATATATCGATCTACAGATCGATCTAATACCTTTAGCCTTTGTCTTAGAGAAGATCGATCTCTTCCTAGACCAGATCGATCTCTCAGTCATTCTGTAATTTACAGATCGATCTCATAACTCCTACAGATCGATCTCTGCTTCCTCAACATTTTATACAGTCTCTTTGAGTTTTCAATCTTTTAGCAGATCGATCTCATATTCTTATGAGATCGATCTCTCATACTAGAAAACCCAGGAGATTGATCTCTCATATCATGAGATCGATCTCTCAACCTTAAATACTTAGTTTCTGGTACTGATAAACTCTAAATATGTTTAAATCATTTATATATTTTATATCCATTATTGAATTTACTTGTTTTGTCATTTCAAAATAAATTAACTCAACAATCTCCCCCTTTTTGATATGACAAAACTTATTCAATAGTCATGTTTAGTTACCCCCTTTGCATTATGCATAAAATATGTTTTACTTTCAAAAACTCCCCCTTAATGTAAGCTCCCCTTAACTCCCCCTTAATTTAAGCTTCCTTTAAACATGTTTTCTTAACATAACATATTATTCTCCCCATTTTTGTCATATCAATGACAATAAAGATATAAAATCATTTAATTTCAAAAGATATATCATTTCAAAATTATATCTAAGCATAATATATGTCCCAAAATGAGTAATCATGTCATTTCGCAAGATAAACATTCAAGCAAATTATGTCTCAAAATGTAAACAATGGAAGATAAACTTAGTAATCATATAGAACATTCTTAGCAAGCATGCCCTAAGACTGAGGAGGAAATCGCTCCAGAAGTTCCTCGACTCGAGTGCGGGTAACCTGCAACTCATTGAACATAGCCTGCTGTATGGCATGAAGGTTTGCAAATCCTTCATCCATCTTCCGGTTAAGCTCCATAACCATGGCCATAATCGATTCCAGCCCGTCGGATGTTGAGGCAGGTGCAGTGAGCTGAGCAGTCGAGGAAGAAGGAGCCTCAGTAGTTGGGGCGGTAGGTTCAGCTGGTAGGTCTTCTTCCATGGCTGCCTCAGATTGATTTTCTCATTTCTTCCTCCATTACCCTTGAAAGTCCTTGTAGTAGCCCATATGGTGACGTGTGCCAATGTTTAAGACGCTCTTTGTAGAAGGCACTTCACCGGTCTCACAGGAACAATCAACCCCGAGTCGTTAAAGCAAGTACACAAGCGATTGTGGGAAGACTATTGTGGAGGCTTGGTCACACATTATTTTCAGCCCGTCTTCATAAATGAAGTGGACTAGATTTGGTTTTTGATTTTGTGAAGTGTGAAGGTAATGGAGCCAAAAACGGTCTAATCTCCTGACCGTGGAGTGGCGGGTGCCGAAGGGTCTGAGGTTCCATGAGATTATAAGGTGGAGTAACCTCGGGTGCATCGGTAGGTCACTCGCCTTATCCCCAGGGAGGTTAAATTCTAGAGGTACTTCCTCCTCTTCATCAGTCAACCCATCATCTTCTATGCCAAACACTCGGGCTAGTAGGGTTGTGTCTACAGGGATTGTTTTAGCCATGACAAATGTTTTGAACCCTAGAATCTTGCAGGTATCATCAGGGTCGTAGATGAGTTCAGCGTTAGAAAAGAAGGCCCTAGTGATGTTTGGAGGTGCCGAGGTGTTAATTTTAAGGAATGGAAGCCAGCCAAACTCTTCCATTTTTGACAGATAAGGGAAATCAATACGATTTAGGAAAGAGAAGTCAATAGTTCGCCAGTGTTTAATTGGCATAATTGAGAAATATTCTTCATATCGTCTTCTTTTTACAAGTGTTTGAAAACACCTGCTAAAGGTGGTGACTGAAGAGGGAGGAGCTGTTTGGAAAGATGACCCTCTATCAACATTTGAGTTTGGTCTAGGTGATTTTTGGCCAACTCTCTTAAGACAAGGCATGATTGTAGACTAAAATTTTAGCTAGACACACTTTAAGATTGTTTTTCAGACACTAGGCAACAGTTCTCTAGAAACCTAGGCAATGGAACAGTTCTAGAATTGCCCTAATGAAGATTTCAGTAAAAACAAAGCAATTTTTGAAGAAAATTCAACAATGTAGGTTACTAGAACATAGATTGATGAAAAGATTTGACAAGAACTTTACCGAGATCGATCTGGGAGTGAGAATCAAAGGAGGAGGCACGACAGAGGGTTAGGGATTTGAAGATTTGGGATTTTAAAATTTGGAGATTTTGAAGCAGTATTTATAGTCCAAGGCTAAGGAGATCGATCTGTCGAGGTACCAGATCGATTTGATATTTTCAGAAACTTGAAGAGATCGCTATGATTTTCAAGGGATCGATCTTCAAAATACAGAAGCTCAAGGATATCGATCTGCCAAATGCAGATATCGATCTGCTACTTTACAGAGGCTTAAGAAGATCGATCTGCCAAATGCAAAGATCAATCTGTAACTTTACAGAGGCTTAATGAGATCGATCTGCCAAATGTAAAGATTGATTTGTGAAATACAGAAGGTTAAGGAGATCGATCTTATGGGATAGAAGATCGATCTGCTTAGCTGAACCTTACTGCTTTAGTCTAATTTGGAGCATGAAGATCGATCTCTCATACTTTTTGCCCAGAAAATGAATTGAAAAATCAGTTGAAAATCACTTTGAAATCAAGGTTTTGAAGGGGATAAATCTCAAGGAACATTCATGAATCCTAATTCACCTCTAAGAACACAAAACCTATCTCTATCAAGTAGTTTGGTGAAGATATCAGCTATTTGATGTAAAGTATCAATATATTCTAAAATTATATCTCCTTTTTGTACATGATCTCTAAGAAAATGATGCCTAATCTCAATATGCTTAGTTCTAGAGTGTTGAATTGAATTTTTAGAGAGATTAATGACACTGGTATTATGTAAGACCCGAATTTCATTAAAATCATAAAATAAATTAGTGTTCGTGAAGGAAGTTTGACTGAATTAATTCTCGAACACGTGTAAGGGCAAAATGGTCAAAAGACCGAAGGTCGGTATAATTTCGATAAGGAAATTTAATTAAAAAAAAATATGGATTTAAGAAATCTTGGTCAATAAGGGTGAAATAAATTTATTTCGGGTTAAATTGATCAAGATATTAATTTATTGGAATTAATCGGGATTAATTGAAATTTTTTTAGTACAAAAAAAATAATAATCTCGAAAATAATCAAAAAATATACCGAAAAGTCACCCGGGACAATATCCCGAAAATACGAGAAAATTATACCCGAAAAAGAGGTTAAAATATAATAAATAAATTAAATAAAATTAAATTAATTAAATTAGAATAAAATTATAATTTTAAGTGATATTTTGGGTATTTTAATATATTTTAATGAATAGTATAAAAATAAATAATAATAATAATAAAAATAATAAAAAAAGGCTGGAAAACGCGAAAAAAATCGCGAAAGGAAAACGAAACGGAAGCAGCCGAACCCGAGGGAGACTGGCGGGCCGTCCGGCGGCCAGGGACCCAGGCGAGGGCTGGCGAAGGAAGCCCGACGCCAGGCGATCCTTCAGCCATCGGAGACGCGCCGTTTGGAGGCCGGAGGACGCCGAAAAACAGAGGAGAAGCCGCGGGAGAAAAAAGGGAGATCGGCGGCGAACGGCGCCGATCTGGCCAATCCCACCCCTAGCCGAACGTTCCCAAGGCCAAGACGAGCAGATTGGCGGTGGTGGCAGCCACCGAAACCGGCGGACGGCGTCGAAAACGACGGAAGAAGAAATGGGTACCGACGGCGAAGAGGAGAACAGCCGGACCGGCGGCATTCCGGCGAGCTTGACCCAAACTGAGGGCAGATTCGAGATGCGGACGACCTTGCGGAGCTGCTGGCGGTGGAAGTCGGCAGAGAACCGGCCGAAAAGGCGGTGAACCGGTGATGAACCGATCGAACCGGAGAGAACCGGCGGTCCGAACCGGTTCAGCCAAAAAGAGAGGAAAAAAGGAGAAAAAAAGGGAAAAAGAAAAAGAAAAAAATTGGGAAAAATTCCTATGATGCAATCGAGTTTCGGGTAAGTCGATAAGCGGTCAAATTGACCCGATTTAAATTTCGGAGTATTTAATTTAATTAATTTTGGGCCGAAAACTTACCCAAAAAATTATGGAATTGTGTAGCTCGACAATTGGCATCCAACGAGAGCTCGAGATAGCCTCGATTTGCGGACTAGCATGGAATCTCGGGTAAGTAACCCTTATTTACGATAATTACCTCGTTATGCGTGATATTGATTTAATTTTCGCATAAATTGAATTAAATTATGAAAATTTAGATAAATTGTCGTAAATAATCGAGTTAACTATTCGAGAATTAGAACGAGGCCCAATAAATTATTGGTGGGCCCAATGAGCCCAATAGGCCTCGATAAAGTAAAAATTAAGTGAAAAACGGGCTTAAGGCCGATTAAGGCCCATTAAGGTGCAAACGGGCCCAATAGGGGTAAACGGGCCCATGATTAAAATTAAGCCCAAAAAATATTAAATACAATTAAATTGTATAATATCTGACCTAAGAAATATTAATACGCAGTTCCGGGCATTTGATTGGGAGCATATCGGACTGGCGACGAAACAACAGTGGAAAAGAAAAGGTCAGACTCGACAGGAAAATAAGGTAAGGGAATTCTACGGACTGCTAGAGGTAAACCTTACGCAATTTCAAGTTCATATGCAGTCTTTAAAAATTATCTGAAGGGTCTAGAGGTCAAATAATAATTTTAGTGCCCCGAATGGGCAAATTTCTAAAATACCCTTGTTAAGGGTAAAATTTACAAAGTTAGAAAAAATTGGGAGGAGCAAGAACAAAAGGTTGCTGCTCATTTTGGAGGTGTTTTGATGCATGCATGAGTATGCTGGCTCACCTTGAAAGAAAATGCACAGCATTGCATACTTTCAACGTGATGTTGTTTTTTTGAAAACTGTTTTGAGGAAACAGAGCCGCCTACGTGTTTTTATTGACATGTGACGTGCTAGAGCTCAGCTCGCACAATATTTTCGATTTGTGTGATGCACGCCTTAGTGCTGGAGCGAGAGCTCGCACTAGAGTTTTACATGCATAGGTGCTGGAGTCCAACTCGCACCAGATTCTTATATATATATGATTTTCGTGACAGGGTGCTAGAGTCTAACTCGCACCATATTTTTATATGATTTTGAGACAGGGTGTTAGAGCTTCGCTCGCACCAGATTTTTATACGATTTGCATACAGAGTGCTAGAGCTTAGCTCGCACTAGATTTACTTGATTTGATGAGAGTGCTGAGCATTGCTCGCACTGATTTTTATGAGAACATGCGAGAGCCGTGCTTGCAGCATCGGGTAGACTGTTTGTCACCGATTAAATAGGCTCGTACGTGCGTTTTGAGACATGGCATGAGTATTGAGAAACAAACCTCTGTGGGAAGCAGGCCAATTGGGCTGGAGTACCTAGAGATATTATATGGGTTCACGGAGTACGATGTACCGTGCAAGTAGCATGGAGTACGATGTACCGTGTGGTATCTTCGGATACGGCATCTTCGGATGCAGCATCTTCGGATGCCTGGGATCGGATAAGACTGACGGGATGGATTGACCCACCTCCTGGGCGGTTCCCGATCATGGTGAGAACCCGCACACTAGGATCCGTGTAGCTGAGGAACTCCTGAGGACAGATATGGCCATAGTCCTAGTTATTGCCGTTATACAGATATTGCCTCGTCTCCCATGTCGACGATTTCGATGATTTAAACTGAGTTTTTAAACTAAATTTGCATGATGGTATTTCCATGCTTTTCAAACCCACATGTGATGTAAACCGTTTTCATGGTTTTGTGTGAGTCAGGATCACCCGCAGGAGGGGTCGAGTCCTGACTTTATTGTGAAAATTTTAATTGAGAAAGAAATGATTTGTAATAATTGCATGTTGATTTTCCATGCAAATGTGTTTTACATAACATCATAACGCATATCATTGTTTTAAAATGTGTGGAGAAAGGGTGGTTTATGCATGGCACCACGTTCATGTAGGTAGTATGGTTACCTACTTATTCGTAGGATTGCCTTACTGAGCTTGATGTGCTCACCCCTTTCATTTTCTCCCACAGATAATCTCCAGTTGAAGTTGCGACGACTCAGTACTGCATTCCGGATATCCGCTGCTGCCATCAACATAAGGTATATACACTTGTACATATTGTATCTACATAAGCATAGCACAGTAACATGTTTGTAAGCAACTTTAGGGGATGTATAAATAATGTAAACAATTATAAATGACTGGAGAAAAAAATAAATAAGTTAGATGGTAATGGAATGGTGGGACTGGCATTGACGCACAGCGCAATTATTAGTGGAGTGTTGGTCACGATTCGAGGACAGGTAAGAATTTAAGTAAGGAAATAATAAAACGCGAAAAATTAACTCTGATTTTTGGGTAGTTTGGGTCGTGACAATTATTATGGTATCAGAGCAACAATTGGTCTGATGTGTGTCAGTGTCAGTAATTAGGAAATTACATCCCCGTGTTACTGTGCTTAGTTAGATACAATAGTGTATATCGAGATGGGTTTTGACTAAGAAATGGTCGAGAATGCAGGAATGCCTAATATGAGTCGCGTTAGATGAGATAATGCACGAGGCAGAGGTCGTAGAGGTAGACCTGAGCCTGCTAGTCGTGCTGAGTTGACCTATGAGAATCAGAATGAAATTGGAATAGAGGCGAGTGTTGAGAATGCCTCACAGAGTCCGACAGAGAGATCGGACAATATTGAGACACGCTTCGCGAGATTGGAGCGGAGTGTGGAGATTATTTTGAGGAGCTAATTGCTCAGATTATGAATAAGATCAGAGGGCGCAGCGGAGCATTGGTGGAAACCCGCTTGACCCATCTTAAGTGTTAAACATCCAGAGTTAAGATGAGAAATCTTTTTGGATGTATTCCGGTGACAGGATATCCCGGACATGATTTAAAGGAAAAATTTCTTACACTGCCCAGGAATACTAAATTGATTATGAGTATGAAACTCAGTTATATTCTTGGCAGATATTACCTCGACACATGAACAGTGACAGTCGAGATGTCTAAAAGTTTATGAAATGACTCAACTTTTCAATTAGAGTCTGATTGGCCCGCGAGATATTACCTATACCGAGGCAGTGCACAGATTTACAGTTGGATAAATAGGAACATGAATTGCACGCCTCTGAGATTGAGAAAGGTAGTGAGGGCCGAAATAGAGACAGAAAGAGAATCGAGAAATGACAAAGATGTTAAAAATGAGAAAATGGTAATTGGTTAAAGATTAGATTTGACGAGTCATGGAGTAAGATAATTGGTAAGGCCCTAGTGCATCCAATTTTGGTACTCTTGAGGGGCATTGTGATTGGAGGATCCTGACCTGCTACGAAGTAGAGTAGCAGTGTGATCATTGTAGATGTGTGGTGGATACCACGGAAGGAGGGTCTATACCTACACTGTATTGATAAAATGGCCGTTAAGTGTGATAAGACGGACCATTGATTTTGATTGCGCAGAGTTGGGCGAGATTGCCCCACAGAAAAGTAAAGAGACAGAGAAAAACTTCGTTGGTATAGCTGCAACAAAAAGGGAGGCAATAGCCGAAAAGAAAAAGCAAAGTAGGCTGTTGAACGGAGGCGAGAGGATGTTTTGGACCAGGACACTATTGATGTTTCATGGATGTGGTGTAAGATACCACACTTGTTATGACTAATGAAGTACATATGTTCATTAATCCTGGTGCCACACATTTATTCATACCGCCTTCATTTGCATATAAGTGAGTAAAAGGCATGAATGCCTACATCATTGGGCACAATACCGATAAATGAGTACCCCAATAGAGGAGGATTAATTAACGGAATACTGATAAAGAGATTTTAAGTAATAAAAAGGGGTGCGACAGTTGAAATTAAGGGAGCAAATGATGGTACTTACGGAATGAATAATGACAAGAGTTTTGTCATGATTGATATACGAAGGAGATAATCTTTAAGATAAGATAGATTCTAAATACAAGATGTATTGGAGTAAGAGTGCATATGTGAAGTAATTGGGATTAAGTGATATGTAGGGAATATAAATTATAACCAAGGATAAAGATGGGTATAACCATAACCAGTAATTGTGGTTAAGTCTGAAGGTTAATAAAGGTATTTCAAAATACCTCCCCGCCTGAAGACTTGACAGCGTCTAAAAGTATATATGTATAACCTATAACGTGAAATCGAGCGTCGTAATAGATAACTTTAGCATTAGGATACCTTTACTAAGACGATAAGAATATTTAAATTCGACAAATCATAAAGACTAACATAGTAAAATTTAATAAGAGCCGTTAAAATAAGAAAAGAAAAATGACGCAGGTTAGTACCTGAAAACGTAAGCGATTTCGAAGGATTTTATACGCTTATGCGTAAATAAGTCAAGGATTGGACCGAATTGTAACTAGCAGTATCGGTGATATGCTGGGTGTAGTTTAAGTTTAGGGCAAATTATAAGCAACAATTGAGAAATGGCTTTTACAAATGGGTTGCTGCGAGTTCAAAAAGGATATACTTGGTTGACACGTTTAATTAAGAAAACGTGATCTTGGAATGAGATGATAAATAAGATGATAGATGTGACATAAATTTTGGTATAATGAAGTATGAATTGACCACCGTGATTAATTTCACCATACCCAACAGCTCAAGAGGTTCTCAGTGAGTATGGATACCTCAAAATTATGATGGAGCTGTGTATTGATGTATAATGGGAAGATAGTCAATTTTGGAGTCAGACAACTCCTTGATCATGAAATAAATTATCTGACCCATGATTTAAAGTTGGCAATAGTATTTGTACCGAGGATATAGTACGATTAAGTACATGGTGAGAAATTTTGGGTATGCACTGATCACAAAACCCGAGTATCTGTTTTCACATAAAGAGGCGAATATGAGAATACATAGTGGGATAGAGCTTCTGAGAGATTTTAATTGTGAAAATTGTACCACCCAAGAAAGGCTAATGTGATGGCTGATGCCTCGAGCAGAAAGAGCTTCGGGATGGTATTACATATGATGGTCAGGGAGCGTGAGCTGCTAGAGCAGTTGTGGACCTCAGTATTGATGTGATCCCTTCTGATGATGACAGTGAATGTGTGACAGCTAGCCTGATGATTAGAACCGGATGAGAGTGCCCGGATTTGCCAGGTTTAGCATGATGATCGACAGGATGTCGATAGTTTGGGTCTGATTCAGAAGGGTACAGTGACAGAGTTCACAGAGTATGTTAATGATTTACAGAGAGGTTCAGAGACAGTATAAGTGCTCCCCAGGACCATAGTGGATGAGATAGTAATGTTGTCAGAAGCTCACTCTTCGGGATATACGGTGCATACAGAAAGTAAAGAATATATTAAAATCTCGAAAAGGGTATTGGTGGTCAGATATGAAAAGAGACATGGTAGAGATTGTGAAGAAGTGCCTAGTATGTCAACAGAATAAGGTAGAGTATTAAAAGTCTGCAGAGTTATTGCAGCACCTACCTATATTGACACGGCACGGAAAAACGAGAGCAAGTCTCCATGAATGTCGTGATGGGTTATAGAGGACCCGGATAAATCAGAAGACTATTTGCATGATAGTCGATAGAGTGACTAAGTCTACCCACCTTTTGGTTATGAAATCCCCAAATACTCAAAGTGTATATGAGGATTTATGTGTAAGGAAGATTGTGGAACATTAAGTAGCGTTCCAGTGAGCATGGTATCATATAGGGATTCCCGCTTCACTTTCTACTTCAGGGAATATTTTTAGGAAGCTATGGGAACCCGACTGAGTATTAGCACAGCTTTTCGTCCTCAGACAGATGGTCAGTCAGAGAGGACTGTACATGTTCTGGAGGATCCGATGAAAGCGTGTGCCCTTGATTTTTATAAGCTTCTGGAATGATCAGTTGATTTCTAATTGAATTCGTCAATAGCGACTGTTGTCACTTGAGTATCGGGATAACAAGATATGAGGCAGTGTATGGCTGTAGGGGTTGTTCCCCAGATTGGATAAGAAAAGTGGGTGACAGAACAGAATTAATTTCGATCTTGGATAATAAGTCTCTGAGGATGTTTAGTTAAGGATGAAAGATTAAGAACACCTCAGAGCAGGTAGAAAAGTATTGAAATTCACCCTTGGTGAATTAGTATGGTTGGAATGATTCTTGTCTTAAGAGAATAAGGACATAGCGAGCTTTTGGAAGAAGGTAAATTGAGTTTCGCTGGATTGAATATTTTAAGAGATTGGACAAGTGGGAGATAAGACCTGTAGGTTGATGTTATCACGAGAATTAACAGGCACCCACAATGTATCTCAGCTTTTGATGCTTCGGTAATACTATCCAGATCCAGCAGAGGTGATAGGATTTGAACTCCAAAAGTTCAGTTTAATGAAAATATAAATATATTAATAAGTTGATTCGGGCATTAAACAAGAAAGAGATAGTATTGAGGTTTAAGATGATCTCCCTAATTAAAGTTCTTTGGTAGTAATACACTCCGGAGAAGGTCACATAAGAATTTAAGAGTATGATACGATCGATGTACCCGGAGTTGTATATGGACTCATATGACTTGGTTCTAATTTGGAGGACCAAATTCCTTAAGTGGGGGAGAGTTGTAAGACCCGAATTTCATTAAAATCATAAAATAAATTAGTGTTCGTGAAGGAAAGTTTGACTGAATTAATTCTCGAACACGTGTAAGGGCAAAATGGTCAAAAGATCGAAGGTCGGTATAATTTCGATAAGGAAATTTAATTAAAAAAATATGGATTTAAGAAATCTTGGTCAATAAGGGTGAAATAAATTTATTTCGGGTTAAATTGATCAAGATATTAATTTATTGGAATTAATCGGGATTAATTGGAATTTTTTAGTACAAAAAAAATAATAATCCCGAAAATAATAAAAAAATATACCGAAAAGTCACCCGGGACAATATCCCGAAAATACGAGGAAATTATACCCGAAAAAGAGGTTAAAATATAATAAATAAATTAAATAAAATTAAATTAATTAAATTAGAATAAAATTATAATTTTAAGTGATATTTTGGATATTTTAATATATTTTAATGAATAGTATAAAAATAAATAATAATAATAAAAAAATAATAATAAAAAAAAGGCTGGAAAACGCGAAAAAAATCGCGAAAGGAAAACGAAACGGAAGCAGCCAAACCCGAGGGAGATCGACGGGCCGTCCGGCGGCCAGGGACCCAGGCGAGGGCCGGCGAAGGAAGCCCGACGCCAGGCGATCCTTCAGCCACCGGAGACGCGCCGTTTGGAGGCCGGAGGACGCCGAAAAACAGAGGAGAAGCCGCGGGAGAAAAAAGGGAGATCGGCGGCGAACGGCGCCGATCTGGCCAATCCCACCCCTAGCCGAACGTTCCCAAGGCCAAGACGAGCAGATTGGCGGTGGTGGCAGCCACCGAAACCGGCGGACGGAGTCGGAAACGGCGGAAGAAGAAATGGGTACCGACGGCGAAGAGGAGAACAGCCGGACCGGCCGCATTCCGGCGAGCTTGACCCAAACCGAGGGCAGATTCGAGATGCGGACGACCTTGCGGAGCTGCTGGCGGTGGAAGCCGGCAGAGAACCGGCCGGCAAGGCGGTGAACCGACGGTGAACCGGTCGAACCGGAGAGAATCGGCGGTCTGAACCGGTCCGAACCGGACTGAACCGGTTCAGCCAAAAAGAGAGGAAAAAAGGAGAAAAAAAGGGAAAAAGAAAAAGAAAAAAATTGGAAAAAATTCCTATGATGCAATCGAGTTTCGGGTAAGTCGATAAGCGGTCAAATTGACCCGATTTAAATTTCGGAGTATTTAATTTAATTAATTTTGGGCCGAAAACTTACCCAAAAAATTGTGGAATTGTGTAGCTCGACAATTGGCATCCAACGAGAGCTCGAGATAGCCTCGATTTGCGGACTAGCATGGAATCTCGGGTAAGTAACCCTTATTTACGACAATTACCTCGTTATGCGTGATATTGATTTAATTTCCGCATAAATTGAATTAAATTATGGAAATTTAGATAAATTATCGTAAATAATCGAGTTAGCTATTCGAGAATTAGAACGAGACCCAATAAATTATTGGTGGGCCCAATGAGCCCAATAGGCCTCGATAAAGTGAAAATTAAGTGGAAAACGGGCTTAAGGCCGATTAAGGCCCATTAAGGTGCAAACGGGCCCAATAGGGGTAAACGGGCCCAATGATTTAAATTAAGCCCAGAAAATATTAAATACAATTAAATTGTATAATATCTGACCTAAGAAATATTAATACGCAGTTCCGAGCATTTGATTGGGAGCATATCGGACTGCGCGACGAAACAACAGTGGAAAAGAAAAGGTCAGACTCGACAGGAAAATAAGGTAAGGGAATTCTACGGACTGCTAGAGGTAAACCTTACGCAATTTCAAGTTCATATGCAGTCTTTAAAAATTATCTGAAGGGTCTAGAGGTCAAATAATAATTTTAGTGCCCCGAATGGGCAAATTTCTAAAATACCCTTGTTAAGGGTAAAATTTACAAAGTTAGGAAAAATTGGGAGGAGCAAGAACAAAAGGTTCCTGCTCATTTTGGAGGTGTTTTGATGCATGCATGAGTATGCTGGCTCACCTTGAAAGAAAATGCACAGCATTGCATACTTTCAACGTGATGTTGTTTTTTTGAAAACTGTTTTGAGGAAACAGAGCCGCCTACGTGTTTTTATTGACATGTGACGTGCTAGAGCTCAGCTCGCACGATATTTTCGATTTGTGTGATGCACGCATTAGTGCTGGAGCGAGAGCTCGCACTAGAGTTTTACATGCATAGGTGCTGGAGTCCAACTCGCACCAGATTCTTATATATATATGATTTTCGTGACAGGGTGCTAGAGTCTAACTCGCATCATATTTTTATATGATTTTGAGACAGGGTGTTAGAGCTTCGCTCACACCAGATTTTTATACGATTTGCATACAGAGTGCTAGAGCTTAGCTCGCACTAGATTTACTTGATTTGATGAGAGTGCTGAGCATTGCTCGCACTGATTTTTATGAGAACATGCGATGAGCCGTGCTTGGAGCATCGGGTAGACTGTGTGTCACCGATTAAATAGGCTCGCACGTGCGTTTTGAGACATGGCATGAGTATTGAGAAACAAACCTCTATGGGAAGCAGGCCAATTGGGCTGGAGTACCTAGAGATATTATATGGGTTCACGGAGTACGATGTACCGTGCAAGTAGCATGGAGTACGATGTACCGTGTGGTATCTTCGGATACGACATCTCCGGATGCAGCATCTTCGGATGCCTGGGATCGGATAAGACTGACGGGATGGATTGACCCACCTCCTGGGCGGTTCCCGATCATGGTGAGAACCCGCACACTAGGATCCGTGTAGCTGAGAAACTCCCGAGGACAGATATGGCCATAGTCCTAGTTATTGCCGTTATACAGATATTGCCTCGTCTCGCATGTCGACGATTTCGATGATTTAAACTGGGTTTTTAAACTAAATTTGCATGATGGTATTTCCATGCTTTTCAAACCCACGTGTGATGTAAACCGTTTTCATGGTTTTGTGTGAGTCAGGATCACCCGCAGGAGGGGTCGAGTCCTGACTTTATTGTCAAAATTTTAATTGAGAAAGAAATGATTTGTAATAATTGCATGTTGATTTTTCGTGCAAATGTGTTTTACATAACATCATAACGCATATCATTGTTTTAAAATGTGTGGAGAAAGGGTGGTTTATGCATGGCACCACGTTCATGTAGGTAGTATGGTTACCTACTTGTTCGTAGGATTGCCTTACTGAGCTTGATGTGCTCACCCCTTTCATTTTCTCCCACAGATAATCTCCAGTTGAAGTTGCGACGACTCAGTACTGCATTCCGGATATCCGCTGCTGCCATCAACATAAGGTATATACACTTGTATATATTGTATCTACATAAGCATAGCACAGTAACATGTTTGTAAGAAACTTTAGGGGATGTATAAATAATGTAAACAATTATAAATGACTGGAGAAAAAAAATAAATAAGTTAGATGGTAATGGAATGGTGGGACTGGCATTGACGCACAGCCCAATTATTAGTGGAGTGTTGGTCACGATTCGAGGACAGGTAAGAATTTAAGTAAGGAAATAATAAAACGCGAAAAATTAACTCTGATTTGTGGGTAGTTTGGGTCGTGACATATTATCACATTTGATTGAAACTTGTTTCATGTCAATGGCATAGTCTTTCATTTGTTGTTTAATCCATAACACTTGAGCACTACAACTACCAGCTACTATATAATCTGCTTCTGTTGTGGATTGTGCTACACTATTTTGTTTCTTAGAGAACCATGAGATTAATCTATATCCTAAGAATTGGCATGTTCTTGAAGTGTTTTTTCCATCTATTTTACAGCCTCCAAAGTCTGTATCAGAAAAAGCATGAAGAGCAAAGGTGGAGTCCTTAGGGTACCAAAGTCCTAGAGAAGGAGTGTCTTTAAGATACCTAAAGATCCTTTTAGTGGCTAGTAAATGTGACTCCCTATGAGAAGATTGAAATCTAGCACATAGGCATACACTAAACAAAATATTTGGTCTACTTGCAGAAAGATAAAGCAATGAACCAATCATAGACCTATATAGTTTAGTGTCTACACACTTACCACTTTCATCTTTATCAAGCTTGATGTTGGTGCCCATTGGAGTTGCTTGAGGTTTGCAATTATTCATTCTAAATTGTTTGAGCAAATCCTTAGTATATTTAGCTTGATTGATGAAGGTTCCATCTTTAGTTTGCTTCACTTGAAGTCCCAAGAAGTAGGTGAGCTCTCCCATCATGCTCATTTCAAATTTACCTTGCATGATCTTAGCAAACTCTTGACAAAGAGATTCATTAGTTGATCCAAAAATAATGTCATCTACATATACTTGAACAACTAGTAAATCTTTATTTTTTTTTTTATAAATAAAGTAGTATCTACTTTTCCCCTTGAAAATCCTTTTTCTATTAAGAATTTTGACAGTCTTTCATACCATGCTCTAGGAGCTTGTTTCAAACCATAAAGTGCCTTAGATAGTTTGAATACATGTTCAGGAAATTCATGACTTTCAAAACCGGGAGGTTGCTCAACATAAACTTCTTCATTGATGAAGCCATTCAAAAATGCACTCTTTACATCCATTTGATATAATTTGAAGTTTTTGTAGCATGCAAAGGCAAGTAGCATTCTTATTGCTTCTAATCTAGCTACCGATGCATAAGTTTCATCATAGTCTATTCCTTCTTCTTGCCTATAGCCTTGTGCAACTAGCCTAGCTTTGTTTCTTATGATCACACTATTTTCATCCATCTTGTTCTTGAAGATCCATTTAGTTTCAATTATAGAGTGATCACTAGGTCTAAGAACTAGATTCCATACTTTGCTTCTTTTAAATTGATTTAGTTCTTCTTGCATGGCTAAAAACCAATTATTGTCATCTAAAGCTTCATTGACATTCCTTAGTTCAATTTGAGATACAAATGCTATATATTGACACACATTTCTTAGAGAGGATCTTGTTCTAACTCCAAGAGTTGGATCACCTACTATTTCATAATCTTTGACATATCCTAATTCTCTTGGTGCTCTAGACTCTCTTTCTAATATTTCTAATTCTTCTTCATCCTCTTTATTAATGTTAAGTTTTTCTAATAGATCATTCTCTATGTTTGAGGTTTCTTTCAAGTTCTCATCAAATATTTCAATATCATTATCATTGGTTAAACTTTTAGATATATCATTTGACTCATCAAATATTACATGTATTAATTCTTCAACCATTAAGGTTCTTTTGTTATATACTCTATATGCCTTTGAATTCAAA
The DNA here is from genome assembly GCA_033439115.1 of Firmiana major. Lineage (NCBI taxonomy): Eukaryota > Viridiplantae > Streptophyta > Magnoliopsida > Malvales > Malvaceae > Firmiana > Firmiana major. The sequence continues at coordinate 11,844,678 of CM065911.1, forward strand.
GAATAGCCTAAAAAGATTCCCTCATCACTCTTAGCATCAGATTTTCCTAAATTGTCTTTTTCATTATTTAAGACAAAGCATCTACAACCAAAGGGGTGAAAATAGCTAATATTAGGCTTCTTTCCCTTGTAAAGCTCATAAGGGGTTTTCTTTAAGATTGGTCTAATCATGGCTCTATTAATGATATAGCAAGATGTATTTATAACTTCTGCCCAAAAATATTTAGGTAAGTTATTTTCACATAACATGGTTCTAGCCATTTCTTCCAATGTTCTATTTCTTCTCTCAACTACCCCATTTTGTTGTAGTGTCCTAGGAGCTGAAAAATTGTGACTAATTCCTTGATCATTGCAATATTCATCAAATCCAATATTTTCAAACTCTTTGCCATGATCACTTCAATACTAGTTATAGTGTAACCTTTTTCATTTTGGGCTACTTTTATATAGACAATGAATTTTTCTAAGGCTTCATTTTTTACTCTCAAGAAGAATACCCAAGTGAACCCAGTGTAATCATCTACAATCACAAAACCATAATGTTTCCCAACTAGGCTTGTAGTTCTAGTTGGTCCAAATAGATCTAGGTGAAGTAATTGGAGAGGCCTAGTGGTTGATACATTATGTTTAGGTTTAAATGTTGTCCTTTTATGTTTTTCTTTGACACAAGCTTCAAAAATTTTGTCATAGTCAAATGACAACTTAGGTAATCCTATAACAAGGTCTTTTCTAGCTAGCTTAGATAATACATGCATGCTAGCATGACCTAGTCTTCTATGCCACAACCAAGGTTCTTTTTCTTTATCTACCATAAGGCATACATTTTCATTTTAAGCTCATTTAGATAAACAATGTATATGTTACCTTATCTATGACCTAGAAAAAGAACTTTATTAGATTTAGGATCTATAACATGACATTTCAAGCAATCAAACATTACTTTGTAACCTTTGTCACAAAGTTGGCTAATACTTAGCAAATTATGTTTTAGACCTCTAACAAGTAAAACCTTTTCTAATGAAAAATAGTCATTACCAATTGAACCACTTCCTTCAACTTGGCCTTTGGAGTTGTCCCCAAAAGTGACTTCTTCACCAACTTTTGATTTAAATGAGTTGAAGTGACTTCTATCACCGGTCATGTGTCTTTAGCATCCATTGTCCAAGTACCAAGCTTCCTTTGATTTTGCTTTGTGGCAATGCTCATTCACCTATAATTAACATTCAAACTTTTGTCTTAGGTACCCAAATTTTTTTTGGGTCCTTTGGAGTTAGTGAATAGAATTCTTAATCCCTTTGGGATCCATTTTTACTATAACATTAATGTCTTTTGAATTAACTACCTCTTTTGGAACCCAAATTCTTTTCACTATTTTTCCTTTAAATGTGGTCATCTTCACATTACAACTATCTGATGCATGCCCCTTTTTATTACACTGTGAACAAGTAGTTGAGGGTTTATGCATATTTTTTCTAGCTAAGAAGCTTTTGAGGTGACTCTCCCCACTTTTTCCATCATATCCTAATTCATTCTTATCAAAGAAAGCCCTTTGAGTTTCTAGCATGTTATCTAATTTTTGTTGACCCATGTAAAATCTAGTAAAGGAATTATGTAAGTTACTATTTTTTTCTTTTAGGTCATGAATTTCAAGATTTGTATTTTCTAATCTCTTTTCACATTCTATCTTATCCTTTAGTATTAACTCATTTTCTTTCTTTAGTTTAGATATTAATTTTTTGTACTTCATACTCATGCATTCATATTCTAATGCAAGATCATCAAATGTATCTTGCAGTTCATCAAAAGAATATTCATTAAGATCTGAAGTTACCTTTTCATCTTCAATTGCCATGAAGCATATATAAGCAGTATCCTCATTTGAGTCATCATCGGAGCTGTTACTGTCACTCCATGTTGTCATCATTACCTTCTTTTTGTGATACCTATCATTTGATCTTTTAAAAAGAGGGCAGTTAAATTTAATATGTCCGGGTTTTTTACATTCATAACATACAATAGTATCTTTTCTACCTAACTCTTCTTGATCTTTCTTGTGGTTCTCCTACCACTACCATATGCTCTCATTCTCATAAATTTGTTAAATCTCTTGGCAAACATTGCCATTTCAAGATCTTCTTTACTACCACTCTCATTTTTATTCTCTTTCAAATCTTCTTGAGTAGTGAATTTCAGAGCTACTCCCACTTTCTTGGGTGGCTCTTCATTTCTTCTTAACTTCATTTCATATGTGAGTAGTGACCTTATTAATTCATCTAGTGATAGTGTGTAGGGATCTTTGGATTCCTCAATTGCAATTACTTTAGCTTCTCATGATTTTGGTAGGCTATTCAATATTTTCTTAACTATTTCTATATTTGAGTAGATTTTCCCTAAGGACTTTAGCCCATTTATTACATCAGTAAATCTAGTGAACATGTCACTAATTGACTCTCCTTCTTTCATCATAAATAGCTCATAATCATGTGTGAGCATTCCTACCTTAGTCTCCTTTACTTGAGTTGTGCCTTTATGAGTAATTGTCAATTTGTCCCAAATTTGTTTGGCATTGTCACAACCGGAGACTCTATTATATTCATTTGGCCCTAAAGCACAAAATAGGGTGTGCATGGCCTTTGCATTTAGCTGCGCACATTTTACATCATTTGAATCCCACTCATCTTTTTCTTTAGGGATGTCTTATCCCTCTATTCTTTTAGTTGGGATTTGAGGACCTTTAGTTATAATCCTTCATACCTCATAATCATTTGCTTGAATGAAAAGCATCATCCTAATTTTTCAATAAGCATAATGTTCACCATTGAAGATGGGAGGCCTAATTGTAGAATGCCCCTCTCCTACTAGATTGGTTGCTACATTGTTGTGAGCCATTAGATCGTTTTTAACTCTTAGGAAGTTATTCCTTTATGATCAAAGAGTCCTTGCTTTGATACCAATTGTTGGCTCTACCGAGAGGGGGGGTGAATCAGTTTTCTAAAGATAAGGGTAAATTTAAACTTAATTAAATCTAATTGCAAGTAATCAAAGAATAATCAATAAAATGTAGTGCAATAAATTGAAAGGAGATAAGGGAGGGAAACAGCAAACTCAGTAGTTTATAGAGGTTCGGCTAATCTCTTGCCTACGTCCTCTCTTCTTGACCTCCTTGTCAAGAGCTTTCTTTCACTCTATCAATAGCTGTTACAACCTCCCTTTTACAGGTTAAGGAATAACCTCTCTACCCTTTTTACACAGACAAATATTCACCCTTTACAAAGTTAACTCACAGAGGAACTCTCCTCTTCTCTCTTGAATTAAGGATGAATACAAACTGAAGCTTTCTTTTGAAGGTTTGAGAAAATAGCTTCTACACAGTGGTTTTTACAATAATGTCAATAAATGATCTTTGAGGACAAAGAGAATATTGGAAAAGATTTCTTGAGAATATACAGAATTTACAGCAATAGTGTCTTCTTTTCCAATGTCTTCAATGCTTGATTTTATACAGCAGGATTGGTAGTTAGAGCATTTAATGCTATTTTTCCCGTTGAAGATTTTGCAGAAAGAGCCGTTGGGAACCTCCAGTAGAGTACCAGATTGATCTGCCATCATGACCAGATCGATCTCTTAGTTTAAATTCCTACAATTACAAAGCAACTTGAAGCATGGAGATCGATCTCATATTTGTAGAGATCGATCTTATAATTTGAAAATGTTAGTGAAGATCGATCTGTCGAACCAGCAGATCGATCTTCTAATCTTTCTGTTTGAGGCAAGATCGATCTCCAGATCGATCTAGCAAGTATTCTCGTAGAGAAGAGATCGATCTCCTTAACTATTTGACTTTGAGGAGATCGATCTCTATCCACAAGAGATCGATCTCATAAACTCTCTGTTTGAACATAGATCGATCTACAGATCGATCTAATACCTTTAGCCTTTGTCTTAGAGAAGATCGATCTCTTCCTAGACCAGATCGATCTCTCAGTCATTCTGTAATTTACTGATCGATCTCATAACCCCTACAGATCGATCTCTGCTTCCTCAACATTTTATACAGTCTCTTTGAGTTTTCAATCTTTTAGCAGATCAATCTCATATTCTTATGAGATCGATCTCTCATACTAGAAAACCCAGGAGATCGATCTCTCATATCATGAGATCGATCTCTCAACCTTAAATACTTAGTTTCTGGTACTGATAAACTCTAAACATGTTTAAATCATTTCTATATTTTATATCCATTATTGAATTTACTTGTTTTGTCATTTCAAAATAAATTAACTCAACAAAATTAAATTAAAATTTTGACTATTGGTGAATATTTTATTGCTATCTGTTTGAAATGGTGTTGGCAGGAGGTAATACGTATTTGCGTGGAAACTTTGCCAGATTATCTTGGAACTGATTCCAAATGTTAATTGGTATGTCGTTAGGCTACCAAAAATAAATTACTCTTCAACCACTAACTAGTTGCTAGAGAAGTAAAGGTCAAGCCTATAAAGACTGCAATAATTGAATCAAGCAAATTAAAGTTCTTAGACTCAAACAAGACATGATAAAAAAAAGGGTTTTATATTGACATTAACGCAAATTACTAAGAATGAAAAGTAAAGAAGGCAAACAAATATGAATTTTTATTTTAAACAAAGACAAAGACTTTGGTTAGTATGTTTCTTGATTTTCTTGGTTTAGGATGTTGATTATTGAATTTTTAAAATAGTTATTAAATTAAGTTATCAACCATAGTGCAACATCAAACCATGTTAACACCATCTTCCTTTACTTCTTAGTTAATTATAATAAACTCTGTAATTAATCCCTAACTACTTAAACTATTTAGTTGAAAAACTCGATAGACATATTTATGTAGCAATATTAGAATCTGTGAAAGATATGAGTTGACATTAGGCAACAAACATATAAGCTCCGTTTATTTAACCTAAACTTAGATTTTCCTTTATCTCTAAATGATTTCAAATATTAAGCAATTATAGATTTAAGTCTTAATCTAGCAGTATGTTAAGTTAATATATTTTGAAATGACAAAACAATAATTCAATAATGGATATTATAAATCTAAAAATGTTTTAAACATGTTAAGAGTTTAAGTAAATACATGTCATTACCAAAAACCAGGTATTAAAGGATGAGAGATCGATCTCCTGGGTTTTCAAGTATGAGAGATCGATCTCATGAGAATATGAGATCGATCTGCTAAAGGATTAAAAACTCAAAAGAGCATGTATAGGATGTTGAAGAAGAATAGATCAATCTCTAGGGGTTATGAGATCGATCTTTAAATTACAGAATGCCTATGAGATCGATCTGGTCAAGAAGGAGATCGATCTCCTCTAAGGCAAAGGTTAAAGGGATTAGATCGATCTGTATATCGATCTATGTTCAAACAGAGAGTTTATGAGATCGATCTCATATGGATAGAGATTGATCTCCTCAAAGTCAGAGAGTTTAGAAGATCGATCTAGGGTGATTAGGGATCGATCTCCTCTCTACGAGAATGCTTGCTAGATCGACCTGGAGATCGATCTTACTTCAAACAGAGAGATTAGAAGATCGATCTGATGGTTCGACAGATCGATCTTCACTAACATTTTTCAAATTATAAGATCGATCTCTACAAATATGAGATCGATCTCCTTGCCTCAAGTTGCTTTGTAATTGCAAGAATTTAAACTAATAGATCGATCTGGTCATGATGGAAGATCGATCTGATACTCTACTGGAGGTTCCCAACGGCTCTTTCTGCAAAATCTTCAACGGGAAAAATAGCATTAAATGCTTCAACTACCAATTCTGCTGTATAAAGCCAAGCATTGAAGACACTAAAAGTAGAGAGACTGGTGTTGTAAATTCTGAATATTCTCAAGAGATCATTCTTAACATCCTCTTTGTCTTCAACATCACATTGATTGTATTGTGTTGAAAAGCTTGTGTAGAAGTTATTCTTCCTACCCACAAAAGAAAGTTTCTATTTGTATTCATCCTTAATCCAAGAGAGAAGAGGAGAGTTCCTCTGTGAGATAATTTGTAAGGGGTGAATACTTATCTTTGTAAAAAGGGGTAGAGAGGTTATTCCTCTATAAATTACTGAGTTTGCTGCTTCCTTCCTTTATCTCATTTAATTTACTGCACTATACTGTATTGCCTATTCTTTGATTACTTACAGTAAGATTCAATTAAGCTTAAAATTTAGCATTATCATTAGAAAATTGATTCACCCCCCTCTCGGTTGAGCCAACAATTGGTATCAGAGCTCAGACTCTTTGATTATTAAGGAATAACTTCCTAAAGAGTTAAAACGATCTAATGGCTCATATCAATGTAACAACCAGTCTAGTAAGAGAGGGACACTCTACAGTTCAGCCTCCCATGTTTAATGGTGAACATTATGCTTATTGAAAAACTAGAATGATGCTTTTCATTCAAGCAAATGATTATGAGGTATGGAGGATTATAACTAAAGGTCATTAAATCCCAACTAAAAGGATAGAGGGAATAGATATCCCAAAAGAAGAAGAAGAGTGGGATTCTAATGATGTAAAATGTGCTCAGCTAAATGCAAAGGCCATGCACACCTTATTTTGTGCGTTAGGGCCCAATGAATATAACAGAGTCTCCGGTTGTGATAATGCCAAACAAATTTGGGATAAATTGGCAATTACTCATGAAGGCACAACTCAAGTAAAGGAGACTAAGGTAGGAATGCTCACACATGTTTATGAGCTATTTAGGATGAAAGAAGGAGAGTCAATTAGTGACATGTTCACTAGATTTACTGATGTAATAAATGGATTAAGTCCTTAGGCAAAATCTACTCAAATATAGAAATGGTTAAGAAAATCCTAAATAGCCTATCGAAATCTTGGGAAGCTAAAGTAACAGGAATTGAAGAGTCCAAAAACCCCCACACACTATCTTTAGATGAATTGATAGGGTCACTACTCACATGTGAAATGAAATTAAAAAGAAATGAAGAGCCACCCAAGAAGGTAGGAGTAGCTCTAAAATCCACTACTCAAGAAGATTTGAAAGAAAATAAAAATGAGAGTGGTAATGAAGAAGATCTCGAAATGGCAATGTTTGTCAAGAGATTTAATAAATTTATGAGAATGAGAGCAAATGGTAGAGGTAGGAGAAACTACAAGAAAGAATAAGAAGAACTAGGTAGAAAAGATACCATTGTATGCTATGAATGCAAAAAACCTGGACACATTAAATTTAACTGCCCTCTTCTAAAAAGATCAAGTGATAGGAATAAAAAAAAAGAAGGCAATGATGGCAACATGGAGCGATAGTGACAGCTCCGATGATGATTCAAATGAGGATATTGCCAATCTACGCTTTATGGCAATTGAAGATGAAAAGGTAACTTCAGATCTCAATGAGTACTCTTTTGATGAATTACAAGATGCATTTGATGATCTTGCATTAGAATATGAATGCATGAATTTGAAATACAAAAAATTAATCTCTAAACTAAAGAAAGAAAATGAATTAATACTAAAGGATAAGATAGAATGTGAAAAGAGATTAGAAAGTACAAATCTTGAAATTCATGACCTAAAAGAAAATGTTGGCTCTACCGAGAGGGGGGTGAATCAGTTTTCTAAGGTTAATGGCAAATTTAAACTAAATCAAGGCTAATTGCAGATAATGAATAATCAATAAAATAAAATACAATGAATTAAAGGAAGATAAGGGAGAGAAATATCAAACACAATAGTTTATAGAGGTTCGACCAATCTCTTGCCTACGTCCTCTCTTCTTGACCTCCTTGTCAAGAGCTTTCTTTCACTCTTTTAATGAAAGTTACACACTCCCTTTTTCAGGCTAAGGAATAACCTCTCTACCCTTTTTACACAGAGATGGATTCACCCTTTTACAAAATTTATCTCACTGAGGAACACTCCTTTTCTTTCTTAAAGTAAGGATTTCTTAAAGTAAGGATGAATACAAGCTCAAGCTTTTTCTAGAATGGGTAGGATAGATACAGCCTTATCTATTTCTCAAAGGTTTATACAATGAATGAAGATTGAAGATAAAAGGAATGTTGGAAATAAATTCTTGAGAATGTACAGAATGTTCAGCAATGGTGTCTCTATTCCAGTGTCTTCAATGCTTGATCTTTATACTGAAGGATTGGTAGTTGGAGCATTTATTACTGTTATTCTCGTTGAGATTTTTGCAGAAAGAGCCATTGGGAACCTCCAGTAGAATGCCAGATCGATCTCTTAGTTGTAATTCCTGCAATGTCAAGGCAAATTGAAGCAAGAAGATCGATCTCATATATGAACAGATCGATCTTACAATTTGAAAATGTTAGAGCAGATCGATCTGTCGAACAGGCAGATCGATCTTACAATCTCTCTATTTGAGGCGAGATCGATCTACAGATCGATCTACCAAGTATTCTCGTAGTGAGGAGATCGATCTCTAATCAACCTAGATCGATCTCCTTAGCTCTCTGACTTTGAGGAGATCGATCTCTTCCTATACCAGATCGATCTCATGAACTCTCTGTTTGAGTACAGATTGATCTTCAGATCGATCTACTGCCTTTACCCTTTGTTTTGTAGGAGATCGATCTCTTTCTAGACCAGATCGATCTCATAAACATCCTGTATTAGACAGATCGATCCTATAACCCTTATAAATCAATCTCTGCTTCCTTAATACATTGCACAAGTTCAATCCTTTAGCAGATCGATCTCATATCCTCATGAGATCGATCTCTCATACTGGAAAACCCAGGAGATCGATCTCTCATCTCACTAGATCGATCTCTCATCCTTAAGGACTTAGTTTCTGGTACTGATAACCTCTAAACATGTTTTTACATCATCTCTATATTATTGAATTTACTTGTTTTGTCATTTCAAAATATATTAACTCAACAATCTCCCCCTTTTTGATATGACAAAACTTATTTAATAAACATGTTTAGATACCCAAATGCATTATGCACAAACTCTCCCTTTTTGTAAGCTCCCCCTTACTTTTGGCCTCTTAACTCCCCCTTAATTTAATCATTACTTTAATCCATTAGACATGTTTCTTTAACGTACTTAAAGCCATTAAACATGTTTTAAACCCATGTTCTCTTAACATTCTTCTCCCCCTTTTTGTCATATCAAGGGCAATAAAGATATAGAGGCAGTTAGTTTTCTCAAGAACTTGTCATGTCATTTCAAAATTGGAAACTTATTATAAACCATTTCAACAATAACTAACATGTCATTTCATAAAAGACTCATTCAAGCAAATACAGTTCTCAAACAACAACCAGTAATCATAAAACATAACCAAAAAAGTCCTAATAAGTAAGTCCTAAGGCGGAGGAGAAAATCGTTCCAGAAGTTCCTCGACGTGAGTACGAGTGACCTGTAGATCATCAAACATCGCCTGCTGTGTGGCATGAAGGTTTGCAAAACCTTCATCCATCTTCCGGTTAAGCTCCATGATCATCGTCACAATCGATGCCATTCCATCAGGAGCTGTTGCAGGTGCAGTGGGCTGAACAGTTGAGGAAGATGAACCCTCAGCAGGTACAGCAGGTGGAACAGTGGGCTCAGCTGATGGATCTTCTTCCATGGCTGCTTCAAGCTGCTGTTCTCACTTCTTCCTCCATTCCCCTCGAAAGTCCTTATAATACTCCATGTGGTGAAGTGTCCCAATATTTAAGACGCTCTTTGGGGAGGGCACTTCACCCGTTTCACAGCTACAATCGACCCCAAGTCGTTGTAGAAGATACGCCAACAGTTGCAAAAAAACTATCGTGGAGGCTTGTCCGCGTACGATCTTCAACCAATCTTAATAAATGAAGTGGACCAGATTGAGTTTTTGACTTATGGAGTGGATGTGGTGGAGCCAGAATTGATCTAACCTCTTAACTGTGGAGTGACGGGTACCAAATGGCCAGAGATTCCACGAGATGATAAGGTGGAGTAACCTTGGATGCATCGGTAGGTCACTCGCCTTATCCCCGGGAAGGTCAAATTCTAAGGGGACTTCTTCTTCTTCGTCGATCAACCCCTCATCTCTTATCTCAAATACTCGGGTTAGAATGGATGTGTTTATTGACAATGTTTTAGACATGACAAATGTTTTAAACCTGAGGATTTTGCAGGTATCATCAGGGTCGTAGATGAGTTCGGCATTAGAAAAGAATGCCCTGATGATATTTAGAGTTACGAGAGTATTGATTTTAAGAAATGGAAGCCAACCAAATTCTTCCATTTTGGATAGATAAGGAAAATCAATACGGTTTAAAAACGAGAAATCAATTGTGCGTCAATGTTTAATTGGCATGGTCGAGAAATACTCTTCATATCTTTTCCTTTTTGCAGGTGTTTGAAAACACCTGTTAAAGGTAGTGACTAAAGAGGCAGTGGGTGGTTGTAAGGAAGAGGGTCTAGACTCTCTATTGGCCGCTCTCTTAAGACGAGGCATTTCTCTAGACTCAAGAATCTCTCTAGACACACTTAATCACTAGTTCTCTAAAACCTAACGAATGGAACAGTGCTAAAATTGACCTAGTGAAAAATTTAGCACAAAACTAAGAATTTTTTAGAAAAATATAGTAATGTGGGTTACTAGAACACTAAAAGATGAAGAGATTTGACAAAGACCTTACCGAGATCGATCTGGGAGGAAGAATCGACGGAAGAGGCGCGATAGGGTTAGGGATTTTAAAGATTTTGGAATTTTTGAAATTTGAAGATTTTGAGCAATTTTTATAGTCCAAGGCACAGGAGATCGATCTGTCGCTGCGACAGATCGATCTGTCATTTCCAAAGACTTGAAGAGATCGATCTGTTGAACTAAAAGATCGATCCTCAAAATACAAAAGCTCAATGAGATCGATCTGTCAAAGGCACAGATCGATCTGCTGTTTGACAGAGGCTTAATGAGATCGATCTGCCAAATGCATAGATCAATCTGCTGTTTTACAGAGGCTTAAGGAGATCGGTCTGCCAAATGCATAGATCGATTTGCTATTTTATAGAGACTTAAGGAGATCGATCTTATGGGAAAGAAGATCGATCTGCCTAGCTTTAACCTTACTGCTTTAGGCCCATTTGAAGTATGGAGATCGATCTATAGTGATTGAAGATCGATCTCTCATACTTTTTGCCCAAAAAAATTATTGAAAAACTTATTTAAAATTAATTTGAAATCAAAGTTTTGAAGTAGATAAATCTTAAGGAACATTCATGAGTCCTAATTCACCTCTAAGAACACAAAATCTATCTCTATCAAGAGGTTTGGTGAATATATCAGCTATTTGATATAAAGTGTCAATGTATTCTAGAATTATATCTCCCTTTTGAACATGGTCTCTAAGAAAATGGTGCCTAATCTCAATGTGCTTAGTTCTAGTGTGTTGAATAGGATTTTTAGATAGATTGATGGCACTGGTATTATCACATTTAATTGAGACTTGCTTCATGTCAATACCATAGTCTTTTATTTGTTGTTTAATCCACAACACTTGAGCACTACAACTACCTGCTGCTATGTATTCAGCTTCAGTTGTGGACTGAGCTACACTATTTTGTTTCTTAGAGAACCATGAGATTAATCTATTCCCTAAGAATTGACATGTACCTGAAGTGTTCTTCCTATCTATTTTGCAGCCCCCAAAGTCTGCATCAGAAAATGCATGAAGAGCAAAAGTGAAGTCCTTAGGGTACCAAAGTCCTAGGGAGGGAGTGTCTTTAAGGTATGTAAAGATCCTTTTAGTTGCTAATAAGTGTGATTCCCTAGGAGAGGATTGAAATCTAGCACAAAGGCATACACTAAACATAATATCTGGTCTACTTGCAGTTAGATAAAGCAATGAACCAATCATAGACCTATAAAGTTTAGTGTCTACACACTTACCACTTTTATCTTTATCAAGCTTGATGTTGGTGCCCATTGGAGTTGCTAGAGGTTTGCAATTATCCATTCCAAATCGCTTGAGCAATTCCTTAGTATATTTTACTTGATTGATGAAGGTTTCATCCTTTGTTTGCTTCACTTGAAGTCCCAAGAAGAAAGTGAGCTCTCCCATCATGCTCATTTCAAATTCACCTTGCATGATCTTAGCAAATTCTTGGCATATAGATTCATTAGTTGATCCAAAAATAATATCATCTACATACACTTGAACAACTAGTAAATCCTTATTTTTATTTTTGATAAACAAGGTAGTATCTACTTTTCCTCTTGAAAATCCTTTTTCTATTAAAAATTTTGACAGCCTTTCATACCATGCTCTAGGAGCTTGTTTCAAACCATAGAGTACCTTAGATAGTTTGAAAACATGTTCAGGAAATTCATGACTCTCAAAACTAGGAGGTTACTCAACATAGACTTCTTCATTAATGAAACCATTCAAAAATGCACTTTTTACATCCATTTGATATAACTTGAAGTTTTTATAACATGCAAAGGCAAGTAGCATTCTTATTGCTTCTAATCTAGCTACCGGTGCATATGTTTCATCATAGTTTATTCCTTCTCCTTATCTATAGCCTTGTGCAACTAGCCTAGCCTTGTTCCTTATGATCACACTATTTTCATCCATCTTATTCTTGAATATCCATTTAGTTCCAATTATAGAGTGATCACTAGGTCTAGGAACTAGTTTCCATACTTTGCTTCTCTCAAATTGATTTAATTCCTCTTGCATAGCTAGAAACCAATTATTATCATCTAAGGCTTCATTTACATTTCTAGGTTCAATTTGAGACACAAAGGCTATATATTGACACACATTCCTTAGAGATGATCTAGTTCTAACTCCAAGAGTTGGATCTCCCACTATTTCACAATCTTTTACATATCCTAATTCTCTTGGTGCTCTAGACTCTCTTTCTAATATTTCTATTTCTTTTTCATCTTCTTTATTTATGTCAAGTTTTTCTAATAGATCATTTTTTAAGTTTGGAATTTCCTTCAAGTTTTCATCAAATATTCCAATATCTTCATCATTGGTTGAGTCTTTAGATAAATCATTTGACTCATCAAATATTACAAGAATTGATTCTTCAACCATCAATGTTCTTTTGTTATATACTCTATATGCCATTGAATTCAAAGAATATCCTAGAAAGATTCCCTCATCACTCTTGGCATCAAATTTTCCTAAATTGTCTTTTCCATTATTTAGGACAAAGCATTTACAACCAAAGGGGTGAAAGTAGCTAATATTAGGCTTCTTACCCTTGTAAAGTTCATAAGGAGTTTTCTTTAAAATTGGTCTAAACATAGCTCTATTAATGATATAACAAAATGTATTTATAGCTTCAGCCCAAAAATATTTAGGTAAATTATTCTCACACAACATGGTTCTAGCCATTTCTTCCAATATTCTATTTCTTCTCTCAACTACTCCATTTTGTTGTGGTGTCCTAGGGGCTGAAAAATTATGAATAATTCCTTGATCATTGCAATATTCATCAAATCCAATATTTTCAAACTCCTTGCCATGATCACTTCTAATACTAGTTATGGTGTATCCTTTTTCATTTTGGGTCACTTTTGTATAAGCAATAAATTTTTCTAGAGCCTCATTTTTCATTCTCAAAAAGAACACCCAAGTGAATCTAGTGTAATCATCAACAATTACAAACCCATAATATTTTTCACCTAGGCTTGATGTTTTAGTTAGTCCAAATAGACCTAGGTGGAGTAATTGAAGAGGCCTAGTGGTAGATACAATATTTTTAGGCTTAAATGTTGTCCTTTTATGTTTTCCTTTAACATAAGCTTCACATATTTTGTCATAGTCAAAGGACAACTTAGGTAATCCTATAACTAGGTCTTTTCTAGCTAACTTAGATAACACATGCATGCTAGCATGACCTAGTCTTCTATGCCACAACCAAGGTTCTTTTTCTTTGTCTACCATTAGGCATACGTTTTCAGTTTTAAGTTCATTTAGATAGACAATGTATATGTTACCTTGCTTATGACCTAGGAAAAGAACTTTATTAGTTTTAGGATCTATAACATGGCATTTCAAACAATCAAAAATTACTTTGTAACCTTTGTCACAAAGTTGACTAATGCTTAGTAAGTTATGTTTTAGACCCCTAACAAGCAATACTTTTTCTAATGAAAAGTAGTCATTACCTATTGAACCACTTCCTTCAACTTGGCCTTTGGAGTTGTCCCCAAATGTGACTTCTCCACCAACTTTCGATTTAAATGAGTTGAAGTGGCTTCTTTCACCAGTCATGTGCCTTGAGCATCCACTGTCCAAGTACCAAGCTTCCTTTGTTTTAGCTTTGTGGCAATGCTCAATCACCTACAATCAAAATTCAAACTCAGGTCTTAGGTACCCAAATTCTCTTGGGTCCTTTGAGGTTCAATTCTTGATCCCTTTGGGATCCATTTTACTAAAGCATTAATATCTTTTGAATTAATTATTTCTTTTGGAACCCAAATTCTTTTTACTATTTTTCCTTTAAGAGTGATCATCTTCATATTGTAATTAATTGATGCATGTCCCTTTTTATTACAATATGAACAAATAGTTGAAGGTTTAGGCATGCTCTTTCTAGCTATGAAGCTTTTGAGATGAGTCTCTCTACTTTTGTTATATCCTAATCCATTCTTATCAAAGAAGGCTCTTTGAGTTTCTAGCATGTTATCTAATTTTTGTTGACCCATAGAAAATCTAGTAAAAGAATTATGTAAATTACTATTTTTTTCTTTTAGGTCACAAATTTCAAGATTTGTAATTTCTAGTTTCTTTTCACATTCTAATTTGTCCTCTAGCATTAACTCATTTTCTTTCTTTAATTTAGATATTAACTTTTTGTATTTCATACTCATGCATTCATATTCTAATGCAAGATCATCAAAGGCATCTTGCAATTCATCAAAAGAATATTCATTGAGGTTTGAAGTTACTTTTTCATCCTCAATAGCCATGAAGCATAGGTTGGCATTGTCCTCATTTGAATCATCATCAGAGCAGTCACTGTCGCTCCATGTTGCCATCATTGCCTTCTTTTTATGGAACCTATCATTGGATCTTTTAAGAAGAGGGCAGTTAAATTTAATATGTCCAGGTTTTTTACATTCATAGCACACAATGGTATCCTGTCTACCTAACTCTTCTTGATCTTTCTTGTGGTTTCTCCTACCACTACTACTTGCTCTCATTCTCATGAATTTGTTAAATCTCTTGGCAAACATTGCCATCTCAAGATCCTCTTCACTACCACTCTCATTTTTATTCTCTATTCCTACTTTCTTGGGTGGCTCTTCATTTCTTCTCAACTTCATCTCATTTGTGAGTAGTGATCCTATTAATTCATCTAGTGACAATGTGTGAGGGTCCTTAGATTCCTCAATTGCAATCACTTTAGTTTCCCATGATTTTGGTAGGCTATTTGATATTTTCTTGACCATTTCTATATTAAAGTATATTTTTTCTAAGGATTTTAACCCATTAATTACATCAGTGAATCTAGTGAACATATCACTAATTGTTTCTCCTTCTTTCATCCTAAACAGCTCATAGTCATGTGTGAGCATACCTACCTTTGTCTCTTTTACTTGGATTGTACCTTCATGAGTTATTGCCAATTTGTCCCAAATTTGTTTGGCATTGTCACAACCCGAGACTCTATTGTATTCATTTGGTCCTAAAGCACAAAATAAGGTGTGCATGGCCTTAGCATTTAGCTGAGCACATTTAACATCATTTGAATCCCATTCATCTTCTTCTTTAGGGATATCTCTTCCCTCTATTCTTTTAGTAGGGATTTGAGGTCCTTTAGTTCTAATCCTCTATACCTCATAATCATTTTCTTGAATGAATAACATCATCCTAGTTTTCCAATAAGCATAATATTCACCATTGAACATAGGAGGCCTAACTATAGAATGCCCATCTCCTACTAAATTTGTTGCTACATTGTTGTGAGCCATTAGATCGTTTCTAACTCTTATGAAGTTATTCCTCTAGAATCAAAGAGTCCTAGCTCTGATACCAATTGTTGGCTCTACCGAGATGGGGGTGAATCGATTTTATAAGGTTAATGGAAAATTTAAACTAAATCAAGTCTAATTGTAGATAATGAATAATTAATAAAATAAAATACAATGAATTAAAGGAAGATAAGGGAGAGAAATATCAAATACAGTAGTTTATAGAGGTTCGACCAATCTCTTGCCTACATCCTCTCTTCTTGACCTCCTTGTCAAGAGCTTTCTTTCACTCTTTTAATGAAAGTTACACACTCCCTTTTTCAGGTTAAGGAATAACCTCTCTACCCTTTTTACACAGAGATGGATTCACCCTTTTACAAAGTTTATCTCACTGGGGAACACTCCTCTTCTTTCTTAAAGTAAGGATGAATACAAGCTCAAGCTTTTTCTAGAATGGGTATGATAGATACAGCCTTATCTATTTCTCAAAGGTTTATACAATGAATGAAGATTGAAGACAAAAGGAATGTTGGAAATAAATTCTTGAGAATGTATAGAATGTTCAGCAATGGTGTCTCTATTCCAGTGTCTTCAATGCTTGATCTTTATACTGAAGGATTGGTAGTTGGAGCATTTAATGTTGTTATTCCCGTTGAGATTTTTGCAGAAAGAGCCGTTGGGAACCTCCAGTAGAATGCCAGATCGATCTCCAATCTTGACCAGATCGATCTCCAATCTTGACCAGATCGATCTCTTAGTTGTAATTCCTGCAACGTCAAGGAAAATTGAAGCAAGAAGATCGATCTCATATATGAACAGATCGATCTTACAATTTGAAAATGTTAGAGCAGATCGATCTGTCGAACAGGCAGATCGATCTTCCAATCTATCTGTTTGAGGCGAGATTGATCTACAGATCGATATACCAAGTATTCTCGTAATGAGGAGATCGATCTCTAATCAACCTAGATCGATCTCCTTAGCTCTCTGACTTTGAGGAGATCGATCTCTTCCTATACCAGATCGATCTCATGAACTCTCTGTTTGAGTACAGATCGATCTTCAGATCGATCTACTGCCTTTACCTTTTGTTTTGTAGGAGATCGATCTCTTTCTAGACCAGATCGATCTCATAAACATCCTGTATTAGACAGATCGATCATATAACCCTTATAGATCGATCTCTGCTTCCTCAATACCTTGCACAAGTTCAATCCTTTAGCAGATCAATCTCATATCCTCATGAGATCGATCTCTCATACTGAAAAACCCAGGAGATCGATCTTTCATCTCACCAGATCGACCTCTCATCCTCAAGGACTTAGTTTCTGGTACTGATAACCTCTAAAGATGTTTTTACATCATCTCTATATTATTGAATTTACTTGTTTTGTCATTTCAAAATATATTAACTCAACAGAAAAGAATAGTAACTTACATAATTCCTTTACTAGATTTTACATGGGTCAACAAAAACTAGATAACATGCTAGAAACTCAAAGGGCTTTCTTTGATGAAAATAGTTTAGGATATGATGGAAAAAGTGGGGAAACTCACCTCAAAAGTTTCTTAACTAGAGAGAATATGCATAAATCCTCAACTACTTGCTCACATTGTAATGAAAAGGGGCATGCATCATATAATTGCAATGTGAAGATGACCACATTTAGAGAAAGGATAGTTAGAAGAATTTGGGTCCCAAAAGAAGTAGTTAATTCAAAAGACATTAATGTAATATTAAAATGGATCCCAAAAGGATCAAGAATTCTATTTACTAACTCCAAAAGACCCAAGAAAATTACGGTACCTAAGACAAAAGTTTGAATGTTGATTATAGGTGATTGAGCATTACTACAAGGCAAAAACAAAGGAAGCTTGGCACTTGGATAGGGGATGCTCAAGACACATGACCGGTGATAGAAACCACTTCAATTTATTCAAATCAAAAGTTGATGGAGAAGTCACATTTGGGGATAACTCTAAAGGCCAAGTTGAAGGAAGTGGATCAATTGGTAATAACTATTTCTCACTAGAAAATGTTTTACTTGTTAGAGGTCTAAAACATAATTTGTTAAGTATTAGTTAACTTTGTGACAAAGGTTACAAAGTAATTTTTGATTGCTTGAAGTGTCATGTTATAGATCCTAAATCAAATAAAGTTTTTTTTCTAGGACATAGACAAGGTAACATATACATTGTTTATCTAAATGAACTTAAAAATGAAAATGTATGCCTTATGGTCGATAAAGAAAAAGAACCTTCATTGTGGCATAGAAGACTAGGTCATGCTAGCATGCATGTATTATCTAAGCTAGCTAGAAAAGACCTTATTGTAGATTACCTAAGTTGTCCTTTGACCATGACAAAATTTGTGAAGCTTGTGTCAAGGGAAACATAAAAGGACAACATTTAAACCTAAACATAGTGTATCAACCACTAGACCTCTTCAATTACTTCACCTAGATCTATTTGGACCAACTAAAACTACAAGCCTAGGTGGTAAGCATTATGGATTTGTGATTGTAGATGATTACACTAGGTTCACTTGGGTATTTTTCTTAAGAGTAAAGAATGAAGTCTTAGAAAAATTCATTGTCTATACAAAAGTAGCCCAAAATGAAAAAAGGTTACACTATAACTAGCATTAGAAGTGATCATGGCAAGGAATTTGAAAATATTGGTTTTGATGAATATTGCAATGATCAAGGAATTAGTCATAATTTTCAGCCCCTAGGATACCACAACAAAATGGGGTAGTTGAGAGAAGAAATAGAACATTAGAAGAAATGGCTAGAACAATGTTGTGTGAAAATAATTCACCTAAATATTTTTAGGCTGAAGCTATAAATACATCTTACTATATCTTTAATAGAGCCATGATTAGACCAATCTTAAAGAAAACCCCATATGAACTTTACAAGGGAAAGAAGCCTAATATTAGTTATTTTCACCCTTTTGGTTGTAGATGCTTTGTCTTAAATAATAGAAAAGACAACTTAGGAAAATTTGATGCCAAGAGTGATGAAGGAATCTTTTTAGGCTACTCCTTGAATTCAAAGGCATATAGAATATATAACAAAAGAACCTTGATGGTAGAAGAATCAATACATGTAATATTTGATGAATCAAACGATGCATCTAAAGGTTCAACCAATGATGAGGATATTGAAATATTTGATGAGACCTTGAAAGATTCCTCAAAGATAGAAGATGATCTATTAGAAAAACTTGACATTAATAAAGAGGATGAAGAAGAACTAGAAATACTCGAAAGAGAGTCTAGAGCACCAAGAGAACTAGGATATGTCAAAGATTGTGAAATTATAGGTGATCTAACTCTTGGAGTTAAAACAAGGTCCTCTCTAAGAAATGTGTGTCAATATATGGCCTTTGTATCTCAAATTGAACAAAAAAATGTCTATGAAGCATAAAATGACAATAATTGGTTTTTAGCAATGCAAGAAGAACTAAATCAATTTGAAAGAAGCAAAGTATGGAGTTTAGTCCCTAGACCTAGTGATCACTCTATAATTGGAACTAAATGGATTTTTAAGAACAAGATGGATGAAAATAGTGTGATCATAAGAAACAAGGCTAGGCTAGTTGCACAAGGCTATAGGCAAGAGGAAGGAATAGACGATGATGAAACCTATGCACCGATAACTAGATTAGAAGCAATAAGAATGCTACTTGCTTTTGCATGTTACAAAAACATCAAATTATATCAAATGGATGTAAAGAGTGCATTTTTAAATGGCTTCATAAATGAGGAAGTTTATGTTGAGCAACCTCCCAGTTTTGAAAGTCCTGAATTTTCTGAACATGTCTTCAAACTTTCTAAGGCACTTTACGGTTTGAAACAAGCCCCTAGAGCCTGGTATGAAAGACTTTCAAAGTTCTTAATAGAAAAAGGATTTTCAAGAGAAAAAGTAGATACAACTTTGTTTATCAAAAATAGGAATAAAGATTTACTAGTTGTTCAAGTATATGTAGATGACATTATTTTTGGATCAACTAATGAATCTCTATCTCAAGAGTTTGCTAAGATCATGCAATGTGAATTTGAAATGAGCATGATGTGAGAGCTCACCTACTTCTTGGGACTTCAAGTGAAGCAAACTAAAGATGGAACCTTCATCAATTAAGCTAAATACACTAAGGATTTGCTCAAACGATTTGGAATGGATAACTACAAGCCTCAAGCAACTCCAATGGGCACCAACATCAAGCTTGATAAAGATGAAAGTGGTAAGTGTGTAGATACTAAACTATATGGGTCTATGATTGGTTTATTGCTTTATCTTACAGCAAGTAGGCCTGATATTTTGTTTAGTGTATGTTTATGTGCTAAATTTCAATCCTCTCCTAGAGAGTCACACTTACTAGCTACAAAAAGGATCTTTAGGTATCTGTTGTGCTCAAATGAACACTACTGCAAGTGCACAGGTCAGTTTTCGAGTATAGAGTAAATATAAGTATCGTCCCACAGGGAATTGTGTCTATCGCAAATCACTATAATCAACAACCTTGAACTTTATTTAGAAAAAGTAATTTATATTGGTTAAGATCCTATTTACTATTCTAACTATTAATTACGGAACAAATTAATTAAAGCAAATCACAATTATTACGAATGAAAATATTAATGGCAAAATATTCCTAGAACTCGATTTCACCTAACTAGGGTTCATACAATCCCTTTGATCAATTGTTCTTTTGATTTCAAATTGTTTATAGCCGAAACTATTTCCTGTTTATCTCTCCCGAGTTTTAAACAGTCATACCCAAATTACCTAATCCTAACCTCCCGATTCAAAATTAAATAATAGAGTTCATTAAGCAATGTAAATCCGTTTCTCTATAGCTCATAAGAATTGTCAACCTCCCGATTCAACAATATCCTATGTTAATCTACCCTTGTGCATATAAATAATCCCCTCTCCCGAGTGCCAGATTCCTATACTAATTCATCCAATTGGTGACCAATCAACTAGAGCATTAAGAACAAGTAGATTAAATAAACATAATTGAGATCATCCAAACAATATCACAAAATAATTGTAATCTACTCAAAGTTGGCTATATCGATTCTAGGAAAAAGGAGTTTAGTTCCTAAACACCATGATAAACATCCAATAATTCCAAAGTATCATCCCTAGAATAAACATTGATAGAAAAAGTTGTAAAAGATGGAGTTTCTATGGAGCTAAATCAATCCTGAAGCCTTCTGCCGCGACCTCCTTCGAAATTCTGATAAAAAGACTATTTATAAGGTTTCCAGGCAGTAAAACACGGAAGGCCACGTGAAAAAATAGTGTCGCCCTAATCAGACTGCTTATGCTGCGACAATGGTATTGATTTCCCAGATCTGCTCTGCGTTGTCCAGTTTCTTCTATTGCTGCAGCATAAGTCACGATCAGCATCCTGCGACTTCACTTCTTTACAAAATCTTCAGAACCAGCTCCAAAAGCTTTAACTTCTCCAAAATGTTCTTTTTCCTGCACAAATGCACAAAACACATAAAACATACCTAATAT
The DNA here is from genome assembly GCA_033439115.1 of Firmiana major. NCBI lineage: Eukaryota > Viridiplantae > Streptophyta > Magnoliopsida > Malvales > Malvaceae > Firmiana > Firmiana major. Next base: position 11,866,162 of record CM065911.1, read on the forward strand.
TGCAAAGAACAAATCAAATAACTAAGTAAAAAGGGGTCTAAACATATATAAAATTCAGTGCTAACAGTATCTTAAAGACAAACCCTCTCTAGGACTTTGGTACCCTAAAGATTCCACCTTTGCTCTTCATGCTTTTTCTAATATAATTGGGTAGGCTTGAAAGGCTCAATCTCAAAACAAAAATGGCCTAGATCATTTTTCTAATCATGCATGGTCTATCAATTTCGCCTCAAGTAATAACTAATCAAGTTCTAGAGTCTTTGTAGTTTCACATATCAACACAGTAAGTGCATAAACTGAATATGATTGATGCATAGTTTGAGTGAAAAGATTCAAGTGAAGCTTTCTATCCACATACCAATACTCAAACAATAAAAATCATCCATTTAAACAAAATTTGATCAATTCCTTGCAAAATCCATCTTTGGCCACAATCTAGAAAACTAATCTGTAAAACTGAGTATAATTGCATACAAACAATAAAAAGAGACACATAAAAAAAATTGAAACAGGCACATAAAACATAACAAAGCATGAAAAACATAGCAAAGCATGACACAGAGCACAGCCAATAACTCCCCCAAACTTAAGATTTTCATTGTCCTCAATGAATTGGAAAAAGTAGTAAAGAGGACTTCCCTGGGGTAATCTAACTGTCCGAATCCTCCTCTGAGCCATCTTCAGCATCAGCTTCCTCCTGGACATCTTCTTCCATGTCATCATCAGCAGAAGTACACCATTATGGCGGCAAGGGGAATATCACCTCTCCTGCACGACCCCTCATATTTAGGTAGTCGACTAATGAATTATGGTAAGAGGCAACATATGCACAGAAGGTCTGATAGTCTCGATTATTGTTGCGCATCTCCATCCACAACTCCTTAATCTCGTTTAGCACAACTGCAATGGAGTCGGAAGTGGTGGAAGGTGCAGTAGATGGACCAGCAGAAGTACCCACAAAAGGTGGTGGTGGGGCAGTAGGAGGAACAACTTCTCTCTGAGTCAGAGGTACCCGAGGATTTCTAAAAGTGATTGCAGATTTCCTAGCCAGTCGTGGTTCAAGCTCGATCCAATATACGTCATATTTCTTGTAAAGTCCACAAACCAATGAAGGGTGAGGTAAACCCCTTCTATTTTCCCTGCATATAAACTCTTGCATGGACTGAAAGATAATGGCTCCAAAATCAACAATCTTGCCAGTCAGAATACAGTAAAGGAGAGCAGCTCGATCGACATCAACACTGCTTTTATGAGTTGTAGGCATGATTCATACCATTCGTGTAGACCATATTGAAGTCGATTTGAAGGAAATGCCATAGATTCAGCCTCTGGCCTCTTCTGCCAATGGGTGTGTGGTACTGTTAGTTCGTTAATAACTCGGTACATCTCATCAGCATTAGTGTGGAGAGCTGCGACATAACTGAGATAGTCATCCTGTACCCCTTGCGGAAGGTCCAGGTATAGATTAATGGCGTTGACGTTGTAAGGAACAAGAATACCCCTGACTTTAGATGTCGAATGGGTGCTCTCCATTACATTGGCATAAAATTCTCGGACTACATCAAGAATGGCATCTTCAGGTTGTCCTGCTAATTTCAGCAACCTGAAATCCCTCAAAAACTAATAATACATGTCCCAGCCACCAATATCAGGTCGAAAACTCCTTTCGATAATCATGTTTTTGCCCATAATTTTCTTGAAATTTTCTGCGGCTTGATTGTTGACAAATCTAGAGGGATCATAATTAGTGATGACCGGTTCTTCCCTCTGGGGAATGGGGCTAAGCTATCAGTCGCTTGACTCGAACTCTCCAGGTTTCGTCTTGCTCGGGTTTTAGGTGCCATTACCAATGAAAGCTCAATATTGACAAGAATAGTGTTCAGCTGACCCCAATCGGACAAGACACAAACTAAACCCAAAAATTTACGTCACAACCAGAATTTCTCCAACAATAATTTACCAATCCGATAAGAGTTTCAAAAATCCAAGTTGTAGACACCAAAAAGAAATCCGCTGAAAAATCGAAAACGATTGAAGAAAGCAGTAAAATACCCAGAATGAAAATCACGTAAGCTCAAGTTGGACCACTTTGTGTCTTTATCATAATCGGACAAGAAAATGCTTTCTGCTTCCCCCAAGGGTTTTGGGACCACCAAGATCATAAATCCACAAAAATGTTGTCGACGAAACTACCAAATCAGCAGAAAACAACAAGATCGGAAGAAAGAAAAATGATGGGTGTGGGGTACTCGGTGTACTTCCAAGAGAACAAGAAAAATTGCAGGACTAGAAAAAGAGAGTCTGAGTAAGTTAAAGGTTCGGTCGCCTTTTTCAAATTAGTTTGGTAGGGTTCTTTGGCTTAACCGAATAGTAAGTGGGGTTGATAGGATAAGGGAATCCGTCTTCTAATAAGATATTGACATGTGTATTCCATTCACCTCACTATGGTAGACATTTGTTTCTTATTTTGACAGAATTTCATCTCATGCCCTTTCTATCTTTCTTTCTTTTTCTAACCGTTATTGACATTAGTCTGCCCTCTCTTCTATAATTGAAGAATTTTAGTTTTCCAGCTTAGGTACTGTTCAAGTTCTTCTTCGCTGTTGTTCTTGAAAACCATTTTCGTTTCTTTTCTGTTCTGTTTGTCTACATTGAAGCTACTAAGCCCTTGCAGAATTTTTTTTGTTCTTTCACCTGATCACGCACTCATGCATTCTTGCTTGCAGGATCATGATAAGTATTCTTCTAAACTGTGCTCTTCTGATATGCCTGAAAAATAAAATTCAAACTAATAAAATAAAAGAAAAACAAACTACTAAAATCAAAGAAAATAAAACGAGATGAAAAACTAAGAATCCTAAAAAGATAAATTGGGTTGCCTCCCAAAAGCGCTGAATTTCAAGTCTTCAGCCAGACTGCTTTCAGTCTCCTTAATTTGGTTCACCAAGGGGAATGCTATCTAATTTGTGCACTTCCACTCCATAATAATGCTTTATACGCTGTCCATTGACCTTGAACAAGCTTCCATCTGATTTCTTCAACTCAATTGCTCCATATGGGAAGACTTGGTTTATCTCAAACGGTCCTGACCACCTTGACTTCAATTTGCCAGGAAATAATTTAAGCCTTGAATTATACAATAGAACTTGCTATCCAGGACTGAATTCTCTTCTCATTATCATGTTGTCATGCCATCTTTTGGTCATGTCCTTGTAAATTCTTGCAATGTTATAGGACTCATTTCTCATCTCATCAAGCTCATTCAATTGGAGTGACCGATTTTCTCCAGCCTTGTTATAGTCAAAATTTAGCTTCTTAATAGCCTAGTAAGCTTGATGCTCAAGCTCTACAGGTAGATGACATGCCTTACCAAATACCAACCTATAGGGAGACATTCCAATTGGAGTCTTATAGGCTATCTTGTATGCCCAAAGTGCGTCATCTAACTTGTTAGCCCAGTCTTTTCTATTCAGGTGGACAGTCTTCTTCAATATCAACTTTACTTCTCGGTTTGAAATTTCAGCTTGGCCATTTGTCTGCGGATGATAACCGAGAGCTACGTTATGTCGAATTTCATATTTTGACATCAAACCATTGAAGATTTTGTTACAGAAATGAGTGCTTTCATCACTCAAAATGGCTCTTGGGGTACCGAATCTTGTCAATATATTCTTATGTAGAAATCGAATTACCACTTTTGCATCATTTGCTGGTGTTGCTATTGCCTCAACCCACTTAGAGACATAATCAACAGCAAGGAGAATGTACAGCTTTCCAAAAGATGGAGGAAACGGTCCCATAAAATCGATACCCTACACATAAAAGATTTCCACTTTTAGAATATTTGTCAAAGGTAATTCATGCCTTCCTGAGATGTTTCCAACCCTTTAATATCTGTCACATGTTTTTACAAATATGTAACTATCTTTAAATACATTATGCCAATAAAAGCCTGATTGCAGCACCTTTGCTGCTGTACGTTCTGCATCAAAATGTCCTCAATATGCTGCAGCATGGCAGTGGCGCAGAATTTCCTGAGCTTCATCTTTCGACACACATCGTCTTATAATTTGGTCTGGACACTTCTTAAACAGCAGAGGATCATCCCAAAAATACGAGTTGACATCATAGAAGAATTTCTTCCTCTGTTGGTAAGTTAAACCACTTGACATTAATCCTCCTGCTAAGTAATTCATTATGTCTGCGAACCAAGGTAGATTTTCATCAATCTTCATTATTGTCTCATCTGAAAATTCCTCTTGAATAGGTTGTTCTTGCTAAATTTCAAATTACTCTAATCTAGATAAATGATTAGCTATAACGTTATCAGATCCTTTTTTATCCCTGATCTCAAAATCAAATTCTTGCAAAAGCAAGATCCATCTAATAAGTCTGGGTTTGGCGTCCTTTTTTGCAAATAGATAACAAATAGCTGCATGATCTGTATAGACAATGACCTTGCTCCCAATTAAATATGGTCTGAACTTGTCAAATGCATGTACAACTGCAAGCATCTTCTTCTCCGTTGTTGTGTAATTTTTCTGGGCATCATCTAAGGTTCTACTTGAATAATAGATAGCCTAAAAAATCTTGTCTCTCTTCTGTCCAAGGATAGATCCAATTGCAAAATCACTCGCGTCGCACATCAGTTCAAATGGTTCTGTCCAATTTGGTATGATCATAATAGGTGCAGAAATAAGCTCCTTCTTGATCTTTTCAAATGCCTGCAAGCAAAAATCATCAAAGATAAAATCAGCATCTTTTTTCAATAAGTGACATAAAGGTTTTGAGATTTTAGAAAAATCCCTGAAAAATCTACGATAGAAGCCTGCATGTCCCAAAAAGTTCCTCACGGCTTTAACTGATTTTAGAGGAGGAAGCTTTTCAATAGCAGCGACTTTAGCTCTATCCACCTCAATGCCGTGAGCTGAAATTTTGTGTCCAAGGACGATCCCTTCTTGCACCATTAAATGACACTTCTCCCAATTTAAAACCAGATTCGTCTCTTCACATCTCTGCAAAACAAGTGCCAAATTAGATAAACATTGGTCAAAAGTCCTACCAACTACCGAGAAGTCATCCATGAAGACTTCCATTATCTCTTCAACCATGTCAGCAAAAATTAACATCATACATCTCTGGAAAGTTGCTGGGGCGTTACACAACCCGAAAGGCATCCTTCTATATGCGAAAGTTCCATATGGGCAAGTAAATGTCGTTTTCTCTTGATCTTCTGGGGCTATTGCAATCTGGTTATAGCCCGAGTAGCCATCTAAAAAGCAATAATAACTGTGTCCGGCTAGTCTATCTAGCATTTGGTCGATGAACGTAAGCGGGAAGTGGTCTTTCCTAGTAGCTTTGTTCAGCTTCCTATAATCGATGCAAACTCTCCATCCCGTTACAGTTCTGGTGGATATGATTTCATCGTTTGTGTCACGAACTACTGTCATTCCACCCTTTTCAGGTACAACCTGCACAGGACTCACCCAAGAACTATCAGATATAGCATATATAATACCAGCATTTAATAATTTTAAGATCTCAGCTCTAACAACTTCTTTCATTGCTGGATTTAGTCTTCTTTGTGGTTCAATAGAGGGTTTATGATTCTCCTCTAATCGAATTTTGTGCATCACAACAGAGGGACTAATTCCTTTGATGTCAGCAATAGACCATCCAATTACCGATTTGTGCTCTCTTAAAATTCTAAGCAACTTGTTTTCCTCTGCAACTGATAAAAATGATGAAATAATTACAGGAAAAGTACTATCATCACCTAAAAAAGCATACCTCAAATGGCTTGGTAATTCTTTCAATTCAGTTTTGCCTTCTTTTTTTCACTTACCTGTGACTTGTCAATTTTTTCATTAGTTGTTGTAGTCGTACTTTCTAATAGATTGGCTTCCAAAGTAACAACACAACTTTTAATTTCATCAGTTAGTAATTCATCATCTAAATTAGAAACTGAATTTACCAGACATTGAGCCATAGGATCGGTTGGTGCTTCCTTTGTTTCAACTTCTCTTACACAACTCTGCACTACTTCAATAAACTTACAAGTCTTTGGCTCATCAGCAAATTTCATCGCCTTATAGATGTTGAACATAACTGATTCATCATTCATCCTCAGGGTTAATTGCCCTCTCTCAACATCGATTAGTGCTCTCCCAGTGGCAAAGAATGGTCTCTCTAGTATAAGTGGAATTTCTCTGTCCTCTTCATAGTCTAAAACTACAAAATCGACAGGAAAAATTAGCTTATCAACTTTAACAAGTACATCTTCTATTATATCTCTGAGATAAGTAATCGATCTATCCGCTAATTGCAGTGTTATGGTGGTCGGTTTTACCTCTCCAAGACCTAGGCTCCTGAAAATAGATAAAGGCATTAAATTTATGCTAGCACCTAAATCACACAATGCCTTACCCACTTTCGATCCTCCAATCTCGCATGGAATAGTAAAGCTTCCAGGGTCTTTTAATTTTTACGGTAACTTCTACTGCAAAATTGCACTGCATTCCTCTGTCAAGTTGATAGTTTCATAATCTTCAAGTCTCTGTTTCTTTGACAGCACTTCTTTCATGAACTTTGCATAATGTGGCATCTGTTGCAGAGCATCAACAAACGGAATGTTTATATGTAATTTCTTAAATATATCAAGAAATTTCTTAAACTCAGATTTAATCTTCCTTTTATACAAAGCTTGAGGATAAGGAATAGATGGTTTTAACAAAGGAGGATTATCAAGAAAAAGTTTACTAAAAGGTTTAGAATTAACTCCCTATTTTACTGTTCCTGATTCTGCATCCTTTGTCAATACAGGTTCAATCTGCTTCTTCTGCACCTCAGTTATTGGTGCAGTTTCTTCTTTCTCTGCTACTTTCGGTGGCTCATATGTGTTCCCACTTCTCAAAGATATGGCATTGTAGTGTTCTCTCAGATTGAGCACTGTGTCACTTGGAAACTTGCCTCTTTCATTTAAAGAACTGACAGCTGCAGCTAACTGTCCCAAAGTGGTCTCAACAGACTTCATCTGCGCACCAAGACTGGTATTCATCTCTGACATTTTAGCTTCCACGTTGTCTAATCGCGCATCAATTTTGCTAAATCTTGTTCTAGTTTCAACCATGAATTCCTCAAATTCGTTCCTTCTAACTCCACCATAACCTTGGGAATTCCCTTGGTTATTGAATCATGTATTGCTGTTACTTGCTGCTGGTGGGTTCAGAACGTTTTTAGAGTTACCATAAGATAGATTTTCATGGTTTCTAAATCCTGGCTGGTAGTAGTTAGGAACTCGATTTCCTTGAAAACCAAAGTTACGATTATTAACATAATTCACCTGCTCCAAATCTGTCCCCATCAAGTTAGGATTTGTGCTGTCATGATGAATCTAGCTTGCGGCCCTTGTATACCCATTGAAAAAATTTGTGTTGAAATCTGCTCAAGTCTTGCTAGGATAATTGTCTGCGTATCTAACTCATGCATACCTGCTACTCTTCTGACATTAACTCTTTCACCTGGCCATTGGCTGTTGTTTGTAGCCATCTCCTCAATCAACTGCATAGCTTGATCAGGTGTCTTAGATCACAGTGAACCTCCTGCTGAAGCATCCACAGTAGCTCGTGTCTGCGGAGTCATGCCTCTATAGAAAACTTGTATCTGGTTTCCTTCATCATATTCATGCTGAGGGCATCTACGTAATAACTCTTTAAATCGCTCTCATGCCTCATGTAATGGTTCTTGATCTAACTGCGTGAACTGGGCAATCTCTAATCTCATCTGCATTGTCTTTCCTAGTGAGAAGTATTTTGCTAAAAAATTTTGTGCCATCACTGCCCATGTCGGAATGCTTCCTGCTGGTAAATTTTAATACCAGCTCAAGGCTTTATCCCTAAGAGAAAATGGAAACAATCACAGTTGAATAGCATCATCAGGGGCTCTATTAATCTTAATGGTGCTGCAAATCTATAAAAAACTTGTCAAATGTGTGTTAGGATCCTCTAAGGTCGAACCTCCAAATTGATTTTACATAACCATGTTGATCATTGCCGGCTTCAATTCAAAGTTATTACAGTTTACAGGAACCTCTCTTATAGCAGCAAAATTTTGATTCACAACTGGGGTAAAGTAATCGCATATAGCTTGCTGTTGCTGATTTTCATCTGCCATAATTAAATTTTTGTCTTTCTCTTCAAATCTGTTCTGTTGAATTTGCCTGATGGTTCTCTCAATCTCTGGATCTAACTCTTCTTTTATGTCTGTATTTTCACTTCTGCGGGTTTTTACCATTCACCTAAAATAAAAAATTTGTAGATAGTAAATTAAAACAAAAATAAAAATCTAAATTAAAGTAAAGGCTATTGGGAAACAGTGTTAACGAAAAAACGAAACAACAATTCCCCGGCAACGGCGCCAGAAAACTTGTTGTGCTCAAATGAACACTACTGCAAGTGCATAGGTCAGTTTTTGAATATAGAGTAAATATAAGTATAGTCCCACAGGGAATTGTGTCTATTGCAAATCACTATAATCAACAACCTTGAACTTTATTTAGAAAAAGTAATTTATATTGGTTAAGATCCTATTTACTATTCTAACTATTAATTACGGAACAAATTAATTAAAGCAAATCACAATTATTACGAATGAAAATATTAATGGCAAAATATTCCTAAAACTCGATTGCACCTAACTAGGGTTCATACAATCCCTTTGATCAATTGTTCTTTTGATTTCAAATTGTTTATAGCCGAAACTATTTCCTGTTTATCTCTCCCGAGTTTTAAACAGTCATACACAAATTACCTAATCCTAATCTCCCGATTCAGAATTAAATAATAGAGTTCATTAAGCAATGGAAATCCGTTTCTTTATAGCTCATAAGAATTGTCAACCTCCCGATTCAACAATATCCTATGTTAATCTACCCTTGTGCATATAAATAATCCCCTCTCCCGAGTGCTAGATTCCTATACTAATTCATCCAATTGGTGGCCAATCAACTAGAGCATTAAGAACAAGTAGATTAAATAAACATAATTGAGATCATCCAAACAATATCACAAAATAATTGTAATCTGCTCAAAGTTTGCTATATCGATTCTAGGAAAAAGGAGTTTAGTTCCTAGACATCATGATAAACATTCAATAATTCCAAAGTATCATCCCTAGAATAAACATTGATAGAAAAAGTTGTAAAATATGGAGTTTCTATGGAGCTAAATCAATCCTGAAGCCTTCTGCCGTAGCCTCCTTCGAAATTCTGATAAAAAGACTATTTATAAGGTTTCCAGGCACTAAAACACGGAAGGCCACGTGGAAAAACAGTGTCGCCCTAATCAGACTGCTTATGCTGCGACAATGGTATTGATTTTCCAGATCTACTCTGCGTTGTCCAGTTTCTTCTATTGCTGCAGCGTAAGTCACGATCAGCATCCTGCGACTTCACTTCTTCACAGAATCTTCAGAACCAGCTCCAAAAGCTTTAACTTCTCCAAAATGTTCTTTTTCCTGCACAAATGCACAAAACACATAAAACATACCTAATATTGCAAAGAACAAATCAAATAACTAAGTAAAAAAGGGTCTAAACATATATAAAATTCAGTGCTAACAGTATCTTAAAGACACACCCTCTCTAGGACTTTGGTACCCTAAAGATTCCACCTTTGCTCTTCATGCTTTTTCTGATGCTTGGAGGTTGTAAAATAGATAGAAAAAACACTTCAGGAACATGCCAATTCTTAGGGAATAGATTAATCTCATGGTTCTCTAAGAAACAAAATAGTGTAGCACAATCCATAACAGAAGCAGAATATATAGCAGCTAGTAGTTGTAGTGCTCAAGTGTTGTGGATTAAACAACAAATGAATGGTGTAGACATGAAACAAGTTTCAATCAAATGTGATAATACTAGTGTCATTAATCTCTCTAAAAATCCAATCCAACACTCTAGAACTAAATATGTTGAGATTAGGCATCATTTTCTTAGAGATCATGTACAAAAAGGAGATATAATTCTAGAATATATTGATACTTTACGTCAAATAGCTGATATCTTCACCAAACCTTTTGATAGAGATAGATTTTGTGTTCTTAGAGGTGAATTAGGACTTATTAATGCTCCTTAAGATTTTTTTTTGCTTTTAAAACTTTGATTTCAAATTAATTTTCAACTGAATTTTCAACTCATATTCTAGGGAAAAAGTATGAGAGATCGATCTCCTATCACTATAGATCGATCTTCATGCTCCAAATTGGCCTAAAGCAGTAAGGTTCAGCTAAGCAGATCGATCTTCTATCCCATAAGCTCGATCTCCTTAAGCTTCTGTATTTTACAGATCGATCTCTGCATTTGGCAGATCGATCTTCTTCAGCCTCTGTAAGTTGCAGATCGATCTTCTTTAGCCTCTGTAAGTTGCAGATCGATCTCTGCATTTTACAGATCGATCTCTTTGAGTTTCTGTATTTTTTAAGATCGATCTCTTAAAACATCAGATCGATCTCTTCAAGCCTCTGGAAATATCAGATAGATCTGGTACCTCGACAGATCGATCTCCTTAGACATGGACTATAAATGCTGCTTTAAAATTTTCAAATTTCAAAAAGTCAAATTTCAAATCCCTAACCCTCTGTCGCGCGTCCTTCTCCAATTTCTCTCGCAGATCGATCTCTGGTAAGGTTCTCGTCCAATCTTCATTCTAGTAACCTACATTGTCGAATCTTCTTTAAAAATTCCTTTGGTTTTTCTTTGCTTAAATCATCATTAGGGCACCTATTGAACTATTCCATTACCTAGGATATTGTTAAAGAACAATTTAGAACCATCTTAGGTTACTTCTGACTGATTTGATAATGCCTCGTATTAAGAGAGCTGCCAACAAAGAGTCTAGACCCTTTTCCTCACAACCACCCACTCTTTCTTCGTCTTCTGTCACTACCTTCAGCAGGTGTTTTCAAACACCTGCAAAAAGGAAGAGATATAAAGAATACTTCTCCACCATGCTCATAAAACTCTGGAGGACCATTGACTTTTCATTCCTTAATCGTATAGACCTCTCATATTTGTCAAAAATTGAAGAATTTGGTTGGCTTCCATTTCTCAAGATAAACACACATGCACCTCCAAACATTATTACAGCATTCTTCTCAAACGCCTAGCTTGTCTATGACCCTGACGATACCTGTAAGATTCTAGGTTTCAAAACATTCATCATGGCCAAAACAATTTCCATAAACACCAATCTTTTAGCTCGAGTGTTTGGGATTGAAGATAATGGTTTAACTGATGAAGAGGAAAAGGTACCACTCGAATTTAACCTACCTAGAGATAAGGCTAGTGACCTACCGATGCACCCTAGGTTACTACATCGTATAATCTCATGGAACCTCAGACCTTTCGGTACCCGACATTCCACAGTCAGAAAACTAGACCATTTTTTGCTCAACTATCTTCACACTTCTCAAAACCAAAAACTGAATCTAGTACACTTCATCTACGAAGGCTGGTTAAAAATCGTGCGCGGGCAAGCCTCCTCAATAGTTTTCCCTCAACCCCTTGCTTACCTACTACAAAACTCGGGGTTGACTGTTCTTGTGAGACCGGTGAAGTACCTTCTGCAAAAAGTGTTCTGAACATTGGCACACTTCACCATATGGGGTATTACAAAGACTTCTAAGGTCAGTGGAGGAAGAAACGCGAAACCCATCATGAGGCAGCCATGGAAGAGGATATACCAGCTGAGCCTACCGCTCCATCTACTGAAGTTCCTCCTACGTTTGCTGCTCAGCCTACTGCACCTGCCTCATCTTCCGAGACAATGGAATCACTTATGGCTATGGTCATGGAGCTTAATAGGAAGATGGATGAAGGCTTTGCAAAGCTCCATACCACACAGCAGGCCATGTTTGATGAGTTGCAGATCACCCGCACACGAGTTGAAGAACTTCTGGAGCGTTTTCCTCCTCCATCTTAGGGCATGCATGTATGGATTGTTATCAATGTGTTGATATTTTGAAACATGTTTGTTGGTTGAACATATATCTTTACATATTTTGAAATCACAAAGTTATGATTCAATATTTTGAAATGACATGTTTGTGCTTTATTGGTTTATGAGTTTACGTCTTGTGGCTATTGATATGACAAAAAGGGGATAAGAGAATATGCTAAGAAAGCATGTTAAAGGGAGCTTAAATTAAGGGGGAGTTTTTAAAACTGGACAACTGATGCATATGTTAAAGGGAGACTAAACATCTTTATAGAATTAATTTATTGAATAAGTTTTGTCATATCAAAAAGGGGGAGATTATTAAGTTAATATATTTTGAAATGACAAAACAATAATTCAATAATGGATATTATAAATCTAGAAATGTTTTAAACATGTTAAGAGTTTAAGTAAATATATGTCATTACCAGAAACCAGGTATTAAATGATGAGAGATCGATCTCATGAGATGAGAGATCGATCTCCTAGGTTTTCAAGTATGAGAGATCGATCTCATGAGAATATGAGATCGATCTGCTAAAGGATTAAAAACTCAAAGAGCATGTATAGGATGTTGAAGAAGAAGAGATCGATCTCTAGGGGTTATGAGATCGATCTTTAAATTACAGAATGCTTATGAGATCGATCTGGTCAAGAAGGAGATCGATCTCCTCTAAGGCAAAGGTTAAAGGTATTAGATCGATCTATGTTCAAACAGAAAGTTTATGAGATCGATCTCATATGGATAGAGATCTATCTCCTCAAAGTCAGAGAGTTTGGAAGATCGATCTAAGGTGATTAGAGATCGATCTCCTCTCTACGAGAATGCTTGCTAGATCGATCTGGAGATCGATCTTGCTTCAAACAGAGAGATTAGAAGATCGATCTGATGGTTTGACAGATCGATCTTCACTAACATTTTTCAAATTATAAGATCGATCTCTACAAATATGAGATCGATCTCCTTGCCTCAAGTTGCTTTGTAATTGCAAGAATTTAAACTAAGAGATCGATCTGGTCATGATGGAAGATCGATCTGATACTCTACTGGAGGTTCTCAACGGCTCTTTTTGCAAAATCTTCAACGGAAAAAATAGTATTAAATGCTTCAACTACCAATCCTGCTATATAAGGCCAAGCATTGAAGACATTGAAAGTAAAGAGACTGGTGCTGTAAATTCTGAATATTCTCAAAAGATCATTATTAACATCCTCTTTGTCTTCAACATCACATTGATTGTATTGTGTTGAAAAGCTTGTATAGAAGTTATTCTTCCTACCCACAAAAGAAAGTTTCTATTTGTATTCATCTTTAATCCAAGAAAGAAGAGAAGAGTTCCTCTGTGAGATAATTTGTAAGGGGTGAATACTTATCTTTGTAAAAAGGGGTAGAGAGGTTTTCATTAACCTTAAAAAGGGAGACTGTATTAACTATTGAGATAGTGAAAGAAAGCTCTTGACAAGAAGGTCAAGAAGAGAGGACGTAGGCAAGTGATTGACTGAACCTCTATAAATTACTGAGTTTGCTGCTTCCTTCCCTTATCTCATTTAATTTACTGCACTATACTTTATTACTTATTCTTTGATTACTTGCAGTAAGATTCAATTAAGCTTAAAATTTAGCATTATAATTAAAAAACCGATTCACCCCCCCTCTCGGTAGAGCCAACACAGTAGATTATTAAATTTTAACTAAATAGTTCACGACCTATAGAATTTAACCAACAATCATGGTAAAATGCTATAAAAAAACTTTAAATACTTAACCAATAATATAGTATTTAGATCTTATTCTCACAACTTCATGTAACCAAGATTTAATCAAGAAAATATATTAACCAAAAAAAGACTCTACTCACTACTCATCATACTTAAATATCATGCAAAAGAATGAAAAAGACACAAAGAAACAAATAATAAAGAAATCGGAAATGACACCAATATTTAAAAGAAATCGTTTTTATGTTTCATTATGTAAAAGACTAATTTAACATGCAAGACAAAGAAACTAGATGCAAAAGATTATAAATCCTAATCAAGAAAGCAAATTATAAAACAATTAAACAAGAAAGCATGCATGAATCAATTAAAGATAACTTTAAATTTTTTTTTTTACAGATAAACACTTGGACTCTTTTTTCTCAGTTTGGATTGGTATTTTACCTTTTCCATTTTGTTTGGCTTGTGAATTATTCTTTCATTGTGTTGTCATATGTACACTTTCACCAATTTCCATAACCAGTCTCTCTTCCTCTTAAACACACATGGTCAGAAGTTCATTAATCGATCATTTTTCTTTATATGTGTTGTAAGAAATTTTAAAAGGTCTATATTTTTGTAGAAGAGAATTCAGTATAAAGTGCATAAGGAAAGACTTTGACATCTCAATCTTAAGAGACTTCAACTGAGCTGCTATGTCTCTCATCTTCATGATGTGCTCACACACACCTCTAACACTAGTGAGCTTCATATATGATAACTTTATCATTATGGTGCTAGTAAGAGCCTTATCCAAAAACTCAAACAGTTCATCAATAGCCTTTAGTAATTCCTTGACATTACTATACTCAGGGATTGAACCACGAATACTAGCAGATATGCATATTCTTATGAACATCATACTTAATCGATTAGATTGCTCCCATCGTTCATACAGGGCAGTCGCAGCCTGAGAGCTAGTTTCAGTATGCACAGGTAGTTCATCCTTCTGAATTGCATAATCAATATCCATACACCCTAATTGAAGAAGAACTCTCTCCTTCCACTCTTTATAGTTATCACCACTTAAATTGGGAAGATCGTATTTTTTATCAGAAAAATTCACATGTTGTGTAACTACAAATAAATCAACAATCATGCTTATGTTAAAAAACTTGAGGCAAATAAACATATATCAAGCTTTACTAATGTAAAATCATGCTTCAAAATATGAATCAAATAACATATAAAACTACTTATGGGCAAAGTTTTAATTTAAATAGATTCATATATAAACTTTATGATAAAACTTCAAATTATATTCCTTCTTTCTTAATTCTTGTGGGTAAATTAAAAAAAAAATAATTTGTTACTTCATCCTAATTAGTCATACAAATATAATAAAAAATCATGTAGGATAAAATTTATTATATTAAAATGATTAATTACAATTAATGTCATTTTTTCATATATAACTGAATATACTTAATATATAATTTAACATAATCAAAGATGTTGTGGCTATTCTTTGATCAAGAAAATTAAATAGATCACATGACATTGAATAATATTTCTTTCAACCATGTATACAATCAATATATTATCAACAGATAATATTGCATAAATATATCTATCAATTATGCATAAAATTCAAGCATACAAAAAATATATCTAAATAATGATACAAACTTAATGAAATTATACCTTAAAATTTAAATATAAAAAATCCTTTATGATTAATTTAGTAATCAACCCTTGCCTAGAGAATTAATGCAAGATTGATTTGGTTGTTTAGAAACAATAACAACAAGCTAAACTCGAATATCTACCAAAACAAAAGAAAAGTAAAGAAAAAAATTTACAATTTCAATTGTCAAGTGCATGAGAATTGTAAAATAATACTCTAACTAGCTATGAAATTACAAAGGCTCAATTCCCAAGTAAATTAAAAAAACGTGAGAAACAAGAGTCATCAACATTTTGTTTTCTACGTTCTATTCCATTATTTTAATGCCTTAAATATTATGTTTTGGATATATCTTTAATTAATTCACACAGAAAGCAAACTGGGCTTACCAATTAAGACCATACATAGGATGTAATTCTGTGCAAATTGTCTTCTTCGTGCTGGACTCGACTAGTTTATTGTTTTGATTCATTCAGTTTTGATAATTTATTTCTTGTGAAACATTTATTTTTCAGTACTTTTAATACATTCAAAAACACTCTATACAACCTTTATAAAAAAACAAGGTGCTCATATAAAATCAAGATAGAGGTTTTAAAGGCTCTGATGTCAATTGTTAGATATCTTAGCTAATCTATCACATGCTTTAATATCATAAAAAACACATCATAGACCAAATGTAGAATAATACACTAACCTCCAACCATTGAAACAAAAAATTTTGAGCTGTGAACGTTCCTTTTATATTTAATCTTCTAATCTTAAGTAATCTCATTAATGATGTGTTTTTTAGAATGCTCAGATTATAGACCTAATACCCTGTCTTTTATTTATATATGTCTTCTCATTAAAATGTAACTATTTTAATGGGTGGTTATCATCGTAAATATGGATGAATAATATTAAAAATATTAGATAATAATAATTAAATATAGGACCACTTAATAGAAAGTTTTAAGAGGTTATGTAATTGACCTCAAATTTTTTATTTCCTATAAAACACTACCGATTAAGTGGATAATTTATGTAGGTAACTTACAATAATGACTTCTTAAAACCAAAAATAAACTATAAATCTACATAAGAAAATGCTAAACATTTATTTATTTTTTTTATCTATATGTATGTATATCATATATGTGAAGTATATACATATATAAAAAGAGGATAAGAAATAGAAATCAACGGGAAAAGAATGTCCATAACCAAATTATAATGACATTAATAAACAACTTGAATATTGATTCAAAATATTCTGAATAAATAGTCTATTTGTGTGTAAATATATATAAGATTATAAAAATTTTATATAAATAGATAAGAACCAAAGTTTTTGACAAAAAAGAAAATATCATTTAAACTTTCAATACGTGCATTTTCTTAGAGTAATATAACATTGTTATATTTTTTCAATTTCTTTTTAAAATGTATTATCTTAAATTAAAATTACCTCTATAGATTATCTTACTATATAGATTAAAATTAAAAAGAATAATCGATTATCTTTTTTTTTTCAGTTTCTTTAAAATTTAAAAAATATTTATTCATTTTCTATTTTTTTCAATGTATTACCTTATATTAAAATTACCTATATGTATATTATTTTACTTTATAGATTAATTTTTTTTAAAAAAAATCAATTATATTTTTGCAATTTAGATGAGTAAAGAAAATTTCTTATTTTTCTATATTAGAATATACAAAATCTATACCAATAAACAAATAAAAATATTAAAGAGAAAAAAAATTGGATTATTCAGAAATTAACAAACTTATATTATAAAGTTTCAAATAAAAACTATATTATATTAAAATTTATTAATTTATAAATGTATTTTCGTAAATAACATGAGTTTAAAATTAATTTAATTTGTAAAATGGATCACAATTAGATACAAAATTTTTACATACTATTAAAATTGCCTCTCAGACTTTTCTCTCAAAAGGCCATGTCAATTATTTGCTTTTATATATATATATATATATATATATATATATATATATATATATATATATATATATATATACTTTCGCCATTTTTATTGCATTTGTATTTTAAAATAGAAATTTAAGTTGGATTTAAAATTCAAATCCACGTGCAGACAAAAAAACTTTTGTGCTTTGTTTGCACACAGAAGTGGAACAATTATATAATCAATAATTATTTATGTTACATGCACTACCATTTGTCAATAAACCGAAAGCCTAAATTGACCAATGGTAATTCATTTACCTAACCTAGAAATTATATGTAGGTATTGATTAATTTGTCTTAAGAGTATATAAAATTAGAATATTGCATTAAATAAAAAAGCATTACCTTTTTAAATACTTGATATATAATAAAAACAACAATAAAGATAATTCGTACGTCGGTCATACTAAATGATAAAAAATTTGATTTTTTAAAATAAAATTTTGAACTCGAATTTTATAAAATAAAAATAAATAACACTGAAAAAATTACTTTTTTTTTTATGGATCATCAAATGTTAGATTTCGAATTAATTGAAATTTAATGTATCCATTAAGGGTCTATAAAAAAAAATTGACAACGAGGGGTAGAATAGGAAGAAGGATTAAAGAAACGGATAATTCAGGCGTATTACTGGAAGGCTAAAATGATAACTGAGGTGGGGCAATTGGACGAAAATCCTTACAACGGTCACTTTTTTGAGCTTTTCTGTCTGATTTCCTTCTCTTTCTTCATTTGCTTGAAGATACTGAAAATAAACGCTACATTTTCAAAGGTTTGAATCAGGCAAAAAGATTAAAGAGCAAAAATATAAGTGCAAAATCAAACCATGCATGAGCAAGAAGAACAAGAGAGTCTTATCATAGCTACAGCCAAAGTGGTGGAGTATCTGGAGCCATTGATGTCAAGAGAGCTTCTTTGCAAGTTCCCAGACAACTCTGCCTTTGATTTCGACTACACCCAAAGCTCGCTTTGGTCTCCCTTGGTCCCTCGTGCTTACAGCCCTGCAGATTTGGATTCTGATCCGATTACACCCAGGAAACTCGCTTTTAAGTTTGGGTTCGGGTTGGAGTTGGAGAAGAGCAAGAGTAGTGCCAAGAAATTCAGACCCGACATCAAGAAGAAGATGGCCACTGTTGCTTTCAACACTAGTCTCAATCTCTTGAGAGGAAAAAACAAGAGAAGGAAGAAAATGGCTTCTGATTTTTCTCCAACGCCTGTCAATGGCGGCTGTGCCCCCATTCTTACCAAGGTACAAGTTACTTATTTTCTTACTTCATATGCTTATAATTAGCGATTAACAATTGAAATCTAGAATACCGCTGTAGTTTTAAAGTAGCATATGAGAACCAGTCCCAAGAAAAAGGAAGCAAAAACAGAGTAAGATGCTGAAATTTTGTCTAATAATTTTGCCTTGTGAAACGTACTCAGGGGTGGAGTAAGATGCTGAAAGCGGCCGCCAAGCATTTCAAGAGAAAGAAGAAAGAATCAATGGTCCACGTGAAGCTTCCAAACAATTTGAGAAATTGATTGAAGACTACCAAGATAACGTTCATTATTTTATTCCGCAGTGTATTCTTATTCGCTTCATTCTTTTCAATTTTAAACAAAAGCACCATTTTGAAGACATTATTTGCGACTTCACTGTTTTGCTTATGCCATATTTTTTTATTTGGTTTTAGTTCTATGGACAATTCCATTATATGACTACTTTCTTCAATCTAATGCATACATATCTATCTGTCTGGTAAATGGAATGGAACACATATTGAGAGAAGAGCATGTAACAAACATTTTCTGTGAAGGGGTCAAGGAAAATAATACATCCTCATATTTTCAGACTGGCAATGTTTCCAAGGTTCAAGCCTCAAACTACATCTTCACAGCTCCCAACAAATAAATAAATAACAGAGCTTGATTTCATTCCTAGAGCCAACTGGTACAACAAGCTTTCTGGACAGACCAGACACATGCTTAAAGTTAATTTTTGCTTCCCTTTTCTCCTTTCTTTGTTATTTATTTTATTTCTAACCTCAAGTTGAAAAAAGAAACAGCGAGAAGTGCTGAATCCTTTTTTTTCATACTCAATAATTTAAAAGCAGGAAAAAAAAAAACAAAGCTAATTAGAGAATTTAACCAAAGGAGAAACATGAAAACAAGGACCATATAAGAAAAAACTAAGTACAACAACCTCGTCTGAGGGGAGTGAGTACAACAACAATAAACCAAACCAAGAACTAAAATAAGTTGCATCTTCCATTTGGTGCCCTTAAACACTGGCCAATAGGCAAAAACAATTCATTAAAGAACTAAACACCCAGAATGCTGCTTCTCTTCTAAACTTATGAAGTTAAAAGCCACCATCAAGGCGAAGAACAAGATGCAGGGTGGACTCCTTATGGATTTTTGCCTTCACGTTTTCAATGGTGTCCGAGCTTTCAACTTCCAAAGTAATTGTCTTTCCAGTCAAGGTCTTCACAAATATCTGCATCACACCATGCAGACTCAACACCAAGGGTAGATTCCTTCTGGATATAATAGTCAGCAAGGTTTCTCCCATCTTCCAGCTGCTTGCCAGCAAAGATTAGCCTTTGCTGGGGTGGTGGGATACCCTCCTTATCTTGGAACTTTGCCTTCACATTATCAATGGTATCTTAACTCTCAACCTCCAATGTGATAGTCTTTCTGGTAAGAGTCTTCACAAAGATCTGCATAACACCACGAAGACGGAGAACAAAATGAAGAGTTGACTCCTTTTGAATGTTATAATCAGCAAGCGTCCTTCATCTTCTAGTTATTTTCCAGCAAAAATCAACCTCTGCTGGTCTGGTGGGATACCCTCATTATCCTGAATCTTAGCCTTAACGTTGTCAATTGTATCAAAGCTCTCTACCTCCAAAGTGATGGTCTTTCCTGTCAGAGTCTTGACAAAGATTTGCATGCCACCACAAAGACGAAGCACCAAATGAAGAGTGGATTCCTTCTGGATATTATAGTCAGCTAGCGTGCGACCATCTTCAAGCTGTTTCCAAGCAAAGATAAGTCTCTGCTGATTTGGAGGGATTCCTTATCTTGGATCTTGACCCTGACATTGTCAATAGTGTCAGAATTCTCAACCTCCAAGGTGTTTGTCCTTCCTGCGAGAGTCTTGACAAAGATTTGCGTACCACCACAGAGGTGAAGCAGCGGATGGAGGGTGGACACTTTTTGGATATTATAGTCAGCTAGGGTTCAACCATCTTCAGGTTGTTTGCCAGCAAAAATAAGCCTTCGCTGGTCTGGTGGGATCCCTTCCTAGTCTAGGATCTTAGCCTTGACATTGTTGATGGTGTCACAGCTCTCCACCGCAAGTGTGATGGTCTTGCCGGTTAGAGTTTTGACAAAGATTTACATCTGGCAGATCAAAGAATTAACAAAATATTAGAAATTAGAGTTGGAAAAGGCCCTGCTAATCATAATTCATAAATATACTTGCACAAAACTTTCTATTTTCAACAAATGAACAGAATAAAGGGAAAAAGGAAAATCTTAGCCTAAAGAAAACCTAACAATTAAATTAAAAAGCTAAATTAAAAACCATTAAATTTGACACTATTCAAAAAAAAAAAAAAAAAGCCAATCAAGAGACTAGATTCTAACGATTGGATAAGAATTAAAAAGACCGAAACAAAAGCAAGCCCAGCATCAATATTAGTTTATAAAATGATCTTAAACAATAACCAAATTAAAGACTCATAATATAAAAAAGATCGCAATATACAAAGAAACTATCACTTCTGGGTAATCAAAAACTTCTCTCACTTGAATGTTAAATTTTTTTTCCCCAAATTACACCGATTGAAACTAACAAGATTCGACAAACAAATTATAGAGAAGGAAAAGCATGATCCCCCAGGTTAATATAAACTATAGATATATAACAATATTCAGAAAGAATAAGATTTGATTAAAGAACACTACTTTGCAAGGTAAAAATCAATCAAAACATACTAAGGAATCGGAAAAGAGAAGTAAATTGAATATGAAGATTAAGAATAGATTCGATAGAGTCGATAACTTACCTTGATTTACAGAGAAATTTAACAAAGCTTCAAACGATGAAATTGAAACTGAAATTGAAATTTTCTCTGTCGTTTGGAACGGGCCTTTTAAGTAAAGTTTAAGGGTCAAATAAACGATTAACCTCATTATACAAAATAGATACAAGTCCTGAATATTTTATAGCATATAAATTTATTCCTAAAGTTTTATTTTATTATAAATAAATCATTAATCTTTTAAAATTATACAACTATATCTAAATCTATTAAATAATACTTTCATTACTATTACATACATGACATATCACATAGCAGCCAACTGAACTATTCACGTCTATTTTCATATAAGCTATTCAGATGACAGTTAATGTCATTTAACAGATCTATAGTTAATTGCATGATTTTGAACGGTCAAGAGTTTATTTATAATAAAATAAAAGATTATGAATTAATTTTCATATAATAAAATGTTGAGGGTTTATATCTATTTTGTGTAAAAAGTTGATGGTACATTTGGCTATTAAGCCTTTAAGTAATGATGAAACGAAGTCCCAATAGAATGTGATGATGTATTTTATGATACCGCATTTATAATTTTACCATCATTTATTTTTTTCAATTTTAATATAATATTTTTAATGATCATTTTATCATACACCTCACTGTTATTATTACAATTAATTTCAAATATATCATCATTTAACATCAATCTCACCGTCACTATTATTTTTAATTTCATCAAAACAAATCATAACTAATCACACATTTTATTCAAATTAACCCATATCATTCTTTACTTTTGTCTTGTCTCAAATTTTATCAATCAAACTAACTCAATAGTTTTTAATAAAAATATTATATTAATTCTAAACATTTAAAATAAATTTATTTATTAGGAGGAAAATTTGAAAAAGTGATAGAACAAAATGGAAATGATTATTATTATTATCATTAATGAATTGTTGAGAAGAAAATCATAGCTTCTCATTTTGAAAATTAGACTTAGGAAGTTAAACTAAAATAAGGTATTCAAATACCTATACCTACAAAAATCTATAAAATTTGTACATTTATAATAACTATATGTACATCATAATAGAAATATTTTTTTTTCAAAATAGAGTTCGAATACTTAAAAATAATTTCTCTTTTGGAATGATAAGTATAAACATCTACACTATTTATCAAATTGACTATATCTTGAACTAAAAAAACACATGAAAAGATTATTTAGGGTAGTGGATTGGCAAGGGTTAAAAAAAGATGTCCGAGAATACATGAGGAGATGTCAAACATGTTAGCAATGCAAGTATGATGTTTCAACATATCTTAGTTTGTTACAACATTTGCCAATTCCTGAAAAGGTTAGACATCTCCTTAGACTTCATTGAAGAAGTGCTAAAGTTTAATGGCTTTAATGTCATTTTAGTAGTGGTGGATCACTTTAGTAAGTATGCTCATTTCTTCTTTTTACACATCCCTTTACTGCTATTATAATTGCTCAACTTTTCTTAGACAATGTATACGAACTCCATAGATTGTCTCATAGTATTATCTTTGATCAAGACAAGAATTTCATTGGCATATTTTGGCAAGAACTATTTCAATCATTGGGAAGTAAGCCTAAGCTCTCCACTGCGTACCATCCTCAAATGAATGGTCAGACAGAGGTTTTGAATTTTAGTGTTTAAACTTATCTTAGGTGCATTATAGTTTAAGCACCCAAAGAATGGTTAAAATGGATACCAGTAGCTGAAAGGTGGTACAATACTTCATACCACACAACTATTCACTCTACACATTATGAGATAGTTTATGGTCAATGTCCTCCAATTCATCTCCCTTATTTGGCTAGGCAATCTTCTATAGCAATTGTGGATCATAGTTTAAGAGGTAAGGATGAAGCTATGAAGTTACTTAAATTCTACTTAGAGTACAAAATAGGACGCATCAACAAGCAAATAAGCACAGGACTATCGACATTTTGTTGAATGAGATTTGGTTTATGTCACGACCCAAATTACTTAAAAATCACTACAAATTTTTTGTTTGTTACTTAATTCTTACCTTTCTCTGATAATGATCATCCTACCAATAGTTGGACTATGATTCGGTGTTAGTCCCCTCTCACCTATTTACCATTTCATTTTCATATTCACATTCACACATCAGGATTTACTATCATTTGACTTTAACTAAATATATTCACAATGGTATTTACATAACCTTACATCCCCAACATCATATCCGTTTACAGTACTGTGCATTTACATGTTCAGATACAAAACTATACAAATGTATATACCTGTCTCTCGATGGGACGCAGCGGATACCAAAGATGCAAGTCCTCAACCGCGCTCAAACTACTGAAAGTACTCTATAGAGGAGGAAAATAAGGGGGGTGAGCAACCACTCGCTCAGTAAGACAATTATGTAAGTACTATCTACATGCTCATAATGTCATGCCCTTAAATCCATTTCTTTTCGTTTAAATCTCACGCACGAAATCATGCATACATCAATGCCATAGTTTATAAAAACTATTAGTGCATATAGAAATCATGCAACTCATGCATCAATGACATTTTATGTAAAATCATAATTCGCATGAAGTAAATCAAGATCATGCATTATTTTATGTAATGTAAAACAAATCATGAGAGACAATTCTTTTCATGAATTTGTAATTAAAGCATGAAAAACCCCCCATGATATTGCATTTAAATCACTTCATTAAAACTCAGTATAAAATAACTCATCTGGGTTAATCATCTCATAAATCAATCTCAAACTCATTAAAAATTCATTAAAAAAAATTCTGTTATAAAATAACCCTTCTTTTAGGGTCACATGTCATAAAATCCTTTGAAAAATCTAGCATCATAGTAGAAAATCACATCTCAGTGAAAATCACAAAATCGGGGGTCTGACCCCTCACTCGGGTCTACCATGGTCTATCGAGACCAAAAGTTATATCATGTGAGACATGTAGGTGACTATATCAGTAACATCGAGGAATATGGCCATATCCTAGTGATCCCTGGCTACACGGTACCTAGTGTACGGGGCATCATACCTGAAACGGGAGGTGGATCAGTCCTGCCGCCAGAATAACATAAATACAAGGATTGCGAGGGCAAAGCTTACAGCTTCGTAGCTAATGCCACTCCACTCTAACAATCCCCAAGGTACAGCATACTCCGCGTGACATACACGGTACAATGTACTCTGTGAACCCAAATCATAGTCAGGGGTACTTGTCGTAGGTCTTATCCACCCAACCTATGTCTCAGTATGCACGTGTGAGCATATCATCTCACTATGACACACAGTCTACAAGAGGCTCCAACACGACTATATGCATGTCATATAAATCCCTGTGCGAACAAAACTCCAACACAGCTCCATGCATATTTATGATATCTGAAAACCTCGTGCGAGCGAAACTCTAGCACAGTTTGATAAAAATCAGTAAAATCTGCGTACGAGCAGCACTCCAGTACGACTTTAAAAGAGTTATAAATCCATATAAAATCATGTGCGAGCAAACTCCAGCACGGTTTTATGCATAAAATCCATCAAAACCTTGTGCGAGCAATGCTCCAGCACGGTATCATGCATAAATCATTCAAAACTTCGTGTGAGAAATGCTCCAGCACGAACGAATGCTCAAGTAAATCAAAACTTCGTGCGAGCAACGCTCTAGCACGGTTTCATGCATAAATGAATCAAATCTCGTGCGAGTTACACTCCAGCACGACTTTTATGCAATTAAATCTATTAAATCACGTACGAGCAAAGCTCCAGTATGACTTTTATGCAATTATCATATCAAATCAGGATGCGAGCTAAGCTCCAGCACCTCTCATGCATGTCAAATCATTAAAACTAGTGCGAGCAATCGCTCTAGCACCTTTTTATGCATATCAAGTCAAAACAGGGTGCGAGCTAGGCTCCAACACCTCTCATGCATTTCACAATAGTAAAAATCAGTGCGAGCAATCGCTCTAACACATTTTATGCACATGATGTCACACAAATCGGTAGGAGCAATCGTTCCAGCACCTTTTATGCACACTCACAAACTCAGATATAGTGTGAGCAATGCCCCAGCATTATCTGTTTTCATATGAACTTGATAGTTGACCCATTTTTCAAAGAATTTCATTTATATTCAAATAACACTTACGTAGTGTTATCTTATGAAATTTATGCAATTATTGGTCAATCTACCAATTTGCTTTACTAAAAGTTCACGAAAATCTTTCAAATCATGCATTTCATGCATGTCATGCTTTCACCATCCTTAGGTGAATTTTTTCTCAGTAGGGGTAAAATAGTCTTACCCATCCCGGGTCTTTAAAATTTTTAATCTATTTCTAGGATCTTTATACAGTTTCAATGTATGTAAAAACTGTTAAAAATACACGTAGCTACCTCTAGCTACTCGCGAAATTCCCTTACTTCAATTTACTCTATACAGTCTGACTTTTTCCAATGCTACCGATCACCCGATCCGTTTAGCTCTCAACATGTTCTCCGGAGCTGCAGATAATCATTTATCGGGTTAAATCCAAACATATTTATCCATATTTCACTTTTACTGTGCTTAATTTAAATCATTGGGTCCGTTTACCCTTATTGGGCCCGATTGCACCTTAATGAGCCTTAATCGGCCTTAAACCCGTTTTTCACTTACTATTCACATTATCGAGGCCTATTGGGCTCATTGGGTCCATCAGTATTTATTGGGTCTCGTTCTAAACTCTCAGATAGCTCAATTAATTATTCACGACTATTTATCTCAAATTCTAGAATTTAATTCATTTTATACGGAATTAATCTGTAATTTTTGCGGTAAATTTTTAACACGCATAACTATACAAATTGTCGTAAATAAGGGTTACTTACCTGAGATTCCATGATGGTATGCAAATCGAAACTGACTCGAGCTCTCGTTTGACGTCAATTGTCGAGCTACACAATTACATATTTTTTCAGGTCAATTTTCAATCGAATATTAATCAGCTTAAAGATTCTGAAATTTAACTCGGTCAATTTTGACTGCTTACCAGCTTACCCGCAGCTCGATTGCACCATCAAAATGTTTCCCCAATTTTTCTTCTTTTTCTTTTTCCCTTTTTCTTTTCTTTCTTTTCTTTCTTCCCTAGCTGAATCGACCCGGTCCGGTTCAGCCCGGTTAGGCCCGGTTCTGAGCTTCGCCGGTCGATTCTTCGTCGGCTTCCGTCTCCAGCAAATTCACGGGGTTGACCGGTGCACGAATGTGGTGTCGATTTTGCCAGGACTGGCCGAAAAGTGGCCGGTCCGGCCTTTTCTCTCATCGATTTTGCTACCGATTCTCCATTCCCCATTTTCGGCGCCGTCTGTCGGTTTCTCTGGCCATGTCCACCACCAATCTGCTCGTCTTTGCCTCGGAAACGTTTGGCTGGGGGTGGGTTGGCCAGATCGGCGCCGATGGACGTCGATTTCTCGTTTCCCTTTCGGTTCATCCCCATCGCCGTCATCGGCGGCGGATTCCGGTGCGTGGTGGCTCTCCCGGTGTCGGGCTACTCTCACTGGTCCTCGCCTGGCCTTCTTTCTCGCCGGTGGTCGTCAGAGTTGGGGTCGCCTCCCACTGTTGTCTTCCTTCTTTCCCCTTTTCACCAATCGCGATTTCAGCTTCTCTTTCTTTTTTTTCTTTTTTTTATTTAAATTATTTTATTATTATTTTATTCAATTAAAATACATTAAAAAATTCAAAATATCTCCAAAAAATCTTATTTTATTTATTTAATCAATAAATGAATTTATCATTCTTATTTTATCTTTTCGGTGTATTTTTTCCAATAATTTCAGGATAATTTCTCGAAGTGAAAATTTCGGTTTATTTCAATAAATTCATATTTTGATCAATTTAATCTGAAATTTAATTATTGCTCCTTTATTGATCAAGATTCCCTGAATCCATGTTTACCGTGTCAATTTCTTACCGAATTGACACCGAATTTTGAATTTTTTGACCGTTTTACCCTTCAGCGTGTTCGGGGCCAAACCAATCCAACTTCCCTTCACGAACCCTTTCTCATTTCATGTTTTAAATCCTTATCTCCAATCCAAATGGTCCGAATCCCATTCGTTTAATCTGTGACCATTTCAATCATTCATTTGATTTTTAAATGTATTCGAAAATTTTTATTCATTCCATTTGCATTTTTCATTTACGTACAACTCTTCTTATGATTCAATTTACATATAACCATGTTTACATCACATGAATCATAAGGAATTTCGATAAAAATCGGGTCTTATAGTTTACCTTAAATTATAGCCTTATAGGCAATCTACTGTAACTAATTGCAAGTGCTTGAAGTTGTCAGCTTTAGTCATTTAAATTGGAGAAAATAAGAGTTAATGCTTAAAATTTGAGTTACTTGCTAATTTCAAAATTCATCTCGTGTTCCATGTCTCTTAAACAAGTAACACATAGGTTTAGTTATGCCTACCAATGTTGGATGCTGCTAGTTTGATTTTCAGAAAACTAGTGAGTATTACTGATAAAAGGTTGGTAAAAGAGTCAGGGAAGGCAATTATAAAAGTATTTCTTCAAAGAAAAACACATTTCTTGATGATGTTATTTGAGAGTGTTACACTAACTTAATGGACTAGTATCCTGATTTCCATCTTAAAGACAAGAATGCTACAAAAGAGGGTTATGGTTGCAAGGCTATTTGCATTGAGTGCATAGAATCCTTTAATTGTTCGTAATTAGTATTAAAGTTAAAGGTTTAGTAGTTCTTTATTGATAGTAGTTATGACAATTAATCAATAATTGTAAAAGGGACTATTATACTAGAATATAAATACAAGTTAGCTAGATTGTGCAAGAAGCTTAAAATTTAGAACAATCTCATAACAAACTTCTCTCTCATGTAACTACCTAAACTTTTCTTCTTTTATCTTTCTTTCCTACATCATCAGGATTTTCTTGAATGTAAGAATTGATAGGTCGAATTGGGCTAAGCTAGGCTAGCAACAATAATTGTACTTTTGATTAAACCTAATTTGTTAGTCCAAGTCATTTAATTGACAATATTTTTGTCCAACTCCATTCAAAAATTGAGTGGGGCTTTGGGTTTAGACTAATAACTTGATATATGAACAAATCTAGTTTAAACCAATTATGATTGTAAATATTTTAAATGGATTTGAAGATATTAAATATTTTAAATGGATTTAAAAATATTAATTAACTTACATTTCGTTTGGTTCACTAAAAATCATTTTCAAAAAAATGATTTCTCTATTTTTTGTTGTTTGGTAAGCAGAAAATTAATTAGTCAATGGAAGATGACTTCTTGATTAAGGAAAAATTAGGCTATTTTTTTGAAAATTGTCATACTCTTTTGAAAATGGAAAGATATTTTTTAAAAAATAATTATTTATGTGTAAGATTATTTACAAGTACATGAGTTTAATTGCACTCAAATTAAACTTTGGATATGATTTTTGAACTTTGATTTAATTTAACCTTATACAAAATATTATTATATTAATAAAAATATATTTTATTTAAGTAGATTAAAAATTTAAATATGAAAATATTAACATAAAAAAGCTTTCAATATTTTAAGTTTGAATATTTTATTTTTTAAATTATTAATCTTAAATATTTTTATTATTTCAATAATAAATAATATTATATTATTATTTTAATAATAAATAATAATTACTAAATTAATAAATAATATAATTTAGTAATTACTATTTAAATAATTTTTTCATATTTTAATTTAAGATATAATATTTTTATATTTTATTTACAAACATTTTATATTAATATTTTAATAATAAATATAAATAAACAATACTTTTCTTATGATTTTAATAATTAAACTTTCATTATAAAATATAATCATTTTAATAGTATGTCAATTTTTAATATTCCAAAAATAAATATTAAGCTATTATTGATATTATATTCATATATATATATATATATTAAAATACTATTACTACTTCAAAATTTTAAAAATATTGATATAAGTAATAATATTAATAAATTAATTAATAAATAAAAAATAATTTTTAATAGTTAGGTTAATATCATTTAGAAAAAGAAAATAAATTTTTAAAAAATAATCAAAGAACAAAAAATATTTTTATTTCACTCATTCAAACAATAATTGTTTTTTAATTTTTCTAGAAAATATAAATATTTTTTAAAAATCATTTTACAGAAATTATTTTCAATTAATCATAATATTATATAATATATGATCATTATATAATTATTTTAATTATTATTATTTATCTTTAAAAACTCTTAAGAAAAAAATTAAAAAAATCAAAGCAAAGATAAAAGTACTAACAAAAATAATTAAAAGAACAAAAATTTAGTGCTTTATTTATTATTTTTCATTTGAGTTTCTTTGAAAGTAAAAAATTATCGCACATTTTAATTTTTTTTAATATTCTATAAAACTTACGTGTAATGCAAGACCTTGAGTCTAGAAATTTCGAAATTTCTGCGACAGTCTATCTGATATTAATCCTTAGATACATTAAAAGTATTCTTTAATCAATCCATCGTCCCCTTCTCCGTCTTGCCACGCACATCGCGCACACATCGTCTAGTCTCCCCAACGCAAGCTCCGCTTCGCAGACTTGTTTCAAGACTCAGCCAGTTTTTTACTTTTAGCTTACCTGTCTATCAAACTTCAGCTGTATCAAGGCAACCTTGACCATATCTTCTTAATAGGTAATTCTCCAATATTGATAGTAAAACCTAATCAGGGTTTTTTGGGATACCTTACCAGCAGCTTCTCCCTCGAAACCTGCTTTATTTACGCTCCGCCCCCATCCCCTCTTTCGAACCCCTTTACTCTGGATATGCAGACCAATATTTTTGATTATCTGCTGCAGTTCGCCTTGCGGAAACAGATTATCTGGTTATGTGCTGCAAATTAGTTTGGGCAACTACCGGGAAATTTCTTAAGGTTTATCACTTAACAAGATGAGCATCGAGCCATTTAACAGGTATGCTTTTCTACTTCAAATCAGCGCAAAAGAGGGTATCGGAGGACAGGGCTTGTCATTCACCTAATTTAACTGTTTATTTTTTTTATTTAAATTGAAATTGGACAAACAGGTTGGTAAAACTTGCGGCTCGGGCGTTTTATGATGATGTGACGACAAAAGGAGATAATCAGCCAAAGACGGGTCGGGGTGATAATAGAGGGATTGCTGTTGTAGTGCTTGATGCTCTTACAAGGTACTGTTTCATTATTTATCTCTTGGAAACAATTAAAAATGGTTTTGTTTTTAGTGGTGAAGGAAGGGGAAGGGGAAAATTTAGTTTTGTTAGTTTGGAGAAATCTGAAGGTAGCATTGAAGTTTTTCTATATGTTAAATTGAAAAAATAATGCCTTGCTGCATTTTTGTTGAAGTTGTGAACTTGTCCAGAGAGAAAGCACGTTTAGAAGCGTTGGAAATTTGACCATTTTGGACTTTGAAATAGGAGGCATTGAATATATTTTGTATCAGGCATAATATGGTGCAACTTGGCTGAATGGTTTGGCAAGTGTTTTTTAAGTTCAACTAGAAGTCTTTCCATAGGAGGTTAGCATTTAATAAGTTTAGTAAGATATATACAGTTATGTCATGATGCCAAAAATATTTGTCACAAAGAATAATTTCTCGTTGCTTGCAATAATCTTGCCTTTAGGCTTGTGAGTTGCAACTCACTTTGTTCTGTTATTTTAATTCACAGTGTTTGCTTTCACTTGTTTGCTTTCACTTCAGGAGACAATGGGTTAGGGAAGAAGATTTGGCAAAGGAGTTGAAACTACATTCAAAGCAACTTCGGCGGACTCTACGACTATTTGAGGAAGAAAAATTAGTAACCCGTGATCATAGAAGAGAGGTTAGAGTCTGCTATACTTCCTTCTTTTGTCTCTCCACCTGTACTGATTTTTCTTAGTTGGCTCTCTGGTTGGTTTTGTAGGTAAGTTTTTCTTTCATATTGTTCTGAATCATCACTGTCTTGCTTCCTATTAATTATCAAACATATACTAAGCATATCAAATGATTGAAGCTCGCTTTCTTTTCCCTTGTTTTCTGTTTTTAGTTGTACCTTTTTTCCACATAGAATTGAGGCCTAGTGCTGGTGTTAGTGGCCAAAAAGTCTTGTCTCCGTTTATCTTTTATATGTTTTATTTATTCATTATGAGTTGGTAACAAGTTCTTGTTTGTATTTAGTTTTGCCTGGATACTGACGTTTGATTTGGTCACAGACGGCTAAAGGAGCTAAGGTATATAGTGCTGCTGTTGCTGCGACGGGCGATAGTCAACACGTTGGGAAAGAGGGAGAGGAGAAGATTAAATTGCATACTCACTCTTACTGTTGTCTGGATTACGCACAGGTTGCTATTTTTATTTCTTTTCATTCTTTGCTTTTTCCTATTCTGGTCTGCATAGTTTAATTTGTTAATAATGGGTTGAATAGAGAAGGCATAAGACCTCCTTTTGTCTTTTATCCATTGTATAATGTTTGGAGTAGATTCTGGTTTGAGTTTGTGAAAATCTCTGAAGCAATGTGTTTTGTAGATATATGATGTTGTTAGGTATAGATTGCATCGTATGAAGAAAAAACTAAAGGATGAACTTGAGGACAAGAATACTGTTCAGGAGTATGTGTGCCCTGGCTGTGGGAAAAGGTCGCTGCCACTGCCTCTCACTTTCCTCGTTTTCTTCACCTTTTTTTTAAACTTTTCTTGGGTCATTTAATGCATATTTTGCTTGGGAATTCCTAAATATGAAAAACTGAAGGTGTGATAATATCTTGTTTTCAGATACAATGCTTTGGATGCATTGAGATTGGTTTCTTTGGAGGATGAATATTTTCACTGTGAAAGATGTAATGGAGAATTGGTTGCAGAGAGTGACAAGTTAGCAGCACAAGAAGTAGGAGATGGAGATGACAATGCAAGACGACGACGGCGCGAAAAATTGAAGGACATGCTTCAAAAAATGGAGGTATTTTTTCTTTAAAAATTCCTATTATTAGTTTATAATTGCATATTCAGTTGTACTTGTTCTGTAATGTGAATCCCTTGAAATAAGAATGCTAATCCCTTTATAGTAAATTAACAAAATTTTTAGTATATTTGTGGTTTTTTTTTTTTTTTTTTTTTTTTTTAATTTTTAAAATATATTTTGTATTGTGAAAATGATGTAATTCACATAAGATTTCTTTTTACTGGCCATAATTGCTTTGGATGTCGTTGGACTCTATTAATGGTTGAAATATTAAGATTGGGTCAAATCAGTGAGGTTCATTCAAATTCAGCTTAATTCTTTGTCCTTGGCTTTGAATTGTGAAGGAATCTGGTGTTTCATGTGAATTTTTCTTGCTAGGAAAAAAGGAACTTAATTAGCAAAATAGTAATTCTTTGCGATGAAATCCATATAGTTGTTTGTCTATTAGGCATATGTAGGATAGGAAACACATATTTGTTTTTGCCATCTTGAAATGTTCTAGTTTTTTCTGGTTGATTTTGCCATTTCAGATAACACTAGTCCGTGAGGGCTTCCACTTTTGAATGCATTTTTAAAACCTATGTAAAGCTGTAAGTTTGTGAGCAAAATGGAAATTTAGACACTTAGGTTTTTGTGTTTTCTGAACGGCTAGATGTTCAAAGGGTGGGACAAAGGCCATGCAAGCATTAAGCTTTGCTTTGTATGCTAAGAAAATGATTCTAGTTTCTGGTAATTCTGTTGAAATTTATAATTTATTGATTCTTTTTGCCTTTGTTGTTTTCTTTGTCAATGGTTTTTTATTTTGTACATGTATACCTGGTTTGAATTCATTCACCTTTAATGGATGAATGTATCATCATAATCTTCATAACTAGAGCCTTTATTCCAATTGGAGTAGGTTATATGAACCAATATATGAACTTGTTAAGTTGTTAGCATGAATTCTACTCCACTCATTTTTATCAAAGACAATATGTTCTTCCAATTCTTGTGGCGTGATATCTTTCCGAATGACATCCTTCCAAGTTTTTTTCGGTCTTCCCCAAACCTTGACTTCTTTTTCCATCATTCATAGTCTCTATTCTCTTAACTGAAGTTTTCATAGATACGCATCGTATGTGTTCAAACCAACGTAAACAACTTTCACTCATCTTGTCTTTGATAGGTATTATTCCAACTTTTTTGGTGAATGTATTCATTTCTCATTCTATCCTTTTTCATATATTCGTACATCCACTGTAGCATTCGTATTTCTGCTGCACTCATCTTCTGTGTATTTAGTCTCTTAGTTGCCCAACATGTACTACTATAGATTAGTATTGGTCTAACAATTGTCCTGTAGAACTTGTCTTTCAATCATATAAGAATTCTTTTATTGTACAGTACATTTGTAGTGCTTTTCCACTTGCTCTAACCAGCTTTGGTCCTATGAGTCACATCGCTATCAATCTCTCTATCCATCTGTACAATTGACTCCAAATGCCAGGACTAATCCCGCTTAGGGATCACCTTTCCACCTACATCACTATGCTTTGATCTTCATTTTCGTTTGAACTAAATTTACATTCCATCTACTTAGTCTTCACTTTGCTTATTTTGAATCCGCTTAATTCTAGCTTTTGTTTTCACAGTGCTAACTTTGCGTTAACCTTTGTTCAAGAGAAAATGAGCCAACCCACTTTATTAATGTGTATTTTTTTTTCTTTTATTTCTTTTTGGGGTGGGGTAGCTTGTTCATGCTGTCAAAAATTGTATACTCCATTGTTCATTCCTGACTAATTTTCATATGAGCAGAATTCAATAGAAAATTGTCCGGTGGACTTTTAGTTGAGGCTTTTATGTGTTTTCAACTTTATCAACCTATCTGCGATTTTTGTAATTAAACTGAGCTTTTGTCAACTGGTTTTTCCATTACACAGTATTCACTAGACTTAATGTTTGCAGTTCTAAGCGTTATTTATGTGTATTCTTGACTTTATATTTGATGTTTTGTCAGAATTTGCCACATATAACTGTTTCGCTACTCTACTGGATAATGATGCAAATTTTTTTTTTTTTAATTATTGGTTTTCTCATGTGCTTAGATTTTGTATACTCACTTGTCAAGCAGGGGAATCTTACAAAAATAGCAAAGGGAGAAAATAGAAAAATAACACAAGACTGGATATTCGTTAAATCAATAAAATCTAAAATTGAACTGGAGAAAGTGGAAAATAAAGTGGAATTGTAGACTTTAGCCCTGAAAATACTGATCATTATCACATAGTTGAGACATTGGATCGATACCTCTCCAACTAGCCTGCCGATTAGTCTTTGTTTTTATTTTATTATTTTTTTTATTTGCTTAAGCGATAAAGACAAAAATTAAACATTGACCATTCCTTAATAGACATTAAAGAGAAGTTATGAAGTTTCCATATCTTCCATGTTTAAAGATAAATCAGGACACTCATCTTTCAATCTCCCATCTACATTGTGCTCTTCAAATATCCTTCCAGACAAAAACCTTTCCTCTGTGATCGACTTCAGAAGATGTTTCTTGCAAAAGCATCTAATCAAATCCCTAATTGCATGCTGCTGCCCTATCCTACATTTGAACAATGTGAAAAAAGTAGTAAAACTTCTTTGATTCTCACCGTTTGGACAACTTACTTCCATTGTCTTCTTTCTCAGATGACTGGGTGATATTCATACTTGTATTCTCTACCTCATCCAACGATATTTCTTTGTACTTTCACTTTTTCAAATACTCCATTACTTCTGATTAGCATAGCTATTTGCCCTTAGAATGTTGTTCCCTCTCCAATCTCTAACTAATAGCACCTTGAACCGTAATAGCTATGGAGAAGAAACTCTTAAAAGAGATTCGAGTATGCCTAGCCTAGTCACTAGAACCAGCACTATCCTCAACACCTTTATACTGATGCAAGTTCACTGTTTCTCAGATTTACTTTGAACCTGAAAACAATTTCCTAGCAGAAAACACACCGGATAAAGTCCTGTTTTAAATGTGAATTAAGGAAAACAACCTCCTGCCCTTTTTAAAACCGCAAAGATTATTGAAGAAATTAGGTTCTTAGTCTGCCAGAAGAGTTCTTGATTTAGACTGAAAAGTCGCCACTAAAGTTGATAGGCCTGAAAAGTATTCATTTAAAGCTGAAAGAATATGCCGATGCGATTATTTTTTTTGAAAGACTGGCTTGACTAGTGCAAGCTATGCATTTTAAATCTAAAACCATAGTAATGGAAGCAATTAACTAACATAAAGGTTTTTTCAAGACAAATACACTGATGGCAACCAGGTTAGTCAATCCTAATCTAGTTTATTAGATAAGCCTGCTTCTTTCAGGTATATAAAAAATGGCTTGAGTCCAGGCTTAAATACAGTGCAACAAAAGCTCTCAACAGTAATTTAACTGTTCTTATAGCCCATAAGCTCTAAAAGAGATTAAAATCTATAATTTAAATAATATTAGTTATACAGAATAACCTCCAAAAGTCTTCTTTAAAATTTGCTCTTGTATCTTGAAATAAACAATTTGCTGGAAAACTCTGACCTAATCATTCAATCTCAAAGTGAATATAAAGACTAAGAGGATTCCCCTCTAGTAATGGAAACTGGAAACTATGGGAAACAGTTGTTGGATTTGGATATGCTGGCAGCAAAATCCATTTGCTCTCCCCAACTCTGTAATCACTAATGCTGGATTAATAAGTAAAATCTGTTAATCCTTTTGGTTCCAAAACCCAGCGGTTCCATCATTTAGGAAGCACCACCAGACATGATCATAGGCCTTATCTATGATAGTGGCTACCTAACCTGAATCTAAACTTTGATGACTATAGAAGCTTTTTGAAGACAAGTTTTACTGGGTCAGCCGTCATTCCGAAAGCCCCACTTAAAGTGCTACTTTTCCCCTTTTTTTTTATTTCTGTCAGTCTCGATATTATGATCAAACAGCAAGAGATGCTCAACCTCCTCTCAAATCTGCTTGTCTCTAAGAACCATGAAAAAGAAATACAATGCTAACATAGATTTTCACTACCTCCTGGGTAGCATGGGGAAAATAATTGCAAAACTGTTCTCTGAGATTGTTCATCTTGTTCACCGTACCGAAATTTACGTATTAAATTGTCGTGACGACCAATTTTGATCATCTTCCCTAGCCCTTCTAATTCCATTGCATTTTGAGCTATCCCTAGTTTTTTGTTTTATGTTATATGTTTATAGAAATATGCAAACCTATTGTGACTTAATTCTTTCCATTGTGTATATTTTGCTTGTCATGCTTAATGACACAATGAATTGACTGCAGGAACAGCTTAAACCGTTAATGGAGCAACTCAGCAGAGTGAAAGATTTGCCTGTTCCAGAATTTGGAAGTCTCCAAGCATGGGAAGCTCGAGCAAGTGCTGCAAGGCGTGCTGTAAATGGTGATTCCGGTTCTAATGATCCTTCCAAAAATTCTCAGGGTTATGGTGGAACACCTATGCCATTTCTCGGGGAGACAAAGGTGAGATTTTCTTCAACTGTATTTCTCTTGTTGTCTACTATGAGATGCAACTCCTTAAAACTTAGTAATAATTATTTAATATTGATGCTAGATTTTGACATGATTTCTGCATTAGTAATTCTAGTTTAATTTCCTAGAACTTTTTTTTCTTTGAATGGGTATTTGCAGTCTTGTATCCACAATTTTTGAAGGATCAACTATGCTAAAAATTTTAAATTGAGAGTATTCATGACTTTTCATTCAACTTAACTAAATGCATCTGGTACCTTTTTGAAAGCTAGTAAGCCCTTGCTTCTCATTTAACTAACCATTTATACTGAAACAGATTTCCACTTAGACCATCAATATTCCAAAGAATCAGTTTCTTTTAAGCTGCATTGGAGTTATTACTGTCATATATCTGTCTTCTTCAACCAAACTATCAGTGTATTTTAAATGCTTACTATTTTTCTTTTCTTTTTTTTCTTTTTTTTGAGGTGTGGATTTTCTACCCTTGTTATTTTTACTTGAGATTTTCCTCTACACTGTTGGGCATGCCATTTCTTAATTTCAAAAATCAGATATTCTATTTCGACCATCTACTTGGACTGTTTTTAAAGCTTCTTGGGCCTGTCTGGCAGGTGGAAGTTTTCTTTTCTGGTCCTGATGGAAAGGAAGATGTCAAATCTGAAAGTGCAAACACATCCTCGAAAGTTTTGCCACCTTGGATGATAAAGCAAGGAATGAACCTGTCAAAGGAACAACGTGGAGAGATCAAGCAGGAGTCAAAGACAGATGGCAGTTCAGCACAACCAGTTTTTTCAGATGACAAAAAGTCAACTGTTGAAAATGATGATAAGAAGAACTTACAGGTATGTCCTTTCTGTCTATGCCATCTGGTTCTCTGATTCATCTTTCTTTCGTTTTGCCCCAACTTTAAGTTTTTAATTTACTAGAATTTGACGTGGCTTTTGCTTTCCTGTATATTGAAGGACGAGTATCTTAAAGCTTATTATGCTGCCTTGTATAAGAAACAACAAGAACTGGAAGATGCTGCTAAGAAACAACAAGAAATGTCAGACATTCCTCTCACCAGTGGTCTTTCTGACTCTTCCCAGCGTCAAGTTGGCATGAAATTTAAACGTGAGGACGATGAGGGAGATGATGATACTGACTGGGAAGAGGCTCCTATTGCAGGTAAGTGCTGATTTTTATTGTGTTCAGAATATAACTTGGTTGCTGTTTTATGACTATGAAAACTGTTCAAAATTAAATGTTTAAATTAAAATGTCATCATCCTTGGTTGTTTCCTATAGCTAACCATTTAGAACAATATTTAATACTCAAAAAAGCTATGAAAACAATGCAAGGGAACTTACTGCTGAATCTGAAATACATTCAGCTATTTTCAGAAGTTTTTTGAGTAAACCATCAATATAATTCAATTCCTTTCTCCCTGTTTCATTGTAATTCATATACCTTTTTTCATAATTTGCATACAAATTGAGTAGCTAGAGTGGAAATCTAATTTAAACATTTTTAAGTTCTTAAATTTAAACAATACACACAAAATTTTTACCCTAAATTGAGTAAGGACAATCTTCATTAATTATTAACTTACTACTAGATAATAAAAAAACATAGTACTCCTTTTGTCTCAAATTGCATGTCTCCTTTCTTCTTTGGACTGTCTCAAAATAATACCAACTTTCCCTAAATGGAAAACATTTTTTATTTTTAGAGGTTGCCTTTCATTGAAACACAAACTTTAGGTGGACCCATCTAGCTTTTATGACACTTGAAGGTAAGCTGCTGATATCATCAACCAATATCTAAAATAATAAAGGACTTGAATTGTAGCCTTGTAGCAAATATCTATGAAATGGCAAATATAGAATGACTGGATTGCCTACATCGGAAGGATCGTTATTTTTATCACTTTCGCAAAGTTTTACTTATTTCACAATGAATGCTATTTAAGGCATGCATAGTTACAGTGGATGGTTGTTTTCTTAATTGATGACCGTCTTCTGTGGTTTTATCTGCAAACAGTTACTGTATATTCGTAGATACATGTATAGTATGTCATAATTCACAATAGGTTTATATAGTATATTTACTAGTAGGGAAAAATGTCTCTCTATGCCCCGTTGAAACATTTAACATGTCTCCATATGCATGTTATAGGAGTCTTGATGCCATTCAGATGTGCATCAAGTAATAATTGAAAAAACTTGCTGTAAATGTAGTTTCCTTATTAACTCTACTGTTTAGAGAAGCAGGCTAGTTCAATCCTCATGCCGCATTTATCTTTTTTATAGACAACGTGTCTGACTAATTATAAGTTCATTGTGATTATGATGTTGCTATAGTCCCTGGTAAATATCTTCCTCTAATCAATTTCAGGCAATACAACTGAGAGTTACAAGGTTAGCGACTTGAATGTTGAAGCAGAAGCATCTGCAGATGATGAGGATGTAGATTGGGAGGAAGGCTGAGATAGAGCATAGGGTTTTTTGAATGAATGGTTCAGCTTATGATGATCTGCATCGCAAAACAGCATCGGTAATGGGTGGTGCAGTGTAAATATTTTTCAAATCTTCATGTTCTCTTTCAAGATCTGAAGCCCTTCCAATTGTTCATTGGCATTAATCTCACCGTGATTCGTCGACTTTGTACTAATAGTTGCTGTGGGAAGTCAAAAAAATGATTTCTGTGATCTTAAAAATGGATTTTCACGAACCTTGTACTAAACTGTAGGCAAAGCAGCAGTGTAACAAAGGCATTTGTCATAATTTTCATGTCTGTTTCAGTTGTCCGTTCTAGTTTGTGTTAGACCTAGGAACTCAAAAACTGTATCTTTGTTGAAAAAACAGTTGTAAAGAGACGAATATCTTAAATGCCATGTCCTTTTGGTATGTTGTGAAATATCAAGATACTTATTCTAGTTTGCCATGACTTTCGAATGAAAATGTATGCCTATGAATACGTTGACCATAGATATAATACAAAGCTGCTTTGTTACAGACTCACCAGACTATAAAAATGCCTAGAAAATTAACAAGTATACTACATGAACAATAACTGTATAGCATGACTTCAATCAATTCTTCGAAGGAAGCAAAAGAAGATCCACCATCCATCACAGCATCTCTACTCTTCTAAGCCGTCTCCTTGACCTCTTTTGGATCTCACTTTCACTATCCGGAACACATCTGACTGCTCTTTCTATCTCAGCTGCCATCACAAGCTCGCCATTGCCCATCCTATAATCCAATTTTTACCCCACTGCTAATCCCAAATCTTTCACCATCTGAAATGCATTGAGTTGCTGTTCTGAATAGATTGGCCATGTTGCAATTGGCACCCCATTCCACAAGCTCTCCATGGTAGAGTTCCACCGACAATGTGACACAAACCCTGCAACTGCTTCATGGGCCAGGACAACCATTTGGGGGCAACACCCACAAATCAATCCATTCTTCTTTGTTCTCTCCAAAAACCCATCTGTAAATATCTCCTCCGAATTGATGTACTCACTTGGTTCCTCGAATTTGCTCCTTGCTGGTACCTTGCGCAGCGACCACAAGAATCTGAACTCGCTACGCTCAAGCCCACTGGCAATTTCCTTTAGTTGGGGTACATCAAAACTCCCTAAGCTTCCAAAGCACAAGAAAACCACTGATTGTGGAGGCTGATGATCAAGCCATTTCATGATCTCATCGTTTTGAGCTTTGTCAGTCTGTAAAATCCTCTGACCCTTACCAATTAATGGACCAACCGGGTGGATGGGTGGTGTAGAAATGGAATATTCCATCAAAGACTTGAGCGCATGTGATTCAAGCTCTTCAGATGTATTAATGATAGAACCGTCAACTTCCTTCAATCTTCTTCCATGGTTTAGCAACGAAAGATAGCCACCATGCTTGTTGAATAAAAAGGAAGGTAAAACACTACCAGGCACAGGTTTCTCGTAACCTGGGATGATTCAAGATCTGATTCTTCAAACTCACGAACAACCTGATCATGTCGACTTGGAAGGTTCAACGTGAGGCTAAAAAACGCTGCAGTTCATGGAGAAAAACAAGTAGGAAGGAATACACAATTCTTTTCCTATGTCAATCATGGTAGTGCAAAAGAAGTCCAAAACCAAGCCAACAAGCGGAAATGAATTGGAAGTCGAATCAGGCAAAACATGATTGATTATGGCATTTCTGACATGGGATTTATGGCTCTCTATAAAAGCAGTGAAAAACTGTTCTGGCGATTTAGAGAAAAGATCTAGTAAAGGAGAATTCTGTGTAACTGGAGGAAGATTGATAAATTGTAGACGAGGATCGGATGATGAAGCTAGACTTCGAGTGTGTGCATCTGAATCAGGAACAAAAGATTGCGGGATGACAACAACTGTTACCGAAAATTGATCACATGGATCAAACGTCTGCTTTGCGAACTCTAAAATAGGCACCAGGTGACCAATTCCCGGAAGTGGATGAATATTAACTTGGCTTTCCTCATTTGCAGCTGTAGTCGGTGGTTTAGTTTGGTTGGTGTTCATTCTCTTTCTTACAACATAGCTAACTCTTTAACTCTAAATGTCAACAACATAATGTGTTCCATAGTTATAATAATCTTACTTTTTTGTTTTTAATTTACCATGAAAGCGTGTTTTGATAGTAACAAGAAATTAAAGACAGCGAATTACAATAACATTTGAACATTGGTTGTCTTGTTGCTGAACTAGTGATAAAAGAATCTGTCAACATATAAAATGGGTATATAATGTTGACTCTTTCTTTCCTTTCTAAATAAACCATGATAGTACGCAAGATGAGGAATCCTTCCGAAATGTGAAAATAAGTTGGCAATGCCAATGGACAATTTGGTGAAGCAATTTCAGAAACCTTACTCAAATGGCAATTCCAATGTTTGGTGAAGTAATTTGAGAATACCTTCAGCCGTAGGCCTACTTCTTTGTTGGCGAGGTCAGAATTGGGCCAGTGGTGGACCCGAACCAAGGAGAATGCTAAAGTGAAGTCTAAACTTTTCCCTCTATTTTTGTGGTTATCGCTTATGTTGGGTAGGTTGGAAATTCTCTCAAGAATTTACCAATGGACAGGGTGATTTGCAAGACATGCAATCTACCCTTAAACTTGAAGATCATATTTATGGATCCTCCATTTCAAGTATATAGCTCCTACCCTTAATCTCTCCCTCATCCAATGAGAAAAAATGAGTCCCAAAAGCATTTCTTTCACTGTTCTTGTTGCCATTTTTGCTGTTTTTGCATCCACATTTCTCATCAATCCAAGCCCTCAATTCCTCAAAAATCTTGTTCATTGTCTAACCACTTCATCTGTCATTGCAACATTCTTTCCCCACGACTTTGACTTCCTACATCGACATCATAAACACGGTGATAAGGGCAAACCAGTATCCATTTGTGATGACTTCCCACCAAACTTTCCACCTCCGGAAACCAGCACAACATTGACGCTTTGTGTTGATCGAAACGGGTGTTGTAATTTCACGACAGTGCAATCAGCCGTTGATGTTGCTGCAAACTTTAGCATCAAAAGAACCATAATATGGATCAATTCGGGCATTTACTAGTGAGCTGCTGTCCTTTCTAAGTTAAAAATCTTTTTTCTCTTTTGGGGTCATAATCATTATAAACAAGAATACCATATGTATATATGTCTTTGCTTTTTCCAGTGAGAAAGTCATTATTCCAAGAACCAAACCCAACATTACATTTCAAGGACAAGGCTATACATCAACTGCAATCGTTTGGAATGACACTGCCAATTCTGCTAATGGCACCTTCTTTAGCGGTTCTGTGCAAGTTTTCTCCGTCAACTTTATTGCTAAGAACATAAGCTTCATGGTGAGACAAATTCTACCTCAGTAAATCTAAACAGCATAAATTTGAAACTTAATTACGATCGTAAATTAAGATTAAAACACGTACGTTCTGATGTATTCGAGTTTTCATCATACATGGTAGAATGTAGCTCCTATACCTCGTCCAGGTGATGTTGGGGCACAAGCAGTGGCAATTAGAATAGCAGGAGACCAAGCAGCCTTTTGGGGTTGCGGTTTCTTTGGAGCTCAAGACACACTTCATGACGACCGAGGTCGCCATTACTTCAAGGATTGCTACATACAAGGCTCAATCGACTTCATTTTTGGAAATGGAAGGTCTCTGTATGAGGTAATGTTTACTACCAAGCAATCTGTAGCATATTTTCATTCCAGTCCAGAGGCAGTACTCACGTTGCTAAATTAACAAAATCTGTATAAACACATTTGGAACAGGATTGCCAGTTGATTTCCATGTCTAACACTGTTGCTCCTGGATCAAAAGGCATAAATGGAGCTGTGACAGCACATGGAAGAGCTTCCGGAGATGATAACACCGGCTTTGCATTCGTGAATTGTTCCGTGGGAGGCACAGGGAGAATATGGCTAGGTCGAGCATGGAGGCCATTCTCGCGTGTGGTTTTTGCCTTGACATCCATGACAGACATTATTGCACCAGAGGGTTGGAATGACTTCAACGATCCTACACGAGACCAGTACGAAATTTTTTTTTTTTTTTAAAAAAATCTTGGTTTTGGATATTATTTAGTTTATTATACTAACAAATTATTAATATTTAGTAAAATTAGAGATCAGTAGTTAATTGGTTGGCTATGAATGAAATTTAATATTGCAGGACCGTATTCTATGGAGAATACAATTGCACAGGTGCAGGAGCTAACATGAGCGGAAGGGCTCCTTACGTTCAAAAGCTGAATGATGCTCAGGCTTCTCTTTTCC
This sequence comes from Firmiana major, assembly GCA_033439115.1. Lineage (NCBI taxonomy): Eukaryota > Viridiplantae > Streptophyta > Magnoliopsida > Malvales > Malvaceae > Firmiana > Firmiana major. The sequence continues at coordinate 11,909,907 of CM065911.1, forward strand.
TTAATACATCTTTTATTGATGGAGATCTGTGGTTGCAGTCCTACAATGTTTAGAAGCCAACCATCTTCAACATCCATCTCCCAGTTTAATGTATATTTATTTCCCTAATTTGACATAAATTCATTGGACAAATTCAAGGATGAAGATAATCTACCAACTCACCCTATAAATAAATACATGTTTGATATGAACACTAAATTTTTATAACATCATGTGAGAGAAATAGTTGTGACAAAATTGTTGGGATGAATATTTCCTTTTATGAAGTCAAAGGTACTATAAACTCGAGCTTTATTTTAATTAATTTATGCTGCTCTTTTCAAAAATGACTTTTGATAAATTTAATGTTTAAATCTTGATCAACATCTGTAATCTTTTTTTTTTTTTGGTCAAAGCTATGAAAAAAATCAAATCAAACAAATTGACCAATATATAATTAAACACATTTAATATAAAGTTACATTAAATTCGTATACGATAAAACTTGAATTTAGATTCTTAAGTTTTCATGACGAGCATCATGATCTAATTGATGAATGAAGAATAATTTTTTAATGTTATTTTAATCCATTGATTGTTATTAGAAATTGTAAAAATTGATTAAATTAGAATTTATATACTTGGATGTGCGTCACTATGCATCAACATTGATGCATAATTGATAATATTGACCGATAACATGAATTAAATTAAGCTGTTTTTTTTTTTTGGTAATAGAAAAATGTTAATCCACAACCACAAGATTAGTTCATATGGTAAGCAGAAGACTTTCTTCCTTATCCATCAAGTTAGGTACTAGTGAAAATACACTAACAATAAAATCTCCATCTATGAGAAGAAAGGTATACTTAAAAATCATTTTTAAAAAATGTTCAGATAAATTTTCAAAAAATAAAAAATATTAACCAATGCTTAATTTATGATAATTAGTGCATTATTTTTTCTTAAATTTGACAAAAATAATAATATATTAAATGGTAATAGAGTTTATAGTAATTGAACTTGATCAAAGTCATAAATTTCCAACATACTTGAATTTGAAGGCGTCTGTTTTGGATGAGAGGTTAGCCACAATCAAAACAAATAAAACGTTGTCATGCAAGCTTAAGACATTTATACATTATACTATTACTAGTTGATAAAGCTCACCTGCTCAAAAAGTGCCATTAAAATAAAAAATATAAGAATTGAAACATCCTGGGTTACAAATTTGGCAAAGGGAACATGATCTTCTATAGGCTACACAAACAAAACTTGAAGCTGGAATGAACTTGTAAGACTTATACTTCAAACATAAACATGCAAATTATTAATTAATTTATGAGAGATTATATCCAGCATAAAGTTTTCTAATATTATTGATGAAATTAACAAAATGATACATACATATTAAGGTATGTTACTTTATTTTATTTTTAAAAAAGTTATTAAAAAAGAAGCAAGACATATAACGATTAATTTTGATTCTAAAATTGAAAAAAAAAATATCTCGTTATTAATATATTAAAAACAAACTCTTAATTTATAAAGCATAGAAAGAAAATAAAGTAAATATATCTTAATCTTTAGAACTCTTTAAGACTAGAGTCACTTTGATAAGTATGAGAACCAAAACTAAATAAATAAATAGTGTTATATATAAGGATATTATTTTTCCTTTATTATATTTTGAAATGATAAAAACTAAAATTCGATTAAATGAGTTTCTTATAAAGTAAATTTACTTTTAATAATTAAGTATTTTTCAAATTAAAAAGTGGTAATGAAACTTATAATATAAAAATAATAAAGAGGTTAGCCAACACTAATATATAGAGAGGTTACCCATTGTAACAGTTTTGGTTTCTTCTAAATTAGCAAAAAAGTTCTCCAATATATTAGGCCACTTTATTAATTCCTTTCAAGATGCATACATGAAACTTTTATGCTTAGTTGATTTTTATGAGTTTTAAATGACTATTATTATTATTATTATTATTATTATTATTATTATTTAATTTTTTGATATATATGAAAAAGTTTAATAGGAGAAAGGTGATTTAAAGCTACGATGCTTGATCCAGTTGGTTCATATATATATATATATATATAGGTGATTTTCAGTTAAACATAAAAATTTGTATATTTGTATTGTATTTATTACATAAATGGGTGTAATATACAAAAATTTATATATCACAATTCATATTGACGTACTAAATATAGAACACATTTTTTAAACTAACAGTCGTCAATTAGTAAAACATGAAGTACTATTATTTATTAAACTTATTATAGGATAGAATCACTAACATACCTTTTATCTTTTCATAAAATATAGAAATGCAAGAATTAATGCGCACAAGCACATGCACACCTACAATTAATAAAATTTTTAAATTAATTAAAAAAAACTCAACTTGGACCAACATAGAAAATCAATAAACCCTTTTATTATAAAAATTAAAAATTTCACTTTAAAATTTAGTGTAAAATTTTGATATTGACCGTCACATAAATTAATAATTTGATAAAAATATAAAATATATTATATAATATTCAAGTATTAGAAAAACACTTACTAAATTGCAAAAGGCCACCATGTTGTAATTTTTTTTTTTAATTCAAGAAATAGAAAAATACAAAATATATTACATCAAATCTAATTGCAAGGAGAATTTCAAGAAGGTTATCAACCAAAATGAGATTTAAAAAAAAAAAAAAATGTCATAAAGTTGTTAAAGGAGTTTAATGACGGTGAATATTAAACAAATACATTTTTTGAAGACAAATAACAAGATAAACTCTTTAAATTAATATACAATGATGTGTCCCAAAAATAATAATTTAAAAGGGTTTTACTCTCTCTAAATATATAAAACATTTAGAGAATTTATTTCATAAATTGTGAACAAAGTTTTTAAATTCTAAGAGCATGGTTAATAAGGTGGTACATTCCTCATATAAGTGTTGTGAGATGTATTATAATTTTTTTAAATTCCGCTTGATAAAATTTCGATAAAACTTTTCGCTATTAGTGCATCAAAAACTAACCTAAACTTAATTACAAACAAAAAACTAACCTTAACTTATATATAAGTGTTGTGATTGATAATAATAATAATAATAATAATAATAATAATAATAAAAGAAAGCAAAAAAGGGTAATCGGTGTTGGATTCAAACTCAACTTCATCTATATAGTTGTAACATTATTAAGGTAAAAAACAGAATATATATAGATAAAGAAAGAGAGTTTCAATAAGGTATAAACTCATATCTTTAAAAGCACAATCACCATTAACAAGTAGGGAAACGAGTATGATACGTAAAACTAAGTTTCTAGTTACTTTACAGAAATTTTGTCAAATTCTTTGTCTGACTTAAGTATCGGAGTGCTTACGCAGGGAAAAATCCCTACGTCCCTCTGATCATTATTTTTCTTGCAGAATCTTTAGTAGCACGTGACACAAAAATCAAGGCGAATACGTCAGTAATTCGTTACTGTTGTAACTGAGCAACAACTATTGGCGTCGTCTGTGGGAATTCGACTCTGTCTTTTGTTTTAATTTTTATATGCTCTATTTTACATGCTCTATTTTTTCCTTTCGATGGACTAATTTTTTGTGCAACAATAACCTCGCGGCGAAGATGAACACTGCTTCTGAAGTGCTCTTAATGACCACATGCTTATGATTCCTACTTGTGGTAGTCTCCATTATTTATGCTAACTAAAGATAAGTCTGTTATGCAAGAGGCAGGTAAGATCCTTTTACTTGGTTTTGCAATCTTTACATGATATTATAAAACAGCATGAGGCTAACAATTGCATATGCAGGGCATAGGTCATTTCTCAGAACAAGTGAGATATGAGTCAATCATGTAAAAGTAAGCGTATAAGTATATTTAAATTGTAAAAATTCAGTTATTTTCCTTAAGACAACGAGAATTTTGAGTTTTTGACTACTTTTATTTTGATAAGCAAGACACATTGGATTCCTCCAGTCATATTGCTGATGCAAATTCTGTGTTATCCTATCAGCTAATTTCTGTTATCTTGAGTCACGAGATTCTTTTCGATGCATTTGAAAGAGAAAGTTTGAGATTATAAATACAAGAAAGAAACAAAAAGAGGAATATGAAATGAGGAATATGCTATAGAGGCAAAATTTTTTAAAGTATATTTTTCTTTGACGTAAGAATATTACATTTGTATTGCATCTACTGTACATGATGAATTCACATGATATTTGAGGCTATCTAATGGTTGAGTATGTTGAGAATATTGACTTTGACTTTGATCAGGCGCCTCAAGAAACCCTCAAGTTCTTCTTCGAAGTCTTGAATGCAAGACTGATTTTTGCAATTCATTTTAAATATTCTCAATTTGCATGATGGCAGATTTTCTTGTTGTAAGGGATAGCAATGCCCAAAAGTGAAGAACAACAAGGAGTCTAGCACAATGACTGTGACTGCTTGTGTCATGCCCCGCTTTTGGGAACCCTTCTATCCATACATTCTCTACTACGGTTGGGCTGTGAGAAGATGCAATTACTAAAAATTCATTCATTTACAGCGGAATATTTAAAACTTTAATTCACACTCCCAGGTGTGTGTGTAAATACACAAAATTAATTGTATAAATACCATGTGCTTACATATCATCCCCATAATACTGTTTACAATTCCAAGATATAACTGTGCGATACGATATATTAGATACAAAATACTCGTGTATACAAATGTTATACCTTTGCGGATTGTGGGAGCTGTTTAACACAAAAGATCTAGAGATCACCGCTCTCTTACTTCTCAGTACCTCGAGGGGGAAAATAGTGGGATGAGCAAACCACGGCTCAGTAAGGAAATGTATGCTAGCAGGTAGATATCGTACTACCTACATAACCCATGCATGCATAAACCAAAATCATGTTTTTGTTATAAATGGAAATATCATACGAAAAATGCATTTAAACATATATTTCTCAATAGCATTTTTGTGTAAATCAAATGTCAAACTTCCATTTAAAACATGCTCATAAATAGTGCCCTCATGGCACAAATGTGAAATCAGAGATTTATCAAAAACACGAAATCTCTTTCTTTTCTCAAATCACTCTTTTTCGGCAAATCTCTTTCTTTTCTGAGATTATCTCTGTTTCTCGAATCTCTGAGACAGGCATGGAATTTTCGGCAATCAAATATCCACGACTTATGGCCACAGTCAGGGATCTCAGGCCTCACTGATCAAGTGTGCATAGGGTATCACTTCGCCTGAAGGGGGATGGGTCAGTCCTACCCTCCGGCTCATCTCAATCCACCTCATCTCCTCGTATACTCACGGTGAAGATACGTCGTGTGTCATCTACGCGATACTCGTACTCACGTGCACCCAGCACGGTACATAGTATACCAACGGGTGACTACACTATTCTACGTACGACCGTGGACCCAAGTCCATACTCCAACTCCGATGGACTTTTTATCCTAAACCATGTCTCATATACCAGGCGAGCAAGCAGCGTGACACACAGTCAACGCAAAGCTCCAGCGCGGTACGATCTATTGTTAAGGCCCAGCCCGTTCAATTGGCCGTCGGCTGGTATCCCCTTGGGTCCCAGACCCCCAGGTTTACCTTAACTCAACAAAACAGGTGCGAGCAAAGTTCCCGCACTTTCTCAAAACCCTCGTGCGAGTTAAAACTCCCGCACGGTACATTAAGGCATTAAAACGGGTGTGAGCTAGCGCTTCAACACCAAATCTCATCTCAAAACTGATAGATGGCTATTTTCTCTTTTAAAACTCAAAACACGTTTATTCATACAGCATGCCTCTTCATGCTAAAACATGTAAAATTAGCCAACCTATCATCAACATTTCTCAATCATCAATAACAATATAAAATTGAGAACATCATTGAAAACAAGCATATCATGCTATTTTCTTACCCTATCCCATTTCTCAATACATATATACATCATAGTACTTTTCATACTTCCACATCATTTCATAAAATTATAATATCGTACTAGTTCTAGCAATATATCTACGAAATTGCTGTAATTACGTACGAACATCTCTATAGCTAACACACAGTCCCTTACCTCGTTTCACTTGTGTGCAACTATCCGCCTTTATGCTTCTTGCGTTCTCATCTCGACTTGCTCCGGCGTATCATCCGAAACTGAAATTCATCCATCAAACACTCGAGTTAACGTTTCTAACTCTTGCTCGACTAATCATTTATCCAATGCCTTAAATACATATTTTACCCTTGTGGTAAATCTCACAATTTTATCCCAATATCAACATGTCCAGACCATTCCCACAACATAATCATCCACTCAAGATACCTCATTTATCATAAACACTTCCACACTCCACTTTCTCACACTTGACTATTTCTAAGTTATATTCATTTCATACCATTCTAGGTAGTTCTATCCACAATATGCACACCCAAATATCTTTATAATCATTAACTAAACCAATGTACTTGGATTTGTGCATTAGAACTTACCTCATTGGATTTCCTCTTGCTCCAATTAGGATTGCCCTTTATTTCTTCAATCCATCAAATGGGGAAATGCCTCTAGACTATGTTGTTCTTCTTTTTGTTGTGAACAACTTTGTCTCTAATAGACTCTCCTTAAATCTCACTGAAAATGGCTGGATTTAGGAGTGAGAAAGCTAGTTTTTTGTGTTGAAGTGGAAAGGAAATGGTTTGTCCCGAAATTCTGATGATCCAACTGCTCCCATTTATAGTTTTGACTTGATGAGATCGATCTTCCTTGGGTGGAGATCGATCTGTTCCTCTAAAATCCCTCCTTTCTAAGACATTTTAAAGGCAGGAGATCGATCTGTCGAGGCTAGAGATCGATCTGCTGTCAAACAGAAGCTTAAGGAGATCGATCTGGTCTTATGGGAGATCGATCTGCTTCCAACCCGAGAGCTAAAGAGATCGATCTGCTTCCTTTGGAGATCGATCTGCTCCCTTCCATTACTCACATAAGAGCATTCTGGCTCTCCCAGATCGATCTCTCATCCTATGAGATCGATCTGGCCTTCACAAATTCCAGATTTCTTGCAATTCCTCTGCAACAACTCCTTACCAAACACCCTTAATTTGCTACCATGATCATTTCCTCATTCATTCATCTTTGAGACTTGAAAATGTGATCCATCCTCACTACATACACATTAAAACTTGTGTAGAATCTTTGTATGACCAAATATATACGATATTACTCGAATGGAAATATACACTTATGTAAATCTTTCCTTCCATTTTACTATACTACTCATATCCCATTTCGATCACATTCTTCTCGTGTTCAAGTTTATTTCTTCCTACTCATTCATAATGCAACTTGTACGTATAATCACGATTCTTATTACAAGTGCGTACATACTCTTATGAACTTACATTGCATATACTTCACATTACAATGTATCCTCATACTTATGATTTTATTTACATTCCCATGTTCCTATATACAACTATACATGTACGGGGTCTCACAGCTTGTGTCTCCTTAAGAGGCTAACTGTGGCTCCAGTCTCATTACAGATAGTGCTTTGTTTATTTTTCTTATGCTCCAAATCTTTTAAGGCCTTCAAGATTGCCTTTTTAGCTGCCTTCCTAGAGGGCAGCTTTGGCGGTGGAGCACACATCCAAAAGCCTAATAGATCCATTCAACTTATCGACATATTCTCTCTGCTTCTCTTGGGCTAAGATTCGTTATGTGGGGAGCAGGTTGAAACTTGAAAATGCTACTTGAAAGTTCCTAGTATCTTTTGCTAGAAAGTATCTGTTGTATAGTTATTCCCTTGCATCCACACATGTTTAGAGTAAAGAGGATTCCCTTAGTTGTGGTCATGAATTATACAAAATATATGTCCATCAAACTGAACCAAATCTCTTTGGTCTTGCATTCATTGATGTTGAGAATTAGTTTAGATTATCAAATTTTATTCCTGCCCTAATTGGAGACAAGGAAGTTTGTTCTGAAATGAAGTCAATACAGCGGAGGTTTGATACATCTCTTTTTCAGGGAGGATCAAAAGTTCCTGCCTCTGGATCATTGTTTTAGGCATGTGAAGCATCAACTTTACGACAAGGAACTTATTCTGAACTTGTTTTAGATATAGCATGGTGATTAGGGGAGCCTAAATTGGAGACTTTTCAAGGAATTATGGCCTTTTCTCAAAGATTCAATTGTTTATTGAGTTCTCTCATACAAAATGAATCAACAATCATTCTGAAGAAAGTATTATGAAGTTTGAAGATTGTGGTGAAAAAGATTGCATTTAATGGAACTAACAATGATTCTGACATAAGGTTATTACAGAAATATGTGGATTATGCTAAAGATATCCTTAATAACAAATATCAAAAAGATGAAAGTCCAGTGCTTTCAGAGTACATCGAGTAAAAGAGACAGTTTTATTCTCAAAGCAGCTTCAAAGATGATGAGTTATCAGTTGTTCCAAATGTCACGCAGGATTTGGAGGAAAATGGTAAATTACAAACTATGATGGCATCAACAACTTTCACCAGAAGCAAGACTGCTCCGCTTTTAGACAAGGGTTTGAAGCGAAAAATGCGTGATATAAGTCATGAAGAAATGTGCAAGGGTTTGAAGCGAAAAGTACGCGAGGTAAGCCACGCACCCAAAACAAAAGGCTTGAAGCGAAAAGTGCGCAAGGTAAATCATGAAGAAGAAAGTGCAAGAGCTTGAAGCAAAAAGTGCGCGAGGTAAGCTAAGCACTCAAACAAGGGCTTGAAGCGAAAAATGCGCGATGTAAGCCACGAAAAAATGTGCAAGGGCTTGAAGCGAAAAATGAGCGAGGTAAGCTACGCACCCAAAACAAAAGACTTGAAGCGAAAAGTGCACGATGTAAGCCATCAAGAAAAAAATGCAAGAGCTTTAAGCGAAAAGTGCGCTAGGCAAGCTAAGCACTCAAACAAGGGTTTGAAGCGAAAAATGCGTCATGTAAGCCACGAAGAAATATGTAAGGGTTTGAAGCGAAAAGTGCGCGATGTAAGCCATGAAGAAAAAAGTGCAAGAGCTTGAAGCGAAAAATGCGCGAGGTAAGCTAAGCACTCAGACAATGGCTTGAAACGAAAAATGCGAGAGGTATGCCACGAAAAAATATGCAAGGACTTGAAGCGAAAAATGCGCGAGGTAAGCCATGCACCCAAACAAAGGGATTAAATCGAAAAGTGTGCGAAGTAAACCACAAAGAATTGTTCAAGGGCTTGAAGCAAAAAATGCGCGAGATAAGCTACGCACTCAAACAAGAGCTTGAGAATTGGACGGCTTGAGAATTTGGTGTAAGAGTCGAGCTTGAAAATTCGACTTCAGAGTCTAACGTGAGGACTTGACCTGAGGCTACGATGTGAATAGATATACTCTTCCGCAAGATTACACCTAGCGAAAGAGTGGGGAGCAATTGTTGTGACTGATAATAATAATAAAAAAAAGCAAAAAGGAGTAATTGGCGTTGGATTCAAATTCAACATCTATATAGTTGTAACATTATCAATGTAAAAATCAGAATATATATAGATAAAGAAAGAGAGTTTCAATCAGGTACAAACTCATATCTTTAAAAGCATAATCACCATCAACAAGTAGGGGAACGAGTATGATACGTAAAGCTAAGTCTCTATTTACTTTACAGAAACTCTATCAAATTCTCTGTCTGACTTAAGCATTGGAGTGCTTACGCATGGAAAAACCCCTGCGTCCCTCTGATCATTATTTTTCTTGCAAAATTTTTAGTAGCACGTGGCACAAAAATCAAGATGAATACATCAACAATTCGTCACTATTGTAATTGAGAAACAACAATAAGAATGTAAGATATCATTAAAAAATATTTGATGCACTAATAATACAACTATAAAGTACTATCTTACTCATGAGTAAAGGTAAAAAATATTTATGCCCTTTAAAATTAAATATAAAAAAATTAACTTACTTTTAAGATCTATTTAGTTTTTAGCTTTGCTATGTTACATTTTATTGTTAATTGAAAATATATAATTTTTATTAATATGCGTCAAATATAAACTTTAAAAAAAATTATAAAAGAATTATTATTTTAAATTTTACAAATAAAATTAATAAAATGACAAAATTACTTTAAATACTTTTAAAAAGCAAAAATATTAATTAAAAAAATACAACATAAGATAATTTTTTAATTGTGTTTGTGAAATTAGAAAAAAAAAACATCCTTCAACAATCTACTGGATAATTAATAGATGAAAGAAATATCGGAGTTGAAAGTGGAGAACGAGATAATGGATTGAGCCAACCCACTTAACTACCACCAACAAAGCACCCATAGATACGGGAGAGAGAAGAGCACAAAAGAAACAATCACCCATGGCGTCCTCTGCGCTCCCTCTCCCGCTCTCCCCACCTTCAACCACCCCGACTACCAATACTACAGCCACCAACAAGAACCCTTCCCATTCTTTTCCAACTATCATTTCCTCCCCACCCCCGAACCCAACTCTAAAAACTCCCACCATCCGTTCCCGCCTCAGCAAAATTTGCCAGCAAGGTCAACCCCATCTTGCCCGACAACTATTTGACACAATTCCCCAACCAACAACAGTTCTTTGGAACACTATCATTATTGGTTATATTTGCAACAACATGCCCCATGAAGCCCTTTTATTCTATTCCCACATGAAGAATTCCTCCCCTCACACAAAATGTGACTCTTATACTTACTCCTCTGTTCTCAAAGCTTGTGCTCTATCACAGAATCTTCGCGTAGGTAAAGCCGCTCATTGCCATTTTCTTCGGGGTCTAACAAACCCCAGTAGGATTGTATATAATGCTTTGTTGAATTTTTATGCTACTTGTTTGAGTTCTATGGATGATAAGGAAATTGGTGGTTATAGTAAAGGCTTTCATTATTTGAGACATGATTTGGTGTGTAAAGCATTTAATATGATGCGTAAGAGAGATGTGGTTGCTTGGAATACCATGATTTCATGGTATGTAAAGACGGAGAGATATTTGGAAGCAGTTATACTGTTTAGGAATATGTTGAAAACGGGGATAAGACTTAGTGCAGTAAGTTTTGTTAATGTTTTCCCAGCCTTATCCAGTTTAGAGGACTATAATAATGCTGAAGTTCTTTATGGGATGCTTCTCAAGTTGGGTAGTGAATGTGCGGATGATTTTTTTGTTGTTAGTTCGGCGATATTCACTTTTGCAGAGCTTGGTTGCCTTGATTTTGCTAGGAAAATCTTTGACAGTTGCTCACTCAGAAATATAGAGATTTGGAACACTATGATTGGAGGGTATATTCAAAATAATTGTCCTGTTGAAGGAATTAAGCTTTTTCTTCAAGCTATGGAATCAGAAATTGTTTCTGACGATATCACTTTTCTCTCGGCATTAAGAGCAGTTTCACAGTTGCAGTGGTTGGACTTGGCACAGCAGCTACACGCCTATATAATTAAGAATTTACACAAAGTGCCAGTTATTGTAGCCAATGCAATACTTGTGATGTATTCCAGGTGCAATTCAATCCACACATCATTCGAATATTTTGATAAGATGCCTGAAAGAGATGTCATTTCTTGGAATACCATGGTTTCTGCTTTTGTACAGAATGGATTGGACAATGAAGGTTTGTTACTTGTATATGAGATGCAGAAGCAAGATTTCATGGTTGATTCTGTGACTGTAACTGCTCTCCTTTCAGCAGCATCAAATCTTAGGAACTGGGAAATTGGAAAACAGACCCATGCTTATCTTCTTAGGCATGGCATTCAAATTGAGGGGATGGACAGTTATATTATAGACATGTACGCTAAATCTGGCTTGATTAAGAATTCACAACTACTTTTTGAAAAGAGCAATTCTAGCAATAGAGATCAAGCCACATGGAATGCTATGATTGCTGGTCTTGCACAGAATGGGCTGATGGAAGAAGCTATTCTGGTCTTTAGACAAATGCTTCAGCAAAATGTAATGCCCAATGCTGTGACGTTGGCATCAGTTCTCCCAGCTTGTGGTCTAATGGGGAATATAGATTTAGGTAAGCAACTTCATGGGTTTTCTGTTCGTAATTTGTCGGACCCAAATGTCTTCGTGGGCACTGCTTTAGTTGACATGTATTCCAAGTCTGGTGCCCTCAAACTTGCTGAAAGCATGTTTTATAATATCCCTGATAAAAATTCTGTCACGTACACCGCAATGATATTGGGTTATGGTCAACATGGGATGGGTGAGAAAGCTCTCTCTTTATTTCGCTCAATGCAGGCATCTAGCATTCAGCCTGATGCCATTACCTTTGTTGCGGTCTTATCAGCTTGTGGTTATGCTGGATTGGTTGATGAGGGCCTTCATGTATTCAACTCAATGGAGAGAGAGTTTAACATCCAGCCTTCAACTGAGCATTACTGTTGTGTTGCTGACATGCTAGGGAAGGTTGGGAGGGTGGATGAAGCCTACGATTTTGTTGAACAATTAGGTGAAGAAGGTAATTCATCGGAGATTTGGGGATCACTTCTTGCCGCTTGCAGGCTTCACCAAAAATCTGACTTGGGTGAAGCTGTGGCCAAGAAGTTGCTTCAAATGGATACAAGAAATAGCATGATAGGCTATCATGTTTTGCTCTCAAACATATATGCGGAGGAGGGAAACTGGGAAAATGTTGACAGAGTGAGGAAAGAACTGAAGGAAAAGGGTATGAGAAAGGATGTTGGATGTAGTTGGATTGAGGTTGCAGGTCATGTGAACTATTTTGCTTCTAAGGATCAAGAACACCCCCAATCTGACGAGATATATGAATTATTAAAAGGACTGCACAAGGAGATGAAAATATGTTGATTATTATAAATCCTTTGCAGGATTCTTGTTTCCTTGGGATTTCAGAATTTGATGAGTGAAGGGGAACATAGCTTGCGGATTATGATGGCACCTCAGGACGACAAAAGGGGGATGAACATGTTTTGGCTCTAGATACAGGCAAGTGGATTGGCTGGTGTATGGCTACTTCATTTGGGAATGTTTTAAGGATATCTTACACACTGGGATTCTTTATTCAATTTGCAATTTTGGAGCTTTGTTGATATCTGGCTAAGGTGTGGAGCTTAGTAGTGGCTTGTTTGAGCAGCTTGTCAGTCTTGTTGGCAGAACCCCTTGAAATAGTGTTTGGTGTTTAACTCGAACTATTGAGAGTGAGTTGGTGTAGACTCGAAGCTGGTTAAATCATGAAAGTGGCATCATCTTCATTGTTCAGGTTTGTAACAGGCAAAACTTCTCTCTCCTTAAGACACCACCAAACCACACCCAACTCCCGTCCAAAAAAAAAAAAAATCTGATGTTAACAGAATGAAAGTTTCTCTCTAATACCTTATCTTACTTTTAAGTTTATGCAGCTCTTTTGGTCTCACCCACAATGGCTATGTGGTGCTTCTTTTCTAAGTTACATGCTCTGATGTGGGTTATTTTCTTGACAGAGAATTAAGAAGAAATCAAAGAAGATCAAAGCAGACAACTTAGAAATGAAGAACAAGTTAACGAGCATTACTGATCAGAACAGAGTAGGAAAAAGAAGAAACAGAAGTAGAAAAAGGAAGAAGGAAGAAAGAGTTCGGGAAGATTATTGTATTTTTTTCATATGTATTACAATGTATATTCATAAAGAAAGATGAAATGTAACTTCACAATTCTTGAGTTTCTGTCTGGTCTGCCAACAGAATTCTAGCTGTTAGTACAGCTTTATCAAACCAACCAACTTATCTAACTAATTAATTAAGTTTTCCAATGGTAACAATAAGATGGAGTGTAATGAGAAAAAAATAATTATTAAGGATATTATAATAAAATTTGTATAAATTTAAATTTTGTATCAAATAGTATTTTTGTTAATAAATTTGAAATTACTAAAATAATTTTTATATCAAATAATACTTTTATTACAAAATTATTTTTTGTAAAAATATTTAAATGTTCTTTGATAAATAGAGATATAGTACTTTATACTAAATAAAATATTTAAAATTTTAGGTCGTCATTGGAACCTTTATAATAAAAAATTTAATAATTATATATAATAACTATAAAATAATAGTTATATATAGATTTACATATATATATATATTTACATTACATAATTAAAATTCTTGAAATAAAAAATAACAAATAAAAAGATATTCTTCAAAAAAAAAAATTAAATAGAAATTAGGCAAAAGTTAATGTTGCCGTTCGGCCCATCACATCTCGGTGAGAGTATCCAACTACGTTGTATTTTAGTGGTCCAAAGAGATCATTAAGGTGTGATTGGAACATTTTATGCTCCAATCACTCCTCCAAAGATCTAGTTTTGAAACCTTACTTATTGGTATCTGGAATATGCTTTCTTCGTTTCTGAGTATGAATAAACTCTTTGATGATTTTTCCATTTTTTAGATAAAAAAAATAAAATTTTGAATTTTTCATGGATTAGAAAATATTAAAATGGCATAATAGATTATTTTCAATAATTAAGTTGTGTTATTTCACTCTGTTGATCTCTTAGGATTAGTTTAAATGAGTTATAAGATTAATTCTGATACAATTGAAAAAGATAAAAATGATTGTTAAATATATATACATTTTAACAAAATAATAAAAATATTAAAACAATAAATAAAAAAATAATTTTACCTTTTCACTTTTTTTTCTTTTAATTTTTGTGGAAAATACTAGTTATGTGCAGTTAAATCCAAAACATTGGTGTACCATTATTGAACAAAAAAAAACTAGTATGAACTGAAAAGTCATCGCAACCTTTAAAAGCACAGTTTGGATTCCCAGTGAAGGGGTTCAGTGCGGTAAAAATTGTTAGAAAACAAAATTATGAGAAAGTGGAATTACCTTCTCGCTTTTTTTAATTTTTTTTAATTTTATAAAAAAAATTATATTTTTAAATAATTTTTTTAATCGTTTTAAATCTCAATCAAACTCACTCACATTCAAACAAATCAATTCATAAACAAATTTCCGTGTGGGCATATGCTACCTTTTATTTTCAGTGTGCCAAGAAAGAGCCGTTGCTTCACTAACTTTGCATCAAGAAATTGCGTGGCTCACGGGTTCCCATTGCCTTTGTATTCTCTCTCAAGTTTTCCACGACTGCTGTCTTGTCTGTCCCGTCTGTCCAGATGGGGACGAGAATAATAATGAAGGAAAAACAGAACCAAGCGTATTTTTTATGTCGAATTCTCAAATTTTGCTTTTTTTTTTCTTTTTCTTTTCTCTTTCTCTCTTTGAATTGATGTTTTTCAATTGTACTTGCAATTTGCAATGAAAATATAACCTCAGCGGGAATTTTAACAAAGAAAAGTTGACCCAAATGAAATGACAAACGCTTTTAGTTTTCGAAGTGTTAAAATGAGTCTGATGTCTGGATTTAGATTTTGTAGTATCAGTGAAATTTGGAAGACTATCACTTGGATCAGCAAAAGGTTGGGGCTTGATGATCTAATTTTGTCCGCGGATAGAAGCATGATTATGGACTAATTTAGATAAATACTGTGGTAGATTAGGATAAAATTGATGTTAAATTACGTTATAATTAAATTTAATTACAACGAAAATAAAATGAGTGATAAAATAATTATTAAAAATATTATATTAAAATTAAAAAATGTAAAAGTGCAAATATGATACAGGGAAATTTTTGTTATCGACAGTAATAATGTTGATAATTTTTGTTTTTTTGAGCTCCGAATATATAGGGGTTTTGCCATGTAATACTCTTCATCCCTTCAATTGCCATCATTTAAGGATAATCAAATTGATTGGTTTTTTTGTTCATCTATAAGAATAATTTTTGGTTCATCAAGTTGATTGGATTTTATATCGAATAATTCTAATACACTATCAGTGAAATTTTTAGACTCTACAAATAAGGTTAAGATGATGACATATACCTCATTATATTTATTATTTATTTATCACATATTTTTTAAAAGTTATGTATAATTATTCTAATCTCACTTGTTGAGTATAAAATATACTAATAGTGTATGAGATAATTATCTTTTTTATATTTTTTAATAGAAACCCTGATTTGGAAATAGATTAGAGTTAATAATTTTTTATTTATCTTTTAGTAATAAACATTATATCTGATAAAAACCCTAATTTAAAAATAGATTAGAATTATTACACAAAATCCATGTACCGCATAACATATAAGTTAGTCAAAATATATAGGAATTATTTGCCCAATTTACTTGTTCTCGCTTGATTTTCAACCAGTTTACCAAAAAAATATTTTATATTAAATTTTTTTATATGAAAATTCAAGTATCAGAATTTTTAACGCAAAGAAGTAAAAAGGTAAAATAAAATAAAATATAATTTTAAAATATAAAAATGAATAATTAAAAAAGACAATTTTTTAAATTAAAAAATAGGCAACTGATGAAAAATGTATAATTAAAAGTTTAGGGTTTCAAGATTCATATAGAATTAAGACTAATAAGGATGAGCATTTTAGTAACACAATAAAACTCTTTAGTAAAGGTGCTTGTGTTTTGACTTTTGTGTCTTTAAGAAAATGTTTGAAACAATGAAATCAAATGGAAACTTAATAAATAACTAAAAAATAAAGGATTATTTTTGAAAATAAAGTTTTTTAATTTTACAAATAAAATTTAAAAATTGTCATATAATTTCTTTTTTAATTAATTTTTATTTTTTAAAAAATATGAATCATTTTCTCAATTTTTTGTAAAATTAAAAAATCTCAATGTTAATGTAATCGATAATTATCCATACAACTCCATAGTTTCTTAAAAAAAATTCACCTTTAAGAAAAAAAATACAATTAGAACCCTGTTACACTGGGACTAGGTGAATTTCTTGTAAGACCCAAAATTTTCTCTCACTACCAATCATTTTTAAGTTACAATGAGAAGTTTAAGACTTATGTGAATATTTATGTAGGCCCAAAATTCTCGAGAAGCTCGGGATAGTGGCACGAGGCCCGAGGCACCTACTTCGAGGTAAGAACCTAAGTTTAAATATTTTTCACAAAGTGTGAATTAAAGCATGAATTGATGAT
This sequence comes from Firmiana major, assembly GCA_033439115.1. Lineage (NCBI taxonomy): Eukaryota > Viridiplantae > Streptophyta > Magnoliopsida > Malvales > Malvaceae > Firmiana > Firmiana major. The sequence goes on from CM065911.1 coordinate 11,926,980, forward strand.
TAGAAAGTGAAACTAAGGTATTAGAGGTGAAAAAGTCAGTGAACTCGAGTTTACGATAAACCGAGCAAATAGGCCCAATAAGAGAAATAAATCTGGAATAAATGCTAGAAATTCACAAAAATTATTCCGATACCATAGGAAATTCAAATAAGACATAATTGATATGAGGAATAAAAATGGAGTGGAAATAATAAGGTTTCAGTGTTCAAATGAATATTTAAAGTAAACCGAAAACCTTAAGTTTCATTGATTGGTATGGACCTAGTCGCATAAAACAGGCTCAATCGGGAAACTTTTCTTAAACAAGTGGAACTCAAATTTTTTTGAGAGATACTAGAGACATAGTAGAACAATTGAGAAGTGACAAATTGGAGGAAATTGGATTAGAAATATTTTTTAAGGATTTTTCAAAATAGGCCATGGGTTGTTCTGTTTTCAGGAAATTGGACAACCAAAAATGTTGGCCCAAGTTGAGGCCCATCTCAAGGCCCAAAAATTATAGCCTTCTCCATATTCTTTATCCCTTGAAATCACCTCGAAAGCCTTAGCCAATTGAGAGAACCATCTCCTTCTTCCAACTATAGGCGTTACTGTGCAAGCTTGTTTGGGTGATTTTTTTGAGTCCCTTCCAACTATTTTTTGACTTTGACCAAGAAGGACCGATTCTTCCTACTTGACCCCTCTACAACATATATCCATTGAAGGTCATTTTCTAGGTGAAATCTTAGAGAGAAAGTCAAGGACAGAAACTGTTCTGTTCAAGAGGTGAGAAAAAGCTTGATTTTAAATGTTTTTGGTTGGTTTTTAATGTTGTTTTGGATGATTTTAAGTTGTAAACTTGATGATTTACAGTTGAATACAAATTTGGAGAATCAAATGAGTGGTCAACATTGGTCAAAGGTGAGAGAAGTTTGATGAAGGATGAAGATGATGAGCTATGTTCTTATTTGATGATTTTTAAGAATTTTTAGTTAAATGAAATTGATGGAAATAATTCTAGGGCACTTATGGGTTTCAGCCGACCTAGGGTTTTTATGTAAATGGTGGAATATGGTTTGATTCAAGGTTGTTATATGTTTAAATGATACCGAAGAAACTCGGTTTATAGCTCGATTAAGTGAAAAATCGTAAAAGAGTGAAAATTGAGCAATTTGAGTATTTTGAGTGGTTGAATGAAGTCTAGGATAAATGTTTAAGCTATTAAGTGGATAAGCCTTAAATTTGGTTGAAAGAAAACTAATGAAATAGCTTAAATCAAGACTTTATTGTTAAGGATAAATGTTAAAGCTATTAAGTGGATAAGCCTTAAATTTGGTTGAAATAAAACTAATGAAATAGCTTAAACCAAGACTTTATTGGTAAAATCGAGAAAATAGAGAAAGTAACCCAAAAAGGGTCCGAATGACCCCATTTAGTTTCAAATGAATAGAAATATGAAGTGGAGATAAAATTGAGCATTTATTGATGGTTTGACGTTATTTTGGGTGGCTCGAGAATCCAACACATAAATTGTGAGATCTGAGAATTTCAGACATATTTTATTGATGTAATAATAATTTGAAGTGTAATTTATGGAACTAAGTAAATTGTGGGAATTATAATTGGAGACTTATGTGTTAAGTGTGTAAAATGAGCATGAAGCATGAGGACAGATCGATCTGGGAGAAGGAGAGATCGATCTGGTGAGTTAAAACTGACAAGGAAGGAGGAAATTTGAGAAGGGATCGATCTCATGAGGAAGAGATCGATCTCCAAATGAATCTGTTTGAAGGCAGATCGATCTCATGAGGAAGAGATCGATCTCCAAATGCTTCTGTTTGGAAGAAGATCGATCTCCTCAAGGCACAGATCGATCTCATAAAGCCATAAAGAGATCGATCTCACCCCTCGACAGATCGATCTCCTAGGCATAAAATTGCCCAGATCGCCCCAAAATTCAAACACAGATCGATCTCATCAAGAGGCAGATCGATCTCCTACCTCCAGTCTATATAAGGAACCCGTGTCTTCTCCTGGAATCTTACTTTCTCTCTCTTTCAAACCTCCATTTTTCCGAAAACCTAGTTTCTCACTCCTCCAAATCCCCCATTTCCGACCGAATCAGCTATTGTGGTAAGAAGGAAAGTTGTTCCTCATCAAAGGGAGAACAACATACTTGGAAATCGAAGGACGAATCGGATCGAGGCGAGAGTTGTGCGTCTCACAAGCTTTGGGTAATTTCTAAATCTTGATCTAGATATTTGAGTTGATTTCGATGTTATTGGTGGTTGAATGGGTGTTGAAATGGTTGAAAGATGACTAGGGAGTGATTAAATTTCAATGTGGTAGGAGTGATATGTATATTGAGGGTTTTGGTGAATTTAGGAAATTGTGAGTTATAAATGGAAATTGGACAATGTAGAGAATTGCCTAGATAATTGGCATGAGGAATATCGAACATTGAGATATTGAGAATGAGGTTGTAGTTTAGGGTGGAGTTGCGAGAACCAAGAGAATTGAGGTGTTATGAGCAATTATGCTCGATTTTGAGAATTGTGGCTTATGAGAATTAAGTATTGATGTTTTAACATCGTTTGGACAGCTCGAGAGTTCCAAAGTGGAATGCGAGACTAGTCCGTGATACGGGGGAACGATTGCACTATACGAGGTGCAAAGAGGTAAGGGAAATCTAAACCATTTGTGTATGTGATTTGTAAACTGTTATAGCATGATTTATGATTTATAAACAAGCATGTTGAGATTTGAACTGCACACGATTTTATAGCCGGTTGGAGCCCAATGTTTTATGAGTTTATAACTGGGCTCTACGTTAAGGCAATATTGTGATTTGAGAAATGTGTGCGTGTGCTTTGCCGGTTGGAACTCGGTTTTACTACATTTTGTGTTGAGTACAAAACGATTTTAAATGAGTTTTATGAGAGAAAACCATTACGAGTTATACGTGAAGGCAAACCCGTCTTATGTGATAAGACTTGGGTGTGTAGTTGTGAGTACACACCGGGCATTGCTCTGGTAGCATGTAAGCCCGATTTCTTCTCCGTTCTGGTAACGTGAGAATGACTTATTCGGTGGCAGTGCCACGTTGAGAAACCCCATTGGTGGCAGTGCCACGTTGAGAAACCCATCGGTGGCTGTGCCACATATACCCCATTGGTGGCTGTGCCACGTATACCCCATTGGTGGCTGTGCCACGTATACCCCATTGGTGGCAGTGCCACGTTGAGAAACCCATCGGTGGCTGTGCCACCTATACCCCATTGGTGGCTGTGCCACGTTATACCCCATTGGTGGCAGTGCCACGTTGAGAAACCCCATTGGTGGCAGTGCCACGTTGAGAAACCCTATTCTGTGGCTATGCCACGCGAGAAATTAAATCAGTGGCTTTGCCACGTGAGTTCTGTGGCTATGCCACGCGAGAAATTAAATCAGTGGCTTTACCACGTGAGTTCTGTGGCTATGCCACGCGAGAAATTAAATCAGTGGCTTTGCCACGTGAGTTCTGTGGCTATGCCACGTGAGAGATTAAATCAGTGGCTTTGCCACGTGTGATTTGTGTTTTGTGGCTATGCCACGTGAGAAATTAAATCAGTGATTTTATCACGTTATTTGAGAAAGCGTTTTAACGCGTTATTTTTCACATGCTTAGTTTTGCTCTAGAGTGAGCCTTTTACTTCATGTTTTCACATGACTTGACACATGAGAGTGTCGTTTTGCATATTTTCATGCTATGGTTTTCAAATGAGTTTCACATACAAATAAATGCTTTGTGATGTGCATTTTGGTTTATGAAACGAGTCCTCTACCCCCCTTACTGAGCGATTTAGAAGCTCACCCTGTTTTTCTTCCCCCCCCAGAGTTCTTCAAGTGAATAAGGACTTCCCTGCGACGTACGGAGTAGTGGCTAGTGGAGGATCCGAGCTCCAGGCTGTATATTTTGTACTTTGAGGTATATTTATCTTTTCATGTACCCAGACTATTATTGTAATTACAGACACTTGATGTATGACATTATATGGGATGTATTAGGATTAATTGACTTGTAATCGAGTAGTGGGTATAATACAATATTTATTGTATCATGATGAGATCCTGAGGCATGATAGTTATGATGATGTATGACACTGCACAGGAATGCACTCTTTATTTGTGAATTAACGAGTAAAAAGTTTTAAATTTGCCCTATTTTTCGTAAATTTTCGGGGCGTGACAAGTTTTTCTTGGTATCAGAGCTTAGGGTGTCTAGTACTGTCAGTGTCGATTAAGTGAAATAGAATACATCCCAAGTGTCTGTAATAGTCTGGTCATGAACTGAAATTGAGGATTGAGATTTCAATCAATTTTGATATGTACGCGCAGGAGACGAGTTAAGATTGAGAATGAGTAAACGACGAGGTCGTTCGAGGAGGCAGGCAGAGTCCCCTCCGCCACCTGTTCCACAACCAGAGAGTCCTAACTCTCGATTTAATCGGATTGAGACCGATGTGAGACAAGGTTTTGAGCAGATGGCGGCGCTATTCGCGCAACACTTTGGAGTTAACGCCTCGGATACTACCCCTACACCACCACCAGGACCTCCCATACCCCCAGTGCCTCCCGTCATTCAGCCTGAGGACAGAAGTAAGGTCCGACTAAAGGAATTTCTGAAGATGAATCCACCCGTATTTAAAGGAAAGAAGGATCCTACAGAGGCTGAGGAGTGGTTGACGGAGTTGAGAGTTATATTTGATTTACTGGGGTGCACCGATGCTGAGAGAGTCAGTATGAGTGCCTATATGCTGAAGGGGAGAGCTCGAGATTGGTGGGGTACTACCCAGGGTATCTTGATGTCCCACCAGGATGTGATTGGTTGGGAAGAGTTCCAGACAGCTTTTAGAACCCAATATGTACCACGAGCGGCCCAGAGAAGGAAACAGGCCGAGTTTTTGAGTTTGGTACAGGGTGACATGTCGGTGGATGACTATGAGAGCCAGTTCACCGCACTACTGAGGTATGACCCAGAGACCTTCAAGAGTGAAGAGCTCCGTACAGAGAAGTTTGTGTATGGGTTGAAGCCCGTCATTAGAGATAGACTGATGGGGCTATGTATTACTGAGTTTGGAGATGCTCTGAGACGAGCACAAGAGGTTGAAAGAGGGATTGAGATGGTACAATCCCAGAATGAGCTCAGAGCGGTGAATAGAGATAAGGGCAAAAGGCTAGCACTTTTCCAGTCAGAGGCTCGGAGAGGTTCCTTCAGAAGAGGAAGGATTGAGGTGCAGAAAGACAGATTGGAGAGACCCAGAGCCTATCCTATTATCAAGGAGACCCCTCGATATGTCAGGCCGGAGATGAGGGTTTGTAGAGATTGTGGCCGATCGCATGAGGGAAGTTGTACTGGGTCGATCCATGGATGTTTCAGATGTGGTGACATGGGCCACAGAGTGAAGGACTGTCCCCAACCTCAGATACCACATGCTCCGGAGCCCACTAGACAACAGCCTCAGAGAGTGGATCCCCGGAGACGGGCCACTGCGGCAGAGAAAGGGAAGAAACCTGTGGCACAGGGACGGGTGTTTGCCCTGGATAAGGAGACCGCAGACGCTTCGACAGAAACTATAAGAGGTACACTCTCTGTCTGTAATTATGAGGCTCATGTGTTGATTGATTCAGGATCCACGCATTCGTTTATTTCTGAGCATTTTGCATGTAGATTAAACTTGAAGTTTGAACCTCTAGAATATATACTACATGTAAATACCCCTATGCGTGAATCCCAGAGAACTGAGTTAATCTGTAGAGGATGTGAAATAAAGGTGGGAGATAGAGTGATGTTAGCAGATCTAATCATGTTGAGTATACATGGGTTTGATGTAATTCTGGGAATGGATTGGTTGGCGACCAATCGAGTGAGTTTAGATTGCTACACTAAGATTGTAACTTTCTCCCTACCTGAACCTTACAGTGTACAATTGAGATATTAAGGGAATGATTATGCGGATTTCTAGTAAATAATTTGAGAATTTTAATATTATTTTGGAGAATATTAAATATGATTATTCATGTGAAGGTTATGAGACACTCATCTCGGACGATGAGCGGGAACACCCGAGGATTGAGGATATACCTGTGGTTTACGAATTTCTGGATATTTTCCCAGATGAATTGCCAGGTTTACCACCAGAGAGAGAGCTGGAGTTTACCATTGATTTGGTACCAGATACTCAGCCGATCTCTAAACCTCCTTACAGGATGGCATTAGTGGAACTTGAGGAATTGAAGAGACAACTACAGGAGTTATTGGATCAAGGGTTTATTAGACCCAGTGTTTCGCCGTGGGGAGCACCAGTACTATTTGTTAAAAAGAAGGATGGTAGTCTCAGATTATGTGTGGACTACCGGCTATTGAATAAAGCCACGGTGAAGAATAAATACCCACTACCCAGGATTGACGATCTACTTGATCAGCTAAGAGGGGCATCAGTCTTTTCTAAGATTGATTTGAGATCGGGCTATCACCAATTGAGGATTAAGGAAGAAGATATTCCAAAGACGGCTTTCAGGACAAGGTATGGCCATTACGAATTTCTGGTGATGTCCTTTGGATTGACGAACGCCCCTGCAGCATTCATGAGATTGATGAACGAGGTGTTCAGAGACTATCTGGATAAGTTTGTGATAGTCTTTATCGATGATATCCTGGTGTACTCTCGGTCGTATGAGGAGCATGCACAGCATTTGTGGTTAGTACTTCAGATACTCCGAGATAAGCAATTATACGGAAAGCTTAGTAAGTGTGAGTTTTGGCTGAACCAGATAGCTTTCCTTGGGCATGTAGTCTCAGAGGAAGGAGTATCAGTGGATCCGAGTAAAATAGCAGCTGTGCTTAATTGGGAAAGACCGAGGACAGTGACTGAGATACGAAGCTTCCTTGGTTTGGCAGGGTATTACAGGAGATTTGTGGAAGGATTTTCAAGGATTGCCGCTCCTTTGACTAAGCTCACGCGTAAGGAGACTCCGTTCATATGGACTGATCAATGTGAGCTCAGTTTTCAAGAGTTAAAGAGGAGATTGACAGCGGCACCTGTGTTAACTATCCCTGAGGGATCAGGAGGATTCTCGGTGTATAGTGATGCATCTCACCAAGGATTGGGGTGTGTGCTTATGCAGCACGGGAGAGTGGTCGCATATGGATTGCGACAGCTGAAAGACCATGAGCGGAATTACCCCACGCATGATTTGGAGTTAGCCGCTGTGGTATTTGCTTTGAAGATCTGGCGACACTACTTATATGGGGAAAGATTCCAGATCTTCACTGATCACAAGAGTTTGAGATATCTCTTTGATCAGAAAGAGTTAAACATGAGACAAAGGAGATGGATGGAACTCCTTAAAGATTATGACTGTGAGATTCTTTATCATCCGGGTAAGGCGAATGCGGTTGCTGATGCCCTGAGCAGGAAAAGTATGGTATCTGCTATGATGATCAGGGAATGGGATTTGTTAGAGCAGTTCGCCGAACTTCGGATCAGAGTTAAAGAGGTAGAGACTGGATTTTTGGTTAGCCTGCGGATAGAGCCCAGGATCATGGATCAGATTAGAACTGGGCAGCGCAGTGATCAGAGATTGATAGATATGGTTAGCCAAGCTGAGCAGAGTTCGCAGTCGGATTTCACCATCAGTGAGGATGGATTGTTGAGATTCAGAGGACGGATTTGTGTACCGGACGATGATACCCTGAAGAGACAGATACTGAGAGAATCCCACTGCTCGCGATACACTATGCACCCAGGAAGTACTAAGATGTACCGAGATTTGAGAAAGGTGTATTGGTGGAGCGGTATGAAGCGAGATGTGGCAGAGTATGTGGCCAGGTGTTTAGTATGCCAGCAAGTGAAAGCTGAGCATCGGAAGCCCGGAGGACTACTACAGCCCTTACCTGTACCTACATGGAAATGGGAGCATGTCACTATGGACTTTATTATGGGTTTACCGAGGACCCGAAGAGGTCGTGATGCGATATGGGTCATTGTGGATAGATTGACCAAGAGTGCCCACTTCCTTGCCATCAAGAGCACAGATACTGTGGATGCCTTAGCTGAACTGTATGTCAGCGAGATAGCTAGATTACATGGGGCTCCAGTGAGTATTACTTCTGATAGAGATTCCCGGTTTACTTCCAGATTTTGGACCCAGTTTCAAGAGTCCATGGGATCTCGATTGAGTTTTAGTACCGCCTATCATCCTCAGACAGATGGTCAGTCAGAGAGGACTATTCAGACCCTGGAGGATATGTTGAGGGCGTGTACGATGGATTTTAAGGGATCATGGGATGATCACCTGCCCCTAGCAGAGTTTGCGTACAATAACAGCTATCATGCGAGTATTGGAATGGCACCTTTTGAGGCTCTATATGGTAGGAGGTGTAGATCCCCTGTAGCTTGAGAAGAAGTCGGTGACAGAAAGATAAATGCTCCCGAGCTTGTTGAGCAAGCCGTACAGAGTGTGAAACTCATATGTGAGAGGTTACGGGCTGCACAGAGTAGACAGAAAAGCTACGCGGATATGCGTAGACGGCCACTCGAGTTTGATGTTGGTGATGCAGTATTTCTGAGAGTATCACCGAGCAAGGGTATCATGCGATTTGGGAAGAAAGGGAAATTGAGTCCTCGATACATAGGACCATTTGAGATTCTTGAGAGAGTGGGAGAGGTAGCCTACAGATTGGCATTACCCCCACGGATGTCCGGAATACACAATGTTTTTCATGTGTCTATGTTGAGGAAGTACCACCCGGACCCTTCTCATGTTATAGAGTATGATGAGATGGACATACGGGAGGACATGAGCTATACTGAGGAACCCGTCCGGATTCTCGATAGAAAGGAGAAGGTACTGAGAACCAAGAGCATCCCATTAGTGAAAGTTTTGTGTAAGCATCACTCAAGGGAAGAGGCAACGTGGGAACTAGAGAGTCTCATGAAGGAGAAATACCCCCATCTATTTTGATTAGTTGAGTTGAATTTGGAGGACCAAATTCTTTTAAGGTGGGGAGGATGTGAGATCTGAGAATTTCAGACATATTTTATTGATGTAATAATAATTTGAAGTGTAATTTATGGAACTAAGTAAATTGTGGGAATTATAATTGGAGACTTATGTGTTAAGTGTGTAAAATGAGCATGAAGCATGAGGACAGATCGATCTGGGAGAAGGAGAGATCGATCTGGTGAGTTAAAACTGACAAGGAAGGAGGAAATTTGAGAAGGGATCGATCTCATGAGGAAGAGATCGATCTCCAAATGAATCTGTTTGAAGGCAGATCGATCTCATGAGGAAGAGATCGATCTCCAAATGCTTCTGTTTGGAAGAAGATCGATCTCCTCAAGGCACAGATCGATCTCATAAAGCCATAAAGAGATCGATCTCACCCCTCGACAGATCGATCTCCTAGGCATAAAATTGCCCAGATCGCCCCAAAATTCAAACACAGATCGATCTCATCAAGAGGCAGATCGATCTCCTACCTCCAGTCTATATAAGGAACCCGTGTCTTCTCCTGGAATCTTACTTTCTCTCTCTTTCAAACCTCCATTTTTCCGAAAACCTAGTTTCTCACTCCTCCAAATCCCCCATTTTCGACCGAATCAGCTATTGTGGTAAGAAGGAAAGTTGTTCCTCATCAAAGGGAGAACAACATACTTGGAAATCGAAGGACGAATCGGATCGAGGCGAGAGTTGTGCGTCTCACAAGCTTTGGGTAATTTCTAAATCTTGATCTAGATATTTGAGTTGATTTCGATGTTATTGGTGGTTGAATGGGTGTTGAAATGGTTGAAAGATGACTAGGGAGTGATTAAATTTCAATGTGGTAGGAGTGATATGTATATTGAGGGTTTTGGTGAATTTAGGAAATTGTGAGTTATAAATGGAAATTGGACAATGTAGAGAATTGCCTAGATAATTGGCATGAGGAATATCGAACATTGAGATATTGAGAATGAGGTTGTAGTTTAGGGTGGAGTTGCGAGAACCAAGAGAATTGAGGTGTTATGAGCAATTATGCTCGATTTTGAGAATTGTGGCTTATGAGAATTAAGTATTGATGTTTTAACATCGTTTGGACAGCTCGAGAGTTCCAGAGTGGAATGCGAGACTAGTCCGTGATACGGGGGAACGATTGCACTATACGAGGTGCAAAGAGGTAAGGGAAATCTAAACCATTTGTGTATGTGATTTGTAAACTGTTATAGCATGATTTATGATTTATAAACAAGCATGTTGAGATTTGAACTGCACACGATTTTATAGCCGGTTGGAGCCCAATGTTTTATGAGTTTATAACTGGGCTCTACGTTAAGGCAATATTGTGATTTGAGAAATGTGTGCGTGTGCTTTGCCGGTTGGAACTCGGTTTTACTACGTTTTGTGTTGAGTACAAAACGATTTTAAATGAGTTTTATGAGAGAAAACCATTACGAGTTCTACGTGAAGGCAAACCCGTCTTATGTGATAAGACTTGGGTGTGTAGTTGTGAGTACACACCGGGCATTGCTCTGGTAGCATGTAAGCCCGATTTCTTCTCCGTTCTGGTAACGTGAGAATGACTTATTCGGTGGCAGTGCCACGTTGAGAAACTCCATTGGTGGCAGTGCCACGTTGAGAAACCCATCGGTGGCTGTGCCACGTATACCCCATTGGTGGCAGTGCCACGTTGAGAAACCCATCGGTGGCTGTGCCACGTATACCCCATTGGTGGCTGTGCCACGTTATACCCCATTGGTGGCAGTGCCACATTGAGAAACCCCATTGGTGGCAGTGCCACGTTGAGAAACCCTATTCTGTGGCTATGCCATGCGAGAAATTAAATCAGTGGCTTTGCCACGTGAGTTCTGTGGCTATGCCACGCGAGAAATTAAATCAGTGGCTTTGCCACGTGAGTTCTGTGGCTATGCCACGTGAGAGATTAAATCAGTGGTTTTGCCACGTGTGATTTGTGTTTTGTGGCTATGCCACGTGAGAAATTAAATCAGTGATTTTATCACGTTATTTGAGAAAGCGTTTTAACGCGTTATTTTTCACATGCTTAGTTTTGCTCTAGAGTGAGCCTTTTACTTCATGTTTTCACATGACTGACACATGAGAGTGTCGTTTTGCATATTTTCATGCTATGATTTTCAAATGAGTTTCACATACAAATAAATGCTTTGTGATGTGCATTTTGGTTTATGAAACGAGTCCCCTACCCCCCTTACTGAGCGATTTAGAAGCTCACCCTGTTTTTCTTTCCCCCCCAGAGTTCTTCAAGTGAATAAGGACTTCCCTGCGACGTACGGAGTAGTGGCTAGTGGAGGATCCGAGCTCCAGGCTGTATATTTTGTACTTTGAGGTATATTTATCTTTTCATGTACCCAGACTATTATTGTAATTACAGACACTTGATGTATGACATTATATGGGATGTATTAGGATTAATTGACTTGTAATCGAGTAGTGGGTATAATACAATATTTATTGTATCATGATGAGATCCTGAGGCATGATAGTTATGATGATGTATGACACTGCACAGGAATGCACTCTTTATTTGTGAATTAACGAGTAAAAAGTTTTAAATTTGCCCTATTTTCCGCAAATTTTCGGGGCGTGACATAAATCGAGGCTAATTTGAGGCCCGACGATATTGTATTGCCCCAAGGTGTAAGAGGTAGGGGATGTAACAGTTTTGTGCATTCGTGTTCTTTACTAACGAAAATGCTTTTGTAGCATGAAAGTATTTTATAAATGAGCATATTTTTCGAGAAAAGTGTTTAACCCGAGATTTTTACTTTGAGTGCATGTTTTATCGGTTTGAGCTTGGTTTCATGATTTTAAAGTTTTGCGAACAAATATATTTCTATATTTGAATGAGATTTATAAGCAAAACTATTATGAGCTCTACGTTGAAGGCGAAAATATTTTTCTGTAAAATAATAGCATGTTTTTGAAACTAAGGGCTTGTCATGATATTTGCACATCAATTCATGACTTCGCTTTGGTAGCATTGAGATAATTCTGCCGGGTAGCGATGAGATGACTTCCCTTTGGTAGCGTTGAGATGGCTCCGCTTTGGTAGCAATGTGCCGATGCTGTACGACCCTGATATAGTCTACAGCCTTGCCATGACCAAGGGTGATGATGTTCCCTCTTTGGAGGATGCCCACGTATGAGGATGATGTGACGATATTCTCTCTTCGGAGGATGCCCTTGTTTGAGGATGATTTGATAGTTGCTTTTCAGGACATGAATATTGATTGTCTAATCTTCATAACTATTTTGAGATATGACGTATTGTAAAAATGAGATGATGCCTTGATGATTTGTGATTTTACTTATGTGTTTATAACTATGCGAAATTATGTCATTATTGTATATATACTTTGATGATGATTTTAATCTCATATGCACTCCTTACTGAGCTAGTTGAAGCCCACCCCCTTTTTTCTTTCTTTCAGATTATCTACAGTGAGTACCGGTACCTGCTACGTACATGACATAGGTTGTTGGACAAGACTCTACCCAGGCTATTACTTGTACACACTTAAGGTAATATTCATTTTGTATCCAGACAATACACATAGTGCAGACACTTGTACATAAGTTTGAGTTGGGATGTAATCGAGTCATATATGTATGTAAATTCGATAATTGGGTCACTTTTTTATACTATGTGATGCGATACAATGAATGTTGACGCTTTGAGAGATCCATGGATTGTTTGTTAATGAAATGAATGTTTAAAAATCAACTGGATTGTAGATATTGAATTGCTTTTGAAATTTACAGGAGGATAGTGATAAATATAAGGGGAAATGCTGTCGGATTTTTGTTGAAAAACAACATAAGTATAATCGAGTATAAGAAGTTTAATAATGAATAGATACGAGATAAACTGACACTGTACATGAATGCACAATGAGTAGGAAGTTAAGATAAAAAAAACTAGCCCTCAATTTCACGTTTTCGAGGCGTTATAGATTTGGTGGTATCAGAGCGATTGGTGTCTATTATTGTCAGTATCGATCAATTTAAAATAGATTAAATCTCAAGTTTCGGTACTTGTCTGGTTATGAATTGAATATATCGATTAAATTATGACAAATATTAATGTATAAGCGTAGGTACTTTAGACTTACGATATGAGGGGGAACGATGTCACCTCCGAAGGCAAGCACAACCACCTCCACTACCTACCCCACAGCCTGAGAGTCCTAACTCTCGAATTAATCGGTTGGAGCAGGATGTACGATAATGGTTTGAGCAGATGGCAGCACTATTTGCACAGCATTTCGAGCTAATGCCTCATGTACCACACCTACCCCGGCTCTTATACCTATACCACCACAGGATCCGCACCCACCTTCTCTACAGACTGACCCTGTGCCACCCGCCACTCAACCTCCGACACAGACCAGGCCCGATGATAGAGATATGGGCCAGTTGAGAGACTTTCTTAAGATGAATCCGTCAGCATTTAAGAGGGTGAAGGACCCCATAGAGGTAGAGGAGTGGTTGACAGAGCTGAGGATAATATTTAATTTTCTAGGGTGCACCGATGCAGAGAGGGTCAGCATGAGTGCTTACACTCTTAAGGGCTAAACACGATATTGGTGGAGTACCACCCAGAGTATATTGACTATCAGCCATCCAGTGATCAGCTGAAAAACTTTTCAGTCAGCCTTGAGGACCCAGTATATCTCTCGCGCTGCCCAAAGAAAAATGCAAGCAGATTTTTTGAATTTAGTTCAAGGCAATATGACAATCAACGAATATGAGAACCAGTTCACCACTTTGCTGAGATATGACTAGGAGACTGTCAAGGACGAGGAGCGCCGTACAGAGTGATTTGTATATGGGTTGAGACCAGTCATTCGAGATAGATTGATGGGGTTCTACATTACTGTATTTAAGAATGCTTTGAGACGGGCATAGGAAGTCGAGAGGGGACTAGATTTAATACAGTCCTAGTCTGAATCTCGGATAATGGTCAGATGTAAGGGTAAGAGACCTAAAGCTTCCCGAATAAACTTTAAGAGGGGTTCATTTAAGAGACGAAAGATCAAGGGGCCTAGGGTGAGGATTGATAGATCCCGAGTTCCTCCTAGTGCTACGAAAACCCCTCGAGGTGTCAAACCGGACATTAAAATTTGCAGAGAATATGATCGACCATATGAGGGTAATTGTTTTCGTATGATACGAAGATGCTTTAGATGCCGGGACATGGGTCACAAGGTGAAGGACTGCCCGCAGCCTCAGAGATCGCATCCTCAAGAGCCTCATCGACAACAACTTCAAAGAGCGATTCCCTAGAGATAGGCCACTACCACCGATAAGGGTAAGAAGCCTATCACAGAAGGTCGTGTATTCGCTATAGATTAGGAGATTGTAGATACTTTGTCTGAGGCTATGCGAGGTACATTTTTTATCTGTAATTATGAGGGTCATGTATTATTTGACCCAAGATCTACACATTCTTTTATTTCGCCACACTTTGCATGTAAACTGCACTTAGAGCCTGAACCTTTAGATCTTATTTTACATGTATGTACACCTATGCGTGAGTCTCAAAAGACTGATATGGTATGTAGAAAGTGTGAAATTTATGTGGGAGACAGAGTAATGTTAGTAGATCTAGTTTTGTTAAATATGAGTGGCTTCGATGCGATACTAGGTATAGATTGGTTAGCTGCCAATCGCGTGAATCTAAACTGCTATACTAAGACTGTAACTTTCTTCCTACTTGAAAAATTCAGTGTACGTTTGACTGTTAAGGAATAAAAAGGTGTGAGGTTTAGTATAAGAAATTTTATAACATTGTTAATTTCCTGAAATTACTGATTAAATTGTTGATGTGAATGTTATATCGCACTCATCTCTGATGTCAGTCGGGAATATCCGAGGATAGAGGACATACCGGTAGTATGTGAGTTTTCGGATGTGTTCTCAAATGAGTTGTCAAGCTTACTACCAGAGAGAGAGGTGGAGTTTACTATCAATTTAGTGTCAGATACCTAGCTGATCTCTAAACCTCCCTATAGGATGACATTGGTTGAACTGAAAGAGTTAAAGAAATAGTTACAAGAACTACTTGATTAGGGTTTTGTTAGACCCAATGTGTCACTGTAGGGAGCTCCGATTTTATTTGTGAGGAAGAAGGATGGTAGTCTAAGATTATGCATCGATTACAGACTACTGAACAAGGCTACAGTAAAGAACAAATACCCTTGCTAAGAATAGATGACTTGTTTGATCAGCTGAGAGGGGCTTCTATCTTTTCTAAGATTGACTTAAAATTGTGAAAAATATGCAAGAAAAATCACCCTCTTAAAGTAAAAATGCATAAGATAAGCCATACTTATGAAAATGAAACTCCATATATATAAAATGATAAGTCTGACTTATTAGTACAGATAAGGACTTGAAATTCTCTGAAGAAATTAAAAGTATTAACAATAAGAAAACATTGAGAACTAAACTACTCTTTGACAGGAGGAGAAGCACCTTCACCGGGGGAATCTAAGTCAGCACAATCTAAATTGCCCAAGGCATCAATCACTCTATGTTATTGACGAGGCTCCCAAGGACCCCAAAGGTTAGAGAGATCGTCATAAGTCCCGTTCTCCATATAAGTTTCAAAATTCAAGCTATCAGGCTCATAATCCGTCTAGCCATGAAACTTACCAGTATAGTCTTCTAATTGTCTTGACCACTGTAACTCCGAAAAAGTCTTACCCGATCTCTCATTTTCCAACCAAGAATGCGCCATATAGAAATCGTATTTGACAAAGCCTGTAGAAAATAAAAACTTCTTATCATAGCAGTCCGTGACAAGCAATATTCTCTAACAGCTTCGGAACGAATTTTATCATGTACATTCGGATTAACAGAGGAAGACGAAAGTTCTCTATGCAGACTAGAAATCTCCCTTTCCATCTCTTGGTTTCAATCGATTAACCTCCAGTGGTCAGACTTAAACTCGTCATAACTGGTTTGGAGGTCTTGTAACTTAGACAAAATGGAATCATAGTTGGACTTGAAAGAATTAAGCTCCTCATAAGTCACGGTATAAGCCTCCTTATACTGCTCAGACTGTTCTTGCTCCTCGGCAAAATTCTCCTAAAGGCAAAGGTAGTCGAGATTCAAATCTTCTTTCTCCTTCTTTAATCACTCGAGTTGCTCAGGAAACCTCATGTATTAATCCCTTTTAGTAAGCCACTCGGATTTTTCAACCTTCAGTTGATGGAGCTCAGCATCAGTCTGAGCTTTGTACATCTTGTACCGCGCATTACAAGTAATCACTTGTTAAGCCGTATGAAAATGGATAAAGATAAAAGGGTTTAAAAAAAAAGGGGGAAAGACAAAAAGATACCAGCATTGCTAAGTAATCAGCTCGATCTTCAAGATGAGGGAATCCCTTGAATAATTCTGCATCATCTCGAGTGAGAATGGTCAATCATCCTAGACGAGATGCAACTCTTGGATTATGGATTGAGTCATTGTCATTGACACCTAGATAAACAACCAAATTTTATCCATGAACGATCTCGCCATCGTCCACGTAGCATCTAGAAGTGTTGAGTTCGACGATTTGCGGGAGCATTTGCTTATCCCTCATGGCTGACTCAATGTATAACATCTGCCTCCTAGTGCGAGATGGGCGAGCAGTGTTGCATTTTGCCCGATTATTTCGGTGATATTCTTTCAACTCGAGATCGAGAAGTTGGGCTTCTACAGCTGGCTGCTTTCCCTTATCCTGGTTCTGAGAACTTGACCCCTTAAGATGAGATTGAGGAGGAGCGAGAGGAGACCTCGACCTTTCACCTCGAGAAGTTGGAGGAATAGAAGTTCGGGCTTGATCTTGAGAAGATGTCTCCCTAACTTGTTCCAGAGTAGAGTCCTTGGGGCGTTTGCATTTATGGGGACGAGCAGCCCTAGTAGCATTTTCGTTGCTTTCCCGTTGGTTGAAAGCTCTTATGATAGAATACATTCCTAAAAGAAAAATAGGTGAATAAAAGTCAAAACAACCATTCGGAAAATAAACGATTATTCGCATGATAAAATGCAATGTGAAATCACTCGGATTTAGATAATCATTAAGAAAATGGATGTTAGCCAAGCTCTTGTCCAAAGGAAGATCTAGGAAAGGGCTCCCAAAAGCTTTGCCTTGGCCCCAACCCAAGTTATCCTCAAAGTTAGAGGAATCATTGGAATTTCCTACACCTTGGCTTCCTTCGGGAAAATCGGAGGGCAAGATAGGCTCAAGAACCAGAGCAATCGAAATGCTTCCCCAGCCAACAGTTGTTACGTTCTGTGAAGTCAATAAAGATAACAAAGTATTCTCATCGTTTACTTGTAACTGAGTAATAAGAGGATCATATAAATCTCTCAAATTAGACAGTTGGTTGAGGTTTAAAGGTCCATGAAGACACCATTGAGTGAGAATACCTAGGGTTGAAGGAATTTCAACGATGAGCCAGTCGGAGGCATAGTTATATAGCTTGGCTGGAGGATTTCCAAAAAGCTTGTTATTTTGGCCCATCTCGGATACCTTTTGGATACAGAAAAACGTTGAATTACGAACGCTACGAACTCTAAAGAAGGAGTTAAACAAAGAAATTGTGGGCACAACATTAAATTTCTGACATATAATTGTGAACCCAATCACTTGTGCCTATCCATGAGGGTGAAGTTGAACAGGAACTATGTCATAGTGTTGAAAAAAAGCAACTCCAAAGTCAGGCAACGAGAAACGAAATCCAAATTCTAATGAGGTTCGGTGAACAGGAACGCCGCTACTAACAGCTTGGGAAGCACGTTCCGTATTAGTTGGAAGCCTATAAGAGTAACCTTCGGGAAGAGGAAAAGTGTTATGAATAGACTGAATGTCAGACTCCCTAAGTCTAGAAGAAGACCTAAATTTATTTGTTTTCACTACTTCGTCTGGCCATTAGGAAGCAAATAATGAAATCAGTGACAAGAGAATATGAGAAAATAAGTAGATATCTTCAGCTATACGGACTGACGTGGGGGTTTAGAGTCAGAGTTTGGCATAAGGGTTTGGTGTCAGAGTTTGACATGAGGATTTAGCGTCAGAGTGTGACATGAAGGTTTTGCATGAGGATTTTGCATCAGGGTTCGGCGTGAGGATTTGGCGTCAGGGTTTGACGTGAGGATTTGACTTCAAGTGAGTGACGTGAACAAACTACCCAACGCATATATAACCTGCAGAAGAGTGCGCGCACTCTCCTGAAAAAAAACAACCTTAGGCTGCAGAAGAAAATTGCGGAAGGATAATAGTCGAAAAAAATATATACTTTTCCCTAATGTTATACTTAACGAAAGAGTGGAGAGCAATTGTTGTGACTAATGAAATTCGATTAAATTTTAATGCGTCAAAAATAAATCTAGAGAGACATGACCAAAGGAAAATTGACACGTGTGAGCGCTCGATCCCGCATGCCACTGCTGAAAGAAAACCCGTTCTGCGTGGCACCAATCAAAGTGCACCACATGGCACAATTGAAACATGCCACGCGAAGTCAACTAAAGGCGCCACGTGGCGCACGCAGATCCTCCTGCATATGCGGGAGGATACCCCACGACTTAGTAGACATAGGTAGGAGAATCCTCCTGCCTATGTTATTCATGGGCGAGAGTGTTCGCCCATGATTATGTGTGCGCCACACAATCATCTCAAATTTACATGGGCGGGAGTGATGATCGTGGGCGCGCCCACATACAAGCTTACACATGAAAAAAAATCATGCAGTCAAGGGTCCCCGCATTAAAATTTACTCGAACGATTTTGTCCTTAAGTACTTTTAATTATGCAAGACCTGTAAAAAGTAAGAGACACTTAATTAGTGGATAAATATATAATTAAATGTGAAATCAATCCCTATAAATATGAGTTATTTATTATTCATAAGACTAAGACTCTATTTTATTTACAGAAATTCTGTTGAATTCTCTTTTTGACTTAAGTATCGAAGTGGTTACGCAGAGGCGAATCTCTGCGTCTCTCTTATTATTTTTTCTCTTACAGAACTTTGGTAACACGTCAAGACGAGGACATCAACAATACATCACTGTTGTGATTAACGACAACAATTGGTAAACATTTTTGTTATCAATAGTAATAATGTTGGCAATTTTTGTTTCTTTATATTCACAACTCTCATTTCCAAATCTAAACAAATCAGTTGCCATGTAAAACTCTTCAAGAAAATGTTTGTTTAAATCAAATAAAAACCTAATAAATAAGTACTAAATGAAAGATTATTATGTAATATATTAATAATAGACTTTTTTTTTTAATTTTAAAAGTAAAATTAAAAAAATTCATATAATTTTTTTATTTATTATTTTAATATATTTCTTAAAATCCGTCTTTTTTTAAAATTCTTATGTAATTAAAAAATCACATTGTCAATATAATAAATAATTATCCTTAAATACAACTTCATTTTTTCTTTAAAAAAAATCACTTTAAAAAAATACTACGGTTAGAACCCCATTTCCCTGGTCTAGGTGAATTTTTTCATTAATTTTTAGTACATTTATTATTATTTTGATACAAAATAATATTTTTTTAATTCAACAAAAAAATTTATAAAATAATAAAATTTAAAAATAATATTTTAAAAATCATACTACAAAGATAAGAAATTAAAAATATTCAAATAGGTACATTTTATATTTGCATCTTATCTACTAAAAATTTGAATAATAGACAATAATATTCTAAACAAAAAATTAAAAAAATTATGATATATTATAAAATTTAAATCCAAATCTAATTAATTTCACTTTTATATTAGATTATTAGATTTTTTTTAAAAAAATGTCCCCAATAATAAAATCACGTAGGAACTTAATAAATGAGGAAATATTATTCAAATGCCTAGACAATATACTTTTTTTTTTTTAAATTTTCTCAAGAAAAATTAAAAAGCTATTGCATAATTATTTTTTAAAGTTTTAATATTTTCTTTTAAAAAATATGCATTATTCTCATCATTTTATTCATGAAATTAAAAATCTAGATAATTATTTATGAATACAGTTCCATCTTTGTTTTCAGAAAAATTTCACTTTCAAGGAATATACCGCTTGGACTATAAGTGCTGTACATTTAAGCAAGACGGAACACTTGTCGGTTTCTAAGCCACAAGAAGAGATTGGATTTGGAAGCTTGATGAACCCCAGCAAAGCAATGACATCACACACTAGTCCTTTACTAATTACTAACACTTTCAAGCCCTTAACTAGCCTCAGAAAAAAACTACATCACCTGCCTAAGCAAAACCAACGGTACCATATATCTTCATCTTCATCTTCATCTTCATCTTCATCGTCACTGTTGCCCTGATCGATTACTTCTCTGTTCCAGTGATGAAGAAGGCTGAGCTAGTGTTCGTCCCAATGCCTGCAATGGGCCATTTGATATCCACCGTGGAACTGGCTAAGCATTTGGTGGATCTCAATCCCAACCTCCACAGCACCGTTCTCACCATCAAGCCATTGTACGACGCAACACTCACTGCCTACATCGACTCTCTCAGTGCCAAAGCAACCTCCACTCGCATCAAATTCGTCAACCTCCCTCAGCCTGAAACCGACAAAGATATTACTCCTGTCAAGCTAATGAGTACATTAAAACAAACCCAGAGACCACTCGTTAAAGAGGCCGTCACCAGCATAGTTCAGTTCTCCAGCTCAGTTCCCGACTCACCCCAACTCGCTGGGTTCGTTCTCGATATGTTTTTTACCGGTTTGGCGGATTTGGCTGACGAGTTCGGTGTTCCTAGCTATGTTTTTTACACATCGGGTGCAGCCTCCCTTGGCTTCCATTTTTACTTGCAAGCCTTTCATGATGAGCAAAACGTTAACGTCGTCGAGTTAAAACACTCGGACACCGAGTTAATCATACCCTCCTATGTCAATCCCGTTTCTACTAAATTCTTTCCCTCTTTGATATTCAAGCCCGATAATTATACTCTACTTTGTGCTGTGGTCAGGGGACTCAGAGCAGTTAAGGGCATAATGGTAAATACATTATTGGAGCTTGAATCCCATGCGGTCGACGCCCTTTCTGATGGTAGGCTTCCATCCGTTTATCCAGTGGGACCCTTATTGAATCTGCAGGGTACAAGTGGGTGCCATCAGAATTGTGATACAATCATGGAATGGCTCGATGAACAACCTCCTTCGTCGGTAGTGTTTCTCTGCTTCGGGAGCATGGGGAGCTTCGGTGTGGATCAGGTGAGGGAGATTGCATGCGCGCTGGAGCAGAGTGGGCACCGATTCTTATGGTCACTACGCCGACCACCAGACGTAGCACAAGGTGTGATGGCAAGACCAACCGATTACCACAACGTGGCAGAGGTGTTGCCAGAAGGATTCTTAGATCGGACGGCTGGGATTGGTAAAATCATAGGATGGGCCCCTCAGGTGGCGATTTTGGGACACCCAGCGACCGGAGGGTTCGTATCTCACTGCGGATGGAATTCAACGCTGGAGAGTATATGGTTCGGAGTACCGATGGCCACGTGGCCGCTTTACGCGGAGCAACAATTGAACGCGTTAACATTGGTGAAGGAGTTGGGGTTAGCGGTGGAAGTTAAAATGAATTATAGGAAAGATGAGTGGGGGAGCGATGAGAATGAAATTGCGAGCGCTGAAAAGATAGAGAGAGGAATCAGGTGTTTGATGGAGCAGGATAATGATGTTCGGAGGAGGGTAAAAGAGATGAGTAAAAAGAGTAGGATGGCGCTGATGGACGGTGGATCTTCGCACTCCACGTTATGTCGTCTTATCGACAATGTCATGGACAACGTGCCTTAGAAAATTATTACATTGTTCTTTTTTTTTTTTTAAGCTGTAACTGCAGTTTGACTCTTTTTTTTGTTCTTTCTAATTTTAATGAAAAAAAAATTGAGACAGATTGTTTTAACTTTATATTTTGATAAAAGTTTGTTTTAACCTTTAGTACTCAGATTAATTACCCCTTTATGTCAATGCTTTGCCAATATTCGAATTAAGTAGCTAAATTATTTCGATTGCTTAAATTAAAATTTGAATTTAACATACTCAGGTAAAGTCGAAAGGTGACCACAAAAAATTTTATCAATTGTAATCAATTTAATAAGTTAGTTTTGTTTGTATTAGAATTTTCCATGGAGTCAACTATGTTTAAGTCTAAAGATCCTACATTTTAATTTTTTTATTTGATAAAAAATTGTTTTTACTCCTTCATATAATTTTGGAATTTTTTCTTTACCTATTCAGTTTATATTTCTTTTCTTGTTGCTTTATTTCTCTTTTTTTTTTGTGATTTTATTTCTTATTCCTACTTTCTTAAAAAAATCAGTTTTCTCGAAGTGCCATTAGTGAGTGTAAATTGCTATTCCAAATCATGCATGATAAGAGTTACTTTAAAGTTTTGATTTTTTTTTCTATTGGTGTTGTCTTCTTCACCTTTCTCATTATATGTTTTTATGGGATTACATTTTACAATTATATAGTCTATTTAATAAAAATTTGAACAAACAAATTTGTCAAATAAAATCGACATAAAATAAAATTTAATTAACACATAATAAAATCCCTGTTATCATTGAAATAAGATAAGATAAGCCTGTTATATATATATATATATATATATATATATATATATATATATATATATTACTTCTTTTTTATTTCTTTCTTTGCGATTGTTCCTTTATTCATCTTCAGTAAAGATCCACTTATTATACATGGCCATATAGGGTACTTTTGGAAGAGGAAGCGACAAATCAGATGAAAAATGCGACTTTTTGGGAACATATGAAAAGGGTATAAAAGAAATGAAAATTACCATCAACCCCTTAACGAATAATTGGAAAGAAAGTCATGGGTTGAAAATCTAGCCTGGCCTGCTATACTTTAATTGTAAAATTGATTAATAATTATTTTTAATTAATAATTATTAAATATTTATTAATCATTTATTATTAATTATTGATCATTAGTTAGTTATAAAAATAATAATAAAAATTAAATGAAAAATTAATTATTAATTAAGAATATTTAATTATTGATACACATCCAATTTATTTATACATATGGGTAGATCAAATGTATTACTGTAATTATTCGAATACTCGCAATTAATATTTTTGAAAGAAATGTACATATGCTATATATAAAACGTGCATATAACTATTATAAAATGTACATATCTTTATATAAAACTTTGTAAATAGATATTCAAATGCCCTATTATAGATATCCAATTACTCAAGATTAATTCCTCTCTTGAAAAAAATATATATGTTTATCTCATGATGTGCATATATATTATAAAATATACATATCTTTATAAAGTTTTGCACATATAAGTATTCAAATACCTTATTGTAAGTATTTGAATGCTCATGACTAATTTATCTCTTGGGAAAATTCATGATAACTATATATACATGCATTTCTAGAGTTTTGTACATATAACTCAAGACTAATTTCTCACTTGTAAGGAACATATATATTTATATCATATTGTACATATAATTATCAGAAAAATGTATATCTATATATCCTTATAAAACTTTGTACATATAGATATTAGCAAACTAAAGATTAAGATCTTTATTAGAATGATAATTATATCTATACTATTTACTCAATTGATTATATATTGAATAGACTTGTTGATGGGCTGGGTCGAGCCGGGTTTGAGCCGAACTTAGGTCAGGTATTAAGGAAGTGAAAGTGTGCTAAAGTCCAACTTGACCTATTTTTTGGGCCTAATTTTTTGCTCTAACCTGTTTTTACATATAATAGATAAGTCCAAACCTAAATTCTATTAATTTTTTTAAAATATTTTAATAAAATGAAAAATAGTAAAATACATAATAATTATTAAATATAACACAATAAGTTTGAATAAATTTTCATAAAAAGACTATAAGAAACATGAAAATATAAATTAAAGTATAAAAAATAAAAACTCAAATTAAATTACATAAAAAAAAGCAAAAGCAAATAAAAAACACATTAATATAAAAAAAATAGGCTGGTTAGGTCGGACTTGGGCTTGAAACGACAAACCCAAGCCCGACCCATTTTTAAATAGGCCTTGATTTTCAAGCCTAAGCCCATTTAACGAGCTTAATATTTTTATCCAAGCCTGCTAAAAAAATGGACGGACCTTTTGTCACGACCGTTATCGTTGACCTTTTTCCTTTTCATTCACAAGATTTGGTTGGGTTGTGAGTCGATGTTAATTATTTCTATTCAATCATATGTATCAAATATTAAACACAATTGTACATCTCATGAACTATGTACATCTATTTATATAATCGTTTCTCATCCTTTACATCCCCAGTAATTTGTACAGTACATTTCTGTGTGATTTAGTATTCAGATATAAAATACGTGTATATATATACACCTTTGTGCAGCAAAGTGAGCTATACAACAAAAGAAATAGTAGGGATGACCGCAAGATGCTCTACTGAGCCCGATCTATAGAGGGAGAGGAAAAAGGGTGAGTAAACAAATAACTATACTATCTACGTACTTATAATGCATGCTTAATATCATCTCAAGGCAAATGCATTTGACAAACCATAGCAATCTATTTAGAAATCATTAATTCGATAGAAAGCTTTTTCATTTCACTTTAAACACACTTCAAATCACTACATTTCTCTCTCTTTTCATTTTCAAAATCAGTACTCCTCTGGTACTGGCAATAAGTGATTCTGTCATAGTCACAAATCATAGTTTTAAAACCATTTGAGATCATTTTGAAATTAGGTAGGGATATGCAATCATATGTGGACATATGGCTATAGTCAGTGACCCCAAGCAATCTCTAGCTAGGCGTACAAGGGTGTCAGTCGCCTAGGGAGATGGGTCAATCCAACCCATCAGCTCATCTCTACTCTATCATCTGTCTGACGATGTCAACACGGTACAAGGTACTCCATGTATCATCTCACGGTACAACGTACTTGAGGCTGTCGAGACCAACAATAATAATTCCTACTAAAAAATAAATTAAAACTGTAGTATAGATGAGTAAGATCGTTTCCCACAGAGATTGGTTAGATTTATTTTTCTACAAAATATTTAAAAATAAAATATGTATGGGGATTTGTTGTAATGAAAATGAGAATAAAAATTAATATATAAAAGAGAAATCACTATGTAAAATGTTGGAAGAAAATCAATATGATGAAACATCCAACCAAAGGAATAATCTTAGAATGAGTTTATGAAATTGATCATTGATGCAAAAATGAGTTCTTTTAATCTTTACCAAAATGGTTATGGTTATTGGTACGACCTAACAACCTGTCCCTCCTTACTTCTTCGATAATCAGGATACGATCTCTAATTATTTCTCTTGTCAGTTAAACAACCTTAGATACGATCTTAAGATTTAATTTACCAACAACATTAAAAACTAGAGAGACCACCAATTCTAACCAACAAACACACATGTAGGTTCATTTAGGCTAGATTATATATCTCCATAACATAGAATTGAAAACCTATCTGTAATCAATTATGTATTTACCATTATATTAGAATGCTCAAACAATTACAGATTCAAGTTTCTAATTGGTGATATATTAAATTGACAATTGAACAAATGACCATTTTTGCACAATCAATCAAAACAATAATTTCAATAAGCACAGAAGATATATAAATAGCAAAGATGTAAAAGAACAAAATAAAAACTAATTAGATCTCAAAATTCTTGAAGAACCCAAAACTTTAATTATCCTTTGGCTGGACTAAATAATTTAGCAAGCCATAAGTTGAGAGAAAAACACCAAAGAAATTTTCAATGGCCTAAAGAAAAATCAAATAGTAAATTGTAGAATGTGTCTATGATGATGATCCTAGCCTTCCCCTTTCTTAATCTATGTATACTAAATATCCTAGCTCTAGAATCTTGTTCAAAAGGAAACTTCTGATTGAGTTTGTTTACAATTAAACTTCTTTCATTTTTCAACCACTAATTGCTTTTTGCCAAAGATAGTCATGCCATATCTC
Source organism: Firmiana major (assembly GCA_033439115.1). Taxonomy (NCBI): domain Eukaryota; kingdom Viridiplantae; phylum Streptophyta; class Magnoliopsida; order Malvales; family Malvaceae; genus Firmiana; species Firmiana major. Next base: position 11,953,053 of record CM065911.1, read on the forward strand.
CCTTCATAATTAAAATCTTCCACTTGCCATCTTTAGACTGGTTAAGTCAACTTCAGCTACAAGTGATGGATCTTGACTTAAATTCACATATTTGACTTGCAATTCTTGTCACTACCTTGGACGTGCCCACGTCTGACACTAAGATATCTTCTAATTTTATGACTTGATCAAAATTTACAACTTTAGTTCGTTTTATTCCTATTCCTTCATCCATAATATAAAACACAAAATATAAGTCAAATCCAAAAATTAAGCATATAAAAGAATTTAAATCATGGAAAAATTATGACAATTAATATGTTTAATATGCAACTTATCACGTACTCCGTGGATGCTGTCCATACACCTTACGTAATGGACTCCATCAATATACTGTATACTCAAGGCTACCTGAGAGTAGATAGGCTTTTACGACCTCAGCATTAATCATCAACTATAACTTTGTCTCATATACCAGTGCAATTAAGTCAGTGTGACACACAGTCGACACAAGGGCTCCAGTACAGTTTCATCATCAAAAACATAAAATCATGTGCGAGAAAGATCGTGTAACTCGTTAGTTAACACGCAGTTCCAGCATGATTTATTTCATTCACAAATTTGATAGATGACTCTATTTTCATTGAAAATGACTCAAAATCAGAGTCCAATATAAATAGCATGCTGTCATCATGCAAATAATGTAAATATTAGCCAATCTATCCATATACTTGCTAAAAAGCAGTGTTTTATAGTGAAAACATAAAAAAATGCAATTCACGCATTTTACTAACTTTACCCCATTTTGGTAAAATTTCTCTTTAATATGGGTAAAATAGTAATTTGTCACTTCGGACCCTCATTTCGTTTTTTTTTTTTTTGCATATTTAACATCCTTACAGTATTTAAAACCATGTAAATGCTCTCGAAAATATGTATAACTACCTCTAGCTACTCGTAAATTTTCTTTATAGTATTTTTCAATAAAAGTACTAAAAACATACATTTTTTTCAAATCTTGCATTCCCGATGCTCAATGATATGCATTGCCCTATAACAAGGGTAATATTGTAATTTACTTATCACTAGGCTCTTTCCTAGATTTTTAGTCTCTATATATTCCATACTATTTATTCTTATACAGGAATTTATAAAATACGTACGACTATCTCTAATAGCAATCATAAATCCCTTATCTGAAATCTCAGTCGATTCCGCTTTTATCTTTTCAATTTCTAGTCACTCGCTTGTTCCGGCTCTAATATGCCTTCCGGAGTCGAGTTTTTGTGATGTCATGCAAATCGAGACTTGATCGAACTCACGTTCTTCGCTTATTGTCTCTCGACTTCTCCTTAAACCCAAGGCATCGCTGAATTTTTTCCTTTTTTTTTTTCTTTTTTTCTTTGGTTGAACCAGTTTGGACCAGTTTAGGCCCTCTTTTCACTGAACCGGTTCAAACCGGTTCAGTGTCAAATTCACCGTTCAGATGCTTTTTCGATCAATTTTTCGTCTGCTTCCATTCCAGCAGATCCGCGGGGACTCGCGATGCTTGGATCAGGTAGTGGTCAAGCCTCAGCTCGTCGAAAAGTGGCCGATTCGACCCTTTCTCTCTTCGGCTTCACTGACATTTCTTTTTCTTCACTGGTCGACGCTTCTGGGCTGCCGACGGTGGTGATTCGGCTCTCCACTGGCCAGTAGTGAGACGCTCTCCCTTCATCTGGCCTCCGTTCGCCTCCTTTCTCTCTTTCTCTCATCGATTGGGGCTAAATCGGGGGAGGAGCTGTTGTTTCGTTTCCTTTTCCTTTCATTTTCAGTTCTGTTTCTTTCTTTTTTTTCGTTTTGCTTCTTTTTTATATATATATATATTATATTTTAATATAATGTAATATACTATAGTTTAGTATATAGACATAAAATATCTATAATATAATATTATTATAATAATAATACAATAATAAATATCCCATATTATTTATATTATTATTATAAAAATATTATTACAATGTATTATATATACATTGATTTTCATATACACACGTATATATTTAGACACCAAAATATTTTTCTATATATACTATGCGTATATATAGACATTATTATTTGTTTTTATTTTCTTGAAAATATTTTTCATATTTTCGAAATAATTCCCGAGGTGAAAAATTTTATCACAATAAATTCGTATTTTAATCGATTGGATTTAAAATTTAATTATTTCTTCTTTATTGATCAAGATTGCATGAATCCATGTTTATAATAACAACTTTTTAAAGAAATGACACTGAATTCCGGGTCTTACATTTCCTTCCTCCTTAAGAAATTTGGTCCTCCAAATTAGAACCAAACTATCACTTAAAAAGCTGCAGATACCTATCGCGCATCAAACTCTCCAATTCCCATGTAGCTTCCTCCGAAGTGTGGTACTGTCAGAGAACCTTAACCAGAGGGATCGACTTGGACCGTAGCATTTTCTCCTTTCTATCCAGTATCCATATCAGCTTCTCCACATAGGACATATCCTCTTTGGCTCCAATGACTCATACTGAATCACATGTGTGGATTCGAATGATACTTTTGAAGCATAGAGACGTGGAAGACATTATGGATGCTTGCTAGCTCAGGTGGTAAGACTAGCCTGTAGGCCTTATCTCCCACTTGAACTAGTATCTTAAATGGCTCAATATATCTGAGACTCAGTTTTCCTCTTTTTTCGAATCTCATAATCCCTTTAGAAGGAGAAACCTTCAGGAATACTGATTCACCTACGGTGAATTCTAATGGTCTCCTCCTCGTGTCCACATAACTTTTTTGTGTACTCTGAGCCGTCCTCAACCTTTCACATATTAACTGGACATCCTCAGAGGCTTATTTCACCAAGTCAGGAGCAAATATCTTTCGATCACCCACTTCTTCCCAACTGACAGGAGAACGACACCTACGACCATATAAGGCTTCATACGGTACCATTTCAATACTCGAGTGATAACTATTATTGTAGGTGAATTCGACTAATGGAAAATGATCATCCCAGGAGCCTTTAAAGACTATCACACACGCTCTCAAAATATCCTCTAGAGTCTGAATGTTTCTCTCTGACTGACAATTTATCTGAGGATGAAAAGTGGTGTTAAAGCTCAATTGGGTTCTCACAACTTCCTGAAAATGTTTCCAAAAGTGGGAAGTGAAGCAGGAATCTCTATCTGATACAATGCTCACTGGAACATCATGTAGCCTCACAATCTTTCGTACATATAAATTCGCCAATGCACTCAGAGAAACTATAGCTTTCATAGCTAAGAAGTGAGCTGACTTCGTCAATCTATCCACAATCACCCAAATGGCATCATGGTTTTATCTGGTCCTTGGTAAACCCATAATGAAATCCATGGTGACGTGCTCCTATTTTCATGTCGGTATAGGTAGAGGCTACAATAACCCCTTAGGTTTCTGATGCTCTACCTTAACTTGCTGACATACAAGACATCTAATAACATACTCGGTGATGTCTTTCTTCATCCCTAACCACCAATACACTTTTTGGAGATTCTGATACATCTTATTACTCCCCTAATGTAATGTATACCGCAATGAGTGAGCTTCTGATAATATCAATCTCATAAACTGTGGATCATTGGGAACACATATTCTGCCTCTGAACCTCAGTAAGCCATCATCACTCACTGTGAACTCAGTCACTATCCCTCTCTGAATCTGCTGTACAATATCGACACACTGTCGATTGTCACACTGAGCCTAGCGAATCCGGTCAATCAACTCTAGTTCTAACCTTAAGCTAGCTATCACATAATCACTATCAGTATCAAAAGGGATCACATCAATAGTAAGGCTTGCAAACTGTTCTAACAGCTCGTGTTCCCTAACCATCATATAGGATATCATCTCGAGACTTTTTCGGCATAATGCATCAGCCACTATATTAGCCTTTCCCGTTTGATACAATATTTCATAATCATAATTTTCAGAAGCTCTAACCATCTCCATTACCTCCTATTTAACTCTTTCTGTGAAAATAAATATTTGAGGCTTTTGTGATCAGTGAATATCTGAAATTTCTCATCGTATAAATAGTGGCATCAAATTTTTAGTGCAAATACCACGGCTACAAACTCTAAATCGTGGGTCGGATAGTTCTTCTCATGGTCCTTGAGCTGTTGGGATCCATAAGCAACTACCTTCTCATTCTGCATCAATATGCAACCCAGTCTTTGATGAGAGGCATCTATATACACAACAAAACCTCCTAAGCTGGTAGGTATGGTGAGAATCAGTGTGGTGGTCAGGCGATGTTTCAATTCCATGAAAATCTTTTCACACTTATCATCCCACTCATATGCAACATTCTTTCGAGTGAGACGAGTCAATGGAGCAGCTAGTCTCGAGAAACCCTCGACAAATCGTCAGTAATATCCAGCCAAACCTAGAAAACTTCGAATCTCAGTAACTGTCCTGGGTCGTTCCCATTGAACTACCCATTGAACTACTGCTTCAATCTTGGACGGATCCACTGCCACCCCGTCCTTTGATACAACATGACCCAGAAAAGAAATTCGTTCTAGCCAGAAATCACACTTACTGAGCTTAGCATACAACTGTTTCTCCCGGAGGGTTTGTAAGACTGTTTTTAAGTGCTGTTTATGTTCTTCTCTGGACTTCAAATATATTAGTATGTCATCGATAAAGATGATCACAAACCTGTCCAAGTATGGCTTGAATACATCATTCATCAAAGCCATAAAAGTTACAGGAGCATTCATTAACCCGATGACATCATGTGAGACCCCACGTATTGTATAACCTTTGTATATGTTAAAGGAATTATAAGACAAATGATTTTTAGATTATATAAATGTGAATGAATTTTAGTGGGATAAATGAGTATTATGGATGCATGTAAGGTTAAATAAGGGCTGAAGTAACCATAAAACTAAACGAATAGAACTCAAGGCATCCGTACTTGAGATAAGGAATGAAGACACGAATTAAATATGCATAGACCGTGAATTCTAAGTATCCATTATGATTTCAAGCAATACACACAAGTTTCATAACACGAAAATCATAGGAAATAAGTCTTTCCATGCTCTAAGTGGGATTAAAATGTAAAATGAGTATTGAAGCAATGAAATAGGAATTCACCCTTGGAAAATCTGGAAAAATGCAGCAAAAGGGTTGCAGATGGAGGCCAGATCGATCTCTCATTCAAAGCAGATCGATCTCTTGTGCAAAATAGAGTAATCTCAAGTGAATCAGCTAAGGCAGATCGATCTCCCTATCAAGCAGATCGATCTCCCCAATGACCAGATCGATTTGCATTTGCCTCTGCCAAGCCTAGATCGATCCTCCTTTAAGTGCAGATCGATATCCATTGTATTTTGTAAAGAGCAGATCGATCTCCATTATATTCTGTAAAAAGCAGATCGATCTTCTCAAGCTTCTGCCAAGCCAAGATCGATCTCTCCCTAATGAGCAGATCGATCTCTCCCATCTCAAAACTGAGAATTCGATGGCAAAACCCAAAGGCAGATCAATCCTCACCTAACCAGATCGATCTCCTCACCCTCATCCTATATAAACCCGACGAGAAAAAGGCCCAATCTTCAGAAAACTCAATCTCACTCCATTTTTACCCAAACACCAAGCTTTCTCTCTGTAGGATACCCATCCTTTCCATAAAGATTTGAGAAAATGCCATTAGAACAAAGTTATTCCTCTTAAAGAGGAGAACAACATATCTTGAAGTCAACATCCAACTCATTTGATTGAAGGAACAAAGGACATTCCAAATTTGGATAAGAGGAAGGTCAAGCTAGGTGAGTTTTCATTGCACCAATGCTATATATGTTTATCTAAATGTTGTTAAGAGTAGATTGGTGTATATTACATTGGTTGAAACTACCTAGAATGTAATGAATCAAAAATGAACTAGAAATCGTTTAATGTGAGAAATGAAATATGGTGGAATTAATGATGAATGGGATATCTTAAGGTGATAATGGTGTTGTGAGTATGATTTTAAGATGGTGGTATGGAATGAGTTGGGAGATTGATCAAAATGGTAAAATGTGCATATAAGGCATCGATGACATGTATGAATGAATGAGAGAATTAAGGGTAGAGCATGCACACCCAAGTGCTTAATAAGTAACTAAGAAAGTTACTAGATAAATTGACTAGAAATGACATAGTAATGACCAAATGCAATAATGGGTCAAACTTAATGAAATAGACTCAATGAGATATACTGACTAGTTGAAGTCAGAAAATGAGTTAGCAATGTTAATGCATGTGATTAGTGAATGATTTCAGCTTCTAAGGGCACAATCGGAGCAAGTTGAGCCAAAATTACGAGAAGCGAAAAGGAAGCAAGGATTGCTCCCAAGTGTATCGAGGTAAGGGAATTGTGTGGACTTTTAGAGGTACTTGTATGCATTTTGGGTGTGTTATGATTTCTAATATGATTGTGGCAATAGGAAATAGATGATTGTGAAATGGGTGTTTGAAGGGTAAAGAAAAGGGAATTGGAGAAAAGTTCATGAAAAATAAGAATATGATGTTCTTGAGTTTTTGTACTGCTTTTTAGCATGTGAATTGGTAGGATGGCTAGCATTTTATATGATTTGCATAAAAATAGCATGATTTGGCTTTAATAACCATGCTTTGCAAAGAAAGAGCCACCTACATGAGTTTTGTGAGAATGAAACGTGCTGGAGCGTTGCTCACACGAGATTTGACATGTTTTACGTGCATTAGTTCTAGAGCGATGCTCACACTAGAGTTTTATGTGCATAAGTGCTGGAGCTTAGCTCATACTAGTTTTTACATGGATTTCTATGATATTGTGCTAGAGCTTAGCTCACACTGGTTTTCATACTGATTTGACATGGTGTTGGAGCACTGCTCGCACTAGATGTCCACTATACTTACAGCCGTGCTTGAGATTACTCGCACATGATTTTTATGACATATTGATAGTCGTGCTAGGAGCTTCAGGTAGACTGGGTGTTGCACCGATTAAATAGGCTCGTACGTGCATATTGAGATGTAGCGTGATATAATGTGATGATATTGGTCCACGGAGTACGTTGTACTGTGCATGTAACATAGAGTACATTGTACCATGTTGAGATTGTGATATACCATCTTCGGACAAAGTTTAGATCTGCTATGGACCGACGGGTTGGACGTGACCCACCTCCCGTACGGAAGCAAATAAAGGTGATACCCCACACACTAGGACTCGTGTAGCCTGGGATCGCAAAGGATATGCCATAGTCCTAAAAGAGATTTTCCTATTATATTGCCTATCTCATATGTCTCTTATTTTATGAATGAATCCATGTTTTGAAATGTTTTGTGGGTCAGGACAGTCCGAGGGAGAGGCTGAGTCCTGACAAATGTTGATTTGTATTGAGATGAGAAAGTATGAAAATGCTTTAAAGTGCACTTACGCATGATGATTTTTCCATGCTTTTCTTATGAATTACACATGATGATTTTCCATGCCTCGATTTTGAATTGTGCACTGAATTAAATAACATGATTTGCTTTACATGTCATTAACACAAGCATGAACTAATGCTTTTGAGGTGTGATGAGAAATTGTGTGGTTTTTGAGCATGGCATCACAATCACGTAGATAGTACAGTATCTATCTGCTCACATGATTGCCTTACTGAGCGTGTTGTTGCTCACCCCCCTTATTTTTCCCTCTATAGAGAATTAAGCGTAGACTGAGAGCGACTAGAGATTTCCTTTTTGGTATCCGCTACATCCATCACGTAAGGTATACACACTTGTACCATTTTATATCTAAACTTGCCATAGCTCAGTAGCATTTTGAATGTAACCATTAGGGATTTAAAGCAATGTAAACACATGTAAATAGCAACTTTGATTTATTAATACAAGTGTTTACTTCTAAATTATAATATAAATTTAAATGATATGGATGGTTGAGGTAAACACCGATACACAACCCAACTATTGAGAGGGTAGCTGTTTACGATCGAAGTGAGATAAGAAACGAATAATAAATAATGTATGAAAAGTGAAAAATTTTCAATGATTTTTTGGTATGTTGGGGTTCGTGACACATCACTAGGAACTCATAATGACCATAACGAGTACGAAACGCTGTCTTGGGTACATCTCCACTTTGAATTCTCAACTGATGGTACCCATACCTTAGATCAATCTTAGAAAAGACCTGTACTCCCTGAAGCTGATCCAATAGATCATTAATACGTGGAAGGGGATATTTGTTCTTGATAGTAGCTTTATTCAACAACCGATAGTCAATACATAGATAGAGGCATCCATCCTTCTTCTTAATAAACAAGACCGGAGCTCCTCAGGGTGAGATGCTCGGTCTAATGAACCCCTTATCCAACAGTTCTTGCAATTGTTTCTTCAACTCCTCTAACTCAACTGGAGCCATACGGTAAGGTGGTTTAGATATCGACTCTGTACCAGGTACCAAGTTAATACAAAATTCCATCTCTCTATCTGGTGGCAATCCTAGTAACTCATCCAGAAAGACATTTAGGAATTCCCTAACTATGGGGATGTCAACTAATTCTGGGTGTGCCTTATCCATGTCAACCACGTACACAATATTCAAAATATTATTCATATATTTAGTACATTAATTCACTCATTCTATTACAATAATTGCATTCTTTCATTTCTTCTCAAAAAATCTTACAACCAATTTCTCAGTTTCCTCTACTTGAGAAAATATTATAGTCTTAGAATAACAATCTAAGACAACATGATTTGCGGCCAACCGATCCATTCCTAATATTACATCAAAATCACACATGTTTAACAAGATAAGATCGATTGTCATACTCTTATCTCCTATTCTTAATTTACAACCCTTACATACTTGTTCGGCTAATTGGCTAACCCTCATTGGTGTGCTAATTACCAATGTTCTATCTAAGTATGTAGGTTTCACACACTTTGCCAATTTAGATGCATATGAAGGTGATATGAATGAATGCGTAGCACCAGGATCAAATAAGACAAAGGCTTCCAAATAAAAAAATTAGAATTGTACCTTTAATTACTTCTGTGGAAGCATCTGCTGTCCCCTGGTCTAATGCATACTTGGCCCTAGTCAACAGCTTACTTTCCCTTCTCTTCTGCTGTGGCTCTCTTCATCTGAGTAGGAGTAACTGTAAGAACTCTCTCCGGCTCTTTGCCCTTTTGTGGGGCTATCTCAACTAACTCCAGACAATCTCTCATAAAGTGCCCTACCTTACCACATCTATGACATGACCCATTAGCAAAGTAGCATGGCCTGTTACTGTGGTATCTCCCACAAATCGTGCACTGATCAGTAGTAGGTCGAGGTCCACCAATCACGATACCCCTGATTGGTGCTGTGGTCAGATACATAGGTGGCTTAGCAGCCTTACTCCGTAACTCATCGGTGCCTCTAAAATACTTCTCAGCGGGCTTCCTACTATCCCTGACACCTTTATCGTCTCCAAATCACTTCTTGTCTTTATCTATGCTCTTGCCCACTTTCTTGAACTCAGAAACGTGGAGCTCATAATCTTGTTCGCAAAGTTGGGCCTGTTTGACAACTTCAGAATAAGTCGTAATATCGAACGGGGACAATCTAGCTCTGATGAAAGGTCTCAATCCATCTATAAACTTGCGAACCTTCTTCGTTGTACTACTCATCTATCTAAATCATATCTGCCTAGAGAAACGAATCTCGACTCATACTTATCCACTAATCGGTTCCCCTGAGTCATATTCCAGAATTCCATCTGTAGTCTCCTCTGAGCTGTATTCGAAATATACTGTCTTTGGAACTCATCTAGAAAAATCTCCTATGATATCACGACATGTTGATCCCTCAATATCGGTCTGGTGGACTTCCACCAGTACTCTACCTCACCCTTCAGCACGAAGGCGACAAATGCTACTCTCTTTGTAACTGAATATCAAAAAAACCTAAACAGTTTCTCCATCTAATTGATCCAGTCCTCAGCCAGTACCGGATCATTTACTCCCTAAAAGATGGAGGCTTAAAATCTTAAAACTGCCTCAATCTATCCAGCTCACAATCATACCCCATATCATTATTTCTACCTGACTGTGGGGCTACTAGAGGAGGTACAGGCTGAATATGAGGGTTCTGTGGGGGTTCAGCTCTATGTGGTGCAAGTGTAGGTTGCACAGGTGTAAGGGTCTCAGGCGTTGCTGCGAGAGTAGCAGGTGCATCTTGTCCTGTAGTACCTTAATCTCTATCAAATCTAGCCATAACCTACCCAACAATGACATCACTGTGTCCATGCTCCCCTCTAATCTAGCAACACGAGCATCCAAACTCTCTGATGGTTCCTGAGAAGTATGCTTAGATGAAGACCCACTATGTCTCTCCGACCTATCTCTGTGTCCTCGAGATCTAATTTTCAGTAAATTCACAGTTTAATATATACACTTGTATCTAAATAACGTACGAGTAACATGGGAATGTAAACTTTTCTAATTACTAACACCGACTCACATTAAACCAACCATGCTCTGATACCCCTTTTGTCACGACCGTTATCGTTGACCTTTTTCCTTTTTCTTTCACAAGATTTGGTTGGACTGTGAGTCGTTGTTAATCATTTTTATTCATTCATATGCATCAAATATTAAACACAATTATACATCTCATGAAATATGTACGCCTATTTATATAATCGTTTCTCAGCCTTTATATCTCCAATAATTTATACAGTACATTTCTGTGCGATTTAGTGATCAGATACAAAATACGTGTATATACCTTTGCGCAGCAAATGAGCTCTACAGCAAAAGAAATAGCAGGGATGACCGTAAGATGCTCTACTGAGCCTGATCTATAGAGGGAGAGGAAAGGGGGTGAGCTAATACGCTCAGTAAGGAAAACATGAAAGCAGACAGATAACTATACTATCTACGTGCTTATAATGCATGCTTAATATTATCTCAAGGCAAATGCATTTGACAAACCATAGCAATCTATTCAGAAATCATTAATTCGATAGAAAGCTTTTTCATTTCACTTTAAACACACTTCAAATCACCACATTTCTCTCTCTTTTCATTTTCAAAATCAGTACTCCTCTGGTACTGGCAATAAGTGGTTTTGTCATAATAACAAATCATAGTTTTGAAATCATTTGAGATCATTTTGAGACTAGGTAGGGATATGCAATAATCTGTGGACATATGGCCATAGTCAGTCACCCCAAGCAATCGCTAGCTAGGCGTGCAAGGGTGTCAGTCGCTTAGGGAGACGGGTCAATCCAACCCATCGACTCATCTCTACTCTATCATCTGTCCGAAGATGCCAACACGATACATGTACTCCGTGGACAATCACATGGTACAACGTACTCTGTGGACCCTGTCCATACACCCTACGCCATGGAGTCCATCAATATACTGTATGCTCAGATTACCTGAGAGTAGATAGGCTTTTACAACCTCGACATTAATCATCAACCATAACCTTGTCTCATATATTAGTGCGAGCAAGTAAATGTGACACACAGTCGACACGAGGCTCCAACATGGTTTCATCATCAATAACATAAAATCATGTGCGAGCAAGATCGTGTAACCTGTTAATTGACACGCAGTTCCAGTACGATTTATTTCATTCACAAATTTGATAGATGACTTCATTTTCATTTAAAATGACTCAAAATAAGAGTCCAATATAAATAGCATGATGTCATCATGCAAATCATGTAAACAATAGCCAATCTATCCATATACTTGCTAAAAAGCAGTGTTTTATAGTGAAAAAATCAAAAATATGCAATTCATGCATTTTACTAACTTTACCCCATTTTGGTAAAATTTCCCCTTAATAGGGGTAAAATAGTAATTTATCACTTCGGGCCCTCATTTCGATTTTTTTTTCATATCTAACATCCTTACAGTATTTAAAACCCTGTAAATGCTCTCAAAAATGCGCATAGCTAGCTCTAGCTACTCACAAATTTTTCTTACAGTATTTTTCGATAAAAATACTGAAAGCATGTATTTTTTTCAAATCTTGCATTCCCGATGCTTAATGGTATGCATTGCCCTATAAAAAGGGTAATATTGAAATTTATTTATCACTAGCCTCTTTCTTAGATTTTCAGTCTTTATATATTCCATACTGTTTATTCTTATATAGGAATTTATAAAATACATACAACTATCTCTAATAGCAATCATAAATCCCTTACCCGAAATCTCAGTCGCTTCCGCTTTTATCTTTCCAATTTCTAGTCACTCGCTCGTTCCGACTCCAATATACCTTCTGGAGCTGAGTTTCTGTAATGTCGTGTAAATCGAGACTCGATCGAATTCACGTTTGTCGCTTATTGTCATGAGGCTTCTCCTTAAACTCGGGGCATTATCAAATTTTTTCCCTTTTTTTCTTTGGCTGAATCAGTTCGGACCGGTTTAGGCACTCTTTTCACTGAACCGGTTCAGTGGCAAGTTCATCGTTCGGAAGCTTTTTCGGCCGATTCTTTGTCAGCTTCCACTTCTAGCAAATCCACGGGGATTCATGATGTTTGGATCTGGTGGTGGTCAAGCGTCAGCTCGCTAGAAAGTTGCTGGTTCGACCCTTTCTCTCTTCGGCTTCACTAGCATTTCTTCTCCTTCATCAATCGACGCTTTTGGGTTGTCAACGGTGGCGATTCGGCTCTCCACTGGCCAGTGGCTAGACACTCTCCCTTCCTCCGGCCTCCGTTCGCCTCCTTTCTCTCTTTCTCTCACCAATTGGGGCTGAATTGGGGAAAGGCTGCTTGTATCATTTCTTTCCTTTTTCCTTTCGTTTTCAGTTCTGTTTCTTTTTTTTTTTTCATTTTGCTTCTTTATATATATATATATATTATATTATATTATAATATAATGTAATATACTATAGTTTAGTATATAGACATAAAAAATCTATAATATAATACTATTATAATAATAATAATACAATAATAAATATCCCATATTATTTATATTGTTATTATAAAAATTTATGACAATGTATTATATATACATTGATTTTCACATACACACGTATATATTTAGACACTGAAATTTTTTTCTATATATACTTTATGCATATATATATAGATATCATTATTCATTTTTATTTTCCTGAAAATATTTTTTCATATTTTTGAAATAATTCTTGGGATGAAAAATTTCAGGTTATCACAATAAATTTGTATCTTGATCGATTGGACTTAAAATTTAATTATTTCTTCTTTATTGATCAAGATTGTCTGAATCCATGTTTATAATAACAACTTCTTAAGGAAATGACACCGAATTTTGGATTTTATACCTTTGGGTTTGGACGGGTAGCGCGGCTCTTGAACAAGTTTAATCTTGAACTACAAAGCTTGAAATTATAATCAATTTGAATTTTTAGAAACTAAACTTAATTATCTTTTGATGCATATAAATGTCAATATTGAATCAATGTTGTAAAAAAACAATAAAATCCAAAACTATCTCTTGTGTAGTTGCCAGATAGCCTGCACAGTTTGTAGTAAAAAAATTAATATACTACTAGAAAAAAGTTCAAAGATTACGTTTGAAAATCGAAGTTTATGACAAAAGGCTACGTTTTTAACCATAAATTATTTTGGCGTAGTTTTCTCTCAGGTATCATAGATTATGGTTTTTTCTTACGTAGTCTAATACATGCTATTAGACTGCGGTTATCATCATGATATAATCTGTTATATTAGATTACATTTATGATTGTTGTATGCCTTATGATATAAAACTACGGTTATAATTGTTGTATACATTATGATATTAGACTACTTTTTATGATCTTAGTATATATATGATATTACACGACGGTTAGGAAAAATTGTAATCCCTTCATTTATTAATTAGATTACATTTTTTTAAAATATGAAATCGTAGTATTTTTTGTTAGATATCAATAATTAAGAAATAATTATTTACAAAAATATTTTATTATTCACCTGTTTGATTTCATTATATAAACAATAACAAGCAAAAATAAAAATAATCAAAACAATAAGCAAATATCAAATTTCACCAACCATGTCATTAAATAACTTTGATAACAATAATATTAATTGATCAAATATCAAATTTTCATATCAGTAATTGTTTTGAACACACATACACACACGCATATTATATATATATATATATATAATGTGCCAATTTAAAGTAATGTAAACATTCTCCCTTAAACTTTATCACTAGTAATCAACAACCAAAAAGCCAAGCTGTAGTTTAGACATCAACTTGATCACTCACGTAACGACCCTTGACCCTTGAAAATTTGAGGGATATATTTTTTTTTGAAACTTAAATTTCCCACTTATTCCTTTATTCACTTAGGTTGTATTCTTGTTCAGTGTCAATTCATTTTCTTACTTCTTTATCCGGAATTATACTTAAATTTCACGTTTGGATTTATATGGCCGATAGAAATTTCGACAGCATAACGGCTTATACATAAGCCTACCCACCTGCAAACCAATTGTTTTTAACAATCTTAGATATCTATAACTACCAAACATGCTTTCCAAATCCACATCATCGATCCAAGACATCCATTTCCATTCAAGACCAATTACTTTAAGACAAATTCACAAAAAGTAATATTCTTCACATTTGTTTTCTTACAAATTACATCCCAACAAAATATTTTCAATATATGTCTGTGCATACAAAATGTGTCTGGTAAAGGAATGTAACTGTGTACCTTTTCTGCGTGTACAAAAAGTAGCATATGGTAGCTCTTTCCCACCAGCCTACGTCGTGTATGCTGTAGGTAGCGCCTATAGATCACTGCAAATAGTCTGAAAGGTAGAGGGGTGAGCTTTTGGGAAAAAGCCCATTAAGATAATACGTTTAAAGTAGTTCTGATATGTAAAAGCATGTAAAATCATTCGTAAACCAATCTTTTGAAAGATATGTAAACTTTTATTTCGTGCATAGTCATCATAAGAAAATATGAGGCATGGTTTCTTTAAGTCAAATAGCATGCTTAACTATTTCATAAAATTTTCATCATTCATGGATGTTTTCATAAAATCATCGTCATTCATAAACATTTCATAAAACATAATTGTTCGTAAATAATTGTCATAATCTCATAAAGAAATCATAGTCAATTATCAGCATCATCTTCAAATTCATAACCATAATCATAATCATGGAGACTAGGCTATAACTAAGTCATGCGATACGTGTAATTCTCCGTAGAGAGTCATCATACCTATGGCCATGGTAAATGGAGGCTGTAGACTGGATCAGGGTCGTACAACACACTTTCATAAAATATGGGTAGTATTTATCTTTCTTACTTTCTCTAGCATCTAGCTAGGGCACGGGCACCAAAGGTACTCTCTGTGTGGGAAACATATATGCATGCTGCGCGGGCACGAGATACTACCAAAACATCATCATCATAAACCACAAGTAGCAAGACATCTTCTACACAGGTAGAGTCAAGTGCTACAGGGGCCCTACGCACCGGCACTCAAGTGGTGGAGCCGAAGCACCACAAGAAGGAGCCATGCATGAAGCCTATAGTCTCAAAAATTTCTTTCCCCCTTTTTTTATACTTTTGAAATTGTCAAAAGTTTCTTTCAAAATATGAATATAAAATTATAAACTATTGTAAAGCTTCCATGCACTTTCATACTTCAGGGAAATTCATTTCATAAACATAGATGTACTCGAGGAATATTACTAAAACGAAATCATGTTTCGTAAACCATTCTATAAATATGAAACCGGTTATAAATCATTTCAAAACATAATATTACTTCATAAAATTTTTTTATCAATGCAATGAGGGTTCATTATCAGAACTGAGTTAAATTGTACCCCTTACCTCGATTTCTCTGTACAGTCTGACTTTTCCAAATGCTGAGATTTTCGCTCAGTTTGATTTACTCCCAATCAACTCTATGGAGCTGCGTATAACCATATATAAGGTTAATTACGATACATTCATCATTATATTAACCTCAATTCAACTCAATTAAACCTCATTTGCAACCAAATCTAAACATATTATCTTGATATCAAACCTATTATATTCACCTCATACTCTTGATAGGTAGACCCACATTGATCTCTTAGTATCTCATTAAATATTAAATTATCGTATATTGATAGAAATAGTAAATTTAGATTAATTTTGATATTATCAATCCAAGGGTATTTCAAGTCATAACCGAGATCATTCACGACATTTTCATATCAAGTCCATAATCAATTGACATATTAAGCCCCCTTATGACACCTACGAAGTTCAACCAACTTTAGCCCTCTTTGAAACTCTCGAGTATAGCCTCGCAATCAACCCTTACAATCAATTTTATAGCCAACCTTAGGCAGCTTTAAAACAGTCTTAAAAATCACTTTAACTCACCTTAAAGGTTAGCTTTCTGACTCCACCGTGATTGCCCCTGTTACTGCCTATTAACTAGTCTCCCTTCGACCTTTCATCCCCTACTGTGAGCCACCATAAACAGCCACCGAATGCAACAAAATTTTAGTCTCAAGGCACCTCAAAATTACTTTTGCTCCAGCCTCCAATCACGCCATCAACCACTCTGTTTTTGAGGCACTATTTTGCACTTCACAGCCACCAATCACAACCTCCAAAGCAACTTTTAACAGCACCCAAAAGCTTCCCTTCTTGTCCACTGTTCACGCTTCACGATCAGCTTTCAACTGCACTACTTCAGTTCAGTCTAATCTCTTCCCTCTCGACCTCTTTCCCTTATGTCTCCTTCATGCTACAATTTCCTTCCTATATGTATTATTTTCTTCTAGCTTCAATTCACATTTCAGTTTCTTTATTACTTTCTCCCTTCTCTCATTCCTTACGTCGAACTTCAGTTTTTGTGTTACTGTTGCTTCTCTCATTGGCTTCGGGGTTTTGTTCTTCTGCGTTTTCGGTTTCTTTTTCCTTTTCTTTTTTTTCTTTTTCTTCTTCCCTTTCTTCCCTCGGCTATTGCTCACTGTTTTTCTTTCCTTTCTAGCTGTTGTTATGCCATTACATCATCACCTCCCCATCGAATTCTTCCTCTGCTTTAGCTTCATCACAATGCCTAGGTCCACAGTCACTAAAGATTACTTCAAAATCAAAGATTAAAGTTTAGAGATTACCCAAACTTGTGGAGTGTTCAACTCACACCTCGATTCGATTCGTCTTTTGATTTTCAAGTATGTTGTTCTCCTTTGGATGAGGAACAACTTTCCTTCTCGCCACAACTCTTAATTTGGACAAAAATGGGGACTTTGGAAGAGAGAGAAAGTTAGAGTTTGGCTAAAATGAAGGTTTGAGAGAGAGAGAGATCCATTTCCAGGAAAAACAAAGAGGTCTTTATATAGACTAAGGGTAGGAGATCGATCTGGCTCTTGATGAGATCGATCTGCATTTGAATTTGGGGACGATTTTGGGTAATTTTATGCCTAGGAGATCGATCTGTCGTCGGCTAAGATCGATCTCTTAATGAATTTATGAGATCGATCCGCTCCAATTACGAGATCGATCTCTAGTTTATAGAATACTTCCTGAGATCGATCTGTTTCTTGAGGAGGTCGATCTTCTCCCTAACAGAAACATTTTGAGATCGGTTCCTTCCTCATGAGATCGATCTTATCATTACAGAATCATAAGGAGATCGATCCTCTTCCATTGGAGATTGATCTATTCGCTTAAATTCCTCCTTCCTTGTCATTTTTAACCTACTAGATCGATCCTTTCTTCTCCAAGATCGATCTGGCCCTATAGTTTCACACTTTAAGATAAAATCTCATTTATAACTCATTCATCGCTTAAAATTTCATTCCATACCACCTCAATATATGAGTACATCATATTTAGTTCAATCAATTACACTTCATGTTCTCATTACATGATTTAATAGGTGTAAAATCCTCAGATCTCACACCTGACTCCACCGTGATTGCCCCTGTTACTGCCTATCAACTAGTCTCCCTCCGGCCTTTCATCCCCTACTGTGAGCAACCATAAACAGCCACCAAATGCAACAAAATTTTAATTCTCAAGGCACCTCAAAATTGCTTTTGCTCTAGCCTCTAATCACTCCATCGACCATTCTGTTTTTGAGGCACTATTTTGCATTTCACCGCCACCGATCACAACCTCAAAAGCAACTCTCAACAGCACCCAAAAGCTTCCCTTCTTGTCCACTGTTCACTCTTCACAATTAGCTTTCGACTGCACTGCTTCAATTCAGTCTAATCTCTTCCCTCTCGGCCTCTTTCCCTCATGTCTCCTTCCTGCTACAATTTCATTCCTATATGTATTATTTTCTTCTAGCTTCAATTCACATTTCAGTTTCTTTACTACTCTCTCCGTTCTCTCCTTCCTTACGCTGAACTTTAGTTTTTGTGTTACTGTTGCTTCTATCCTTGGCTTCGGGGTTTCATTCTTCTGCATTTTCGGTTTCTTTTTCCTTTTCATTTTTTTCCTTTTCTTCTTCCATTTCTTCCCTCGGCTACTGCTCACTGTTTCCCTTTCCTTTCCAGCTGTTATTATGCCATTACATCCTCACCTCCATACTGAATTCTTCCTCTACTTTAGCTTCTCCATCAGCTTCATCCTCCTTATTCGGTTTCTGTTTCCTGCTTCCCAATTTCTTCACCGATTTTTTGCTTCTCGATTTCCTGCTCACGGTTCAACAGCCTCCTCTCCTGCTAACTCCCTCAGCTTGCTGTGTCACGACCCAAACTACCCAAAAATCAGAGTTAATTTTTCGCGTTTTTATTATTTTCTTACTTAAATTCTCACCTGTCCTCGAATCGTGACCAACACTCCACTAATAATTGGGCTGTGCATCAATGCCAGTCCTACCATACATCTACCCTAGTACTTATTTCTTCTCCAGTCATTTATAATTGTTATATTATTTATACATCCCCTAAAGTTACTTACAAACATGTTACTGTGCTATGCTTATGTAGATACAATAAGTACAAGTGTATATACCTTATGTTGATGGGCAGCAGCGGATATCCAGAATGCAGTACTGAGTCGCCTCAACTTCAACTGGAGATTATCTGTGGGAGAAAATGAAAGGGGTGAGCACATCAAGCTCAGTAAGGCAATCCTACGAACAAGTAGGTAACCATACTACCTACATGAACGTGGTGCCATGCATAAACCACCATTTCTCCACACATTTTAAAACAATGATATGCGCTATGATGTTATGTAAAACATATTTGCACGGAAAATCAACATGCAATTATTGCAAATTCTTTCTTTCTCAATTAAAATTTTCACCATAAAGTCAGGAATCGACCCCTCCGGCGGGTGATCCTGACTCGAACAAAACCATGAAAACAGTTTACATTCACGTGGGTTTGAAAAGTATGGAAATACCCATCATGCACATTTAATTAAAAACCCAGTTTAAATCATCGAAATCGTCGACATGCGAGACGAGGCAATATTTGTATAACGGTAATAACCAGGACTGGCCAATATGTCCTCGTGAGTCCCTCTAGCTTCACGGATCCCAGTGTGCGAGGTCTCACCCTGATCGGGAACCGCCCGGGAGGTGGGTCAATCCAACCCGTCAGTCTTATCCGATCTCACGCATCCGAAGATGCCGTATCCGAAGATACCCTGTATCACAAAGATACCGTATCCGAAGATACCCCACGGTACATCGTACTCCATGCTACTTGCACGGTACATCGTACTCCATGGACCCACAGCCTTATCCCTCGTTCGGGCTCATCAGCTGGATCTCCAACCCTTATCCCTCGTTCGGGCTCATCAGGTGGATCTCTAACCCTTATCCCTCGTTCGGGCTCATCAGGTTGTTTTAACATGCCATGTCTCAAATCGCACGTGCGAGCCTATTTAATCGGTGACACACAGTCAACCCGATGCTCCAAGCACGACTTATCGTATGATCTCTGAAAAGTAGTGCGAGCGGTGCTCTAACACTGTCAGTAAAACAAATAAAACTAGTGCGAGCTAAGCTCAAGCACTCTGTATGTAAATCATGTGAAAATCGGGTGCGAGTTAGACTCTAGCACCTTGTCACGAAGATTATGTAAAATCTGGTGCGAGTTAAACTCTAGCACCGTGTCATGAAAAGCAAATGAAATCTGGTGCGAGTTATACTCTAGCACCTATGCATGTAAAACTCTAGTGCGAGCTCTCGCTCCAGCACTAATGCATGCATCACACAAATCAAACATCGTGCGAGCTGAGCTCTAGCACGTCATATGTCAATAAAACACGTAGGCGGCTCTATTTACTCAAAACAGTTTTCAAATCAATTTCACATTGAAAGTATGCAATGCGGTGCATTTTCTTTCAAGGTGAGCTAGCCTACTCATGCATGCGTTGAAATACCTCCAGAATGAGCAGGAACCTTTTGTTCTTGCTCCTCCCAATTTTTCCTAAATTTTTAGATTTTACCCTTAACAAGGGTATTTTAGTAATTTTGCCCATACGGGGCACTAAAATTATTCTTCGACCTCTAGACCCTCCAGAATAAATTTTTAAATGACTGCCAATGAATTTAAAATTGCGTACTGTTACCTCTAGCAGTCCGCAGAATTCCCTTACCTCGATTCTCGTCGAGTCTGACCTTTTTCTTTTCCATTGTCGTCTCGTCGCGCAGTCCGATATGCTCCCAATCAGACGCCCGGAACTGCGTATTAATATTCCTCAGGTCAGATATTATACAATTTAATTGTATTTAATACTTTTCTGGGCTTAATTTAAATCGCTGGGCCCATTTACCCCTATTGGGCCCGATTGCACCTTAATGGGCCTTAATCGGCCTTAAGCCCGTTTTCCACTTAGTTTTCTCTTTATCGAGGCCTATTGGGCTCATTGGGCCCACCAATAATTTATTGGACCTCGTTCTAATTCTCGAATATCTAAATTCACTATTTACGACTATTTATCTAAATTTTCATAATTTAATTCAATTTATGCGGAAATTAAATCCATATCACGCATAACGAGGTAATTATCGTAAATAGGGGTCACTTACCCGAGATTCCATGCTAGTCCGTAAATCGAGGCTGTCTCGAGCCCTCAGTGGATGCCAATCGTCGAGTTACACAATTAATTACATTTTCGGGTAAATTTCTAGTCAGAAATTAATTAAATAAAATATTTCGAAATTTAAATCGGTCAATTCGACCGCTTACCGACTTACCCGAAGCTCGATTGCATCACCGAAATTTTCCCCAATTTTTCCTCTTTTTCCTTTTCCCTTTTTCTTCCTTTTTTCTCCTCTTTTTGGCTGAACCGGTTCAGTCCGGTTCGGACCGGTTCAGACCGGTTCACCGCCGGTTCACTGCCTTACCGGCCGGTTCTCCGCCGGCTTCCACCGCCAATCGCTCCTCTGGGTCGTCCGCAACCCGAATCTGGCCTCGGCTTCGCCCAAGGCCGCCGGTCCGGCTGTTCTCCTCTTCGCCGTCGGACCCGTCTCCCTCTTTTGGCCGTCGCCGGCGATTCCCGCCGCCTCGTCGGGTGCTATCGGTCTCAAAAGCACCGTCGTCGCCTGGGCTCTCGAAATCGGGCCTCGTTTTCGGCCGGATCGCCGCCGTTCGCCGCCGGTGGCCACTTCTTTCCCGCGGCCTTTCTCTCCTCCGATCGGCTTCCTCCGGCGTCGGTAGGCTGCACCGCCGGTACCATTGAGATCACCGGCCTCCCCTCTTTCTTTTCCGGCCCTTGGCCGGGTCGTTGGCCGCCGGACGGTGGTCGGGCCTCTCCTCGGTTTGCTTCGGGTTTCTCCTTCTCTCTCCCCGACCACTCTCTCTCTCTCTTCCCTTTTTTTTTTTTCCAGATTCATTTTTTCATTTTTTTTTTGTTTTATTATTTTTATTATTTTTATTTTTATTTATTTTAATTATTTTACTATTCAATAAAATATATTAAAATACCCAAATATCTCTTAAAATTATTATTTTATTCTTAATTAATTAATTTAATTTAATTTAATTTATTTTAATCCTTTTTCGGGTATATTTTCTCCGTATTTTCGGGATATTGTCCCGGATGACTTTTCGGTATATTTTTCGATTATTTTCGGGATTATTTTTCCGAACTAAAAATTTCAATTAATCCTGATTAATTCCAATAAATTAATATCTCGATCAATTTAATCCGAAATAAATTTATTTCACTTTTATTGACCAAGATTTCTTAAATCCATATTTTTAATTAAATTTCTTTATCGAAATTATACCGGCTTTCGGTCTTTTGACCATTTTGCCCTTACACGTGTTCGGGATTAATTTAACCCGACTTCCTTCATACGTCCCCTATCTTTTCTTATTTAATTTTCGTATTTTAATTAAATTCGGGTCTTACAACTCTCCCCCACTTAAGGAATTTGGTCCTCCAAATTAGAACCAATTCATATGAGTCCATATACAACTCCGGGTACATCGATCATATCATACTCCTAAATTCTTATGTAACCTTCTCCGGAGTGTATTACTATCAAAGGACTTTAATTAGGGAGATTATCTTAAACCCCAATACTTTCTCTTTCCTGTTTAATGCCCGAATCAACTTCTTCGATATACTTGTATTTTCATTAAACTGAACTTTTGGAGTTCATATCCTATCACCTCTGCTGGATCTGGATAGTAGTACCGAAGCATCATAAGCTGGGACACATTGTGGGTGCCTGTTTATTCAAGTGGAAATGTCACCTACAGGTCTTATCTCCCACTTATCCAATCTCTCAAAATATTCCATCCAGCGCAACTCAATTTACCTTCTTCCAAAAGTTCGCTATGTCCTTATTCTCTTAGGACAATAAACATTTCAATCATATTAATTCACCAAGGGTGAATTCCAATACTTTTCTATCTGCTCTGAGGTGTTCTTAAGCTCTCATCCTTAACTAAACATCCTCAGAGACTTATTATCCAAGTCGAAAATACTTCTATCTGTCACCCACTTTTCTTATCCAATTTGGGGAACAACCCCTACAGCCATACACTGCCTTATATCTTGTTATCCCGATACTCAACTGCCAACTGTCGTTATTAGCGACTTTAATTAGAAATCAACTAATCATTCCAGGAGCTTATAAAATCAATGGCACACGCTTTCATCGGATCCTCCGGAACATGTACAGTCCTCTCTGACTGACCATTTGTCTGAGGACGAAAAGCTGTGCTTAATACTCAGTCGGGTTCCCATAGCTTCCTTAAAATATTCCCTGAAGTAGAAAGTGAAGCGGGAATCCCTATATGATACCATGCTCACTGGAACGCTACTTAATGTTCCACAATCTTCCTTATACCTGAATCCTCATACACACTCTGAGTATCTGGGGATTTCATAACCTGAAGGTGGGTAGACAACTTAGCGACTATCATCCAAATAGCCTTGTTATTCACCTGGGTCCTCTGTAACCCATTATAAAATTCATGGAGACTTGCTCTCATTTTTCGTGCCATGTCAATATAGGTAGGTGCTGCAATAACTCTGCAGACTTTTAATACTCTACCTTATTCTGTTGATATACTAGGCACTTTTCTACAATCTCCACCAATATCTCTTTCCACATCTGACCACCAATACCCTTTTCGAGATTTCAATATATAATCATTACTTTCCGTATGCACTGCATATCCCGAAGAGTGAGCTTCTGACAATATTACTATCTCATCTACTGTGGTCCTGGGGAGCACTCATACTGTGTCTGAATCCTCAGTAACTCATCATCACCCACTGTGAACTCTATCACTGTACCCTTCTGAATCAGACCCATACTATCGACATCCGGTCGATCATCACACTAAGCCTGGCAAATCCGGGCACTCTCATCCGGTTCTAATCATCAGGCTAGCTGTCACATAATCATACCAATCACTGTCATCATCAGAAGGGATCACATCAATACTGAGGTTCACAACTGCTCTAGCAGCTCACGCTCCCTGACCATCATATGCAATACCATCCCGAGGCTCTTTCTACTCAAAGCATCAGCCTTTCCTGGGTGGTACAATTTTCACAAATCAAAACCTCTCAGAAGCTCTAACCCACTATGTATTCTCATGTTCGCCTCTTTCTGTGAAAATAGATGCTCGGGCTTATGATCAGTGCATATCCACAATTTCTCACCATGTACATAATAGTACCATATCCTCGGTACAAATACTGTTGTCAACTTTAAATCATGGGTATCTTCCCATTATACATCAATACACAGCTCCTTCATAATTTTGAGGTATCCATACTCACTGAGAACCTCTTGAGCTGTTGGGTATGGTGAAATTAATTACGGTGGTCAATTCATACTTCTCTACACCGAGATCCATGTCACATCTATCATCTTATTTACCATCTCCTTCCAAGACCACGTTTTCTTAGTTAAACGTGTCAACCAGGTATATCCTTTTTAGAACTCGCAGCAATCCATCTGTAAAAGCCATCTTCAATTATTGCTTATAATTCGCCCTAGACTTTAACTACACCCAGCATATCACCGTTACTGTTGATTACAATTCGGTCCAACCCTTGACTTATTTACTCATAAGCGTATAAGATCCTTCTCAACCGCTTACGTTTTCAGGCACTAAGCTGCGTCATTTCCTTTTCTTTGCCTTAACCGCTCTTATTAAATTTTACTATGTTAACCTTCATGTTTCGTCGAATTTTTAATAATTCTTATCGTCTTAGTAATGGTATCCTAATGCTAAAGGTATTTATTTCGATGATCGGTTTCACGTTATAGGATATATATATATATTTTTAGACGCTGTCAAGTCTTCAGGCGGGGAGGTATTTTGAAATACCTTTATTAGCCTTCAGACTTAACCACAACTACTGGTTATGGTTATACCCATCTTTGTCCTTGGTTATAATTTGTGTTCGCTACTAATTGCCTTAATCCTTATTACTTCGTATACTCACTCTTACTCCAATACATCTTGTATTTATAATCAACATATCTCCTCAGTGTATCAATCATGACAAAACTCTTGTCATTATCATTCCGTGAGTACAATCCTTTACTCCTGCAAATTCAACTGTTGCACCCCTGTTTTTAACTTAAAATCTCAATATCCATATTCCGTTAATTAATCCTCCTCTATTGGGGTACTCATTTATCAGTATTGCCCAATGATGTAGGCATTCATGCCTTTTACTCACTTATGTGTGAATGAATACGATATGAACAAATGTGTGGCACCAGGATTAATGAACATATGTACTTCATTATTCATAACAAGTGTGGTATCTTACACCACATCCTTGAAACATCAATAGTGTCCTGGTCCAAGACATCCTCTCGCCTTCGTCCAACAACCTACTTTCTTCTTTTCGGCTATGGCTTCCCTTTTCGTTGCAGCTATACCAACGAAATTTTTCTGTCTCTTTACTTTCCTGTGGGGCGATCTCGCTCAACTCTGAGCAATCAAAATCAATGGTCCGTCTTACCACACTTAACGGCCATTTCATCAATACCGTGTAGGTATAAACCTTCCTTCCGTGGTATCCACCACACATCTTACACTGCTTACAGTGCTCACACTGCTACACTGCTTCGTAGCAGGTCGGGGTCCTCCAATCACAATACCCCTCAAGAGTGTCAAATTAGATGCACTAGGGCCTTACCAATTATCTTACTCCATGATTCGTCAAATTTAATCTTTTACCAATTTCCATTTTCCCATTCTGACATTTCTGTCATTTCTCGATTTTCTTTTCTGTCTCTATTTCAGCCCTCATTACCTTTCTCAATCTCAGAGGGGTGCAATTCATGTTCTTATTTACCCAACTGCAATTCTACGCACTGCCTCGGTATAGGTAATATCTCACGGGCCAATCAGACTCTAATTGAAAAGTCGAGCCCTTTCATGAACTTTTAGACATCTCGACTGTCACTTGTTCATTTGTCGAGGTAATATCTGCCCAGAATATAATCGAGTCTCCATGCTCGTCAATAAATCAAATCCTCTGGGTCAGAGTAAGGACTTTTATCCGAAATTTTCCTTTAAATCATGTCCGGGATATCCTGTCACCGGAATATATCTAAGATATTTCTCATCTCAACTCTTAAGATGGGTCGAGCGGGTTTCCACCAATGCTCCGCTGCGCCCTCTGATCTCATACATGATCTGAGCAATTTGCTCCTCAAAATAATCTCCACACTCCGCTCCAATCTCGCGAAGCGTGTCTCAATACTGTCCGATCACTCTGTCGGACTCTGTGAGGCATTCTCAACATTAGCCTCTATTTCAATTCCACCCTGTTTCTCACAGGTCAACTCAGCACGACTTAGCAGACTCAGGTCTACCTCTACGACCTCTGCCTCGTGCACTATCTCATCTAACGCGACTCATAATAGGCATTCCTGCATTCTCAACCATTTCTTAGTCAAGCCCATCTCGATATACACTATTGTATCTAACTAAGCACAGTAACACGGGGATGTAATTTCCTAATTACTGACACTGACACACATCAGACCAATTATGCTCTGATACCACCTTTATATGTCACGACCCAAACTACCCAAAAATCAGAGTTAATTTTTCGCGTTTTTATTATTTTCTTACTTAAATTCTCACCTGTCCTCGAATCGTGACCAACACTCCACTAATAATTGGGCTGTGCGTCAATGCCAGTCCTACCATACATCTACCCTAGTACTTATTTCTTCTCCAGTCATTTATAATTGTTATATTATTTATACATCCCCTAAAGTTACTTACAAACATGTTACTGTGCTATGCTTATGTAGATACAATAAGTACAAGTGTATATACCTTATGTTGATGGGCAGCAGCGGATATCCAGAATGCAGTACTGAGTCGCCTCAACTTCAACTGGAGATTATTTGTGGGAGAAAATGAAAGGGGTGAGCACATCAAGCTCAGTAAGGCAATCCTACGAACAAGTAGGTAACCATACTACCTACATGAACGTGGTGCCATGCATAAACCACCATTTCTCCACACATTTTAAAACAATGATATACGCTATGATGTTATGTAAAACATATTTGCACGGAAAATCAACATGCAATTATTGCAAATTCTTTCTTTCTCAATTAAAATTTTCACCATAAAGTCAGGACTCGACCCCTCCGGCGGGTGATCCTGACTCGAACAAAACCATGAAAACAGTTTACATTCACGTGGGTTTGAAAAGTATGGAAATACCCATCATGCACATTTAATTAAAAACCCAGTTTAAATCATCGAAATCGTCGACATGCGAGACGAGGCAATATTTGTATAACGGTAATAACCAGGACTGGCCACTATGTCCTCGTGAGTCCCTCTAGCTTCACGGATCCTAGTGTGCGAGGTCTCACCCTGATCGGGAACCGCCCGGGAGGTGGGTCAATCCAACCCGTCAGTCTTATCCGATCTCACGCATCCGAAGATGCCGTATCCGAAGATACCCTGTATCACAAAGATACCGTATCCGAAGATACCCTGTATCACAAAGATACCGTATCCGAAGATACCCCACGGTACATCGTACTCCATGCTACTTGCACAGTACATCGTACTCCATGGACCCACAGCCTTATCCCTCGTTCGGGCTCATCAGCTGGATCTCCAACCCTTATCCCTCGTTCGGGCTCATCAGGTGGATCTCTAACCCTTATCCCTCGTTCGGGCTCATCAGGTTGTTTTAACATGCCATGTCTCAAATCGCACGTGCGAGCCTATTTAATCGGTGACACACAGTCAACCCGATGCTCCAAGCACGGCTTATCGTATGATCTCTGAAAAGTAGTGCGAGCGGTGCTCTAACACTGTCAGTAAAACAAATAAAACTAGTGCGAGCTAAGCTCAAGCACTCTGTATGTAAATCATGTGAAAATCGGGTGCGAGTTAGACTCTAGCACCTTGTCACGAAGATTATGTAAAATCTGGTGCGAGTTAAACTCTAGCACCGTGTCATGAAAAGCAAATGAAATCTGGTGCGAGTTATACTCTAGCACCTATGCATGTAAAACTCTAGTGCGAGCTCTCGCTCCAGCACTAATGCATGCATCACACAAATCAAACATCGTGCGAGCTGAGCTCTAGCACGTCATATGTCAATAAAACACGTAGGCGGCTCTATTTACTCAAAACAGTTTTCAAATCAATTTCACATTGAAAGTATGCAATGCGGTGCATTTTCTTTCAAGGTGAGCCAGCCTACTCATGCATGCGTTGAAATACCTCCAGAATGAGCAGGAACCTTTTGTTCTTGCTCCTCCCAATTTTTCCTAAATTTTTAGATTTTACCCTTAACAAGGGTATTTTAGTAATTTTGCCCATACGGGGCACTAAAATTATTCTTCGACCTCTAGACCCTCCAGAATAAATTTTTAAATGACTGCCAATGAATTTAAAATTGCTTACTGTTACCTCTAGCAGTCCGCAGAATTCCCTTACCTCGATTCTCGTCGAGTCTGACCTTTTTCTTTTCCATTGTCGTCTCGTCGCGCAGTCCGATATGCTCCCAATCAGACGCCCGAAACTGCGTATTAATATTCCTCAGGTCAGATATTATACAATTTAATTGTATTTAATACTTTTCTGGGCTTAATTTAAATCGCTGGGCCCATTTACCCCTATTGGGCCCGATTGCACCTTAATGGGCCTTAATCGGCCTTAAGCCCGTTTTCCACTTAGTTTTCTCTTTATCGAGGCCTATTGGGCTCATTGGGCCCACCAATAATTTATTGGACCTCGTTCTAATTCTCAAATATCTAAATTCACTATTTACGACTATTTATCTAAATTTTCATAATTTAATTCAATTTATGCGGAAATTAAATCCATATCACGCATAACGAGGTAATTGTCGTAAATAGGGGTCACTTACCCGAGATTCCATGCTAGTTCGTAAATCGAGGCTGTCTCGAGCCCTCGGTGGATGCCAATCGTCGAGCTACACAATTAATTACATTTTCGGGTAAATTTCTAGTCGGAAATTAATTAAATAAAATATTTCAAAATTTAAATCGGTCAATTCGACCGCTTACCGACTTACCCAAAGCTCGATTGCATCACCGAAATTTTCCCCAATTTTTCCTCTTTTTCCTTTTCCCTTTTTCTCCCTTTTTTCTCCTCTTTTTGGCTGAACCGGTTCAGTCCGGTTCGGACCGGTTCAGACCGGTTCACTGCCTTGCCGGCCGGTTCTCCACCGGCTTCCACCGCCAATCGCTCCGTTGGGTCGTCCGCAACCCGAATCTGGCCTCGGCTTCGCCCAAGACCGCCGGAATGCCGCCGGTCCGGCTGTTCTCCTCTTCACCGTCGGACCCGTCTCCCTCTTTTGGCCGTCGCCGGCGATTCCCGCCGCCTCGTCGGGTGCTATCGGTCTCAAAAGCACCGCCGTCGCCTGGGCTCTCGAAATCGGGCCTCGTTTTCGGTCGGATCGCCGCCGTTCGCCGCCGGTGGCCACTTCTTTCCCGCGGCCTTTCTCTCCTCCGATCGGCTTCCTCCGGCGTCGGTAGGCTGCACCGCCGGTACCATTGAGATCACCGGCCTCCCCTCTTTCTTTTCCGGCCCTTGGCCGGGCCGTTGGCCGCCGGACGGTGGTCGGGCCTCTCCTCGGTTTGCTTCGGGTTTCTCCTTCTCTCTCCCCGACCACTCTCTCTCTCTCTTCCCTTTTTTTTTTTTTCCAGATTCATTTTTTCATTTTTTTTTGTTTTATTATTTTTATTATTTTTATTTTTATTTATTTTAATTATTTTACTATTCAATAAAATATATTAAAATACCCAAATATCTCTTAAAATTATTATTTTATTCTTAATTAATTAATTTAATTTAATTTAATTTATTTTAATCCTTTTTCGGGTATATTTTCTCCGTATTTTCGGGATATTGTCCCGGATGACTTTTCGGTATATTTTTTGATTATTTTTGGGATTATTTTTCCGAACTAAAAATTCCAATTAATCCCGATTAATTCCAATAAATTAATATCTCGATCAATTTAATCCGAAATAAATTTATTTCACTTTTATTGACCAAGATTTCTTAAATCCATATTTTTAATTAAATTTCTTTATCGAAATTATACCGGCTTTCGGTCTTTTGACCATTTTGCCCTTACACGTGTTCGGGATTAATTTAACCCGACTTCCTTCATACGTCCCCTGTCTTTTCTTATTTAATTTTCGTATTTTAATTAAATTCGGGTCTTACATGCTGCAATTTCCTTCTCGGTTTGCTTCAGTTTTAGCCTCCCTCGATTCTGCTTCTGCTTTCTTCCTCTCCCGATTTGCTTCTCCTTTCTTCCCGGCTAGCCTCTCATCTCTTCCCTTTCCTCCTTTTCTACTCCTGCTGCAATAGAGGATCCCTTTGTTTTTTTTAATGAAACCAAGTGTGGGAATTGGCTTTTTTTTAAGCCAATTTCGTACCCCCCTTAAAATATATTATTATTATATAAAATTTATTTATATTATTTATTTATCTTATTTGTTTATGTTTCTATATTTTGTTTTATCTATTATTATACATATATGTTGTTTGTTGTTTTTGTTAAAATTACATTTTCAATTTTGACAAATACATGTATATATATTCATCGTAATTATTTTTATCATTCATTTTTTTTTCATTTTCAATTTAACAAATATATATATATATATATATATATATATATATATATATACACACACACATATTTTCTTATAACATATTTCCATTTAATTTTATTGTTTAATTAAAGACAAAAAATTTGCGATGTTTACATTCTCTCTACCTTTAAAGAATTTGGTCCTCCAAATTATCTTGGTCATTCAGAATAGATGAGGGTACTTCTCCTTCATGAGGATCTCTAGGTCCCATGTAGGTTCTTCAACCGAATGGTGTTGCCAGAGAACCTTTACCAAAGGAATAGTCTTCGATCGAAGTACCTTTTCCTTTATGTCCAAAATTCGAATAGGTTGCTCAATGTAACTCATATCCTCTTGAATGCTCAAGGGTTCATACTCAATGATGTGTGAGGGATCCAGATTATACTTCCTTAACTTTGAGACGTGGAAGACATTATGTACCCCAGAAAGCTGTGGTGGTAAGGCAAGTCTGTAGGCTACATCTCCCACTCTCTCTAGAATCTCAAATGGACCAATGAAGCGAGGAATCAATTTTCCCTTCTTTCCAAAACGCATAATACCATTGCTCGGGGATACTTTCAGAAACACGGAGTCCCCAATCTGAAACTCAAGTGGCCGCTTATCCTTATCTGCATAACTCTTCTACTTACTTTGTGCGGCCTTAAGTCTATCATAGATTATCCGAACACCTTCTGCTGCTTGTTCCACCAAATCGGGAGCCAAAATCTTTCTGTCACCCACCTCTTCCCAAGCCATTGGAAACCTACATCTTCTACCATACAAGGCCTCATACGGTGCCACCCCGATGCTAGCATGATAGTTGTTGTTATAAGCGAACTCTGTAAGAGGCAGATGATCATCCTATGAGCCCTTAAACTCCTAAACGCACACCCTCAGTATATCCTCTAAGGTCTGAATGGTCATCTCAGACTGACCATCGGTCTGAGGATGATAGGTAGTGCTCAGGTTAAGCTGAGATCCCATGGCTTCTTGGAAATGAGCCCAAAATTTGGAAGTGAATCGAGAATCTCTATCTGATGTAATGCTCATGGGAGCCCCATGCAACCGTGCTATCTCCTTCATAAATAACTCTGCTAAAGCACTTAAGGAGTCTGTACTTTTGATGGCTAGGAAGTTGAAACTCTTAGTCAATCTATCTATAATCACCCAGATTGCATCATGCCCCTTTCGGGTCCTTAGTAAGTCCATAATAAAGTCCATAGTAATGTGCTCCCATTTCCAAGTAGGCACTAGAAGAGACTTAAGTAACACCAATGGCTTTTGGTGTTCGATCTTAATCTGTTGACAAATCAAACACTTGACCATAAAATCTGCTGCATCTCTTTTCATACCGGTCCACCAATACACCTTCCGTAAATCATGGTACATCTTAGTGCTTCCCGGGTGCATGGTGTACCAAGAACAATGAGACTCTTTTAAGATCTTTTGTCGAAGGGCATCATCGTTTAGGACACATATGCGGCCCCTAAACCTCAACAACTCATCCTCATCGACCACAAAGTCTGACTGCATGTTATGTTTTGCCTGACTGACCATGTCCAATAATTTCTGATCACCCCTCTGTCCAATTCTGATCTGATCTAGTATACTCCATTCAATCTGTAAACTAGCTATGAACCCAACTTTTGCTGTTTCCATACTAACACTGAGCTTGGCAAACTACTCTAATAACTCCCATTCTCTGATCATCATCAAAAAAATCATCCCCTTCCTGCTTAGAGCATCTGCCACTAGTTTGCCTTTTCTGGGTGATACAGAATCTCGCAGTCATAATCCTTGAGGAGCTCTATCCATCGTCTCTATCTCATATTCAGCTCTTTCTAGTCAAAGATGTACTTCAAGCTCTTATGGTCAGTGAAAATCTGAAAATTTTCCCCATACAGATAGTGCCGCCATATCTTCAAAGTAAAAACAGCCGCGACTAACTTCAAATCATGGGTGGGGTAATTCCTTTCATGATTCTTAAGTTGACGTGAGCCATACGCGACTACTCTCCCATGTTGCATAAGTACACACCCCAAGCCCTGGTATGATGCATCACTGTATACTGCATAACCTCTAGATCCACTAGGAATGGTTAAGACTGGGGTGGTGGTCAACCTCTTCTTAAGTTCTTGAAAACTCTGCTCACACTGATCAGTCTACTCAAATGGAACATCCTTGTGTATCAGCTTAGTCAGTGGAGCGGCAATCTTGGAGAAACCTTCTACAAACCTCCTGTAGTATCCAGCTAGTCTTAGAAAACTTCAGATTTCTGTAACAGTTTTCGGCCTCTCCCATTTGAGTACTGTCTCAACCTTAGATGGATCCACTGACATCCCGTCCTTAGAAACAATATGGCTCAAAAATGCTATTTGCTCCAACCAAAACTCACACTTATCCAACTTTCCATACAACTGCTTCTCTCTGAGAGTTTGGAGCACTACTCTCAAATGCTGCTCATGCTCCTCTCAGGATTTTGAGTAGATCAGAATATCATCGATGAAAACTGTGACAAATCGATCTAGATACTCTCGAAACACCTTATTCATCAGGCTTATGAATGCAGCTGGGGCATTAGTTAGGCCAAAGGGCATCACGAGGAACTCATAGTGGCCAAATCTCGTTCTGAAGGCCGTTTTCGAAACATCCTCCTTCCTAATCCTCAATTGTAGGTCAATTTTTAAGAACACCGTAACCCCTATTAGCTTGTCAAATAGATAATCTATTTTGGGCAAGGGATACTTGTTCTTGATTGTGGTCTTGTTCATCAGCCTATAGTCTATACATAACCTGAGACTACCATCCTTTTTCCGCACAAATAATACCGGAGCTCTCCACGGGGATACACTTGGCCTGATGAACCCCTTGTCTAACAGGTCTTGCAACTGCTTTTTTAGTTCCTCAAGTTCAACAAGGGCCATCCGGTAAGGAGACTTCGAGATTGGCTGACTCTCTGGTGTCAAATCTATAGTGAATTCCAATTCTCTCTCTGGTGGTAGATCCTGTAGTTCATCAGGAAATACATTCGGGAACTCGCATACCATCGATATGTCCTAAATACTTGGACGTTCCTGACTAGTATCGGAGATGAATGCAACATAACCTTCACATTAACACGTTCATTAGAAATTTTCATCAACAGTCAAAATCATGTAATTTATTCCTTGACTGCAAAGCATAATCAAACTTATTAGGTAAGGAGAAGGTTACAGTCTTAGTGTAGCAGTCTATACTTACGAGATTAGTGGCTAGCCAATCTATACCCAGAATTACATCAAAGCCATACATGTTCAACAAGATTAGATCTGCTAATATGATCCTATCTCCTACCTTGATTTCATAATTTTTACACACCATATCAACCTTTTGAGATTTATACATGGGTTTGTTAATGTGTAACGTAAAATCTAGAGGTTGAGGCTTAATATGCAGATTACGTGCAAAATACAGTGATATGAAAGAGTATGTGGAACCTGGATCAAATAGTACATGTGCCTCATGATTGCAAATTAAAAGCTTACCCCGAATGGTCTCAGTGGAAGCATTAGCGGTCTCTCTGTCTAAGGTAGGAACTCTCCCATGAGTGACAGGCTTCTTGCCCTTCTCTGCTGTGGTAGCCCATCTTTGTGGGATTTATCTCTGGGGAGCTTGTCTCTCGGGTTGTCGTGGTTGCTCTGGGGGTTAAGGAATCTAGTTCTGTGGGCAATCCCTTATCATGTGCCCCTTCTATCCACACCCAAAGTAGCTCCCTGTGGGCATACGACAAACACCTCCATGGAGTTTCTCGCACTCTTTGTACAACTGCTTATACTGTTGTGGACCTCTAGCAATCTGGGGAGTAGGTACAGGAACTGTGGGTCTATCAACCCTAGTTCGAAACTCATCTGTCCTCTGCCTCTTGGGCTGGGCCCTCCCATAATCCTGTCTCACAAACTCCATGTTTCTACCCTTATCCTTGCTCTTTCCCTTAGAGCCATACTCTGTCTGTGTAACATTTAGACCCATCTCAATCATCTGTACTCTACCAAGAGTATCCTTAAACTCAGTAATCTAAAACCCCAATAGTCGGTCTCAGATAGCTGGCCTTAACCTGGCTAGAAACCTCTCAGTATGACGCTCTTCATTTTGGAACGTCTCAGGGTTATACCTCATCAGCATAGAAAACTTACTCTCATACTCATCCACGGTCATACTACCCTGTACCAAATTTAAAAAGTCTGTCTGTATCTTCTGCTGGGCAACTCGTGGAACATACTACTCTCTGAAGGCTGTCAAAAATGCATCCCAACTAATCACTGGATGCTGAGCGATCAGAAGGACCTTGGTGGATCCCTACCAATACTCTGCTTGGCTTTTCAACATGTACGTGGCCATAGAGACCTTCTCTACATCAGAACACCTTAGATAATCAAAAATCTTCCTGAGATCTACTAGCCACTCTTCATCCTCTACTGGATTCTTAATTTCCTTTAATGCTGGAGGCTTCATTTTCAAGAAGTCCCTCATCCTACTAATATCCCTCTCTTCCATCCGAGTCTGTATAGGCAGCTGAGGTGTCATAGGTACTGGGGGTACTTGTGGAGGTGGAGGTGATGCTTATGGAGGTGTCACCATCAGAGTGGGAATTGGTGCTGTGCCAGCTAAATCAGAGACATTTGCCCCTAAGTGTTGGGCAACCATGACAGCTATCGATTTCAAGCCTCGCTCGAGGCGCTGCTCTAAACGCTGTTCAAATCGAGTCATACGAGTATTAGGGCTCTCTGGCTACGGTGAAGGGGGTGGAGGTGGCTGAACTTACCTCCAAGGGCGTCCTCGTCTTTCACTCATTATGCAAGTGATCTAATACCTGCGCGTAAACCAAATATCAAATCTTAACTTCATTAGGTATACATTGCCTACAACCAGACAAGCACAGACATTTGGGATGTAATTTTATCCTTTTTTTCGACACTGATAGTACTAGACAACCTTCGCTTTGATACTACCTTAAGTTGTAACGACCCTTGACCCTTGAAAATTTGAGGGATATATTTTTTTAAAAACTTAAATTTCTCACTTATTACTTTATTCACTTAGGTTGTATTCCTGTTCAGTGTCAATTCATTTTCTTACTTCTTTATTCGGAATTTCGACAGCATAACTGCTTATACATAAGCCTACCCACCTGCAAACCAATTGTTTTTAACAATCCTAGATATCCACAACTACCAAACATGCTTTCCAAATCCACATCATCGATCCAAGACATCCGTTTCAATTCAAGACCAATTACTTTAAGACAAATTCCCAAAAAGTAATATTCTTCACATTTGTTTTCTTATAAATTACATTCCAACAAAATATTTTCAATATATGTCTATGCATACAAAATGTATCTGGTAAAGAAATGTAACTGTATATCTTTTTTGCGTGTACAAAAAGTAGCCTAAGGTAGCTCTTTCCCACCAGCCTACGTAGTGTAAGCGGCAAGTAGCGCCTATAGATCACTGCAAATAGTTTGAAAGGTAAAGGGGTGAGTTTTTAGGAAAAAGCCCAGTAAGATAATACGTTTAAAGTAGTTCTGATATGTAAAAGAATGTAAAATCATTCGTAAACCAATCTTTTAAAAGATATGTAAACTTTCATTTCGTGCATAGTCATTATAAGAAAATATGAGTTATGAGTTTCTTTTAGTCAAATAACATGCTTAACTATTTCATAAAATTTTCATCATTCATGGATGTTTTCATAAAATCATCGTCATTTATAAACATTTCATAAAACATAATTGTTCGTAAACAATTGTCATAATCTCATAAAGAAATCATAGTCAATTATCAGCATCATCATCAAATTCATAACCATAAGTATAATCATAGAGACTAGGTTATAACTAAGTCATGCGATATGTGTCATTCTCCGTAGAGAGTCATCATACCTATGGCCATGGTGACTATAGACTATATCAGGGTCGTACAACACTTTCATAAAATATGAGTAGTATCTATATTTCTTACTTTCTCTAGTACCTAGCTAATGCACAGGCACCAAAGGCACTCTCTGTGCAGGAAACAAACATGCATGTTGTGCAGGCACTAGATACTACCAAAACATCATCATCATAAACCACAAGTAGCAAGACATCTTCCACACAGGTAGAGTCAAGTGCTACCGGGACCCTAGTACCGACACTCAAGTGGTGGAGTTGGAGTACCATAAGAAGTAGCCATGCATGAAGCCTATAGTCTCAAAAATTCCCCCCCCCCCCAATTTTTTTATACTTTTGAAATTGTCCAAAGTTTCTTTCAAAATATGAATATAAAATTATAAACCATTATAAAGCTTCCATGCATTTTCATACTTAAGGGAAATTCATTTCATAAACATAGATGTACTCAGGGAATATTTCTAAAACGAAATCATGTTTCGTAAACCATTTCATAAATATGAAAACTGTTATAAATCATTTCAAAACATAATATTGCTTCATAAAATCTTTTTATCAATGCAATGAGGGTTCATTATCAGAACTAAGTTAAATTGTACCCCTTACCTCGATTTCTCTGTACAATCTAACTTTTCCAAATGCTGAGATTTTCGCTCAATTCGATTTGCTCCCAATCAACTCTCTGGAGCTGCGTATAACCATATATAAGGTTAATTACGATACATTCATCATTATATTAACTTCAATTCAACTCAATTAAACCTCATTCGCAACCAAATCCAAACATATTATCCTGATATCAAACCTATTATATTCACCTCATACTCTTGATAGGTAGACCCACATTAATCTCTTAGTATCTCATTAAATATTAAATTATCGTATATTGATAGAAATAGTAAATTTAGATTAATTTCGATATTATCAATCCAAGTGTATTTCGAGTCATAACCGAGATCATTCACAACATTTTCATATCAAGTCCATAATCAATTGACATATCAAGTCCTCTTATGACACCTACGAAGTTCAACCAACTTTAGCCCTCTTTGAAACTCTCGGGTATAGCCTCACAATCAACCCTTACAATCGGTTTTATAGCCAACCTTAGGCAGCTTTAAAACAGTCTTAAAAATCACTTTAACTCACCTTAAAGGTCAGCTTCCTGATGTCACACCACGAAAACGCGAAAAATATAGCAAATTTAAAACTTTTTACTCATCAAATCACAATTAAGGGTGCATTCCTGTGTAGTGTTATACATCATCATACTTATCATGCCTCAGGATCTCATCATAAAATAGTATATATCGTCTCATATACATTACTCAATTCCAAGTTAATTAATCCTAGTACATCCTATATATCATTGTACAACAAGTGTCTATAATTACAACTTTAGTCTGGATACATGAAAAGATAAATTATACCTCAATACAATATACGGCCTGGAGCTCAAGTCCTCCACTAGCCACTACTCCATACGTCGCAGGGAAAACTCTCTTCACTTGAAGAAATATGGGGGGGAAGAGAAAACCAGGGTGAGCTTCTAAATCGCTCAGTAATGGGGGGTAAGGGAACTCAGTTATATAAACCATACCACACATCACAAATACGTATTTGTATATGAAACTCAGTATACTCATTTGAAATCGTAGCATGAGAGTTCTCAAAATATCATCATCTCATAGCTCATAAATCATGTGAACACATGAAGTTAAAAAAGGCTCAATATAGAGCATTCACAAGCATGTGTAAATATATGCGATAATGGCTTTTCTCGAAATATGTGATAAAATCACCTCAGTAAATAGCACGTGACAAGGTCACAAAACACAACTCATGTGTAAAATGAGACTAGACAATAAAACTCATATAAAACTCGTCATGGCACATCAAATATATAATCTCCTCTGGGTGCGCATCCCAGGCATCCTCGTAAGAGGGAATGTCGACAATATGGTCGTGTGCATGGTATATTGGACTTATATGTTACCAGAACAAGGCTCGGCCTTACATGCTACCAGAGCAATGCCTCGCCTCATGCACACTATCACGTGGTCCCTGGGTCGGTTCTTAGGTGGCCCACTCTATCACGTGGTCCTTGGGTCAGTTCCCAGGCGGCCCACTCTATCGGTCTTACATGCTACCAAAGCAAGGCCTGGATTTACATACTACCAAAGCAAAGTCACCCAACGTTACCAGAACGGGGGTCATCTCACGTTACTAAAACAAAGGCATCTCTCATTACCAAAACGGAGGAATATCAGACTTACATGCTACCAGAGCAAGGCCTGGACTTACATGCTACCAGAGTAAGGCCCAGACTTACATGCTACCAAAGCAAGGCCTCCCAACGCTACCAGAGCAAGGCCTCCTAATGCTACCAAAGCGGAGGAATAATCGGACTTACATGTTACCAAAGCAAGGCCCAGACTTACATGCTACCAGAGCAAGGCCCGATGTGTATTCAACATGACACGCCTAAGTCTCAATCATTAGCCATTATCATATAAAACGGTTTGCCTTTATGTAGAACTCATAATGGTTTTCTTTCATAAATCTCATTTAAAACATCTGTGTACTCAACACAAAACATGTTAAAACCGAGTTTCAACCGACAAAACACGCACACTTTTTTTCAAATCTCAACATTGCCTTAACGTAGAGCCCAAGTTACTTTTCACGCAAACTCAATGGTTTATAAAGCGATTTTACACTTAGCTTATAACTCATAAAACAATGGACTCCAACTAGCTATAAAATTTGTGTGCACTCATATCACGACACAACGCTAAACATGTTTGTATTCTCAAATCATAGTTTATGCTACAAACAGTTCATCAAAACACATACACAAATGATTTAGTTTTTCCTTACTTATTTGCACCTCGTATAGTGCAATCGTTCCCCCGTATCACGGACTAGCCTCGTATTCCACTTTGGAACTCCTGAGCTGTCCAAACGATGTTAAAAACATCAATAACCCAACTCAATCGCATTATTGAGCACACATTTGCTCATATTCTCATTAATATCTCAATCAACTAAATTCTCACGACTCTATCACCATTCATAATCTCATCCACTACATCTCAACCTTCTACATTTCTCATGCATAATACCTATGCCGAAATCACCTCATTGCCTAAATTTCTAATTTATAGAAAAAAATCCCAATTTACCACAAATTGCATAAAAACATTTCTACTCCAACCGAATCACAATTACATCTATTTCTAACCATTTTCCAACTATTTCATCACAATGCCTAGGTCCACAGTCACTAAAGATTACTTCAAAATCAAAGATTGAAGTTTAGAGATTACCCAAACTTGTGGAGTGCTCAACTCACACCTCGATTCGATTCGTCTTTTGATTTCCAAGTATGTTGTTCTCCTTTGGATGAGGAACAACTTTCCTTCTCGCCACAACTCTTGATTTGGACGAAAATGGAGACTTTAGAAGAGAGAGAAAGTTAGGGTTCGATTGAAATGGAGGTTTAAGAGAGAGAGAGAGAGTGATCCATTTCTAGGAAAAATAAACGGGTCTTTATATAGACCGAGGGTAGGAGATCGATCTGGCTCTTGATGAGATCGATCTGCATTTGAATTTGGGGACAATTTGGGGTAATTTTATGCCTAAGAGATCGATATGTTGTGGGGTAAGATCGATCTCTTAATGGCTTTATGAGATCGATCTGCTCCAATTACGAGATCGATCTCTAGTTTACAGAATGCTTCTTGAGATCAATCGGCTCCTTGAGGAGATCGATCTTCTCCTTAACAGAAACATTTTGAGATCGATTCCTTCCTTATGAGATCGATCTTTTCATTATAGAATCATAAGGAGATCGATCCTCTTCCATTGGAGATCGATCTATTCGCTTAAATTCCTCTTTTCTTGTCATTTTTGACCTACCAGATCGATCCTCTCTT
This sequence comes from Firmiana major, assembly GCA_033439115.1. Classification (NCBI taxonomy): domain Eukaryota; kingdom Viridiplantae; phylum Streptophyta; class Magnoliopsida; order Malvales; family Malvaceae; genus Firmiana; species Firmiana major. The sequence goes on from CM065911.1 coordinate 11,993,519, forward strand.
CTCCAAGCCCCATAGTTTCACACTTTAAGATAAAATCTCATTTATAACTCATTCATCACTTAAAATTTCATTCCATACCACCTCAATATCTAAGTACATCATATTTAGTTCAATCAATTACACATCATGTTCTCATTACATGATTTAATAGGTGTAAAATCCTCAGATCTCACATCCTTCCCACCTTAAAAAGAATTTGGTCCTCCAAATTCAACTTAACTCGTCAAATAGATGGGGGTATTTCTCATTCATGAGATTCTCTAGTTCCCACATTGCCTCTTCCATTGAGTGATGTTTCCATAAAACTTTCACTAATGGGATGCTTTTGGTTCGAAGTACCTTATCTTTCCTATCAAGAATCCGGACGGGTTCTTCAGTGTAGCTCATGTCCTCTTGTATTTCCATCTCTTCATACTCTATGACATGAGAAGGGTCCAAGTGGTACTTCCTTAACATAGACACATGAAAAATGTTGTGTATTCTGGACATCTGTGGGGGTAATGCCAATCTGTAGGCTACCTTTCCCACTCTCTCAAGAATCTCGAATGGTCCTATGTATCGAGGACTCAATTTCCTTTTCTTCCCAAATTGTGTGATACCCTTACTCGGTGATATCTTCAGAAATACTACATTACCAATATCAAACTCGAGTGGCCGTCTACGCACATCCACGTAGCTTTTTTGTCTACTCTGTGCTGCCCGTAACCTCTCACATATGAGTTTCACACTCTGTACAGCTTGCTCAACAAGCTCAGGAGTATTTATCTTTCTGTCATCAACTTCTTCCCAAGCTACAGGGGATCTACACCTCCTACCATATAGAGCCTCAAAAGGTGTCATTCCAATACTCGCATGATAGCTATTATTGTACGCAAACTCTGCTAGGGGCAGGTGATCATCCCATGATCCCTTAAAATCCATCGTACATGCCCTCAACATATCCTCCAGGGTTTGAATAGTCCTCTCTGACTGACCATCTGTCTGAGGATGATAGGCGATACTAAAACTCAATCGAGATTCCATGGACTCCTGAAACTGGGTCCAAAATTTGGAAGTAAATCAGGAATCTCTAACAGAAGTAATACTCACTGGAGCCACATGTAATCTAGCTATCTCGCTGACATACAACTCAGCTAAGGCATCCACAGTATCTGTGCTCCTGATGGCAAGGAAGTGGGCACGCTTAGTCAATCTATCCACTATGACCCATATCGCATCACGACCCCTGCGGGTCCTCGGTAAACCCATAATAAAGTCTACGGTGATATGCTCCCATTTCCATGTAGGTACAGGTAAAGGCTGTAATAATCCTTCGGACTTTCGATGCTCAGCTTTCCTGGCATACTAAACATCTGGCCACATACTCTGTCACATCTCGCTTTATACCACTCCACCAGTACACATTTCTCAAATCTCGATACATCTTAGTACTCCCTGGGTGCATGGTGTATCATGAGCAGTGGGATTCTCTCAATATCTGTCTCTTCAGGGTATCATCATCTGGTACACAAATTCATCCTCTGAATCTCAACAATCCATCCTCACTGATTGTGAGATCCGACTGCGAAGTCTGTTCAGCTTGGCTAACCATATCTATCAACCTCTGATCACTGCGCTGCCCAGTTCTAATCTGATCCATGATCTTGGGCTCTATTCGTAGGCTAGCCAAAAATCCAATCTCTATCTTTTTAACTTTGATCCAGAGTTCAACAAACTGCTCCAACAAATCCCATTCCCTAATCATAGCAGCAAATATCATACTCTTTCTACTTGGGGCATCAACAACTACGTTCGTCTTACCCGGATGGTATAGAATCTCGCAGTCATAATCCTTAAGGAGTTCCATACATCTCCTTTTTCTCATATTTAAATCTTTCTGATCAAAGAGATATCTCAAACTCTTATGATAAGTGAAGATCTAGAATCTTTCCCTATATAAGTAGTGTCGCCAGATCTTCAAGGCAAATACAACAACGGCTAACTCCAAATCATGCGTGGGGTAATTCCGTTCATGATCTTTCAATTGTCGCGATCCATAAGCGACCACTCTTCCATGCTGCATGAGCACACACATCAATCCTTGATAAGAAGTGTCACTATACACCAAAAATCCTCCTGATCCCTTAGGAATAGTCAACACAGGTGCCGCTGTCAATCTCCTCTTCAATTCATGAAAATTGAGCTCACACTGATCAGTCCATATAAACGGAGTCTCCTTGCGCGTGAGCTTAGTTAGAGGAGCGGCAATCTTGGAAAATCCTTCTACAAATCTTCTGTAATACCCTACCAAACCAAGGAAGTTTCGTACTTCTGTAACTGTCCTCGGTCTTTCCCAATTAAGCACAGCGTCCACTTTACTTGGATCCACTGATACTCCTTCCTCTGAGACTATATGACCAATGAAAGGTATCTGATCTAGCCAAAACTCACACTTATTAAGCTTTCCATATAATTGTTTATCTCGAAGTATCTGAAGTACTAACCACAAATGTTGTGCATGCTCCTCATATGACCGGGAGTATACCAGGATATCATCAATAAAGACTATCACAAATCTATCTAGATAGTCTCTAAACACCTCGTTCATTAATCTCATAATGGTTGCAGGGGCGTTCGTCAATCCCAAGGACATCACTAGAAATTCATAATGGCCATACCTTGTCCTGAAGGTCGTCTTTGGAATATCTTCTTCCTTGATCCTCAATTGGTGATAGCCCGATCTCAAATCAATCTTAGAAAAGACTGAGGCCCCTCTCAACTGATCAAGCAGATCATTAATCCTGGGCAATGAGTATTTATTCTTCACCGTGACTTTATTTAATAATCGGTAGTCTACGCATAATCTGAGACTACCATCATTCTTCTTAACAAATAAAACTGGTGCTCCCCACAGTGAAACACTGGGTCTAATAAACCCTTGATCCAATAACTCCTGTAGTTGTTTTTTCAATTCCTCAAGTTTCACTAATGCCATCCTGTATGGAGGTCTAGAGATCGTCTGAGTATCTGGTACCAAATCAATGGTAAACTCTAGCTCTCTCTCTGGTGGTAAACTTGGTAACTTATCTGGAAAAAATCCAAAAATTCACATACCACAGGTATATCCTCCATCCTCAGATGTTTTCGATCATCATCTGAGACGAGTGTTTCGTAACTTTCACATAAACAACCATATTTAGTACTCTCGAAAGCAACATCAAGATTTCAATTTGCTTACAAAGTTCCATATGTTTATTTACTCAAGATTTCAAACATACACTGTAGGGTTCAGGTAGGAAGAAAGTTACGATCTTAGTGTAGCAGTCTAAACTCACTCGATTGGTTGCCAGCCAATCCAATCCTAAAATTACATCAAACCCATGTATATTTAACATGATTAGATCTGCAAACATCACTCTATCTCCCACCTTTATTTCACACCCTCTACAGATTAACTCAGTTCTCTGGGATTCACGCATAGGGGTCTTTACATGTAGTATATACTCTAGGGGTTCAAATTTTAAGTTTAATCTACATGCAAAATACGCTGAAATAAATGAATGCATGGATCCTAGATAAATCAACACATGAGCCTTATGATTACAGACAGAGAGTGTACCTCTTATAGTTTCTGCGGAAGTGTCTGCAGTTTCCTTATCCAGGGTAAACACATGTCCCTGTGTGACAAGTCTCTTTCCTTTCTCTGTAGCAGTGGCCCGTCTCTAGGGATTCACTCTCTGAGGTTGCTGTCTAGTAGGCTCTGGAGCATGTGCTATCTGAGGTTGAGGACAGTCCTTCACTCTGTGACCCATGTCACCACATCTAAAACATCCTCAGATCAACCCAGCATAACTCCCCTCATGCAGACGGCCACAATCTCTGCAAACCCTCGCCTCAGGCCTAACATATCGAGAGGTCTCCTTGATAATAGGATAAGCCCTGGGTCTCTCTAATCTGCCCTTCTATACCTCAATTCTTCATTTTCTAAAGGAACCTCTCCGAACATCTGCCTAGGACATCACTGACCTCTTGCCCTTATCCCTAGTCACTGCTCCGAACTCAATCTAGGATTGTACAATTTCAATTCCCCTCTCAATCTCTTGTGCTCGTCTCAGAGCATCTCCAAACTCGATAATACATAGCCCTATCAATCGATCTCTGATGATGGGTTTCAATTCATATACAAATCTCTCAGTACAGAGCTCTTCACTCTTGAAGGTCTCGGGGTCATACCTCAGCAGAGCGGTAAATCGGCTCTCGTAATCATCCACAAACATGTCGCCCTGTACCAAACTCAAAAACTTTACTTGCCTCCTTCTCTGGGCAACTCGTGGTACGTATTGGGCTCTGAAGGCTGTCTGAAACTCTTCCCAACCAATCACATCCTGGTGGGACATCAAAATACCCTGGGTAGTACCCCACCAATCTCGAGCTCTCCCTTTCAACATATAGGCACTCATACTGACTCTCTCAGCATCTATGCATCCCAAATAGTCGAATATGACTCTCAACTCCGTCAGGCACTCCTCAGCCTCTGTAGAATCCTTCTTTCCCCTAAATGCGAGTGGCTTCATTTTTAAAAAATCTTTCTGTCGGACCATACTTCTGTCATCAGGCTTAGTGACAGGAGGCACTGGGTCCATCTGTACTAGGGGTACGGGAGGTCCTTCTGGTGGTGTAGGAGTAGTACCTGAGGCATTAACTCCAAAGAGTTGCGTGAATAGCACTACCATTTGCTCAAAACCTTACTTCACTTCGGTCTCGATCCAGTCAAATCGAGAGTTAGGACTCTCTGGTTGTAGGGCAAGTGGCGGAGGAGACTCTGCCTGCCTCCTCGAACGACCTCATCATCCACTCATTTTCAATCTCAACTCTTTTCCTGTGCATACACATTAAAATCGATTGAAATCTTAATCCTCAATTTCAGTTCATGACCACTTTTACAGACACTTAGGATGTATTCTAATTCACTTAACCGACACTGACAATACTAAACACCTTAAGCTCTGATACCAAGAAAACTCTGTCTCGTCCCGGAAACACAAAAAATAGGACAAATTTAAAACTTTTTACTCATCAAATCACAATTAAGGGTGCATTCCTGTGTAGTGTTATACATCATCATACTTATCATGCTCAGGATCTCATCATAAAATAGTATATATCATATCATATACATTACTCAATTTTGAGTTAATTAATCCTAGTACATCCCATATATCATTGTACAACAAGTGTCTGTAATTACAACTTTAGTCTGGATACATGAAAAGATAAATTATACCTCAATACAATATATGGCCTGGAGCTCAAGTCCTCCACTAGCTACTACTCCGTACGTCGCAGGGAAAACTCTCTTCACTTGAAGAAATCTGAGGGGAAGAAAAAACCAGGGTGAGCTTCTAAATCGCTCAGTAAAGGGGGTAAGGGAACTCAGTTACATAAACCATATCACACATCATAAATACGTATTTGTATATGAAACTCAGTATACTCATTTGAAATCGTAGCATGAAAGTTCTCAAAACATCATCATCTCATAGCTCATAAATCATGTGAAAACATGAAGTTAAAAAGACTCAATATAGAGCATTCACAAGCATGTGTAAATATATGCGATAATGACTTTTCTCGAAATATGTGATAAAATTACCTCAGTAAATAGCACGTGGCAAGGTCACAAAACATAACTCATGTGTAAAACGAGACTAGGTAATAAAACTCATATAAAACTCGTCATGACACATCAAATATATAAGCTCCTCTGGATGCGCATCCCAGGCATCCTCGTAAGAGGGAATGTCGACAATATGGTCGTGTGCATGGTATATTGGACTTATATGTTACCAGAACAAGGCCCGACCTTACATGCTACCAGAGCAATGCCTCGCCTCATGCATACCATCACGTGGTCCCTGGGTCGGTTCCTAGGCGGCCCATTCTATCACATTATCCTTGGGTCGATTCCCAGGCGGCCCACTCTATCGGTCTTACATGCTACCAAAGCAAGGCCCGGACTTACATGCTATTAAAGCAAAGCCACCCAGTGTTACCAGAACGGGGGTCATCTCACGTTACCAAAACGGAGGCATCTCTCGTTACCAAAACGGAGGAATATCGGACTTACATGCTACCAGAGCAAAGCCCGGACTTACATGCTACCAGAGCAAGGCCTCCCAATGCTACCAAAGCGGAGGAATAATCGGACTTACATGTTACGAAAACAAGGCCCGGACTTATATGCTACCAGAGTAAGGCCCGATGTGTATTCAATATGACACACATAAGTCTCAATCATTAGCCATTATCATATAAAACGTTTTGCCTTTATGTAGAACTCATAATGGTTTTCTTTCATAAATCTCATTTAAAACATCTGTGTACTCAACATAAAACATGTTAAAACCGAGTTTCAACCGGTAAAACACGCACACATTTTCTCAAATCTCAACATTGACTTAACGTAGAGCCCAAGTTACTTTTCACGCAAACTCAACCGGTTTATAAAGCGATTTTACACTTAGCTTATAACTCATAAAACAATGGGCTCCAACTGGCTATAAAAATTATGTGCACTCATATCACGACACAACGCTAAACATGTTTGTATTCTCAAATCGCGGTTCATACTACAAATAGTTCATCAAAACACATACACAAATGGTTTAGTTTTCCCTTACTTATTTGCACCTCGTATAGTGCAATCGTTCCCCCGTATCACGGACTAGCCTCGCATTCCACTCTGAAACTCCCGAGCTGCCCAAACGATGTTAAAAACATCAATAACCCAACTCAATCGCATTATTGAGCACAGATTTGCTCATATTCTCATTAATATCTCAATCAACTCAATTCTCACGACTCTATCACCATTCATAATCTCATCCACTACATCTCAACCTTTTACATTTCTCATGCATAATACCTATGCCAAAATCACCTCATTGCCTAAATTTTCAATTTATAGACAAAAATTCCAATTTACCACAAATTGCATAAAAACATCTCTACTCCAACCGAATCATAATTTCATCTATTTCTAACCATTTTTCAACTATTTCATCACAATGCCCAGGTCCACAGTCACTAAAGATTACTTCAAAATCAAAGATTGAAGTTTAGAGATTACCTAAACTTGTGGAGTGCTCAACTCACACCTTGATTCGATTCGTCTTTCGATTTTCAAGTATGTTGTTCTCCTTTGGATAAGGAACAACTTTCCTTCTCGCCACAACTCTTGATTTGGACGAAAATGGGGACTTTAAAAGAGAGAGAAAGCTAGGGTTCGGCTGAAATGGAGGTTTGAGAGAGAGAGAGAGAGAGATCCATTTCCAGGAAAAACAAAGAGGTCTTTATATAGACTGAGGGTAGGAGATTGATCTGGCTCTTGATGAGATCGATCTGTATTTGAATTTGGGGACGATTTGGGGTAATTTTATGTCTAAGAGATCGATCTGTCGTGGGGTAAGATCGATCTCTTAATGACTTTATGAGATCGATCTGCTCCAATTACGAGATCGATCTCTAGTTTACAGAATGCTTATCGATCTTCTCCCTAATAGAAACATTTTGAGATCGATTCCTTCCTTATGAGATCGATCTTTTCATTACAGAATCATAAGGAGATCGATCCTATTCCATTAGAGATTGATCTATTCGCTTAAATTTCTCCTTCCTTGTCATTTTTTACCTACTAGATCGATCCTCTCTTCTCCAAGATCGATCTGGCCCCATAGTTTCACACTTTAAGATAAAATCTCATTTATAACTCATTCATCACTTAAAATTTCATTCCATACCACCTCAATATATGAGTACATCATATTTACTTCAATCAATTACACTTCATGTTCTCATTACATGATTTAATAGGTGTAAAATCCTCAGATCTCACACCTGACTCCACCGTGATTGCCCCTGTTACTGCCTATCAACTAGTCTCCCTCTGGCCTTTCATCCCCTACTGTCAGCCACCATAAACAGCCACCAAATGCAACAAAATTTTAGTTCTCAAGGCACCTCAAAATTGCTTTTGCTCTAGCCTCCAATCACGCCATCGACTACTCTGTTTTTGAGGCACTATTTTGCATTTCACAGCCACCGATCATAACCTCAAAAGCAACTCTCAACAGCACCCAAAAGCTTCCCTTATTGTCCACTGTTCACGCTTCATGATCAGCTTTTGACTGCACTGCTTTAGTTCAGTCTAATCTCTTCCCTCTCGGCCTCTTTCCCTCATGTCTCCTTCCTACTACAATTTCCTTCCTATATGTATTATTTTCTTCTAGCTTCAATTCACATTTCAGTTTCTTTATTACTCTCTCCCTTCTCTCCTTCCTTACGCTGAACTTTAGTTTTTGTGTTACTGTTGCTTCTCTCCTTGGCTTCGGGGTTTCATTCTTCTACGTTTTCGGTTTTTTTCCTTTTTTTTTTCTTTTTCTTCTTCCCTTTCTTCCCTCGGTTACTGCTCACTTTTTTTCTTTCCTTTCTAGCTGCTATTATGCCATTACATCCTCACCTCCCTACCGAATTCTTCCTCTACTTTAGCTTCTCCGTCAACCTCATCCTCCTTATTCAGTTTCTGTTTCTTGCTTCCCGATTTCTTCACCGATTTCTTGCTTCTCGATTTCCTGCTCACGGTTCAACAGCCTCCTCTCCTAACTCCCTCGGCTTGCTGCAGTTTCCTTCTCGGTTTGCTTTAGTTCCAGCCTCCCTCGGTTCTACTTATGCTTTCTTCCTCTCCCGGTTTGCTTCTCCTTTCTTCCCGGCCAGCCTCTCCTTTTTTCCTTTTCCTCCCTTTCTTCTCCCGCTGCAACATAGGATCCCTCTGTTTTTTTTTTTTTGAATGAAACCAGGAGCGGGAATTGGCTTCTTTTTTAAGCCAATTCTGTACCTCCTTTAAAATATTTATTATTATTATATAAATTTTATTTATATTATTTATTTATCTTATTTGTTTATCTTTCTATATTTTGTTTTATCTATTATTGTACATATATGTTGTTTGTTGTTTTTTTTTTTAAATTACATTTTCAATTTTGACAAATACATGTATATATATTTATTGTAATTATTTTTATCATTCATTTTTTTTTTTGCATTTTCAATTTAACAAATATATATATATATACATATATTTTCTTATAACATATTTTTTATTTAATTTTATTGTTTAATTAAATACAGAAAATTTACGGTGTTTACGACTTAATAGATAAAAGAATAATGACATTACTTCAATAAAAATTAAAGTTCAAATATAATCAATTAGGCATAAGACTTTTTAGGGAAATAAGTAACAAGAGATCCAATAATATGAATAATGAATAGAATTAAATCAATTTAATTAATGAAACTATGTTCCTGTTAGGGATGAGGGTTGAGGATGGTCGCAAGAGCTTGTTGTCAAATTTAACAGAGGAAGATCGCAGTTTAATTCATCTATACTAATCGAGTTATTAGTCATATTTGTATTATATATTATGGTATTGTTTATATGAATCTTCTTTTTGTTTGGCACATGATTGTTAAGGGTTTATGATCTTTTTATTTTGCACATGATTGTTAAGGGTTTATGTCAACTCGATCATTCTAAGAAGTAACTTGGATTTTAAGTTAAAGTCAAATATGATCTAAATAATATATTATTGGTTAAGTATCTAAAGTTTTTCATAGCATATTACTATGATTGTTAGTTTAATTTAATAAGGTTTCTAACTATTTACTCAACTCTAATAATCTGTTGCTTGATTAAGAACTTAAATCTGTAATTACTTTTGTTTGAGATCACCTAGAGATAAAGGAAAATCTAAGTTTAGGATAAATAAACTGAGCTTATGTGTTTGGTACCTAATTTCAACTCATATCTCCACGGATTCTGATGCTGCTACATAAATATATCTAGGGAGTTTGTTCTAGGTAGTTTAAGTAGTTAGGGATTAGTTACAGAGCTTATTGTGATTAACTAAGAAGTAAGGGAAGATGGTATGATAGAGCTTGTTGTTGCACTACAGTTTATTACTTATACTTAATAACTATCTTTAGAATTCAATGATCAACATCTTAAATTAAGAAAATCAAGAAACATACCACCAAAAGTCTTCATCATTGTTTTAGTCAAATTTTAATAATTGTTTGCATTCTTTACTTTTTTTATATAGTAAGTTGCGTTAGTCATTATATAAAACCCCCCGTTTTTTTGTCGTGTCTTGTTTATGTCTTATCTTGAGACTTAACTTGAATTTGCTTAATTTAATTACTACAGTCCTTGTAGGATTGACCTCTACTTCCATAGCTACTAAGTTAATGGTTGAGAGTTTTATTTTTTGTAACTTAATGACATACCGAAAACATATAATAAAATGTCTAGGGAAGTGTATTATGGTTCTTAATGAAGAAAATAGTGTCTGTGAAATACATTGAACTAATTAAGGATATGTACAGAGATGCAAGGATAGTGTGGGACATGTGGAAGGCAAACAAGTCAATTTTCTATCATAGTAGGATTACATTGAGGGTCAACATTAAGTCCATTCCAGTTTGTAGTTATAATGGATAAACTGACAAAATCTTTCCAAGATAAGGTGCCTAGGTGTATAATGTTTTCAAATTATCTTGTTTAATGTGCTGAGGTTAAAGCGAGGGTCCACGCAAAGTTGGAATTGTGGAGACAGACATTAGAATCAAGATGGTTCAAACTAAAAAGAGTGAAGATTAAATACATAGAACGTAAATTCAGTTCAAACAAAGTGGAAGATTAAAAAACAATAACATTAGATGGGGTAGCAATACCTAAGTAGGACCATTTTTGATATGTGAGGTCAATTGTACAGATGGATGAAGAGATTAATGGCGATGTGACTTATAAGATCCAGGCTGATTGAAGCAAGTGGAGAAGTGTTATAGGTGTACTGTGTGATAAAGAAATTCCTATATGGTTGAAAGTTAAGTTTTACAAAACAATTGTTAGACCAACATTGTTATATGGTAATGAACATTGGGCTACTAAGAGACTACATGCACAGAAGATAAGTGTAACAGAAATGTAAATGCTAAGGTAAATGCGCAAATATATGAGAAATGAAAACATTGATAAGAAAATTAAATGGTGTTTATCGAGACAAGATAAGTAAAAGTTGTTTACATTGATTTGGACACATATGACGTAGACATATGAATGCTCTTGGTAGAAGAGTGAGGCAACCTATGAATGATGGAAAAAAATGGTTAAGGCAAGAAGAAGATCGAAAAAGACTTAAAAAAAGTCATTCGAAAATATATAACGACATTAGACCTGAAAAAACACATTGTCTTTGTTAGAAATGGGTGGAGGAAAAGTATTTATATTGACGACTTAATATAAGTTTATATATTGGTTAATGTAGCTTACCTCAATCTATTTGGATAAATGCTTTGTTGATGATGATAAATTACTTTATACTAAAAGAAAATATTTAAGATTTTAAGTGAAAAATATTAATAATTATATTTCATAACTATTAAACGAATTTAGTTTTAAGCTTTTTAAAATTTTTTTATACTATTTATTTTTTTATTTGAAAATTGAATTTTATATTTTATTCATGTAAATTATCATGCACATTAAATTTCAAATTTTATATTTTATACCATTTTTCACTTTGAAAAAAATAATCTAAAATCTTTCTTGAACCAAAATTAAAAAGTGGAATCAAAAAGAATTTAACGTCTAGATGGAGACGAGAGTAATGTGGAAGAAGAACAGAACCAAACGTACTCTGGTGCCGACTCGCTCAAAGTTTCTCTCTCTCTTAGAATTGATGGTTTTCAATTGTACTTGCAATTTGCAGACGCTTTAAGTTTTCAAGCGTCAAAATAAGTTTGATGTTTGGATTTGGATTTTGCAGTATCAATAAAACTGAGAAGACTTTCATTTAGAACGACGAAAGTGAAAAAGGTTGGGCCTGATGATGGAGGAAAGCATGACTATGACTGGTAAGCATTATTGTTATTAATAGTAATAATGTTGGCAATTTTTTTTTCTTTATATTCAAAACTCTCATTTCCAAATCTAAACTAATCAATTGCCATGTAAAACTCTTCAAGAAATTGTTTGAAACAATGAAATCAAATAAAAACCTAATAAATAAGTACTAAGTGAAAGATTATTATGTAATATATTAATAATAGTCTTTTTTTAATTTTGCAAATAAAATTAAAAAAATTTATATAATTTTTTTAATTATTATTTTAATATATTTTTTAAAATATGTGTCTTCTTTTTAATCTATTATGTAATTAAAAATCCTTGACAATATATTTTTTTTCAAAAAATTTCTCAAGGAAAATTAAAAAGCTATTGCATAATTATTTTTTTAAGTTTTAATATTTTCTTTTAAAAAATATGCAATATTCTCTTATTTTATTCATTGTTATGAATAAAATAATTAAAATAAAAATTATACGTCACGTGATGCCATCACAATGCGTCACGTTGCGCATAAATGTTAATGCACATATGAGAGAGTCTCCCACCTGTTTGTGACATAGGTGGAAGAGTGTCTCCCCCCTATGCTCGGACACATCACGTGGTGCATTATAAGCACAAATGGGAGGAGTTTCTGCGTTGAAATTTATCCGAACGATTTTATCCTTAAGTATCTTTGATTATGTAGAGTTCAAAAAACAATAAGAGAAACTTAATTAGTAGATAAACACGTAATTAAAAGTGAAATTAATTCATATAAATAGAGATCATGTATGATTTATGAAACTAAATCTCTATTTTATTTAATAAAACACGATTAAATTTTCTGGTTGACTTAAGAATCGAAGTGCTTACGTAATGAATAATCCCTACTTTTATCTGATCATTCTTTTTCTTGTAAAATTTTCGATAACTCGTGATACAAAAAATTAAGTTGAAGACGTAAATAATACATCTCGGAAGTATTTGACAATACTATTCATGAAATTAAAAAAATATATAATTATCTTTGTTTTCAGAAAAATTTCACTTTCAAGGAATATACCACTTGGACTATAAATGCTGTACATTTAAGCAAGACGGAAGCCTTATCGGTTTCTAAGCCACAAGAAGAGAATGGATTTGGAAGCTTGATGAACCCCAGCAAAGCAATGACATCACACTCTAGTCCTTTACTAATTACTAACACTTTCTAGCACTTAAATAGCCTCTGAAAAGACAACATCACCTGCCTAAGCAAAACCAACGGTCCCATATATCTTCATCGTCACTGTTGCCCTGATCGATTACTTCTCTGTTCCAGTGATGAAGAAGGCTGAGCTAGTGTTCGTCCCAATGTCTGCAATGGGCCATTTGATATCCACCGTGGAACTGGCTAAGCTTTTGGTGGATCTCAATCCCAACCTCTACATCACCCTTCTCATCATCAAGCCATCGTACGACACAAAACTCACCGCCCACATCGACTCTCTCACTGCCAAAGCAACCTCCACTCGCATCAAATTCGTCAACCTCCCCCACCCTGAAACCGACAAAGATATTACTGCTGTGAAGCTAATGAGTGAATTAAATCAAACCCGGAGACCACTCATTAAAGAGGCCGTCACCAACATAGTTCAGTTCTCCAGCTCAGTTCCCGACTCACCCCAACTCGCTGGGTTCGTTCTCGATATGTTTTTTACTGGTTTGGTGGATTTGGCTGACGAGTTCGGTGTTCCTAGCTATGTTTTTTATACATCGGGTGCAGCCTTCCTTGGCTTCCAATTTTACTTGCAAGCCCTTCATGATGAGCAAAACGTTAACGTCGTCGAGTTAAAACACTCGGACACCGAGTTCACCATACCCTCCTATGTCAATCCCGTTTCTACTAAATTCTTTCCCTCTGCGATATTCAAGCCTGATCATTTTACTCTAATTAATGATACGGCCAGGGGACTCAGAGCAGTTAAGGGCATAATGGTAAATACATTTTTGGAGCTTGAATCCCATGCGGTCGACTCCCTTTCTGATGGTAGGCTTCCATCCGTTTATCCAGTGGGACCCATATTGAATCTGCAAGGTACAAGTGGGCGCCATCAGAATTGTGATACAATCATGGAATGGCTCGATGAACAACCTCCTTCGTCGGTAGTGTTTCTCTGCTTCGGGAGCATGGGGAGCTTCGGTGTGGATCAGGTGAGGGAGATTGCATGCGCGCTGGAGCAGAGTAGGCACCGATTCTTATGGTCACTACGCCGACCACCAGACGTAGCACAAGGTGTGATGGCAAGACCAACTGATTACCACAACGTGGCAGAGGTGTTGCCAGAAGGATTCTTAGATCGGACGGCTGGGATTGGTAAAATCATAGGATGGGCCCCTCAGGTGGCGATTTTGGGACACCCAGCGACCGGAGGGTTCGTATCTCACTGCGGATGGAATTCAACGCTGGAGAGTATATGGTTCGGAGTACCGATGGCCACGTGGCCGCTTTACGCGGAGCAACAATTGAACGCGTTTACATTGGTGAAGGAGTTGGGGATAGCGGTGGAGATTAAAATGGATTATAGGAAAGATACTTGGTGGAGCGATGCGGTTGAAATTGTCAGCGCTGAAAAGTTAGAGAGAGGAATCAGGTGTTTGATGGAGCAGGATAGTGATGTTCGGAGGAGGGTAAAAGAGATGAGTAAAAAGAGTAGAATGGCTTTGATGGACGGTGGATCTTCACACTCCACGTTATGTCGTCTCATCGACAATGTCATGGACATCGTGCCTTAGAAAATTATTACATTGTTCTTTTTTTTTTTTTTTAAGCTGTAACTGCAGTTTGACTCTTTTTTTTTTTTTTTTTCTTTCTAATTTTAATGAAAAAAAAATTGAGACAGATTGTTTTAACTTTATATTTTGATAAAAGTTTGTTTTAACCTTTAGTACTCAGATTAATTACCCCTTTATGTCAATGCTTTGCCAATATTCGAATTAAGTAGCTAAATTATTTCGATTGCTTAAATTAAAATTTGAATTTAACATACTCAGGTAAAGTCGAAAGGTGACTACAAAACATTTTCTTTGTAATCAATTTAGGAATTTGGCTTTGTTTGTATCATAATTTTCCATGGTTTCAACTATGTTTAAGTCTTAAGATCCGTTTTATGAAATCATTTATCCTAGATTTTATTTTTTTTATTTGATAAAAAATTGTTTTTACTCCCTCCATATAATTTTGGATTTTCTTCTTTACCTATTGAGTTTATTTTTCTTTTTCTTGTTGCTTTATTTCTTTTTTTTTTTTTGTAATATATATATATATATATATATATATATATATATATATATATATATTACCTCTTTTTTTTCTTTCTTTGCGATTATTCCTTCTTTTTTTCTTTCTTTGCGATTATTCCTTCATTCTTCTTCAATGAAAATTCACTTATTATACATAGCCATAGAGGGTACTTTTGGAAGAGGCAGCGACAAATCAGAAGAAAAATGGGACTTTTTGGGAAAATATGAAAAGGGATACAAAAGAAATAAAAATTACCATCAACCCCTTAACGAATAGTTGGAAAGAAAGTCATGGGTTGAAAATCTAGCATGGCCTGCAATACTTTAATTGTAAAATTGATTAATAATTATTAAATATTTATTAATAATTTATTATTAATTATAAATTAACTATTAAATATCAATTATTGATCACTAATAAGTTATAAAAATAATATTAAAAATTAGATGAAAGTTAATTATTAATTAAGAATAATTAATATTATCAGTAATTATTAATTAAGAGTATTGAATTATTGATACACATCTAGTTTATATATACATTAGTTATTCGAATACTCAAAATTAATTGCTTTTAGAACAAATGTACATATGCTATATATTAAAGGTGCATATAACTATTATAAAATGTACATATCTTTATATAAAGCTTTGTAAATAGATATTCAAATGCCTTATCATAGATATCCATTTGTTTAAGATTAATTTCTCTCTTGAAAGAAATATATATGTTTATCTCATAATGTACATATATATTATAAAATATACATATCTTTATAGAGTTTTGTACATATAAGTATTCAAATACCTTATTGTAAGTATTTGAATGCTCATGGTTAATTTATCTTTTCGAAAATTTTACGATAACTATATGTACATGCATTTCTAGAGTTTTGTACATATACTGAAGACTAATTTCTCACTTATAAGGAACACATATGTAAAATCCAAAAAAAAAAAAAAATTTAGCACTGGATTCTAAGAGATAGCAATTGGGATTAAATTATACAAAATAATGAATAATTAATTTAGGCTATATCTTTAATATGAAAGAATAATATTTTAACATGAGAATATTCCTCCATACTAAATAAGCACAAATGCTAGACTAAATTTATTGTGTTTATTATAATTAAAATTTATACAGTACATATATGTATAAATATTTATACATGTATGATATATCTTAGGTATACATGTGAAATTAGTAAAAGGGAATGTTTTATATATATATATATATATATATATATATATTTATAAGTGATGCATTGGAGATAGGGATGTAAATGGGTAGTGTGTAAACGGGTACCCGGTACTACCCGTCCCGTTTAAATCGGATTCGTGTACCGATAAACGGGTTTTAATCGGGTTAGGGTAGTAATTTCACTACCCGTGACGGGTTCGGGTAGTACCCATCGGATACCCAGTACCCGAACCCGATTGATGTAATCGGGTTATTAATCGGGTTCGGGTACCCGAACCCGGTACCCGAACCCGTTTATTTTTTACTTACAAAATATAATTTTTAAGGTTGTGGGGACTTGATCATTTATCTTTTAATCTTTATACAATGAACTTGTCAAGTAAATCATAACTTATATTTGACATAATGTATTCTAAAAAATATTTATACAATAAAATTATGTGTCTAAAAAAAATTAGTAATTAGCATAATAAAAATAATTATGAAATTAAAATAATTGATTATACTTAAAATAATAAGTTTTAAAATTTTAAATATAATGTACTAAAATTAAATTTAAAAAAATTCATAATTAGTTAAAATGCAATTCTTACACATTAATGATTAGTCATTTGCATATATGATATCAATTTATAGTATATTTATATGATACAAATTGTATTTAAAATTGTAATTTTCAATTTTAATAAAACATTGTTAACTAAAAAAATTAATAAAAAATAATAATAAAATAAATAATTGTGAAATTAAATTGAGTTATTTATGCTTAAGATAATATGTCTTAAAATTTTAAATACGAGGTACTGAAATTGAAATAATAAAAGTTTCATATTTAGTTAAAATCAAATTCTTATATATATATATATATATATATACACACACACACACACACACACTAATATAGTATTTGTATATAATATAAATTATACTTAAAATTGAAATTATCAATTATAGTAAAACATTTTTTAGTTAAAAAAATTAATGAAACATTATAATAAAATAATTATGAAATTAAATTAGTAAATTATGTTTAAGATAATAAGTATTTAAATTTTAAATATAAACTACTGAAATTAAAATGATAAAAGTTTCAAATTTGATTAAGATGTAATTCTTGCAAATTGACCATTTACATGTATTATATATGATACTAATATAGTACATGTATATGATTCAAATTGTATTTAAAATTGAAATTATTAATTATAATAAAACATTGTTTACTCAAGAAAATCAATGATTCAAATTAAAATTTTAAGTATATGATAAATTGATAACTTCATATTATAGTATATGATATTATAGTATAATTATAATATATGATATTATAATATATGATCATTTTACATATATGATACTATAGTATATGTATATGATACAAATTGTAATGAAAATATTAATTATCAATTTAAGGTCTACATCTTTTTAATCATTTAATATTATTATCATTGATTAAATTAATTTACATTAAATAAATATATCATAACTTCATAAGAAATCAAATGTATCAAATTAGAAATACTATGGTATATATTATGCACTCATAATGGTTTCAAGTTACTTGTTGAACTATTAAAGTTTGTTTAATTATGATGGAACATGTATGTTTTTATTTAATTTTATGTTTTTGATTTTTGATGTTAGAATAATTTTTTTTCATAGTCGGGTTTTGGGTTCGGGTTATTAAACGGGTTGTCAAAATATAAATTGAATAATCGAGTAATTACACGGGTTCGGGTATTTAACGGATAATGCAAAATTTATTAAGGTAGGGTTCGGGTAATTGTTTCAAAAATTAATCGGGTAATTATAGGGTTCGGGGTCAGGTAGTCCAAAATTAACGGGTACCCGCCCCGTTTATATCCCTAGTGAGTAGTCATCGAAGAAGGCTTAATCCGAACACTTTGGAGGCATTGATGTGTTGCCAAAATTGGTTAAGGAGTGACGTAGGAGGTAAATAATTTATTTGTTATAACTCTTTTTATTTTATTTGTTTCTTTTTCAAAAGTAGTCTATTATTATATTTTAGTTCAAGACTAATATTTTATTTATATTGTTTGTAGGAGTATCTACAACTATGGATTCAAGTGACATTTTTAATAATGATGAAGAATGAAGATTTATCATGATTCCAATAAACTTCAAATATGTTTTTTAATTTTTACTTAAATTATGTTTGTTTGTAATTTCATAAATATGTTTTTATGATTTGTTTATTTGTTATGATTTCAAGTAGTTTGTTGAATTATTAAAATTTGTTTAATTATGATAGAATATGTATGTTGTTGTTTAATTTTTATTTTTGATTTTTACAAAATTAGATGACTTTTTTCGTTTCGGGTTCGGGTTACTAAACGGGTTGTTAAATTATGGGTTGAATAATCGGGTAATTAAACGGGTTCGGGTAATTAACGGGTAGTATAAAATTTATTCGGGTAGGGTTCGGGTAGTATCTTAAAAAAATAATCGGGTTTTAATCGGGTTCGGGTTTTATGATTGTTAATCGGGTTCGGGTTCGGGTACCTCAAAATTAACGGGTACCCGCCTTGTTGACATCCCTAATTGGAGATGAATGAGTGGTTAGTCGGTGGGGTAGGAGGACAACAACAATCAAAATATATATACATATATATAATATACATACTTAAACGGCAGCCAAAGAAGTTACATGCAAAAGCCTAGTTTGGCTTGGCTTCTGATGAATCCAAAAACCGAGACATAAACTTGTCAGCTGCAATAAAGGAACTGCAATAGAAGAAAAGAGAAATGGCATGGTGAGGTCTGACCGAAAACAAGAGAAAACAAAAGAGATGGCAAGGAGACGTGGGCTGCTGCCAAAAACAAGGAAGTCAGCTGAGACAGTGTACATGGCAGGGAACAACAGCTTAGGTATGGGGAAGTAATGGAAATTGGACTTTGTCCCATCATCTACACATCTTTTATTTTAAGAAAAAGGGAGCTGGTGGGAGTTAGTACACACACACAATATATATATATATATATATATATATAGGCTGAAAAACACCAAAGGGGAAGTCGAGAAATAATTTAGAGAGTTGTTATGGAGTTTGAGTAATGGGAATGATGGGGAACTATAGTAAGGTGTGATGGTATTGCTGCCGAAACAATTAATATATATATATATATATATATATATATATATATATATATATATATATATATATATATATATATATATATATATATATATATATATATATATATATATATAGGCTGAAAAACACCAAAGGGGAAGTCGAGAAATAATTTAGAGAGTTGTTATGGAGTTTGAGTAATGGGAATGATGGGGAACTATAGCAAGGTGTGATGGTATTGCTGCCGAAACAATAAATAGATCAAGAGAGGAGTTTGCAACAATAAGCGTGTGAAAGGTGGTATAATAATGAGATGCTGGCGATGACAGAGTAGAAAAGAGAAAAGAAAACCGAGAGTGAAAAACCATTACTGAGAACAAGAAGAGGAGGTGAGTCAAAACAAAGGAGTGAGAGATGGCTAGTAAATGGTGAAGAAGCAATGAGGAGCAAGAGGGGGAGAGCAGGGCCAGCGAAGGATGGATTAAGCTGCTGCCACCGAGAGGTTGCAGCAGCAGTCAAGACAGCTAATCTCTGAAATCGAGTCGTGGCCGCGGTAGGAGCTGAGGCAATCGGGGATAGAGCAGCACGACAGAGGAACTGGTCCGTTGAGTAGAGGAGGCATGGGAGGCTGATTTGGCTGACCCCTGAAGCTGAAACAGAGGAACTTCAACCTCTGAAACGGAAGTAAAAGAGATATGACGAGAGACGAAAAAACCTGGACAGAGGAGGGCGTAAAAACGATAGAGAAGAAGAATGAAGCAGAAGGTGGTTAAAAATGGTGGAGAAGCCGAGAGAGTGAGGGCCAAAGTAGTAGGCAAAACAGGGGTAGTGGTAGCTGGTTGTCCTGTGTGAGCAGAGGCAGATGAAGGCGCAAGAAACAGTGGTAGCAGGAGGACGTCGGAGCTGGCCGAGATTAGGAGGATGATGGATGTCACACCCCACTCCTGGGTGCCCTTTTATCCATACATACACTATTACGGTTGGATTATGAGTCAATGTAATTATTAAATTCCATAAATTTACAGCAAAAAATTTTAAAATTTTAATTCACACTCTCAGGCGTGTGTAGATATACAAAATCAATTGTATAATATAATATTCTTACATAACATTCCCATACCACTGTTTACATTTTCAATTCATAACTGTGCGATACATTATAATAGATACAAAATGCTCGTGTGTATACAAATCTTTATACCTTGCAACTGGTAGGAGCTGTCCACTACAAAAAGAGATCTTGAGACCATCGCACTGTCATACTTCTGAGTATCTGGAGGGGAAAAAGTAGTGGGATGAGCAAACCACAGCTCAATAAGAAAAAAGATGCTAACAGGTAGATATTATACTATCTACATAGCCCATGCATGCATAAACCAAAATCATGTTTCAATATAGATGGAAATATTACTAGAAAATGCATTTAAACATTACTTCTCACATAAACATTTTCATGAAAACAAGTATACGATATTCTCATTTGAAAACATGTCATAAACAGTGCTATCATAGCACGAGCATTCAAATCAAGAGATTTATCAAACCATTTCTTTTCGTCAAATCTCTTTCTTTTCTGAGTTTTTCAATTTCTCTTATCCCTGAGACAGACATAGAATTCTCGGCAATCTAATATCCACGGCGTATGACCATAGTCAGTGATCCCAGGCCTCACTGAATCAGGTGTGCACAGGGCATTACTTCGCCTGAAGGGGGATGGGTCAGTCCTACCCTCCGGCTCATCTCAATTAACCTCATCTCCTCATATCGCATATACTCACAGTATAAGGTATGCCATGTGTCATCTACGCGATACTCGTACTCACGTGCACCCAGCACGGTACATAGTATACCAACGGACAACTACACAGTTCAACGTACGACCGTGGACCCAGTCCATCTACCAACTCCAATGGACTCATCATCCTAAATCATGTCTCATATACTAGGCGAGCAATTAGCGTGAGACATAGTCATCGCAAGGCTCCAGCGCGGCATCTCTAAGTGCGAGCAATAGCTTTCAGCACTGTATCATCTCAACTCAGTAAAAACTGGTGCGAGCAATGCTCCAACACCTTTCTCAATCCATCGTGCGAGATGAACTCTAGCACAACACATCAAAACATAGAAACATGTGTGAGCTAACACTCCAGCACATGTTTAGTATAAAACCACGTGCGAGTCACGCTCCAACACGGTTTATCAAAACATGCAGACGCATGTGAGTGAAAACTCCAGCATAATCAAAATCATTAAAACGGGTTTGAGTTAGAGCTCCAACACCAATTCTCAACTCAAAATCGATAGATGGCTATTTTCTCTTTTAAAAACTCAAAACAAGTATTTTTATGTAGCATGTCATCCCATGCTAAACATGTAAAATTATCCAACCTATCCATCATTATTTCTCAATCTCAAAATCAATACATGGTTGAGAAAACATCAAAAACATCACAGAGATGCAATAGTATTAAACATGCATATCAGGCTATTTTCCTTCACATATCCCATTTCGCAATATATATATATATATATATATATATATACATATGATACATTTCATGCTTTCATATCAATTTCCATATCTCAATAGCTAAATATGCTATTTCTAGCATCGTAACTACTCAAATTATAGTAAAATATGTACAAATACCTCTATCGCTAACATACAATCCCTTACCTCAAATCGCGTTCGTTTCCCTTTCGTCTCGTTTGCTTCGTTTGCGATCCGGGTCAATCGTGTTCTACGTATTTCAATCTACACGTATAAATCATTAGGCTATTATCTTTTCTTTCTCTTGGACATATACATTTCACTTATTTAGCTACTTATGCTTCCCAAGCTTCTTATAATATTTCATTTTTCCCTACTAATCTCTTTATACCTTCTCTCAAGTTCTCCATCACATTCCCATATATCTCCCTTCATAAACTCCTCTTAATATTACTGTCACGACCGTTATCGTTGACCTTTTTCCATTTCATTCCCAAGATTTGGTTGGGCTGTGAATCGATGTTACTCATTTCTATTCAATCATATGTATCAAATATTAAACATAATTGTACATCTATTTATTTAATCATTCTTTTTATACGTTACATCCCCAGTAATTTATATAGTACATATCTGTGTGATTTAGTGTTCAGATACAAAATATGTGTATATATATATACCTTTGCGCAGCAAAGAGAGCTGTACAACAAAAGAACTAGCAGGGATGACCGCAAGATGCTCTAATGAGCCTTATCTGTGGAGTGAGAAAAAAAAAAGGGGTGAACTAACGCGCTCAGTAAGGAAAACATGACAACATGTAGATAACTATACTATCTACGTGCTTATAATGCATGCTTAATATCATCACAAGGCAAATGCATTTGACAAACCATAGCAATCTATTCAGAAATCATTAATTCGATAGAAAGCTTTTGTTTTCACTTTAACCACATTTCAAATCATCACATTTCTCTCTGTTTTCATTTTCGAAATCAGTACTCCTCTGGTACTGGTAATAAGTGATTCCATCATAATCACAAATCATAGTTTTTAAACCATTTGAGATCATTTTGAGATCAATTTGAAATCAATTTGAGATCGATTTGAGACTAGGTAAGGATATGTAATCATCTGTGGACATATGGCCACAGTCAGTGACCTTGAGCAATCGTTATCTAAGCGTGCAAGGGTGTCAGTCGCCTAGGGAGGTGGGTTAATCCAACCCATCAGCTCATCTCTACTCTATCATTTGTCCGAAGACGCCAACACGGTACAAGGTACTCCATGTATCGTCTCACGGTACAACGTACTCCATGAACAATCACACGGTACAACGTACTCCGTGGACCCTGTCCATACACCCTACGCCATTGACTATATCAATATACTGTAGGCTCGAGGCTACATAAGAGTAGGCAGGCTTTTACGACCTCGGCATTAATCATCAACCATAACCTTGTCTCATATACCAGTGCGAGCAAGTCAGTGTGACACACAGTCGACACGAGGGCTCCAGCACAGTTTTATCATCAATAACATTTAAAATTTCGTGCAAGCATAATCGTGTAACCCGTTAGTTAACACTCAATTCCAGCATGATTTATTTCATTCACAAATCTGATAGATGGCTCTATTTTCATTGAAAATAACTCAAAATCAGAGTTCAGTATAAATAGCATGCTGTCATGATGCAATTCATGTAAACAATAGCTAATCTATCCATATAATTGCTAAAAAGCAGAGTTTTATAGTGAAAACATCAAAATATGCAATTCATGCAATTTTTCAAATTTTGCATTCCCAATGCTCAACGATATGCATTTTCCTATAACAAGGGTAATATCATAATTTATTTATCACTAGGCTCTTTCCTAGATTTTCAGTCTCTATATATTTCATACTATTTATTCTTATACAGGGATTTATTAAAATACGTACTGCTATCTCTATAGCAATCATAAATCCCTTACCTGGAATCTCAGTCGATTCCGCTTTTATCTTTTCAATTTCTAATCACTCGCTCGTTCCCGGCTCCAATATGCCTTCAGGAGTCGAGTTTCTATGATGATGCGCAAATCGAAACTCGATCGAATTCAATTTTGTCGCTTATTGACGCGCTACACATTTATATATCTAAACCGGTTCAATTTCGGTCAAATATAATTTCAAATAAATTTTTCAAAACTTTAATCGATCAATTTTGACTACTTACCGGCTTTTCCTTAAACCCGAGGCATCATCAATTTTTTCCCCTTTTTTTTCCTTGGCTGAACCGGTTCGGACCAGTTCAGACCTGCTTTTCACAGAACCGATCTGAATCGGTTAGTGGCCAAGTCGCCGTTCAGACTCTTTTTCAACCGGTTCCTCATCGGCTTCCACTCCCAGAAGATCCGCCGGGGCTCGCGATGCGTGGATCTGGTGGTGTCCGACGCAAAGCTCGCCAAAAAGTGGCCGATCTGGCCCTTTCTTTCTTCGGCTTCGCCGACTTTTCTTCCTCTTCGCCAATCGACGTTTTTGGGCTGCCGACGGTGGCGATGCAGGCGTCCTCTAGCCGGTGGCAATGTACTCTTCCTTTTCTCGGCCTGCGATCGCCTCCTTTCTCTCTCTTCTCTTGCCGGTGAGGATGGTTTCGGGGGAGAGGGGCTGTTTTCGTTTTCTCCTCTTGTTTTCGTTTCAGTTCTGTTTCTTTTTTTTTCACGCTTTATTTTTTTTTTCAATTTCGTTTTATATATATATATATATATTATTATATTATATTATATTATATTATAATATAATATAATATAATATAATATAATATAATATAATATAATATAATACATAAATTTAAAATATCTATAATATAATATTATTATAATAATAATACAATAATAAATATCCCATATTATTTATATTATTATTATAAAAATATTATTACCATGTATTATATATACAGTGATTTCCAAATGCACCCGTATATATTTAGACACCCAAATTCTTTTTTTTTTGACATATTTTTTCATATTCTCGAAATAATTTTCGAAATGAAAAATTTCGGGTCTTATATTCCTCCCCTCCTTAAAAAATTTGGTCATCCAAATTAGAACCAAACTATCACTCAAAAAACTGCGGATACCTATCGTGCATCAGGCTCTCCAATTCTCATGTAGCTTCCTCTGAACTATGGTATTTCCAGAGAACCTTAACTAGAGGGATTGTCTTGGACCTTAGCATTTTCTCCCTTCTATCTAGTATCCGAATCGGCTTTTCCACATAGGACATATCCTCTTTGAGCTCCAATGGCTCATACTGAATCACATGTGCTGGATTCGGATAATACTTTCGAAGCATAAAGACATGGAAGACATTATGGATGCCTGCTAGCTCAGGTGGTAAAGCTAGCCTGTAGGCCTTATCTTCCGCTCGATCCAGTATCTCAAATGGCCCAATATATCTGGAACTCAGTTTTCCTCTCTTCCCGAATCTCATAATCCCTTTGGAGGGAGAAACCATCAGGAATACTGATTCACCCATGGTGAATTCTAATGGTCTCCTCCTCGTGTCCGCATAACTTTTCTGTTTACTCTGAGCTGTCCTCAACCTTTCACATATTAACTGAACATCTTCAGAGGCTTGTTTCACCAAGTCAGGAGCAAATATCTTCGATCACCCACTTCTTCCCAACTGATAGGAGAACGACACCTACGACCATATAATGCTTCATACGGTGCCATTCCAATACTTGAGTGATAACTATTATTATAGGCGAATTCGGCTAATGGCAAATGATCATCCCAGGAGCCTTTAAAGTCCATCACACACGCTCTCAACATATCCTCCAGAGTCTGAATGGTTTCCTCTGACTGACCATCTGTCTGAGGATGAAAAGCGGTACTAAATCTCAATTGTGTTCCCATAGCTTCCTGAAAATGTTCCCAAAAGTGGGAAGTGAAACGAGAATCTCTATCTGATACAATGCTCACTGGAACACCATGTAGCCTCACAATCTTCCGTACATATAAATCCGCCAATGCACTCAGAGTAACTGTAACTTTCATAGCTAAAAAGTGAGCTGACTTCGTCAATCTATCCACTATCACCCAAATGCCATCATGGTTCCGTCTGGTCCTCGGTAAACCCATGATGAAATCCATGGTGACGTGCTCCCATTTCCATGTCGGTATAGGTAGAGGCTGCAATAACCCTGCAGGCTTCTGATGCTCTACCTTAACCTGCTGACATACAAGACATCTAACAACATACTCAGCGATGTCTTTCTTCATCCTTGACCACCAATACACTTTTTGAATATTCTGATACATCTTATTACTCTCTGGATGTAATGTATACCGCGATGAGTGAGCTTCTGACAATATCAATCTTATCAACTGTTGGTCCTTAGGAACACATATTCTGCCTCTGAACCTCAGCAAGCCATCATCACTCACTGTGAACTCAGTCACTGTCCCTCTCTGAATCTGCTGTATAATATCGACACACTGCCAATCATCACGCTGAGCCTGGTGAATCCAGTCTATCAACTCCGGTTCTAACCTCAAGCTAGCTATCATATAACCACTATTAGCGTCAGAAGGGATCACATCAATAGTGAGGCTTGCAAACTGTTCCAACAGCTCGTGTTCCTTAACCATCGTATAGGATATCATCTCGAGGCTCTTTTGGCTCAATGCATCAGCCACTATATTAGCCTTTCCCGGGTGATACAATATTTCACAATCATAATCCTTCAGAAGCTCTAACCATCTCTGTTGCCTCATATTTAATTCTTTCTGTGAAAACAAATATTTCAGGCTTTTGTGATCAGTGAATATTTGAAATTTCTCATCGTATAAATAGTGGTGCCATATTTTCAATGTAAATACTACGGTTGCCAACTCTAAATCGTGGATCAGATAGTTCTTTTCATGGTCCTAAAGCTGTCGGGATCTATAAGCAACTATCTTCCCATTCTGCATCAATACACAGCCCAGTCCTTGATGAGAGGCATCTGTATACACAACAAAACCTCCTGAGCTGGTAGGTATGGTGAGAACCGGTGCAGTGGTCAGGCGATGTTTCAATTCCATGAAACTCTTTTCACACTTATCATCCCACTCAAATGCAACATTCTTCCGAGTGAGACGAGTCAATGGTGCAGCTAGTCTCGAGAAACCCTCGACAAATCATCGGTAATATCCAGCCAAACCTAAAAAACTTCGAATCTCAGTAACTGTCCTGGGTCGTTCCCATTGAACTACTGCTTCAATCTTGGACGAATCCACTGATACCCCGTCATTCGATACAACATGATCCAAAAAAGAAATTTGTTCTAGCCAGAAATCACACTTACTGAGCTTAGCATACAACTGTTTCTCTCGGAGGGTCTGTAAGACTATCTTTAAGTGTTGCTCATGTTCCTCTCTGGACTTCGAATATATTAGTATGTCATCGATCAAAGCTATAAAAGCTGCAGGAGCATTCGTTAACCCGAATGGCATCACTAGGAACTCATAATGACTATAACGAGTACGAAACGCTGTCTTGGGTACATCTCCACTTCGAATTCTCAACTGATGGTACCCAGACCTCAGATCAATCTTAGAAAAGACTTGTGCTCCCTGAAGTTGATCCAATAGATCATCAATACGTGGAAGGGGATATTTGTTCTTGATGGTAGCTTTGTTCAACAACTGATAGTCAATACATAGTCGGAGGCTTCCATCTTTCTTCTTAACAAACAAGACCGGAGCTCCCCAAGGTGAGACGCTCGGTCTAATGAATCCCTTATCCAACAGTTCCTGCAATTGTTTCTTCAACTCTTCTAACTCAACTGGAGCCATACGGTACGGTGGTTTAGATATCGGCTCTGTACCAGGCACCAAATCAATACAAAATTCCATCTCTCTATCTGGTGGCAACCCTGGTAACTCATCCGAAAAGACATCTAAAAATTCCCTAACTACGAGAATGTCAACCAATTTCGGGTGTGCCTTATCTATGTCAACCACATACGCAATAAAATCTTCAAAATATTATTCATATAATTAGTACATTAATTCACTCATTCTATTACAATAATTGCATTCCTTCATTTATTCTCAGAAAATCTTACAACCGATTTCTCAGTTTCGTCTACCTGAGAAAACAGTATAATCTTAGAATAACAATCTAAGATAGCATGATTTGCAGCCAACCAATCCATTCCTAATATTACATCAAAATCACACATATTTAACAAGATAAGATCGGCTGTCATACGCTTATCTCCTATTCTTAATTTACAACCCTTACATACTTGTTCGGCTAATTGGCTAACCCTCATTGGTGTGCTAATTAGCAATGTTCTATCTAAGTATGTAGGTTTCACATACTCTGCCAATTTAGATGCATATGAAGGCGATATGAATGAATGTGTAGCACCAGGATCAAATAAGGCAAAGGCTTCCAAATCAAAAATCAAAATTGTACCTTTAATTACTTCTCTAGAAGTATCTACTGTCCCTTGGTCTAATGCATATACTCGGCCCTGGCCAACAGCTTGCTTTCCCTTCTCTTCGACTGTGGCTCTCCTCCTCTGAGTAGGAGTAACTGTAGGAACTCTTTCCGGCTCCTTGCCCTTTTGTGGTGCTATCTCAACTGACTCTGGGCAATCTTTCATAAAGTGTCCTACTTTACCACATCTATGACATGGTCTATTAGCAAAGAAACAGGGCTTGTTACCATGGTATCTCCCACAAATTGTGCACTGATCAGTAGTAGGCTGGGGTCCACCAATCATGATACCCCTAGCTGGTGTTGTGGTCAGATACACAGGTGTCTTAGCAGCTCTACTCTGTAACTTATCGGTGCCTCTGAAACGCTTCCCAACGGGCTTCCTACTGTCCCTGACACCTCTATCATCTCCAAATCTTTTCTTGTATTTATCTAAGCTTTTGCCCACTTTTTTGAACTCAGAAACGTGGAACTCATAATCCTGTTCACAAAGTTGGGCCCGTCTGACAACTTCAGAATAAGTCGTAATATCGAACGGGGCTAATTTAGCTCTGATGGAATATCTCAATCCATCCATAAACTTGCGAACCTTCTTCGTTGTACTACTCATCGTATCTGAATCATATCTGCCTAAAGAAACGAATCTCGACTCATATTCATCCACTGATTTGTTCCCCTGAGTCTGATTCCAAAATTCCATCTGTAGTCTCCTTTGAGCTGTATCCAGAATATACTGTCTCTGGAACTCATCTAGAAAAATCTCCTATGATATCACTACATGTTGATCCCTCAATATCGGTCTGGTGGACTTCCACCAGTGCTCTGCCTCACCCTTAAGCACGAAGGCGGCAAATGCTACTCTCTCTGTAGCTGAACATTGGAAAAACCCAAACAGTTTCTCCATCTCATTGATCTAGTCCTCAGTCACTACCGGATCCTTTACTCCGCTGAAAGACGGAGGCTTAAAATCTTGGAACTGCCTCAACCTATCTAGCTCACAATCATACCCCATATCATTATATCTACCTGGCTGTGGGGCTACTGGAGGAGGTACAAGCTGAACAGGAGGGTTCTATAGGGGTTCAACTCTATGTGGTGCAGGTGCAGGTGCCGGTTGCGCAGGTGCAAGGGTCTCAGGTGCTGCTACAGGCGTAGCAGTACAACCCTTACATACTTGTTCGGCTAATTGGCTAACCCTCATTGGTGTGCTAATTAGCAATGTTCTATCTAAGTATGTAGGTTTCACACACTCTGCCAATTTAGATGCATATAAAGGCGATATGAATGAATGCGTAGCACCAGGATCAAATAAGGCAAAGGCTTTCAAATCAAAAATCAGAATTGTACCTTTAATTACTTCTCTGGAAGCATCTACTGTCCTCTGGTCTAATGCATATACTCGACCCTGGCCAACAGCTTGCTTTCCCTTCTCTTCTGCTGTGGCTCTCCTCCTCTGAGTAGGAGTAACTGTAGGAACTCTCTCCAGCTCCTTGCCCTTCTGTGGTGCTATCTCAATTAACTCTGGGCAATCTTTCATAAAGTGTCCTACTTTAGCACATCTATGACATGGTCTATTAGCAAAGAAACAGGGCATGTTACCATGGTATCTCCCACAAATTATGCACTGATCAGTAGTAGGTCGGGGTCCACCAATCACGATACCCCTGGCTAGTGCTGTGGTCGGATACACAGGTGGCTTAGCAGCTCTACTCTGTAACTCATCGGTGCCTCTGAAACGCTTCCCAACGGGCTTCCTACTGTCCTTGACACCTCTATCATCTCCAAATCTTTTCTTGCCTTTATCTATGCTTTTACCCACTTTTTTGAACTCAGAAACGTGGAACTCATAATCCTGTTCGTAAAGTTGGGCCCGTCTGACAACTTCAGAATAAGTCGTAATATCGAACGGGGCCAATTTAGCTCTGATGGAAGGTCTCAATCCATCCATAAACTTGAGAACCTTCTTCGTTGTACTACTCATCGTATCTGAATCATATCTGCCCAGAGAAATGAATCTCGACTTATTCATCCACTGATTTGTTCTCCTGAGTCAGATTCTAAAATTTCATCTGTAGTCTCCTCTGAGCTGTGTCCGAAATATACTGTCTCTGGAACTCATCTAAAAAAATCTCCCATGATATCACTACATGTTGATCCCTCAATATCGGTCTGGTGGACTTCCACCAGTGCTCTGCGTCACCCTTAAGCATGAAGGCGGCAAATGCTACTCTCTCTGTAGCTGAACATTGGAAAAACCCAAACAGTTTCTCCATCTCATTGATCCAGTCCTCAGCCACTACCGAATCCTTTACTCCGCTGAAAGAAGGAGGCTTAAAATCTTGAAATTGCCTCGACCTATCCAGCTCACAATCATACCTCATATCATTATATCTACCTGGCTGTGGGGCTACTAAAGGAGGTACAAGCTGAACAGGAAGGTTCTGTAAGGGTTTAACTCTATGTGGTGCAGGTGCAGGCGCGAGTTGTGTAGGTGCAGGGGTCTCAGGTGCTACTACAGGAGTAGCAGCTGCAGTTTGTCCTGCGATACCCTGATCTCTATCAAATCTAGCTATAACCTGCCCCAACAATGACATCACTGTGTCCATGTTCCGCTCTAATCTAGCAAAACGAGCATCAGAACTCTCTGATGGTTCCTGAGAAGTATGCTCAGATGAAGACCCACTATGTCTCTCGGACCTATCTCTGTATCCTCGTGATCGTGAACTCTCTCCTCTAGTGCGGTGTCTATCAGACATTCTGATAATTTCCTGCATTCATAACCAAATTTTCAGTAAATTCACAGCTTAATATACACACGTGTATCTAAACAACGTACAATAACATGGGGGATGTAAACTTTTCTAATTATTAACATCAACTCAAATCAGACCAACCCTGCTCTGATACCACTTCTGTCACGACCGTTATCATTGACCTTTTTTCATTTCATTTCCAAGATTTGGTTGGGTTGTGAATCGATGTTACTCATTTTTATTCAATCATATGTACCAAATATTAAACATAATTGTACATCTATTTATATAATCATTCTTTTTATACGTTACATCCCTAGTAATTTATATAGTACATATCTGTGCGATTTAATGTTCAGATATAAAATATGTGTATATATATATACCTTTGCGCAGCAAAGAGAGCTGTACAACAAAAGAACTTGCAGGGATGACCGTAAGATGCTCTAATGAGCCTTATCTGTGGAGTGAAAAAAAAAGGGGTGAGCTAACGCGCTCAGTAAGGAAAACATGACAGCTTATAGATAACTATACTATCTACGTACTTATAATGCATGCTTAATATCATCACAAGGCAAATGCATTTGACAAACCATAGCAATCTATTCAGAAATCATTAATTTGATAGAAAGCTTTTGTTTTCACTTTAACCACATTTCAAATCATCACATTTCTCTCTGTTTTTATTATCGAAATCAGTACTCCTATGGTACTGGTAATAAGTGATTCCATCATAATCACAAATCATAGTTTTTAAACCATTTGAGATCATTTTGAGATCAATTTGAGATCGATTTGAGACTAGGTAGGGATATGTAATCATCTGTGGACATATGGCCATACTCAGTGACCCCGAGCAATCGCTAGCTAGGCGTGCAAGTGTGTCAATCGCCTAGGGAGGTGGGTCAATCCAACCCATCAGCTCATTTCTACTCTATCATTTGTCCGAAGACGCCAACACGGTACAAGGTACTCTATGTATCGTCTCACGGTACAACGTACTCCATGAATAGTCACACGGTACAACGTACTCCGTGGACCCTGTCCATTCACCCTGCGCCATGGACTATATCAATATATTGTATACTCGAGGCTACCTAAAGTAGGCAGGCTTTTACGACCTCGACATTAATCATCAACCATAACCTTGTCTCATATACCAGTGCGAGCAAGTCAGTGTAACACACAGTCGACACGAGGGCTCCAGCACAGTTTTATCATAATAACATTTAAAATTTCGTGCAAGCATAATCGTGTAACCAGTTAGTTAACATGCAATTCCAGCACGATTTATTTCATTCACAAATCTGATAGATGGCTCTATTTTCATTGAAAATAACTCAAAATCAGAGTTCAATATAAATAGCATGCTGTCATGATGCAATTCATGTAAACAATAGCCAATCTATCCATATAATTGCTAAAAAGCAGAGTTTTATAGTGAAAATATCAAAATATGCAATTCATGCAATTTTTCAAATTTTGCATTCCCAATGCTCAACGGTATGCATTTTCCTATAACAAGGGTAATATCATAATTTATTTATCACTAAGCTCTTTCCTAGATTTTCAGTCTCTATATATTTTGTACTATTTATTCTTATACATGGATGTATTAAAATACGTACAATTATCTCTATAGCAATCATAAATCCCTTACCTGGAATCTCAGTCGATTCCGCTTTTATCTTTCTAATTTCTAATCACTCACTCGTTTTCGGCTCCAATATGCCTTCAGGAGTCGAGTTTCTATGATGACGCGCAAATCGAAACTCGATCGAATTCACTTTTGTCGCTTATTGACGCACTACACATTTATATATTTAAATCGGTTCAATTTCGATCAAATATAATTTCAAATAAATTTTTCAAAAATTTAATCAATCAATTTCGACTACTTACCGGCTTTTCCTTAAACCCGAGGCATCATCGATTTTTTTCCCTTTTTTTTTCCTTGGCTGAATCGGTTCGGACCGGTTCAGATCCACTTTTCACTGAACCGATCCAAACTGGTTCAGTTGCCAAGTCGCCATTCGGACTCTTTTCCGATCGGTTCCTCACCGACTTCCACTCCCAGAAGATTCGCCGGGGCTCGCGATGCGTGGATCTGGTGGTGTCCGACGCAAAGCTCACCGAAAAGTGGCGGGTCCGGCCCTTTCTTTCTTCGGCTTCGCCGGCGTTTCTTCCTCTTCATTGATCGGCATTTCTAGGCTGCCGATGGTGGCAATGCAGGCGTCCTCTGGCCGGTGGCGACGTGCTCTTCCTTTTCCCGACCTCCGATCACCTCCTTTCTCTCTCTTCTCTCACCGGTGAGGATGGTTTCGGGGGAGAGGGGCTGTTTTCGTTTTCTCCTCTTATTTTCGTTTCAGTTCTGTTTCTTTTTTTTTTCGCGCTTTATTTTTTTTTCAATTCCATTTTTTATATATATATATTATAATATAATATAATATAATATAATAAATAAATTTAAAATATCTATAATATGATATTATTATAATAATAATAAAATAATAAATATCCCATATTATTTATATTATTATTATAAAAATATTATTACCATGTATTATATATACAGTGATTTCCAAATGCATCCGTATATATTTAGACACCCAAATTCTTTTTTTTTTACATATTTTTTCATATTCCCGAAATAATTTTCGAAATGAAAAATTTCGGGTCTTACAATTACTCACCCATCACTACAATCATCATTCCTATCCACATTTCACATATTTTCCAACTCACAAATGTCTAGAAACCCATATTTAAAGCTTGAATGTTGAAGAGCTTACCCCTTTACTTAGCCAAACTTGTGGTAGCCAAAACTTCTTCTCTTGGTCACACCAATGTGTGATTTTTGGGTAAGTTGTTCTCCTTGCTTAAAGGAATAACATCCCCTTCTCGAGTTTCTTCCAAAACTGGCTGGAATTTAGTGATTTTTAGAGTGAGAAAGCTTGGGTCTTTGAGAGAAAATGGCAGGAGCGGGTTTGGTGGGAAAATTTGAGTTTTCAGTCCAAATCCCGTGCCCTTTTTATAGATGCAGACACATGAGATCGATTTGGTCCTTGTAGAGATCGATCTCTGCATGGTTCGATAGTCATTTTTACCAAATGCAACTACTACCAGATCGATCTTCTTCCATGATGAGATCGATCTCTTTGCAAGCAAATTCCTTCTTGGAGATCGATCTGCCTCTTGTAGGAGATCGATCTGCCTCTTGTAAGAGATCGATCTGCTCCTTATAGAAATTTAAGGAGATCAATCTGTCAAAGGCTCGAGATCGATCTATCTCAGGCAGATAGTTTAGGAGATCGACCTGCCTTCCCATGAGATTGATCTGCCTAGTTTCATTCAACAATTTCTGGGCATTTCATAAGGGGTGATCGATCTCTCATTCATATGAGATCGATCTCTCATCCCCTGTACCCTCATTTTCTACAGTTTTTTGCAGATTTGTACCTATACACTCATCCAAATTTGCTGCATACCTCAATTTGCATTTGATGCACACTGTACACATAATGGCATCCATTTCACATAGTTCATAGTTAATGAAACTTGTGCGCACAACTTAGAATCATGGATGTTTCATTAAATTTCCAAAATCCTTACATCCTCCTATCATTTATACTTATGTACAATACATACACATACATCATAGCTTCTCAAGCTATCTTTGTAACAACGTACATATACATCATATCTTCATATAAACAAATACATGGAAAATTATGGGTATTACATTTCTCCCCTCCTTAAAAAATTTGGTCCTCCAAATTGAACCAAGTCTATTCCTCAAAAAGTTGGGGATATTTCTCCTTTATTAGATTCTCTAACTCCC
Source organism: Firmiana major (assembly GCA_033439115.1). NCBI lineage: Eukaryota > Viridiplantae > Streptophyta > Magnoliopsida > Malvales > Malvaceae > Firmiana > Firmiana major. Next base: position 12,028,582 of record CM065911.1, read on the forward strand.
ATGTGGCTTCCTTCGATGTATGGTGCTGCCACAAGACTTTAACCAATGAAATCGACTTGTTTCGCAACACCTTCTCTTTTCTATCCAATATCCGGATCGATTTCTCCACATACGACATATCCTCCTTGAGCTCCAATGGCTCGTAGCTAATTACATGTGTTGGATCTTGGTAGTACTTCGGAAACATATAAACATGGAAGACATTATGAACTTCTGCTAGCTCAGGTGGTAAGGCTAGCCTATATGCTCTATCTCCCACTCTATCCAAAATCTCGAAGGGACCAATGTAACTAGGACTTAGTTTTCCTTTCTTTCTGAACCTCGTTATTCCCTTAGAAGGAGATACTCTAAAAAATACAGACTCACCCACATCAAACTCAAGTGGTCTCCGTCTATTGTCAGCATAGCTTTTTTGTCGATTTTGAGCCGTTCGCAGCCTCTCAAATATTATCTAAACATCCTCGGAGGCTTGTCAAACCAAATCGGGAGCAAACAACTGTCTGTCACCAACTTCTTCCAAACCAATGGGTGACCAGCATCTACGACCATATAGTGCCTCCTAAGGAGCCATACTAATACTTGAGTGATAACATTATTATAGGCGAACTCAATCAATAGTAAGTGATCATCTCATGAGCCTCTAAAATCCAGCACACACGCTCTCAACATATCCTTCAGGGTCTGTATACTCCTTTCTGACTGACTATCTGTCTGAGGATGAAAAGCAATGCTAAAACTCAATTGGGTCCCCATCGCTTCTTGAAAATATCCCCAAAAGTGGGAAGTGAAGCGGGCATCCCTATCAGAAATAACACTCACTGGGACTCCATGCAATCTCATTATTTCTCATACATACAAGTTCGCTAGTGCACTCAAAGTATCTGTAGATCTCATGGCTAAGAAGTGTACCGATTTTGTTAACCGATCTATTATAACCCATATAGCATCATGGTTCTTATGGGTTCTTAGTAAACCCATTACAAAATCCATGGTGACGTATTCCCACTTCCATGTCGGTATCAGTAGAGGTTGCAATAATCCTCCAGGTTTCTGATGCTCTACCTTAACCTGCTGACAAATGAGACATCTAGTGACATACTCAGCTATGTCTCTTTTCATTCCAGACCACCAATATATCTTCCAAAGATTCTGATACATTTTACTACTCCTCGGATGTACTGTATATCTCGATGAGTGAGTCTCTGATAAGATCAACTTCCTCAGCTTTGCATCCTTAGGAACACATATTCTATCTCTGAACCTTAGTATTCTATCTGAACTCAATACAAAATTTGTGCCCTCACCTTTCTGAATTTGGCTAATTACATCAATACACCATTGACCAATTTGCTGAGCTTGTCGGATTCTCTCAATTAACTCTGGTTCTAATCTCAAGCTAGCAATAATCCCATAGTTGCCAATCTCAGGTGGGGTTATATCCACACTAAGGTTCGTGAATTGTTCCAATAACTCGTGTTCTCTAACCATCATATATGATACCAACCCGAGACTCTTTCTACTCAATGCATCCGCAACCACATTTGCCTTCCCGGGGTGCTACAAAATCTCACAATCGTAGTCCTTGAGGAGTTCTAACCACCTTCTCTGTCTCATATTTAATTCCTTATGTGAGAATAGATACTTCAGACTCTTGTGATCCATAAAGATCTGAAATCTCTCGCCATACAAGTAGTGGTGTCATATCTTTAATGAAAATACTACGATCGCCAACTCCAAATCGTGAGTAGGATAGTTCTTCTCATGATCTTTCAGCTATTTAGATCCATAAGTGACTACCCTTCCATACTGCATCAAGACACAACCTAGTGCTTGATGTGAAACATCTGTATACACAGAGTAGTTCCCTGAGCTGTTAGGGATGATAAGAACTGGCGCGGTGGTTAATCTGCGCTTAAGTTCCTGAAAACTCCTCTCACACGCTTTATCCCACATAAACTCCACATTTTTCTTGTAAGATGTGTCAACGGAGCAGCCAATCTAGAGAAACCCTCTACAAATCTCCTGTAGTAACTGCCAAACCCAAAAAACTTCTTATCTCTGTGACTGTCTTGGGCTATTCCCACTGAGCAAAGGCCTCAATCTTGGATGGATCTACTGACACCCCATCCTTCTATACAGCAAGGCCCAGAAAGGAAATCTGCTCTAGCCAAAAGTCACATTTACCAAGTTTGGCATACAACTTTCTCTCTCGGAGGGTTTACAAAACAATCCTTAAGTGCTGCTCATGATTTTCCTTGGACCTTGAACACACCAATATATCATCAATGAAAACGATCACGAACTGGTCCAGGTATGGCTTAAATTTCTTATTGATTAGAGCCATAAAAGCTGTTGGCGCATTTGTCAACCCAAAAGGCATCACCAGAAATTCGTAATGATCATAACGGGTGCAGAAAGCTGTCTTGGGCATATCCTCCTTCCAAATCTTCAGTTGATGGTACCCAGACCTCATATCTATTTTGGAAAAGATCTGTGCTCCCCGAAGCTGATCCAATAAATCATCGATGTGCGGCAAGGGGTACTTATTCTTGATGGTAGCCTTGTTCAACATCCAATAGTCAATACACAACTTGAGGCTCCCATCTCTCTTCTTCACAAACAATACTGGAGCTCCCTATGGTGAGACACTCGGTCTTATAAACCCCTTATCTAGTATATCTTGCAACTGCTTCCTTAATTCCTCTAGCTCAACTATCGCCATCTTATATGGTGACTTGGATATTGGCTCGGTTCTAGGTGTCAAGTCTATACCAAATTTCATTTTTTTTATCTGGTGGCAATCCCGGTAGGTCGTCGGGAAAGACATCAAGGAATTCTCTGACCACTGGAATGTCCTCCATATCCGGATGTGGCTTGTTCAAATCCACCACATAAGCAATAAAACCTTCAAAACAACATTCATGTCATTTTATACCAATGCACTTTATTTGCCATAAAATTCAAGATTTCATTACTTCCTCTAGAATCGTACAACACATTCTTCGGGTAGAGAAAATGTAATGGACTTAGAATGACAGTTTAAGACAGCATGATTGGTAGCTAACCAATCCATTCCCAAGATTACATCAATGTCATACATTGTAAGACCCGATTTTATTTAAAACATGAAATGAGTGAGTGTTCGTGAAAGGAATTTGAAATGGTATTCTCGAACACGTTGAAGGGTAAAATGGTCAAAAGATTAAAATTCAGTATTAATTGGACAAGAAAAATTTTACTAAAAAAATGGAATTGAGAAATCTTGATCAATAACGAAGAAATAATTAAATTTCAGATTAAATTGATCAAGATATGAATTTATTAGAATTAATCAAAATTTTTGCATCGAAAAATTATTTTGAAAATATTTAAAAAATATATCGGAAAGACAAAGTAAGACCGATAAATTTATTTATAGATCAAATGAATTAAATAAGAATTTTTAAGATATTTTGGATTTTTATAATATTTTAATGAATAAAATAATAATAAAAATAAATTATAAATAATAAAATAAAATAAAAAAATGCAGAAATCGCGAAACACTATTTCTGGAAAACAAAAGGGAGAAGAAATCGATGGCGTCGGTTCCCTCCATCCGACGGCCATCGACGAGGGAGAAGGCCAAGTGAGGGTCGACGAAGAGAGCCCGACACCGCGCGACCCACCGGCATTCGCGACGCGCGGTGAGGTTGTCGAAAAAAGGACATCGATGGAGGGATTGTCGTGGGAGAGAAGAAGAAATCGACGACAATCGGCACCGATTTGATCCAACCCGAGGCCCGAGGAAGAATGCCCAGACGATGGCGCGTCGATTGGTGCAGGAATTGAGCCAAAAACTGATCGGACGACGCCAAAACGGTGAAGTGAGGCCTGAATCGGTACGGACCTATTCAGTGCAGTGCAGGTATGTTGAACTGGACCGGACTGGTTCGGCCAAAAAGAAAAGAAAGAAAAGAAAAAGAAAAAGAAAAAGGGAAAAAGAAAAAAGAGGAAAAATTGGAGAAAAATCCCGGTGATGCAATCGAGCTACGGGTAAGTCGGTAAGCGGTCGAAATTGATCGATTTAAATTTCAGAATATTTAATTTGATTAATATTCGACTGAAAATTTACCCGTAAAATATGTAATTGTGTTACTCGACGATTGACGTCAAACGAGAGCTCGAGTCAGCCTCGATTTACGTATTATCATGGAATCTCGGGTAAGTAACCCTTATTTACGACAATTTGCATAGTTATGCGTGTTAAAAATTCACCGCATAAATTATGGATTAATTTCGTATAAAATGAATTAAATTCTAAAAATTGAGATAAATTGTCGTAAATAATTAATTGAGCTATCCGAGAGTTTAGAACGAGACTCAATAAATACTAATGGGCCCAATGAGCCCAATAGACCTCGATAATGTGAATAGTAAGTGAAAAACGGGCTTAAGGTCGATTAAGGCCCATTATGGTGCAATCGAGCCCAATAAGGGTAAACGGGCCCAATGATTTAAATTAATCCCAGAAATATGAAAGCCAATTAATTATATTGTATTTTACTTGATGAATATTTATACGCAGTTTCGGAGATTGGATTGGGAGCAAATCGGATTGCGTGACGAGACATCAGTGGAAAGATCAGAGTGTACAGAAAATGAGGTAAGGGAATTGTTTGAGTAGCTAGAGGTAGCTACACGTATTTTAATAGCTTTTGTATACACTGCATATGTATAAAGGTCCTAGAAATGGTTCAAAGATTTTAAGGACTAGAAATAGGTAAAAGTCTATTTTACCCTATCGAGGGAAATTCACCTAAGTATGGTGAAAGCATGACATGCATGAAATGCATGTTTTAAGGAAGTTTTGTGGTTTTTTTAAGCAAAGAAAATCGGTAGATTGGTCAATAATTGCATAAATTTCACAAGATAACACTACGTAAGTGTTATTTAGATTTAAATAAAATTCTTTGAAAAATGGGCCAACTATCAAGTTTATATGGAAACAGATAGTGCTGGCGCATAGCTCGCACTATATCTGCGTTGTGAGTGTGCATAAGATGTGCTAGAGCGGTTGCTCGCACCGACTTGTGTGACATTATATGCATGAAATGTGCTAAAGCGGTTGCTCGCAGTGATTTTTATTATTGTGAAATGCATGAGAGGTGCTGGAGCCTAGCTCGCACCCTGTTTTGACTTGATATGTATAAAAAGGTGCTGGAGCGATTGCTCGCACTAGTTTTTATGATTTGAAATGCATGAGAGGTGCTGGAGCTTAGCTCGCATCCTGTTTTGATATGATAATTGCATAAAAGCCGTGCTAGAGTGTAACTCGCACGAGATTTGATTTATTTATGCATGAAATCGTGCTGGAGCATTGCTCGCACGAAGTTTTGATTTACTTGAGCATTTATTCGTGCTAGAGCATTGTTCGCACGAAGTTTTGAATGATTTATGTTTTATATGAATTTATCACTCTTTTAAAGTCGTACTGGAGTGCTGATCGTACGCAGATTTTACTGATTTTTATGAAAACGTGTTGGAGCTTCGCTCGCATGAGGTTTTCAGATATCATGAATATGCATGGAGCCGTGCTGGAGCTTTGCTCGCACAGGGATTTATATGACATGCATATAGCCATGTTGGAGCCTCTTGTAGACTGTGTGTCACAGTGAGATGATATGCCCACACGTGCATACTGAGGCACCCCTGACTATGATTTGGGTTCACGGAGTACGTTGTACAGTGTATATCACGCGGAGTCTGCTGTACCGTGGGGATTGTTGGAGTGGAGTGGCATTAGCCACGAGGTTGTAGGCCTTGCCCTCACAATCCTGGTATTTATGTTGTTCTGGAGACATGACTGACCCACCTCCGTTTCAGGTGTGATACCCCGCACACTAGGTACCGTGTAGTCAGGGATCACTAGGATATAGCCATAGTCCTTGATGTTACTGATATAGTCACTTACATGTCTCACATGATATAACTTGTGGTCTCGATAGACCAGGGTAGACCCGATGGAGGGGTCGACCCCCGATTTTATGATTTTCACTGAGATGTGATTTTCTACTATAATGATAGATTTTTAAAGGATTTTATGATATGTGACCCTAAAAGAAGGGTGATTTTATAACAGAATTTTATAACGAATTAATTTATGAGATGATTGACCCGGAGGGGTTATTTTATACTGCAGCTTTAATGAATTGATTTAAATGCAGTAGCATGATGAGTTTTCCATGCTTTAATGATAAATTCATGAAAGGATTGTTTCTCATGATTTGTTTTACATGGCATAAATTAATGCATGATCTTGATTTATTTCATGCTAATTATGATTTTATAATTTTTCATAAAAGGCCATTGATGCATGAGTTGTATGATTTCTATATGCACGAATAGTTTTTATAAACTATAGCAATGATGTATGCATGATTTTGTGTGAGAGATTTAAACGAAAAGAAATGAATTTTAATGGCATGGCATTAGTGGAGCTATCTACTTACTTGCATAATTGCCTTACTGAGCGTGTGGTTTGCTCACCCCCCTTATTTTTTCATCTTTTCAGAGCACTCGCAGTAGTTAGTGAGCGGCTAAGAACTTGCATCTTGGTATCCGCTGCTTCCCATCGAGAGACAGGTATACACATTTGTATAGTTTCGTATCTAAATATGTAAATGCACAGTACTGTAAATGGATATGATGTCGGGGATGTAAGGTTATGTAAATACCATTGTATAAGTATTTAGTTAAATTCAAAGGATAGTAAATCCTGATATGTGAATGTGATTATGGAAATGAAATGGTAAATAGGTGAGAGGTGACTAACACCGAATCATAGCCCAACTGTTAGTAGGATGGTCACGATGCGAGAAAGGTAAGAATTAAAGAATAAACGAAAAATGAAAAATTTGTAGTGATTTTTAAGAAATTTGGGTCGTGAAAGTTTTTGGTATCAGAGCTGAGTTGGCCTGATATGAGTCGGTGTTAGTGGTTAAGGAAGTTTACATCCCCATGTACTGTGCATTGTTTAGATACAATTGTGTATATCAAGATGAAATTGCAGCTAAAAATTCGGTTCAAATGCAAGATTATAGACTCATTAGCTGATAGCCACTATGGTAGAGAGGCGAAAGTACACGAGCTCGAGGCCGTAGAGGGAGGCCCGAGAGTCATACTGAGTCGCCACATGAGACTCAAGATGAGAGTTAAGTGGAGGCTGATGTTGAGTATGCCACACAGAGTCCGACAAAGGGATCAGATAGAGTCCGACAGAGAGATCGGACAGTATTGAGACATGCTTTGCAAGGTTGGAGTGGAGTGTGGAGAATATTTTGGGAGCTAATTGCTCATGGTATGCATGGGATTGAGGGCGAGTCGAAGCATTGGTGGAAGTCCGCTCGACCCATCTTAAGAGTTAGACATCCAAAATGGAAATGAAAAATAATCCTAGATGTATTCCGGTGACAAAATATCCCGAACACTGCTTAAAGGAAATTACAGATAAAATTATTTACTCTGACCCAGAGGAACTGATTGATTGACGAGTATGAAACTCAGTTTATATTCCTGGGCAGGTATGGCCCCGACACTATGAATAGTGAGAGTCGAGATGTCTGAAAGTTCATGAAAGGGCTCAGATGGTTAATTAGAGTCCGATTAGCCCCGTTAGATATTACTACCTATGCCGAGGCAATGCGCAGACTACAGTTGTGTGAATAAGGTCATGAGTTGCACACCTCTGAGATTGGGAAAGGTAGTAAGAGCCGAAATAGAGACAGAAAGAGAATAGTGGATGACAGAGATGTCAGAATGGGAAAAAGGTATTTTGGTAAAAGATTAGAGTTGATGAGTCACGGGGTAAGATGATTGGTAAGGCCCCAGTGTATCTAATTTCAGCACTTTTGAGGGGTATGTTGATTGGAGGACCCCAACCTACTACAAAGCATGTAGGATGTGTGGTAGATACCACGAAAGTAGGCCCTCCACCTTATTGACTAAAATAGGCGTAAGTGTGGTAAGACAGGCCATTTATTTAATGATTGCTCAGAGTTGGATGAGACTGCCCCACAGAAGGGCATAGAGACAGAGAAAACCCTGTTAATATCTCTGCATTGAAAAGGGAGGCCACAGCCGAAGAGAAAGGGAAAGTAGGCTGTTAGACGAGGGTGAGTGTATGCCTTGGACTAGGATGCTACTAATATTTTATCTGATGTGGTGGAAGATACCACACTGTTTGTGAAAAATGAAGTAAGTGTTTTCATTGATCCTGGTGCCACGCATTTATTCATACCGCCTTCAGTTGCTTATAAGTTAGTGAAAGATGTGAAGCCTGTTCCCTTAGGCAAGATGATGATGGTTAGCTGATTATCACTAACTGAATATGGGTATATGGATTGTAAGTTAAAAACAAGGGGAAAAAGGATACGTTAGCCAATTTTATTCAATGGAATATGAATAATTTTGAAGTAATATTTGAGAATAGATTGATTCGGCTGCAAACTATGATGTTTAGATTTCTATCCTAAGATAGTGATGTTTTCACCCCTGAAAAGTGTACTGTAAGTTTGACACGTAATGAAGGAGGTGTAGCGATTGTAATTAAAGGAGTGAATAATTGTACTCACGAAATGAGTAATGATGGGAATGTTTTCTCGCTTGTGTGGTTGGTATGGATAAGGCACATCCGGAGTTAACATATATCATTATGGCAGAGAGTTTCCTGATATCTTCCCGGATAATCTGTCAGGGTTGCCACCTGTTAAAGGAATGGAGTTGGTATTGATTTGGTACCTGGTACGGAGCTGATATCCTAACCACGGTATAAAATGATATTAGTGGAACTGGAAGGACTAAAGAATCAATTACAGGAGTTATTGTATAAGTATTCCTCAGACCGAATGTGTAACTTGAGGAGTACTTGTTATGTTTGTGAAAAGAGAATGGAAGCCTCCGATCATGTATTGAATTTCGATTGTCGAACGAGGCAACATCAAGAATAAGTGTTTCCTCCCACCATAGATGATTTATTGGATTAGCTGTGAAAAGCACATATCTTTATAGTGATCGATTTGAAGTCTGGGTAACAATCGTTAAGAATTTGAAAGGTGAATGTGCCGTAACTGTTAAGACATTGATGAATAAGGTATTTAAACCTTACTTGGACCGAGTGGTTGTCATCTTGAGCGATGATATTTTGATGTATTCGAAGTTCAGGGAAGAGCATGAGTAGCAACTGGAAACTATCTTACAGACGTGGTGTTGTGAGTTTCTCAAATTGGCTGCTCAGTTGACAGGTATCGTTTGGAAAAAGATTGCATGCCAGTGTGATGATAAGTATGAAAGTAGCTTCATTGAGTTTTGGTGTATTGAAGTATAAACTGACCACCGTAATTATTCTCACCATAATCAATAGCTCTAGAGGTTTCTTACTGTATATGGATACCTCAAAATAATGAGTTGGGCTATGTATTGATGTAAAATGGGGAGATAGTCGTTATGAATCCAGATAGTTCAAGGACCATGAGAGAAACTATCTGAAACATGAATTAAAGTTGGCAGCCGTAACGTTTACACTAAAGGTATGGCGCTACCACTTATACGGTGAGACATTTCGGGTATGCACTGATCATAAAAAGCCTCGAGTATTTGTTTTCACAGAAAGAGTCGAATATGATAACAAAGAGGGTTAGAGCTTCTGAGGGATTATGATCTTAGAAATTGGACCACCCAGGAAAGGCTAATGTAATGGCTGATGTCGTGAGCAGAAAGAGCCTCAGGATGGTATTACATATGATGGTCAAGGAGAGTGAGCTGCTGAGCAGTTGTGAGCCTCAATAGTGATATGATCCCTTCTGATGATGACAGTAATTGTGTGACAGCTAGCCTGAGATTAGAACCGAATTTGAGTGATCGAATTTGACAGGCTTAACGTGATGATCGACAGGGTGTCGATAGTGTGGGTCAGATTCAGAAGGGTACAGTGATAGAGTTCACAGTGAGTGATGATGACTTATAGAGGTTCAAAAGCAGAATAAGTGCTCTCCAGGACCACAGTTGATGAGATAATGTTATTGTCAGAAGCTCACTCTTCGGGATATACAGTGCATCCAAAAACTAATAAATATATCGAAATCTTTGAAAAGGGTATAGGTGGTCAGGTATGAAAAGAGATATTATAGAGATTATGGAGAAATGTCTCGTATGTCAGCAGATTAAGGCAGAGCAATAGAAGTTTACAGGGTTATTGCAGCCTCTACCTATATCGACACGGGAATGAGAATAAGTTACCATGAATTTTGTGATAGGTTATAAAGGACCCGGATGAATCACGAGGCTATCTGGGTTATAGTCGATAGATTGGCTAAGTCTACCTACCTTCTGGCTATAGAAATCCCCAGATACTCTGAGCGCGTAGGCGAAGTTATATGTAAGGAATATTGTGGAACATTAAGTACCGTTCCAGTGAGCATGGTATTAGATAGGGATTTTCGCTTCACTTTCCACTTCTGGGAACGTTTTCAGGAAGCTATGGGAACCCGACTGAGTGTTAGCACAGCTTTTCTTCCTCAGACAGATGGTCAGTCAGAGGGGACTGTACAGGTTCTGGAGGATATGGTGAGAGTGTGTGCCATTGATTTTATAAGCTCCTAGGGTGATCAGTTATTACTAATAGAATTTGCCAATAATGACAGTCATCACTTGAGTAACGGGATGACTCAATATGAGGCATTGTATGACTGTAAGGGTTGTTCCACGACTTAGATAAGAAGAAATGAGTGACAGATAGAGAATTGTTCCCAAATTGGTAAGACAAATCTCTGAGGATGTTCAGTTGATTTGTAAGAGATTAAGAACACGTCAGAGAAGACAGAAAAGTTATGCTGATAACAGACAGAAAACCATTGAAATTCACCAGGGGTGAATCAGTATTGTCGAAAGTTACTTGTCTGAAGGGCATAAGGACATAACGAGATTCGGAAAGAAGGCAAATTGAGTGTCGTTAGATTGAAATCCTTTGAGATATTGGACAAAGTGGGAGATAAGGCCTGTAGATTGGCGATACCACCTGAATTAGCAGGCATCCATAATGTGTTCCATCTTTTGATACTTCGAAAATATTATCCGGACCCAGCATATGTGATCAGATATGAGCTGTAGGAGCTCAATGAAAGTATAACGTATGTTGAAAAATCGATTCGGGTATTAGAAGGAAGAAGAAAGTGTTGAGGTTTAAGATGATCTCCCTAGTTAAGTATATTGGTAGTATTACACTTCGAAAAAAGTCATGAGAATTAAAGAGTATGATGCGATAGACGTAACCGAAGTTGTTTATGGACCCATTGACTTGGTTCTAATTTGGAGGACCAAATTTCTGAAGTGGGGGAGGTTATGTAAGACCTGATTTTATTTAAAACACGAAATGAGTGAGTGTTCATGAAAGGAAGTTGAAATGGTATTCTCGAACACGTTGAAGGGTAAAATGGTCAAAAGACTGAAATTCGATATTAATTGGACAAGAAAAATTTATTAAAAATATGAAATTGAGAAATCTTGATCAATAACAAAGAAATAATTAAATTTTAGATTAAATTGATCAAGATATGAATTTATTAGAATTAATCAAAATTTTCGCATTGAAAAATTATCCCGAAAATATTTGAAAAATATATCGGAAAGACAAAATAAGACCAATAAATTCATTTATGGATTAAATGAATTAAATAAGAATTTTTAAGACATTTTGGATTTTTTATAATATTTTAATGAATAAAATAATAATAAAAATAAATTATAAATAATTAAAAAAAGGCAGAAATCGAGAAACATGATTTCTAGAAAACGAAAGGGAGAAGAAATCGAGGGCGTCGATTCCCTCCATCCGACGGCCACCAACGAGGGAGAAGGCCAGGTGAGGGTCGACGAAGAGAACCCTACACTGCGCGACCCACCGGCAGCCGCGACGCTCAGTGAGGTCACCGAAAAAAGGAGATCGACGGAAGGATTACCGCGGGAGAGAAGAAGAAATCGGCGGTCATCGGTGCCAATTTGATCCAACCTGAGGCCCGAGGAAGAACGCCGAGACGATGGCGTGCCAATTGGTGCAAGAATCGAGTCGAGAACCGGCCGGACGACGCCAGAACGGCGAAGTGAGGCCTGAACTAGTATGGACCGGTTCAGTGAAGTGCAGGTATGCTGAACCAGACGGATCGGTTCAGCCAGAAAGAAAAGAAAGAAAAGAAAAAGAAAAAGAAAAAAGGGAAAAAGAAAAAAGAGGAAAAAATGGATAAAATCCCGGTGATGCAATCGAGCTGCGGGTAAGTTGGTAAGCGATCGAAATTGATCGATTTAAATTTCAAAATATTTAATTTGATTAATATTCGACTGAAAATTTACTCGAAAAAATATGTAATTGTGTAGCTCGACAATTGACATCAAACGAGAGCTTGAGTCAACCTCGATTTGCGTACTATAATGGAATCTCAGGAAAGTAACCCTTATTTATGACAATTTTCATAGTTATGTGTATTAAAAATTTACCGCATAAATTATGGATTAATTTCGTATAAAATGAATTAAATTTTGAAAATTGAGATAAATTGTCGTAAATAATTAATTGAGCTATCCTAGAGTTTAGAACGAGGCTCAATAAATATTGATGGGCCCAATGAGCCTAATAGGCCTCGATAATGTGAATAGTAAGTGAAAAACGGGCTTAAGGTCGATTAAGGCCCATTATGGTGCAATCGAGCCCAATAAGGGTAAACGGGCACAATGATTTAAATTAAGCCCAGAAAATATGAAATACAATTAATTATATTGTATTTGACTTTGTTGAGTTAATATATTTTGAAATGACAAAACAAGTAAATTCAATAATATTAAGATGATATAAAAACATGTTTAGAGGTTATCAGTACCAGAACTTAGAGTTCTGTTATGAGAGATCGATCTGGCTTATGAGAGATCGATCTCCTGGGTCTGTACTTGATGAGAGATCGATCTCATGAAGAAATGAGATCCATCTGCCAAGCTTTGAACCTATACAAAGGTATTAAGGAAGAGTGAGATCGATCTGCAAGGGTTAAGAGATCGATCTGCCTAAAACTAGAATTGAGGGATCGATCTGATCTAGGAAGAGATCGATCTCCCTTAAAAGCATAGACTGTAGATCGATCTGAAAGATCGATCCACACTCAAACAGAGAACTTATGAGATCGATCTGGTAAGGAAGAGATCGATCTCCTCAAAGTCAGAGAGCTAAGGAGATCGATCTGAGGTATTGAGAGATCGATCTCCCCACTACGAGATTGCATGGCAGATCGATCTGAAGATCGATCTTGCCTCAAACAGAGAGATCATGAGATCGATCTGCCTATTCGACAGATCGATCTCCCCTATCATTTTCAAATTAACAGATCGATCTGCTAACCTATGAGATCGATCTCCTTGTGTTATTGTGCTTTGATCTTGCAGGATTTATAACTAAGAGATCGATCTGGCTAAGAAGGCAGATCGATCTGGCACACTACTGGAGGTACCCAATGGCTAGTTTCTGCAAAATCTCAACGGGAAAAACAGCATTTAATGCTCCAACTACCAACCAATCCTTCAGTATTTAACCAAGCATTGAAGACAAAGAGAAGAGAGACATTATTGCTGCACATTTTCTACATTCTCAAGCTTTCAACACTTTCATTCCTTGTGTCTTCATTCCTCATTTATTGAGATTTATTGTATAAGCTTAAGTGCAAAAGCTGTATTTGTCCTACCTACATTAAAGCTTCAATTTGTATTCATCCTTATCTTGAGAGAGAAGAGGATTGTTCCTCAGTGAGATAAATTGTAAGAGGGTGAATACATTTTCATATTGCAAAGGGTAGAGAGGTTATTCCTTAACCTGTAAAAGGAACATTGTAACTTCTGTTGAAGGAGAGTAAGAAAGCACTTGACAAGAAGGTCAAGGAGAGAGGACGTAGGCAAGAGTTTGGCCGAACCTCTATAAACGATTGTGTTTGTTTCTCTCTTCCCTATCTTGCATTAAATTGTTTAATTTTATTATATTGCTTATTTTCATTTGCAAATTAAAATATGATTAAATTAAAATTTGCTATTAACGTTAGAAAACCGATTCACCCCTCCTCTCGGTAGAGCCAACAATTGGTATCAGAGCTAGGACTCTTTAATCACATAGGAACAACTTCCTAAGAGTTAGAAACGATCAAATGGCTCATAACAATGTAGCTACTAGTTTGGTAGGAGAGGGGCACTCTACGGTTAGACCTCCAATGTTCAATGGAGAGCATTATGCATATTGGAAGACTAGGATGATGTTATTCATTCAAGCAAATGATTATGAAGTATGGAGAATTATAATTAGAGGACCTCAAATCCCTACAAAGAGAATAGAGGGAAGAGATATTCCTAAGGAAGAAGATGAATGGGATTCAAATGATATTAAATGTGCTCAGCTAAATGCTAAAGCTATGCACACATTATTTTGTGCCTTAGGTCCTAATGAATATAATAGAGTCTCCGGGTGTGATAATGCCAAACAAATATGGGACAAATTGGCAATAACTCATGAGGGTACAACCCAAGTGAAGGAGACAAAGGTAGGTATGCTCACACATGACTATGAGCTTTTTAGGATGAAGGAAGGAGAATCAATTAGTGATATGTTCACTAGATTCACAGATGTTATTAATGGACTAAAGTCCTTAGGAAAAACATATTCTAATATTGAAATGGTAAAGAAAATTTTAAATAGCTTACCTAAATCATGGGAAGCTAAAGTGACTGCAATTGAGGAATCTAAGGATCCTCACACATTGTCTTTAGATGAATTAATAGGATCTCTACTCACTTATGAGATGAAATTAAAAAGAAATGAAGAGCCACCCAAGAAAGTGGGAGTTGCTCTAAAATCCACTGCTCAAGAGGAGATTAAGAATGAGAGTGGTAGTGAAGAGGACCTTGAGATGGTAATGTTTGCCAAAAGATTTAACAAGTTCATGAGGATGAGAGCTAGTGGTAGTAATAGGAGAAACAATAAGAGAGATCAAGAAGAAGTAGGTAGAAAAGACTCAATTGTGTGTTATAAATGTAAAAAACCAGGACACATAAAATTTAACTGCCCTCTTCTTAAAAGATCCAATGATAGGTTCCATAAAAAGAAGGCAATGGTGGCAACATGGAGCGACAGTGACTGCTCCGATGATGAATCAAATGAGGACATTGCCAACTTGTGCTTCATGGCTATTGAGGATGAAAAGGTAACTTCAAGCCTCAATGAATATTCTTTTGATGAATTGCAAGATGCATTTGATGATCTTGCATTAAGTATGAATCTATGAGTATGAAATATAAAAAGATAATATCCAAATTGAGAAAAGAAAATGAGATAATGCAATTGGATAAATTAGAATGTGAAAAGAAACTAGAGATTTCAAATCTAGAAATTTGTGACCTTAAAGAGAAAAATAGCAATCTACATAATTCATTTAATAGGTTCCACATGGGTCAACAAAAGTTAGATAGCATGCTAAAGACCCAAAGGGCATTCTTTGACAAAAATGGCTTAGGATATAATGCAAAGAGTAGGGAGACCTATCTTAAAAGTTTTATTGCTAGGAAGAGCATTAATAAACCTGCAATTACTTGTTCATATTGCAATAGAAAGGGATATGCATCACATAACTGCAATATAAAGATGAGAACTCTAAAAGGAAAAATAGTAAAAAGGATATGGATTCCAAAAGAAGTAATTCACTCCAAGGATTGTAATGCATTAGCAAAATGGATCCCAAAGGGATCAAGAATTGCATTCACTAACCTCAAAGGACCCAAGAAAATTTGGATACCTAAGACTTGAGTTTAAATCTTCTTGTAGGTGATTGAGCATGGCCACACAGCTAAAACAAAGGAAGCATGGTACTTGGATAGTGGATGCTCAAGGCACATGACGGGAGATAGAAGCCACTTCAACTCTTTTAAATCAAAGGTTGGTGGAGAGGTCACTTTTGGGGACAACTCCAAAGGCCAAGTAGAAGGAAGTGGCTCAATAGGTAATGATTACTTCTCTTTAGAAAAAGTATTACTTGTTAGGGGTCTAAAGCATAACTTACTAAGCATAAGTCAACTTTGTGACAAAGGTTACAAAGTAATTTTTGATTGCATGAAATGTAATGTGGTAGATCCTAAGTCTAACAAAGTTCTTTTTCTAGGTCATAGGCAAGGCAATATATATATTGTATATCTTAATGAACTCAAAAATGAAAATATATGCCTAATGGTAGACAATAAAAAGGAATCTTGGTTATGGCATAGAAGACTAGGTCATGCTAGCATGCATGTGCTATCTAAGTTAGCTAGAAAGGATCTTGTTATAGGTTTACCCAAGCTATCCTTTGATCATGAAGAAATATGTGAAGCTTGTGTTAAAGGAAAACACAAAAGGACAACATTTAAGCCTAAGAATATTGTATCCACCACTAGGCCTCTTCAATTACTTCACTTAGATTTATTTGGACCCACTAGAACAACTAGCCTAGGTGGGAAGCACTATGGATTCGTAATAGTTGATGATTACACTAGGTTCACATGGGTGTTCTTTTTAAGAGTAAAAAATGAAGCCTTAGAAAAATTCATAGCTTATACAAAAATTACTCAAAATGAAAAAGGTTATACAATAACTAGTATTAGAAGTGATCATGGCAAGGAATTTGAAAACATAGGATTTGATGAGTATTGTAATGATCAAGGAATTAGTCATAACTTCTCAGCCCCTAGGACACCACAACAAAATGGAGTAGTAGAAAGAAGAAATAGAACTTTGGAAGAAATGGCTAGAACCATGTTGTGTGAGAATAATTTGCCAAAGTATTTTTGGGCTGAAGCTATAAACACATCTTGCTATATAATTAATAGAGCTATGATTAGACCCATGCTTAAGAAAACTCCTTATGAGCTCTACAAGGGTAAAAAGCCTAACATTAGTTACTTCCATCCCTTTGGCTGCAAATGTTTTGTCTTAAATAATGGGAAAGATAATTTAGGAAAATTTGATGCCAAAAGTGATGAGGAAATCTTTCTAGGATATTCCTTGAATTCAAAGGCTTATAGAGTATACAACAAAAGAACATTGATGGTTGAAGAATCAATTCATGTGATATTTGATGAGTCAAACAATTTATCTAAAGATTCAACAAATAATGAGGACGTTGGAATATTTGATGAAAACTTGGAGGAAAACTCAAAATTAGAAGATGATTTATTAGAAAAACTTGACTTGAATAAAGAAGATAAAGATGAAATAGAAATATTGGAGAGAGAATCTAGAGCACCAAGAGAGTTAGGATATGTAAAAGATTGTGAAATAGTGGGAGATCCAACTCTAGGGGTTAGAACTAGATCATCTCTAAGGAATATGTGTCAATATATAGCCTTTGTATCTCAAATAGAGCCTAGGAATGTCATTGAAGCCTTAGATGACAATAATTGGTTCCTAGCCATGCAAGAAGAATTAAATCAATTTGAGAGAAGCAAAGTGTGGAAACTAGTTCCTAGGCCTAGTGATCACTCTATAATTGGAACTAAATGGATATTCAAGAACAAAATGGATGAAAATAGTGTGATCATAAGGAATAAGGCTAGGTTAGTTGCACAAGGCTATAGACAAGAAGAAGGTATAGATTATGATGAAACCTATGCACCGGTAGCTAGACTAGAGGCAATAAGAATGTTACTTGCCTTTGCATGTTATAAAAACTTCAAATTATATCAAATGGATGTAAAAAGTGCATTCCTAAACGGTTTCATTAATGAAGAAGTCTATGTTGAGCAACCTCCTGGTTTTGAAAATCATGAATTTCCTGAACATGTTTTTAAATTATCTAAGGCACTCTATGGATTGAAACAAGCTCCTAGAGCTTGGTATGAAAGGTTGTCAAAATTCTTAATAGAAAAGGGATTTTCAAGAGGAAAAGTGGATACCACCTTATTCATCAAGAATAAAAATAAGGATTTACTAGTTGTACAAGTCTATGTAGATGATATTATTTTTGGTTCAACTAATGAGTCTTTATGCCAAGAGTTTGCTAAGATCATGCAAGGAGAATTTGAGATGAGCATGATGGGAGAACTCACATTCTTCTTGGGACTTCAAGTGAAGCAAACAAAGGATGGAACCTTCATAAATCAAGCAAAGTATACTAAGGACTTGCTCAAGCGATTTGGAATGGACAATTGCAAACCTCAAGCCACTCCAATGGGCACCAACATCAAGCTTGATAAAGATGAAAGTGGTAAGTGTGTAGACACTAAACTCTATAGGTCTATGATAGGCTCATTGCTTTATTTAACTGCTAGTAGACCTGATATTTTGTTTAATGTATGCCTTTGTGCTAGATTTCAATCCTCTCCTAGGGAATCACATCTATTAGCAACTAAGAGGATCTTTAGATACCTCAAAGACACTCCCTCACTAGGACTTTGGTACCCCAAAGACTCAACTTTTACCCTTCATGCATTTTCAGATGCAGATTTTGGAGGATGTAAAATAGATAGGAAAAATACTTCAGGTACTTGCCAATTCTTAGGAAATAGATTAATTTCTTGGTTCTCTAAGAAACAAAACAGTGTGGCTCAGTCCACCACTGAAGCTGAATACATAGCAGCTGGTAGTTGTAGTGCTCAAGTGTTGTGGATTAAACAACAAATGAAAGATTATGGTATTGACATGAAACAAGTTTCTATTAAATGTGATAATACCAGTGCCATTAATCTATCTAAAAATCCTATTCAACACTCTAGAACCAAGCACATTGAAATTAGGCATCATTTCCTTAGAGACCATGTGCAAAAGGGGATATAATTCTAGAGTATATTGACACTCTACATCAAATAGCTGATATATTCACCAAACCCCTTGATAGAGATAGGTTTTGTATCCTTAGAGGTGAATTAGGACTCATGAATATCCCTTAAGACTTTTATGTTTCAAAAATTCTTGGTTTCAAGTTGATTTTAAAAGAGTTTTCACAACGATTTTCTGGCAACAAGGATGAGAGATCGATCTCCTTGTAATATAGATCGATCTCCATACTTCCAACAAGCCTAAATCAGTAAGGTTAAGCTAAGCAGATCGATCTTCTAACCATAAGATCGATCTTCTTACGTCTCTGTTAAAGAGCAGATCGATCTGTCCATACGACAGATCGATCTCTTCAAGCTTCTGTATTCTGAAGATCGATCCATGCATTTGGCAGATCGATCTCTCTAAGCCTCTGTTAAACTGAAGATCGATCTGTGCATGTGACAGATCGATCTCCTTAAGCCTCTGTTTGCTAACAGATCGATCTGTTCATGCGACAGATCGATCTCTCTTGGCTTCTGGAAATGACAGATTGATCTGTCGTCTCGACAGATCGATCTCCTGTGCCCTGGACTATAAAAACTGGCCAGAAATGCCCAAATTTCAAAAACTTAAACTTCAAAATCCTTAACTTCCCTCGTCCTCCTCTCTCGATTCCTTCTCAGATCGATCTCGGTATGGCCTTCATTACGTCTCCGTGTCATTTCCTGGTATAGTAACCAACATTCTTCATTGTTTTCTCAAAAATTTCCTACAATTTGTGTTCAATTTCGTTCTAGGGCAAATCTAGTTACTGTTCCATTGATTTTTTTTCGCTTGTGAATCTGTATTAGCATAATTCTCGTGTCTAGAACCATGCCTAGGCTTAAGAAAGTAGGACAAAAATCTCCCTGAACCAATGTCGAAACCGGGTCATCTTCCCAACCCATTCCTCCCTCTTCCATCGCTACCTTCAGCCGGTGTTTTAAAACACCTGCGAAGAGAAAGCGATACGAAGAATACTTTTCAACCATGCCAATTAAACATTGGCGTACAATCGATTTCTCTTTCCTCAACCGAATTGATTTTCCATATTTGTCTAAATTTGAGGAGTTTGGTTGGATTCCCTTTCTGAAAATAAATACTCCCGTACCTCCAAATATCATTCGTGCATTCTTTTCCAATGCCGAACTCAATTATGATCCTATCGACTCCTGTCAAATTCTTGGTTTCACAACGTATGTCATGGGAAGGTCCATTGCCGTAACCACTGAAATTTTAGCCCAAACCTTTGACATACGCGATGAAGGTTTGACGAACGAAGATGAGGAAGTTCCTTTGGAGTTTAACATTCCCAGGGATAAGGCGATTGAACTCCCAATGCACCCCCGGCTACTCCACCTCATCATCTCGTGGAACCTTCGTCCGTTTGGTACCCGACATTCGACTGTTAGGAGGTTAGATAGGTTTTGGATTCACCATATTCATTCCACCAGTCAAAAACCCAACCTCGTCCACTTTATCTTTCAAGACTGGTTAAAAATTGTACGAGGCCAAGCCACGATGATCGTGTTTCCTCAACCAGTGGCGTACTTTCTTCAACGGCTCAAGATAGATAGCAGCTGCGAAACCGGTGAACTGCCCTCTCCCAAGAGCGTCCTCAACATCGGGACCCTCCATCACATGGGATACTACAAAGATTTTCGGGGCGAATGGAAGAAGAAGAGGGAACAGCAGCCTGCTGAAGCTATGGAGGAAGACCCCTTCGATGAGCCTGTGGACCCACCTGCTGCACCGGCTATGGGTCAATCATCCTCGACTCCTCAGACCACTGCACATGCATCCTCACCTGCTGGCATGGAGATCATTCTGAAGATGATGAGTGAACTCAACAGAAAAATCGATGAAGGCTTTGCATCTCAGCAGCGAATGTTCGAGGATTTGAACCGAAGAGTGAATGAGGTTCATGAGGCTCAGGAGGCGATGTTTGATGAGCTTCAAGTCACTTGCACTCATGTTGAGGATCTCATGGATCGCGTTCCTCCTCCACCTTAGGATCTAGTTGCTCGATTTAGTTTAGTTATATGTTTTGTTTTTGCTACTTGTTGTTATTTTAACATGAATTTGCTTTAATGAACTGCCATTTGACTGTGTTTTAATGAAAATGTTAATTTTGAAATGCCATGAGTACTATTTCGTTTTCTTTCTATTGATATGACAAAAAGGGGGAGAAGAAAACATGTGGTTGTGGTCAAGAGGCATAAAACGTTTTAAGAAGGTTTTTAAGAAACATCTCTAAACGTTTAAAAGAATGGTTAAAATGAGGGGGAGTTAAGATAGTAACAAAGTCAAAAGCTAAAAGAAAGGGGGAGCTCACAAAAAGGGGGAGTTTTTGCAAATTAACTAAACATGTTGATTGAATAAGTTTTGTCATATCAAAAAGGGGGAGATTGTTGAGTTAATATATTTTGAAATGACAAAACAAGTAAATTCAATAATATTAAGATGATATAAAAACATGTTTAGAGGTTATCAGTACCAGAACTTAGAGTTCTGTTGATGAGAGATCGATCTGGCTTATGAGAGATCGATCTCCTGGGTCTGTACTTGATAAGAGATCAATCTCATGAAGAAATGAGATCGATTTGCCAAGCTTTGAACCTATACAAAGGTATTAAGGAAGAGTGAGATCGATCTGCAAGGGTTAAGAGATCAATCTGCCTAAAACTAGAATTGAGGGATCGATCTGATCTAGGAAGAGATTGATCTCCCTTAAAAGCATAGACTGTAGATCGATCTGAAAGATCGATCCACACTCAAACAGAGAACTTATGAGATCGATCTGGTAAGGAAGAGATCGATCTCCTCAAAGTCAGAGAGCTAAGGAGATCGATCTGAGGTATTGAGAGATTGATCTCCCCACTACGAGATTGCATGGCAGATCGATCTTACCTCAAACAGAGAGATCATGAGATCGATCTGCCTATTCGACAGATCGATCTCCCCTATCATTTTCAAATTAACAGATCGATCTCCTTGTGTTATTGTGCTTTGATCTTGCAGGATTTATAACTAAGAGATCGATCTGGCCAAGAAGGCAGATCGATCTGGCACACTACTGGAGGTACCCAACGGCTAGTTTCTGCAAAATCTCAACGGGAAAAACAGCATTTAATGCTCCAACTACCAATCCTTCAGTATTTAACCAAGCATTGAAGATAAAGAGAAGAGAGACATTATTGCTGCACATTTTCTACATTCTCAAGCTTTCAACACTTTCATTCCTTGTGTCTTCATTCCTCATTTATTGAGATTTATTGTATAAGCTTAAGTGCAAAAGCTGTATTTGTCCTACCTACATTAAAGCTTCAATTTGTATTCATCCTTGTCTTGAGAGAGAAGAGGATTGTTCCTCAGTGAGATAAATTGTAAGAGGGTGAATACATTTTCATATTGCAAAGGGTAGAGAGGTTATTCCTTAACCTGTAAAAGGAACATTGTAACTTCTATTGAAGGAGAGTAAGAAAGCACTTGACAAGAAGGTCAAGGAGAGAGGACGTAGGCAAGAGTTTGGCCGAACCTCTATAAACGATTGTGTTTGTTTTTCTCTTCCCTATCTTGCATTAAATTGTTTAATTTTATTATATTGCTTATTTTCATTTGCAAATTAAAATAGGATTAAATTAAAATTTGCTATTAACGTTAGAAAACCGATTCACCCCCCTCTCGGTAGAGCCAACAGACTTGATGAATATTTATACACAGTTCCGGAGATTGGATTGGGAGCAAATCGGACTGCGTGACGAGACATCAGTGGAAAGATCAGACTCTATAGAAAAATGAGGTAAGGGAATTGTGTGAGTAGCTAGAGGTAGCTACGCGTATTTTAATAGCTTTTATATACACTGAATATGTATAAAGGTCCTAGAAATGGTTCAAAGATTTTAAGGACTCGAAATAGGTAAAAGTCTATTTTAACTCTATTGAGGGAAATTCACCTAAGGATGGTGAAAGCATGAAATGCATGATTTAAGAAATTTTCGTGGCTTTTTTAAGCAAAGCAAATCGGTAGATTGGCCAATAATTGCATAAATTTCACAAGATAACACTACGTAAGTGTTATTTAGATTTAAATAAAATGCTTTGAAAAATGGGCCAACTATCAAGTTTATATGGAAACAGATAGTGCTGGCGCATAGCTCGCACTATATATGTGTTGTGAGTGTGCATAAAATGTGCTAGAGCGGTTGCTCGCACCGACTTGTGTGACATCATATGCATGAAATGTGCTAGAGCAATTGTTCGCACTGATTTTTATTATTGTGAAATGCATGAGAGGTGTTGGAGCCTAGCTCGCATCCTGTTTTGACTTCTTTTGACTTGATATGCATAAAAAGGTGCTAGAGCAATTGGTCGTACTAGTTTTTATGATTTGAAATGCATGAGAGGTGCTGGAGCTTAGTTCGCATCCTGTTTTGATATGATAATTACATAAAAGCCGTGCTAGAGTGTAACTCGCACGAGATTTGATTTATTTATGCATGAAACCGTGCTGGAGCGTTGCTCACATGAAGTTTTGATTTACTTGAGCATTTATTCGTGCTAGAGCATTGCTCGCACGGAGTTTTGAATGATTTATGTTCTATATGAATTTATCACTCTTTTAAAGTCGTACTAGAGTGATGCTCGTACGCAGATTTTACTGATTTTTATGAAAACGTGTTGGTGCTTCGCTCGCACGAGGTTTTCAGATATCATGAATATGCATGGAGCCATGCTGGAGTTTTGCTCGCACAAGGATTTATATGACATGCATATAGCTATGTTGGAGCCTCCTGTAGACTATGTGTCACAGTGAGATGATATGCCCACACGTGCATACTGAGGCACCCCTGACTATGATTTGGGTTCATAGAGTACGTTGTACCGTGTATGTCACGCGGAGTACGCTGCACCATGGGGATTGTTGGAGTGGAGTGGCATTAGCCACTAGGTTGTCAGCCTTGCCCTCACAATCCTGGTATTTATGTTGTTCTGGTGGCAAGACTAACCTACCTCCGTTTCAGGTGTGATACCCCGCACACTAGGTACCGTGTAGCCAGGGATCACTAGGATATGGCCATAATCCTCGATGTTACTGATATAGTCACCTACATGTCTCACATGATATAACTTGTAGTCTCGATAGACCAGTGTAGACCTAAGGGAGGGGTCAGGCCCTCGATTTTATGATTTTCACTGAGATGTGATTTTCTACTATAATGATAGATTTTCAGAGAATTTTATGATATGTGACCCTAAAAGAAGGGTGATTTTATAACAGAATTTTATAACGAATTGATTTATGAGATGATTGACCCGGAGGGATTATTTTATACTGCAGCTTTAATGAAGTGATTTAAATGTAGTAGCATATGAGTTTTCCATGCTTTAATGATAAATTCATGAAAGGATTGTTTCTCATGATTTGTTTTACATGGCATGAATTAATGCATGATCTTGATTTATTTCATGCTAATTATGATTTTATGATTTTTCATAAAATGTCATTGATGCATGAGTTACATGATTTCTATATGCACGAATAGTTTTTATAAACTATAGCAATGATGTATGCATGATTTTGTGCGTGAGATTTAAACGAAAAGAAATGGATTTTAAGGGCATGGCATTATGAGCATGTAGATAGTGGAGCTATCTACTTACTTGCATAATTGCCTTACTGAGCGTGTGGTTTGCTCAACCCCTTTATTTTTCCATCTTTTCAGAGCACTCGCAGTAGTTAGTGAGCGGCTAAGAACTTGCATTTTGGTATCCGCTGCTTCCCATCGAGAGACAGGTATACACATTTTTATAGTTTCGTATCTAACTATGTAAATGCACAGTACTGTAAATGGATATGATGTCGGGGATGTAAGGTTATGTAAATACCATTGTATAAGTATTTAGTTAAATTCAAAGGATAGTAAATCCTGATATGTGAATGTGATTATAGAAATAGAATGGTAAATAGGTGAGAGGTGACTAACACCGAATCATAGCCCAACTGTTAGTAGGATGGTCACGATGCGAGAAAGGTAAGAATTAAAGAATAAACGAAAAATGAAAAATTTGTAGTGATTTTTAGAAAATTTGGGTCATGACATACATATTCAACAAAATCAGATTGGTTGTCATACACTTATCTCCCACTCTCACCTTACAACCTTTATACACTTGTTCAGCTAATTGACTAACTCTTATTGGAGTACTTATCAATAAAGTCTTATTTAAGTATGTGGCTTCTACAAAATCAGTTAACCTTGATGCAAATGCAGGTGATATGAAAGAATGCGTAGCACCAAAATCAAACAAAGCTATAGCTTCCAAATTGAAAATCAAAATTGTACCTTTTATCACCTCAGAAGAGGTATCTGGTGATGTCCAGTCTATCGCATACACCTTGCCTTGACCCACAACTTGCTTCCCTTTTTCTTCAGCTGTAGCTCTCTTCCTTACAAGAGGTGTGACTGCAGGAGCTTTCTCTGGCTCCTTACCCCTCTGTGGGACTACCTCAAATGTTTCTGAGAAATCTCTTGCATAGTACCCAAACCTACCACATCTGAAACATCGTGTACCCTGAAGATGAGAGGGCCTACCACCATGATATTGACCACAAACTCTGCACTGATTAGTAGTCGGTCGGGGTCCACCAATCACTATACCCCTGGCTGGTGTCTGGGTCGGATGCATGAAAGGTCTAGCAACCTTCTTCTGTGACTCATCTGCCTCTCTCCGACGCTTACTCATAGATTTTTGACCAAATCTGGCACTCTTGCCATCTTCCAATTTTCTTGAACCCTTGTCTTTACCCCAACTGAACTAAAAAAATATGCACGTCATAGTCCTGCTCACACAACTGGACCTGTCGTACAGCCTCTCTGTATGTAGCAACATCAAACGGGGCCAACTTAGCTCGAATCGAAGGCCTCAATCCATCCACAAATCTGCGGACCCTGATAGCTTCACTTCTGATGGAGTTCGGATCATATAGGCCCAATGAAGTGAACCGTGACTCTGACTCGTACTCATCAACGGTTCGATTCCCTTGAGTCATATTCAAAAATTCCATATGTAACCTACGTCGAGCGGTATCCAGGATGTATTGCTCTCTGAAAGCATCCAAGAACATATCCCATGTAATTTCCATACCCTGAACTCTCAACATAGGCTTGGTGGACTTCCACCAGTGCTCTACTTCACCTTTCAGTACAAAGGTCGCAAGCGCTACTCTCTCTGTAGCCGAACATTTGCAAAAATCAAACAATTTCTCCATCTTGCTTATCCAGTCCTCAGCCATTGCTGGATCCTTTACCCCGCTAAAAGTAGGAGGCTTGAAATCCATAAAATGCCTCAACCTCTCCATATCACAATCATAGCCATGCCCCAAATCATCATCATCATACTACTATGGGGCTACTGGTGGAGGTACTGGTCGAATAGGGGGATCTCATGGCCTAACCGGTTCAGGTTGTGCAGGTGCAACATCCTCAGGTTTAGGTGTAGCTGTTGGGGGATTCGGTGCAGCCTGTCCCACTGTACCAGGTACACCCGCCATAATCTGACCCATCATGGTCATTATTGTACGCATGTCTTCCTTTAATCGGGCTATCCGAGGATCGAAAGCCTCTATCTGTTCCTGGGGTTTATGACTAGAGGACGATCTACTGTGCCTCTCAGTCCTATCATTCTGCCCTTGAGCTCTCGAGCTCTCTCCCCTCTTGTGGTGTCTCTCAGGCATATCTCACAAGCCTGATAACTTCCTGCATTATAACAAACTTTTAATTCACTACCAGCTCCGTATACACATTTGTATCTAAATATCGCACAATAACTTGAGGATGTATGTTTCTTAGTCCTAAACATCGACTCATATTAAACCAATTCAGCTCTGATACCAAATCTGTCACACCCCACTTTCGGGTGCCTTTTTATCCATACATACACTACTACGGTTAGGCTGTGAGTCAATATAATTATTAAATTCCATAAATTTACAGCGAAAAATTTTAAAACTTTAATTCACACTCTCAGGTGTGTGTAGATATACAAAATCAATTGTATAATATAATATTCTTACATAACATCCCCACACCACTATTTACATTTTCAATTCATAATTGTGTGATACATTATAATAGATACAAAATGCTCGTGTGTATACAAATCTTTATACCTTGCAACTGGTGGGAGCTGTCCACTACAAAAAGGGATCTCGAGACCACTGCACTGTCTTACTTCTCAGTAATTGGAGGGAGAAAAGTAGTGGGATGAACAAACCACAGCTCAATAAGAAAAAGGATGCTAACAAGTAGATATTGTACTATCTACATAACCCATGCATGCATAAACCAAAACCATGTTTCAATATAAATGGAAATATTACTAGAAAATGCATTTAAACATTACTTCTCACATAAGCATTTTCATGAAAACAAGTATACAATATTCCCATTTGAAAACATGTCATAAATAGTGCTATTATAGCACGAGCATTCAAATCAAGAGATTTATCAAACCATTTCTTTTCGTCAAATCTCTTTCTTTTCTGAGTTTCTAAATTTCTCTTATCTCTGAAAGGCATGGAATTCTTGGCAATCTAATATCCACGACGTATGGCCATAGTCAGTGACCCCAGGCCTCACTGAATCAAGTGTGCATAGGGCATTACTTCGCCTGAAGGGGGATGGGTCAGTCCTATCCTCCGGCTCATCTCAATCAACATCATCTCCTCATATCACATATACTCACGGTATAAGGTACGCCATGTGTCATCTACGCGATACTCGTACTCACGTGCACCCAGCACAGTACATAGTATACTAACAGACAATTACACAGTTCAACGTACGATCGTGGACCCAGTCCATCTACCAACTCCAATGGACTCATCATTCTAAACCATGTCTCATATACCAGGCAAGCAATCAACATGACACACAGTCATCGTAAGGCTCCAATGCGGTATCTCTCAGTGCAAGCAACAGCTTCTAGCACTGTATCATCTCAACTCAATAAAAACTGGTGCGAGCAATACTCCAACACCTTTCTCAATCCATCGTGCGAGATGAACTCCAGCACAACAAATCAAAACATAGAAACATGTGCGAGCTAACACTCCAGCACATTTTTAGTATAAAACCATGTGCACGGTTTATCAAAACATGCAGACGTATGCGAGTGAAAGTCCAGCATAGTCAAAATCATTAAAACGGGTGTGAGCTAGAGCTCCAACACCAATTCTCATCTCAAAATCGATAGCTGGCTATTTTCTCTTTTAAAAACTCAAAACAGGTATTTTTATGTAGCATGTCGTCCCATGCTAAACATGTAAAACTAGCCAACCTATCCATCATTATTTCTCAATCTGAAAATCAATACATGGTTGAGAAAACATCAAAAACATCGCATAGATGTAACAGTATTAAAACATGCATATTAGGCTGTTTTCCTTCCCACATCTCATTTCGCAATATATATATATATATATATATATATAAATACATATGATACATTTCATGCTTTCATATCAATTTCCATAGCTCAATAGCTAAACATGCTATTTCTAGCATCGTAACTACTGAAATTGTAGTAAAATACGTACAAATACCTTTATCGCTAACAAACAGTCCCTTACCTCGAATCGTGTTCGTTTCCCCTTTCGTCTCGTTTGCTCCGTTCGCTATCCAGGTCAATCGTATTCCACGTATTTCAATCTACACGTATAAATCATTAGGCTATTGTCTTTTCTTTCTCTTGGACATATACATTTCACTTATTTAGCTACTTATGCTTCCCAAGCTTCGTATCATATTTCATTTTCCCCCACTAATCTCTTTATACCTTCTCTTAAGTTCTCCATCACATTCCCATAGATCTCCCTTCATAAACTCCTCTTAATATTACTCACCCATCACTACAATCATCATTCCTATCCACATTTCACATATTTTCCAACTCACAAATGTCTAGAAACCCATATTTAAAGCTTGAAGGTTGAAGAGCTTCCCCCTTTAGTTAGCCAAACTTGTGATAGCCAAAACTTCTTCTCTTGGTCACAGCAATGTGTGATTTTTGGGTATTTTATTCTCCTTGCTTCAAGGAACAACTTTTCCTTCTTGAGCTTCTTCCAAAACTGGCTGAAATATAGTGATTTTTAGAGTGAGAAAGCTTGGGTCTTTGAGAGAAAATGGCAGTAGCGGGTTTGGTAGGAAATATTTGAGTTTTCAGTCCAAATCCTGTGCCCTTTTTATAGATGCAGACACATGAGATCGATCTGGTCCTTGTAGAGATCGATCTCTGCATGGTTCAGTAGTCCTTTTTACCAAACATAACAACTACTAGATCGATCATCTTCCATGATGAGATCGATCTG
This sequence comes from Firmiana major, assembly GCA_033439115.1. Taxonomy (NCBI): domain Eukaryota; kingdom Viridiplantae; phylum Streptophyta; class Magnoliopsida; order Malvales; family Malvaceae; genus Firmiana; species Firmiana major. The sequence goes on from CM065911.1 coordinate 12,057,834, forward strand.
TTTGCAAGCAAATTCCTTCTTGGAGATAGATCTGCCTCTTGTAGGAGATCGATCTGCTCCTTACAGAACCTTAAGGAGATCGATCTGTCGAGGGCTCGAGATCGATCTGTCTTAGGCAAAGAGTTAAGGAGATTGATCTGCCTTCCCAGGAGATTGATCTGCCTTCCCATGAGATCGATTTTCCTAGTTCCATTCAACAATTTCTGGGCATTTCATAAGGGGTGATTGATCTCTCCTTCATATGAGATCGATCTCTCATCCCCTGTACCCTCATTTTTTTTGCAATTTTCTACAGATTTTTACCTATACACTCATCCAAATTTGTTGTATACCTCAATTTGCATTCCGTGCACACTTTACACATAATAGCATCCATTTCACATAGTTCATAGTTAATGAAACTTGTGCGCACAACTTAGAATCATGGATGTTTCATTAAATTTTCAAAATCCATACATCCTCCTATCATTTATACTCATGTACAATACATACACATACATCATAGCTTCTCAAGTTATCTTTGTAACAATGTATATATACATCATATCTTCATAAAAATAAATACATGAGAAATTACGGGTATTACAATGGAAGACAGAAAGGGAAGGAGATGGAAGAGAAGTGAGGTGCAATGCCTCTCGGTGAAAAATGAAGCAAATGATGCGGAACAGGGTTGTCGGGTAGCCGTGAAGAAAAAGAGAAGTAGAAGAAGAAATTTGGCGGGAAGGAAGAAAAGAATTCAAAACAAAAAAAGAAAATGGAGAAAGAGTAAATATATATGATATATATATATATATATATATATATATATATATACACACACACAAAAATCGGATATATATATATATACATATATGGGAAGAGAAAAAAGACCTACAGAGGTTTCAAAATTTGGGAAAATCGAGGGAAGGAGCTCCAGAGATAAATTTTGTGTGCTACTAGAGATAAATTGCACGTATTTTTTAGTGCTTTGAAGATATAAATTTAGGCCGTATTTCTACTATAGAAAAATATTCATGAATTATTAAAAATATTTGCGTATATTTTCTGGGTATTTGAGACTACGAATTTTAGTACAGAAATTTTTAGTCCCCTCAATTGTAAAAACCTTAAGCCGACTTTACGCTTTGGAATTTAAAGAAGAGTTTTAAAACTCCGTAAAAAATAGTCTAATTTCTGGTATAGTATTATCGAGCTTATTTAAATAAATATTTGAGTAGTTTTTTTTTAAATTATTTGTAAAAAATCTAAAAATTTTGAAATTATACTGAAAAATTGTTGTGAAAATGGGCAACACTAGGCCCTTTTACTCTATTTTATGAGCTAAAATGAGATTAAAGTATTTTAGGTTAAAATTGTGTCAGTCAGACGTGTTTTGCTGTGTGATCTTGCACTACCTGCTTGCACGTGATTTAAAGCATTTTGATGTTAAAACCGTGTCTGTCAAGCATGTATTGCTCTGTGATCTTGCACTACCTGCTTGCACCCGATTTGAGGCAAAGGGGTGACAGTGAAATTATATGGAATTATGAATAGTGAAAATATACTGAATGGTTAATGATGTCGAGGTCCATGGAGTACGATGTACCATGTTGTGTGCATGTGTGTACGATGTACCGTGTTACTGAAAAATAGTGTACCATGTGAGCTGTATGGGTAGTTGACCACTCCCACGGCACCTAACATCCTAGCACACCTGGCCCGTGAATTGCTCGGAGTTACCGACATTAGCCAATAGTCACTTTTGATATCTGATATATTGTGAAATGCCTTGCCTTGTTTATTTAAATTACTAAAATGAAAATGAGAATTGTGTTGAGATTTGAAACTGTGTGTTTCTCAGCTTAAATTTCGTAATTCTGAAATCTGTGCGGTAAACTGTGAAGATACTATTTCTGATTTTATTGAACTAAAAAATTTTCAGTATGATTTACAAGAAACTTCTCTGTGGCACAAGTATATATGTAGTGTATTTATCTACCTGCCACGTGTTTTTCTTATTGAGAATGTTGAGCTCACCCCCTTACTTTCCTCCACAGAGTCCCTCTGTAGTTGGGATCACTTCCGTTAGTAAGGTTTTTCGCACAGTTATGATTTCGCGGAGCATATTTCTGCATCGAAGGTATACCCAGGTTTAAAATATCCCTTTGTATCTAAAATTTTGTATGTACAGTAATGCATACAAGATGTGTCTGGGGAATGTGAATATATATTTTGTTTAAATTTGTTACTAAGAAAGAAAATTAATCAGACTAATTATTGTTTTGACATAATATCGACTTGTAGCCCAACCAAATTGTGTGTAATTTGGGTTGTTACAGAAGTGGTATTAGAGCAAGGTTGGCCTGATATGAGTTGATATTTAAAGTGAAAAAGATTTAAAAAGTTCACATCCCCAACATTACTGTGCATTATTTAGATACAAATGGATATACCTGACTGTATTTTATTGAAACTTGTGTCAGTGAATGAAGGGAAACTAATAGATATGACTGATTAGTATTACAGCCATATTGGCAGATGAAAATGAATTGTTCCTCGAGGTTGTAGAGATAGGTCTGAGAGGTGTAGTGAACCCTCGTCTGAGTGAACACCTTATAGTTTCACTGAAAATCTTAGAGTCCACTTCATAAGACTTTAGCGGGACATGAAAATAATGATGACATTGTCGGGTCAAGTGACAGTGTCCCCGTGATAATGATAACGATTGAGGTGTGACTGAGAGAAAGATCGAGCTAATTTCGAAAGATAGTACCTTATTATATACTGGAGTTAAAAATCTAATTGTAATGGAAAACTGGATAACTGAATGAAAAAGAAAACAATTACGAGGACTATATGAAAAGGGGATTATCAGACTGAGTGACCCACTTTGGAGTGTACTGACGTTAATTTTTAAAGAAACTCAGAATCTTCTAGGTCACAATGTATTAAGAATGGGTGTTAGTTGGAATCCCCAAAATAGAGGTTATAGACCAGCGGGAAAGACCCAAGCTGTTAAGATGATTCAGAGATTGTGATATAAAGAGACTTTAAAATATGAATTACGTATCGAATCTAAGGATTGTAAATTATATATGCTTACGTTCCAAATGCGAGACTCAATTTGAGTAAAGAAATGATTTCGTTATAATTGATAAATGAAATGGGACAAATTTAGGAGTGTGATAAATTTTGGATACAACATTGTAATTGGAATGAGAGGCGTATACAAGGTAAGAATATCTCTGACATGAGAAATGATTCAAATCAAGTGATGTGAACTGAGAATGGATTGTGTCTGAAGGATAAATGTGAAATTGCGATAAATTTTGGTATCCTAATTCTTATTGGGACTGAACCTTGAACCCTTATATCCATAACTAGTTTATGTGGTCAAGTCTGATGGCTATTTCAAATACCTCTCCGCCTAAGAGACTTGACAGCGTTTAGAAATACCCTAATCCTTAACCCATAAACTGGAGTCGACAGTTGTAATATTCATGTTGGAAATCAGGGTACCATTACTTGTGTTGTGAAGGATTATGAAATTCTACTGATCATGAAGGTTTAAGTATTAAATTTTATAAAAACTATCAAATACAAGAAAAAGGGAATGACTCGAGTTAGTGCTTTGAGCAGAGGTGATTTCAGGATGGCGTTATGTATATTGATCAAGGACATGAGTTATTGAAACATTTAGTGAACCTCAACTAGACGTGGTTCCTTTATGATACTGACATTTATTTCGTGGTAGTGAGCCTGAGAGTGGAAAACTGGACTTGATTGATCGTATCGAGCTAGCTCAGCGTATTGATAAGTACTACATTGATGTGGCTGGTTAGACCCAGATGGGTGCTGCAACTGTCTTGAGTATTGATACCAATAATTTATTGAAATTTAAAAACAAAATTGTGTACTAAATGATCTATAGTTAAAGAAATTGATGTAGTCAGAAGCTCATTTATAGATATATACTCTGAATCCGGAGAATGGTAAAGACTTATCAAATCTCTTGAAGATGCATTGGCAATCAAGTACGATAAGAGAAATAACTGAAATTGGGATTGAATGTCTCATAGGTCAGCAGGTTAAGGTAGAGCACCAAAAGCCTATGAGATTATTACCCATGCTTATATAGAATTGAAAGCATGTGCTGAGATTTTAAAGGCTCATGGAAGGACAAATTGCCAATTAGCAAAGTTGCGCATAACATCAAATAACACTCAAGTACCGAGGTGATACCATATGAAGTTTAGTATGGTCAAAAATGTCGTTCACCTATTAGATGGAAGCAGTGGGTGTAAGGAAGAAAACTATTTTTAATTAGGTAAAGCAAGTTTTTGAGTATATTTAATTAATTTTGTGAGAGGTTGAGGGTAGCTCAGAGCAAGCAAAATGAGTTATGCTAACCAAAGACGAAGGACTTTAGAATTTCGTTAGGCGATTTAGATGTTCTGGAAGTTTCTCCTCACAATAGCATAAGAAGATTTAGGAAGAGAGGAAGGTTAAGTTCTCGATATATAGGACCTTTCGAGATCTTAGATCGAGTGGAAGATGAGCTAATAAATTGGCGTTACCGCTAGAATTATTGAGTACCCACTGCGTCTTCCACGTTTTAATGCTTCGGAAGTATCACCCAGATCCAATGCATGTTATTAAGTATGAACCACCAAAATTGAAAAAAGGATATGACATATATCGAGAAATCGATTCGGATATTGGACAAGAAAGAGAAGATATTACGGTCTAAGACAATTCCTCTAGTCAAGCTTCTGTGGCAATACCATACATCGGAAAAGGCCACGTGAGAATTGGAAGGTTTAATGCGAGAGAAATACCCAAAATTATTTAAGAACGGATGTACTTTTAAATTTGGGGACCAAATTCCTTAAGGTGGGGAGAATGTAAAATCCACAAAAAAAAATTTGTTTTGGCACTGGATTCTAAGCGATAACAATTGGGATTAAATTATACGAAATAATGAGTAATTAATTTAGGCTATATCTTTAATATGAAAGAATAATAATTTAACATGAGAATATTCCTCCATACTAAATAAGCACAAATGCTAGACTAAATTTATTGTGTTTATTATAATTAAAATTTATATAGTACTTACATGTATAAATATATATACATGTATGATATATCTTAGGTATACATGTGAAATTAGTAAAACGGATATAACTATATATATATATATATATATATATATATATATATATATATATATATATATATATATATATATATATATAACACATTTAGTTACTAGGCCGAGAGCCACCATTAAGTAATACATATACATGTATATATATATATATATATATATATATATATATATATATAACACATTTAGTTACTAGGCCGAGAGCCACCATTAAGTAATACATATACATGTATGTATATTTATAAGGGATGCATTGGAGATGAATGAGTGGCTAGTCGGTGGGGTAGGAGGACAACAACAATCAAAATATATATACATATATATAATATACATACTTAAACGGCAACCAAAGAAGTTACATGTAAAAGCCTAGTTTGGCTTCCGATGAAGCCAAAAACCGAGACAAAAACCTTTCAGCTGCAGTAAATGAATTGCAATCGAAGAAAAGAGAAATGGCCTGGTGAGGTCTGACCGAAAACAAGAGAAAACAGAAGAGATGGCAGGGAGACGTGGGCTGCTACCGAAAACAAGGAAGTGAGCTGAGACAGTGTACATGGCAGGGAACAGCAGCTTAGGTATGAGGAAGTAATGGAAATTGGACTTTTCCCCATCATCTACACATTTTTTATTTTAAGGAAAAGGGAGCTTGGTGGGAGTTAGTGAGGAAAGAGTAGAAAACGAAGCAAATGAGGAAGCCTGAGGACTGCTGTACTGCTGCACGCGCGCGCACGCACACACACACATATATATATATATATATATATATATATATATATATATATATATATATATATATATATATATAGAGGCTGAAAAACACGAAAGGGGAAGTTAGGAAATAATTTAGAGAGTTGTTATGGGGTTTGAGTAATGGGAATGATGGGGAACTATAGCAAGGTGTGATGGTATTGCTGCTGAAACAATAAACAAATCAAGAGAGGAGTTTGCAACAATAAATGTGTGAAAGATGGTATGATAATGAGATGCTGGCGATGACAGAGTAGAAAAAAGAAAAGAAAATCGAGAGTGAAAAACCATTACCAAGAACAAGAAGAGGAGGTGAGTCAAAACAGATGAGTGAGAGATGGCCAGCAAATGGTGAAGTAGTGAGGAGCAAGAGGAGAAGAGCAGGGCCAGCGAAGGATGGATTAAGTTGCTGCCTGAAACCGAGTTGTGGCCGCGGCAGGAGTTGAGGCAATCGGGAGTAGAGCGGAACGGCAGAGGAACTGGTCCGTTGAGTAGAGCAGGCGTGGGAGGCTGATCTGGCTGACCCCCGAAGCTGAAACAGAGGAACTTCAACCTCTGAAACGGAAGTAAAATAGATGAGAAGAGAGACGAAAAAACCTGGAAAGAGGAGGGCGTAAAAACGGTAGAGAAGAAGGATGAAGCAGAAGGTGGTTAAAAATGGTGGAGAAGCCAAGGGAGTGAGGGCTGAAGGAGTAGGCAAAACAGGGGCAGTGGTAGCTGGTTGTCGGGTGTGAGCGGAGGCAGATGAAGGTGCTAAAAACGGTGGCAGCAGGAGGACGTCAGAGCTGGCCGATATTAGGAGGATGATGGAAGACCGAAAGGGAAGGAGAAGGAAGAGAAGTGAGGCGCGACGCCTCTCGGTGAAGAATGAAGCAAACGATGCGGAACAGGGCTGTCGGGTAACCGTGAAGAAGAAGAGAAGTGGAAGAAGAAATTTGGCGGGAAGGAAGAAAAGAATTAAAAACTAAACAAAAGAAAAGGGAGAAAGAGTAAATATATATGATATATGTATATATACAAAAAAATCGGTTATATATATATATATGGGAAGAGAAAAAAAGACCTACAGAGGTTTCAAAAATCGGAAAAATTGAGGGAAGGAGCTCCGGAGAAATTGACCGAGTAAACAGAACCCACAGACTCCAATCACTAAAGGCATTGCAGATTGCGGGTGAACACTGAGGTAAAGAAAATTTTGTGTGCTGCTAGAGATAAATTGCTCGCATTTTTCTGGTGCTTTGTAGATATAAATTTATGCCATATTTCTACTATAGAAAAATATTCATGAATTGTTAAAAATATCTGCATATATTTTTTGGGTATTTGAGACTGCGAATTTTAGGACAAAAATTTTTAGTCCCCTGGATTATAGAAAACCTTAAGCTGATTTTACGCTTTGGAATTTAAGGAAGAGTTTTAAAACTCCGTAAAAACAGTCTGATTTTCGGTATAGTATTATCGGGCCTGTTAAAATAAATATTTGAGTAGTTTTTTTTAAAAATTATTTATGAAAAATCTAAAAAATTTGAAATCATATTGAAAAATCGTATTTTGTGAAAAAGGGCAAGACTAACCCCTTTTACTCTATTTTATGAGCTGAAATGAGATTAAAGTATTTGAAATTAAAACTGTGCCAGTCAGGGGTGTATTGCTGTGTGTTCTCGCACTACCCGCTTTCACGTGATTTAAAGCGTTTTGATGTTAAAACCATGCCTGTTAGGCGTGTATTGTCATGTGATCTTGTACTACCTGCTTGCATGTGATTTGAGGGAAAGGGGCAACCGTGAAATTATATGGAATTGCGAATAGTGAAATTATACTAAATGGTGAATGATGTCGAGGTCCATAGAGTACAATGTACCATGTTGAGTGCATGTGTGTATGATGTACCGTGTTACTGAAAAATAGTGTGCTGTGTGAGCTGTATGGGTAGCTGACCACTCTCACGGAACCTGACATCCCAGCACACCTGGTCCGTGAATTGCTCGGAGTCATCGACATTAGTCAATAGTCACTTCTGATATATGATATATTGTGAAATGCCTTGCCTCGTCTATCTAAATTACTGAAATGAAAATGAGAATTGTGTTGAGAGTTGAAACTGTGTGTTTCTCTGCTTAAATTTCGAAATTGTGAAATTTGTGCGTTAAACTATAAAGATACTATTTCTGATTTTATTGAACTGAAAATTTTTCAGTATGATTTACGAGAAATTTATCTGTGGCACAAGTTTATAGATAATGTATTTATCTACCTGCCATGTGTTTTTCTTACTGAGCATGTTGAGCTCACCCCCTTACTTTCCTCCACAGAGTCCCTCTGTAGCTGGGATCGCTTCCGTTTGTAAGGGTTTCCGCATAGTTATGATTTCATGGAGCATATTTCTGCATCGAAGGATATCAGGTTTAAACAATCCCTTTGTATCTAAATTTTTTGTAAATACAGTAATGCATATAAGATGTGTTTAGGGAATGTGAATATATATTTTATTTATATTTGTTACTATGAAAGAAAATTAATCAGACTAATTATTGTTTTAACATAATATCGACTTATAACTCAACCAAATTGTGTGTAATTCGGGTCGTTACAGTATATTCATATCATGTTGTACATATAATTATCAGAAAAATGTATATCTATATATCTTTATAAAACTTTATATATATAGGTATTAGAAAACTAAAGATTAAGATCTTTATTAGAATGATAATTATATCTATACATATTTACTAAATTGATTATATCTTGAATAGACTTGTTCATGGGCTGGGTCGGGCCGGGTTTGAGCCGGGTTTAGGTAAGGTTTTAAGGAAGTGAAAGTTTGGCCAAGCCCGACTTGACCTATTTTTCGGGTCTAATTTTTTGGCCAAGCCTGTTTTACATATAGTGAATAAGTCCAAACCTAAATTCTATTCTTTTTTTTTTAAATATTTTAATAAAATTTAAAATTAGTAAAATACATAATAATTATTAAATATAACATAATAAGTTTGAACAACTTTTTATAAAAAGACTACAAGAAACATGAAAATATAAATTAAAGTATAAAAAATAAAAACTCAAATTAAATTACATAAAAAAAGCAATAAATACATTAATATAAAAATTAGTAAAAAAAAAAAAAGAAAAATGGGCGGGTCAGGTTGGACTTGGGCTTGAAGCGACAAACCCAAGCCCGTCCCTTTTTTAAATGGGCCTTGATTTTCAAGCCTAAGCCCATTTAACGGGCTTAATATTTTTGTCCAAGTTCGCTAAAAAAATGGACAGATTTTTAGGTTTGAGTAGGTAGTGCGGCCTTTGAACAAGTCTAATCTTGAACTACAAAACTTGAAATTATAATCAATTTGAATTTTTAGAAACTAAACTTAATTATCTTTTCATGCATATAAATGTCAATATTGAATCAACGTAGCAAAGAAGCAGTAAAGTCCAAAACTACCTCTTATGTAGTTGCCAGACAGCCTGCATAGTTTGTAGTAAAAAATTTAATATACTACTAGAAAAAAATTCAAAGATTACATTTGAAAACTGAAGTTTATGACAAAAGACTACATTTTTAACCATAAATTATTTTGGCATAGTCTTTTCTCAGGTATCATAGACTATGATTTTTTTCTTACGTAGTCTAATACATGATATTAGATTACGGTTATCATCATGATATAATCTGTGATATTAGATTACGTTTATGATTGTTTTATGTCTTATGATATAAAACTACGATTATAATTGTTGTATACTTTATGTATTAGACTACTTTTTATGATAGTAGTATATCTATGATATTATACTATGGTTAGGAAAAATTGTAATCCCTTCATCTATTAATTAGATTACATTTAAAAAAAAAATTGAAATCGTAGTATTTTTTGTTATATATCAATAATTAACAAATAATTATTTACAAAAATATTTTATTATTCACTTGTTTAATTTCATTACATAAACAATAACAAGCAAAAATAAAAAATAATCAAAACAATAAAAAAATATCAAATTTCATCAACCATGTCATTAAACAACTTTGATAACAATAATATTAATTGATCAAATATCAAATTTTCATATCAGTAATTCTTTCGAACACACACACACACACACACACATACATATATATATATATATATATATATATATAATGTGCCAATTTAAAGTAATGTAAACATTCTCTCTTAAACTTTATCACTAGTAATCAACAACCAAAATGCCAAGCTGTAGTTCAGACATCAACTTGATCACTCAGTAGATAAAAGAATAATGACATTAGTTTAATAAAAATTAAAGTTCAAATATGTGAGGTCTGAGAATTTCAGACATATTGTATTGATGTAATAATAATTTGAGTATAATTTATTGAGCTAAGTGAATTGTGGGAATTATAATTGGAGATTTATGTGTTAAGTGTGTAAAATAAGCATGATCCATGAGGACAGATCGATCTGGGAGAAGGAGAGATCGATCTGGTGAGTTAAAAATGACGAGGAAGGGGAAATTTGAGGAGCAGATCGATCTCCAATGGGAGAGATCGATCTCCTTATGAATCTGTTTGAGAAGGGATCGATCTCATGAGGAAGAGATCGATCTCCAAATGAATCTGTTTGAGAGAAGATCGATCTCATGAGGAGGAGATCGATCTCCGAATGCTTCTGTTTGGGGAGAAGATCGATCTCCTTAGGAGCAGATCGATCTCATAAAGCCATAAAGAGATCGATCTCACCCCTCGACAGATCGATCTCCTAGGCATAAAATTACCCAGATCGTCCCCAAATTTCAAACACAGATCGATCTCATCAAGAGGCAGATCGATCTCCTACCTCCAGTCTATATAAGGAACCCGTGTTTTCTCTGCAATTTCACTTTCTCTCTTTTCCAAAACCTCCATTTTTCCGAAAACCTAGTTTCTCACTCCTCCAAATCCCCCATTTCCGGCCGAATCAGCTATTGTGGTAAGAAGGAAAGTTGTTCCTCATCAAAGGGAGAACAACATACTTGGAAATCGAAGGACGAATCGGATCGAGGCGTGAGTTGTGCGTCTCACAAGCTTTGGGTAATTTCTAAACCTCGATCTTGATATTTGAGCTGATTTTGATGTTATTGGTGGTTGTAATTGTGTTGAAATAGTTGAGAAATGATTAGGGATTGATGAATTTCAATGTGGATAGAGTGATAATGATATTTGGAAATTGTGGCAAATTTTGAGGATTGTGCTATAAACGGAAATATAGACAATGTGGTAAATTAGCGTTGATAATTGGTATTAGAGATATCGAACATTGGGATATTGTGAATAGAGTTGTAGTTTAGGGTTGAGTTACGAGAAATCAAGAGAATTGAGGTGTTATGAGCAATTATGCTTGATTTTGAGAATTGAGGCTTATGTGATGTGGAGTATTGATGTTTTAACATCGTTTGGACAGCTCGGGAGTTCCAGAGTGGAATGCGAGACTAGTCCGTGATACGAGGGAAACGATTGCACTATACGAGGTGCAAAGAGGTAAGGGAAATCTAAACCATTTGTGTATGTGATTTGTAAACTGTTATAGCATGATTTATGATTTATAAACAAGCATGTTGAGAGTTTTGTGTTGAGATTTGAACTGCACACGATTTTATAGCCGGTTAGAGCCCAATGTTTTATGAGTTTATAACTGGGCTCTACGTTAAGGCAATATTGTGAATTGAGAAATGTGTACGTGTGCTTTGCCGGTTGGAACTCGGTTTTACTACGTTTTGTGTTGAGTACAAAACGATTTCAAATGAGTTTTATGAGAGAAAACCATTACGAGTTCTACGTGAAGGCAAACCTGTCTTATGTGATAAGACTTGGGTGTGTAGTTGTGAGTACACATCGGGCATTGCTCTGGTAGCATGTAAGCCCGAATTCTTCTCCGTTCTGGTAACGTTGAGAAACCCCATTGGTGGCTGTGCCATGTTGAGAAAACCCATTGGTGGCTGTGCCACGTATACCCCATTGGTGGCTGTGCCACGTATACCCCATTGGTGGCTGTGCCACGTTATACCCCATTGGTGGCTGTGCCACGTTGAGAAAACCCATTGGTGGCTGTGCCACGTATACCCCATTGGTGGCTGTGCCACGTATACCCCATTGGTGGCTGTGCCACGTTATACCCCATTGGTGGCTGTGCCACGTTGAGAAAACCCATTGGTGGCTGTGCCACGTATACCCCATTGGTGGCTGTGCCACGTCATACCCCATTGGTGGCTGTGCCACGTTGAGAAACCCCATTGGTGGCAGTGCCACGTTGAGAAACCCCATTGGTGGCAGTGCCACGTTTAGAAACCCCATTGGTGGCAGTGCCACGTTGAGAAACCCTATTCTGTGGCTATGCCACGTGAGAAAATAATTCAGTGGCTTTGCCACGTGTGTATTGTGGCTATGCCACGTGAGAATTAAATCAGTGGCTTTGCCACGTGTGTATTGTGGCTATGCCACGTGAGAATTAAATCAGTGGCTTTGCCACGTGTGTTTTGTGGCTATGCCACGAGTGATTTTAAATCAGTGGCTATGCCACGTTATATGCGAAAGCGTTTATCGCGTTGTTTTCACATGCTTTGTTAATGCTCTAGAGTGAGCCTTTTTACTTCATGTTTTCACATGACTTGACACACAAGAGTGTCGTTTTGAGTATTTTCATGCTATGGTTTTCAAATGAGTTTCACATACAAATAAATGCTTTGTGATGTGCATTTTGGTTTATGAAATGAGTCCCCTACCCCCCTTACTGAGCGATTTAGAAGCTCACCCTGTTTTTCTTTCCCCCCAGAGTTCTTCAAGTGAATAAGGACTTCCCTGCGACGTACGGAGTAGTGGCTAGTGGAGGATCCGAGCTCCAGGCTATATATTTTGTACTTTGAGGTATATTTATCTTTTCATGTACCCAGACTATTATTGTAATTGCAGACACTTGATGTATTACATTATATGGGATGTATTAGGATTAATTAACTTGTAATCGAGTAATGGGTATAATACAATATTTATTATATCATGATGAGATCCTGAGGCATGATAATTATAATGATGTATGACACTGCACAGGAATGCACTCTTAATTGTGAATTAATGAGTAAAAAGTTTTAAATTAGCCCTATTTTCCGCACTTTCGGGGCGTGACAAAATATAATCAATTAGGCATAAGACTTTTTAGGAAAATAAGTAACAAGAGATCCAATAACATGAATAATGAATAGAATTATATCAATTTAATTAATGAAACTATGTTCCTGTTAGGGATGAAGGTTGAGGATGGTCGTAAGAGCTTGTTGTCAAATTTAATAGAGGAAGATCGCAGTTTAATTTGATTGATAAGGGTTTATGTTCTTTTTATTTGGTACATGATTGTTGAGGGTTTATGTTAACTCGATCATTCTAAAAAGTAACTTGGAGTTTAAGTTATGTCAAATATTAACCTAAAATAGATATATATATTCTTAAAGAGTTCTTATGTAGAAAACATTTCGAATGCTACTATGAAAGTATTGGCGTGCATGTAATCAATAAATTACAACGAACTTCAATAATAATTAAAGATTAAATTTAATGAGAAGAGAAAATGACCATTAAGGATATTAGAAAAAAAATTTGTATATAAAGTAATGACTATTGGTTTGGTGGAAATAATATATATATATATAATATAATAAGTGACTGGTTGCCAAATTGTGGAGTTGTTAAGGTTAATTATGTATTTGCATTTATAATAGTATGATTCTGACTCGACATATTGTTTGGTTAACTTACTAAGCTTTGGTCAATCCCCTCCTTTGTTTCCCCTACAGGTTGTGCAACGAATTAGGATTTTACTTCTGCATCAACTTCTCGGTTATCGCTTACCGCAACCTCATAATCACTCGTTGGATATATATATATATATATATATATATATATATATATATATATATATATAGATATATATATATTCACGTGATATCTAATTCAGGAAATCTTTCAGCAGTGTTGTAGGTTGGGATATGTACTAGAATAATAGGAATAAGTTGTGAAATATTTGATGTTGGGACTACATCTATTTAAGTAATGATATATTTTCATAACCGTTAATTGTGCTGATGGTTTGGTTAAGTTCAGATTATTGATTGATTGGTCAGTAAGGTATAAGCTAGGATTTTAGACAATCGTCTTAAATTACGCTAGGTAGTTAATCACTTTATCCATAAGCTACATTGGGTGAATGACAAACTAAAGTAGTGGATAAGGAAGACAAAAAGTTTGCCTTAATTTTCGCAATTCCGCATAGGTAAACGATTTTTCACATCTTTTGGGGCGTGACAGTATTTATTGGTTTTAGAGCATATTTGTATTGTTTCGTGTCAGTGTAGATAAGTCTGATTTACTAATTGCATTCTAATCACATCTCATAGTGCTGCTTATTCTTGAAATAACTATGAAATACTATTCCAATGCCTGAAATTTTGCAGACGATTGATAAGATGGCTGGAGGAGAAGGGAGACCTAGATAAGGTACACAGGCTCCACATTCTACACCTTCACATCCTTCACCTTCTCGATAGTCTTAATACCCGAGCTCGTCTAGACATATTAGAGCAAAACATTGGGAATATGGTTGCGAGCCTATAGAATACTACCGTGATGCTCACATAGCATCTTGACGAAAATTAGCCCAATACACCACCTTCGGCACCACCACAGGCTCAGGTTGTGCCGTAACCTCCAGTACTACCGTAGCCACTAGTCGTGCCACCACTACTAGCTCTTCCCCACCAACGGTAGTGCTCTCTTTTCCCGTTGGGGATGTAGTGGAACATGATTTGAATCGTTTACAATAGTTTTAAAATTTTCACCCTCCAACATTCAAGGATGTCAGAGACCCCACTGAGGCTGAGGTTTGGCTAATGCAATTAGAGAAGTTATTTAAGGTTATGAGATGTAGTAGTATCGAAAGGGTGACCTGGCCACATTTATGCTTCAGGCCGAGCAGGGCACTAGTGAAGGTCCACCTGTATAGTTTTGAGTGCTCAACTACCTAAGATCAGTTTGGAAGCCTTCCTATAGGCATTCCTAAATTAGTATACACTTGAGTGTGCTCAGAAGAAGTGGCATGCAGAGTTCCTTACCCCGACTCAAGGCAGTATGTCGGTAAACCAGTATAAGTCGAAGTTCATTACATTCTCCAAATATGATATCAACATCTTCAAGAATGAGCAGAATGAAACATTGAAATTCTTAACAAGGTTGAGACCGACCATCAAATTCGTTTATCAAATGGGCATAGTTTGTTGAGCATGATCTAGATGATATACAGGTAGATTATGGGTCCAAGGGCAAAAATCAGGGTAAGAGGTTTAAGATTGATAAGCCTAAGCAAAATAAGGCTCTGTTTAAGAGGCGAAAGTTTGAGATGACTCATACTCGCTCACAGACTGTTAAGCCTATTGTTGATACTACTTATTCTAGGTGTGGTAAGGCTTACGGCAACCGACCATGTTATCACGCCATTGGAGCATGCTTTAAATGTGGTAAGGTTGGGCATCAGATCAGAGATTTCCCTACTTGAAAGGCTCCCAAGAAAGCTCAAAAGATAGGAATTGCCTCAAGGACCAAGGCTATAGAGCTCAAAAGATAGGAATTGCCTCAAGGACCAAGGCTATAGATAAGGGCAAGAAGCCCATTGCTCAGGGGCGAGTGTTTGCTCTGAATCGAAAGGTTATGAATGCTTCTGAATCTGTCTTTAAGCGTAAGCTTTTGATCTTAAATTGTAAAGCTTTAGTTTTAATTGATCTCAGCTCCACGCTTTCATTTATTTCACCTTTATTTGCTAGAAAGTTGAATGAAAAGCCTGAGTCATTGGGACACCTACTTCATGTAGTCACTCCACTGAAATAGTCTCAGATGACAAATTTTGTGTAAATCTTGTACAATAAAATATGAGAGAACGAGTTAGAAGTTGATCTAATTTTGTTACACATATATGATATAGATGTAACTTTGGGCATAAATTGGTTAACTACTAATCATGCTAGTGTGGATTGTTATAGGAAATGTGTAACTTTCTATCTACCTAAACAAGTTATAATACCTTTTAAGTAATGAAATGAATGTGACATATCTTTTGAGAATCTTCTAAGTATGGTTTACTTATTGTGAAGGTTAACTAGCAATAGTGGAAGATACAAATAATGAACATCTAGAGTTATCTAATATTTTCGTAGTCAGAGAATATCTCGATGTGTTACTTGATGACTTGTCGGGATTACCATCGAAACTAGGGACAGGATTTTCCATCGATCTCCTATCTGACACTCAGCCTATCTCCGAGCCTCCATACAGAATGGTTTTGGTGAAACTAGAGGAACTTAAGACATAGCTTCAAGATTTACTGGATAAGGAGTTCATACGCCCAGTGTCTCACAATGAGATTCTCTATAAAGAAGAAAGATGGCAGTCTCTGGTTATATATCGACTATAGACAATTGAACAAAGTAACAGTGAAGAACAAGTATCCACTGTCGAGAATAATGACTTGTTTGATCAGCTACATGGTGCTCAAGTGTTCTCCAAAATTGACTTAAGATCTGGATATCATTAGTTGAGAATCTGAAGTGAAGATATGTCTAAGATCACTTTTAGGACTTAGTACAACCACTATAAGCTCTTTGTGATGCCATTTAGGTTAACTAACGCACTCGCAACATTCATGAGTCTAATGAATGAGATCTTCAAACCCCATATGGACAAGTTTGTTCTCTTTTTCATAGATAAAATCATTATGTACTCTAAATCTCAAGAAGGGCATTAGTAACATTTGTACATGATTCTCCAGAATCTTCAAGATAAGTAGTAGTATCCAAAATTCAATAAGTGGGATTTCTAGTTGGAACAAATTTCTTTTCTTTATCATGTTATGTATAAGGATAAGGTATCTGTTGATCCATCCAAGATTGAGGTTGTGGTACAATGGGAAAGGCCAAATACAATCATGGAGATCTATAGCTTTTTAGTAGTAGCTAGTTAGTACAGAAGATTTGTGTAAGATTTTTCCATGATCGCAGCTCCTCTAGTGCCCCTTACACATAAGGATGTTAAGTTCGAATGGAATGATGCGTGTGAACAGAATTTTCAAAGTTAAAGTAGAGATTGACCACAACATTGATCCTAACTATTTCGAGTAGCTGAAGGTTTTATAGTGTACAATGATGCTTCTCTCTAAGGTTTAAGTTATGTGCTGGTGTAGCATAATAAAGTAGTGCCATATGGTTTAACAACTGAAAGATCATGAGAAAAACTACCCCACCTATGATCTCGAGTTAGCAACTGTGGTAATTGCCTTAAAAATATGATGCCACTACTTAGACGGTGAGAAGTTTTAGATTTTTTCTGACTATAAGAGTTTGAAGTATTTGTTTTCTTAAAAGAAGTTGAATATGAGATAAAGACATTGGATGAAGCTTCTCAAGGATTATGATTGTGAGATCCTTTACCATTCAGGTAAGGTGAATGTAGCTGCCGATGCTTTGAGCTAAAAGAGCACATGCATAATTTCTTACATAATGGTTGAGGAAAGGGATCTGTTAGAGAAGTTTCCTGAGATGAATCTGCATGTGAAACCTTATGGGGATTGCTTACTAGCTAGCTTATGGATTGAGCTAAATGTCATTGATTATATTAGATAAGCTTAAAGAGAACACCTGAATTCGATTGAGTTGTTTAGCCAGACAGAGTAGGGATTAAAACCAGAGTTTGAGGTCAGTGATGATGGGTTACTCAAATACAGAGGCAAGATTTGTGTTATGGGCAGTGATACCATTAGGATGTTATGGGCAGTGATACGATTAAGAGACATATCATGGATGAGACTCACAATTTGAAATACACTATGCACTTAGGTAATATGAAGATGTACTAGAACTTCGGGGTGTGTATTGGTGGGCCGAAATGAAACGAGACATACTAGATTTTGTGTCATGATATCTCACATGTCAACAAGTAAAGGACGAGCATTAGAGACCTATAGGCTTTAACCTATTCCTACATGAAAATAGGAAGCAAGTTGTTATGGATTTCGTCAAGAGACTCCCTAAAACTCAGAAAAATCATGACACTATCTAAGTTATTGTTGATCGATTAACTAAGTCAGCCAACTCTTTAGCTATTGAGCCACTGATTCCTTTAATACCTTAGTCGAGCTACACGTTAGAGAAATTATCAGATTGCATGGTGTACCGATGAGTATAGTGTCAGACAGGGATTTTAGGCTTACTTTCATTTTTTGGAATATTTTCAGGATGCCATAGGACCTAAGCTACAGTTTTATACAGTCTTTTATCTTCAGACTAATGTACAGTCCGAGAGGGCCATACAAACCCTTGAGGACATGTTGAGAGATTATGTAATTGATTTTTTAGCCTCTTGAGATGAACATCTTTCCTTAGCTAAGTTTGCTTACAACAACATCGATCATTCTAACACCAGGATGGCACCGTATGAGGCTATTTATGGAAGAAGGTGTTGATCCCCTACTACATAGGAAGAAGTGAGTGAACGAAAGTTATTTGCTCTTAATTTAGTAGAAAAGGCTTTTGAGACTGTTCAATTTATCTGTGATTGACTTAGAATTGTTCAGAGCTATCAAAAGAGCTATGTTGACACCCAGAGACAAACTTGGACTTTCACGTCCAAGATAATATATTCTTAAAGGTCTCTCTTTCTAAAGGTAAATCATGAGATTCAGGAAGAGAGGGAAATTGAATCAGCACTTCATCCATCTTTCTGCAATATTAGAGAAGGTCGGAGACGTGGCATACAGGTTAGCCTTACCACCTATTCTAGCTAGTGTGCATAACGTCTTTCATGTCTCCATGCTAAAGAAGTATCGGCCAAATCCATCCCACATAATTCAGTACGAGCTTTTAGACATCAAGTAGGATTTAAGTTAAGTGGAGAAACTAATTTGGATTCTAGATAGGAAGGAGAAGGTCGCGAGATCTAAGTTCCTTTGGTTAAAGATATTTGGCAGTATCGCACATATGAGGAAGTTACATGGGAGCTAGAAAGTCTGATGCGACCCTTAGCTCTTTTGATCAAATCGAAAAGAATTTGGAGGACTAAATTCCTTAAGGTGGGGAGGATGAAATAGCCTCATTCTATTTAATTCTATATAAGTTACCTTGTGCTCTAAGTAATTAAATATCAAGAAATAAAATCTCGATTTATTATGTAGGGTGAAAACTCGAGGAAGATCATATCCATCCCGAGATCTCGAGATTACAAGCATACTTGAAATTTTAGTAATACAAGTTAAATTTTGAAAATTAAGTTTGTTAAGTTGTATTTTTAAATAGATTTAATTAAAGAAATGTATTCATGAACATGTACATGGAAATGTTTGCAATCCACATTAATGAATAAAATTATCAGAATATATTATGAAATTGGATTAAACTTAACCATGTACATAAGATTTAAATTAATTAAAAGAAATATTGATACATTGTAATTACAGGATTAATTGAGGCATGAAAATCAAATATTAGGGGAATGTTATAAATTTATTATGACCATGCTTGTTTAATCCTAGTATACGAATAAGTTAAGTAAGCTATTGTTAAGGGAATAAGAACACAAATAATATTTGAGAATTCCATACAAAAACCGTGGACCTTATTTTAGTTATTAGGCTAATTAAACAACATACAAGCCTTAAGGATATTTCAATTAGCAAGTGAGGAAGACAAGTGTTGGATATTGGAGATGGTGATGTCTGTGCAAGATATTGCAGATGGGGAATTCTGTGTTGGATATTGGAGATTGTGATACCTTGTGAGTTTGATTGATTGTTTACTTGTAACGACCCCAATTTACGGACATTTCAATTGGATTACAAGTCGATATTAGGTCAGAACAATAAGTTAGTCTGATTAATTTTCTTTCTTAGTAAAAAAATTTTAAACAATTTTTTTTAACATTCCCCAGACATATCTTATATGCATCAATGTACTTACAAAAAAATTTAGATACAAAAGAATTGTTTAAATCTGGGTATACCTTCGATGCAAAATATACTCCGCGAAATCATAACTGTGCATAATAACTTACTAACAGAAGCGAACCAAGTTACAAAGGGGCTCTATGGAGGAAAGTAAGAGGGTGGGCTTAACATGCTCAGTAAGAAAAACCCCATAACAGGTAGATAAAAATACTATCTAAGATATATATATATATATATATATATATGTACTTGCCAAAATCTGAAACATTTTCACAAAGTATACAAGTAGTTCGGCAAATTCACATATATCAAAAGCAGATTTCAGAAACCAGAACATATATCGGTATTAAAAGAAGCTACTATGGCAAATACAGGAAATTTCAAAGCTTCCAATAGTAAAATAAACAGATTTCCAGAACATCCCAATCATGCAAACAGTTCAAAAAATATTTCAAGTAAACACAGAGGCACTGCCAGTTCCAAAAAATTAAAGTTGAAAAATCCATGGTAATTTTACTATGAAAATGGAACTGAAATCAATCGTCGTGGAAGTGGTCAACTACCTAAACGGCTCACAGATTAGAATGTTCGAAGACCAGAAACAAAATCAGAAACACGATACATCATACTCGCGTGCGTGCTACACGGTACATCATACTCCGTGGACCACAGATACAAAAATAGATACAGAACAGACAGAAATGCAGCATGATCTCACCAACGCCTTTGTCTCAAAATCAGTGCGAGTCAGACCGTACGACATAAAGTCAGTACACGCTCAAGCACATATCATCAAAGTAACTTTATAAGCAAATCATTTCCTTTAAATCACTTATAAATTTACTTCATTTTATAAAATAATTCAAAAGAGGTTAACTAGCCTTTTTTTCTCGGTTAAAAATGCTAAAAATACGCTATGGTGAGTAAAACCAGGAAAATTCGATTTAAAATATATAATTATAATTACTGAATTTTTTGTCTAAATAAACCAAGTAAATCTATATCATAAGTTGGACCGATCTACAGAGTTTAAAATTCCCTTAAATTCAAAAACATAAATTCAATCTCGAGTTCTCTTTATTTCGGTAACTCAAAAATTTATCCTAACAATTTTAACCACGAACGTACATAAATTACGTATATTTAACTCTAGCAGCAACGAGAATTTTTTTTACCTTGGTGTCTGCCCGTAGTCCTCAATGCCTTAGTGACTGGAATCAATGGATCCCAATCTACTCGGTTTAATTCCCTGGAACACTTTTACCTGGGTTTCCAATTTTTCTCAGTGCCTTCTTTTCTTATCTCCAAAGATTATATATATATATATATCCTTCTTCCTTTTTAAGAAAAAAAAAACTTGGCCTTCACACCAAATTTCCTTTCTTTTTTTTTTCTTTCTTCTCATTCCTTCTCCTTCCTCGCTGGTCACCCACCCTTGTTCATCATGTTCACCCAGCTCTCGATGCCACTACTTCCACCAACCTAACATCTTCACGTCGGCGCTGATGACTTCCTATTCACTCCGTTTCGAGCTCACCATCTACTAGCCTCCCCTGCCTACCTCCGTTTCTGTAACCCTCGACTTTCTCCCCTGTTTAATGCCGAAACTTGGCCTTCAACTGTAACGCCCCAAAAGGGCAGAAATAGGGGCTAACTTTTTCCTTTAAATCTTATTTATCTACTTAGGTTGCATTCCTGTACAGTGTAGGTTACTTCGTTTCTTTCTTTACTTATTCTTTTAACCATTTAATTTTGCCAAAAATTTCAGCATCATAACCTTTTATAATATATCCTATCCCCCTGCAGGTAAATGCAGTTTATATTCGCAAGGCAGTTGATTTTATTTCTTAAACTTATTACTTTCAACACTACATTTTTATTACTACAACTTCCATATACATACTCAGTATCACTCGCATTTCATTCACTTCCCAAAACGTTTACATAATAATTCATAAAACAACTGATTACATCCCAAAAGTATTTATATACAATCTAGTATCTGTACAATATACGTGTCTGGAAATAAATATCCGATGATATACCTGAGCGAGTACTGAAAGTGGTCTGGGAGGCACTGAATCCACCAGCTACTCACGTACTTGTAAATAGCGGAATAATCTCACTGCAGGTACTCTGAAATGAGAGTTGAGAAGGGGTGAGCTTCTGTGAAAAGCTTAGTAAGGTATGCATTTAAAACAATTCTAACCATTTAAAAACAATTAGAAAATCTGAATAAACATACTTCCGTACATACATAATTAGGAAACCATTTTTCATGCTTACTTTAAAATATATCATACTTCATCAAAATGTTGTACGTACTTTCATATACTAAAACATCATACATACTTTCTTCGTTAAAACATTATACATCAAAACATGGAGATTAAGCTATTTCAACATAGTTATCATGCAACATATCACATCCTCCGTGGAGGTAATAATATCTATGACCATGGTAACGGTTATAGACTGGATCAGGGTTGTACAACGGTTTTGATATAGTATCTCAATCAATCTAGCACACAACTAGGGCACGGGCACCAGTGGCACACACCGTGCAGTCACAAGATACTTCAGAAATAGACACCACGTGTAGTGAAAAACAACACCATTAAGGCGGAATAAGCACTACACTGATGAATCTAAACTAATACTACGTGTGGCGAAGCCAGGACACCACAAGTAGCAGGCATGATTATGCACTCAGCATATACTAATAGTAGCATGTCGTCTCAAAATCCTTACTTTCATACTTACTTACTTACTTTCATATGGAAACTAAACATCAAATCATGTCATAATTCATACAAAATGTGTATATCTATTTTATTTATACAAAATAAGTTAAAACCATGATTTCAGTATCCAAAAACGGTTTATTATTCCTTTCGGACTTAAACCAAGAAAGTATGGTTTTCAAACAGATTTCTTTCTACGATTTCCAAGTCATTTATGAACAATAAATAAATAAATGACGTTAGTACTATTTTAAATTGTATCCCTTACCTCACCAGAGCTAAAACAACATTACTATGTCGAGGTTCAGGTTACCTCGTTTTGCGTGTCAAATTCTCAAACTACCCAAAATGATACCAAATTATCAAATATTATTTGATTTCATCTCAACATATCCAAATATGTATTTAGCTTCTTAAGAGTTGACCAATTTTGACATTTTTGTCAACTTTTTCTATTTTCTCGATTTTACCAATTTAAGTGTCGGTTTAAGCTATTTTATCCAATTTAATTATTCTAACTTCACATTCACTATTTTAATAACCTACATACTCATTCACATCCATAATCCACACTTTATCAATCCAATTCTTACTAATTCTCACACCTTTTGGTTTTTCACTAAACTAAGTTATAAACCAGACTTTTTTTGCATAAATTTAACTGTTAACAACCTTGAATTCATCCAAAATTCATCATTTACACAACTTAAGCATGCTGATCAGAACTACACACTTCCATATAAATTATTTCTTTAAATTCTACTTAACTAAAAATCCTTAAAAATCATCAA
Organism: Firmiana major; assembly: GCA_033439115.1. Classification (NCBI taxonomy): domain Eukaryota; kingdom Viridiplantae; phylum Streptophyta; class Magnoliopsida; order Malvales; family Malvaceae; genus Firmiana; species Firmiana major. The sequence continues at coordinate 12,081,256 of CM065911.1, forward strand.
ACATAAACATATCTCATCATCTTCATCATCCATCAAGTTTCTCTCACCTTTGACTAAAGTTGACCAAGTTTTTGATCTTCTAAAAAAATCCTCAGCTGTAATTAAACATGTATATAGCTTAGAATCATCAAAAACTACAAGAAAAACCAACTAAAAACTTTCAAAAAGTAAACTTTCTCTCACCTTAGAACAGAGCAGATTCTGCCCCTGTTCTTCTCTCTAAGTTTTCACCTAGTAAATGAACTCTTTTATAGCTGAATTTTTTATATGTTATAGAGGACTAAAAGGGAAATATTTAAAATTTTTTACTAGAGTCGAATTCAGCCTGTAAATGGGTTGAAAAAATTCAAGAAGGGGAAAGGTATAGTAACGCCTGCGAAACTTTCGGGAGGGAGGTGAGGGCGCGTGGGAGGTTAGATTTGGGTGTTTACAGAGCCTTATGAAAGGTATATAAGTCTAGTTTTATGTTACAAAAGGCTGGGTCTAAATACGATCTGTAGATGGGTCGAAATTGGGTTTTCCTTATGTGTATCCAGTTTACTGGGTTGGGGCAGCCCACTGGTCAGTTTTAGAAAATCCATGAAAAATAGTTCTGACCCATTTTCTTCCAAATTTCCACTTCTCAAGTGTGATACTATGTCTCTAGTATCTCTCATAAAAATTTGGAGCACACTTGTTTAAGAAAAGTTTCCCGATTAGGCCCATTTTACACAACATGGCCATTACCGAATAATGTAACTTAAGGTTTTTGGTTTACTTTAAAAATTCATTTGATCACTGAAACCTCCATATCTCCACTCAATTTCATTCCTCATATAAATTATGCCTTATAATAATTTTCTATAGCCTCAGAATAATTTTTGTGAATTTTTAGAATTTATTTTGAATTTATTTCTATTTCTAGGCTCATAACCCGAGTTTTACTCACTTTTCAACTTCTAATGTATTAGTTTCACTTTCTAATCATCATAACATAATTAAAATCATACTTTATTGAAAAGTATTTAAATTTGAGAACTTATTTCGAAACACATGCCTCGGGTTTCGTGCCACTATTCGGGTTTCTCGATCTTTTTGGGCCTTTTATAAACATTTACATAAGTCTTAAACTTCTTAATTTATCTTCAAATAAAAATAGCATGAAAATTCGGGTCTCACGACCTTCAACAAAACCTGAAAACCCCTATTCCGAGCAGCAAAATGCCACCTCAAACTAGTCTTTGTGTACTTTCCAATTCAGCTTCAACATACCATCTCGACATCACTCGCCTTAAGTCAACCCAAAAACTCACGTGGCTCTCTCCTGTACTGTTGGCACATCGAGGGAAACCCTTGATTAGGCATGTAACTTGTTGGTTTCGTTTAGTCCCTAGAACCTTACACAGCACTGCCACAACTCAACTCCCTTCGGCTTTCGTGAGTCCTCCACCTCATTCATTTTTTATTTCCAGCTCTTTTTGAGCTCCAATGACAGCCCCTAACACTACCTTCAGTTTCTGTTCTTGCTGCCCGAGATGGAATCCTTGTCTCAAAACAGCTTCTTTCTCCTTCCTTGTCTCCACAATGCCTCTCGGTTTCACTCATTCTCCTCTTTTCTTTTCCACCTCCGTTTCTGTATATCATTTCTTTCTTTCCTGTTCCACATCACCTACATCAATCCTTCCTCACAGCACCATTTTATTCTCCTCAACTTCATTGTTTTTCTTTTCTTTTCCACCTCCGTTTCTGTATATCATTTCTTTCTTTCCTGTTCCACATCACCTACATCAATCCTTCCTTACAGCACCATTTTTGCACCAGCTCTATCTCTTTCCACTGCTTCAATTTCTTCCTTCTTTATTCTTTCCTTCCATGCCTGTTTTTCAGACTTTTCCTTTATTGTTTGAATCTCTCCCCTGTTTCTCACTCCATTGTTACTGTTTTTAAACCCCTTTACCGGCAGCTGCATGTTTCCTTCTCCACACAGGTCGCCACTGCTTCAGTTTTTTTTTTTTTTTTGTTCTTCCTCTCATTTTTGCTCCACCTGTTCACTGTCTCAGTTAGTTTTCTTCTTCAGCAGACCCGCACGAAATGTTACGGCCTTCTTCAGCTTCACGTTTCCTTCTCTACCTAACCGGTCAGGTTATAGCCATCACAATTCTGCTTCCTAAGAATTTGTGCACTTCAATAGCCCACAAACCAATCATCTCACTTGCTCTTGCTTCAACTTTGTTTTTCTTCCTTCTTATTTCGTTTCCGGACCTCCCATGCTTTCTTTCTTGTTTCGGTTCCCAATTGCTCCCATCATATATATATATATATATATATATATATATATATATATATATATATATATATATATATATATATATATATTGTTCCATCATTACATTTTATCATTTCCTTTCAACATCATCACGTTTTTTTATTTTTTTAATTAATTTTTTTATTTATTGATTTATTTTATTTTATATAGTTGCTTAATAATTTTTGTCATGTATTATTTTCACAATGTATTTAGTCTAATATTTATACTCATTTTATTTATTTAGTTCATTTTAGTATTATGTCAATTTTATACTCGTCTATCCCCTATGGTAAAATATTTTATTTAATTAAATTTCTCTAAATCTCACGTGTTAAATATAATTCAATTAATTTTTTATTTATACCATATATTATTATTCTAACGTAGCATTGCGCTCGAATTGCAACACTCACATTTCACAATTTTCACCAACATGCACATTTTAAATTTCATTGTTTACTTGCTGATCATAATTGTATCCGAATACAAAAAAAATCGTGGAGTTTACATTCTCCCCACCTTAAGAAATTTGGTCCCCAAATTTTAATCTAAGTTAGTCCTCAAACAGATGTGGTATTTTTCTCTCATTAAGCCTTTCAATTCTCAAGTGGCCTCCTCCGAAGTGTGGTACTGCCACAAGACTTTAACTAGTGAAATTGTCTTAGACTGTAATGCTTTTTCTTTCATCTACTTCTTCCCATCCAATTGGTGAATGAAACCTTCAACCATACCGTGCTTCGTACGGTGCTATTATGATACTTAAGTGGTATACGATATTATATACAAACTCTGTTAATGGCAAAGGGTCCTTCCAAGAGCCTTAAAATCCTGGGTACATGCTTTTAATTCCAAATTGGCATGGTTAAGGTGGTGATAATCTCATAGGCTTCTGTACTCTCCCTTAACCTACTGACTAATGAGATTCTTAGTCACACTTCCAGTTATACTTCTTATTGTACTTGGTTGCCAATATACCTTCAGGAGATTTGATAAATTTTTACCATTCTCCGAATGTCGGGTATATCTCTGTAATTGAGTCTCTGACGACATCAATTCTTTTAACTATAGATCATTTGGTACACAATTCTGTTTTTAAACCCTAATAAATTATCAGTACCAATACTCATACAAGTTGCAGCACCCATCTGGGTCTTATTAGCCACATGAATGCAGTATTTATCATTTCGCTATGTCTGTTCGATTCGATAAATCAAGTTCAGTTTTAACTCTCAGGCTAGCCACCATGTAATGAATGTCAGTGTCAAAGAAAGACCACATTCAAGTTGAGGTCCACCAATAATTCAATAACTCGTGTCCCTGACCAATATACATAACGTCATCCCGAAATCACTTCTGCTCTAAGTACTACCCCTAGTCATTTCCTTTTTTCTGTATTTGATGGCCTTTGTGAAATCTAATGTTTAAACCTTCATAATCAGTAGAATTCTACAATTCTTCACCGCACAAGTAATGATATCCTGACTTCAAACATGAATATTAGAACTATCAATTCCAGTTTATGGGTTAAGGATCAGGGTACTTCTAGATACTTTCAAGTCTCTTAGGCGATGAGGTATTTTGAAATATCTTTATTAGCCATTAGACTTGACCATATAAACTGGTTATGGATATAAGGTGTAAACCCCACAAAATTTTCTTATAATCGGTTAAATTAAGTTGACAAATGAAATTTAAAATACACGTACAAAGATTTATTTTACGTCAAGAGATTTGAAACGAATAATTTAGTAAAATATAATTTAACTCTGAAATAAAATAATTGGAAAAAAATAAAAATAAACTTATATATGTCAAGAATGTTCCCCATATATATATATATATATATATATATATATATATATATATATATATATATATATATATAACTCGATGGAAGGGAGGATTGCAATCAGTGAAAGAGAAGAAATTTGCAAAATAAACATCTACAATGGAACTGCCAGCTACGGTAGAAATCAGGAGAAAATAGGCTGGCATGGCAGTGTGTCAACAGGCAGTAGCAGGTCCAAAAAATCAAAAGGACGAAAAGAGACGTGAAGGCTATAAACCATGAGGTAAAGTTAGGGAACCGAGGGTAATGGCAAACAACATGCTAACCTGACTGTTTAAGTATTAAAATATAAATGTGTAATGCTGCAAATAGGAGCAAGAAGACCAGGTCGAGAGGGAGCAGGAGCTAGACAGTTGTGTACAGCTACTGCAAGAGTTGAAAGGAGACTGACCACAACAGGATTATGATGGATAGATGACTAAATTTTCGATTGGGCACTAATGAAAATGTGAAAAGAAATACAAGCAGAAATTGATGAACCCGAGCAGCAAGGTAATAGGAGACGTGAAACAGAAATTGTCATACATATGACATGATTGATGATAAGATTTGGAGTAGTTGAAAATAGGGTGAAAACACGAAAGGAAGCATGAGATTGTGGCAAAAAAAAAAAAGAGATCTGTTGGATAGTCTGACCGAGATAAAAATAGCTAAGAAATATATATATACATACGTACATAAACAGAAGGTGGTATGGCTGGTTGAAAAAGAAAGGAGATTGACCGAACCAGAATAGAGATGAAGAGAAACTGATAACTGGTTCGGTGGGTAGCTGAAAACGACTGAAGCAAGACACAAGAGGGAGGAGACAGTGGAGTGCAGGACATACAGAAACAAAATAGAGAAAGCTGTAGCAGTGACGCGAAACCGAGGCAAGGCTGTACACAGTATGCCTTGAGGAAGAACCCAGCTGAATTGTGACATTTGGATGCCGCTGCTGGTGCCAGAGAGGCCATGAACCGAGACCAGGTATGAGCAAGGGAAGGAGAGAAAGACGTGGTGTAGCAGTAAGGTTTACAACAGTGAAACAGGGTTGTCCCTGGCCGTTCAGAGCAGAGATGGTGGAAGACAGAAGCAGAGCCGACAGTGATGGAAATGAGGGTAGCCGAGCCATGAGGATGATGATTTATGGTAACCGAAACCCGATTGGTGAAGGGTTGCAGAAAATAGGAAGGAAATGTAGAAGCAGAGGACTACCGCGAGGAAAGCTATGGTTGTTGAAGAAGAGCCACGTGAGATGAGTCGAGACAGAGAGGAAACCAGGAGCAAGGAAGGCAGTGAACCGAAGCAGGAGTGAATAACAAAGTGCAGAAGTAAGGTTGAATGAAGGAGACTACTTGAGGAATCCGAAACAGTAAAACTAAAGCTGAATAGAGGAGGACAGGGGAGACTCCTCGGCAATGGTGGTCCAGGCAAAAGGTTGGAACGAAACTGGCTGGGTGGAGGAAGAGGGCTTGGACATGAAGATATAAACACCGAGGTAAGGAATTTATGTAAGTTTTAGAGATAATTGTATATAATTTATGATTTCAAGTAGTTAAATAGTTGTCGTAGAGATAGAAAACCCGATATTACCCCTACATATAGACTGAACTGAACTGAAAAGTGTAGAAAAAATTCATAATTGCATAAATTGTATGTTTCAGTGTTTTCATCGTTGAAATACTGTTTTCGACTGTATATGGATATGTTGGCTATTGTTTTTACTTTTGCATAAAATAACACGTTTTACGAAATTAAGTGTGCTTGAGTGGGAGAAAATTCATGATGGGTGACCTTTCGGGAAGTCTCCACTCACATATCGTTTATGCACTGTTTCTGTACTGAATAGTAATTTTTATATCATTTTTGAAAGAATTGAACTACCTATCCGATTTTCGACACGAAACAGTGTTGGAGCCCTCGTGTAGACTGTATGTCACACTGAATTGCTCGCACTGAATTTTTATATGATTTATGGGAAAAACCGTGTGGAGCCGTCGTGTATTGCTGTGTGATCTTGCACTGACCTGGTTGCATTAGATTTTGAGACTAAGGTGTTGGTTGATATTGATGCTGGGGGGTAAATCCGTGAGACTACTCGGTACCCTCAGTCATATTGTACTGTATTGGGGTTCATGAAGCACGCTGTATCTTGTGGACGCACATGGAGTACGTTGCGTCGTGTATTGAGTCTTCGGACTACTGAACTGAACTGTATTGATTGGTCGATGGGCTGGACTGACCCATCCCCCCTAAGACGTATGACACTCGCGCACACCTAGCCTATGAGGCGCGGGGTCACTGACTATAGTCATATGTCGACTGTACTGTTATTGATTGAATCCTACTGTTATTGACTGAATCCTACTGTTATTGATTGAATCCCAGCCTAGTCTCAACGAATTGAATTGTTTATTGATAGAAAGAAAAGTAAACTGAACTGTTTTACTGATTGAATGAATCGTTTTAAAGAAACGAATTCAATTGTTTTACTGCATTGATTGAACAGTAAATGATTTCATCGTACCGACTATATTGAATTCATATGTTTTTCATATGATAAAGTATATTACCATAAATGGAGTGTGATTGAAAGTGTTTTTCAAAGAAAGTGTATCGATTGTGAATCGTTTTCAATACTAATGAATTGATTTATATGCAAGTGTTTTACAATATTTTATAACTGATCATGGCATACATTATAAGCATATAGATAATATAGTTGTCTATTGCTTACATAAGTTTCTTACTGAGCGTGTTAAGCTCACTCCTTACTTTTCTCCACAGAGTCCCATCAGTAATTTGGACGCTTCCGTTAGTAAGGCACGTCGCACAGCTAAGGTTCTGTGAAGTATTTTTTTGCGTCGAAGGTATACCCAGTTGTAAGAAATTCTTTAGTATCTAAAGTTTTTATAAGTAAAGTAATGCATACAAGATGTGTATGGGGAATGTGAACATATTTTGTTTGAATTGTTACTAAGAAAGAAAAATATTAATCAGACTGAGTATTGTTTTGACATAATATCGACTTGTAGCCTAACCGAAATGTCCATAAATCTGGGTCGTTACATAAGGTTTCAAGGTTCAGTCCCCGTAAGAAGTAGGATACCAAAACTTATCGTAATTTCACATTTATCCTTCGGACACAATCCATTCTCGATTCATATCACTTAATCTGCATTCATTTCATATACCAGAGATATTCTTACTTTGTATACACCTCTTTATTCCGATATAACTTGCATTCAGAATTTATCACACTTCAATGCTTGTCTCATTTCGTTTATCAATTATAACAAAACTCTTTCCTTATTCGAATTAAGTCTCGCATCCAAACATTAACATATACAAATTCCAATCCGTAGATTCTAAATGTATTTCATACTCCAAAGTCTCTATATATCTCAAAACTTCAAATCCTTTTACAGTTTTCGTTTTTTTTTCCACTGATTTATAATCCTTGTTTGGGGAATCCAATTGACACCCATTCTTAATACAACGTGACTCATAAGACTCTGAATCTCCTTAGCAGGTAATGCTAGTACACTCCAAAGTGGATTACTCTGTCTGATAATCCTCTTATCATACAATCCCTGTAATTATTGTCTCAGCTCTGCTAATTAAATCGAGCCATTCAGTATAGTGGTTGACTATCAGCTCAGTACCAAATACTAAATCAATTCAAAACTTCATCTTTCTATCTGATGTAATTCTGGTAGATCATCCGGGTATGTGTCAGAAAACTCTCTGTCTATAGGAATGTCTCTTTATTCTAGATGCGTCTTATCCTTAACAATTATGTAAGCTGTGAAACCTTTAAGCTTCGTTTGTACATTTAATTTCAAAATTCGTCCCTTCAGATACAATGACTTTGCTCTTTCACTATTAGTCTTTCTTCAGTAGACCTCATATTCTCATAGTTGCGCCTTGCACACTGCTCCCTCAAACTAACCTCTAGTGGAGCTAACTTAGCTCGATTGAGGATCCTAGTACCTCCTATGAGTTTCCTGGACCTCCTCCGTTTCACATCTTTACTTATCTGGATTAATCTTCTTCCAAAGCTATTTAATTTAGTTTCGTATTCATTCTTGGACTTGTTACCTTATGTCTGATTTCAATCATTTCATCTATAATCGCCAATATCCTTTATTTGGGATGTGTTGTCGTCTAAGGGCTTCCAAAAACATATCCATGTAATTCTCTGATGTCGGCTCTCGGATTAAATCAGGGGACTTCCCTCCAAGCTCGACTTCCCATTTCGATGCTGATGCCACACTAAAGCTACTTTCTTGCACTTCAAAAGTCCGTATAACTTCTCCCCAATTCTTTACCACAAAGTTGCAAAAGTAACTTTCTTGGTAGAGTTACATCTAAAATCATCAAGCTTTTCTATCTCATTTATCCAACACTCTGAATCACTAAATTCTTACCTTATTGAGAAACGAAGTCTTAAATTCCTGAAACTGCCCCCAGTCTATTAGGTTCACAGTCATACTCTAAGAATCCATGTAAGTTTTTCCAATTTAATTTTCCAGTTTTCCATTACAATTGGATTCTTGACTTCAGAATGTAATAACATACTATCTTCCGAAATTAGCTCGATCTTTCTCTCAGTCACAACTCAATCGTTATCATTATCATTGTGCCGCTATCACTTGATCAAACAATGCCATCATTACTTCCATGTCCCACTCAAACCTTATGAAGCGGACTCCAAAATTTCTAGTGAAACTATAAGGTGTACACTCAGTCGAGGGTTCACTACACCTCTCGGACTTATCTCTACTGCCTCGAGGAACAGTTCATTTCCATCTGGCAATATGACTGTAATACTAATCAACCATATCTATCAGTTTTCCTTCATTCACTAACACAATTTTTAATAAAACACAGCCACGTATACCTGTTTGTATCTAATTAATGTACAGTAATGCTGGGGATGTGAACTTTCTAGAGTTCTCTTACTTTAATACTGACTCGTATCAGGCCAACCTTGCTCTGATGCCACTTCTGTAACGATCCCAATTTACGAACATTTCGGTTGGGTTACAAGTCGATATTAGGTCAAAACAATAACTTAGTCTGATTCGTTTCTTTTTTAGTAGCAAATTTTAAACAAAATATATTTACATTCCCTAGACACATCTTGTATGCATTACTATACTTACAAAAAAATTTTAGATACAAAAGAATTGTTTAAACCTGGGTATACCTTCGATGTAGAAATATACTTTGCGGAATCATAACTATACAGAATATCTTACTAACAGAAGCGAACCAAGCTACAGAGGGGCTTTGTGGAGGAAAGTAAGGGGGTGAGCTCAACATGCTCAGTAAGAAAAATTTCATAGCAGATAGATAAATATACTACCTAAGATATATATATATATACTTGCCAAAATCTGGAATATTTTCACAAAGTATACAAGTAGTTTAGCAAATTCAAAGACACCAAAAATAGATTTCAGAAGCTTTAACATATATCGGTAGTAAAATTAGCTACTGTGGTAAATATAAAAAATTTCAGAGCTTCCAGTAGCAAAATAAACAGATTTTCAGAATATCCCAATCCATACAGACAGTTCAAAAAATATTTCAAATAAACACATAGGCACTGCCAGTTCTGAAAAAACAAAGTCGAAAAATCCATGGCAATTTCAGTATAAAAATTGAACTAAAATCAATACCGTTTCTAAAACTTTAAACAGCTTTTAAAAGTAACGACGGTGTGACACTTTGGTCCTGCAAGATTCAAGAGGTGGCTCTCACGGTCTTTTATATATTAAAATATTCAATTTCATACGAAATAATATCACATAGTCAATTCAGAAGTTCAAATAGACGAGACAAGGCAGACACGCTATATCAGATATCAGAAATGACAATTGGTCAATGTCGATGACTCCAGACAATCACAGGCCAGGTGTACCGAGATATCAATTGTCGTGGGAGTGATCAGCTACCCAAACGGCTCACAGATCAGAATGTTCGAAGACCAGAAACAGAATCAGAAATACGGTACATCGTACTCGCATGCGTGCTGCACGGTACATCGTACCCCGTGGACCACATATACTGAAACAAATACAGAACAGACAGAAATGCAACATGATCTCAGCAACGCCTTTGTCTCAAAATCAGTGCGAGTCAGACCGTATGACACACAGTCAGTATACACTCAAGCACATATCATCAGAATAACTTTATAAGAAAATCATTTCCTTTAAATCGCTTATAAATTCAGTTCGTTTTATAAAATAATTCAGAAGAGGCTGACTAGCATTTTTCTCTCAGTTAAAAATGTCAATAAATAGGCTATGGTGAGTAAAACCAGAATATTTCGATTTAAAATCAATAATTATAATTATCAAAATTTTTGTCTAAATAAACAAAATAAATCTATAACGAAAGTTGGACCGATCTACGGAGTTTAAAATTCCCTTGAATTCCAAAACATAAATTTGACCTCGGGTTCTCTTTATTCTGGTAACTCAAAAATTTAGCCTAACAATTTTATAACTACGAACGCATAGAAATTACGTATATTTAACTCTAACAATAACGAGAATTTTTTTTACCTCGATATCTATCCGTAGTCCTCAATATCTTAGTGACTGGAGTCAATAGGTCTCGATCTTCTCAGTTTAATTCCCCATAACACTTTTACGCGGATTCCCAATTTTTCTCTATGCTTCTTTTCTTATCTCCATAGATTATATATATATATATATATATATATATATATATATATATATTTCCTTCTTGCCTTTTTTATTAACTTGGCCTTCACGCCAAATTTCTTTTTTTTTTTTTTCTTTCTTCTCCTTCCTTCTCCTTCCTTACTGCTCACCTGCTCATGTTCATCACCTTCACCCAGCTCTCGGCGCCGCTACCTCCATCAACCCAACATCTTCACGCCGGCGCCGTTGACTTCCTGTTCACTCAGTTTCCAGCTCACCATCTACTAGCCTCCAATGCCTACCTCCGTTTTTGTAACTCTCAGCTTTCTCCCCTGTTTAATGCCGAAACTTGGCCTTCAACACAACCTGAAAACCCCTATTCCAAGCAGCAAAATGCCACCTCAAACTAGTCTTTGTGTACTTTCCAATTCAGCTTCAACATATCATCTCGGCATCACCCGCCTCAAGTCAACCCAAAAACTCACGTGGCTCTCTCCTGTTTTGTTGGCACATCGAGGGAAACCCCTGATTAGGCATTTAACTAGTTGGTTTCGTTCAGTCCCTAGAACCTTACACAGTATTGCCACAGCTCAACTCCCTTCGGCCTCCATGTGTCCTCCACCTTATTCATTTTTTTTCCAGCTCTTGTTGAGCTCCAATGGCAGCCCCTAGCGCCACCTTTAGTTTCTATTCTTACTGCCCGAGATGGAATCCTTGTCTTACAACAACTTCTTTCTCCTTCCTTGTCTCCTCAATGCCTCTCGGTTTCACTCATTCTTCTCAACTTCACTGTTTTTCTTTTCTTTTCCACCTCTGTTTCTGTTTATCATTTCTTTCTTTCCTGTTCCACATCAATCCTTCCTTGCAGCACCATTTTTGCATCAGCTCTCTCTCTCCCCACTGCTTCAATTTCTTACTTCTTTATTCTTTCCTTTCATGCCTGATTTTCAGACTTTTCCTTTATTGTCTGAATCTCTCCCCTGTTTCTCACGCCATTGTTACTGTTTTCAAACCCCTCTACTGGCAGCTGCATGTTTCCTTCTCCACACGAGTCGCCATTGCTTCAGTTTTTTTTGTTCTTCCTCTCGTTTCTACTCCACCCGTTCACTGTCTCGGTCAGTTTTCTTCTTCAGCAGACTCGCACAAAATGCTACAGCTTTCTATCATTTGGGTTTGCTTTTCTATTTTGTCAAGTTTCAGACTTTCACGTTTCCTTCTCTACCTAACCGGTTAGGTTACAGCCATCACAATTCTGCTTCCTAAGAATTTGTGCATTTCAATAGCCTGCAAACCAGTCATCTCACTGGCTCTTGCTTCAGCTTCTTTTTTCTTCCTTTTTATTTCGTTTCCAGACCTTTCACGCTTTCTTTCTTGTTTCGGTTCCCAACTGCTCCCATCATATATACGTATATATACATATATATTTTTTGTTCCATCATTACTTTTTATCATTTCCATTCTACATCATCACGCTTTTTTATTATTTTTTATTAATTTGTTTATTTATTGATATATTTTATTTTATATAGTTGCTTAATAATTTTTATCATGTATTATTTTCATAATATGTTTAGTCTAATATTTATACTCATTTTATTTATTTAATCCACTTTAGTATTATGTTAATTTTATACTCGTATATCCTTTATGGTAAAATCATTTATTTAATTAAATTTCTCTAAATCTCACGTGTTAAATATAAATTCAATTAATTTTTTATTTATACCATATATTATTATTCTAAAGCAGCATTACACCCGAATTGTAACACTCACATTTCACAATTTCCACTAACATGCACATTTTAAATGTCATTGTTTACTTTACTGATCATAATTGTATCCGAATACAAAAAAATTCATAGAGTTTACATGAGAAAAAGAAGTATCTCAAGATATCTTCTCGATTGATGCCCCAACCAACCTTGACGTTGTCGAATTGAATATATGTGTTGTTATATGAGATAGTATGGTATTGCTTACTAGGCATGTGGTATTGATATGCGCGAAATGTGGTATCATTATACGTAATATGGAATAAAGGGACATTTGAAGTAATGATAATTGGTTTGGTGGAAATAATATATATAATATAATAAGCGAATCATTGACAAATTGTAGAGTTGTTAAGGTTAATTTTATATCGGCATTTAGGACAAAATGATTCCAACTCTACTTCTTGTTTAATTAACTTATTGAGTTTTAACTTACTCCCCTCTATTGTTTCCCTTACAAATTGTGCAATGAGTAAGGATTTTACTTCTGCATCAACTTCGCGGTTATCATTTCTCGTAACCTCGCAATCACTCGTTGTGTATACATATATTTCATTATTCATGTATATCCAATTCAAGCACTTTTTTAGCAGTGCTGTAGGTTGGGATGTGTACTAGAATAATAAGTATTGAGTTGTGAAATATATGATGCTAAGGTTGTATTTATTAAATTATTGATATGTTTTCATTACTGTTAATTGTGTTGATAGTTTGGTTAAGTTCTGATTAATGCTTGATTAGTAAGTAAGCTACAAGTTGGGACCTTAGGCAATCGTCTTAAATTACGTTAGGTAGTTATTCACTTGATCTATAAGCTATATTGAGTGAATGACAAAATAAGATAGTGAATAAGAAAGAGAAAAAGTTTGCTTAATTTCCACAATTCGACATAGTTAAGCAATCTGTCGCATCTCTCTGTAAAACCAGTAAATTTCTAATTAATATTTATGATTTCAGAATGTACAGACAAGTTACATTACATATGAAACACAAGAAATGAATGTTTTTAAGCTCTAAGTGTGAATGAAATGTAAAATAATTATAGAAGCAAATGAATGGAAATTTAACTTTGAAAAGCTGAGAAAATTGCAGTTGGAATACTACAGAATGTAGGGCAAATCGATCTCATTGCAAGGGGAAATCAATCTCATCTGCTTGAAATGTCATGCCAAGACATTCTGCAAGAGGGAGATCGATCCCTCACTCAAGTAGATCGATCTCAAGTTGTTTCTGTATGGACCAGATCAATCTCCTCCCATAAGGTAGATTGATCTCTAGTTGCCTCTGAATATGCCAGATCGATCTCTTCTTAAGGCCAGATCGATCTCTGAAGCCTTCTGCTTGAACCAGATCAATCCCCACCCCATGAACAAAGATCAATCCTATTCCCTTGAGCAGCTTGATCTCATGCTAATAGGCATATCGATCTCCTGTTTGAATTGTCGAAATTTTGAAAGAGTCTAAGCAAGGGGAGATCGATCTCCACCCATTGAAGATCGATCTCATAAAGTGAATTCTATAAAAAGTCAGACAATCTGTGCCTTCTTCATCAGACATTCACATCGTTTTCATTTTAAGTAAAGAAAAACCTAGTTTCTCACTCTAGACTACCACCCTTTCCAAAAAATTGGAGGAAAAGTTATTTAAGCAAAATTGTTGCTTAAGAGGAGGAGAACAACATAATCGAAAACTAGAAGTGGAGTTGATCGATTGAAGGAGAAAAAAGATTTTTCCCCAAATTTGACAAAAGAAGAAAAAGTCAAGATAGGTAAGATTTCAATACACCATCTTCTAGTATGTTAATCTAGACATTTAGATGAGTTTATTAGTGTATATAATGTTGGCTGAAATATTAATGTACATGCTTAAACAACTATACCTAGAATGAGTTTAGTGAGAGAAAGTTGAAATGGCATGGAGTTAATGATAATTTAAACATGTAGAGATGTTATTATGCCTGTATAGAGGATTCTAAGATAACTTTGTGAAGTTCATATGTTGGAAAGGATGATGATTGAAAATGAGCATAAGAAGTGTTTGATAAAAGACCATGGAGAAAGAAAATGATGAATTTGAGGCATTGAGAGGCTAATGCTGGTTCAATATGAATCAGTAGACTCGATGAGTCTAAAGGACTCTCGAGAATTGAATAGAACAATCAAAATGGACTTAAGAGGATATAAGGTCCAAAAAATGTAACAAGGCCAAATTTGGTGTAAAATGGTCTCATGCAAATGAGGATTGAGTATATTAAAGTATACTAATGCGAGTAGTAAATGCTTACAGCTCCTGAAGATTGAATTAGAGCCGATAAAGCCGGATCACGAGCATTGAAAAATGAAGGAAGTGATTCGTGCGTGATTCGAGGTAAGGGATGCAACCGTTTCGTGCATATGTATTCCTTACGGATGAAAATGCTTTGGTAACATGAAAATATTTTATTAATGAGCATGTGTTTTGAGAAAATCGTTTAACCTGAGATTTATTACTTGATTGTATGTTTTGTCGGTTTAAACTCAATTTTGTGATTTGAATTGTTGTGAACAAATATACTTTATGATTGAATGAGATTTATAAAGCAAAACTAATATGAGCTCTACGTGAAGGCGAAATTATTTGCAGCATAATAATGACATGCTTTTGAGACTAAGGACTCGTCATGATATCTGCACATCGATGCCTCCACTTTGGTAGTGTGAGATGCCTCCGTTTTGGTAATGAGAGATGCCTATGTTTTGGTAACAAGAGATGACTCCGCTCTGGTAGTGTGAGATGCCTCCGTTTTGGTAACGTGAGATGATTTCCCTCGTTTGAGGATGCCTTCGTTAAGGATGACGTGATGTGATGATTGTTTTCATGACAACTATATGTCACGACCCAAATTACCTAAAATCACTACAAATTTTTCGTTTTTCAATTATTATTTAATTCTTACCTTACTCTCATCGTGACCATCTTACCAAACAGTTGGACTATGATTCGGTGTTAGTCACCTCTCACCTATTTACCATTCCATTTCCATAATCACATTCACATATTAGAGTTTACTATCCTTTTGACTTTAACTAAATACATACACAATGGTATTTACATAACCTTACATCCCTGACATCATATTCGTTTACAGTACTGTGCATTTACATATTTAGATACAAAACCATACAAATGTGTATACCTATTTCTCAATGGGAAGCAGTGGATACCAAGATGCAGGTTCTCAACCGCTCACTAACTACTGCGAGTACTCTGAAAAGATGGAAAAATAAGGGGGAGTGAGCAAACCACACGCTCAGTAAGGCAATTATGCAAGTAAGTAGATAGCTCCACTATCTACATACTCATAATGCCATGCGCTTAAAATCCATTTATTTTCATTAAAATCTCAAGCACAAAACCATGCATACATCAATGACATAGTTTATCAAAACTATTTATGCATATAGAAATTATGTAATTCATGCATCAAAGGCATTTTATGTGACATCATTAAATCATACTTAGCATGAGGTAAATCAAGATCATGCCATGTAAAACAAATCATGAGAAACAATTTTTTTCATGAATTTATCATTAACGCATGGAAAACTTATCATGCTACTGCATTTAAATCGCTTCATTAAAGCTGCAGTTTAAAATAACTCGAAGGGGTTAAGCATCTCATAAAAATTCATTAAAACAACTCGTTATAAAATTCAGTTAAAAATCACATCTCAGTATAAATCACAAAATCGGGGGCCTGACCCCTCCCTCGGGTCTACCCTGGTCTATCGAGACCACAAGTTATATTATATGAGACATGTAGGTGACTATTTCAGTAACAACAAGGACTATGGCCATATCCTAGTGATCCCTAGCTACACGGTACCTAGTGTGCGGGGTATCACACCTGCAACGGGAGGTGGGTCGGTCCTACCTGCTAGAATAGCATAACATCAGGATTGCGAGGGCAATGCTTGCTGCCTCGTGGCTAATGCCACTCCACTCCAACAATCCCCACGGTAAAGCGTACTCCGCATGACATACACAGTACAACGTATTCTGTGAACCCAAGCTCAGATAAGGGTGCTTGCAATAGGTCTTATCCATCTATACCATCTCTGTCTCAGTATGCACGTGTGGGCATATCATCTCATTGTGACACACAGTCTACAGGAGGCTCCAACACGGCTATATGCATGTCATATAAATCCCTGTGCGAGCGAAGCTCTAGCATGGCTCCATGTATATTCATGATATAAAAAAAATCTCGTGCGAGCAAAGCTCTAGCACGGTTTCATAAAAATCAATAAAATCTGCGTACGAGTAGCACTCCAGTACGACTTTAAAATGAGTTATAAATCCATATAAAATCACGTGCGAGCAATGCTCCAGCACGAATGAATGCTCAAGTAAATCAAAACTTCGTACGAATAACGCTTCAGTACGGCTTATGCATAAATACATCAAATCTGGTGCGAGTTACACTCCAGCACGGCTTTTTGCAATATCATATCAAAACAGGATGCAAGCTAAGCTCCAGCATCTCTCATGCATGTCAAATCATTAAAACTAGTGCGAGCAATCGCTCCAGCACCTTTTTATGCATTTCAGTCAAAACAGTCAAAATCGTCAAAACAAAGTGCGAGCTAGGCTTCAACACCTCTCATGCATTTCTCAATAATAAAAATCAGTGCGAGCAACCGCTCTAGCACATTTCATGCATATGATGTCACACAAATCGGTGCAAGCAACCGCTCAAGCACATTTTATGCACACTCACAAACGTAGATATAGTGCGAGCTATGCGCCAGCACTATCTGTTTCCATATAAACTTGATAGTTGGCCCATTTTCCAAATAATTATCATTTAAATCTTAATAACACTTACGTAGTGTTATATTGTAAAATTTATGCAATAATTGGTCAATCTATCGTTTTCTTTGCTTAAAAATCAAGAAAATTCCTTAAATCAGAAAATTTCTTAAATCATGCATTTCATGCATGTCATGTTTTCACCCTCCTTAGGTGAATTTTCCCTCGATAGGGGTAAAATAGTCTTTTCCTATTTTCGAGTCCTTAAAATCTTTAATCTATTTTTAGAACCTTTATACATATTCAGTGTATACAAAAACTATTAAAATACGCGTAGCTATCTCTAGCTACTCACACAATTACCTTACCTCATTTTTCTGTACAGTCTGACCTTTCATTGATGTCTCGTCATGCAGTCCGATTTGCTCTCAATCAAATCTCCGGAACTGCGTATAAATATACATCAGGTCAAATACAATACAATTAATTGTATTTCATATTTTATTGGCTTAATTTAAATCATTTGGCCCGTTTACCCATATTGGGCCTGATTGTACCATAATGGGTCTTAATCGGCCTTAAACTCGTTTTCCCACTTACTATTCGCATTATCGAGGCCTATTGGGCTCATTGGGCCCATCAATATTTATTGAGCCTCATTCTAAATTCTCGAATAGCTTATGAATTATTTACAACAATTTATCTCAATTTCCATAATATAATTCATTTAATGCGAAAATCAAATCCGTAGTTTATCTAACACGCATAACGATGTAAATTATCGTAAATAAGGGTTACTTACCCAAGATTCCATGATAATAGGCAAATCGAGGCTGTCTCGAGCTCTCGTTTGACGTCAATTGTCGAGCTACACAATTAAATATTTTTTCGAGTAAACTTTCAGTCGAATATTAATCAAATTAAATATTTCAAAATTTAAATCGATCAATTTCGACCGCTTACCGACTTACCCGTAGCTCGATTGCATCACTGAAATTTTTCCAATTTTTCCTCTTTTTTCTTTTTCCTTTTTTTCTCTTTTTTTTTCTTTTCTTTTTGGCTGAACCGATTCGGTCCGGTTCAAACCGGTTCAGACCTGTTCGATCTAGCCGGTTCAGTCCGGTTCGGTCGGTTCGGTGCTTTGTCGATCGATTCTCCACCTGCTTCCGTCGCCAGTAGCTCTGCGGGGTCGTCCGATGCACGGATCTGGGGTCAGTTTCGTTCGAGGTGGCCGAAAAGTGGTCGGTCCGGCTTCTTCTCCTTTTCGTCGTCGGTACCGTTTCTTTTCCTCCTGTTTTTTGGCGTTAGCCGTTGTCCCACCGGTCGATTCAGCCGCTGATCGGTCAGTCTTGGCATGGAGCACCTTCGACTGGCGGTGGTCGGGCCTGAATCGGCACCGATCGCCGGGAAATTCTCCTTTCCTCTCTCGACTTCTTTTTCTACTTTCGTTGGCCGCTTCTCCCATCCGTCTATAGTGCTGGCGAGGCTTGGTTGGGCTGTCGGTGGTGGCCGCTTCTCGATTGGGCTTGCCACCGATCGCCGGTGAAGGAATCGCCTAGGGTCGGCTAGCTTCGTTTTCTATTTTCCAGAAAATCGCGTTTCACGATTTTCTCTTCTTCTTTTTTAATTTAATTTAATTTAATTATTTATAATTTATTTTTAATATTATTTTAATCAATTAAATATTATTATTTTGTCAAAATATCTAAAAAAATAATATTTAATTCATTTAATCAATAAATAAATTTTTCGGTATTATTTCGTCTTTTCGGTATATTTTTTGATTATTTTCTGGATAATTTTTCCAGGTGAAAATTTTGGTTTATTCCAATAAATTCATATCTTGATCAATTTAACCCGAAATTTAATTATTTCTTCGTTATTGATCAAGATTTCTCATTTTCATATTTTTAATTAAATTTTCTTGTCACGATTAATACCGAATTTCAATCTTTTGACCGTTTTACCCTTGCATGTGTTCGGAAATTCCATTTCAATCCTTCATTTGATTTTTTTCTCATTTCGTGTTTTAAATAAAATCGGGTCTTACACTATGATATGCCTAGTCTCTATAACTGTTTTGAGATAATGATGTTTTGATGAATTGTGATTTTATCACGTGTTTATAATTGTGTGAAATTATGCTATTATTACATTTATGCTTTGATAATGATTGCAAAATCTCATATGCACTCCTTACTGAACGAGTTAAAAGCTCACTCCCTCATTTTCATCCCCCTACAGATTGTTTACAGTGAGTGATAGTACCTGCTGCCTACGTGACATAAGCTGGTAGACGAGACTTTTCCCAGGCTATTGCTTACACTCACGGGAGGTATAATTCAATTCATTTTGTATCCAGACAATTATGTAACACGGACACTTATATTTGAGAAACGTTGGGATGTAATCAATATGATATATGTATGATAAATGGATTTCTTTTGATATCATATTATTCGGTTAAGAGATTGTGAATGTTTGAATGATCTTTGAGATATTTGGTTGAAGAGGTTAACTGACACTGTACAGGAATGCACCTCGAGTAGGAAGTTTAATTTAAGAAAATTTTAAATTAGCCATATTTTTCGTGCTTTCGAGCCATCACAGATTTAGTGGTATCAAAATAAAGGTTGTCTAGTACTGTCAGTGTCAAGTAATTGGAAATAGATTACATCCTAAGTGTCTGTAATTGTCTGGTTAATAATTGAATTTAACGGTTAAAAAATTATAACCAATGTTTAATATATACATGAAGGTACGTAAGAGATAAGATATGAGGGGGAAACGAGGTCGTCCTCGGAAGTAGGTACAACCACCTCCACCACCTGAACCACAGCTTGAGAGTCCTAACTCTCAAATTAATCGATTGGAACATGATGTGCGACAAGGGTTTGAACAGATGGCAGCGCTATTTGCGCAACATTTCGAGGCTAATGCCTCAGGTACCACACCTACCCCGACTCCTACACCACCACAGGATTCGCCCCCACCTCCTATACAGACTGACCTGGTGCCACCCGCCACTCAACCTCCGACACAGACCAGGCTCGATGATAGAGATATAGGCCAGTTGAAGGACTTTCTTAAGATGAATCCACCAGCATTTAGAGGGGTGAAGGGTACAACAGAGGCGGAGGAGTGGTTGACTGAGATGAGAATAATCTTTGATTTTCTAAGGTGCACTGATGCAGAAAGGGTTAGTATGGGTACCTACATACTTAAGGAACAAGTCCGCTGTTGGTGGAGTACCAACCAGAGTATATTGACTGTCATCCATCTAGTGATCATCTAGGAGACTTATCAGTCGGCCTTCAGGACTCAGTATATCCCTCGCGCTGCCCAGAGGAAAATGCAAGCAGATTTCCTGAATTTAGTGCAAGGCAGTATGATAGTCGATGAATATGAGAACCGGTTTACAGCTTTGTTGAGATATGATTCGGAGACTGCCAATGACGAGGAGCGTCGAACAAAGCGGTTTGTTTATGGGCTAAGACCAGTCATTCAAGATAGATTGATGAGGCTCTACATTACTAAGTTCAATGATGCTCTGAGACGGGCACATGAAGTTGAAAGGAGACTAGAGTTGATACAATCCCAGTCTGAGTCCCAAGTGATAACCAGGGATAAGGGTAAGAGACCTGTAGCTTCCCACACTAACTTCAGGAGGGGTTCTTTTAAGAGGCAAATGGTTGAGGGACCTAAAGGGAGAGTTGATAGACCCAAGGTTCCTCCCATTACTATAGAGACCCCTCTAGGTGCCAAACCCGACACTAAGATCTGCAGAGAATGTGGTCGATTGCATGAGGGTACTTGTTTTCGGATAATACGGGGATGTTTTATATGCGCGGATAGGCCAGATCGATCTCTAGTTGCCTCTGGATAGGCCAGATCGATCTCTTCTTAAGGCCAGATCAATCTCTGAAGCCTTCTACCTGAATCAGATCGATCTCCACCCCATGAACAAAGATTGATCCTATTCCCTCGAGCAGATCGATCTCATGCTAATAGGCAGATCGATCTCCTGCCTGCATTTTTAAAATTTTAAAGGAGTTTAAGCAAGGGGAGATCGATCTCCACCCCTTAAGATCGATCTTATAATGTGAATTCTATAAAAAGCCTGACAATCCGTGCCTTCTTCCTCAGACATTCACATCTTTTTCATTTTAAGTAAAGAAAAACCTAGTTTCTCACTCTAGACTACTACCCTTTCCAAAAAGATTGAAGGAAAAGCTATTTGAGCAAAGTTGTTACTTAAGAGAAGGAGAACAACATAATCGAAAACTAGAAGTGGAGTTGATCGATTGAAGGAGAAAAATGATTTTTTCCAAAATTTGACAAAAGAGGAAAAAGTCAAGCTAAGTAAGATTTCAATACACCATCTTCTAGTATGTTAATTTAGACATTTAGATGAGTTGATTGGTGTGTATAATGTTGGCTGAAATATTAATGTACATGCTTAAACAACCATGACCTAGAATGAGTTTAGTGAGAGAAAGTTGAAATGACGAGTTAATGATGATTTAAACATGTAGAGATGTTATTAAGCATGTATAGAGGATGCTAAGGTAACTTTGTGAAGTCTATATGTTGGAATGAATGATGATTGAAAATGAGCATAAGAAGTGTTTGATAAAAGGCTATAGAGAAAGAAAATGATGAATTTGAGGCATTGAGAGGCTAATGTCGGTTCAATATGAATCAGTAGACTCGATGAGTCTAAAGGACTCTTGAGAAATGAATAGAATAATCGAAATGGACTTAAGAGGATATAAGGTCCAAAAGATGTAACAAGGCCAAATTTGGTGTAAAATGGCCCTATGCATTGAATTGAAAATTTATGCAAATGAGGATTGAGTATATTAAAGTATACTAATGCGAGTAGCAAATGCTTGCAGCTCCTGAAGATTGAATTGGAGCTGATAAAGTCGGATCACGAGCAGTGGAAAATGAAGGAAACTGATTCGCGCGTGCTTCGAGGTAAGAGATGCAACCGTTTGTGCATATGTATTCCTTACGGATGAAAATGCTTTGGTAGCATGAAAATATTTTATTAATGAGCATGTGTTTTGAGAAAAGCGTTTAACCTGAGATTTATTACTTGAGTGCATGTTTTGCCAGTTTGAGCTCAATTTTGTGATTTGAATTGTTGTGAACAAATATACTTTATGATTGAATGAGATTTATAAAGCAAAACTAATATGAGCTCTACGTGAAGGCGAAACTATTTTCAGCATAATAATGGCATGCTTTTGAGACTAAGGACTCGTCATGATATCTGCACATCGATGCCTCCGCTTTGGTAGCGTGAGATGCCTCCACTTTGGTAACGAGAGATGTCTCTGATTTGGTAACGAGAGATGTCTTCACTCTGGTAGTGTGAGATGCCTCCGTTTGGGTAACGTGAGATGATTTCCCTCATTTGAAGATGCCCTCGTTGAGGAAGATGTGATGTGATGATTGTTTTCATGACAACTATGATATGCCTAGTCTCTGTAACTGTTTTGAGATAATGATGTTTTGATGAATTGTGATTTTATTACGTGTTTATAATTGTGTGAAATTATGTCATTATTACACTTATGCTTTGATAATGATTGTGAAATCTCGTATGCACTCCTTAGTAAGCGAATTGAACGCTCATCCCTTCATTTTCCTGCCCCCACAGATTGTTTACAGTGAGTGATAGTACCTGCTGCGTACGTGACAAAGGCTGGTGGACGAGACTCTCCCCAGGCTATTGCTTGTACACACGAGAGGTATAGTTTAATTCATTTTTGTATCAAGACAATTATGTAACACATACACTTATATTTAAGTAACGTTGGGATGTAATCAGTATGATATATGTATGATAAGTGGATTTTTTTTTATATCATATTATTCGGTTATGAGATTGTGAATGTTTGAATGATCCTCGGGGTATTTGGTTGAAGACGTTAACTGACACTGTACAAGAATGCACCTCGAGTAGGAAGTTTAATTTAAGAAAATTTTAAATTAGCTATATTTTTCGCACTTCCGAGTTGTCTCTTACCGTGACATATAATAAAATTTATAATATATATATATTTTATATTAATAAAATAATATAAAATTATTAAAATCATTTTATAGAAAAATTTTTAATAAATTAAAAAAAATACTGAAATTGATAATATTTTTATATCAAATATAAATTTATTATATTAGTTTATTATATAATAAATTTTATTTATATAGTAAATTAATAACTTATTTCAAATTTTTTAAATTAAAAATCAAATTAACAAACTAAAAAAGAAATATTGAGTATAAAGAATCAAAATAAAAAATTAAAATAAAGCAAGTGTATAGAAAAATTTTTCATTGTGGTGAAAAAAAATTACACTAACGTAGATCTTAAAGGTCCAATGTCTAACCTGAGTGTGGCGTGAGGGAGAGTCCCCCGTCGTGCCTAGGGGTGTAATCGAGTCGAGTCGAGTCGATACAGTGAGGTGCTCGAGCTCGAGCTCGACTCGAAACTCGGTGCTCGATACTCGGCTCGAGCTCGATCGAGTCTTATTTTTTAAGCTCGAGCTCGGCTCGAGATCGAATTTGAGTTATTCGAGCTCGCTCGATTAGGCTCGATTAAGCTCGATTATATAAGCTTAATATTTTACTCAAACTCGATTAGGCTCGATTAGGCTCGATTAAGCTCGATTAGGCTCGATTAAGCTCGAATCATTATATAAATATTATTATATTATTAAAATATATAAAAATCCGATGCTCGATTAGGCTCGCGAGCTACTCGAGTAGGGTATTTAAGTGCTCGAATTCGGCTCGCTCGATAGCTCGAGTAGCTCGAGCTCGAGCTCGACTCGACTAAAATCGAGCCGAATTCGAGTTTTGCTCGAGTCGAGCCCGAGTAGCTTGCGAGCACAACTGTATCGTTTACACCCCTAGTCGTGCCACAGCTTTGTAAGCCAATCAGCAATTTGATGTTATTGGCTTTTGTTTTTTAACAATAGATTTCATCTATGGTGATAGATTCGATGCTAGAGTGAGATGGGATCTAAACTGCCTTTAGTATTAAATAAAAGTAGAAGTTCGAGTCTTTTTGTCCAATACAAATTGTTCGTAGACCCTGAGAAGAGGAAGAAGAAACTCTTCAAGGTCGTGAATATTACCTTCTTAAAAGGACTATAATTACAACACTAAAGTTTGATGGATAGTCCTATAATTTTAGATATGATAAAAAAATATGGCATAAAAATGATACGATTAAAAAATATAAAAAATGATATTAATTAAAATTTAATAAAAAATTATATATAAATATAACAAAAATAAAAAAAAAATTATATTTAACATATTTTTATACAATACAAATTTAATTTTATATGATTTAAACACAATTGATATACACTGTTAAATTGTGTATAACTTGTATAGACAAATTACTAGTGGGAATACGAATTTGTGAGCTTAGAACTCTAAACTAGCCACTACAACTTTAGCTTGTGTATGAAGTTCTTTGGAATTGAAAACTGATAAGTAAAATGACATTTGTCCTGTATAGAAAAGTCAATCATATGACAGATAACTAATTTGCATTTCTGGTAGCCTAAATTGTTAGAGTTAAAGCTACTCACCAAGCCACCAACAGAAGATAAATAGGATGAAAACATACCTTGGGGTGGGTAGGAGCCAAAACCCAGAAAATCACCACTTCTGGAATTGCCATTGATGGTAGGAGGGGACACCAGAGCCTGCTATGACGGTGGTTACTGATTTTGATTCTTCATTGTAGCGCTCTGAAGAGGATGAAGATGGAAAGTGTTAGAGAAGTAAGAATCGAGCGGGTTCTACTCTTGTTCACAATTTTTTCAAAATGCTACAACAGTTAATGGGTCATCGTGTTGCTTATATTTATGTACCAAGAACAGGGACCCCATATATGTAAAATATCATGTGTCATAACCCATCTCATTATAGATTAACACATGTATACAATATATATATATATAATATAGATCACATTTCATTCAAAATTATACTACGAATTTAATGTATATGATGTTAATAAAACTTAACTAGTCCACAATAATAGAGATAATTCAATATTCTTCCACTTGGACAGCTAAGTTAATAAACGAAACATCATATAACATCAACATGTATTCATAAGCCCTCAAAATACATTGTATCGATGGGGTACAAATGTGTAGACTTATAAATACTTTTAATCAACAACAAGCATTTATGAGTCCCAAAATGCATTGTACTGACAGGGTACAAATGCGTTGACACACAAATACTTTAACAATAATAGTAGTATAAAAGTGTAAAATGGAGATAATATGAAAACAGAATCAACTATCCATTTCCATTAGGTTTATGCATCTAAACTGAACGAAGCATCGTTTCAATAGAAGCACATGAGACTAACACAGAATGTCTCATCCAATAGAATGCAAGCAAACAGAATATGCATATATGGCAAGTAAGAATCCATCAATCACAGTTGCAACTGATTTCATTATAAAGAGCTCCCACTAACTTAATACAACAAAGGCTCTATATGCCTTATACAAGTGTTGTGTCGCCAAAACACTTAAGAAGCCAAAATTTTAGTTAGTGGAATCAAAATGAGCTATTAAATTATGTGCTCTACAATCCAATCAAATAATGGATTCCATTACTTTCTCTCTAACAAACCAAAGATGATATTTTATAAATTTTGAGTGTGAGGAACTCCTAGCATTTTGAGAGAGAAAGCAAATGCTGCAACATTATCACAATACATCTCCAGCAACTTCAAAATGGCAACCATAGAATTTAGCCCTGAGATGAAATTCTACTGCCAAAATGGTCGATCATGTAGCTTTATAGCATGCTACATGTTTAGCTTTCATAGTTGAAACGCTGTAAGTGTTGGCTTCACACTTTTCAAGAAACAACTCTTCTATATAACCAAATATATAACCAGAAATTGGTTTTCATAATCCGGATAGCTTGGAAAATCAACATCAGAATATCCGAACCAACCTAAAATGCCAGATTTGCTAATATTTAAATACTCTCTTTGCAGGTTTTAGCTCTCTATTATAGGATCACTCAAGTATCTCCGAAGTACACCTATAACATACACTACATCAGAATGTGTATGGACTTGATCATACAATAATTACCCACAATAAAGCATCCATAGTACTCGACATGAGCTCTTTCATTAACACAGTATGTTACGTTTCACGAAAGAGCGCCTTAATAGGAGAAACATATAGAGTAAACTTGTTTAACACACCCAATGTAGGTTTTCTGAGACCAACAGAGTATGCTTATAAATATGTCACGAAGAATCTCAATCGCTAAAATAGAATGAGGCTTCACTTAAATTCTTCATCCTGAAGTGACATGGCGACATGAAATTTGTCCAATCCAATAAGTCAGTGTCATAGGCTACTATTTGATATCATCAATTTAGAACACAACAAACATCTTAATTACTCTCATTGACCTTATAATGGATCCAATTATTAACATGTTCTCTTTAAAATGACAATTTTATAAAAATTAAGATATCATAGTCTGGATGCCTTTGAATGTTTGCAAATGAACTCCTCGAGTTAGCAAACTGTAGGTTCCATCTTTGGAACTACAAACTTTAGATTGCTCTAATATCTATATGATGTAGCTCCTAATTAGAACAGGCTACCAGTTGCCATCATGATTCTAAAAGAATCTTAGGTAAAAAAAAAAAGAGAAGGTTTCCATAAAACCAAATGCTTTTCTTTTTATAAAGTGTTAACTAAATTTAGCTTTAAATCTTTCTACCTTAACGTTAGAGTCTCTTTTGGTCTACAATGATGTGACAACTCAAATAAATTCTATGCATCTTTACACAATATAGATGCCGACTCATCTTGCGAGGAAAATATCTAATTCAAAAAATTCGGATTAATAAAGCCTCTTGCAAGCATCAAAATCAAAAGACACATGAATCTCATATTC
The DNA here is from genome assembly GCA_033439115.1 of Firmiana major. Classification (NCBI taxonomy): domain Eukaryota; kingdom Viridiplantae; phylum Streptophyta; class Magnoliopsida; order Malvales; family Malvaceae; genus Firmiana; species Firmiana major. The sequence continues at coordinate 12,108,597 of CM065911.1, forward strand.
ATGTTCCTCTGTAAGGCCGGGTGCAGGTTTAGAAATATAGTATTGGGATTAATAGTTGATTCCTTTGGTTATAGTTTTTTCCATTAAAAGTAGTACATATATGGGACTGGCACAACAATGTATACTTCCAAGATGACTTTGTGAAGTACGCAAATCCCACGGTCTAAGTCATCCTCTAAATATATTGCATTGTCAGACTCAATGATTCTAGCATCACATAACAGAATACTAAAATCTAGAATCTCTATAGCCGATACAATAACCAACAGAATTGTCGCTGATAGTTTTCTTGTCAAGTTTTCTTGATTATGAGTTATAGACCTTTACTTTACCTTATAACCCTAAGCACGAGAAGTGACATAAAATTGGTTTCTTGTCAAGTTATAACTTATGATGAATTCGAGAACTAATTTCACTTGGAGCTCAACATAAAATGTGAATTGCAGTTTTCATAACTTCACTCCATCGAAATTTTAAAAAATTTAGAGTGACTAAACATAAATCGTACCACATCAAAATGTATATTTGATTATTACTACAATATCATTTTGTTCGGTATTCTAAGCATAACATACTAGGCGCAAGCACATAATCTTGCATTGTACTTACCCAAAACATCAATATAGGATTTCGCCTAACTTTATTATACTGACCACAGTATTCATCATCTCTATTTGATAATTGCCTTAAATAGCTTACCTGAGGTGAGCTATGCAACAGAAACAATCAAGAGACTTAAGACCTCTATAGGATCAGACCTTTTCACTTCACATGACTTAAATCAAAATAGTCTTTAATGAAAGTGATGAAATGCCTATATCCTTTAAATACTGTATGTGGAATCAATCTACAAATGTCGGTATGACTCAGTTCCTGATCATCTCCATATATGCTAATCATATCCTAAAGATTAGCAGTAAGACTTCCCTTACTGTAATCTCTATATGTGTCAAACTCAGAATGTCCCTAATTCTTATGCTACAACATGATAGATTTCCTATTTATTTTAGCCATAATTAGAATCAACAATCACATCATTCATAGCTGAAGAAAATTTGCCCAATATTGAGTTACAAGTTTGTAGTACATAATCCATCACATAGAATGCCACATGTTGTCACTAAACAAAAATACTTCTCTGTTATCAGAATGAAAGTATAAACTAACAGTAATTCCAAAACTGTTTGTGAAATGTAACAACAATATGGCAATTCTTATCTTTTCAGCATGGATTTTAACTTTATTACCTATATTTACAATTATTTTCCCTTATTTGGTCTTCGATTGCTTATAACTTCATCCATAGTAGCACCGATATCCCTACCAATAGTTAGATGACATACCTCCTAGATTAGATCCAAAATAAAGGCTAACGAAAAGTCTTTTTTCACACACATCCTTATCTAGAATACTTTTGTAACCTACCCTTTTGTGCCTTAGTTTTTTTTTTTTTTTTTGAACAAAAGTGGCACATATCTCTAAATTCCTTTGATTTTTTATATTCCGAGGTGTTGGGGGAACCGGAATGGCAATGAGCTTGACAAATTTCTTCCTTTAAATGACCTTCTATTGAGACCTCTTAATGATATTACTTCTGGTAGTAATATTGGCATATGCCGTCATGAGGGCTGAATGAGATCTATTAACCTAAAATATCTCATCTTCTTAGATGACAATATCACTTTTGATATTTAAATGCCATACTTCCTTTTGTCATTAAGGTATGCTGAATGAGATTTACGAACCTAAAATATCTCTCACTCTCTTCCCCAAAGGAAGTGATTCAAAATCTGTCATGTATGGGGTTAGTCTCTTATTGCAACCAACCTTCATTAATCTTTGCGAACTATTCCTAAATGGAATCCATATGTACTTCATGTTTTTCTCCGATCAGAACACTCTCTCCGATGTGTTCATTAATGGTATACCTTATATAATTAGAGAATTCTCATTTGAGTGTTCTTGAAATTTATATCAATATTTTGTTCTCAAAGAGCTCAAGATAATGAGTAAAGAAGATAGATAAACTCTCTAGTCTATTTCTAAGTTTAATATACCTATAATAGTAATGACTGATTCATACTATTTTATCTAATTTGATCCTGTTAGAGGCTTTATATGTGATTGTTGCATAGACAATCATAATTAATGGAGGCTGGTGGAATAATTCAAACAATATTGTATTTATCCCACAATACATTATAGAGGATAAGACAAAACTAGTTGAATATAAACCTGGATGATTGCCCACCGATAGGATAGAAAAATCATATTATATCCAAACCAGAATTCTTTCCTTCTTAAGCATCCTTCAAAGTAACAAACAATTCGACAATGAGAGAATTGTCACTTCTAAAGATCTCAGTAAAATACGCAACTATCACTATGCATTGCCTTTTTATTATCTCTTTAAAATTAATAGAATAATCATTAGAAAATCTTCATGATCATTCTTGCGACAGGTAAGTATTGATCAACAGACTATGATTTTGTAATTTCAAGAATATTCACATGATTAAATGACCAAAATTAACTACACCCAAAATATGCAATTCCTAAAGCATATGTAGTAATTTTAGGTCTAACATTAATTAATTTCACATAAATGTTAATTGAATGAGTAGTTCAGAATCCAAAGAACTAACTTAAACAGAATACTAAAATAATTTATTTAAACCCATTTAGTTAGGCCTATTATTAACATTTTATGGGCATGGATTCTAAATTAAGTGAATTATGAATTAAATGTATAATTAAATTTTCACAAATTACCTCAGGATCAAAATTTACTTATAACCATTTAATTTTGGACTCAACAATTAGTTATAGCTATCATACAAAATTTGGCCTATAGCCAAAATGGTCTAAGAATTAATTAAAAAAATTATCTAATAATTAATTAATTAATCAAAATGACCAATTATTAATTCAAGTTCAATGGCCAAATAAAATTAATTAATCGAAATGACCTCTAAATTAATTAGGCAAATGGCACAAAAATTAATTAATTTCAATTGTCCAAAATAAATCTAATACATTAGCTCATAATATAACAAAATATTTAGGTCCAAAATTTTAAATTATACCATAAGGCCTAAAACAATTAAATAATAATGGCATATTAAATTCAATATACTAAATGGCCTTATAACAATTAGATTAGGCTCATAATTAAAAGAAAATCCAATGCCCAATGGAAAAAGGAAAACCCAATTTAAACCAAAATAGGCCCAACAGAAAGCTCAAAAAAAAGCTGGGTCGAATTTCCTTTATTTTCTTTTGCGAGCGCTTGCGGTGGGGCTGCATGTAGCGTGTGCAACACACACACCACACTTCTGTCAAGTGAGTGGGCGCGTGTGTTGCACGGCATCACACTCGTTGCACGTGCCCGAGTCTTTTTCTTCCCCTGATTGGGTTTCACGTAGAAAAACGGGTCTTTGACTCGACCCGTTCGAATTTCCCTTAAAATAGCCCCAATTTGACCCCATTTCATGATATTTTACATATTTCATCATCCTCAATCAACACATTACATTATTTCAGCCAAAAATGACATAAATCTTTTGGGTTTTTATTAAACCCGAAAATTAAAAGAAAAAAAAGACAAAAGTCTGCCATTGTTCCATCCATGGCCAGTGGCTTTAGGTGAGAGGCTCTTGATACAAATTGCTGGAGTTAAAGCTACTCAACAAAACCACCAACACAAGATAGATAGGATGAAAACATACTTTCGAGTGGATAGGAGCCAAAACCCCACAAATCACCATTGCTGCAACTGCCATTGATGGTAGGAGGAGACACCGGAGGCTGCTATGATGGTGGTTGCTGATTTTGATTCTTCCTTGTAGTGCTGTGAAGAGGATGAAAATGGAAGGTGTTAGAGAAGCAAGAACCGAGCGAGAGAGAAGGATTAATCCTGCTCTTGTTCACAATTTTGTCAAAATGCTACAGCAGTTAATGGACCTTGTTGCTTATATTATGTGCCAAGAGCAGGGACTCCCTATATGCAAAATATCGTGTTATAACCATCCAATTATGGATTAACACATGCATACAAAATATATATAAATATGATATATATCACACTTCATACAAAATTACACTACCAATTTACTATATATGATGCTACTAAAACTTAACTAGTCCACAATAATGAAGATAATTCAACATAAATTTGACAAAATATGGGATTATTACCTGTGCCGGGACATGCATCCTATCCACCAGTTCCCATCCCATGCCTTGAAAGAACTGATGAAAGGTGAGTCCAGGCTGCTGCAGCCACCAAAGGCTTTATAGTTTTTGATCTTTAGAACAGAAGCACCCAAAAATACCCCTACAATGAAAGAGGCATGGATTGATCATTGATATAATAAAACATCGTTTGACATTGACTTTGTAAAATAATACTAAAGGAATTAAAAACATTTTTTTTTAATTTTAGACCTCATTAATACATATTTATATTTTTATGTATGAAAGACTTTGAGGTCTTCAGCTAGTGTTGAAAGAATGTCGACATAAAAACAGTTGAGACTTAGAGGTTTCAAATTGAGCTTTCTTATCGTCCACGCCAAGCTTAAATTGGAAAATCATACAATTTATTAATGATACTACATGCTATGAGTCTATGACCATCGTATTTATTTTAATTTTTTAAAAAAAGTAAAAATATTTTATTATCATTACAAATGTTTCATTTTTATGAGACCCCCAGTAACTAATGAATCAAAAATTATTAGGTTGTGTATTTTCATTTTTTCTTATATTTTTTTCTTTTTGTGAATGATAAACGAAATTATTATTGACCCATTCAAAAAAAAAAAACACCCACTTACCCTCGTTGACTATTTATGCATCTAAAATTTAAAAAACAAAATAAAAATTCCAATCGAATATTACATAAATTGAATAAAGCGATGGATTTCTCTACAAACTTTTGCTCAAGTTAGAGTTAAGAAAAATTGGTGATGAATGAAGTATTAGGGCAACTGGAAAATTGGATTGATAGTATCAATTCATTGGAAATTTTGGTGATTAAGATCAAATTGTGTTTTAGATATTGTGTTTTAGTTATTGAGTGTAACATTCATACCCTTGATTTCGAGTTAGGGCTAGTTTGAATGTGGATTACTTTGAATAAAGTGTGAGATTGATTTCAATTAAATTAAAAATAATGGTAGATGCGAGATTACTTATTATATCGACAAAATTTAATCGTGAGATATGCATTTTGATATAAATGCAGCAGTAACGATGAAATGAAGCATAACCAAAAGAGAAAATAATCATTAAAAACATAACTAAAATTATAATTAATGAAATTTCAAATAAATAAATAAATTATAATTATTTTATATCAAATAATAATTTTACTTTAGAGACATTCTAGCACACGAGACGCGAAGATCGAAGCGAAAACGTTAGCAATTAGTCACCGTTGTAAGTGAGAAATAAAAATTGGCGCCGTCTGCGGGAAACAAAAGAAAAGTTTTTGACAACGATGGTATAGACACGTTCAACACAATCAGAAGTGAAGAAAGTGAGGACATAGCGAGCTCCCCAATGGCGGACTTAGGTGATGGAGTTCAGATCGAGAGAGGGTCGAATACGATGACGATTCCCATTACCGAATTCGAAGCTATGCGGAAGCAAGGAGAAGAGACTGTTCAAGCCTTGCGGACAATGGTTGATCTGTTCAATGGTGTTTTCCCGCAAGTGAATCTGCCATTAGCCGTCCAAAATTTGGTGGGAGAAGGCCGAGCTGCGCAAGACCTTGATGGCATGGTCACGCAAGACCCTCTCGGCATGTTCGCGCGGGACCCTCACGGCAAGATGGCGCGAGACAGTGAAGGCCGAGTACCGCGAGACCCTGAAGGCATGATTGCGCGAGACTCTCACGGCATCTTGGCGCGAGATTCTCACGGCATCCTGCCGCAAGACCCTCACGGCATGAGGTCGCAAGACCCTCACGTGCGGTCGCAAGACCCTCACGGCAACATGCCGCAAGACCCTCATGGCATTTTACCACAAAACCCTCACGACAACTTGCCGCAAGACACTCAGGGCATGGGGTCCCAAGATCCTCACGGCATGGGGACGCAAGACCCTCACGGCATCTTACCGTAAGACCCTCACGGTATGAGGTCGCAAGACCCTCACGGCACCTTGCTGCAAGACCCTCACGGCAACTTGCCGCAAGACACTCAGGGCATGGGGTCGCAAGACCCTCACGGCATCTTGCTGTAAGACCCTCATGGTATGAGGTCGCAAGACCCTCACGGCACCTTGCCGCAAGACCCTCACGGTATGAGGTCGCAAGACCCTCACGGCAACATGCTGCAAGACCCTCACAGCCTCTTACCGTAAGACCCTCAAGGCATGTGGTCACAAGACCCTCACAACATCTTAGCGCAAGACCCTCAAGGCATGGCTTCACGAGACCCTCACGGTATGGCCGCGCAAGACCCCCGTTTTGCTTCGTGCGCCACGTGGCGCATTCTTCGTGCACCACGTGGCGCACTTATAACGCGGGGATGCCAGCTCACGCGAGACCCTCACGGTAGGGGTGCGCGAGATCCTCGTGGCATGGCCGCACGAAACCCTATGTGTGAAACTGAGGAAGATATGAGGCGTCAGGATATGAAAGACCCTGTGCGTGAGGCCTCGGAAGGCTTGCGGCGCCAAGTTACTGAAGACCCTATGCGCGAGACTCCAATGAACTGGAGACATCAGAGTGTCAAAAAACTGCATCGTCATGGTACAAGGAATTCAACACGGGAGATTGTTGGTGACGGGAGACGCAAAAGTACTAGAAACCTTGAGGGTCTGGCTCGAGTAGATTCTGGATATTTAGGCGTCGAAGATCCTTAGCCCCAGAACACAAACGGTCTGCCAAACAACGGAATCAAAGATGTAGGAATGATAAGGTCTCATGTTGAGAGAGACTCGAAAATAGATCTAACACGGAACCTTGAAACTGGAATGACAAACTTTCAATCTCAGACTCGTCAAAATCAAACTCAGGGTAACAGGAAAGAAGCTATGGACTGCGACCAAGCTGATTCATATGATGCTAAGAAAGTGCAAAACAGACTTGCGTACAAGGCACAAGTTGCCACAGATATGAAAAGAATGGTGGAACGAATCTTAGAAGAGAAAAGGTTGGTTCCAGTTGAAGAAAACTAGAGGAGGAGAATCTCATTCAGTACAACGATCATGGAAAAATCGCTGTCCCCAAAATTCAAAATGCCGCAGATGACGGCGTATACGGGAAAGACTTACCCTTATGACCACATTCAAAACTATGAGTCATTGATGCTATTACATGGATGGGAGGATGAGATCATGTGTAGAGCATTCCCCTTAACTTTAACTGACCATGCACTAAAATGGTTTAACAGTTTGCCGGAAGAGTCTATTTCGTCTTTCAATCAATTAAGAAGCGAATTCCTGAAAGCCTTTGTGATAAAAAGCCAGAAAAGGAAGGAGGCCACCTATCTGCTTACCTTAAGGCAGGGGAGTAAGGAATCACTTAAAAGCTATGTGGATCGGTTCCGTAATGCTACTCTTGAAGTACATGATCTACAAGTTGGAGTAGTTGTGACAGCTATGCTACAAGGGACAAGGTCTGAAAAGTTGCAAGAGTCGCTATCTTTAGATCAACCGACGATGACCTCAGACTTGTTCTCTAGAGCAGATAAATATATCACTCAAGAAGAAGTGTTGAAAAGGATACCGACGCTGAACTACATATAAGAGAGTTCAAAGAAAAGAAACCCTTACCATCGCCGGGCTACCTAAGCCATCACCAATGCCTTAAAAGAAGATGAAAAGTTCACAAGGCAATAGGATAGCAAAAACATGGAATGCTAATCACCTGAAGCCATACTAGCAATGAAATTTTATTTATTTAATGTCATTGTCAAAATTATGAATTGAAATTTCATTTATTGAATAATGATTTATTACGTATTTTATTTCATATTGAGACTTTCAGCTATACACAACCAAAGGGCTTGAAGCAAAAAATGTGCGAGGTAAGCCACAAAGACAATATGCGAGAGCTTGAAGCGAAAAGTGCGCGATGTAAGCTAAGCACACAACCAAAGGGCTTGAAGCAAAAAATGAGCGAGGTAAGCCATGAAGAAAATTACCAAAGGGCTTGAAGTGAAAAATGCGCGAGGTAAGCCACGAAGACAATGTACGAGAGTTTGAAGCGAAAAGTGCGCGATGTAAGCTAAACACACAACCAAAGGGCTTGAAGCGAAAAATGCGCGAGATAAGCAACGAAAACAATGTGCGAGAGCTTGAAGCGAAAAGTGCGCGATGTAAGCTAAGCACACAACTAAAGGGCTTGAAGCGAAAAATGCGCAAGGTAAGCCACGAAGACAATGTACGAGAGCTTGAAGCGAAAAGTACGCGATGTAAGCTAAGCACTCAATCAATGGCTTGAAGCGAAAAGTACGCGATGTAAGCTAAGCACACAATCAAAGGCTTGAAGCGAAAAGTGCGCGATATAAGCCATGAAGAAAATGTGCGAGAGCTTGAAACAAAAATTGCGCGAGGTAAGCTAAGCACTCAACCAAGGGCTTGAAGCGAAAAGTGCGCGAGGTAAGCCACGAAGAAAATGAGCAAAGACTTGAAGCGAAAAATGCTCTAGATAAGCCACGCACCTAAACAAAGGGCTTGAAGCGAAAAATGCGTAAGGTAAGCCACGCACTCAAACAAGAGCTTGAGAATTATACGACCATAGAATTTGACTTCAGAATATAATGTAAGGACTTGATCTAAGGCTACAATGAGAATATATGTACTCTGCAAGGTTATATCTAGCGAAAAAGTGGCGAGCAATTGTTGTGCATGATAAAAGAATAATAATAGTACGCCACGTGACGTACGAAGAATGCACCACCACTACAAGAAAAAGGACCATCAGCGACAGAATTAGTGACGGAGTTTCCGTCGCTATTTTTACATTTCCGTTGCAAATGGGCATTAGCGTCGGAATTTGCGACGAAATAATCCGTCGCAAATTCCGTCGCTAAATTTGAAGTCGCTGAAAGTTTCCGTCGCTGATGAAAAAATTTCGTCGTTAATTCCGTCGCAAATAATTTCCGTCGGTGAAAATTTTTTTCGACGAAATTTCGACGCTATTTTTTCCGTCACTAAATGGAATTAGCGACGGATTTTTGTCGCTAATATATATATTTAAAATAATTAAACTTCCGTCGCTGAAATCTTTCAATGACGAAATTTCGTCGCTAATTTATATGTATGAATTAATTAAAGTTCCGTCGGTAAAATGAAACGGCGACGGATTTTCCGTAGCTAATATTTTCGTCGTTGAAAGAAGTTAGCGACGGAATTCCGTCGCTAATTGAATTAATGAGATTTTCGTCAGTGACATTTTCAGAGACGGAATTTCGTCGCTGAAAACTTCCCAAAAAAAAAAAATATTTCGTCGCTAAAAGGATTCAGCGACGGATTTCCATAGGTAATTTCACTATATATTTTTAGTATTTTTATTGCTTAAATTCATGTACCTAAAATAATGAAACAGACATTTATAAATCGATAGAAACAAACAAAAAATATATATTATAACTATATATCAAAACTAACATCAACTATTAATTGAAAATCATCATCATATACAGTCCGATCAAATCATCATCAGAAATATCATCCAGAATTCATAAAAAAACAAAATATTTTAAAGTAAATGTGTACTCTCATTGATCCAGACGACCTCCTGATCCAGACGGTCCAGGTAAAGGTGCTCCTGCGTTATTGGCATTCCTTGCCATCAAGTTCATCATCTGATCCATAAAATCAGACAACTTTCCTTCCAGATTATCAATCTTGTTTGAAATGACTCTGACGTCCTCTTTCACTTGCTGCACCTCTTCAACTCCGTTCAAAAATTCATCTCTAATGAATCCATCTACATCTAATCGATAATACATCCAAGATCTATCCTTATCCATTTTTCACACAGATAATATTATATCTGAAAATATAGAATAACAATTACACTATATCAGCAAATAACTTTTGTCAATTAAGTAAATGAGAGGAAAAATTTTATAATAATTTTTTTATGAATGATCCTCTCGAATGAATAACCCTAAATAACCCTAAAACGTAACTGTTCAATAACATATACCTATGTATCCTTCGTTCATATTTACTTTAATTATTTATTAATTTCCAAATAATATATAAAACTAAAAAATAAAGAAATAATTTTGTAATACATATTATAAACATGTAATTTAAATTGAACTTACCTTTAATGTATGTCGTATATGACAGTTGAATTTGAAAATATAACCTGGAGTTAAAAAATAAGCATCCGTAAACATTGAATGTATGTAACGTGCATATAAGAAAAGTTAACATCTACAATAACAAAATAAATAAACTAAAAATATCAATTATTACAAAATAAATCAAATTAGCTAACATTAATATATATATATATATATATTTAAATCTTGGAACTGAATATGTGGAGAATTATATTTTAAAGTCCTAAGTTTCCTCAGAAATTTCGACAGCATAACGACTGCAATTTGTCTCTACCTAACCTACAAATAATACTATATAGTAGTCCAAATCATCAATACAATTCATGCATATTAAATCATCTCAACAACCTTAGTTATCCACAACTAACAATCATACTTTCCAATCACAGCTAACAATCATGCTTTCCAACAAACATCATTGTCCTAAAAGTCCCATTTAGTCGAACCTACCCCTTCCATTCTCATGCAAATTTTTCATGATTAATTGATGCAAACTTATTAACCAACAATTCCTTATAAATTTCCAGCTAAAGGATTTATATTTGATGCAATTTTCTACATTTTCATTATATATATATATATATATATATATATATATATATATATAAATATATATAGAAGCATTATGTATTTTTCAAAAGTTGAGTGGGTCATATGACATAACTCATCACCGTGAGCTGCGTCACTAGCTACAATTTTTACAATTTTCACTTATTCTATTTAAAGTAGAAAATGTTTATAAATTTAGAGCTTCCAATTAACAGTGAAGATTTTGTGTCTTTGCCGACCAGAGGACTGTGGAGAGACAAATAAACTATGAATGGCAAAAATAAATATAAATAACAAAAACAACAAGATGAAGGAGAAAGATGATTTTTACGGATGGCAAAGAGTAACACAGAACAGAAATTCAGGTGATTTTGTTTTTTTTTTTCTCTTTTCATTTTTTTTTAACATGTTAGGTCTACTCTCCATTACCCAAGCGTGAGTTATATATACTATACTATCTTCAATGATTTCAAAATATATCTCTTTTCTTTTTTCTTCTCTCAATTTTGAATTAAAAAATAACATATATATATATATATATATATATATATATATATATATATATATATAAGTTGTTGATAGAGTTTTTTGGGTGAATTTTTAAAGTTTTAATAAAATCAAATTACATATTTAAATTGACATATACAGATTTAAAAAGAAAAAGAAAATAGTTCATGCGATTGAAGTTGAAACCTAAACTCTAGAGAAAATGGCTTGTGCCAAGTACCAAGGTAACATTGAGAGCCATTTAGAGTCGTTGAGGGACTATCATATACTACCACATAACTTATGACAGCACCTAGATTTTATAGCTCATCAAGTGTACTGTTGACTGTGATGCTGCTAGTAGATATATCAAGAACCATCCAGACATTAGCTTTCATCTCTGAAGCACTCTGCCCACAAATCCATGCAAAGAGCTCCCCATTCCAGCACCAACAGCCTCAGCCAAATACTTTGCCTGTAACAGTTTCATTTTATTAAGAGTTCTAAAACAGGCTCCAATTTTTTCTGAAAAAGCTTTTGGCCAAAAAAAAAAGGAAAATGAATGAAGGGAGAGGATACCTCCTGGATTGTCTTCTTCAAATCAAAAGCATCTTTTACCCGATCATCCAAGAACAACCATGTATCACGAAACTCTGCCAGAAAATGATAAATGAAATGCTATCTAAATACTTGCATCTCCACTAGAAAGTCACTGATGAAACAAATATGTATATGCAACAAGGCTGTAAGCACATAAAGGTAAAGGAAATAAACCTGGGGAGCTGTCAGTCAGCATGTAAATCTTTGTCGTTGAATATATCCCTCCAAGGACAGTGCGCTTCACATACCAATCTAAATCGGAGGGGTCATCTCCAGCTGCATGCCAGATTTCATCAACCAACATTGCTCTCTGCTTAAAACTAGTTGGAACATTCAATGGATGTGCCTACAAAGAATGTTAGAAAACAATTGTCTTAAGGAGTGAAGGCTTTGACTAAGTCAACTAATCCATCGCCTCTAGACAAGTGAAAAATATCAGTATACAATAAGACAATGATGAGCTAAGAAGCTCTACATTACAAGCACTACCATCAGATTGTTTGTAAATTGTAATGCCCTATCTAAAGTTTCCATATTTGAACTGATAATCGCAATCAAAGAATAAATATGACAAATAAGGAGAATTCTGTAGTAAAGTCAAAATTAATACTAGATTTAAGTTCATTTTTTTTTGTTAGAGGTATAATAAATACACAAAAATAAGCATGAAATTAGTGTTAATATGCATAAACATATAAAATTAGCATAAAAATATGATAATAAATGTAAACTTAGTGTCAATAATCATAAAATTATGATAATAAAAGTAAATATATGAAAATAAGGTAAACACATGAAAATAAAATAGGTATAAAACAGTTTGGACATATTGGACATAAGGGCAAACTTAACGTTAATAGACATAAAATACCTTAAGCTTAGCGTGAGCTCAAAAATTTTAACCTTATAATAGAATTTCCCAACAACAAATAATTAAAAATGATGAAAGATTAAAAAAGGTAAAATCAGAGCCTATAAAAGTTGAAAATTTTCTTTTTTACAGGAGAAAAAATTGAAACTTTTTTCACCCAAAAACTTACCTCGACAAGGGTTGCTTCTTTTTTAGGGAGAGATCCAACAATGGAAGGAGAAACCCCAACTTCCTTTGCACCTGCTATCATCGCTTCTTCACTCCATCCCAACCTTATCTGCATACAAAGAAAATAAATTAATTTTTAACTCTAAATAATCATAAATAAGAATGGAAATTTTCAACAATACTAGTATAAGATCATTATTAGTCAATGTACGGACGACGTGTCGTAGCGAGGCTTGCAGCACCCGAGCTTGCTCCTCCTCGTACTCAGCTTTCGGATTCTTTCTGTCGTGACGCAGCCCATCCCCAGCCGTTGACGATGATGACGTGGAAGAATCAGATGGATTAAGGGTTTGATTAGGGAACGATTGATGGTCTACGGTAGTGGAAAACCGTGAAGAGTTAATGAGGGTTCTGAGAATAGGGAATCAGAGAAGACGCGCTCCGCCGTTGTTTTTAATAAGAGAGGCTCCGTGAAAGAGGCGATTCGTCGCCGTTCGATACATTGTTCTTTGTCAATCTTCACCTTGAGTCCCCCACAGATTTTTTTGCCTAATTACTATTTAGTTGGATTTATTCGTTGAAGATAATGAATTTCTTTTTTTTTCTTTTTTTTTAATCTCTGCACTCAATTCTTTTGATATTTTTTAACGCATCTGGGACGGAATTCCGTCGCTGAAAATTTTCTGCGACGAAAATCCGATGCAGAAAGGAATCAGCGACGGATTAAAAATTATAAAAATTGTGAGAAATTTGTAAGGATTCTGCGACGGAATTTTCGTCGCTAAAAATGTCCGCGACGGATAACATCAGCGACAGAATTCCGTCGTAGAAAGAATTTAGCGACGGAACAAAAAATTTAAAAAAATTAAAAATTTTTTCACGCATCTGCGACGGAATTCCGTCGCAGAAAACTTATAGCGATGGAACCAATCTGCGACGGAATAAAAATTTTAAAAAATAAAGAAATTTTTTCATGCATCTGCTACGAAATTCCGTCGCTGAATCATATCCGCAACGGAACCCATCTGCGACGAAATTCCATCGCTGATTACTTTCAGCGACGGAACAAAAAGTTTAAAAAAATTACAAATTTTTTCACGCATCTGCGACGGAATTTCGTCGCAGAATACTTATGGCGACGGAACCCATTTGCGACGGAATTCCGTCGCTGATTACTTTCAGCGATGGAATAAAAATTTTAAAAAATAAAAAAAAAATTTCATGCATCTGCTATAGAATTCCGTCGCTGAATCATATCCGCGACGGAATGTTTCAGCGACGGATATCCGTTGGTGATGTTTTCAGTGACAGAAATATATTTGGAACGTTTAGCGACAGAATTCCGTCGCAAATCCGTCGCAAATTACATTTTTTAGCGACGAAAATATTCCATCGCTAATTTTCCGTCGCTGAAAGGCATATTTCTTGTAGTGCACGTGACGCACGAATAAAACATATGAGAAATGATACAAACACTGAGTAAGATAAAAAAGGCAAAAATGTAATTAATGACATAGTAAATCTCTATAAATAGGGGTCAGGTACGATTCGTTAACTTAATTCTCAATTTTTCTACTGAAATTCTGTCAAATTCTCTGGCTAATTTAAGCATCAGAGTGCCAACGCAGAGAACAACCCCTGCGTCCCTCTAATCATTTTTTTTTTGCAGAATCTTTAGAGACATTCTAGTACACGAGACGCGAAAATCGAAGCGAAAACATTAGCAATTAATCGCCGTTGTAAGTGAGCAACAACCACTATTAAATATATTTTAATGTATTTAATATTTAAAATTTTTAAATAAAAGTAATAAAATAAAATAAAATATAAAACTTATTTAAATAAAAAACTAAAAATGAAAAAGTAAAAAAAGTTAACGGTCTGAGGTACAGCTGAAATAAAAAAAGAAAACCAACAACAACAATTAAGCAACGTGTTTTTTAGGAATCAAACCTGCGGTGGGATGGTTGGGGCTCCGATCGTGCCGGAGCCTGTTACCCAAATGACCTCCATAACGGCTATGAGCTCTAATCATGCCGCACCGAAAAATATCGTCAATCCAAACAGGGCCCTAGTGAATGAGGTAGATCTTGATGATTGCGGTCACATGGTGAAGCAATTGTTCAAAAAAGCCAGCCGTCTCAAGCAATTATTAGTTTTTTAATATTTAATTGATTTAAACAGAAAATTGTTTACTTCATTGAAAAATAATCAAAAGTTCAATCCCAAATTCTAACATTTAACCACTTGCTATTGAACGTAAACTTCCGCAGAAGAAAGAACAAGAAAACTTTTAAGCCCAAATAGCCAATAGAGACATAAGAGCAGTCCCAAGAAGAAGAGAAACACTGGCTAATGCTTGGAGTATTCCATTGTTTTGCAACTTTGGGCTCATGAAATCTGCCGCAAGAAGATCGACAAGCGCCATATATATTAAGATCCCGGCTGATGCAGCGTTGAATATCCCTTCAACAATAAGAGCAGTTGTGCTGTTCTCATTGTATGTGTTCGAAATTCCTATTCCAATAGCGATCCCTACTGGGGTTGTCAGAGAGAAAAACAGTGCCATTATTGCAACTGCTCGACTCTTGAATTTTGCCTACAAAAATATTGAAAAAGCTCTCATATACCTCGGCAAGAATTAGTAACAACATTCTTGGCGATTCACGGGAAAGTCATAAGCACATGGATTGTTGGAAACATGGGATTAAGATGTATATTACCTGCGAAATGCATCCACCAAGTCCCATGCCCTCGAAGAACTGATGAAAGGTGAGTGCAGCCACCAAAGGCTTTATAGTCTTTGGACTTTCCGAAGCACCCAAAGATATACCTATAATCACAGAGTGCACCACTATTCCCAACTCCAAAACCTTCAAAAGCAAGTATAACATCGGATTAATTTTCTTGATATTGAAATTTGATCAAATAAATTTCAAATCTTAAGCCAAAGAATTCCACTTAGTAAACAGAGAAGAGTTTAACCTGAGATACTACTCGGTGTCGAAGAAGCTCAGATGAAGCTGTTTGCTCAAGCATTAAAGAACCATGAGCATGGCCATGAGTTGCATGACTATGAACGTGTACGTTATTTTCATGTTCCCCAGTTTTCTCTTCATCATCGGTACCATCACGCTGTTGGGTCTTGCTGAAGTGGGACTTGGTGTAATGAGAAGTGGCAAACACATCAACCATCAACGTAGCAATCGCAGAGGTCATAGCCACCAATCCGGCGAAGGGAAACTTCCCCCAAGGGTTTTCATTGAGGCAAGGAGATGTCAAGTTCTCAGTAGCATCAGGAAGAACATGAATAAACCCTGTCGATAATATCACACCGGCTGCAAAGGCTTTGATGATGAAGAAAACATTCTTTTCGGGACGTAAAGCCTTGACAGTTTTCCCAAGTAGAGGAAAGCAAACTCCAATAGCTCCAGCAACAAGGATGGAAGCTATAGCAGCTATCTTGTATTTGCGCGCAAGAGACCTATTCCCTTTTTCTTCTTCAGGTTCACACGTGCACTCTCCTCGTACCAGGGAAGGAAGTAGGATGAGAAAGCAGCAAAGAAACGCCAAGACCGGAGTTTGCTTAAACTTGAACATGGCTGGAACTGAAAACTGAATCCAATTAATGAGGTTAAAGAAGAAAAGGAAAAGTTTTGAAGAGAGAGTGAGGAAGGAAGTATCGTTTACATAGGGGAAGCCACTGCCAAGCAAAGTCTTCGGATCAGGCCCCATGATTTGGATTACGTGGTACAATTTTGAAAAGTCGTCTTACCGATCAGGCAGAGGATCAAAATATTCAGAGAAAAAAACAAGAGCAATGTAGAAATTTGGCATAGGGTTGTTTTGTTCTGTTTCTTATTGACTTGGGCAATGGGCAGGAAGTATTCGGTCAACTGAGATGATGGAGATGGAATACTTTGTGGCATTGATTTTGAAAGGATTTCCTATATTAAATGACAATTAATATTTGCAAAAATTAGAGATAATAATTAAGACTTTGAGATGTTGAGAAGAGTTAGAGGTGTTGTAAGAATGTCGACATATCTACAGTTAAGAAGAAATTAATTTCAAAGCTTTCCCATCTATTAAAAAATAAAATAAAATCAAAGCTTTCCCATTGTCCTCCGCAGGCTTAAATTGGTTAGATTCAAACAAAAGGTTGATATTCTTCTGGGATTTTTTTTTTTTTAAATTTTTGGCAAGACGATCGTGACCTAACATGCAAATGGAAAAGCCTAATATAACTATTAAAAGAAGAGAGAGAGAAAAATTATTAAGTTTTAACAACACTTTTTTGAGTTATTTCATTTAAATTTGTATGTACCAAAAAAAATAAAATAGTAAATTTGTATATAACAAAATTTTTATTTGAAATTTTATAATATAAGTTTCCAAATTTATGACCAACCCAACTTTTTTTAATATTTTTTTTTATATTTTATATATTTCGATATAGTTAAATAAAAATTTTCTTTACCCATCTAAATTGAAAAAATGTAATTGATTTTTTTAATTTTAATCTATATATTAAGATAATTAATATATATATAGGAAATTTTAATTTAAGATAATACATTAAAACAAATTAAAAATAGATAATTGATTTTTTAAATAAAGAAATTGAGAAAAGATGACTTTTTTTCATTTTTAATCTATATTGATAAAGAAATTGAAAAAATGATTTTTCTTTTTAATTTTAATCTAAATAGTAAGATGATCCACAATCTATATGGTATTTTTAATTTAAGATAATACATTGAAAAAAAAAAGAAATTTAAAAAAGAAAATTGATTTTTTAATTTTAATTTCTATAAGTAAATTTAAGATAATACAAATGCGGTATAGGTGATATTATCATTTTCGCCAAAAACTTTAATTTTTATATATTTATATAAGGTTCTTTTAATCTTATATATATTTACAGATAAATAGATGGTTTATTCGGAATATGTTGAATCAATGGCTAAGTTGATCATTAATGTCATTATAATTCGATATATAGACATTCTTTTTTCGATTCCTATTTCTTATCATCTCTTTACATAAGCATATATCCCTCATGATATACATAGATAGATACAAACAAACGAGTGTATGCTTCTCAACATAAACTTCTCATAGTAAGTTCTAAATCAATATCTGTTCAAATTCAAAAGTCCATCGAATCTTATGCAGTAACCGAAAAACTCCATCCAATCTTATACAACAACCGAAAAACTCTGTGCTGCAGCAGTTTCACAAATACAGCAGACTCAAGTAAGAATAAAAATGAAACAAAATAATGCAGAAACAAAATAATGAGCAAAACAAGAGAACAACAATACATATGTAAGCATTAACCAGAAAATATGATAAAAGATGGTAAAGAAATTGATAAAAGATAATTATTTTAAAAAAAAAATTAATTTATATGTAGATGTTTAGCTTTTAAAAAATTGAAAAACTATAATCTGTACTATATCTATTTAAGTTAATATATTGAAAAAAATTGTAATAAGTGATTGATTTATTTTGTAATTTTAATGCATACAGATATCTATCTTTTATCAAATTGAAAAAAAAATATTTTTTTAATTTGAAGATAATATATGTGTCAAATATTGAGATTATTTATATAAAATATTTTACTTTTAGCTAAAAGTTTTGACTTATATATATGTATATATAAATGAGTTTCTGTAACTGACAGTTGTCTATTTAATTTACTAGTTGTGGATTTAATATATTAATTTTTATTAAAATATTGTGTTTGTATATGTCTGCATATTAATAAATATATGTGCATTAAGGGAAAGCAAATTTTGAACTCCAAATTTGTTAGAATGTAAGTATTGAATACTACCAGAAAGCCCGTCAATAAATCTTTTATAAAAATAGAATATCAATTTAAATAATACAAATTTTTCATATTTTCTTTCTTATTTTTTCGCAACTTGTTTCCTAAACAATTTACCTTATTAATAATAAAAATATGAGCAATTTGGAATGTGTCCTAAAATTGAGTTACTTATAATTGTGCAATGATTTTTCCTTAATTTGGATAACTGTGAGGACATTATCAATTGCCTATTACATTTTTCTTATAGATATTATATTAATGCATTATATATTATTATTATTATTATTATTATTATTATTATTATTATTATTATTATTATTATTATTATTATTATTGTGATTAATTTAACAAAATGGCATGAGAGATATCCGGAAGGACAACACCTTAATAGTTCAAAGATACATAAAAACTAATATTTTGAAATGCAACAGGTACAAATTGAGGAGATGTTATTGCTTGTTAATATATAATATATGTTTATGATTAAGTGAGCAAATATTATTTTCAAGTACTGTCTCAGAAGCTCATATCAATTTTTCTTTTAAAAAAAACAAAAAAGGTTAATTCATCTTTAAAGTCAAAACATATCATCATTCTATTACTGAAATTTACTAATATATTTTCCCATATGTTGTTCTAGTATGTATTTGTTAAGTTAGTTTTCAATGATATATATATATATATATATATATATATATATATATATATATATATATATATATATATATATATATATTTTAATGTGTGATAATAAAAAAATTATTTTTAAAGGTCACTCAACGAAATATTTTCAACGTTTTTAAGCAAATTTTAACTTCCCAATGTATTAAGTTAATTTTATTTAAGAAAATATTATTTAATGGCTTTAAATTTAGTTCCATTTATTTCAATTATTCATTCTTTCCTTTTAACTTTTATAAATTGAAAATAATTATAAAATTATATCTCTTCTATAAAATACTAATAACAAATCTATTAAACATTTAATTTTTAATAACATACCAAATAATTTTTATATCATAAATTTAATACTTCAGTTTCTTAAAATTGAAAATTAATTCCTAATCTCTTGGTGTTTCTTTTTTTTTTTTTTTCAGTTTATCAAGCAACAATTTTGCTAGGTATAAATTCCAAAAAATACGGTAGCAACTAAAAAGAATATCAAATGCCAGAATATTATTTTAGAGACAAAACCGTGTATTTTACATGAATATTGTAAGTAAAATACAAAAATTAACCATAATAAGAGAAATATTACGATTAAGACTAGTTACAATTTATTATTCTCCAATAAGTAATTAATAATAGGAAAAACTAGTATTTTATTAGTTTCTCCACAATGTCGCAATTTGAGATTGAAAAAAAAGATGGTAAGTATGGTAATTTAAATTTAAAATTTGTGGAAAATCATTTTTAAAAAAATTGTATGAACTAACTGAATATTATTTATATATGTTAAGAATCATTTCTTAAAATGATTGCAAGTGTCTCTCGGATTATCCTGCACAAGTTGAGGCTACTAAAAGTATATTTCCATTTTGCAGTAGCAAGTTTTAGTCGTATTTTGTTTTATACTCTTTGCAACTCATTTTATTCTATGGATTACTGATTGAATACAAAGGAATAAGGTGTGAAGTGTAAAAACAATTGGATGTATTTAGAATCTTTCTACCAAGAATTCAAGATCAATTGGCCAACAAATTCAGTGGTATCGAAAGATTGGAACGATACCAAGAAGATTAGCATGGTCCCTGTACAAGGACGACGCGATGGTCCAAATTTTTTTCACCACAAAAAAAAAAAAAAAGAAAAAAAAAAGCCACAAAACGTAGCCAGTGTGAGTGTGACAGACACATGCTAAAAGTGGAGGTCTGAGCCAGACCTTAGTCTGAAAGGAATTTCTTAGAAGAAAATCGATCTGATTTCACATTACATATGTCAAAGAGACTATTGCTTGGGTTCCCGAGGAACTTGCTATGAAACACATGAGAGAATTCAAAGGAAAAGAGGATTTGAACTTGAAATTTTAACTTTAATTTCTAAAGAAAGATACTAACCCTTATCCCCACTACAAATCTGAATTGTAAAAATCTCTTATCGTTATGAAAATAATTAAAAATTGTAGACAAAACGTTAAATACGGATCAAATCAATCTCCTTCCATATCATGATTAATTTGTTAGAAATTTAATCACATGATACACTCAAAATCTCATTTTTCCTTAGTAAGAAAATTAATATAGATACATATCTGGATCCATTGGAATTGATTGATTGTGGTTAGCAGTTTTTTATGTCTAAACTTTCTTTATGAGAGAATACCTTACTCATTCACTGATGAAATATGAGAATGAGAAATTATATTGTTTAGACTGTAAATCATAACTTATTTATACATGTAATATATTTTATTTTATTTTGGCCCATCATTAAAATAAAATAAAATATTGGGTCTCTACACATTAAAAATCTCATACTAATTGAGATTCTCTAAAGTCTAATAATTTAAACTTTATATGTTCACTTTTAAATTAATTAAACAAATTAGATAGTCTGTAATATATAATTAATTGATATATGTAGACTCACTTAAAGAATTTCCCAACAATCTCTCACTTGGGCCACATGTTATTTGACAATTGTACATTTAAAAATAACTTTTTGAGTTCAATATTTGTTCTTCACATAGTAACATTTCTAAACAATATGATCCATCAATTATATCAACATAGAATTAAAGTGACCTTTGTTACATATATTTCGTGATAGACCCATCAACGGTCACGTATATTGATACAATCAACGACATAGATGAAGCATAGATGTGTAGTATGAAAATTATATGTAACGTAATCCCTTAACATGCCTATTTTCAATTGGTCATATTTTATAACTTAAAGAATTAAATAACATACTTTCAAAAAAATTTATGCATAACTGCAACTGAAAGGATGTAATTTTATTTCACAGTTTTCATTAATAACAAAAATACTTAAATCTAATCAGAAAAATATCTCTATAACAAATGAATGTCAAGAAACAAACTCCCACTAAACAAGCATATCACTAAGATGAACCACACCCATACGAGCTACATGCTCATGAAAAACCTTAGGTGGTACACCTTTAGTAAGCAGATCCCAATCATGGAGCTTGTATTTATATAGTTCAGTAGATATCTGAAAAGTCTACTCTCTCTTTAACAACAAGAAACTTAATGTCAATATGATTTGACTTTAACGAGTTTCTTTTGTTCTTAGAATATAACTCAGCTATTTTTTATCATAATTAATCTTCAATGGTCTCTTAATACCATCGATAATGCACTGCTCGGTGATAAAATTTCGTAATCGTATTACTTGGTTCGATGCCTCATAACAAGTTATAAATTCTACCTCTATAATGGAAGAAGCTATGAGTGATTGTTTTACAGACAGCTCTTCTAGCTAACATGAAAACATAGCTAGAAGTAGACTTTCTACTATCAAGTCAACCAGCAAAATCGAAATCTGAATACCAAACGATCTTAAAATGATTTGACCTCCGATATGCGAACATGTAATCTTTAATTCTCTGTAGATACCACATAACCCTTTTTATTGCCTTCCAATGATCTATACCAGGGTTACTTAAATATTTTCCAAGCATTCAAACTACATACGCAATATTTGGACGCATACAAACTTGAGCATACATGATACTCCCTACTGCCGAAGCATAAGGAACTTTTTACATCTTTTTCTTTTCAATCTCATTTCTTGGGCATTGAAGCAAACTGAATTTATCACCTTTAGCAATGAGTGTATCTCCTGATGCATAATTCTTCATGTCAAATCTGCTAAGCACCTTATCGATATATACCTTTTGTGATAAACTAAGTATACCACGAGAACAATCTCGATGGATCTGTATGCCTAACACAAAAGATGCATCTTCAAGATCTTTCATTTTAAAATTACTTAACAGAAATCTATTG
Source organism: Firmiana major (assembly GCA_033439115.1). NCBI lineage: Eukaryota > Viridiplantae > Streptophyta > Magnoliopsida > Malvales > Malvaceae > Firmiana > Firmiana major. The sequence continues at coordinate 12,131,402 of CM065911.1, forward strand.
GTTTCATACAATAAGCCTATATCGCAGCTTGCTAATAGTATATCATCAACATATAACACCAGAAGAATAAACTTGCTCTCATTGATCTTGTGATAAATGCATTGATCAACAGTGTTCTCCTTAAAACCAAGTGAGGTAATCACTTAATCAAATTTTTAGTACCATTGACGGGATGCTTGCTTTAAACCATAGATGGATTTCTTTAATTTCCACACTAAATGTTTCATGTTTTTTTTTGGATGCACTATGTAAATTGTTTCTTCAATGTCTCCATTGAGAAATGTTGTCTTTACATCCATCTGATATGACTCCAAATCATAATAAACTACAAGTGTCATAATGATTCTAAAAGAGTCTTTCGATGTTATCGAAGAGAAAGCCTTTTTTTAATCAACGCCATCCTTTTTGGTGAACCATTGGCAACTAGACGCGCTTTATATATTTCAACATTGCCTTTCGAATCTTGTTTGGTTTTAAAAATTCATTTACAACCAATCAACTTTGCTCATTCAAGCAATTCGACAAGATCCCAAGCATCATTGTCTTCCATTGATTTCATCTCATCTTTCATGGCCTCTATCAATTTTTAAGAGTGAACACTTGCTTGGCTTGACTGAAAATTGTTGGATCATCTTTCAATCCTATATCCAACTCATGTTCTGGAGATAGACGATATAATCATCTAGAATCACTAATCTCTTATCCCTAGAAGATCTCCTTAAAGGCACTTCCACTTAAAGTTGTTAATACTTCTCCAATTGAATAGGAGCAAGCTCTTCAATATAAGCAAGAGATAACCTAGGAGCATCTTGATAATCTAGATTTGCATCTTGAATAATGTCAAACATAATTGCCTGATCATTTTTAATTGCAATTGTAGGAACAGTAATGTGTTCTTCTTCAAAGACAAGGTTCTTGAGTTTAGCACTCCCACCATATCAACATCCTCAATGAACTTAGCATTTTCCATCTTGAAAAAGGATCTACTTGAGGAATTATAAAACTTAAAATCCCTCGATCTTTCTGAGTATCCAACGAAGTAGTAGTTTATTGTTCTTGAGTCCAATTTCCTTTTATTTGGTTTGTATGGCCTAGCCTCAGCTGGATAACCCCAAAAATGCAAGTGCCTAATATTAAGCTTCTTTTCTGTCCATAACTCATATGGGGTTTTAACTACTTCTTTACTTGGAACTAAATTAAGGATATATACTGCAATCTTTAAGGTTTTCCCCCAAAGTGATTATAGTAAAAAAGAGTGATTCATTACCTTATCATCATATCTTTTAGGGTCCGATTTCATCTGTCAACTACACGAATTTGACTTGGAGTCCTTGACATGATATATTGAGAAACGATACCACATTCTGCTAAATACCTTGCAAAGGATCCTATATGTTGTTCACCTGATTTGTCATGTCTACCATAGTATTCATTTCCACAGTCAAATTTAATGACTTTAATTTTTTACCTAGTTGATTTTCAACTTTCGCTTTATAGGTCTTGCAAAACGTCTAAAGATTGATACTTCTCATAAATTAAGTACATCTACCCATAATGAGAATAATCGTCAATGAAAGTCATAAAATACTATTGACCATTCCAAGAAGCCGTAAGGAATAGACCACTTATATCAATATGAATTAATTTCAAGATGTCTGAAATCCTCCGTAAGGAATAAACCACATATATCAATATGAATTAATTTCAAGATGTCTGAAATCCTGTTGGCACCAACTTTCTTGACATTTGTTTATTTTCCCTCAATACACTCAATACAGACTTTGAAATCTGAAAAATCAAGAGAATCAAGAATTCTTTTTGACACAAGCCTCCATATTTTCGTCCAGAAATATGCCATAAACGTTTATGCCATAACATAAAAGAATTCTCATTAATTAATTTACTCTTTGTACCACAATTGCTTACATGTAATAATTCATTAATGTATGAGGCATGAAGGTCCAATATATATAGATTATCAACTAAAGATTTCATACCAATAAGATTTGAATACAGGAAAGACTAAACTTTTTATTTTCAAATGAACAAGAATAGCACAATTTGTCCAAATTAAAAACAAAAATCAAATTTTGTCTAAATGATGGTACATAAAATATCTCGTTCAAATATAAATAACCATATTTTAACTTTAATCTAAATAGACCAATAGTCGCAATAAGAGCTTTCTCGTCGTTTCCCACATAAATGAATCTTTCAGCATCAGTTGACTTTCGACTTCTCAGACAGCCATGCATTGTGACACTTATGTGAGTAGTTGCACCTCTACCTATCTACCAAGTATAATTTGGTACTAAAGTCAAATTAACTTCAGAACAAACAAAGTTGAGAAGTTTACCTTTTATGAAAAGTCATTTTGCGAACTTGGAACAGTCATTCTTCACATATCCATCCTTACGGCAAAAGAAACAAGTAATCACCTTATCATGTTTCTACTACCCCTTAGGCTGTGAAGTTTCAGTGTATGAAGTACCCTTTCCTGCAATGTTCATTTTCCTTTTCTTATTGGCAACATTGTCATTGGAAGAAGATGTTAAGTGAGCACTTTCTATCTTCTATTGTTTTAGCATCTTTTCCTCTTGTACACACTGGACAATGAGCTTACTAGGAGTCCATTTCTCATTTTGAGTATTGTAATTTATCTTAAAAGGACTGTGCAGGTAGGGGTATAAACGAACAGAACATTCAGTGAACCGTTCGTGAACCGTTCGGTTACTGTTCGTTTATGTTCGTTTATTAAGCTTAACAAACGAACACGAACAACATTTTTTGTGTTCGTTTATTAAACGAACGAACATGAACAGAGGTGTGGTTCGTTCGTTTATGTTCGCGAACAAGCTCGTTTATGTTCGATTATTATTCGTTCGTTTAAAGTGTCATTTGTTGTTCATTCGGTTATGTTCGTTTGTTGTTCGTTTAGTGTTCGTTTGTTATTCGTTTGTAATTTATTAAAGTATTAAAATTGCTTATATTATATAATTATATAAGTTATATGTTATATAATTATAATATATACTAAAATATTAAAGTCGTGTTTAGTGCATATTTTATTTATTTTATACTTTAAAATTTTTAGTATTAATTTTTGAACTTTTAATGTATTAATTCTTAAATTTCGTTCTGTTACATTTAAGAATTTTAATTGGATGATTTCAAATTGTATTATTATTTATGTAGGATTTAGTATTTATGTAAGATTTTTAATATTTAATATTTAATTTTCAATTTGTATTAATATTTAACGTGTTCGCGAACACATAAACGAACATGTTCGCCAACGCTTGTTCGCGAACACGTAAACGAACCTGTTCGCGAACGCTTAAACGAACATGTTCGCGAACGCTTGTTCGCGAACACGTAAACGAACATGTTCGCGAACATGTTCGTGAACGAAAACGAACAGTATTAAAAAATAAACGAACGAACACGAACGAACACCTTAACGAACACGAGCAACACTAAAAAATAAACGAACGAACATGAACATCAATTGTTCGTTCGTGTTCGGTTCGTTTACAGCCCTATGTGCAGGAAGAGATATCAAGACCAAGTGTACAAGTATGTCTTTAGACAACTCTAACTATAATGCCCTTAATCTTGTAAAAAGATTAGACATTTCTATAATGTGCTCTCTTATGTTTCCTTTGCCATTATGCCGCATTAAAACAAGCTTAGTCAGAATAATGTGCGTTTCAACCATTTCATTTACAGCGAATCTGTTTGCAATCTGTTTTAGAAAACTCTTAGCATTTTCTTCCTCAAGCATTGCGCCCCTGATGACATCTAAAATTAAGTGCTTCATGATCATCAGACTTATGCGGTTTGAGCGCTCTCATTTCTTGTAAACACCGTAAATTTTATGTATTTAATTAAACAATAAAATTAAATGAAAAAATGTTATAAGAAAATATGTGTGTGTATATATATATATATTTGTTAAATTGAAAATGAATGAAAAAAATAATTACAATAAATATAAATAAATGTATTTGTCCGAAATTGAAAATGTAAAATAAAAGAAAAATAATAAATAAATAAAAAAATATATATATACATAAATATAATATATATATATTAAATAAAATAAATAAAATGAAAAAAGAAAAAAAAAAGAAACGAAACAAAGAAAAAAGAAAAAAAAAAGAAATCGGATCGCCCTTCTCCCTCAATTCGTTTCACCTGCCGCCCAAGCCCCCCTTCATCGATGACGATCCCACCTCGATCGAAACCCGTAGTTCTCCCTCTTTCCTCACTGGAACCCGAACTCTCTCTCTCTCTTTGGTTTCTGCCGAAGCAGCCAGGACGCTGGCGACCCAACAACAGCCCAGCCGACGTCCTCCCTTCCCCCCTCTGACCACCGGCGACCCGTTCCCTTCCTTCTCCCTCTCCCCTCGCCTGAAAAACGAAAATGAAATAGAGTTTTTCCTCTGTTTCGCGGACTGCAGCAAGTCGGAGGAGACCCGACACCGGCCTTCCACCGAACCCGAGTCGCGGCAACCTCCCTTGCCTGTCTTTCCCCGTCTGGCCACCTTGTTCCGACGCTACAGTGTTCAAAAAATAAATACAAAAAAATTTCTAGTTGATATTTCCCCCATTTTTTACACAGTGACTCCTAGGTAAAAATATAAGGTTTATCTAGTTGAATTTCTGTGTAAATTGCATTATGAAACCATGATTGTTGTATGAATTAGTTTAGATTTTGGTTGTGAAGAAATTTGAAAATTAGGGTTAATTAGACAATTGGGGATTTAGGAATTAGATAAGGAATTTAATATTATGAGTTGAATTATCAAAAAAATTGGGGTTAAATGTTGAGATGAAAATGGAATGGGAGGAAGAAGTTGATAAAAAATATATGTATATATATGGGTTTATGTACGTGCATGTATTGATATATGTGCAATTGCATATAAAATGCCTTTGCTTATGTATATACAAGTGTGCACACGCACAATATGGGGGTAGGAAGGAAATTATATAAATTGGTAAGAGGAAGGATTAGTCAATGGAGAAGATAACTATAGAATTGTGGTAGAATTAATTATTTTATATGCATGATGTAGTAGGAAGAAGGAAGAAAATTGATGAAGTCCATCAATCTGAACATGTTTTATAGAATGTGTACATTTTGGGCAATATTGAGAAGATAGAAATTAGATTTCAAATATATTTTCTGGATGAATGAGGTCACGATTTTGAAACATTGTAAACCACTCAAGAAATTTTATATGATACTAAAAAAAATATGAATTATGGTGTTAGAGAATCGTAGAAGGATTTAAGGGAGAATACTTGGAGGTGTCACTACTCGAATTGGTACTTCCGATAAATCAATGTAAGGGGTGTAATTTAATATGGTAATGGTATCCCTACCCTTAGACTCCGATTTATTTATGCGTTTTCGAGTTTTCTCGGGCAACTCTTGATTGTAAAGCAAAACCCTACACCTATTAAGCCCAAGTTTTATTTGGTCATGTTTTAAAAATAAAGAAATGCCATATGAAATTAATGCATAGATTCGAGCATGATTTCTGAATAAATGTTATGTTTTCAACTTACGTATGAATTGATTTCATGTTTTTGAAAGAAATGAAATTTGGTATCTGAACACATGCTTAAGAAAAGAATTTTGTTTTTGAAAGGTGATTATGGGGGCCACCTCTTGAGTTCTACGGGAACAAAGTGCCACATAGTCTTTCTGTTTTATGAAAGAGTTTTCAGATTACAAAAAATTTGATTTTATTACTCGGTATGAGTTTATGGGCTATAAAACCCAAGAAAGACTTTGAAAACTCTACTTTGAAACGAAAAGGCAATGTATAGTGGAATTGTGGGGGTCACCTCTTGAGTCCGACGGGAGCAAAGTGTCACGCAATTTCCACAATGACATGTGAACGAGGGGGCCACCTCTTGAGTCCGACGGGAGCAAAGTGCCACGTGGTTCACAATGATGTGCGATCGTGGGGGCCATCTCTTAGGTTCTGTGGGAGTAAAGTGTCACACAATTTGTGTGACTGTGGGGGCCACCTCTTGGATCCTACAGATGCAAAGTGCCACACTGTCAATGCATTTTTGTCATACGCTCTTTCGTGATGTATATGAATTCCACCTTCGGGTGTGATTGAATTGTTGTACGACCTTGATCACGTCTACAGCCTTGTCATAACCATGTTTATGATTTCCCTCTACGGAGGATGACTATGTTATCATCGCATGACAATCCTATAAGTTAGCCTAGTCTCCATCTGATATGAACTATGTTATAAGATTTTGATCCTTCGATACATGTTTATGCATTAATTATGCTTTTGAAGTTCTATGGGTTTTGAAAGATTCTGAAGTTATGTATATCTCAAAAAATTTTGATGTAACTGAATAGATTTGTTACTTCGAAATTATATTTCTATTGATTATGTTTTGTATTTACGTTTTTGGAAGCTATGTGATATTTGTAAAGAAATGCTATCTTTTAGTTTATCATGCATTCAGTGTGATTCAACCACCATGATCATTTTAAATGCATTTCTTATTGATTTTTTCTCGAAAGCTCACCCCTTTACCTTTCAGATTATTTGCAGTGATCTACAGACGCTACCTGTCACGTACACGACATAGGCTGGTGGAAAGAGCTACCTTAGGCTACTTTTTGTACATACAGAGGTATACAATTGCATTCCTTTACCAGACACATTTTGTAAGCACAGACATATAGTGAGAATATTTTGTTGGGATGTAATTCGTAAGAAAACAAATGTAAAGATTATCCCTTTTGATAATTTATCTTGGAGTACTAATCTTAGTTGGAATAGATATATGTCGGCTTGATGATGCAAATTGGGAAGCATGTTTGATAGTTGTGGATATCTAGGATTGTTAAAGTGTTTGATTTGTAGGTGGGTAGACTTATATATAAGCCGTTATGCTGCCAAAATTTCTATCGGCCATGTAGATGTAAAATTTAATTTAAGTATAATTATCGATGAATAAGTAAGATGAAAGAAATGACACTGAACAGGAATGCAATCTAAGTGAATAAATGAATAAGTAGAAATTTAAAATTTCAAAAAAAAAATTTCCTCTGAATTTTCAAGGTCAAGGGTCATTACAGTTTAAGGTGGTATCAGAGCAAAAACTGTCTAGTACTGTCTGTGTCGTTAATAAAGATAAAATTACATCCCTAATGCATGTGCTTGTCTGGTTGTAGGCAATGTATACCTAATGAAGTTAAGATTTGATCTTTGGTTTACGCGCAGGTAGTAGATCACGTGTATCATGAGAGGAAGACGAGGACGCCCACGGAGGCAAGCTCAGCCACCTCCACCTCCTCCATCGCAGCCAGAGAGCCCCAATACTCGTATGGCTCAGTTTGAACAGCGATTGGAGCAGCGTCTCGAGCGAGGACTGGAATCGATAACTGCCATGGTTGCCGAACACTTAGGGGCAAATGCTTCTGATTCAGCTGGCATAACAACGATTCCTACTCCGGTGCCGACTCCTCCATAAGCACCACCTCCACCTCCTCCTCTACAACTACCTCCAATACCTATGGCGCCTCAGCCGCCTCTACAGACTCGGATGGAAGAGAGGGATATCGGTAGGATGAGGGACTTCCTGAAAATGAAGCCTCCAGCATTCAAGGGAGTTAAGAATCCAGTAGAGGCTGAAGAGTGGCTAGTAGACCTCAGGAAGATCTTTGATTACCTGGCGTGTTTTGATATAGAGAAGGTTTCTATGGCCACATACATGTTGAAAGGCCAAGCAAAGTATTGGTGGGGATCCACCAAAGTCCTTCTGACTGCTCAGCATCCGGTGATTAGTTGGGATGCATTCTTAACAGCCTTTAGAGATCAGTATGTTCCACGAGCTGCCCAGCAGAAGTTACGGACAGACTTTTTGAATTTGGTGCAAGGCAGTATGATCGTGGATGGGTACAAGAGTAAGTTTACTATGCTGATGAGGTATGACCCTGAGACGTTCCGAAATGAAGAGCATCGTACTGAGAGGTTTCTAGCAGGATTAAGGCCAGCCATCTGAGACCGAATATTGGGATTATGGATTACTGAGTTCAAGGATGCCCTAGGTAGAGCACAGATGATTAAGAGGGGTCCGAATGTTACACAAACAGAGTATGGCTCTAAGGGAAAGAGCAAGGATAAGGATAGGAAGACGGAGTTTGTAAGACAGGATTATCGGAGGGACCAGCCCAAGAGGCAGAGGACAGATGAGTTTCGAACTAGGGTTGATAGACCCACAGTTCTTGTACCTGTTCCACAGACTACCAGAGGTCCACAGCAATATGGGAAGTTATGTAGGGAGTACGATAAACCCCATGAAGGTATTTGTTACCGGACCACAGTGAGCTGCTTTGGGTGTGGGCAGAAGGGGCACATGGTAAGGGATTGCTCACAGAACCAGATTCCAAAGCCCCCAGAGCAACCACGACAACCTGAGAGACAAGCTCCCCAAAGACAAATTCGACAGAGACGGACTACTACAGCAGAGAAAGGCAAGAAACTTGTCACTCATGAGGGAGTCTTTGCCTTGGATAGAGAGACTGCTGATGCTTCCACTGAGACCATTCGGGGTAAGCTTTTAATTTGTAATCACGAGGCACATGTACTATTTGATTCAGGTTCTACGTACTCTTTTATATCACCCCATTTTGCATGTAAATTTCATGTGAAACCTGAGCCTCTAGATTTCATGTTAGACGTTACCACACCCCTGTATAAATCTCAAAGGACTGCTATGGTGTGTAGGAATTGTGAAATTAAGATAGGAGATAGGGTAACGTTAGCAGATTTAATCTTACTAAACATGTATGGCTTCGATGTAATTTTGGATATGGATTGGCTAGCCACCAATCGCGTAAGTCTAGATTGTTACACCAAGATTGTAATCTTCCTTCTACCTGATAAGTTTGATGTATGTTTTGCAGTTAAGGAATAAAATGCATGATTTTGATTATTGATGAAAATTTTTTATGTATGTATTAATGTGAAGGTTATGTTGCATTCATCTCTAATATTGGTCGAGAACGTCCCAGTATTCAGGACATACCAGTGGTATGCAAATTCCTCGATGCATTTCTCGATAAATTACCGGGACTTCCACCGAAGAGAGAGTTGGAGTTCACCATAGATTTAGCTCCAGCTACACAGCCTATCTCAAAGCCTCCTTACCGGATGGCCCTTGTCGAACTTGAGGAATTGAAAAAGCAGTTGCAAGAACTATTAAACAAGGGGTTCATTAGGCCAAGTGTATCTTCGTGAGGAGCTCCGGTATTATTTGTGCGGAAGAAGGATGGTAGTTTCAGGTTGTGTATAGACTATAGGCTGTTGAACAAGGCCACAATCAAGAACAAGTATCTTTTGCCCAGAATAGATGATTTGTTTGACTAGCTAAGAGGGGTTACAGTGTTCTCGAAAGTTGATCTAAGATCGGGCTTTCACCAATTGAGAATCAGGAAAGAGGATGTTCCAAAAACGGCCTTCAGAACAAGATATGGCCACTATGAGTTCCTCGTGATGCCCTTTGGTCTAACTAATGTCTCAGCTGTATTTATGAGCTTGATGAATGAGGTGTTCCGGGAGTATCTAGATTAGTTTGTCATAATGTTCATCGATGACATTCTCATCTACTCAAAGACCGGGAGTAGCATAAGCAGTATTTGAGGATAGTGCTCCAAACTCTCAGAGAGAAGCAGTTGTATGGGAAACTGGATAAGTGTGAGTTTTGGTTGGAACAAATAGCTTTTCTGGGCCACATTATTTCTAAGGACGGGGTGTCAGTTGATCTGTCTAAGGTAGAGGCAGTGCTCAATTGGGAGAGGCCAAAAACTGTTACAAAAATTCAGAATTTTCTGGGACTAGCTGGATACTACAGGAGGTTTGTAGAAGGTTTCTCCAAGATTGCTGCTCCACTGACTAAGCTAATACATAAGGATGTTCCGTTTGAGTGGACTGATCAGTGTGAGCAGAGTTTTCAGGAACTTAAGTAGAGGTTGACCACCGCCCCAGTATTAACTATTCCGAGCGGATTTGAAGGATATGCAGTGTACAATGATGCCTCATATCAGGGTTTGGGGTGTGTACTTATGCAACATAGGAGAGTGGTTGCGTATGGTTCTCGTCAGCTTAAGAACCATGAAAGGAATTACCCCACCCATGACTTGTAACTAGCCGCAGTTATTTTTGCTTTGAAGATATGGTGGTACTACCTCTATGAAGAAAAATTTCAGATCTTCACTGACCACAAGAGCTTGAAGTACATATTTGATCAGAAGGAGCTAAATATGAGATATAGACGATGGATAGAGCTCCTCAAAGACTATGACTGCGAGATTTTGTATCACACGGGCAAGGTAAATGTGGTGGCAGATGCTCTAAGTAGGAAGAGGATGATTTCTTCTATGATGATCAGAGAATGAGAGTTGTTAGAGCAGTTTGCCAAGCTCAGTGTTAGTGTGAAAATAGCAGAGGTTGGGTTCATAGCTAGTTTACAGATTGAACCTAGTATACTAGATCAGATCAGAACTGGACAGAGGGGATCAGAAATTATTGGACATGGTCAGTCAGGCATAACAGAATATGCATTCAGACTTTGTGGTCGATGAGGACAGGTTGTTGAGGTTTAGGGGTCGTATATGTGTCCCAAATGATGATGCCCTAGGATAAAGGATCTTAAAGAAGTCCCATGGTTCTCGGTACACCATGCACCCGGGAAGCACTAAGATGTACCATGATTTACGGAAGGTGTATTGGTGGATCAGTATGAAAAGAGATGTAGCAGAGTTTGTGGCCAAGTGTTTGATTTGTCAGCAGATTAAGATCGAACACCAAAAGCCAACGGAGTTACTTAAGTCTCTTCCAGTGCCTACTTGGAAATGGGAGAACATCACTATGGACTTCATTATGGGCTTACCAAGGACCTGAAAAGGGCATGATGCAATTTGGGTGATTGTAGATAGATTGACTAAGAGTGCCCACTTCCTAGCCATCAAAAGTACAGACTCTTTAAGTACATTAGCAGAGTTGTATGTGAAGGAGATAGCTCAGTTGCATGGGGCTCCCGTGAGCATTACATCAGATAGAGATTCCCGATTCACTTCCAGATTTTGGACTCATTTTCGAGAAGCCATGGGATCTCAGCTTAACCTAAGCACTGCCTATCATCCTCAGACAGATGGTCAGTCCGAGAGGACCATTCAGACCTTAGAGGATATGCTGAGGACATGCGTTTTGGAGTTTAAGAGCTCATGGGATGATCATCTGCCTCTTGCAGAGTTTGCTTACAACAACAGCTATCATGCTAGCATCGGGATGGCACCTAATGAAGCCTTGTATGGTAGAAGATGTAGGTCTCCAGTGGCTTGGGAAGAAGTGGGTGACAGAAAGATCTTAGCTCTCGATTTGGTGGAACAGGCAGCAAAAGGTGTTCGGATAATCTCTGATAGACTTAAGGTCGCACAAAGTAGGCAGAAGAGTTATGCAGATAAGCATAGGCGGCCACTTGAGTTTCAGATTGGGGACTCCGTGTTTCTTAAGGTATCTTCGAGCAAGGGTGTCATACGATTTAGGAAGAATGGGAAACTGAGTTCTCGCTTCATTGGTCCCTTTGAGATTCTAGAGAGAGTGGGAGATGTAGCCTACAGACTTGCCTTACCCCCGCAGCTCTCCGGGGTACATAATGTCTTCCACGTCTCGATATTAAGGAGGTATAATCTGGATCCCTCTTATATCATTGAGTATGAGCCTTTGAGCATTCAAGAGGATATGAGCTACATTGAGCGACCTATCCGAATTTTGGACAAAAAGGAAAAGGTACTTCAATCGAAGACTATTCCTCTAGTAAAGGTTCTCTGGCAACACCATTTAGTTGAAGAAGTTAAATGGGAGCTAGAGAGCCTCATGAAGGAGAAGTACCCTCACCTATTCGGAAGGACCAAGAAGAATTTGGATGACCAAATTCTGTAAAGGTGGGGAGAATGTAAACACTACAAATTTTCTGTATTTAATTAAAGAATAAAATTAAATGAAAAAATGTTATAAGAAAATATGTGTGTGTATATATATATATGTTAAATTGAAAATGAATGACAAAAATAATTACAATAAATAGAACTACATGTATTTGTCCGAAATTGAAAATGTAAAATAAGAGAAAATTAATAAATAAATAAAAATAAAAATAAAAATAAATATATATATATATATATATATATACACATAAATATAATATATATATATATATATTAAATAAAATGAAAAAGAAAAAAAATGAGAAACAAAAAAAAAGCCACATCCCCCCATCTTCTTCTTTCATTAAAGCTCTCGTCGGACAGAAGCCCCATCTCCCTCAGTTCGTTTCGCTTGTCGTCTAAGCCCCCCTTCACCGCCGACGATCCCACCTCGATCGGAACCCGTAATTCTCCCTCTTTCCTCACTGGAACCCAAACTCTCTCTCTCTCTCTCTTTGGTTTCTGCCAAAGCAGCCAGGACGCTGGCGACCCAACAACAGCTCGACTGACATCCTCCCCTCCCCCCTCTGACCACCGGCGACCTATTCCCTTCCTTCTCCCGCTCCCCTCGCCTGAAAAACGAAAACGAAACAGAGTTTTTCCTCTGTTTCACGGACTGCAGCAAATCGGAGGAGACCCGAAGCCGACCTTCCATCGAACCCGAGCCCTAGTAACCTCTCTTTCCTGTCCTTCCCCGTCCGGCCACCTTGTTCCGACGCTACAAGGTGCAAAAAATAAATATAAAAAAAATACCTAGTTGATATTTCCCCCATTTTTTGCACAGTGACTCCTAGGTAAAAATCTAAGGTTTATCTAGTTGAATTTTTGTGTAAATTGCATTATGAAAGCATGATTGTTATATGAATTAGTTGAGATTTTGGTTGTGAAGAAATTTAAAAACTAGGGTTAATGGACAATTGGGGATTTAAGAATTAGATAAGGAATTTAATATTATGAGTTGAATCAAAAAAAAATTGGAGTTAAATGTTGAGATAAAAATGGAATGGGAGGAAGAAGTGGATAAAAAATATATGTATATATATGGGTTTATGTACGTGCGTGTATTGATATATGTGCATTTGCATATAAAATGCCTTTGCTTATGTATGTACAAGTGTGCACACGTACAATATGGGGGTAGGAAGGAAATTATATAAATTGGTAAGAGGAATGATTAGTCAATGAAGAAGACAACTATAGAATTTGTGGTAGAATTAACTATTTTATATGCATGATGGAGTAGGAAGAAGGAAGAAAATTGATGAGGTCCATCAGGTTGAACATGTTTTATAAAATGTGTACATTTTGGGCAAGATTGAGAAGTTAGAAATTAGATTTCAAATATATTTTTTGGATGAATGAGGTCACAATTTTGAAACGTTGCAAACCACTCAAGAAATTTTATATGATACTAAAAAAAATATATGAATTATGGTGTAGGAGAATCGTAGAAGGATTTAAGGGAGAATACTTGGAGGAGTCACTACTCGAACTGGTACTTCCGATAAATCGAGGTAAGGGGTGTAATTTAATATGGTAATGGTATCCCTACCCTTAGACTCTTATTTATTTATGTGTTTTCGAGTGTTCTCGAGCAACCCTTGATTGTAAAGCAAAACCCTACACCTATTAAGCCTAAGTTTTATTTGGTCATGTTTTAGAAATAAAGAAATGCCATATGAAATTAAATGCATAGATTCGAGCTTGATTTCTGAAGAAATGTTATGTTTTCAACTTACGTATGAATTGATTTCATGCTTTAGAAAAAAATGAAGTTTGGTATGTGAACACATGCTTAAGAAAAGAATTTTGTTTTCGAAAGGTGATTGTGGGGGCCACCTCTTGAGTCCTACGGAAACAAAATGCCACACAGTCTTTCTGTTTTATGAAAGAGTTTTCAGATTACAAGAAATTCGATTTCATTACTCGATATGAGTTTATGGGCTATAAAACCCAAGAAAGACTTTGAAAACTCTATTTTGAGATGAAAATGCAATGTATAGTGGAATTGTGGGGGCCACCTCTTGAGTCCGACGGGAGCAAAGTGCCACGCTGTTCACAATGACATGCGATCGTGGGGGCCGCCTCTTGGGTTTCGTGGGAGCAAAGTGCCACACAGTCTATGTGACTGTGGGTGTAAGACCCGAATTTTTTATTTCTGTATGTAGTTTGTTCCTTATGATTCCTATGTGTATGAACACTTTATTTCATAATTAAATCATAAGAAGAGTATTTACTATCATGCAATCGATTATTTAAGAAATTAAAAAAAAATTCATGGAAGCTACATGACAGCGAGATAAGGGTTAAAGTAGTTTTCGAATGAGTGCAGGGGTAAAACGGTCAAATGACCAGAATTCGGTATAAATTCGATGAGAAAATTTCATTAAAAATATGAAATTGAGGAATCTTGATCAAAATCGAAGAAAATATTGAATTTCGAGTCCAATTGATCAAGATCTGAATTTATTTAATATTTTCAAAATTTTTACCTCGAAAAACGAGCCCAAAAATAGTAAAAAAATATATCGAAAAGGTAAAATCAGACTGATAAATTCATTTACGGATTAAATGAATTTAATATGAATTTTTAGGATATTTTGAGATATTTTAGGATTTTTTAATATTATTTTAAGGATTAAAATAATATTAAAGTTATTTATATATAAAAAAACAAAACAGAAAAAAAAAAACGAAATCGCGAGACGCGATTTTGCGAAACAGGGGAACCAACCCCCTGTTTTCTTCACCGTCGGCAGCCCAGGGAAAAAGGGAGTGAGACGGTGACCGAGGGAAGAAGAGAATGGCAAGCCGACGTCGATCCAGAGATCCGACGAAGGGAACGACGATCGACGATGAAAATGGGAGGAAATGGCCGCGGGAGAAAAGAGAAGCAACAGCCGGCATGGCGCCGATTTGGCCCAAGCCTTGGCCAGTCGAAGCCCCCTATCCACCGTGTGGCGTTGCTGGCCGAAAACGGGGCGGGGAACCTGCAGAAAAGATGCCGAACGGTGAGAAACAGCCCTGAACCGGTCGGACCGGTTCAGTGAAAAAGGGCTGAACCGGTCCGAATCGGTTCAGCAGGAGAGAGAAAGAGAAAAGAAAAAAAAATTTTGAAAAAAAATTCAGTATTATCCCGGCACAGCAGTAGACTGGTAAGTGATCGAAAATCGGTCGAATTATTTTTTGAATAATTAATTTGAATTTATTTTAGACCAAAATTAACCGGTTTAAATATATATTGCTATGTAGCGGAAAAACGGTAGGCGACGTGTACAAGTTCGAGCGGATCTCGACTTACGTGCCACCAAGGAAAGATTCGACTTTCGAGACTACATCCGGAGCCAATTAGACTGCGTAATTCGAGGGGATCGAGGAAATTGAATTCGCAGTCGACACATTTCGAGGTAAGGGACTTATGTAAGCTATAGAGATAGCTATACATATGTTTTCTTATCTGCTGTGTGAAATGTATGTGATAAATACATAGATATCGATATATCTAAGTAGAAAACTACGTATAAGAATAAGTCAAATGTTGCATGACTTCTATGCTTGTGTGAAAAAAGGTTTGTAAACGTTTTGAGAAAGAATGATAATAGACAGGCTCCCAGTTTAACTAGGAGCATGTAATGTGTTTTAAAGAGTGATTGAAGGGAGAATTGTCTTCTCACTCATGACTTTACATGGAGCCTTTTTATTTCTTTTCTGTGTGAATTAGTGCTAGAGTATGAGAGGCAACGGTAGGTTAACCAGCCTTGCTCGCACATTATTTTAAAAAGGGATTTTTAGAAAAACAAAAGAGTGCTCGATACCTCGAGTGACGTTGTGTGATTCCACTCGAGCTACTCGCACTAGGTTTTAGGAATCATGTTTGAGCCAAAGAGCATTTCTTAGTGATCTTGCTCTGGTTATGCTCACATGCGACCCTCTCGATTTAAAGTGATGAGACAGCAGTGCTTGATGCCTCGGTAATACTGTGTATTCCATCCGAGAGCTCGCATTTGTGCTCGATGCCTCAAATATACTGTGTTCTACTCTGATTTGCTCGCACGTAGTCTCTTGAGCTTCTGTGTGATAAGAAAACCGTGCTTAATGCCTCGATCATACTGTGTGTTCCATTCGAGAGCTTGCACGAGGGTTTATGATATTGTTGTGTGATGAATAAACCGTGCTGCAGTCGTCGTGTGATGCTAGGTGTTCTTGCACTGACCTGCTTGCATGTGATTTTGAGATATGAAAATGGATGATAGTGATACTGAGGTGGTAGACCTCAAGATTACTCGGTCCCCTCAGCTATGTCACAATATATAAGGATCCTTGGAGTACGTTGTACCGTGAGGTAAATCACAGAGTACGATGTACCGTGATATCTTAGTGATCTTAGTGAGCTGACGGGATGGTTGATCCGCCTCCCTAAGCATGGGATTCCCGCACACCTGATCCGTGATTGCCTGAAATCCGACTATGGCCATAAGTTTTGATTGTCACTACTGTGTGAGGTGACAGATATCTTCCCTTACTGTGTGTCTGGAGATATGTTAATCCATGATTTATGTCTCAACATGTAACTGATTTACAAAGTATAAAGTATTTTCTATATGTGATTTGTGTAAATAGATTATGCTATGTAAACCTGTGTGGTTTTGAAAGATGATCTATGAGAAGCTGTATGCTACTGTGTGAAGTTAAGCTTGTGTGGTTTTAAATGATAAACTGTGTGGATATGCATATACCATCTAGCGAATTAATGGTTTCGCATTGATGGAAGTTGTTTTTAAAGAACATGCATATTGTCTTATAAGGAAAATGAACATATATGTATTTTAGCATGTAGATAGTGTGGTTATCTACCTGCTTGCATATTTTCCTTACTGAGCGCGTTATGCTCACCCCCTTATTTCTCCTCCACAGATACTACGCAGTAGTAAGTACTGCAGTTGTCCTTGCTACGGTGTTCTCTAGTTATCCAGCTGTACAAAAAGGTATACACTACTGAGAAAAAAATGTATCCTGTAAATTAATGCACAGTCTAGTAATATTTTGTACGAAAGGGATGTATAAATTAATAGAAACTGAGGTAAACGCTTCCGCATAGTTATAACAGTCCGATTTCTATTCTCTTTCATTTATTATAATGAATTTATATGAGAGGTGGATCGGATTTGACTCACAGCCCAACTATAAGTGGTAAGTAGTAAGGTAAGTTCATGAGAAGAGGGTAGGGGTCGTGACAGAAATGGTATCAGAGCAGAGTTGGTTTGATGTGAGTCATTAGGAAATTATACATCCCTAAAGTACTGTGCATTATTAGGATACAAATGTGTATACCAAGCTGGAAAATGTGACTGAGACACTTATTTGAGTATGCAGAATGTCTGATAGACGACGTACTTGTAGAGGAGAAGTTCACGCTCTCAGGGGAATAGAGATGAGCTCGAGAAGCGTAGTGGGTCTAGTTTTAGTAGAGATCCACCAGAGCTTAGTGAGGCCGCTGAGGCCCGTATAGCACAGTTACAGCGCAGTGTAGAAATGGTTATGGAGATGTTTACACAGGTTATGGCCAGGATGGAGGGTAGAGGGAAAAACCCTATTGGTCAGGCTGCTGCACCTGAGAGAGATGAGCCAGCACAGCCTGCACCGAGAACTCAGGCTGCAGAGGTAGAGATACCCGCACCTCCTCCAGTTCAGGAAAATCCCCCACCAATTGAGGATCCTGTAGCTCCACGACAGGTTGGTAGAGAGAGAATTTATGATTGTAATCTGGGAAGACTAAGAGAGTTCCGTAAGTTCAGACCACCTTCGTTTAGTGGGGTGAAGAACCCAGTGTCAGCTGAGCATTGGATACACAGTATGGAGAAACTCTATCGATTCTTCCATTGCTCTGACACAGAGAAGGTCACCTTTACAGCTTTTGTGTTAGAAGATGAGGCCGAGCATTGGTGGATGGCCACACAGTCGATGTTGAGTGCACGACACCGGGTTGTGACTTGGGACATATTTCTGGATGCCTTCAGGAGGCAGTACATTCCAGCCACTGCACGGAGGAAGATGCAGTTAGAGTTTATGACATTGACTCAGGGGAACCGGACAGTAGATGAGTATGAGTCTGGATTCACATCCCTAGGTAGATATGATGCAGTGACTATGGGCTTGGAAGAGAGAAAGGTTCAGAAATTCCTTGAGGGATTGAGGCCTTCCATTAGAGATCGACTAGCTCCTTTGGACATTACCACCTATGACGAGGCAGTACGCAGAGCTCAGTTATGTGAGCAAGATTATAAGTTGCATGCCTCGAAGCTGAGTAAGAGTGGTAAGGGCAAAGATAGAGACCGAAAGAGATTAGTTGATGATAGAGGGTTCTGAAAGGGCCGAAGGATATTCGGTAAAGGGCTTAAAATTGAGGAGATGCAAGAGGGGCCTATGAAGCCTCTAGTTCATCCAGTACCGAGGGCCACAGGCATTGTTATTGGTGGACCCAGACCTACCACCGAACAATGTTGGATGTATGGTAGATATCATGGGGGTAGACCATGCCCTATGACGAGATTATGTTATAGATGCCGTAAAGCAGGGCACATAGCTAGTGAATGCCCAGAGTTGATTGATACAGCCCCATAGAAGGGCAAAGAGCTAGAGAAAGCTACAGGTGAGACACTTACACCTAAGAGGAAAGCTACAGCTAAAGAGAAAGGGAAACAAGCTATTGGTCGTGGGCGAGTGTTTGCTTTGGACCAGGCTTCTACAGAGACTTCTAAGGATGTGATTAAAAGTACCATCCTAGTATTTGATCTTAAAGCTTTAACATTGATTGATCCTGGTGCCACGCATTCATTCACATCGCCTACCTTTGCATGTAAATTGATTGAACATGTAATACCTGTACCTCTAGGTAGGACATTACTTATAAGCACTCCACTTAAAGAGAATGTAATGACAGAGTATGTGTGTAATGGTTGTAAGCTGAAAGTAGGGGAAAAGGAGATGTTAGCCAATCTGATTTTGTTAAACATGAGAGATTTTGATGTAATCTTAGGAATTGATTGGTTAGCTGCAAACCAGGCTGTTTTAGATTGTTATGCTAAGACAGTAATGTTTCCTAACCCTGAAAAGTATGTTGTAAGCTTTACAAAGTAAGGAAAGAAATAGTAAATTATATCCAAAGACGGATGTTTTACTAATCAAATGTAACTATAATGTGTTGAAGATTTTATAGCCTATGTGGTTGATTTGGATAAGGTGTATCCGGATATGGTTGACATCTCAGTGGTGCGAGAATTCCCTGATGTCTTTTCGGAAGAGTTACCAGGATTGCCACCAGATAGAGAGATGGAATTCTGTATTGATTTGGTGCCTGGAACTGAACCGATATCCAAACCACTGTATAGAATGGCTCCAGTTGAATTGGAGGAGCTAAAGAAACAGTTGCAAGAGCTGTTGGACAAGGGGTTTATCAGATCGAGTGTATCACCTCGGGGAGCACCGGTTCTGTTTGTAAAGAAGAAATATGGGAGTCTCCGACCGTGTATAGATTATCGGTTGTTGAACAAGGTAACCATTAATAATAAATATCCCCTTCCACGGATTGATGATCTATTGGATCAGTTACAGGGAGCACAAATTTTTTCAAAGATTGATCTGAGATCTGGGTATCATCAGTTGAGGATTCGGAGTGGAGATGTGCCCAAGACAGCGTTTCGTACTCGTTATGGTATGAGTTTCTGGTTATGTCATTTGGGTTGACAAATGCTCCTGCAGCTTTTATGGCTTTAATGAATGATGTGTTTAAGCCATACCTGGACAGATTCATGATTGTCTTTATAAAGGACATCATGATGTACTCGAAGTCTCGGGAAGAGCATGCACAGCATTTGAGAACAGTATTGCAGACCCTCCGAAATCTGGAGTAGTATGCTAAACTTAACAAGTACGATTTTTGGCTGAGTGAGATATCGTTTCTGGATCATGTAGTCTCGAGAGACGGGGTATAAGTGGATCCGTCTAAGATAGAGGCTGTGGTACAGTGGTATAGACCCAAGATGGTTACAAAAATCTGAAGTTTTTTGGGTTTAGCAGGTTATTACCGAAAATTTGTCGAGGGATTCTTTAAGCTGGCTGCTCCATTGACACATCTTACTCGAAAGAATGTGGCATTTGAGTGAGATGATAAGTGTGAGAAAAGTTTCTGCGAGCTAAAACATAGATTGACCACCGTACCTATTCTCACCATAACCACCAGTTCAAGAGGTTACTCAGTGTACACAGATGCCTCAGGACAGTGACTGGGTTATGTGTTGATGCAGGACGAGAAGGTAGTAGCCTATGGATCCAGACAGTTTAAGGACCATGAAAGGAACTACCGGACCCATGATTTAGAGTGGGCAGCCATGGTACTTGCATTAAAAATATGGCGCCACTATTAATACGGTGAGAAATTTCAGGTGTATACAGATCATAAGAGCCTCAAATATCTGTTTTCATAGAAAGAGTTAAATATGAGGCAGAGAAGGTGGATAGAGCTTCTAAAAGATTATGAGTGAGAGATATTGTACCATCCAGGAAAGACTAATGTTGTGGCTAATGCCTTGAGTAAAAAGAGCCTTGGAATGGTATCGCACATAATGGTCAGGGGATATGAGCTGCTCGAGCAGTTTGCTTACCTCAGTTTGGATATAGACCCTCTTGATATTGACAGAGACTGTGTGATAGCTAGCCTGCGAGTGGAACCAAATTTGATTGACCGAAGACGTCAGGCTTAGCTAGCCGATCTATTGTGTGAGGATCGTGCGAGTCAGATTCAGAGGGGTGATGTGGCCGATTTCTTTGTGAGTGATGATAGCCTACTGAGGTTTAGAGGCAGAATTTGCGTTCCCAATGACTCGGAACTAAAGAAATTGATTTTGACAGAAGCTCATTCATCGAGATACACATTGCATTCGGGAGGTAATAAAATGTACCAAAACCTTCGAAAAGTGTATTGGTGGTCAGTCATGAAAAGAGATATCGTAGAATTTGTGGCAAGATGTCTAGTATGTCAGCAAGTAAAGGTAGAGCATCAGAAGCATGCAGGGTTGTTGCAGCCTCTACCAGTACCAACATGGAAATGGGAGCATATGTCACCATGGATTTCATCATGAGATTGTCGATGACTAAGAGGAACCATGATGCTATCTGGGTAGTGATTGACAGATTGAAAAAAAATTCGCCCACTTTCTAGCTATGAAATCTATAAATACTTTGAGTAGTTTGGCAGAGTTGTATGTGCGGAAGATAGTGAGGCTACATGGTGTTCCAGTGAGCATTATATCAGATAGGGATTCCTACTTCACTTCTCATTTTTTTAAAACAATTCCAGGAAGCTATGAGAACCCGATTGAGTTTCAGTACTGATTTTCATCCTCAATTCGATGGTCAATCAGAGAGAACCATCCAGACGTTAGAGGATGTGTTGAGAGCAAGTGTTATGGATTTTGGAGGCTCCTAGGATGATCACCTACTGTTAGCTGAATTTGCATACAACAATAGCTATCACTCGAGTATCGGGATGACACCATGTGAAGCCTAGTATGGTAGAAGGTATTGTTCCCTTATTAGTTGGGAAGAAGTGAGTGAGAGGAAAAATGTTTGCTCCTGATTTGGTACAGCAAACCTCTGAGGTTGTTAAGCTAATATGTGAGAAATTGCGAACAGCTCAGAGTAGACAGAAAAGCTACGCTGACATAAGACGAAGGCCACTAGAGTTCACTATGGGTGACTCAGTTTTTTTGAAAGTCTCTCTTTTAAAAGACATTATGAGGTTCTGTAAGAAGGGTAAGTTGAACCCTCGGTATATCGGACCGTTTGAGATACTGAAGCAAGTGGGAAATAAGGTTTATAGAATTGCTTTGCCACCGAAGTTGGCTAGCATTCATAATGTCGTCCGCGTATCGATACTTCGAAAGTACCATCCAGATCCAAGTCATGTGATTCGGTATGAGCCATTAGAGCTCAAAGATGATTTGACATATGTAGAGAGATCGATCCGGATACTGGATAGGAAAGAGAAAATGTTACGGAATAAGACGATTCCGCTTATTAAGGTTCTCTGGCAATACCACATTTCTGAGTAGGCTACGTGGGAGTTAGAGAGCCTGATGCGGGAGAAGTACCCCCAACTTTTTGAAAAGTAACTTGGTTCTAATTTGGAGGACCAAATTTCTTAAAGAGTGAGGAAATGTAAGACCCGAATTTTCGATTTCTGTATGTAGTTTGTTCCTTATGATTCCTATGTGTATGAACACTTTATTTCAAAGTTGAATCATAAGAAGAGTATTTACTATCATGCAATCGATTATTTAAGAAATTAAAAAAAAAAATTCATGGAAGCTACATGACAGCGAGATAAGGGTTAAAGTAATTTTCGAATGAGTGCAGGGGTAAAACGATCAAATGATCAAAATTCGGTATAAATTCGATGAGAAAATTTCATTAAAAATATGAAATTAAGGAATCTTAATCAAAATCGAAGAAAATATTGAATTTCGAGTCCAATTGATCAAGATCTGAATTTATTTAATATTTTTAAAATTTTTACCTCGAAAAACGAGCCTAACAATAGTAGAAAAATATACCGAAAAGGTAAAATCGGACTGATAAATTCATTTACGGATTAAATGAATTTAATATGAATTTTTGGGATATTTTGAGATATTTTAAAATTTTTTAATATTATTTTAAGGATTAAAATAATATTAAAATTATTTATATATAAAAAAAAAACAAAACAGAAAAAAAAAACGAAATCGCGAGACGCGAATTCGCGAAACAGGGGAACTGACCCCCTGTTTTCTTAACCGCCGGCAGCCCAGGGAAAGAGGGTGTGAGACGGTGACCGAGGGAAGAAGAGAATGGCAAGCCGACGTCGATCCAGGCGAGATCCGACGAAGGGAACAACGATCGGCGACGGAAATGGGAGGAAATGGTCGCGGGAGAAAAGAGAAGCAACCGCCGGCGTGGCGCCGATTTGGCCCAAGCCCAGTCCAGTCGAAGCCCCATATCCACCGTGCGGCGTTGCTGACCGAAAACGGGGTCGGGAACCGACCGAAAAGATGCCGAACGGCGAGAAACAGCCTTGAACCGGTTCAGTGAAAAAGGGCTGAACCGGTTCGAATCGGTTCAACGGGAGAGAGAAAAGAGAGAAAAAAATTTTGGAAAAAAATTCAGTGTTATCCCGACACAGCAGTAAACTGGTAAGTAATCGAAAATCGATCGAATTATTTTTCGGATAATTAATTTGAATTTATTTTAGATCGAAATTAACCGGTTTAAATATATATTGCTGTGTAGCGAAAAAACGGTAGGCGACGTGTACAAGTTCGAGCGGATCTCGACTTACGTGCCACCAAGGAAAGATTCGACTTCCGAGACTACATCCGGAGCCAATTAGACTGCGTAATCCGAGGGGATCGAGGAAATTGAATTCGCAGTCGACACATTTCGAGGTAAGGGACTTATGTAAGCTATAGAGATAGCTATACGTATGTTTTCTTATCTGCTGTGTGAAATGTATGTGATAAATACATAGATATCGATATATCTAAGTAGAAAACTACGTATAAGAATAAGTCAAATGTTGCATAATTTCTATGCTTGTGTGAAAAAAGGTTTTTGTAAACGTTTTGAGAAAGAATAATAATAGACAGGCTCCCGGTTTAACTAAGAGCATGTGAGAAAGAATAATAATAGACAGGCTCCCGGTTTAACTAAGAGCATGTAATGTGTTTTAAAAAGTGATTGAAATGAGAATTGCCTTCTCACTCATGACTATACATGGAGCCTTTCTATTTCTTTTCTGTGTGAAATAGTGCTAGAGCAAGAGAGGCAACGGTAGATTGACCAGCCCCGCTCGCACATTATTTTAAAAAGGGATTTTGAGAAAAACAAAAGAGTGCTTGATGCCTCGAGTGACGTTGTGTGATTCCACTCGAGCTACTCGCACTAGGTTTTAGGAATCATGTTTGAGCCAAAGAGCATTTCTTAGTGATCTTGCTCTGGTTATGCTCACATACGGCCCTCTCGATTTAAAGTGATGAGATGGCAGTGCTTGATGCCTCGGTAATACTGTGTATTCCATCCGAGAGCTCACATTCATGCTCGATGCCTCAGATATACTGTGTTCTACTCTGAGTTGCTCGCACGTAGTCTCTTGAGCTTCTGTGTGATAAGCAAAACCGTGCTTGATGCCTCGATCATACTGTGTGTTCCATTCGAGAGCTTGTACAAGGGTTTATGATATTGCTGTGTGATGAATAAACCGTGCTGCAGTCGTCGTGTGATGCTAGGTGTTCTTGCACTGACCTGCTTGCATGTGATTTTGAGACATGGAAATGGATGATAGTGATACTGAGGTGGTAGACCTCGAGATTACTCGGTCCCCTCAGCTATGTCACAATATATAAGGATCCTCGGAGTACGCTGTACCGTGAGGTAAACCACGGAGTACGATGTACCGTGATATCTTAGTGATCTTAGTGAGCTGACGGGATGGTTGATCCGCCTCCCTAAGCATGGGATTCCTGTACACCTGATCCGTGATTGCCTGGAATCCGACTATGGCCATAAGTTTTGATTGTCACTACTGTGTGAGGTGACAGATATCTTCCCTTGCTGTGTGTCTGGGGATATGTTAATCCATGATTTATGTCTCAACATGTAACTGATTTACAAAGTATAAAGCATTTTCTATATGTGATTTGTGTAAATAGATTATGCTATGTAAACCTGTGTGGTTTTGAAAGATGATCTATGTGAAGCTGTGTGCTACTGTGTGAAGTTAAACCTGTGTGGTTTTAAATGATAAACTGTGTGGATATGCATATACCATCTAGCGAATTAATGGTTTCGCATTGATGGAAGTTGTTTTTAAAGAACATGCATATTATCTTATAAGGAAAATGAACATATATGTATTTTAGCATGTAGATAGTATGGTTATCTACTTGCTTGCATATTTTCCTTATTGAGCGCGTTATGCTCACCCCCTTATTTCTCCTCTACAGATACTACGCAGTAGTGAGTACTGCAGTCGTCCCTGCTACGGTGTTCTCTAGTTATCCGGCTGTACAAAAAGGTATACACTATTGAGAAAAAAAATGTATCCTGTAAATTAATGCACAGTCTAGTAATATTTTGTACGAAAGGGATGTATAAATTAATAGAAATTGAGGTAAACGCTTCCGCATAGTTATAACAGTCCAGTTTCTGTTCTCTTTCATTTATTATAATGAATTTATATGAGAAGTGGATCGGATTTGACTCACAACCCAACTGTAAGTGGTAAGTAGTAAGGTAAGTTCACAAGAAGAGGGTAGGGGTCGTGACAGTGGGGGGCCACCTCTTGGGTCCTACAAATGCAAAGTGCCACACGGTCAATGCATTTTTAGCATGCGCGCCTTCGTGGCGTATATGAATTCCACCTTCGGGTGTGATTGAACTGTTGTACGACCTTGATCACGTCTACATCCTTGCCATGACCATGTTTATGATTTCCCTCTACAGAGAATGACTATGTTATCATCGCATGACAATCCTATAAGTTAGCCTAGTCTCCATCTGATATAAACTATGTTATAAGGTTTTGATCCTTTGATAAATGTTTATGCATCAGTTATGCTTTTGAAGTTCTATGGGTTTTGAAAGATTCTGAAGTTCTGTATGTCTGGAAAGATTTTGATGTAACTGAATAGATTTGTTACCTCGAAATTATATTTCTATTGATTATGTTTTGTATTTACATTTTTGGAAGCTATGTGATATTTGTAAAGAAATGTTATCTCTTAGTTTATCATGCATTCAGTGTGATTCAGCCACCATGATCATTTTAAATGCATTTTTTACTGAGTTTTTTCTCGAAAGCTCACCCCCTACCTTTCAAATTATTTGCAGTGATCTACAGACGCTACCTGCCGCGTACACGACGTAGGCTGGTGGAAAGAGCTACCCTAGGCTACTTTTTGTACAACAGAGGTATACAATTTCATTCATTTATGAGACACATTTTGTAAGCACATACATATAGTGGAAATATTTTGTTGGGATGTAATTCGTAAGAAAACAAATGTAAAGAATATCCCTTTTGAGAATTTATCTTGGAGTACTAATCTTAGTTGGAATGGATATATGTCGGCTTGATGATGCAAATTGGGAAGTATGTTTGATAGTTGTGGATATCTAGAATTGTTAAAGTGTTTGATTTGTAGGTGGGTAGGCTTATATATAAGCCGTTATACTATCGAAATTTCTATCGGTCATTTATATGTAAAATTTAATTTAAGTATAATTATCGATGAATAAGTATGATAAAAGAAATGACACTGAATAAGAATGCAGTCTAAGTGAATAAATGAATAAGTAGAAATTCAAAAATTCAAAAAAAAAATTCCTCTAAATTTTCAAGGTCAAAGGTCGTTACTTTTCTCATAAAGTGTCTTTTCCGTAGCTGAACTGTTATTAGTAGGGGCGGGAGATTGTTCTGACTTAATTGCATAGTCCATATCATACATAGAAGCACAATAATAATGTTCTCATTCTATTTCTCGAAGTTAATGCCATTAAGCATAGGAATGTTATTCACATTAGCAGATATAGATAAAGCATTCATTGTAAGCAGAAAACAATAATAATTAGCTCACAAGTGAATAATAATTTTAGGCCGTATACCAAGCATAACATTGACATTTAGTTTTTAAACAGAAATATCAATTTCTAAGTGGTACTCTTAAACTTTATTAGTAAATATTGATAACCAAATCCTGTTAATAATGCACTTTTCTTTAGATCGACATATTGCATGCATGGTAAAAATAATTTTATCACATATTTACTACTTCATGTGTTAATAATCCTGCAAAAAAAATCTTTTTTTTGGGTTGATTATTTTTCGCATGAATTAAAAACACTATCATATAAATTCCTTAATGATAATTTTATTTTTTCAAAATAAATAAATTGACGTAAAAGAAGTCACTTTGGTTGCATTTTATAACAATTTAATTTATTTTAAAAATTTTATTTTTTACCTTATACGCACATGTAAAATGCTAAGAGTACATAAAGTTATTGACAAGTTTAAGGAGAGTGCGTATTGGCAATCAACTTAAAACATCATAAAACATTTTAACATGAAGTGAAACAACAATAACCATGTGCATAACCTACAAATTTAATTCAAATAATGCTAAATATTTAATAATAAATATTTAACAGTTTGGAAAAATTCCAAAAAAATCACCAATAAATCAAAAATTTTGATAAATCACCGACCCAGCTGGGTTTAACAACAGACCCGAACGAGTCTGTTCTTAATTTTACTGAGATTTTAATATGATTTTGAGTTTTTTGTACCAAATTGAGTTACTAAACATGCAATTAAATGTTTACTCTACAATACCCAAACCAAAAACGAATCAAAACATCAAGGAATTGTGACAAATTAACTCAATAAGATTCAACAATTCCACCATTAAAATCTAATCCTTATTTTCTTGGTTTTCTTTCAACCAAAATGAAAATTTATCAAATTAGTAACTATGTTCCAACTATAGAAGTCACAAGAGACAATTTTCACATATCAATTTTAATCAAAACACATAAAACATAGATGTTTTGGTTGAATTTTCAATTCGGGTTTTAAAGAATTAAAAGTCTTGATTACATAAAACATGAAATTAATTTAAAAAAATTGTTTACATGATTTCAATCTTTATTTTATAGAGAATAAAAGCCCTTACTTTTCAATTGAAAATTTTAATTCTTAACGATTAAATATGAACGGCTTTTGATACCACTTGTTAGAAATTTAATCACTTGACACACCCAAGATCTCATACTTCATCATTAAGAAAATTAATATAGATACATATTTGGATCCATTGGAATTGATTGATCGGGGTTAGCAGTCGTCCATGTCTAAACTCTCTTTATGAGAGAATACCTTACTCACTCACTGATGGGATATGCGAATGAGAAATTACATTATTTAGGCTGAGGATCATAATATATTTATACCTGTAATATATTTTATTTTATTTTGGTCTATCTTTAAAATAAAATAAAATATTGAGTCTCTACATATTGCAAAACTCATAATAATTAAGATGCTCTAAAGTCAAATAACTTGAACTTTATATGATTACTTTTAAATGGATTAAACAAATTAGATAACCTGTAATATACAATTAATTGATATACAAAGGTCCGCTTAAAGAATCTCGCAGCATAATATTTATATATATATATATATATATATATATATATATATATATGTATATGTATATGTATGTATGTACCCACACCTAAGCACTTAAATATACAGTATATTGTACTAATACTAAGAAGTTAAAGTTACTCATGAGATGATTTAGGTATTGTTTGTCATTTGATAAATGCTATTTTGTTAGTTATTTGCCTTTTATTTTAAATTCATTTTTTATTTGTTTTTACATTTTGCTTAAAAAAAATAAACCGTATGGAATGAATCAACAAAAAGAAACCACAATAATTTAATGGCAGAAGCTGAAAGAAGTGTAATGCAATATATCGCGATAGTTGAATCCAAAAAGAGGATTAAACAGCAGAAAAGAACATATATGTAATTTGGAATAAAATGGCAAAATGTATTTGGGAAGTGGGTAAGAAAATATTAGAAGTATCAAATGGAAGAGCACCAACTGGAAAATGTGCAATATGATAGACTGTAGGAATTAAGGAAGATATAAAGTCTAAGCAAGATTATTACAAGACTTTGAATTACAAATTTTAAACAATATCTCAATGCCTCTCAAGGATCTAAATCGGTGCTTTATGTGCAGAATTAGAGAGATAGAGGTAAAGGAAGCACTAAAGAAGATGAAGATAAGAAAAATGTTGAGCTTGACGATATTTCCATTGAAGTTTAGAAATACCTTAGAGAGGTAGGAGTTAGGTGATACAACTAAGAAATTAAAGATTAGGAAATAAATTAAGGCCTTATGTAAATGGCATATACAAGAGTATATGATTTATGCTTTCTTTGGACCGTTTGAGCCTTTCAAGCTTACCACGTTATATATATTTTCTACTAGAATAACCCATTATGACTTACTACAAAAATGGCATATGCAAAAGTAGATGAATAACCACCATATGATTTCTTTCTTGTAACCTCATCGAGCTTACCAAAACTAGCTCAAAAAATCATGAATGTACCCTTCAAGAGAGTTTCAATGCACAAATTTATTATGTAAGGGATGAGTTTCAAAGAAAAAACATTTTAGCCTAAAATAAAAGGAAGAGGCTTAGAAAGAAATCAACCCAAAATGTGTATTTAATACCTTGCGCTCCCCAAAAAAAAAAAAAAGTTTAGTGTACGGGATGGAATGTATGAGGCACAAACCAAGTGCATGAAGAAAAATAGGTTTAGGGGTTGTCAAAAACAAATATTGGGAATTCAAAAGAAAGGGAAGTAAAGAGAAAAGGAGAGAAATTTAGTATGTGGTTAGCATTGTTAACTATCTTGTTTTTGTTTTTACCATTTTCCTTTTTTTTTTTTTTGTTAGCCAACACCTTGGCCCAAACATTATCAGCTGAATAAAGATCTA
Source organism: Firmiana major (assembly GCA_033439115.1). NCBI lineage: Eukaryota > Viridiplantae > Streptophyta > Magnoliopsida > Malvales > Malvaceae > Firmiana > Firmiana major. Next base: position 12,161,054 of record CM065911.1, read on the forward strand.
TTAATCTAAGTTGATTTTATTGTCTACATCAGTGGAGAGTTGTAATAAGAGCAAGCCTATAGAGTGTCTAAAAAAATTATTGAGATCAAATCCATTGTTCATGAGCCGCATAGTTTTAACTAAATCCTAACAAGGAATTTGAGTTTGGCTAATCACACATACATATATCATGATTTGAATTAATTAACATTTGATATGACATTTATGAGTTGTATTTTTAATAATTTTTTTAACCATATATGCGAGAAATACTTGAGGCAATATGCAGAAATCAAGTGGAATTGAGTTTACATAAATCTAAGCTTATGCAATTGTTTATCATGTTGAGTGTCATCGACTTTTTCGCTAAAATTGGCTTTGATTTATCATTTTTTTGTTTTTTTTTGTTTTTTAAAGCTCATGCTTAATGCTTCTTCTTTTAATTTTGCTTGAAGACTAACAAAAATGTAGGTTTGGGAGTATTTGATAAAATTATATTTGTGATATTATTTATGTTCTACTTCTTACATTTTATGCAATGTTTTATGTGAAATTGGCTGTTTGATGTATTTGGTGAAGTGATTTGTAAGAAATTGACTTTAAGATTGATTTTTAAGTTTATGACATGAATTCCAGTAGTCATTCATGTGGATAGCTTAAAAACAGGGGCATGCATAGCTTGCGACCTTAAAATTTAGCTAATTCCTGATTATGAAAGTGTTTTATTATCTGTTGGACACTTTGTCATATTTTGGGCATAACTCTCTCTATACTTATCATATTGATGAGATTCTTGATGATGCAGAAAGATAAGAAATAGGGCTACAACTTTTATGTTTACGACTCGAGTTACTTCTATCGTTTTTAGGTTGAAAAATGCGACGAAGTGGAGTCCACTACTATAATGATTAATAATGAAATTTAATAAATCAAGGGCCAAGATTAATCCAACGGTTAAGGATTTTTTAGAGACATTTGAAGCTGATTCATATAGAAACCCCAGAGTTTAAAAATAAAAATATAAATAGAAAAAGTGGCTGAGAAAATAAGAGGAGGCTGCTTAGAGAAACAAGAGAAAGAAAGCCGAGAAAGAAGAAGAAAAGCAAGAAGAAGTGGAGGACAACGAAAGGGTTTCATCTTCTCTTTATTCAATCGTGAATTTTAAGATTAACATGGTGTTTTAAATTATGTTAATCATGAACTAATTTCCTTCACTAGGGATTCGATCTAACCTTCATGAATATTTCATGTCTCTTTGGAATTATTGTTTAATCAGATTTTAGTTCTAGTTTTATTCATTATAATTAATTCAATCTTTTGATTTATATTATTGATTGACCACCTTTAATATGAATGAATTGATTTCATTAGACATAGTAATGTTAGACACCATATGCGAGCCATGAAGAGCTCTCTTTAATGAATGAATAATTGTTTGATACAAACACCAAGTAAAATATCTATTTAATTTTTGATGTATGTTCTTCCGATCTTGATGAATTTTTAATCACTATTTATACTGGACATCATGGTTAATTTGTTGATTAAAAATACTTTATTTCACCCAAAAACCTAATGAAATAATCATAAATCAGGAAGAACGAACCCTAGAATTGAATTGAGACTCTGAAGTTAAAGATGTCGAATTGTAATGGTGAAATCGAATTCCTAAGCTTTTTTTAGTGATTAGAAAATCAATTTATAATATTTTATTAAATTATAATTAGGTTAATTATTATAATTAGTTAATTTCTTCGCACAATTAGATAATTGTAGGAAACTCTTTTTCAATCGATATTCATAATTTTTAGGACACAGTGTAATACACTCTAATTGGATAAATTCGAAAATCTTTGTGAGATCAATTTTTGTACTTACATACTATACTAACAATTGATTCATGCAATTGCATGATTTAACTTTTATTCATTAATGAATGAAAATCATTTATGTTGATTTTAAAACATATGATGTAAAATTGTGGATACTCTAGTTAGGTAAATGAAGGCTATGAATAATAAAAAAGAATCAAGAGTAGGAAAAGACAGAAAAGATTTGAAAATAATTCGTAAAGATACAATAACACGAAAATTAAAAGAACACATTGCCCTAGATAAAAATGAGTGAAGGAAAAAATTTTATATTAATGACTTAACTGAGTCCATATATTAGTTTTACCTATTCTAATATTGAGATAAATGCTCCGAAAATTATTATGACTAAAAAATAACTAAAAAGAAAGCATCAATCAATTAAATTAACAATGTTATGCCCACCCCCTAATTACATTAATAATTAAAAGAAATATTCCGAGAACAATGTACATTGTTAGGTGTAACGATCCAAATTTCCACACAATTTGGTAGGGCTACAAGTTGATATTAAATCATAATCAACAAATCAGTTTGATTAATTTTATTTCTTAGTGACAATTTAAACAAAATATGTTCACATTCCCCGAAGCACATCTCATCTACATTATTGTACTTACAAAAATTTTAGATACAAAAGAATTTTTTAAAACTAGGTATACTTTCGACGCAGAAATATACTCCGCGGAATCACAGCTGTGCGAAATGCCTTACGAACGAAAACGGTCCAAGTTACCGATGGGCTCTGTGGAGGAAAATAAGGGGTGGGCTCAACATGCTTAATAAGAAAAACCTTAGAGCAGGTAGATAAATATACTACCTAAGATATATATAGATATGTACTTGCCAAAATTCGAAACATTTTCACAAAGTATACAAGTAGTTCGGCAAATTCACAGATACCAAAAACAGATTTAAGAAACCAAAACATATATCGGTAGTAAAATTAGCTACTGTGGTAAATACAGAAAATTTCAGAGCTTTCAATAGCAAAATAAATAGATTTTCAGAATATTTCAATCCATACAAACAGTTCAGAAAATATTTCAAATAAACACAGAGGCACTGCCAGTTCCGAAAAATCAAAGTATAAAAAAAATCTATGGCAATTTCAGTATGAAAATGGAACTAAAATCAATACCGTTTTCTAAAACTTTAAACAGTTTTTAAAAGCGATGACGGTGTGGCACTTTGGTCCCGCAGGATTCAAGAGGTGGCCCCCACGGTCTTTTATGCATTAAAATATTCAGTTCCATATGAAAATACAATTACATAGTCAATTCAGAAGTTTAAATAAACGAGACAATGTTATATCAGATATCAAAAATAACAATTGGCTAGTATCGGTGACTCCAAGCAATCACAGGCCAGGTGTGCCAAGATGTCAATCGTCGTGGGAGTGGTCAGCTACCCAAACAACTCACAAATCAAAATATCCGAAGACCAGAAACAAAACTAGAAACACGGTACATCGTACTCATGGACCACAGAAACAGATACAGAACAGACAAAAATGCAGCATGATCTCACCAACGCCTTTGTCTCAAAATCAGTGCAAGACGGACCGTACGACACTCAGTCAGTATGCGCTCAAGCACATATCATCAGAATGACTTTATAAGCAAATCATTTCCTTTAAATCGCTTATAAATTCAATTCGTTTTATAAAACAATTCAGAAGAGGTTGACTGGCCTTTTTCTCTCGGTTCAAAATAATAATAAATAGGCTATGATGAGTAAAACCAAGAAATTTCAATTTAAAATCAATAATTATAATTACCGAGATTTTTATCTAAATAAACCAAGTAAATTTATATCAGTAGTTGGGCCAATTTACGGAGATTAAAATTTCCTTTAAATCTCAAAACATAAATTCGGCATCGGGTTCTCTATATTCCAGTAACTAGGAAATTTAGCTTAATAATTTTATATCTACAAATACATGAAAATTATGCATAATTATCTTTAGCAGCAAAGAGAATTTTCCTGACCTCGCTGTCTGTCCGTAGTCCTTGATGTATTAGTGGTGCGGGTTAGCAGGTCTGGTCTGCTCGATTAATTTCCTCGAAACGTTTGTACTAGTATTTTTGAAATTTCGAACCGATATTTTGGACTGTCATTTCCCCAGGTTTTTCTCAAATTCTCAAAGCACTTTCTGTTCTCTTCAATATTTATTCTCTTCTTTAATATATATATATATATATACTAATATTTTACTCCCTTTTTTTTCAAATTATTTTACCTTTTTCCTGTTCCTTTCTCGCCATTCCTTTTTCTTCCCCCTTTCTCCTTCTTCCTCGCGAGTCGCCCTCTATTACCATCTTCCTCTTCATCATAGGCTATTGTTGCTATTCCCTCAGCGTTGTTTCCTTCTCCTTCAGCATCATCACGTACCGACTCCGGTCACATTTTTCGTCAAATTCTCAGTTTTTAGTTCCCTGATCCTTGGAAGGAAACCCCCCTGGCGCCATGTCTTCTATGTTTCCTTTTCCTTTCCCGAGCAGCCCCACACATTCTTCTGCTTCGTCCTCTGTCTCCAGTTCACCACAACACTCTCGGCTCTCCACCGTTTCTAGCTCACCGTCCTCCAGTCTCCTCTCTACTGCCTCACCATTTGCTTCAGCTTTTCACCTCTGTTTCGCAAGTCTTCCCTCCCCTCACTCTCGGTTTTCTAGTTATATAGTATGACATATATATATATACTGCAACATTCCAACTTCATTCTCCACCGAACCCCTTGCCTTACATCGTTTCTTCTTCACGTTTTCACTGCACGCTCTGCTTTTCCTTCAGTTTTCTTTCCTTTCGGTACCCCTTGTTTTCTAATGTCTCTCTTCTCCTCTTCAAGTTAATGCTACCACTTTAACTTTCTATCAGGGATTTAAAACGCGGTCGCGGTCTCGTTTTTGGTTGCGTTGCGTTTGTCGCGGTTACGAATATAACGGAGACCATCGCGGTCATAACGGTTATCGCGGTCGTGATTTTTTTTTCCGCACAACTTATCCCAAAATACAATATTTGCAATTATAATCATAATTAGTCTTATTTTATAATTTTTAAAGTAATTTATGATATCTTAAATCTAATACTTTTGTAAAAAATTTAGTCATAATTTTTTGATTATAATAAAACATTATAATTTAATAAAATTACTTATAATAATTGAAAAATAACAAAAGTAGAAAATGAAGATCAATAATTACTAAATTAATTCTTATTAATATAACTATGTTTCATCTAAAATATTAAAGAATTCTTTCACCAAATTTTTGTCATTTTTTTAATATAAATTAATTATGTCAACATTTCTCTTTTTTTTTCTCTTCTATATGAATTTCTACAAAAATTAATAATCAACAGAATAAAAACATATTAAATTCAATCCGCTATAAAAATTATATATATTTCAAATCTTACATATTACCACATAGTCGAATGACGAGGAAGATCATATTCTCCCTCTTCACTTTCAGAGCCACGTTGATTTGGTCTTTGTGATCTCTGTTCCAAAGTCAAACCATATCCTTGTTCTTGATACATTTGTGAGGGTGGATACATTTGAGGTGGATACATTTGTTGAGGTGGATACATTTGTGGCGGTGGATACATATGAGGATAATAAGGCATAGGATAATTAGGAAATGGCTGAGGTGGATAATAACCTTGTGGTGGGGGATAATAACCGTAAGGAGGTTGAAAATGTAAAGATGGTCTCGATGGATAATGATCTTGAGTACCAAATGATTCATTAGTAGAACTTGACCTTTTAAACGAAGAGCCTCCAGAAGTATCATGTTGGTGCTTCTTGGCTTTTCCCTTTGATCGAACTCTATCTTGACTTCCATCCCCACTAGATCTAACAGATGGATTTACTCCATAATCTGACATATCAATGAATAATCCACCAGTTGCAGCAAGCCCATATTCTCCTCCAAGTGGACTGAAAGGTCTATTTTCTCTTGCACCACCACTATAATCAGCACTACTACCATGATCACCACCATCACCACCACTATCACCATCACCACCATCACCACCACTATCACCATCACCAGCATCAGATGGAGTTGAACCCTCGTCATCATCATTCTGAGTTGTTGTCGGATTTGTACTTGACTGATGTACGTTTTCTTCCGATTGATGTGACTGTTCATAGTTCATTTCATTATCAGAATTATCTGCAGGCAACCAATCAGAATTTTGACCATCTAACAAAGGTCTTTCTCTCTCTTGCAACCATTCTGAAAGTGGATCTTCGTCTTCAAATATATGATCAAGGCTAATAGGATTGAAACTATCGTTTATCTCATCAGGACTCATTCTTTTTTGATGTCTCATCCTTAGCCTCATATTATAATAAGTATATACTAACTTCTGAAGTCTTTCATATTTCAATCTATTTCTGGCCTTAGTGTGTATATAGCTAAATGTGCTCCAATTTCTTTTACAATTTGATGCAGAAGTTGTTTGACTAAGCACTTTAATTGCCAATTTTTGTAATTCAGGAACACATGTGTCATATATCATCCACCACTCAACTGTATAAAATTATTTAAAATAAATTTAACATCCAAAATAATTAAATAATATTAAATAAATTTTAATAAATTAACTGTTTACCTGGATTCATTTGCTTCCAAACTCTCTGTGCCTGAGGTGTACCGAACGTCTCATTTTTTTGTCGAAATACTATCAACTATATTGATAAAAAATATAATTTATCAAATAAATAAATACAAAAAGTAATTCTATTTTTAATACATAAAGTAAATTTTAGAGTATAAAACAGTATTAAACACTAACTTGGTTAATTATCCTGATTTGAGTATCCATAAAAGGTTCTAATCTTTCTATTACTGCTTTTGTCCCTTGTAATGTTTCTCTTAACACACTTTCAGAATGCTCCACACCAAATTGAAATTGAGGATTAAGATAGTAACCTAAAAATAATTCAGAACAATATTATCTAAAAGTAATAAAAATAAATATATAACTAATTTAAACATAATGATAAAACATAAAAATGTTTTTAATTACCATCAACATTTTTAGTCTACTTACCAGCTGAATGCAAGTCCGAATGCATGAAGATCCATCTGTTGTCAATAATCTTTTCATAATCAGCAGAGTATCGACAATCTGTCTGAATTGCCCGTTTAGCTCTATCCACAGCCTCATAAATAAAGCCCATGGTTGGTTTCCCATCACTATTCACAAGCTGCAATACCTTTACCAAAGGCTCATAAACTTTTGTTATGTCACGTGCTCTTCGCCAAAATTTTTTTCCTAAAACAATTTTTTTGGCTTCATAGGCAGGCCCCGACTTTTGTTGTCCCCATTTTGACTCTTTGAACTCCTATACATTCATGAATAAATTTTCAAAGTAATATGAATAAGATATCACAAAAAAATTGTTAGATTTAAAAACTAAAAACCAATTACTAAGTACTAACCTTTGAACTGAACATTTCTCTTAAACCTTGGTTGTGTTTTATTATCTCCTGTAGTTGGATGAAATGAGTGGCAAATCGGGTAAGACCAGGACGAAGTATTTGTCTTCCTTGAGTATATTTTTTCATTAAATCAACCGTCCATATGTGATTGTATATGAAACACGTTACTTTCTTCGCCTCATCCAAAACTTTTTCCACACTTGACTTTTTTCCAATATCTTCAAGGTATAAATCTAAGCAATGAGCTGAACAGGTCGTCCAGTACAGATGTTTCCTTTTTTCCATTATTTTTTTTCCAGCAGCCTTAAGTGCTGCCTCATTGTCAGTGACTATTTGGACAATGTATTCTTCTCCAATCTCTTTTACAGCATGATCCAATAGTTTGTAGTAAAATTTAGTATCTCTAGTACGAGCACTAGAGACATCCACAGATTTCCAAAAAATGGTCCATTTACTATAATAAACGAGAAAATTAATTATATGCATTTGGTTCAAACTGTTTGTCCAACCATCACACATCAGTGTAGCACCTAATTTACTCCAATGAACCTTTAATCCATTAACCCATTCTTTCACTTATCTATACTCTGACTCCAAATACACATCAGAAACCTCATAAGGTGTTGGGAGTTTGACATGTTGCCCAATTTTTGCTGCTACAGAAACTAAATTGTGCAACCATGGAGAGTTTACTAACTGAAAAGGAAGTCGATCATATATAAAAAATTTAGATACTGATTCACCTAATTTCTTTCTCAATGTCTTTAAAAAAGAATCATTTACTTTTGGTTGCTTTGCACTCTTGCTTCTAACCAATTCAGGTATGGCTCTCCTTAATGAAAATTTTGAGTCAGTTGGAATGGATTTCTTTATTTTTTTATCAAAATAGTCACTAACCGAGCCGTGAGAGCTTCGTCCCTCTTCATAAGTATTACTGAAACCACCAGTTCTTTGCCTAAATTCTTGCCTCATATGTCATTCACGTTGTGATTGGACACTATCTCGCATAGCTTGTCTTGTAGCAACCTCTTCGTCAATGAACCCTTCATAATCATAATCCTCTCCTCTTAATTGTGATAAGAATTCATATTTTCTTCTTTTGTTATCAAATTTCTTTGATTTACTTTGTTGAAGGAGTTTCATCATACTTTCTCTAACAGTGCCTATTAATAATATAGTTAAGAAAAAGAAAAAATTAGTTGTACATGTTAATGTAATTTTATAATCTTAATTGAGAAATTAATAATAATATTTATAACGAACCGGTAACGTTGGGGCATGGTGCGACATTGCCAGTCTTATAAGCAATATGCTCCTTGAAGCGTGTTATTCCTCCTTTTACAACTTTCCCACAAAGTTTACACGACACAATTCCTTTTGCATTTGGTACAGGTATTCCGAAATGCCAACCGATATCATCACTCGGCGCGCCTCCTACTCCTTTACTTGGAAACTCCTCACGTGGTGGCATGCTTGATTTTTTCTATAAAATAAGTATTTATAAACATGAATAAAAAAATATTATATTCTTCATACATAAATGAAAACTAAATTCAATTTATCAAAAAATAATTTAATTTGAACAATTAATTATTCATATTTTATTATATATTTTATTACATTAAAAATTTAATATTAATTGGTCACTATAAAAAATTAATATCAATATTATTTTTCTCTTCAGTCATAATAATATTTAGTGTTATATTTTTAAACATTAATAACATAAATTTGACAATTAAAATTTATACTGAAAAATTTATATTAACATTTAACAATATTAATTTTACCCTATTTGGGATAAATACTAAACATTTAAGCTAATTAGTAAATTTTTTTATATAATTAGTTAAATATTTACTTAAAAAATTATTAATTAATACTAACTCCTTAAAATATTGTATTAATTATACTAATTAAAAAATTAACTACTAAAAGATTATACTAATTAAAAAATTATTTTCAATTATACTAATTAAAAAATTATATTAATTTAATTAAATTATACTAATTAAAAAAATAAATACTAAAAAATAATACTAATTAAAAAATTTATTAATTTAATTAAATTATACTAATTAAAAATTTAACTAATAAAAATTAAACTAATTAAAAAAATTTACATTACTTTAATTAAAACCTAACCCACCCACTAACCCACCCACCCACCTAACCCTGCCTAAACCCGACCCTAGCCCTTCCAGATCCTTCTGCTTCAGTTTTCGTCCCTTCGAGGCTCGACAGTCGAGAGCCCTTCCTCATTTCCTCTTCAGTTTCCTTCCCACCCAGGCCTTCCAGCCAGACCAGAGCCTTCTGCCATTCCCTTCCCCTGCCCGATACCTTTCCCAGATGGCCAGATTTGGTTCCAGTTCCAGATCCAGACTTCCAGTTGCAGTGATTTCCTCCAAAGAGCGCAGACTAGCCACGGAGCTTGGATACGATTTCCCGATCGGAGATCCATGGATCACAGACCGACAGACGGTATCTCCCCATGGCCTTTCGCCTCTGAAAGACTGAAACCGTCCTTCCTTCTCAATGCCCGGGCATCCACATCCACCCATTCCCTTCCCTTGCCAAACTCACAAGTCACAACAACCTCACCTCACGTTCGAAGAAGAAGGCAGATCGAAATCGCCTCACTCCCCTTGCGCCTGCCTAAACCGACTCTTATCCCACAGGTCCCACACTACCCACCAGCACCGATTGGCCTCTCTCCCAAGTCCCACCCTCACACCCAACTCTCACTGCCGAAGCCTCTACAAACCCGGATCTGTCCTCAACCCGAATACAGATAAGTGTTGAATGAATCTGAGTTAATTTTGTGTGTTTACCTGTCTGTAGTGTGTTGTGTGTGTGGTACTGTCGTGTGCTGCCTTGTTGTCGTTTTTCCTCTGTGTGTTGTTGTCCGTTCTGTTGTAACTGATGTTTGCTTCTCTGTTTTCTGTGTGTGTGTGTTTGGCTTTCGGCTGTTTTTATAAACAATAACATAACGGAACGGATAGCGGCGGTAACGATCCGTTACCGCCGCTATCCTCCGTTATCATTGTATCATCACTGTTTTTTAGCCGTTACGGGTGTGAAAAATTTTCACACCCGTTTTTTTTTAGAAAACGGTGTCGGCTACTGCCGATACCTTGAAATAGCGGCCGTGACGTTGCCTCGCGGCCGCTTTTTGATACCCTGCTTTCTATCACTGCACCTCCAACCTGTATTTCCATCTCCTTGCTGCAACCCGAGCCTTTTTTCTCTCTGTCGTTCGTCTCTGCTTCAGCTCAGTTTCACCCTGTTACAACCTTAACCAAAGACCGAGCTTGTTTCACTCTTTTCTAATGCCAACTTTTGTTTTCTCTCACACTCTCCACCTCATTTCCTTATTGGTATGCCTTTTTATTCTAGTATCTATGCAGGAATAGGCATCCGGCTGATTGCAACATACCGAACCGCTGCAAGCTTCAGACTTCTATTCCTACTTCTATCCCTGCCTTGCTGAAATCATAGGGTTCAGTCCCATCTTCCTACACTGGTTCCACTCAAACTTAGGTTTGCCATCACGTTATCAGCCTGCACCATACCTTGCCAAACCTGCCTTACTCTTCTGCTCCTTCACTGCTGCAAGCAACAGTCATACGCCTGTTTCTTTTCCTTCTCTTAACCTGTCGAAGTCATCTTGTTTCTCCTGCCAGTACCACCTCTTACTAATTCTTATTTTAGATATTGCTTCACCTACCTCTTCTTAGGCTACCGAATTAGTATTCTTGCAGGCTTCCTTTCTCCTTGTCATGTTGGGTCACATTACGTTCCTTTTATCTTTGTTTTCTTCCACTGTCTTGCCAATAATATTCCCCTTCATTGTATCCCACTTATATATACATCCTTATATGTGTATTCAACAAAGGGAAGCTCTCGGCCCATGTAGATATGTATGTACATTTGTGTGTGTATATATATATATATACACACACATATACCCATGTACTTAATTTGAAGAATGAATACAATATTCACACTCACACACACACACATATATATATACATATATAACTATGTACTTAGTAAATTTTTTTTATAGCATATATAAAAAATGAATTTACTCAAGAAGTTTTACTTATACTTGATATAGATATTTCCCTAGCTTATATATATAAATTTTATTTCTATTTCCCCATAATTTTTTATTCTTAGAGCTAATATATTTTATATAATTAATTCTTTCAAGTCTCACAATGGAACAATATAATTTAATTTAAATCTTTGACTAATGAAACACATCTTTAATTCCAATGGCTACCAAGAACATAAAAATTATGGTGTTTACATTCTCCTCACCTTAGGAAATTTGGTGCCCAAATTTAAAATTGTATCAGTTCTCAAATAAGTGTGGGTATTTCTCTCGTATTAAACTTTTTAATTCCCATGTGGCCTCTTGCGAAGTATGATATTGCCATAAAATCTTGAACAAAGGAATCGTCTTAGACCGCAATGCCTTTTCTTTCTTGTTTAAGATCCGAATCGGCTTCTCCACATAGATCGTATCCTCCTTCAGATCCAGCGGTTCATACTTTACCACATGCGTCGGATCTGGATGATACTTGCGAAGCATTAAAGAGTGAAAAATGTTGTGAGTACTTGATAATTCTGGCGGTAACGCCAATCTATTATCTCGTCTTCCACTCGATCTAAGATCTCGAAAGGTCTCATATAACAAGGACTTAACCTTCCTCTCTTCCCAAATCTTCTTATACTATTGCAAGGAGAAACTTTCAGAATATCCAAATCTCCTACTGAAATTCTAAGGTCCTTCGTCTTTAGTTAGTATAACTCTTTTACTTGCTCTAAGCTGTCCTTAACCTTTGACAAATTAACTAAATATACTCAGAAACTTGCTTAACCTAATCATAATACAATTTTCTTCCTTTCATTCACTTCTTCCATCTAATCAGTGATCGACATTTTCGACTATACTACACTTCATACGGTATCATCTCGATACTTGAGTGTTATCTGATATTATGCGCAACTTCGCTAATTGGCAAATTTATACTTCCAGGAGCCTTTAAAATCCTAGCACATGCTTTCAATTCCATAAAGGCATGGGTAATAATCTCATAGGCTTTTGGTGCTCTACCTTAACTTGCTGACCTATGAAACATTTAATCCCAATTTCAATTATTTCTCTTATCGTACTTGATTGTCAATATACTTTTAGGAGATTTGATAAGTCTTTACCATTCTCATGATTGCGGAGTATATCTCTATAAAAGAGCCTCTGACAACATCAATTCCTTTACTATTGATCATTGGGTACACAATTCTGCTTTTAAATCTTAATTAAATCATTAGTACTAATACTCAAGCTAGTTGCAGCACACATCAAGGTCTGACTAGCCACATCAATGCAGTATTTATCATTACGTTGGGCCTGTTCGATTCGATCAATCAATACAAGTGTTCAGATCTTAAGTTAGCTACCATATAGTAAACATCAATGTCAGAAAAACCACATCCAAGCCGAGGCTTACTAATATTTCCATAACTTATGTCCCTGACGAATATATATATATATATAATGCCATCCCGGAATCACTTCTACTCAAAGCACTAACCCGAGTCATTCCCTTTTTCTTGTATTAGACGGCATTTGTGAAATTAAATATTTAAACATTCTTGATCAGTAGGATTCTATAATTCATCATCATACAAGTAATGGTATCCTGACTCCAATCATGAATATTACGACTTTCAATTTCAATTTATAGGTTATAGGTACTTCTAGAGGCTATCAAGTCTCTCAGACGGTGAGGTATTTTGAAATACCTTTATTAGCCATCAGACGTGACCACATGACTGGTTATGGATATAAGGGTTCAAGGTTCAGTCTCAATAAGAAGTAGGATACTAAAACTTATCGCAATTTCGCGTTTATCCTTTAGTCAGAACTTATTTTCAATTCATATCACTTGATCCGAATCACTTCACATACCAGATATATTCTGACCTTGCATACACCTCTTATTCCAATGTAACTTGTATTCAGAATCTATCACATTTCAAGCTTGTCTTATTTCGTACATCAATTATAACAAAACTTTTTCCTTATTCCAATTAAGTCTCGCATCCCAAAACATTAACACACCTAAATTTCAATCCTTAGATTCAAAACGTACTTCATACTCCAAAGTCTCTTTATATCTCAAAACTCTGAATCTTCTTAACAGTTTTGGGTTTTTTCCCACTGATTTATAATCCTTGTTTGGGGGAATCCAATTGACACCCATCTTAATACAACGTGATCCAGAAGACTCCGGGTCTCCTTAAAAATTAATGCTAGTACACTCCAATGTGGGTCACTCAATCTGATAATCCCCTTATCATATAATCCATGTAATTTCTTCTTCAGTTATTTGAATTTAGTCGAAGTCATTCAGTATACTGGTTAGAATATCAGTTCGGTACCAAGTACTAAATCAATTTCAAATTTCATTTTTCTATCTAGTGGTAACTCTATTAGATCGTCCAGACCTATGTCGAAAAACCCCCTATCTACATGAATGTCTCTTTTTTCCGAACACGCCTTATCTTTATCAATCACGTAAGCATTGAAACCTTCAAGGTTCATTTATACAATTAGTTCCGTAATTCATTTTGTCAGTTACAGTGACTTTACTCTTTCACTATCACTCTTTTTTCAGCAGATATCTTTCTATCACGCTCTTTACCTTTCCCTTTTTTAGTATTTCAGAGGCACACAGTTGCATCTTATCCACACATGTAACGACCCTTGACCCTTGAAAATCGGGATGAATTTTTTTTTATTTAATTTACCACTTATTCCCTTATTCACTTAGGTTGTATTCCTGTGCAGTGTCAAAACATTTTTCCTAATTGTTTTCTCGTAATTTGTAATTGATTTCCATATTTTAAATTATATGGCCGATAGAAATTTCGGCAACACAACGGCTTATATATGAGGCTAACCACCTGCAAATCAGTCGTTTTTTACAATCCTAGATATCTACAACTACCAAGCATACTTTCCAAATTCATCTTTACCACTCCATACATCTATTTCAATTTAATACTAGTCATCTTAAAATATTATCTCAAAATATTATCCCAAAACAATAATGTTTACATCGTTCCTTACAAAATTACATCCCAACTGATATTTTCAATATGTGTCTGTGCATACAATTATGTCTGGTACAGGAATGTAAATATATACCTTTTGCGTGTACAAAATGTAGCCTAGGGTAGCTCTTCCACTAGCCTACGTCGTGTACGCGGCAGGTAGCGTCTATAAATTCACTGCAAAAGATCTGAAGGTAGAGGGGTGAGCTTTTGAGAAAAAACCCAGTAAGATAATATTCTTAAAGCGGTTCTGATATAGAAAAAGCATTTGAAATTGTTCATAGAACGAAACTTAATGCAATACATAAACTTCCATTTCATGCGCAATCGTTATAAAGCATGCGTGTCTTTAAAACAAATCACATACTTAACCGTTTTGCAACTTTTCATAAACCTTTCATGAACCTTTCATAAATCATTTCGTAAACGTTTCATGAATATTTCATAGTCATTTCGTAAACATTTCATGCATATTTCATAATCATTTCGTAAACATTTCATGAATAATTCATAATCATTTTGTAAACATTTCATAAATAATTCATAATCATTCGTAAACATTTCATGAATATTTCGTAATCATGAAAACACATATTCATTCATCATAGTCGATTTTCATAATCAAATCGAGGAGACTATGCTATAACTAAGTCATACGATACGTGTCATTCTCCGTTGGAGAGTCATCATACCTATGGCCATGGTAAGGGGGGATGTAGAATGGATCAGGTTCGTACAGCAATAATAATTATAAACATGGGTAGTATCTTCTTATTTCTTATCATATACTAGCACATAGCTAGGCACGGGCACTTGTGGCACTCACCGTGCGGGGAACATTCATCCGTGCTGCGCGGGCACGAGATCTACCAAAACATCATCGTAAACCACCAGTAGCACGACATCTTCCACAAAGGTTGAGTCAAGTGCTAAAGGGGCCAACGTACCGGCACCTCAGGTGGTGTAGCCGGAACACCACAAAAAGTAACCATGCATGAAGCCTATAGTCTCAAAACAAAGTTTCCAAAATCTTTCTTGGGTTTTATAATTCATAAACTCATAGCGAGTAATAAAGTCGAATTTCTTGAAATCCAAAAAATTCTTTCATAAAACCGAAAGACTGTGTGGCACTTTGTTCCTGTAGGACTCAAGAGGTGGCCCCCACAATCCCCTTTCGAAAACAATTTCTTTTCTTAAATACTTTTGAAATTGTCGAAGTTTCTTTAATAGTATGGATATAAAAATATAAATAAATGTAAAACATCCATACACTTCATACCTTAGGAATTCATTTCACAACATGGAAAGTACTCGGGAAATATTTCGATAAATTAAAACGTGTATCGTAAACAGTTTCACAAGTATAAAAGCATTGATAAACCACTTCAAATCATATGCTCTTTCATAAAATCATTTATTGGTGACACAAAAATGCATTATCAGAACTAAGTTAAATAATACCCTACCTCGATTTATCGGGTATCTTGAATTCGAACGGTGACGTCTCCTAGTACCTCCTTTAATCCCTTCTACAATCACCTACACCGAAATTGTAGACTTAGCACCCTATTCATTGGAATTGCGTTAAAATCGTAATTTATCGTTACTACTGCGTGTGTACATATTATTGTATATCCTTAGGCCAACACGCACGTTTATATATTTCTGCACTATTAATATATTTTGCTCCTACAAGTATTAACATATACATTTTTTATATACATCCACATGTATACACGCATAAATATATATATATATATATATATATATATATATATATATATATATATACACTCCTATATGTATATATATATATATATATATAGATATATACTTTTATTGTTTTCATGCTCCCCTATCTCACATATATACATTCTTTGTATATACCCATATATACTTTTATTTGTTTTTCACGTTCCTCTATCTCATATATATATATATATATATATATATATATATATATATATATATATATATATATATATATATAAATATATATATATATATACATTCTTTGTATATACATATACTAGCACACATTCATCTTATGTACATCCATATGTATATGCTCCTAAATAAATAAATAAATATATATATATATATATATATATTTATATATATATATATATATATATATATATACACTCCTTTATATACCTATATATATATATATATCATTGTATTTCTTTTTTTTTCTTATCACATTTGCATACATATTTTTTTGTACAAATACTAGCATACCCAAATATATATATATATATATATATATATATATATATATATATTCACATGAATACATATATATATATGATTACTTGTCTCCATTATTCACCATCACATAAATATATATGTATACATTTTTTTTGTCTATTATTCATCTCTCCCATTTTTATTTTTATTTCAGCTCTGATTCAATTTACCTTTTCATACTTATATACCATCACATATATATACATGTAAAATTAAATCTACATATATACATATAGACTTTTACCTCTTTTCCCTTTATTTTCATTTCACCCACCTTAATACACCAAGCCTATATCTTAAGCATGTATACATATATATTCATACATGTATATTTGTACATTAAATTTACTTTTTCTCCCTTTTTTTTTCTCTCTTCTAATCTACACTAACATGCTTATGTACACTACCACCTATGTATACATGTATATTAACAAGAAAATACATATATACATAAATATCTTACCTTTCCTTTTTTTTTCCTTCTTTCTTTCCCTTTTTTTTCCTTTTCTCCTTTTCTCGGTTCCAGCTGCTCACTATCCTGATTGCTCTTCTTCTTCCTCCCTTTCTCCCTCGGTTCCAGTCCTTCCTCCCTCACGGTTTCTCCAGTTTGCTTCTCGGTTACAGCCTCCATTGCAGTCATCTTCTTCCCTTCGGTTCTGCTATCCCTCTCCCCTGCCTCTCGGTTTCCATCTCCAATTCCCAGTCCCGATTTTGTTTCTTTTCCTCCTCTCTTGCCTCTGTTCCAACCCCTTCCTTCTGCTCATGATTCTAGCTCCAAATTGGTCTCCTTCTCCCTCGGTTCTGCCTCTCTTCAGCTCCTGTCTTTTTCTTCCATATCCCCTTTCTCTTTTTTTTTTTCAGTCCCCCATCATTCTCATCTTCATTCGGTCTCCATTCCAGCTTCAATTCTGTTCTGCTCCCTTCTCTTTTCAGTCTCAGTTTTGGGTCTGCTCCACGGTTTCTCCTTGTTCCTTAATCTCCCATGTACACCCTCGGTTCCAGCTCCATTTCTAGCCCTCTCCTCTTCTTCTTCTCCTCCCTTCCTTTCCTTTTTCTTCTCCTCTCTTCCTCGGCCAGCAGCCCCCTCTATTTTCTTTTCTTCCTTTCTTTCTTCCTCTCTCGGCTGGACAGCTCCCCTTTTCTTTCTTTCCTTTCTCTCTCGGCAAGATCGGCTCCTTCTCCTCTCCTTTCCCTTCTCTTCTTTCTCTTCCTTTCTCTTCCTCCTCCTTCTTCTTCAGCTGACCGAACTCTTCTTCCTTTCTCCTTTCCTGTTTCCTGCCCAAGCCTCCTCTGTTTTGTTTCTCAATTCGAAAACATAGCAGACGGAATTGGCTTTTCTAAGCAAATTCCGTACATGCTATGTTATACATATATATTAATTATATATAATATATTAATATATATATTATTTTATTATATATATTATATATTATTTGTTTTATTTATTTCGTGTTATTATTATTTTTTGTTTGTTTGTCTTTTTTGTTTAATGTTTGTATTATTGTTTTGTATTCATCTCATTTCCTTTTATTTCACTTCACCATCTTTATTTTTATTTGTCTCATGTTTTATTTATTTATTTGTTTATACTATATATTTAATCTATACTATATATTAAATCTACACACTAAATAATATATATATGTCATATATATTATTTTTCTTTTATTAAAATGTCTAGTATATATGTATATATATATATATACATATTCACCTATGTATATATCTACATATATACATTTTCTCGTATAATTTGTCCAAAGACATAATATCATGTCTTCCATGAAATTTTCCTTATTCCAAAAATGAAATAGTATCGGGATTCCATCATTCTTCGTAAATTCTCGATACAAGTGTTTACATCAACAATTTTTCATTTAACAAATTAAAATTCTCCAATCCCTCCGTACTTGCATTCGCTTTATCACTTCTTGTATCTTCGAGTTCCCGGTCCTTCACGGGCTTCTCGGTTCCTATAGTCCTCGAGTCCTACAACGAATATTCACACTTCCATTAATATATATTATTTCCATTTTTATATAATCAAATTAAACGTAAAAAATTTGTGGGGTTTACATTCTCCCCACCTTAAAAGAATTTGGTCCTCCAAATTTATTCGGGTCTCTCTGCCTACGATCACCTAGATTGTATCATACCCCTTTCGGGTCCTTCATAATCCCTTTATGAAATCCATAGTCATGTGCACTCATTTCCAAGTAGGCACTGGAAAAAATCTTAAGTGACCCCGTTGGTCTTTGGTGTTCGATCTTAATCTGTTGGCAAATCAAATACTTGGCCACAAACTCAACTACATTTCCTTTCATACCGACCAACCAATATACCTTTCGTAAATCAAGGTACACCTTAGTGCTTCTCAGGTGCATGGTGTACTGAGAACAATAAAACTCCTTTAAGATCCTTTGCCGTAGGACATCATCGTTTGAGACACCAACTTATCACAATTTCTCATTTATCCTTAATGAGAACTTATTCTTAATTTATATCACTTGATCCAAATCACTCCACATACCAGAAATATTTGTTCCTTGCATACCTCTCTTAATCCAACATGACTCGTATATTCAAGATTTATCTCATTTCAAACTTGCCTCATTTCGTACATCAATTATATTAAAATTCTTTCCTCATTACAATTAAGTCTCACATTCAAAACCTAAAAACACAGAAGTTACAATCCTTAGATTCAATATGTAATCCATATTCCAAAGTTTCCTTATATCTCAACTTTAAATTTTCATAATAGTTTGAATCTTTCTCATTAACATGTAACCTCTGTGTGGGGAAATCCTACTTACACCCATTCTTAATACACTGTGACCCAAGATACTCCGAGTCTCCTTAAAATTTAACACCAATACACTCCAAAGTGGGTCACTCGGTTCAAAAATCTCTCATTCACATAGCTCTTATAATCACTCTCTCAGCATTTCTAACCCAAGTAAGTCACTCAGTACAGTGGTTTGAGTAATTAATTCGATACCACCTGCTAAATCAATTCTGGAACTTCTCCGTTTAGTTTAGGGGTAACTTGATAAATCATTTGATAATGTGTCAGAAAACTTTCCTTGTTTATAGGGATGTTTCTATACCCTGAACACGCCCTATCTTAATCAATCATGTGAGCAGTGCGACCTTTAGAGTCTTATTTATACCATTGGTTCTCTGATTCATTCTTCCAGTATAGTAACTATGCTCTTTCATTGTCACTATTTTCTTTGTAGATCTCTTTTCCATCATTCTCTTTATCTTTCCCTCTCTTAGTGACTTTAGAAGTATACAATTCATATCATCATAATCACGCCTTGCGCTCTGTTTCCTCAAAGTAATTTCAAATGGAGTTATCTTAGCTTGACTAAATATCTCAATATCTCCTATGGGTTTCTGAACTTCCTTTATCTAACAGTTCTTGCAACTTCTTTTTCAATTCCCAAAGACCCACAAAGTTCATTCGACAAGGAGACTTCGAGATTGACTGTGTCTCTAGTGCCAAACCTGTAGTGAATTTCAACTCTCCCTCCAGTGGTAGCCCCGGTAGTTCCTCAGGAAATACATCCGAAAACTTGCATACCACATATATGTCCTGGATACTTGGACATTCTCGACTAGTATCGGAGATAAATGCAATATAACTTTCACATCAACACGTTCATCAAAAACTTTCATTAATAGTCAAAATCATACACTTTATTCCTTAACTGCAAGGCATACATTAAACTTACTAGGTAAGGAGAAGGTTACAGTCTTAGAGTAGCAATCTAAACTTACACGGTTGGTGGCTAGCCAATCCATACCCAAAATTACATCAAAGCCATACATGCTCAACAAAATTAGATCTGCTAATATGGTCTTATCTCCTACATTGATTTCACAATTCCTACATACCACATTGAGCCTAGGTAAGGATCCTTCCTTGAGTGACAGGCTTCTTGCCTTTCTCTGCCGTGGTAGCCCGTCTCTGTGGGATTTTTCTCTGGGGAGCTTGCCTTTCCGGTTGTCCTGGTAGCTCCAGGGGTTGTGGAATCTGCTTCTGTGGGCAACCCTTTACCATGTGCCCCTTCTGTCCACACCCAAAGCAGCTCTCTGTGGACCAGCGACACGCACCACCATGGAAATTTCCATATCTAGTGCACAATCTGTCATACCGCTAGAAGTCTCTGATAGTCTGTGGGGTAGCTATAGGAGCCGTGGGCCTATCAATCCTCGCCTGAGACTCATCTGTCCTCTGTCTCTTAGGCTGGCCCCTCCGAAAGTCCTGTCTCACAGACTCCGTTCGCTTACACTTATCCCTATTCTTTCTCTTAAAAGTTGGAGACTTCATTTTCGAGAAATTCCTCATTCTATCGATATCCTTCTCCTCTCTCCGGGCCTGTACAGGAGGTTGAGGCGCCATAGGTATCGGAGGAACTTATGGAGGAGGAGGAGGTGGTGCTTGTGGTGGAATCGACACCGGAGTAGGAAATGGTGCCGTGCCAACTGAATCGAAAACGTTTTCCCCTAGATGTTGGGCAATCATGGCAACTATCGACTCCAAACCTCGCTCAAGGCGCTACTCCAACCACTGCTCGAATTGAGCCATACGTGTACTGAGGCCCTCTAACTGTGGTGAAAGAGGTGGAGGTGGCTGAGCCTGCCTCCGAGTACGTCCACGTCTTCCACTCATCGTGCAGTGATTTAATACATGCGCGTAATTCCAAAGATCAAGTCTTACATTCATTAGATATACATTACCTACTACCAGATAAGCACAGACATTGAGATGTAATTTAATTCTTATTTTTGACACTGACAGTACTAGACAACCTTCGCTCTGATACCACATTAAACTGTAACGACCCTTGACCCTTGACCCTTGAAAATCGGGATAAATTTTTTTATTTAATTTACCACTTATTCCCTTATTCACTTAGGTTGTATTCCTGTGCAGTGTCAAAACATTTTTCCTAATTGTTTTCTCGTAATTTGTAATTGATTTCCATATTTTAAATTATATGGCCGATAAAAATTTAGGCAGCACAACAACTTATATATGAGCCTAACCACCTGCAAATCAGTCGTTTTTGACAATCCTAGATATCTACAACTACCAAGCATACTTTTCAAATTCATCTTTACCACTCCATACATCTATTTCAATTTAATACTAGTCATCTCAAAATATTATCTCAAAATATTATCCCAAAATAATAATGTTTACATCGTTCCTTACAAAATTACATCCCAACTGATATTTTCAATATGTGTCTGTGCATACAATTATGTCTGGTACAGGAATGTAAATGTATACCTTTTGCGTGTACAAAATGTAGCCTAGGGTAGCTCTTCCCACCAGCCTACGTCGTGTACGCGGCATGTAGCGTCTATAAATTCACTGCAAAAGATCTGAAGGTAGAGGGGTGAGCTTTTGGAAAAAAATCCAGTAAGATAATATTCTTAAAGCAAATCTGATATATAAAAGGATTTGAAATTGTTCATAGAACGAAACTTAATGCAATACATAAACTTCAATTTCATGCGTAATCGTCATAAAGCATGCGTGTCTTTACAACAAATCACATACTTAACCGTTTTGCAACTTTTCATAAACCTTTCATGAACCTTTCATAAATCATTTCGTAAACGTTTCATGAATATTTCATAGTCATTTCGTAAACATTTCATGCATATTTCATAATCATTTCGTAAACATTTCATGAATAATTCATAATCATTCGTAAACATTTCATGAATATTTCGTAATCATGAAAACACATATTCATTCATCATAGTCGATTTTCATAATCAAATCGAGGAGACTATGCTATAACTAAGTCAGACGATACGTGTCATTCTCCGTTGGAGAGTCATCGTACCTATGGCCATGGTAAGGGGGGGCTGTAGAATGGATCAGGTTCGTACAACAATAATAATTATAAACATGGGTAGTATCTTCTTATTTCTTATCATATACTAGCACATAACTAGAGCACGGGCACCTGTGGCACTCACCGTGCGGGGAACATTCATCCATGCTGCGCGGGCACGAGATACTACCAAAACATCATCGTAAACCACCAGTAGCACGACATCTTCCACAAAGGTTGAGTCAAGTGCTAAAGGGACCAACGTACCGGCACCTCAGGTGGTGTAGCCAGAACACCACAAGAAGTAACCATGCATGAAGCCTATAGTCTCAAAACAGAGTTTCCAAAATCTTTCTTAGGTTTTATAATTCATAAACTCATATCGAGTAATAAAGTCGAATTCCTTGAAATCCGAAAAACTCTTTCATAAAACCGAAAGACTGTGTGGCACTTTGTTCTCGTAGAACTCAAGAGGTGGCCCCCACAATCCCCTTTCGAAAACAATTTCTTTTCTTAAATACTTTTGAAATTATCGAAGTTTCTTTAATAGTATAGATATAAAAACATAAATAAATGTAAAACATTCATACACTTCATACCTTAGGAATTCATTTCACAACATGGAAAGTACTCGGGAAATATTTCGATAAATTAAAACATGCATCGTAAACAGTTTCACAAGTATAAAAGCATTGATAAACCACTTCAAATCATATGCTCTTTCATAAAATCATTTATTGGTGACACAAAAATGCATTATCAGAACTAAGTTAAATAATACCCCTTACCTCGATTTATCGGGTATCTTGAATTCGAACGGTGACGTCTCCTAGTACCTCCTTTAATCCCTTCTACAATCACCTACACCGAAATTGTAGACTTAACACCCTATTCATGCGAATTGCGTTAAAATCGTAATTTATCGTTACTACTGCGTGTGTACGTATTATTGTATATCCTTAGGCCAACACACACGTTTATATATTTCTGCACTATTTATATATTTTGCTCCTACAAGTATTAACATATACCTTTATTATATACATCCACATGTATACACGCATAAATATATATATATATATATATATATATATATATATATATATATATATATACACTCCTATATGTATATATATATATAGATATATACTTTTATTGTTTTCATGTTCCCCTATCTCACATATATACATTCTTTGTATATACCCATATATACTTTTATTTTTTTTTCATATTTCTCTATCTCATATATATATATACATTCTTTGTATATACATATACTAGCACACATTCATCCTATGTACATCTATATGTATATGCTCCTAAATAAATATATATATATATATATATATATATACACTCCTTTATATACCTATATATATATATATATGTAAGACCCGAATTTAATTAAAATATTAAATGAAGGAGCATTCGTGAAGAGAAGTCGGGTTAAATTAATCCCGAACATGTGTAAGGGCAAAATGGTCAAAAGACCAAAAGTCGGTATAATTTCGATGAGGAAATTTAATTAAAAATAACGGATTGAGAAATCTTGGTCAATAAAGGTGAAATAAATTTATATTGGGTTAAATTGATCAAGATATTAATTTATGGGAATTAATCAGAATTAATCGGGATTTTTAGTTCGAAAAAATAATCCCGAAAAATAATCGAAAAATATACCGAAAAGTCATTCGGGACAATATCCCAAAAAATACGGAGAAATTATACCCGAAAAATGGTTAAAATATAATAAATAAATTAAATTAAATTAAATTAATTAATTTGGAATAAAATAATAATTTTTGGGAGATATTTGGGTATTTTAATATATTTCAAGGAATAGTGTAATAATTAAAATAAATAATAATAATCTGAAAAAAAAAAAAGAGAAGAGAGAGAGAAACGGGTCAGGGAGAGAGAAGCAGAGACGAAGAAAACGAAGCAGCCGACCGAGGAATGCCCGACGAGCCACCGGCGACCGATGATCCCAGCTGACGGTCGGAGAAGCTAGAGCGAAGCCCGGCGGTTCCAGCAGTACCGGTGACGCGCGTCGACGGCCACGATTTCCGGCGGATCGACGGACGAAAAGTCGAGGGGGAAAATCGAGTCGGTCCCGGCGAACGGCGGCGTCTTGGCTCCGATCCGACCCCGCAAAATGATCCCCAGGCCGAGACGGTTCTTTTGAGCCCA
Source organism: Firmiana major (assembly GCA_033439115.1). Lineage (NCBI taxonomy): Eukaryota > Viridiplantae > Streptophyta > Magnoliopsida > Malvales > Malvaceae > Firmiana > Firmiana major. The sequence goes on from CM065911.1 coordinate 12,185,786, forward strand.
TTGCCAGCCGACGAAACGGCGGGAATCGCCGGCGACGGCCAAGAGGAGAAAATGGGTCCGACGGCCGGAGGAGAACAGGCCGGACCGGCCATTTTCCGGTGAGCTCGAGGCGAACCAAGCCCAGATTCGTGATGCGGACGACCCAGCGGAGCGATTGGTGGCGAGAGCCGGCGGAGAATCGGCCGACAAGGCGGTGAACCGGCGGTGAACCGGTCGAACCGGAGAGAACCGACGGTCTGAACCGGTCCGAACCGGACTGAACCGGTTCAGCCAAAAAGAGAGGAAAAAAGGAAGAAAAAGGGAAAAAGAAAAAGAGAAAAAAATTGGGAAAAATTTCAGTGATGCAATCGAGCTTCGGGTAAGTCGATAAGCGGTCAAATTGACCGATTTAAATTTTGGAATATTTTATTTAATTAATTTTCGACTGGAAATTTACCCGGAAAATTATGAAATTATGTAGCTCGACGATTGGCATCCAACGAGAGCTCGAGATAGCCTCGATTTGCAGACTAGCATGGAATCTCGGGTAAGTAACCCTTATTTACGACAATTACCTCGTTATGCGTGATATTGATTTGATTTCCGCATAAATTGAATTAAATTATGGAAATTTAGATAAATTGTCGTAAATAATCGATTTAGTTATTCAAGAATTAGAACGAGGCCCAATAAATTATTAGTGGGCCCAATGAGCCCAATAGGCCTCGATAAAGCGAAAATTAAGTGGAAAACGGGCTTAAGGCCGATTGAAGCCCATTAAGGTGCAATCGGGCCCAATAGGGGTAAACAGGCCCAATGATTTAAATTAAGCCCAGAAAATGGGAAATACAATTAAATTGTATAATATCTGACCTGAGAAATATTGATATGCAGTTCCGGGCATTTGATTGGGAGCATAACGGACTGCGCGACGAGACAACAGTGGAAAAGAAAAGATCAGACTCGACAGGAAAATAAGGTAAGGGAATTCTACGGACTGCTAGAGGTAAACTTTACGCAATTTTAAGTTCATTGCAGTCTTTAAAAATTATTTGAAGGGTCTAGAGGTCGAAGAATAATTTTAGTGCCCCGTATGGGCAAAATTACCGAAATACCCTTGTTAAGGGTAAATGTTTCCAACTTTAGGAAAAATTGGGAGGAGCAAGGACAAGATGGTTCCTGCTCATTCTGGAGGTATTTTAACACATGCATGAGTAGGCTGGCTCACTTTTAAAGAAAAATGCATAGCATTGCATACCTTAAACGATGTAATTTCTGTGAAAACTATTTGGAGATAACCGAGCCGCCTACGTGTTTTTATTTACATGTGACGTGCTAGAGCTCAGCTCGCACGATGTTTTGATTTGGGTGATGCATGCATTGGTGCTGGAGCGAGAGCTCGCACTAGAGTTTTACATGCATAGGTACTAGAGTATAACTCGCACCAGATTTCACATGCTTTTTCGTGACACGGTGCTAGAGTCTAACTCGCACCAGATTTTATAAGATTTTCATGTGATTTATATACAGAGTGCTGAGCTTAGCTCGCACTAGATTTACTGGATTTGTGGAGTAGCGCTGTCTACCCTTGGAGTCAGCCAAAAGGCCCAACAGGCTCAAAAGACCTCTTGAGTAGGGTGAGAGTGAGGGATGAGGTTGGCGGCCTTGTGGGGATGTAAAGCGGGCTCTGCCAGTTTTATTTGATTTGATGAGAGTGCTGAGCATCGCTCGCACTGATTTTATGAGAACATGTGATGAGCCGTGCTTGGAGCATCGGGTAGACTGTGTGTCACCGATTAAATAGGCTCGCACGTGCGTTTTGAGACGTGGCATGAGTATTGAGAAACAAAACCTCTCTGTGGGAAGCAGGCCATTTGGGCTGGAGTACCTAGAGTGATATGGGTCCATGGAGTACGATGTACCGTGCAAGTAGCATGGAGTACGATGTACCGTGGGGTATCTTCGGATACGGTATCTTTGTGATACGGGTATCTTCGGATACGGTATCTTTGTGATACGGGGTATCTTCGGATACGGTATCTTTGTGATACGAGGTATCTTCGGATACAGCATCTTCGGATGCGTGAGATCGGATAAGACTGACGGGTTGGATTGACCCACCTCCCGGGCGGTTCCCGATCATGGTGAGACCTCGCACACTGGGATCCGTGAAGCTAGAGGGACTCACGAGGACACATATTGGCCAGTCCTGGTTATTGCCGTTATACAGATATTGCCTCGTCTCGCATGTCGACAATTTTGATGAAATCAAACTGGGTTTTTAAACTAAATGTGCATGATGGTTATTCCATGCTTTTAAACCCATATGTGATGTAAACGAATTTTCATGATTTTGTGTGAGTCAGGATCACCCGAAGGAGGGGTCGAGTCCTGACTTTACTGTGAAATTTTAGACGAGAAAGATATGATTTTGAATATAATTGCATGTTGAATTTTCCGTGCAAACTTGATTTACATAACATCATAATTCATATCATTTGTTTTAAAATGTGTGGAGAAAGGGTGGTTTATACATGGCACCACGTTCATGTAGGTAGTATGGTTACCTACTTGTTCGTAGGATTGCCTTACTGAGCTTGATGTGCTCACCCCTTTCATTTTCTCCCACAGATAATCTCCAGTTGAAGTTGCGACGACTCAGTACTGCATTCTGGATATCCGCTGCTGCCCATCGACATAAGGTATATACACTTGTACATATTGTATCTACATAAGCATAGCACAGTAACATGTTTGTAAGTAACTTTAGGGGATGTATAATTAATGTAAACAATTATAAATGACTAGAGAAGAAATAAGTTACATGGTAAATGTATGGTGGGACTGGCATTGACGCACAGCCCAATTTGTTAGTGAAGTGTGGTCACGATCAGAAGACATGTAAGAATTTAAGTAAGAAAATAAACAAAAGCGAAAAATTAACTCTGATTTTTGGGTAGTTTGGGTCGTGACAATATATATATATCATTGTTTTTCATTTTTTTTCTTATCACATTTGCATACATATTTTTTTGTACAAATACTAGCATACCCAAATATATATATATATATATATATATATCATTACTTGTCTCCATTATTCACCATCACATAAATATATATGCATACATTTTTTTTTGTCTATTATTCATCTCTCCCATTTTTATTTTTATTTCACCTCTAATTCAATTTACCTTATCATACTTATATACCATCACATATATATACATGTAAAATTAAATCTACATATATACATATAGATTTTTACCTCTTTTCCCTTTATTTTCATTTCACCCACCTTAATACACCAAGCCTATATCTTAAGCATGTATACATATATATTCATACATGTATATTTGTACATTAAATTTACCTTTTCTCCCTTTTTTTTTTCTCTTCTAATCTACACTAACATGCTTATGTACACTACCACCTATGTATACATGTATAGTAACAAGAAAATACATATATACATAAATATCTTACCTTTCCTTTTTTTTCTTCTTTCTTTCCCCTTTTTTTTTCTTTTCTCCTTTTCTCGGTTCCAGCTGCTCACTATCCCGATTGCTCTTCTTCTTCCTCCCTTTCTCCCTCGGTTCCAGTCCTTCCTCCCTCACGGTTTCTCCAGTTTGCTTCTCGGTTACAGCCTCCATTGCAGTCTTCTTCTTCCCTTCGGTTCTGCTATCCCTCTCCCCTGCCTCTCGGTTTCCATCTCCAATTCCCAGTCCCGATTCTGTTTCTTTTCCTCCTCTCTTGCCTCTGTTCCAACCCCTTCCTTCAGCTCACGGTTCCAGCTCCAAATTGGTCTCCTTCTCCCTCGGTTCTGCCTCTCTTCAGCTCCTGTCTTTTTCTTCCATTTCCCCTTTCTTTTCTTTTTTTTTCAGTCCCCCATCATTCTCATCTTCATTCGGTCTCCATTCCAGCTTCAATTTTGTTCTGCTCCTTTCTCTTTTTAGTCTCAGTTTTGGGTCTGCTCCACGGTTTCTCCTTGTTCCTCAATCTCCCATGCACACCCTCGGTTCCAGCTCCATTTCCAGCCCTCTCCTCTTCTTCTTCTCCTCCCTTCCTTTCCTTTTCCTTCTCCTCTCTTCCTCGTCCAGCAGCCCCCTCTATTTTCTTTTCTTCCTTTCTTTCTTCCTCCCTCGGCTGGACAGCTCCCCTTTTCTTTCTTTCCTTTCTCTCTCGGCAAGATCGGCTCCTTCTCCTCTCATTTCCCTTCTCTTCTTTCTCTTCCTTTTGTCTTCCTCCTCCTTCTTCTTCAGCTAACCGAACTCTTCTTCCTTTCTCCTTTCCTGTTTCCCGCCCAAGCCTCCTCTGTTTTGTTTCTCAATTCGAAAACATAGCAGACGGAATTGGCTTTTCTAAGCCAATTTCGTACATGCTATGTTATACATATATATTAATTATATATAATATATTAATATATATATATATATTATGTTAGTATATGTATATTATATATTATTTGTTTTATTTATTTCGTGTTATTATTCTTTTTTGTTTGTTTGTCTTTTTTGTTTAATGTTTGTATTATTGTTTTGTATTCATCTCATTTCCTTTTATTTCACTTCACCATCTTTATTTTTATTTGTCTCATGTTTTATTTATTTATTTGTTTATACTATATATTAAATCTACACACTAAATAATATATATATATATATGCCATATATATTATTTTTCTTTTATTAAAATGTCTAGTATATATGTATATATATACATATTCACCTATATATATATATATATATATATATATATATATATATATATATACATTTTCTCGTATAATTTGTCCAAAGACATAATATCATGTCTTCCATGAAATTTTTCTTATTCCGAAAATGAAATAGTATCGGGATTCCATCATTTTTCGTAAATTCTCGATACAAGTGTTTACATCAACAATTTTTCATTTAACAAATTAAAATTCTCCAATCCCTCTGTACTTGCATTCGCTTTATCACTTCTTGTATCTTCGAGTTCCCGGTCCTTCACGGGCTTCTCGGTTCCTATAGTCCTCGAGTCCTACAACGAATATTCACACTTCCATTAATATATATTATTTTCATTTTTATATAATCTAATTAAACGTAGAAAATTTGTGGGGTTTACAACACAGTTGCGTCTGACGCACTGCTTCCTCAAAATAACATCAAATGGAGCTATCTTAACTCGATTAAGGATCCCAGTATCTCCCATGAGTTTCTGGACTTCCTTCATTTCACATCTCTACGTATCCGAATTATACTTCTCCAAAACCATGCATTTAGTTTCATATTCATTCTCGAACTTGTTACTTATGTCTGATTCAATCATTTCATTTATAATTGTCATTGTGCTTTATCTGGGATGTGTTGCCATCTAAAGATATCCAGGAATGTATCCCATGTGAACCTCTAGTGTCAGGTCCTCAGATCAGATTGAGGGGAACTTTCCTTAACGTTCGACTTCTCCTTTCAATATCAATGCTGTAAAAACTACCTTTTTGAATAGTAATACTCCTTAAAATCCGTATAATTTCTCCGATTCTTTAACACAAAAACTGCAAAAACAACTTTCTCGGTAGAGTTACTTCAAAAAATTATAGAGCTCTTCCATCTCATTTATCCAACCTTCTGAAATCACTACATTCTTAACATCATCGAAAAAGGAGGCTCAAACTTCTAAAATTGCCCCCAGTCTATAAAGTTCACAGTTATACTCTAAGAATCCATGTAAGTTTTTCAATTTAATTTTTCAGTTTTTCATTACAATTTGATTTTTGACTCCAGTATGTAATAGCGTACTATCTTCCAAAATTAGTCCGGTCTTTCTATCAGTCACACCTCCATTATTATCATTATCATTGTGCCTCATCACTTGATCAACAATGTTATCATTGTTTCAATGTCTCGCTTAAATCTTACAAAGCGAATTTCAAAATTTTCGGTTAAACCATGAGTGTACATTCAGACAAGGATTTGCTAAACCTCTTAGGCCTACCTCCATGGCCTCGAGAAACAGTTCCTTTTCGTCTATTAGTACGGCTATAATAATCTATCAGTTTTCCTTCATTCAAAGACACAATTTCTCAATAAATCATAGCCATGTATACCTTTTTGTATATAAACAATGTACAATAATGTTGAGGATGTGAACCTTCTAAATTTTTCTCACTTTTAAAATCGACTTGTATCAGGCCAACCTGGCTCTAATACTACTTCTGTAACGACTCAAATTTTCACACAATTTGGTTGGACTACAAGTCGATATTATATCAGAATCAATAAATCAGTCTGATTAATTTTATTTCTTAGTGGCAATTTAAACAAAATATGTTCATATTCCCCCAAGAACATTTCATCTACATTACTGTACTTACAAAAATTTTAGATACAAAAGAATTTCTTAAAATTAGGTATACCTTCGACGCAGAAATATACTCCACGGAATCACAGCTGTGCGAAATGCCCTACGAACGGAAGCGGTCCAAGTTACCGATAGGCTCTGTGGAGGAAAGTAAGGGGTGAGCTCAACATGCTCAGTAAGAAAAACCACAAAGCATGTAGATAAATATACTACCTAAGATATATATATATATATATGTAATTGCCAAAATTCGGAACATTTTCACAAAGTATACAAGTAGTTCGGCAAATTCACAGATACCAAAAACAAATTTCAGAAACCAGAACATATATCAATAGTGAAATTAGCTATTATGGTAAATACAGAAAATTTCAGAGTTTTCAGTAGCAAAATAAACAGATTTTCAGAATATCTCAATTCATGCAGACAGTTCAGAAAATATTTCAAATAAACACAGAGGAACTGTCAGTTCCTAAAAATCAAAGTCGAAAAAATCCATGGCAATTTCAGTATGAAAATGGAACTGAAATCAATATCATTTTCTAAAACTTTAAACCACTTTTAAAAGCAATGACGGTGTGACACTTTGGTCCCGCGGGATTCAAGAGGTCGCCCCCACGGTCTTTTATGCATTAAAATATTCAGTCCATACGATAATACAATCACATAATCGATTCAGAAGTTTAAATAGACGAGACAATGTTATATCAGATATCAGAAATAACAATTGATCAATGTCGGTGACTCCGGGCAATTACAGGCCAGGTGTACCGGGATATCAATCGTCGTGGGAGTGGTCAGCTATCCAAACGGCTCACAAATCAGAATGTCTGAAGACCAGAAACAGAATCATAAACACGGTACATCGTACTCATAGACCACAGAAACAGATACAGAACAGACAAAAATGCAGCATGATCTCACCAACGCCTTTGTCTCAAAATCAGTGCGAGACGGACCGTACGATACATAGTCAGTACGCGCTCAAGCATATATCATCAGAATAAAATCACTTATAAATTCAGTTCATTTTGTAAAACAATTAAGAAGAGGCTGACTAGCATTTTTCTCTTAGTTAAAAATGCCAATAAATAGGCTATAATGAGTAAAACCAGGAAATTTCAATTTAAAATTAATAATTATAATTACCGAGATTTTTGTCTAAATAAACCAAGTAAATCTATATCAGTAGTTGGACCAATGTACAGAGTTTAAAATTTTCCTTAAATCTCAAAATGTAAATTCAGCATCGGGTTCTCTAATAACTAGGAAATTTAGCCTAACAATTTTATATCTACAAATACACAAAAATTACGCATATTTATCTCTAGCAGTAACGAGAATTTTTCTTACATCGGTGTCTGTCCATAGTCCTCGATGCATTAGTGGTGCCAGTCAGCAGGTCCGGTCTACTCCGTTTATTTCCCCGAAAATTTCGTATCAGTATTTTCGAAATTTCGAACCGATATTTTCGACTGTCTTTTTTCCAAGTTTTTCTAAATTCTCGGAGGACTTTTTTTTCTCTTCAATATGTATTCTCTTCTCTAATATATATATATATATATTGAAATATACCTATATTTTACTCTGTTTTTCAAATTATTTTTTCCTATTCCTTTCGCGCCATTCCCTTTTCTTCCTCCTTTCTCCTTCTTCCCCTTCTTCCTCGCGAGTTGCCCTTTGTTACCATCTTCCTCATCATCACAAGCTACTGTTATTATTCCCTCGACGTTGTTTCCTTCTCCTTCAGCATCATCACGTACTAGCTCCGGTCACATTTTTCGTCCAAGTCTTGATTTTTAGTTCCCTGATCCTCGGAATGAGACCCCCCTAGCGCCATGTCTTCTATGTTTCATTTTCCTTTCCCGAGCAGCCCCACACATATACTATAATATTATTTATGTAAATAATCTATATGTAAGAATTACATCTTAACTAATTATAAATTTTTTTATTAATTTAATTTCAGTGATGTATACTTAAAATTTAAAAACTTATTATTTTAAGCATAATTAACTAATTTAATTTCATAATTATTTTTATTATGCTTTATTTATTTTATTAAGCTCACAAAGTTTTATTGTATAAATATATTTTTTTAATATATCATATTGAACATAAAAATATGATTTGTATGGTAAGAGCTTTGCATGGAAATTAGAAGGTTAAGATTTAAACTCCCACAATCTCAACATGTTTTACTAAGTATCCTAAACATTTTAATTGAATATGCTGTCAATTGATATATATATATATATATATATATATATATATATATATATATATAAAACTTTTTTTTAATTTAACTTTTGATTAATTAATGTATATGATTATATTTAATACATATATATATAAAACTTTTTTTTAATTTAACTTTTGATTAATTAATGTATATGATTATATTTAATACAATAATATTAATATTATAATTTTTAATACAATAATATTAATATTATAATTTATGTAAAAACAAAAAACAAACAAGATATAAAATTAAACTAATTAATTGACAAATTATTCATATTAAGTATATTTTAAAAATGTAATTAATATTTTTTGTTCACAATATCTATTTTACAATTGATGAATAAAATTATATATATTATTTTATAACAAATATTCTAAAAAATTAAAAAAATAAATAATTTTTGTTAAATAATAATATTAAAATGTAAAAATTTATATTTATATAAATATTTCTTAAAATTTAAAATTATATAAATATTAAATTAATTATTAGATTCATTTTTTAAAAAAAAATTCATAACTTACAAAATTTTAAAATAATTTAAAAATAATTTAAAATCAACTTGCTAAATTCACTCGATTCGATTCGAATAGAAATCAAACCCAAAATCGAAACCGGACAAAACTGAAAAAGACCTAAACCCAAAAAAAACCCAAAACCCAAAAAACCCAAACCAAAAAAAATCCCAAATACGAAAACAACTCAATTTGAACCTACCTAAACCGACTCCTTTGCCACCTCTAATCGAATACATTAAAGAACCATCAGGCTGTAAGCGTTTATGATATAAGGGAATAAGACAATACCAAAAAATAAAGATATGAAAATGCTAGCCTCCGGATTAAGTAAAAGATGTATGTATATGGCTTAGTTCTAGACGTAATAGAAAAAACTTACATATCCTACACATCAGATGAAAAGTTATACAAGCCCTTGCATCTTACCAACTTAAATGTTAAGAAAAGGGAAGCTCCAGGGCGAAAATTTTACCAAACAGAACCAACGGGAACAGCATTTTCAGGCATGACCGGGAAACAAGTATTGTGCCTAGCACAGACACACGGATAAACAAATTACAGAAGAAAAGCTTTCTGCTCAAATCCTCGCTTGATTTAGCAATCAACAAAGCACACATTCCACAGCACTAGGTAGCACTTTGGGGTATCCCTCAAGTAGTAAACCAGAACCTGCAAGCATGCAGAAGCAAATTTATTTCTTTGCTTTTTCATTTTTTTCATCTTTCTCATCATAATATTCATCGTCATCATAGTATTCTTCATCATCGTCATCATAATCATCGTCATCGTAATAATATTCATCATCTTCATCATCACTCTTGCCATTTCGCAACAGATACGCAGAATCCCTTGATTGCTGCCCCCTCAACCGCTCCTGGATTCGATCTCTGATTGCAGTGCCCTGAAAGGCACCCAAAGTTCTTAAATGAGGGCAAGATAATCGTCGATTACATTCATGAAATATTTATATGCCAACACTTGTCATTACTAAATGCATAGATTATTAGGTCTCCTCACCATTTTGTGGCAACCTTCTTCAAACATTTCAAGAAATCCGGCTACCCAGCGGTCAGCATTTTCCACCCACTCATCTCGATGCATAGCAACTGTCTGTATCTGCAATTACTTTGAGGAAAATTAGTGAATTACAATAAACTTCTGATAAGGTTTAGGAATAGCAGAAAGATGGGATGTAGAATAATAAACAAACAACCGTGAACTGAAAAAGCATTCCAGATCCAGGGCAAATAGTACCTGCAAGCAGGGCAACCAGTGCACAAAGCTTCTATATTATAGGGTCTGGGGAGGGTCATTGTACGCAGTCTTCCCTTTACATTAACAGAAAGACTGTTTCCGCTTGAACTTGTGACCTTTAAGTTCTGGAGGAGCAACCTTACCGTTGCACCAAAGTTCTCCCCATATATATACATATATATATATATATATATTATATTTACGCATACATATTAAAATATGAACGCAAGAAAAAATATAAAGATAACAAACTGAATAACTGGGTAAAACAAAACCTAAAATATGAATCTGACTGACTGGAGCCCTTCTGGTTCTGATTACTCACAAAAAAACACAATTGCAATATAATTTTGTTGCTAGAAAAAGTTAATCTCATATTCCATAACTCTAATAACCTTTCTGGGACATAGATCCAGGGGATGAAGGAACCAAATTCCTTGTTTTGATAGATATTATTTATTTTTGGTAAGTATGAAAGCCCATTGACATGAACTAAAGGTAACCCATGGTATATTGGCAGATAAAATACAAGGATTTAAATGTGGAGCAATCTGATCAAGCGATGAAAGTAACGAAATTGGGTTTAAACTGCAGACAAAAAGCCCTGTTGATATATTCATACCATCATCTAAAGGCACTTGATCTCCCTGTATTTTGGATCTTATAGTTATGTTCTCCAACAAGACAGTCCAATCACCTAAATCTGACTTTTCTAACAGGCAGGATGAAGGTGCAACCATATGTAACAGAAATGCAAAAATCATACAGAATTGACCAAATAAAATCATGAGGCATACCGGGTTTTAGATTTTCAACACTGCTGGCCATTGTACTAACCTACCATGACACCTGGATTTTAACAGTTCTAAAGCAGGCTTCTAGATAGACCTAGTCTTTCTAAGGTAACTGACAGATTTTAGCACATTTATTACCATGAATGTGTGGGTCTATCTAATTATTTATTAACTTTTGGAAGCAGGGCAAGGAAGGTTAAGGGAAATAACAGGTATATGAGTTGAGGAGGGACTGGGTGTGGTGACAAGGTGGTGGAAGGGGATGGATATGTAACGTAAAGTTCTCTACTGAAGGGTCACAAGGCTCTTCAAGTTAACATAAACAAAGTCAATATTAGATTACTTGTTATGGTGGCACTTCAATCTACATACTGAAGTTAGAAGGAGAGCAGAGTATCTAAGGGCAACATGGTCTTAATATACTGCTGTGAATTAAGCTGAAGAAAACTCCTGAAACCCTTCAAACTAATTATTCCTCAATTTAAGTAGAGACTTGCCTAGATATAGGTCCTCCAAAGTTTTACTTGAGCAAATTCATGGAGTTTAGATGTTCGTCCTAGAAACATATACCACACATCCACAGATCAAATTCCACATGATAATATCAATGACAAGTTGACAACATTATGACCAAGCTAATTCTCCGACTCCTTGGTTATTTCTCTAAGAAATGTTTAAAACTTCAAGTCACCATATTATTTATGCTAATGCTCCACATAACTAAGGCAACTTAAAAGAAAATGTGTGATAAAAATGCTAAAAGTCTCATGGTAAGAGAAACAGTCAAGAAGAACTGAGACAAAAAGAACTTCAAACACGTTCATCGCCCTATGAAAAGCTAAAAGGTGTGCATCTTACCTTTCACTAATGTACTAGATTCCAATAATAAAGCATTAGAGATTAGATCGTAAACAGAAGAGGAACATGTCATTAAACCAGATAGTCATGGCATGATTGTGGACATACCTTTTCTCCCACTTTTTCTTGTTGTTCCTTAACTTTTTCTTGTAGTTTCTTCAGTCTCATGTTCACTCTCAGTCTTTTTTCCTGAATATTAATGGGAATATCAACAAAGAAGCATTATTAATGAAAACAAGACATTCAAGACAGAGATGATACCTTCACATAGCTAACTCCAAGATCTTTCCTTGAATATCCACGGTCCAAGTTACGCATCACATACTGGTTATAATCTTTAACAATTCTCATTATAATATCTGATGTAGAAATCCCTTCAGTTCGTTTAGTTTCCTTGAACTTCCCAGCAGCTCTAACCTGAGAACAAGAGCTTGCTTAATATAGAATAAAATTTAAAAAAACACCAAATGTATTAAACTATGAACTACTGTCTTAAACAACTTACAAACTCGTACACATCCTTCCCAGATCCACTTGCATCAGCATAGCTGTAAAATGTTTATGGAAAAACATAAAGACTACATGAATAGCTGAATGACAGGTAAATGTATATTTATCAGGGATAATAAGTTTTACAGGAGCAAGGACTAAAAATAAATAAGAAAAGTAAGACAAATATTCGGTAGTTTTCTATTTATATATTTATCTTTCTTAACAATGCAGCTTTCACCATGAATAAATTAGTCACATAGCAAGATTTGTCTATCCTTACGGAAGTGAATCATGAGCCACATAGTCAATTTTGTGTTTATCTAGAAATTCTTGATTGATCACCCATGGTGCATCAGGAATGACTTCATCAACCCACCTGTAACAAATGAACAACAAAGCTCTTCATAGGCATATAGCGAGATTAATTCACTCAAATTTATAATTAAAAAAAATGAAAGATCTCGTATAAAGATGCGACAATTGCTTCCTTCAAAGAAAATCCCAATAGAAGTATAATCAAGGTTCCATCTGCTTGCAGCTTTTGCTACTTGATTTTTATACTTAGTTTTTATTTCCTAAAATCAAATTTACAATTAAATAAAAATGAACATAAACATCAATTCTAACCTAATAATTCCAAAAAAAAGTAAAATTATGCATTATTCAAAAAATTACAATTTTATCAATTCTTAATTCTTCAAATTTACTATTTCCTTTTGCTTCCAAATGCACATTTTGCTTTCCACTTTCAAAAGCAAACAGCAAGTAACAAAAGCAACAATCAAAATGAGCCTCAAATGAGCATCCCAAGTGAATGTTTATCCTTTCAATGTTCTTCAATACAATAACTTGAATAGGTTATAGAAAGAAGTAATACTTGCAGTGGCGTAGGGATTCATAACGCTCTGCTTCGTTCATAACCGTTTTGCCCTTGTACTTGTGGGTTGTTTCATCATTGCAACACCCAACCAGCAAATACGTATTGGGAAACCTACAATTTCACACAATTAAATCTCACGCACACATATATAATAATAAGCAAACGGCTTCGTGCAAGCAACATCAAGTAAAATATTTCGGATACAAATTAACAAAAATCTCACACATGGAATAAAATTCACAATAACTTCAAAAAAAACCCAGAAAAATTACACAGAAAAAAATAACCCACACATGAGAATTTTGCAAGAAATCCTTAATCACCAGTAAGTTCCAAGGACACCCAGAAAAATATGGAGATCAAACATAGAGGAAAAACAGAGAGAAGGGAGGAAAACAGACGATTTCTTGGCTTGTTCGAGGGAGCCAGCGTGACCGAAGTGGAAGAGATCGTAGATCCCATCGGCGTAGACACGAACAAGGCGATCGGGATCGGTATTATTGGTAGAGGAGTCGTTGTTCATGGCGGAGATTTTGAAATTTAGAAAAAAAATGAAAAAAAAATGACAGATTTATTACTTCTCTCTCATTACAATTTGGATTACTGCTTTTGCTCTGAAGCCGAAGAAAGCGCCGTCCAACAGCCCTCGGGGCCTCAATACCTTTTTCTTGTTTGGTCAAAACGGCGTCGACACCTTCGAATATGCGCTTCTTCCGCTTCTATTTTTGTAGTATCGATTTTTTTACTATTGGAAGAATTACAAAAAATATGATCTATCAAAAATATTTATTAGTTAATTTCATAGTAACAATAATTAATAAAAATAAATTGTAATATGTAAACTTAGTAAAAAAAATAAATTATGATCTTACTCTCAATGGAAATATAAAATATTGTACGAGGAGAGATTAAATCATACTAATGTAAAATAATTTTATTTTACATAATTTCATATTTTTTATAGAATTTATGTTTTTTTTAATTTGATCGTTAAATATTATACTTTATTCATCTAGATTATATATACAAATTTTTAAATTAATAAAATATGTTTAATTATTAATTTAATAATTAAACCTTAATAATAATGATTTCAAATTAACGTTAAACTTTACGTATATGATAGACACAAATAATTTATTAAATTTAACTATTGTTTGTAAAAATATTATTTATAATTGCGTAAAATAAAATTATTTTAGATGGATTTAAATGAATCTCTCCTCATATTATAAATATATAAAATACTATGTGTTGTTACCTGAAACAATGGTGACGAATCGCTGAAGTCTTCTCTTCGTTTATTAAATTTAACTATTGTTTGTAAAAATATTATTTATAATTGCGTAAAATAAAATTATTTTAGATGGATTTAAATGAATCTCTCCTCATATTATAAATATATAAAATACTATGTGTTGTTACCTGAAACAATGGTGACGAATCGCTGAAGTCTTCTCTTCGGATTCTCTGCCACGTGTTGCCGAGAGCTTCTACAAGAAAGAAGAAGATCAAAGGGACGCAGGGGTTGTTCCCTGCGTAAGCACTCCGATACTTAAGTTAACCAGAGAATTTGACAGAGTTTTTGTAAACAAAATAGAGCTTAGGGTTTTCTTGATCATACCTGGAGATATTTATAGATGTCCCTGTGTGGCTTCAATAAGCTCAAGACTCATATTTGTGTGGGCCCTAAAATTTTATTATTTTGGACCTTTTGTATTTTGAAACTCAGTTGCTCGACTAGGCTAAGAGTAAATTACCTCTATCACTATGAATATATATTATTCATTAATTATATATTTTTATTAAATGTACATCTAATATATTTATTATATACACATGGTAATCACATTTAATTATTATTTACTAATTAAATATTGAAATTATAAAAATACTTATATTTTTTTATAATAATTGAGTTTTCTTTTTATAAATTTATTCTTGATCATTATACTAATCATAAATATTTCTTTAGATCAACCAATTTGATAAGTCCCCTTATGCATTTAGGTTGTCGTGTTTCTTACGTCACAAATTTCAAAACAATGACTTTTTTTTTCCTTCGATGGCAGAAATCGCTTTTTAGATTTTAATAAAAAAATCGCTTCCTGTTCAGGAAAACTTTTCCGATATAATTAAACACAAATTAATTATAGTTTTTGATATAGATATTAAAATTGTAAAGTATTTTACAGGTACAATTACTTTTCAATTTTAAGTCATAAAGTGAAAAGTGATTGCAACTAGTTGGCTACAAAGTGATTGTAGCCAACTATATAAAATAAATTATTTTCAAAATACTCTTTCAATAAAACAACATAACATTATTGTTATAAATTATTATAATTTTCATGAATATTTTAGATAATTATTATTTATGAAAAATATTTTGTTAGGATTTATCTGAATTTTTATGATTTTCATGAATATTTTAGGTAATTATCATGTATAAAAATATTTTTTTAATACTTATGTGAACTGTTATGACTTTCATGAATGTTGTAGGTAATCATCATATATGAAAAAATATTTTGTTAGAACTTTGATGAATTATTATGAATTTCATAAATGTTTTAGGTAATTATCATGTACGGCACTTATTTTTCTGTGATGTAGATGAATTATCATAACTTAGTGAAAAATGATTTGGTAGATTTTTTAATTATTTATTTTTTAATATAATAATGTGAATTTCTTAATTAAATGTTTTGGTACATTTCCTAATTATTTATACTTTGATATACTAATTAAATTTTAAATTAATAATAATACATAGAAGTTTGGTATTATAAATGATGAGCAATATCAATAATATAATCATATATCATTTACATTTTCATTTGTTAATTAAATATTTAATTAATTTCATTGTATCAATGTACTTTTATAGATAAGGATATTTTTTCAATTTGTCATTATTTTTCTAGCAAAGTGAATGCATACCAAACACTTCAAGATTATTTTTCCTGCAATTTAGACAGAATTTTACGAAGTATTCAAAACACTGCAAAGTTACTTTATCAATAATCATTTTTCCTTACAATCATTTTTTTTGTAATGTACCAAAAGCTATCTTACTACTACCACAAGATTACAATTTAGATAATTTACGGACATAAAAATAGTTAAAATAATATTACTAAGAAATAAAACTATATATGGGACAAATATAAACTTTAACTTGGCTAATTTTTTATTTTCGAAATTACTTACTAAAAATATTATTAACTAGATTTAAATTTTCAAAAGAAGTCAAATTAAGGGGCATAGGATCAATTTAGAGTTTCATTTTTTTAGGCATAATACTCAAATAATCTTCAAATTTTAATAAAAATAAAATAGAGTTTGTTCTTCTACATATAAATAAAATTATAACTTTTTATTTTTCTATATTTATAATTTTAAACTTTTAAAATAAAAAAAATTCTAATTGAAATAACGAAAAATTAACATTTGTCATTTAACAGTATTGGTAAATACGTAATAAATTATAATTAATCTTTCATTATTCCAATAAGATTTCTTATAAAATAATTTATATTAATAAAATAATTTAAAAGTTTTTTCAATTGAACTTTTTAATTGATTTTAAAATTTTATGATTATAATTAGAAAAAAAAAATATAGCTTTATTTATATATAATAAAATGTTCATGACTTTTAAATTTCAAATTTTGAAGATATATCTATATATTATTTTTTACAAAGAAAATATTTAATAATTGGAGGGAGGGGTGAGAATGTTTGTGTAACGACCCAAATTACACACATTTTGGTTGGGTTACAAGTCGATATTAGGTCAAAATAATATTCAATCTGATAATTTTTTTTTTTACTTAGTAACAAATTTTAAACAAAATATATTCACATTCCCCATACACATCTCATATACATTACTGTACTTATAAAAATTTTAGATACAAAAGAATTTCTTACAAATGGGTATACATTCGATGCAGAAATATGCTCCGCGAAATCATAACTGTGTGAAATGTTTTACTAATAGAAGCGATCCCAACTACAGGGGAATCTGTGAAGGAAAGTAAAGCGGGTGAGCTCAACATACTCAGTAAGAAAAACACGTGGCAGGTAGATAAATACACTACCTATATACTTATGCCACAAATAAGTTTCTCGTAAATCATACTGAAAAATTTCAGTTCAGAAATGAAAATCAACAAATAGTATCTTCACTGTTTACCGCATAGATTTCACAATTTCGAAATTCAAGCAGTGAAACACACAGTTTCAAATCACAACACAATTTCACATTTTCATTTCAGTAATTTTAAATAGACGAGACAATGTATTTCAAACTATATCAGATATCAGAAGTGACTATTGACCAATATCGGTGACTCCGGGCAAATTCATGGGCTAGGTGTGTCGGGATGTCAGGTGTCGTGGGAGTGGTCAGCTACCCAAACGGTTCACACAGTACACTATTTTTCAATAACACGGTACATCGTACACACATACATACAGCATGGTACATCGTACTCCATGGACCTCGGCATCATTCACCATTCAGTATAATTTCACTATTTATAATTTTCATATAATTTCACTGTCGCCTTTTTGCCTTAAATCACGTGCAAACAGGTAGTGCAAGATCACACAACAATACACGCTTGACAAGCACGATTTTAACATCAAAACGCTTTAAATTACATGCAAGCAGGTAGTGCAAGATCACACAACTATACACACCTGACTAGCACAGTTTCAATGTTAGAACACTTAAATCTCGTTTCAACGCATAAAATAGAGTAAAAAGGGTTGGTCTTGCCCTTTTTCAATTAAAATCGACAAAGCACAGTTTTATCATCAAAATACTTAAATCTCGTGCAACAAATTCGTGCAACACACAACAATACACGTCTGACTAACACATTTTTAACGTCAAATACTTTAATCTTGTTTCAGCTCATAAAATAGAGTAAAATGGGCTGGTCTTGCCCTTTTTCACAAAACATGATTGTTCAGTATAATTTCGAAATTTTTAGATTTTTCACAAATAATTTTAAAATTACTCAAATATTTATTTAAATAGGCTCGATAATACTATGCCGAAAATCAGACCGTTTTACGAAGTTTTAAAACCCTTCCTTAAATTACAAAGCGTCAAATCGGCCTAAGGTTTTCTATAATTCAGGTGACTAAAAGAATTTCTGTCCTAAAGTTCGCAGTCTCAAATACTCAAAAAATATACGCAGATATTTTTAGTAGTTCACGAATATTTTTCTATAGTAGAAATACGACCTAAATTTATATCTACAAAGCATTAGGAAAATATGTGCAATTTATTTCTACCAGCACATTAAATTTTTCTTACCTCGATGTCTATCTGTAGTCATTGATTACCTCAACGTTGCGAGTCGACGGATCCGATCCACTCGATAAACTTTTTGGAGCGCTTTCCCGAGATTTCTCCATTTTCAGTACACTATTCTATTTTCAATATTTCCATTTATGTATACATATATAATCCCTTAGACACACACACACACACATATATATATATATATATATATATATATATATATATATATATATATATATATATTTCTCTCTCTCTCTTTTTTTTGAATTTATTTTCCTTTTCCCGCCAACTTTGCTTTTCCTTTCTTCTTCTTCCTCGCGTCGGCTGTTTATGGCGTCTTCTCTGCTCCATCTCTTCATTCTTCCCTCAACCGTCACCACTATCATAATCATTTTCCAGCCACCTTCCTCACGACACCAACCAACTCCGGCGTCCTCCTTCTGCCATTGATTTCAGCACCCCTGTTCACCTCTGTTACAGCTCCGGTTCGTGCCTCTCCTTCTCTGTTCCCGGTTCTACTGCACTTCTCCAATTTTGGTAGCTCACACGATTCTATTTCAAGGCTCGCCATACAACAGCAGCTTTTGGTTACCACTGTCACCATGAAACTCTGCTTCAGTTTAGTTTCGGTTACAGCGAGATGAGGAAATAGCAGGGACCAGAGCAGCAAGGTGCGGTGTAGAAACTGTGAAGGAACAATGGTAGCTTAATGGTGCAGTAGGTAAGTACAATAACGGGAAGCTTGGTGCGCAATACAGCGACAGAAACAAATTTCTGGATTTCCACAGGGCAGCCAAGCCGGGGTAGAGTCTGGGTGATACGAATATGATGATCTCGAGCTGCGGCTGTGAGCAGAGAAAAGGCAGAAGATGAGAGCTGGGTTCTGTGTCTACAGCAGGCTTACACATATGGTTTCGATGCTCACAGTCCCTGCTTCCTACCAGTTTTCACACGTCCTAAACTTAAGTTTTTTTTTTTTTCCCTGGCTCCCCCTGCCTTCCCTCGTTTTATCTGTTGAAGCTCTTGTGCACCCGTACATGTATATTGTCCACTGTCCTGGCCTATCCCTCATCAGTCACCAACCTTCCTGCTACTAGGCATTTCCCGAGGCCAGTAGGTGCACATAAACAGGGTGCGCACAGAGGGTTCTGTGGGTTGCTTCAGTCTTCTTTCTTCCCTTGCCATGCCCTGGTTAAAATCAGATGTCCCATTTCCTCCCTGTCACGACCATCCCTTACTCTTTGGTCATAAGCTTAGTCCCTCGCGTAAAGGCTGTACATGCATGCTTTTCTATATCCCTTTATACATGTATTCCTTTGCTTCACATCTTGTATTGCAGACAACCTCCCCCTAGCTACAGGTATATATACATATATTTGTATATTTGCTTATCTCGTGGCTGCTGTCCCCTTAATCATGTAGGTATATAATCACATCCATTTATGTATATACATATATATATATATATATATATATATATATACATAAAAAAACATATACATATATATATACCTATATGCTTACATACGAACATGTTATTCGAATAAGTATTTATAGACACGTATATATGTGTACATTTGTGTGTCTTTGTATCGCACATATATACACTAATCTTGGTAATAATTAAATACCACACACACACACATATATATATATATATATATATATATATATATATATATATATATATATATCCATGCACTTGTTGAATTTTCCATGTTGTATAAAAAGAATTTAGTCAAATGTTTATACTTGAATTTATTCACCCAAAATCATTTATTTAATCTTAATTACCTAATTATTTATTTATAGCCCACACCAAGTACATTTGTAAAAATTTACGGTATTTACATTCTCTTCACCTTGGAAAATTTGATCCCCAAATTTAAAATTACATCAGCCCTTAGGCATCTATGGGTATTTCCTTCACATTAGGCTTTCTAATTCTCACGTGGCCTCTTCTGAAATGTGGTACTTCCATGAAACCTTGACGAAAGGAATCGTATTAGACTGCAATGTCTTCTCTTTCCTTTTCAAGATCTAATTCGGTCTCCCTACATATGTCATATCTTCTTTCAATTCCAGTGATTCATACTTAATCACATACATTGGATCTAGATGATACTTGCAAAGTATTAAAGTGTGGAAAACGCTGTGGGTACTCGATAATTCTGGCGGTAAGGTCAGTCTATATATCTTGTCTCCTACTCGGTTCTAAGATCTCAAAATGTAAAACCCATAATTTAATATGTACTCTTTATGATTTTTGTGATGTACGAACAAGTCACATTTGATGTAAATCATAATGAATGAATGTTTTTAAGTTGCAAATATGTATGAAATACAAAATGGGTAGTTAAGCAAATCAAATATGAAGCTAACAATAAATTTTGGGAAGAATTTGCAGTAGAACTGCTTCAGAAGAGGAGCAGATCGATCTCATAGCAAGGCAGATCAATCTCCTTAAGGTTCTGTATAAAGCAAATCGATCCCTTAAGCTTTAAAGGTCGGTTACTGAAGAGAAAAAAGGCAGCACAAATCGATCCCTCACCGTTAGCAGATCGATCCCCTAGAGCAATTCTATAAATATACGGCTCTGCAAACCTTTGTTTTCCCGAGAACATCAAACTCCATTGAAACCAAAGTGAAAACCTAACCTTTCTACACTAGAAATCTTCATCTTTTAATCAGTTTTGAGTGAGATTCATTTAAGCAAAGTTATTCTTAGTAGAGAGTAGAAGTTGGAAACAAGAAGTTAGAATCAAAGATTGAAGGAGCAAAGTGGATTTTTGCCAAAATTGGTAAAAAGAGGAAAAGTTCAAGCTAGGTAAGATTCAATACACCAACTTCATATATGTTAATCTAGGTGTCTTGGTAAGTTGATTGGTGTATGTTTAAATTGTTGAAAACACCTTGATCATGAAAAATATCCATGACCTAGATATTGGTATGAGGTTGAGAAAATGATGAGGAAGTTGAGTAAACATGGATTTAAGGATAAAATAAGTATGTATGAATGTAAGGTAGTTTTATGAAATACATAAATTGAAATATATGAGAAATGAAAATAGGTATATGAGACATATAGTATAACACCATAATGGGGGAAAGTGATGAGATTGAGGCATTGAGAGGAGTTAAAAGCATTGATTTAGAGTCATGAAAGTGAAAACAAGTATGTTAAGATATACTGATGTGGATAATTATTAACAGTTTCGGAAGTTGATATTGGAAGCTAATCGGACTGCGAGAGTGAGCAGCACCGAGGAAGTAAGGTCACGTGACGTGATCCGATGTAAAGGAATTTCATGAGGAGCTAGAGATAGCTACACGTATTTTGAATAGAATTTCAATATCTATATTCTATATGAAATTTTGTGTATAGAGACGTTCGGTAGGATTCGATAAGTTAAAAAGCTTAGGAAGCATGTGGGTGGTTAAATTCAATATGTTTTGAATGTGTATGGATAGAATGACTAATATTTTCATGTATATGCGAAAACAACACATTTAAGTGCCTATTTGATTTGATTATGTGAAATTAAATTTGAATTAGCCATCTATCAGGTTTATGTGTAAACCATTAGTGCTAGAGAATACTCGCACTATATTTTATGAGATATGCATCACTTAGTACTTGAGTATATTCTCGTACTCAATTTTAAATGCGATTTATGTATTATGGAGTATTGGGAGCATCACTCATACTCAGTTTTACATGATAGCGTACTGGGAGTATTGCTTGTACTCAATTTTCATTGACTGATGCATTATAAAGTATTGAGAGCATTACTCATACTCACTTTTTTCATGACATTGTGCTGGGAGCATTGCTCGCACTAGAGTTATATCATTCTGTTATGGTCGTGCTGGGAGGTTACTTGCAAGAACTAGTTTTGAAAGAGAAAACATGAAACAGCTGTGCTGGGAGCCTGTGCTGACTGTGTGTCACACCGAATATATGCTCGCATGTACATATTTTGAGATATGGTCGAGGGCTATCGAAACTATAACCCATAGTATAAGGGCTAAGACTTATGGCAAGCACCTGACTATGAGGTATATCTAAGGTATGTGGACTAAGACTTATGGCAAGCACCTTGCCTTGAGATTTGGTTCATAGAGTACTTTGTACCGTGTATGTCACATGGAGTACGATGTACTGTGAGTACACGATGTGATTGAGTTGTGAGCTGACGATAGAGGATTTGACCCACCTCCCGTTGCAGCAATTGTTAGACCCCGCACATCGAGTACAATGTAGCTTGAGATCACGAAAAATGAGTTATGATCATAATCTCGAAACATGTAGTCGCCTATCTCGTTTCATCACTTGAGATTTCTTGAATGAACTATCACATGGTTTTATAATCTGGACATGTGAATTGTGTGTGATAAAAGGTAACCCGAGGGATGGGTGAGACCCAGTTTTTCATGTTTTTGAACATGATGATGTGTCATACTATTTTGATTTAATTGAATGACATAATAAATGTGAATTTTATGAATTTCATGAGAAATGCAATGTTTTCATAAATTGCTGAGAGTTAAGAAACTAGCATGAATTCAGTTTTATAACTGATGATTTATATCTATATGTATACATTTGCATAAAAGTTTCAAGCAAGATGCATGCTTTAGATATGAGTCGATAAGGAAATGATTTCAAGGCATGAGCATAGTATTTTATAGATAGTGTGGTTATCTATTTACTTGCCTGATTTCCTTACTGAGCTGTGAGCTCACCCCCTTTTTATTTCCCCTCTCTACAGAGTATTCACAGTAGTGAGCACAGCTGAGGATTGGTATTCCTTGATCCGCTGCATATCCATCTTACGAGAGGTATACACATTCGAACGTTTTGTACTAAACATTGTAACAACACAGTTATGTAAACGATTGTACGGTCAGGGATGTATATGTACAAGTATTTGTATTTAAAGTATATGAGTTTACTTTTAAGAAAATAATACTTATAGTCAATAGAATATCTTTATTGACATGTATGTATGTTGTGGAATGAATATGGTTGAGGTGACTAATATCGAATCACAGCCCAACGGTTTGGTGTTGAGTGATAACAGAAGGAGAGGTAAGTAAAATGCAAAAAATTTGTGGTGATTTTGGTAGGTCACAGGAATGGAGGTCGTGACAAAATGGTATCAGAGCATGTTAGTCTGATATGAGTCGATATTAGTAATTAGAAAAATGTACATCCTCATATTATTGTACTTGTTCAGTTACAATTATGTATACGAGATGGGAATCAGCCTAATTAATGGTTATGAATGCAAGAATTGAGCCATTATGGCTAATACCAGTCGTGGTAGATGGGCTAGAGGTAAGGCTCGAGGTCGTAGAGGTATGGCAGAGACCCGAGATGAGACTACAAGTCCCACTGAGGTACCCGAGAATATTGAGGCACGCTTCGCGAGATTAGAGTGTCGCCTTGAGACCATAGTGGAGTTACTGGCACAGACTATGCCATGTAGACAGGGACAGGATGCAGAGACTGCGCCTGGAGAGGCAGTTGCACCTGGTACGCCTACACAGCCAGCTTATGTGCGACAACCTACAGATACACCTACACCCCCACCAGTTCAGGATACGCTGTCTCATGTTGCTCCACGACAGGGCGGTAGTAAGTTAGGGTATGGTTGTGAGTTGGATAGATTGCGACAATTCCATAAACTTTGACCTCTATCTTTTCGTGGGGTCAAGGACCCTGTTTTGGCTGAGGAGTGGATAGGAGAGATAGAGAAGTTGTACAGATTTTTTGAGTTTATGACTTCAGAAATGGTCGCATTTGCTGTGTTCCTACTGAAGGGGACAACAGAGCATTGGTGGAAGTCCACCCGACCCATATTGAGAGCCCGACATACGAAGATTAGTTGGAAGATATTTCTGGATGCCTTGAGGAGACAGTTTTTCCCAATACGGCCCAACGAAGGCTGTAGGCTGAATTTTTGGGGTTGAGCCAGGGGAGTCATTTAGTAGACGAGTATGAGAGCAAATTTCTATCTTTGGGCAGGTATGACCCCGACACCATAAGTAGCGAGACCAAGAAAGTTCACAGATTCATTGATGGACTGAGACCAGTATTACGGTCTAAACTGGTTCCATTCAACATCTCTACCTATGATGAGGCAGTGCGCAGGGCGCAACTCTGTGAGCAGGACTACGAGAGGAATGTCTTCGAGTTCAGGACAGTTAGCAAGTGTAGAGACCGAGATAGGAAGAGGTCGGTGAATGATAGTGCCGAAGGTTTCAGATATCGAGGAGGGAGGAGACTCTTCGGTAAAAGACCAAGGATCGAGGAAGTACAGGAGAAGACTGTTAGATCTCTTTCATACCCGGCTATAGCTCTAGCTAGAGGTGTTGTGATTAGAGGACCGAGGTCTATCACTGAGCAATGTAGTAGATGTAGTAGATTCCATAGAGGTAGACCTTGTCCGATTTCTAGCGGATTGTGCTTCAGATGTGGGAAGCCAGGGCATATGTCAAGAGTTTGCCCAGAGGTTATTGATATTGCCCCATAGAATGGCAAGGAGCCAGAGAGAGCTCCAGCTGATATGTCTGCTCCGAGGAGGAGAGTGACGACAAAAGAGAAAGGGAAACAGGTCATTGGACGAGGGTGAGTACATGCCTTGGACTAGGGCACAGCCGATGCTTCATCGGATATGATTAAAGGTAACATCCTGATGTATGATTTAGAAGCACATGTTTTAATTGATCCTGGTGACACGCATTCATTTGTATCACCTTCGTTTGCATGTAAGTTAGCAAAGCATGTAGAGCATACACCTTTAAGTAGGATGATGTTAATTAGTACGCCTATGGATAACAGTCAACTAGTGGAGTACGTATTAAATGATTGTAAGCTAAGAGTAGGGGAAAAGGACATGACAGCCAATCTAATATTGTTAATCATGAATGATTTCGATGGAATGGATTGGTTATCTACAAACCATGTTGTTTTAGATTGTTATGCTAAGACAGTTATGTTTCCTAACCTTCAAAAATATGTTGTAAAGTTTGATGAAAAGAAATGTAAGTAATAGTTATAGTTACAATAAATAATGTACTATACTGACTCAGAAATGAATATATTGAAGGTTTTATTGCGTACGTGGTTGATACGGATAAGGTACATCCTGAATTGGCAGATATTCCTATGCTTAGTGAATTCTCATATGTCTTTTCGGATGAATTGCCAAGGTTACCACTAGACAAAGAGATGGAGTTCTGTATAGACTTGGTGCCTGTACCGAACCTATATCGAAACCACCGTATCGCATGGCCTTAGTTGAGCTGGAAGAGCTCAAAAAACAGTTACAAGATTTGTTGGATAGGGGGTTCATCAGATCGAGTGTTTCGCCTTGGGTAGCATCGATTTTGTTTGTAAAGAAGAAGGATGGAAGCCTCCGATTGTGTATAGATTATAGATTGTTGAACAAGGCTACCATTAAGAATAGGTATCCCCTTCCACGCATTGATGACTTGTTAGATCAGATCCAGAGAGCGCAGGTCTTCTCTAAGATTGATCTAAGGTCTAGGTATCATCAGTTGAGAGTTCAGAGTGGAGATGTACCTAAGACAGCATTTAGGACCCGATATAGCCATTATGAGTTTTTGGTTATGCTATTCGGATTGACGAATGCTCCCGCAGCTTTCATGGCTTTGATGAACGATGTGTTCAAGCCATATTTGGATCAGTTTGTTATCGTCTTCATCGATGACATATTGGTATACTCGAAATCCGAGGAAGAGCAAGAAAAGCACCTCAGGATTGTATTGCGACCCTACAAGAGCAGAAGCTGTATGCTAAACTCAATAAGTGTGATTTTTTGTTGTCACAGATCTAGTTTTTGGGACACGTTGTGTCGAAGGATGGTGTATCAGTGGATCCATCCAAGATTGAGGCTGTAGTTCAGTGGGAACAGTCAAGGACAGTCACCGAGATTAGGAGTTTTCTGAGTTTAGCAGGGTATTATCGGAGATTCGTTGAGAAATTTTTTAAGTTAGCTGCTCCGTTGACACGTCTCACTCGAAAGAGTATAGCTTTGGTATGGGATGAAAATTATGAGAAGAGTTTTCAAGAGTTGAAGAGTCGATTGACCATTGCTCCGATTCTCACTATCCCTACTAGCTCAGGAGGATTTTCAGTGTATACCGATGCTTTGCATCAGGAATTAGGCTGTGTATTGATGCAGGATGGGAGGGTAGTTATTTACGGATCCAGACAGCTGAAGGACCATGAGAAGAACTATCCGACCCACGATTTGGAGTTAGCAGCAGTAGTGTTTGTGTTGAAGGTATGGCGTCACCACTTGTATGGTGAGAAGTTTCAAATTTTTATCGACCACAAGAGCCTCAAGTATCCGTTCTCGCAGAAAGAACTGAACATGAGATAGAGAAGATGACTAGAGCTTCTAAAGGACTACGATTGTGAGGTACTTTATCATCTAGGTAAGACTAACGTTGTAGCTGATACTTTGAGTGGGAAGAGCCTTGGGATGGTATCATATATGATGGTCAGGGAACATAAGTTGCTAGAGCAGTTTGCTAGCCTCAGTTCAGAAATCGTGCCTTCTGACATGGATACGAACTGTATGATAGCTAGTCTACGCTAGGAGCCAGATCTATTGGACAGGATCAGACATGCTCAGTAGACTGATCCATGTTGCATTGATGTGAGTAGTCAGTATAGAGGGGCACAGTGACTGGATTTGAGATAAGTGTTAATGAACTACTAAGGTTCAGAGGCAGATTGTGTGTTCCCGAGGACCCAGAGCTCAGGAGCATGATATTGTTGGAAGTTCATTCGTCGAGATACACGTTACATCCAGGGAGTAATAAGATGTATCAGAACCTTCGAAAGGTATACTAGTGGTTAGGTATGAAGAGAGATGTGGTGGATTTCGTGGCGAGATGTCTTGTATGTCAGCAAGTGAAGGTGGAGCATCAAAAACATGCAGGGTTATTATAGCCTCTACTATACCGACATGAAAATGTGAGCATATCACCATGGATTAGGAAATGTGAGTTGTAGAGGGGTTGGAGCCGATGTGATTGGAGGCTGACAAAGGGTTGAAATGAAGGTACAAAATAAACACTAAAACAAAGTAAGTGGAATTGGGATAGTGCTCGGTAGTGAAAAGAATAAGAAAATATATATATACATAAAGAAAGATGGCTATGGTAGGAAGGAAAGCAGGAAAAACGAGAGGAAATGTGGAAGCCCATTAATCAAGAGGCAAAGGGCTTGAGACCGAGGGACTTGTGAAGGTCTGTTAACCGAAACTAATTGGTGAAAAAAAATATGGAAGCAGTTGAAGATGGATTGAAGCAAACCGAAGAAGAGGAACAAAATGTTGTGCAGTTTGAGTTTAATCTGCTGCAGAGAAGAGACAGTTGAATAAGGCTGGTAGAGGGCAGTAGGGGGCAAACTGAAACTATGAAAAAAAAATAGCTGAAATGTTGAAGCAATGGCAGCAGATGATAGACCGAATGTGAGTGGGAGATAGGCTGGTATGGCAGTGAACTAATACAAACTAAAACTGCACCAGCAAACAAAAGAAGACCTGAAACAGAAAAGAAATGAAATAATTGTTTTTTTAAAACAATTACAGGACATAGAAACTGAACAGAGTAGGGCGAATGAATTAAAGGGAAGAAGACGAAAGCATGGCCTGCTGGAAAATAGAGGATATTGATAGATAAAATGTTGTTGTGGACTGCAGTAGAGGAAAAGAGAAAAGAGAAGAAACCGAACCAATTAGAATACTGCAAAACCGAGAAACCAAGCAACTGACAAGGATTAAATACAAAACAAGCAAAATGATGTGATTGAGGAAGTGATAAATCTAAATAACCAAAAAGGAAAAAGAGAAAGAAAATGAAAATACTAAGAGTACGTAATGGCCTGCTGAAAATCGAGTGGTTCGGTGGAAAATAGGAAGGAGCAGTTAAAAACTAGCCTAAAAACATGAAGAAAGCAGACCAGAATGATTGAAGGAAGCAAAAAAGACGTGTGGAGTTAGGTTGAAGAATATAAAATGAAATGAACCAAAGATATATATTGAAGGTTGGAATGATAGCTTAAAATGAAAAATTGAGAGAGTGATAGAGAGAAGTAGAAAAACGAGAGAAGAAAAGGAAGAGATATTGATGGTTTATTATGAACTCAATTGAAGATTAAGTTGTGATGGTGTGGGCGTTATATGAATATACACCTCTGATCGAGCACAGCAAACATGTATGAGAGTTTCACCAGCAAGCACCGAGGGCATTAAAAGGGTGCTGCTAGCAGAGCATCTTGGCCTCGGCTCCAAGGGAAATGAACTAGACCGAGAGTGGAGGAAGAAGATGGATGAAAGGTGACCCGAATGGAGATGTAAGGTAGATGACGATGGAGATGGTGAAAACACTAAAAAGATGGAGGAGAGGCAGCGCAGGGAAGAAGGAAGGAAATGTGAACAATGGCGTCGGGTGGTAGCAAGGAAGAAAGAAAAGGGAGACAAGAAAGGTTGGTGGGAAAGAAGAAAAGAAATTCAAAAATGGGTGAACAGTAAACAAAAAAAGGTAATCTATATATATTATATATATATTGTAACGATCCAAATTTACGGATATTTCAGTTGGGGTACAAGTCGATATTAGATCAGAATCAATAAATCAGTCTGATTAATTTTCTTTCTTAGTAACAAATTTAAATAAAATATGTTCACATTCCCCAGACATATCTTGTATTGCATTACTGTACTTACAAAATTTTTTGATACAACAGAACTTCTTTAAACCTGGGTATACCTTCGATGCAGTAATATGCTCTACAGAATCATAACTGTCCAGAATCCTTACTAACGGAAGTGATCCAAACTACAACGGGGCTCTGTGGAGAAAAGTAAGGGGGTGAGCTCAACATGCTCAGTAAGAAAAACCCCATAGCATGTAGATAAATACACTACCTATAAAAATATATATTTTATATTTGCCAAATTCAAAATATTTTCATAAAGTATACAGATGATTTGATAATTTCTCAGATACCAGAGTTAGAATCGAAAAATAGATTTAGTATCGACAAAAGCACAAATGCGAAAAATAGATTTTCAGAAACAGAATATGTATCGGTAGTAAATATAGCTACGGTGGTAAATCCAAAAAGTTTAAAGTTTTCCAGTAACAAAACAAACAGATTTTCAGATATCTCAATTCAAACAGACAAATTCAAAAAATACTTCAAATAGACGAGACAAGGCATACATACTATATCAGATATCATAAATGACTATTGGCCAATGTTGGTGACTCCGGGCAATTCACGGGCCAGGTGTGTCGGGATGTTAATCGCCGTGGGAGTGGTCAACTACCCAAACGGGTCACAGATCAGAATGTCCGAAAACCAAAAATAGAATAAAAAACATGGTACATCATACTTGTGGACCATAGTTATAGATACAGAACAGACAGAAATGCAGCATGATCTCACTAACGCCTTTGTCTCAAAATCAGCGCGAGATGGACCGTATGACACACAGTCAGTACGCGTTTAAGCACATATCATCAGAATAGCAAATCATTTCACCTCAAATCACATATAATTTCAATTTGTTTCACAAAACAATTCAAAACAAACTGATTAACCCTTTTACGGATAAAATCTCAGAAAACAATCAATGAAAATTCAAAATTAAGAATTTTTTATATTTAAAACAGAATTCAAGCCACATCAGAATCTATGCAAACCATTTAAATTCAATCCGTAAAAATTAGGTTGTTCAACTAAGCTAAAACCTCTAATTTTCATAGTCATAAAATTTAGCCTAGATTTTTTGATAATTTCGATACTGCGAAATTCAGCATAAAATTTTATATCTACAAATATATGAAAATTATGCATATTTATCTCTAGTAGCAACGAGAATTTTTCTTACCTTAGTACCTCGTCAGTAGTCCTCTATGCATTAGTGGTGCGGGTCAACGGGCTCGATATGCTCGGTTAATTTCCTCAGAATTTCGTACCAGTATTTTTGAAATTTCGAACCGATATTTTCGAATAAATATTTTTGAATTATCTTCCTCGGGGTTTTCTCAAATTCTCAGTATCTTCTTTCCTTCCTCCAAATATACATATATATAATTTATATATATATATATATATATATATTATTCCTTTTTTTTTGAATTTGGCTTCCCACCAAATTCTTTTCTCCTTTCTTCTTCTCTTCTTCTCCTTGCACCAGGTACTGCTACCTGACACCAGTGCTCGTAGCTTCACTAGGCTCAATGCTACCATCTTCTCCTTTATTATCCACGTTTCGGCCACCATCGTCACTCCCGATCTCGGCAATCATCCTCCCGGTCACCTCGTTCCCATTCCGACAAGCGAGACAGAGGTGTTCTGCCTCTGTCTTCATGCTCCTTTGCTTCATTTTCATTCCACTTGGCTGGGTCTCATCCTTCCCTTACGCCTTTGTTTCCTGCTTCTGTCTTGTCTTCTCTCTTCAACCTTCACCTTAGCACCCAAACTAGGATCCTTTCTTGTCCTAGACAGCCTCAACAGCCTCTCATTCCCTATTACAGTCACACTCCCTACTCCAAGAAGATGACCACGCGAGTCTCCCTTGTTTCCTCGTTTCATAGCCTTCCACACTACCCGACACAGCGTCGTCCTCCTCAGCTTTCTTTCCTTCTACTTCAGGTTTCCTCTCCTTCACCCTCAGCCCTCGGTTACAGACCACTCCCCTCTCTCGACCCCTGCTTCGATCTTCTGTTCCAGCTTCCACTCGATCTGCTCTGTTTTTGCTTCCCTCCACCATCTCTCGGCATCGTCTGCACCGAACCGCACTCCAGTCATGGTCTTCATGCAGCTCTTGTTTCACAGCTCCTTATCCCTCTGTTATCTTCTGCTTTGCGATTTCTCTCTGCCACCGTCTCGCCTTTCTACCCGGATCCTTGCGAAGAGAAGTTGCCAGCAGCTTGTTGCGAAGGAGGTTGTAGCAGTTTTCCAGTTGTTTGCTGGAAGTGTGCAGCTTCTTGCTGCTCTATTTCCTTCTATTTTCTGTTTCACTCTTTAGCCAACCCATCCATCTTTCTTATTCCTTTTATTTCTGCTTCCTAGTAGGCACAAGATAGAGGTATGGTAAGCCGACTGATGATGTGAAGATGGAATGGAAGTAGGTTTGCAGGAGGCGTGGAGGGGTGCAGGGTGCGTGTGCAAAAGGGTGTGGCGTGTGCAATGAGTGGCGTGGGTGAGCAGAGGGGTTCGGTGCTGTACAGGGTGGGGTGCTTTTGCTTACTGCCATGATCCCGTTTCCAGTCTTGTTTTCAGTTTTTTTTAGTCATCCTTAAGTCAGGTTGCTGTCCTCCCATACGGCATATGTATATTTATTTATTCCTCCCTGCTGAGGCCATCACCTTACTCTATGGTCACAAGGCTTACTTCTCGGTTAATGGTTGTGTATGTAGGTTTATGTATCCATTTATATTTATATATATATATATATACACATATATATATATATACGTATAATTGTATATTGGTACACAAATGTATTTATGTATGTATATATATATATATAAATTCAAATGCACCCATAGTTATTCCATCTTTTGGACTAAAATATTTGATTAAATAAATTCTTCCAACCACACAAAATCTAGGGTATTTATATTCTCCTTACCTTCGAAAATTTGGTCCCCAAATTTGAAAAATATATCAGTCCTCAAATAATTGTGGGTATTTGGTATTTCTCTCGCCTTTAGGCTTCCCAGTTCTCATATGGCCTCTTTCAAAGTGTGGTATTACCACAAGACCTAGACCAATGGAATTGTCTTAGACCGCAATGCTCTTTTCTTTCCTATCGAGTATCTGAATTGGCTTTTTCACATAAGTCATATCCTCCTTGCACTCTAATGGTCCATACTTTACCACATGCGTCAGATTTAGATAATACTTGCAAAGCATTAAAGCGTGGATGACGTTGTGGGTACCCGATATTTCTAGCAGTAACGTCAATCTATTAACTTGTCTTCCATTTGGTCTAAGATTTCGAAAGGTCCCATATAACGGGGACTCAATTTTCTTTTCTTCCCAAATCTCATTATGCTCTCGTTTTTTGTCAGTATAATTCTTTTTCTTATTCTGAGTTGTTCTCAACCTTTCACAAATTAATTGAATATCTTTAGAAACTTGCTTAACCAAATCAGAAACAATTTTCCCCCTTTCACTTACTTCTTCCATCCAATCAGTGAATGACATTATGGCCATATTATGCTTCATACGGTATCATTCCAATGCTTGAGTGGTAATTTTCACTATATGCAAACTCTGCTAATGACAGATGGTCCTTTCAAGAACCTTTAAAATTCTGAGCACATGCTCTCAATTCCATATTAGCATAGGTAAATATTGTAATAATCTCATAGGCTTCTGGTACCTAACTTAATTTACTAACACATGAGACATTTAGTCACAAATCCGATTATGTCTCATATCGCGCCTGATTACCAATATGCGTTCAGGAGACTTGATAAATCTTTACTATTCTTCGGGTGTGGAATATATCTCCATAAACAAACCTATGACGACATCAATTTCTTTAACTATGGATCATTTGGTACACAATTCTGTTTTTAAATCTCAATAAAGTATCAGTACCAATACTCAAGCTAGTTGCAGCACCCATCTGGGTCTTATTAGCTACATCAATGCAGTACTTAGCAATACGCTGAGCCTGTTCGATTCGATCAATCAAATCCAGTTTCATCTCTCAGGCTAATCACCATGTAATGAATGTCGATATCAGGAAAAAGGACCACATCCAAGTAGAGGTTCACTAAATATTTCAATAACTCATGTCCTTGATCAATATATATCACGTCATCCCGAAACCACTTCTGCTCAAGGCACTAACCCGAGTCACTCTTTTTTTTCTTGTATTTGACTGTTTTTGTAAAATTTAATGCTTAAACCTTCATGATAAGTAGAATTCCATAATTCTTCACCGCACAAGTAATGGTATCCTAACTTCAAACGCGAATATGACAACTGTCAATTTCAATTTATAGGTTATGGGTACTTCTAGACGCTGTCAAGTCTCTCAGGCGGTGAGGTATTTTGAATTACCTTTATTAGTCATCAGACTTGACCACAAAAACTGGTTATGGGTATAAGGGTTCAAGGTTCAGTCCCAATAAGAAGTAGGATACTAGAATTTATCGATATTCTCATTTATCCTTGGTTGCAATTCATTTTCAGTTCATATCACTTGATCTGAATCACTTCATTTCACATATCAGAGACATTCTTACCTTGTATACACCTCTTATTCCAATATAACTTGCATTCAGAATTTATTACACTTCAACGCTTGTCTCATTTCGGTTATCAATTATAACAAAACTCTTTCCTTATTCGAATTAAGTCTCATAACCAAAACATAAGCATAAGCAATTTACAATCCTTAGATGCGATACGTAATTCATATTCCAAAGTTTCCTTACACCCCAAACTCTGAATCATCATAACAGTTTTGGGTCTTTCCCACTAATCTATAATCTCTGTTTTGGGAGAATCCAATTGACTCCCGTTCTTGCCACATCGTGACCTAGAAAACTCCAGAACTCCTTAACCATTAATGCCCATACACTCCAAAATCGATCACTCAGTCTGGTAATCCCCTTATCATATGATCCCTGTAATTATTTTTTCGGAACTTCAAATTCAATCGAAACTGTTCAATACAATGGTTTGAATAATAAATTTGATATCAAGTACTATATCATATCAAACTTCATCCTTCAGTCAAGTGGTAACTCTGACAAATCATCTAACTATGTGTCGAAAAATTCTATGTCTACAGGGGTGTCTCTTTACTCCGAACACACCCTATCTTTATCAATCATATAAGCAGTGAAACCATCAAGTTTCATTTATACAATTCGTTTAGTAATTCATTCTTCCAATTACGGTGACTTTACTCTTTCACAATCACTCTTTCTTCAGTAGATATCTTTCTGTTACACTTGTTACCTTTCCCTTTTCTTAGTGATTTCAAAGACTTACACCTCATAATAATACAATTGTGTCTGATCCATACAGTTGTGCCTTGCGTACCGCTTCCTCAAACAACATCAAATGGAGTTATCCTATCTCGATTGAGGATCCCAGTATCTCCTATGAGTTTCTAGACTTCCTTTACTTCACATTTCCACTTATCCGAATTATACCTCTTCCAAACTATAAATTTAGTTTCATATTCATCCACAACTTATACCTTATGTCCAATTCAAACATTTCATCTATAATTGCCATTAAATTTATCAGAAATGTGTTGCCATCTGAAGGCCTCCAGAAACATATCTCATGTAATTCCTCTGATGTCAGCTCTCGGATTAGATCAGGGGACTTTCCTTCTAGTTTGGATTCCTATTTCAATATCAATGCTACAAAAGCTACCTTCTTAATGGTAGTACCCCTTAAAATCCTTATAATTCCTCTGACTCTTTAGCACAAAAGCTGCAAAAGCAACTTTCTCGGTAGAGTTACTTCGAAAAAATCATAGAGCCTTTTTCATCTCATTTATCCAATCTTTCAAAGTTAGCTTAGTCTTTTTCTGAGTCACAGTCATACTTTTTAATCATCATCACTATTATTGTGGCGCTATCACTTGACCTCAATGTCATCATTGTCTTCATGCCCCGCTCAAATCTTTAAGCGGATTTCAAAATTTTCGGTTATACTATGAAATGTACACTCAGTCGAGGGTTGATTAAATCTCTCGAGCCTATCTCTACGGTCTTGAGAAACAGTTCATTTTCGTATACTAGTATGGTTGTAATACTAATTAGCCATATCTATCAGTTTCCCTTCATTCACTGACACAATTTTCAATAAAACACCCGTTTGTATCTAAACAACGTACAGTAATGCTGGGAATGTGAATCTTTTAAATTTTTCTCACTTTTAATATCGACTCGTATCATGCCAACCTTGCTCTAATACCACTTCTGTAACGACTTGAATTTACGAACATTTCAGTTGGGTTATAAGTCGATATTAGATCAGAATCAATAAATCAGTCTGATTAATTTTCTTTCTTAGTAACAAATTTAAATAAAATATGTTCACATTTCTAGACATATCTTGTATTGCATAACTATACTTACAAAAATTTTAGATACAACAGAACTTCTGTAAACCTGGGTATACCTTCGATGCAGCAATATGCTCAACGGAATCATAACTGTGCAGAATGCCTTACTAACGGAAGCGATCCAAACTACAATGGGGCTCTATGGAGGAAAGTAAGGGGGTGAGCTCAACATGCTCAATAAGAAAAATCTCATATCATGTAGATAAATACACTACCTATAAAAATATATATTTTTATATTTGTCAAATTCAGAATATTTTCACAAAGTATACAGATGATTTGGTAATTTCTCAGATACCAGAGTCAGAATCCGAAAACAGATTTAGTATCAATAAAAGCACAAATACCAAAAACAGATTTTCAGAAACAGAATATGTATCGGCAGTAAATATAGCTACTGTGGTAAATCCAGAAAGTTCAAAGTTTTCCAGTAGCAAAACAAACAGATTTTCAGATATCACAATTCAAGCAGACAAATTTAGAAAAATATTTCAAATAGATGAGACAAGGCATACATGTTATATCAGATATCATAAATGACTATTGGCCAATGTCAGTGACTCTGGGCAATTCACAGGCCAGGTGTGTCGGGATGTTAATCGTCGTGGGAGTGGTCAGCTACCCAAACGGCTCACAGATCAAAATGTCTGAAGACCAAAAATAGAATCAGAAACACGGTACATCGTACTCGTGCATCACAAATACAGATACTAATACAGAAAGATAGAAATGCAACATGATCTCACCAAAGCTTTTGTCTCAAAATCAGTGTGAGATGGACCGTACGACACATAGTCAGTACGCGTTCAAGCACATATCATCATAATAGCAAATCATTTCACCTCAAATCACATATAATTTCAATTTGTTTCACAAAACAATTCAAAACAGGTTGACTAGCCCTTTTTCAGATAAAATCCCAGAAAACAGTATATTAAAATTCAAAATTCAAAATTTTCGATATTTAAAACAGAATTCAAGACACATCAGAATCTATGCAAACCATTTAAATTCAATCCGTAAAAATTAGGTTGTTCAACTAGGCTAAAACCTCTAATTTTCAGAGTCATAAAATTTGGCATAGATTTTTTGGTAATTTTGGTATTGTGAAATTCAGCCTAAAATTTTATATCTACAAATATATAAAAATTACGCATATTTATCTCAAGTAGCAACGAGAATTTTCCTTACCTCGATGCCTCGTCAGTAGTCCTCTATCTATTAGTGGTGCGGGTCAGCGAGCTCGGTCTGCTCGGTTAATTTCTCCGAAATTTTGTACCAGTATTTTCGAAATTACGAACCGATATTTTTGAATAAATATTTCTGAATTATCTTCCCCGACGTTTTCTCAAATTCTCAGTATCTTCTTTCCTTCCTCCAAATATACATATATATAATTATATATATATTATTCCTTTTTTTTTCGAATTTGGCTTCCCGAGAAATTCTTTTATCCATTCTTCTTCTCTTCTTCTCCTTGCACCAGGTACTGCTACCCGACGCCACTGCTCGTATCTTCACCAGGCTCGGTGCTGTCATCTTCTCCTTCATCGTCCATGTTCCAGCCACCATCGTCACTCCTCGTCTTGACCATTATCCTCCTGGTCACCCTGTTCCCATTTCGGCAAGCAAGACAG
The DNA here is from genome assembly GCA_033439115.1 of Firmiana major. Lineage (NCBI taxonomy): Eukaryota > Viridiplantae > Streptophyta > Magnoliopsida > Malvales > Malvaceae > Firmiana > Firmiana major. The sequence continues at coordinate 12,223,279 of CM065911.1, forward strand.
AGGTGTTCTGCCTCTGTCTTCGTGCTCCTTTGCTTCATTTTCATTCCCCTAGGCTCAGTCTCATCCTTCCCTTACGCCTTTGTTTCCTACTTCTGTCTTGTCTTCTTTGTTCAGCTTTCACCTTAGCACCCAAACCAGCATCCTTTCCCGTCCTAGATAGCCTCAACAGCCCTCTCATTCCCTATTACAGCCACACTCCACACTCCCTACTCCAAGAAAATGACCAAGCGAGTCTCCCTTGTTTCCTCGTTTCACAGCTTTCCACACTACCCGACACAACGTCGTCCTTGTCAGCTTTCCTTCCTTCTGCTTCGGGTTTCCTCTTCTTCACCCTCAGCCCTCGGTTACAGACCACTCCACTCTCTCGATCCCTACTTCGATCTTTTATTCTAGCTTCCACCCGATCTGCTCTGTTTTTATTTCCCTCCACCATTGTGAGACCCCGTATGTGTATAGCTATGTATATAGGAACATGGGAATATAAATAAAAATCATAAGTATGATGATACATTGTAATGTGAAGTATATGCAATGTAAGTTCATAAGATTATGTACGCACTTGTAATAAGAATTGTAATTATAAGTATAAGTTGCACTATGAATGAGCGGGAAGAAATGAACTTGAACACGAGAAGAACGAAATGGAATATGAGTAGTATAGTAGAATGGAAGGAAAGATTTACATAAGTGTATATTTCCATTCGGGTAATATCGTATATATTTTGTTATACAAAGATTTCCCACAAGTTTTAATATATACTAAGTGTGATGGGATGACATTTTTAAGTCTCAAGGAGCGATGAATGAGGAAAGGACTATGAAGGTAAATTGAGGAAGTTTAGAAGGGAGTTGTTGCAGAAAAACTGCAGGAAATCTGGAATTTGTGAAGGCCAGATCGATCTCATAGGATGAGAGATCGATCTGGGAGAGCCAGAATGCTCTTATGTGAGTAATGGAAGGGAACAGATCGATCTCTAAAGGAAGCAGATCGATCTCTTTAGCTCTCGGGTTGGAAGCAGATCGATCTCCCTAAGGCCAGATCGATCTCCTCAAGTTTCTGTTCGACAGCAGATCGATCTCCAGTCTCGACAGATCGATCTCCTGCCTTTAAAATGTCTTAGAAAAGAGAGATTTTAGAGGACCAGATCGATCTCCACCCAAGGAAGATTGATCTCATCAAGTTAAAACTATAAATAGGAGCAGTTGGATCTGCAGAATTTCGGGGTAAACCATTTCCTCTCACTTCAACTCAAAGAAAACTAGCTTTCTCACTCCTAAATCCAGCCATTTTCAGTGAGATTTAAGGAGAGTCTATTAGAGACAAAGTTGTTCACGACAAAGAGAAGAACAACATAGTCTAGAGGCATTTCCCCATTCGATGGATTGAAGAAATAAAGGGCATTCCTAATTGGAGCAAGAGGAAATCCAATGAGGTAAGTTCTAGTGCACAAATCTAAGTACATTGGTTTAGTTAATGATTATAAAGATATTTGGTTGTGCACATTGTGGGTAGAACTACCTAGAATGGTATGAAATGAATATAACTTAGAAATAGTCAAGTGTGAGAAAGTGGAGTGTGGAAGTGTTAATGATGAATGAGATATCTTGAGTGGAGGAACATGTTGTGGGAATGATTTGGACATATTAATATTGGGATAAAATTGTGAGATTTACCACAAGAGGTAAAATGTATATTTAAGACATTGGATAAATGCTTAGTTGAATAAGAGTTAGAAACATTAACTCAAGTGTTGATGGATGAATTTCAGTCTCGGATGATACGCCGGAGCAAGTCGAGATGAGAACGTGAGAAGCCCAAAGGCGGATAGTTGCACACAAGTAAAGCGAGGTAAGGGACTGTGGGTTAGCTATAGAGATGTTTGTGCGTATTTTACAGCAATTTCGTAGATATATTGCTAGAACTAGTACGATATTATAATCCTATGAAATGATATGGAAGCATGAAAAGTACTATGATGTATATATGTATTGAGAAATGGGATAGGGTAAGGAAATAGCATGATATGCATGTTTTCAATGTTTTTCTCTAATTAACATTGATCTTGATGATTGAGAAATGTTGATGATAGGTTGGCTAATTTTACATGTTTTAGCATGAAGAGGCATGCTGTATGAATAATCATGTTTTGAGTCTTAGAAAGAGAAAATAGCCATCTATCAGTTTTGAGATGAGATTTGGTGTTGAAGCGCTAGCTCACACCCGTTTTAATGCCTTGATGTACCGTGCGGGAGTTTTAACTCGCGCGAGGGTTTTGAGAAAGTGCGGGAACCTTGCTCGCACCTGTTTTGTTGAGTTGAGGTAAACTTGGGGGTCGGGACCCAAGGGGATACCAGCCGACGGCCATTTGAACGGGCTGGGCCTTAACGATAGATCGTACCGCGCTGGAGCTTTGCGTTGACTGTGTGTCACGCTGCTTGCTCGCCTGGTATATGAGACATGGTTTAGGATAAAAAGTCCATCGGAGTTGGAGTATGGACTTGGGTCCACGGTCGTACGTAGAACAGTGTAGTTGTCCGTTGGTATACTATGTACCGTGCTGGGTGCACGTGAGTACAAGTATCACGTAGATGACACACGACGTATCTTCACCGTGAGTATACGAGGAGATGAGGTGGATTGAGATGAGCCGGAGGTCAGGATTGACCCATTCCCCTTCAGGCGAAGTGATACCCTGTGCACACTTGATCAGTGAGGCCTGGGATCACTGACTATGGCCATAAGTCGTGGATATTTGATTGCCGAAAATTCCATGCCTATCTCAGAGATTCGAGAAACAGAGACAATCTCAGAAAAGAAAGAGATTTGCAGAAAAAGAGTGATTTGAGAAACGAAAGAGATTTCGTGTTTTTGATAAATCTCTGATTTCACATTTGTGCCATGAGGGCACTATTTATGAGCATGTTTTAAATGGAAGTTTGACATTTGATTTACACGAAAATGCTATTGAGAAATATGTGTTTAAATGCATTGTTCGTATGATATTTCCATTTATAACGAAAACATGGTTTTGGTTTATGCATGCATGGGCTATGTAGGTAGTACGATATCTACCTGCTAGCATACATTTCCTTACTGAGCTGTGGTTTGCTCATCCCACTATTTTCCCCCTCCAGGTACTGAGAAGTAAGAGAGCGGTGGTCTCTAGATCTTTTGTGTTAAACAGCTCCCACAATCCGCAAAGGTATAAGATTTGTATACACGAGTATTTTGTATCTAATTTATCGTATCGCACAGTTATATCTTGGAATTGTAAACAGTATTATGTGGATGATATGTAAGCACATGGTATTTATACAATTGATTTTGTATATCCACACACACACCTAGGAGTGTGAATTAAAGATTTAAATATTCCGCTGTAAATGAATGAATTTTTAGAAATTGTATCTTCTCACAGCCCAACCGTATTAGAGTAAGTGTGGATAGAATGGTCCCCGGAAGTGGGGTGTGACAACCATCTCTCAGCATCATCCGCATCGAATCACACTCCAACCATGGTCTTCACGCAGCTCTCGTTTCACAGCTCCTTGTCCCTCTGTTGCCCTCTGCCTTGCGGTTTCTCTCTACCACTGTCTCACCTTTTTGCCCCGGTCCTTGTGAAGAGAAGCTGCTAATAGCTTGTTATAAAGGAGGTTGCATGTCACGAACCTCTCTTCCAGTCTGTGACCTTTACCTTATCACTTACAGTTGGGCTGTGAGTTAACATCCGCTTTATATCTCATCCATTTAAGCTTAATAATATCATACAATTTAAGTAAAATAGAAGCTGAATTTTTTATATATCAGAGTGGAAGCATTTACATCAGTTTCTATAATATACATACCCCAAAATACAAAATACAAACTTTACTGTGCATTAATTTACAGGATACAAAATTTTCATCTCAAATGTATACCTCTCTATGCTACTGAATGACCGAAGCAACACGCTAGCAGGGACGACTGCAGTATACTCACTACTGCATAAAATCTGTGGAGGAGAAAGAAGGGGGTGAGCTAACGCGCTTAGTAAGGAAAATACGAAAGCAGGTAGATAACTACACTATCTACATGCTAAAATATATAATCATATTTCCTTATAAAACATATGCATTTCTTTAAAAACATCTTCCATCAATGCGAAATCATTAATTCGCTAGATGGGTATATGCATATTCACATAGCATACTCTTTTCACACAGCTCATCTTTAAAAACATTAAGTACATATTTAGAAATCACTTGCACACAATAATTTAATATACATAAGACATAATCATGGGTTATCATATCCCTAGACACACAGTAAGGGAGACATATGTCACCTCACATAGTAGTGACAATATCCTATCACACAGATATAAGAAGACTCACAGCCATAGTTGGATTCCAGGCAACACTGATCAGGTGTGCGGGAACCCTACGCTTAGGGAGGTGGATCAACCATCCCTTCAGCTCATACTCAAATCACGGCACATTGTACCCCATGGCTAACGCTCACGATACATCCTGCTCTCGTGGATCCTTATCACCCATTTCCATTGTCTCAAAATCTTGTGTGAGCAGGTCAATGCAAGACACACAGTAGTACACGACGGCTCTAGTACGATTTTGTACTCATTACATCACACTCTTAAACCACGTATGAGTAAGTCAATGCAAGACACATAGCAATATATGGCGACTCTAACACGGTTTTATTCAACACACAACATAATCATAAAAATCTCGTACGAGCAACTCAGCGTAAGACATACAGCACACCTGAGGCATCGAGTATGGTATTATTAGGAAATTACATGTGAGCATAGTCAGAGCAAGGCACACATCAATACTCGAAGGCTCCAACATGATTACCAAAAATCTAGTGCGAGCATCTCGAGTGGAACACGCAACATCACCCGAGGCATCGAGCACTATTTTGCTTTCCTAAAAAATCCTGTTAAAAAACAACGTGCGAGCAAGGCTGGTCAATCTACCGTTTTCACTCAGGCTCTAGCACGATTTCACACAGAAAAGAAATAGAAGGCGCTCCATGCATAGTCGTGAGTGAAAGGGCAAATTTTCCTTCAATCACTCGTTAGAAACATTTCATGTAGTGGTTAAACCGAGAACCCATTTATTAATATTCTTTCTCAAAACATTTGCAAAACCTCTTTTCACAACAATCATATAAGTCATGCAACTTATAATTATAGACTTATTCTCATACGTAGTTTTCACCTAGATATATCAATATCTATGTACTTATCGCATACATTTGCACACAGCAGGTAGGAAATCATACGTATAGCTATCTCTAATAGCTCGCATAAGTCTCTTACCTCGAATCACGCTTGAATCATTTTCCTTCAATTTCCACTTCTCGTGATCCATCCTATCGATTCCAACGATATCTTCTGGAGCTGAAATTGTGTATTATACACATCAGTATATTGTCATATACTTTATTTCACTTGCATGATATTCAAATCAATGCATTCAGGCAATTTATATCTCATTTGGTCTCGTTATACCATTATCGGACTTTACCCCTTTCATAAGTCCATTTCAAGTGTATAACTCATTTTCAATAATCTCTCAGACTCCTCGAGTCTATTGATTCGTATTAAACCAATATTAACTTACAATACCTCAAATCTATCATTTTCATTTCATTATGGCATTTTATCGAAACCTCATATACTCAATTTTTACCATTATTGTTTCTATCACATGAACTTCACCAAACTATTATACAAGCATATATACATGCCCAATAACACCTTTACATGCTCAAATCTACATTAAATCGTACTTACTCGATTTTCTATCATTAAATCGATTCCTAGGTCATATTTTGTTTAAGCATGTTTATCACATTTCAATCTTCAATCTATATACCTATCAACTCATACAAGTATATAGATTAACATATATGAGATCGGTGTATTGAAATCTTACCAATCTCAACTTTTCTCCACTTTGCACAATTTGGAGAAAAACTCCTTTTCTCCTTTAATGAATCAACTCAACCTCTAGTTTTCAACTATGTTGTTCTCTTCCTCTATAGGAACAACTTTACTCAAAGAGTTTTTCTCAAATCTCTATGGAAAGTGTTGATAATCTATAGAGAGAATTTAGGTTACTTTGCTTCAAAATGAAAGAGGAAGATTGTTTCTCGTGAAATGCAGTTCAACAGTTCTATTTTTTATAGGATTAGCTTGATGAGATCGATCTCCATAAGTGAAAGATCATTCTTCTCTTGTTTTAAGCCTCTCAGAATTCAGTTTTTAAGCTTAAGAGATCGATCTGTCGAGGCATGAGATCTATCTACTCATTGTTACGAGATTGATCTGCTCTGAAAGGTCAGATCGATCTTCTCCAGGCAGAGAGCTAAACAGATCGATCTGGCATAAGGGTGAGATCGATCTGCTCTTGGCCGAGAGCTAAGAAAATCAATATGTTTGCATTGATGGTCGATCTCCTCATTACAGAATGTTTGGTTTAGGCAGTTTGGGCACAATGAGATCGATCTGCTCACTTCTCAGATCGATCTCCCCTGTGTTCTGCAGCATACTTAGTTGAACTTTTTTCAAATTTCAAAGGGATACTTACATTAAATCTGTTGCACTACTCATTTTGAGTTCCATTCACATTCATCACTTACAAAAATTCATTTCTTCACATTTATACATAATGAAACCCGTGTGTACATCAAGAACTCACACAATAAGCGTGTACATCAAATTCAAAGACCTTACATTACCTATGATTCACATTACATGTACACGTATATACTGATGAAATCGTAAGATTACATATGAAAATGCGGACCTTACATTGCAGCAGTTTTCCAGCTACTGTTTGCTGGAAGTGTGCAGCTTCTTACTGCTCTGCTTCCTTCTATTTTCTATTTCGCTCTTCAGCCAACCCATCCCTCTTTCTTATTCCTTTTATTTCAGTTTCCTAGTAGGCATAAGATAGAGGTATGGCAAGCCGACTGATGATGTGAAGATGGAATGGAAGTAGGTTGGCAGGAGGCCTGGAGGGGTGCGTGTGCAAAAGGGTGTGGCATGTGCAATAGGTGGCGTAGGTGCAGGTTGGCGTGGGTGAGCAAAGGGGTTCAGTGCTGCAGGGGGTAGGGTGCTTCTGCTTGCTGCCATGATCCCGTTTCCAATATTGTTTTCAATTTTTTTTTTTGTCATCCTTATGTCAGGTTGTTGTCCTCCCACACAGTATATGTATATTTATTATTCCTCCCTGCCGAGGCCATCGCCTTACTTTATGGTCACAAGGCTTGCTTCTCGATTAATGGTTGTACATGCAGGTTTATGTATCCATTTATATATATATATATATGCATATTTATGCATTAGTTTGTATATATATATATATATGTATAATTGTATAGTGGTATACAAATGTATATATATATATATATATATTCAAATGCATCCATAGTTATTCCATCTTTAGGACTAAAATATTTGATTAAATAAATTCTTTCAAGCACACAAAATCTATGGTATTTACATATATATATATATATATATTAGAATGGGAAAAAAATTGAATAAATGAAGATGAGTGTACTGAAAATTTGGGAAATCCGGGGAAAGAGCTCCGAAAAATTAACCAAGTGGACCGGACCAGCCGACTCGCTATGTTAAGACAATCGAGAACAACAAACAGACACCAAGGTAAAGAATTTATGCAAGTTTTAGAGATAACTGTACGTATTTTATGATTTCAAGTAGCTAAATAGATACCATACAGATAGAAAACCTGATATTACCCTTACGTGTAGATTGAATTGAACTGAAAAATGTTGAAAGAAATTCATAATTGCATAAATTGCATGTTTCAGTGTTTTCATCGTTGAAATATTGTTTTCAAAGGTATATGGATAGGTTGGCTATTGTTTTTATTACCTGCATGAAATAGCACGTTTTACGAAGTTAAGTGTGCTTGGGTGGGAGAAATTTCATACTGGGTAACCTCCCGGGAAGTCTCCACTCATGTATCGTTTATGCACTATTTTTATATTGAATACCGATTTTTATATCATTTTTGAAAGAATTGAACCACCTATCGATTTTCGATACGAAACAGTGCTAGAGCCCTCGTGTAGACTGTGTGTAACATTGAATTGCTCGCATTGGATTTTTATACGATTTATGAGAAAAATCGTACTGGAGGCGTCGTGTATTGCTGTGTGATCTTGCATTGACCTTCTCGCACTGGATTTTGAGACTAAGGTACTGGTTGATATTGATGTTGGGGGTAAATCCTTGAGACTACTCGGTACCCTCAATCATATTGTACTATATCAGGGTCCACGGAGCACGTTGTACCGTGTGAACACACATGGAGTGCGTTACACCGTGTATTAAGTCTTCGGACTACTTAACTGAACTGAATTATACTTTATTGATTGGCTGACGGGCTGGACTGACTTATCCCCCTTGAGGAGTATGACACTCGCACACACCTTGCCCGTGAGGTGCGGGGTCACTGACTATGGTCATATGTCGACTGTATTGTTATTGATTGAATCCTACTGTTATTGATTGAATCTCAGCCTAGTCTTAGCAAACTAAATTGTTTACTGATAGAAAGAAAAGTGAATTGAACTATTTACTGATTAAAGTTTTAAAGAAACGAATTCAAGTGTTTTACTGCATTGATTGAACAGTAAATGGTTTCATCGTACTGACTATATTCAATGCATATGTTTTACATATAGTAAAATATATTACTAGAAATGGAGTGTGACTGAAAGTGTTTTTCAAAAAATATGCATCGATTGTGAATCGTTTTCAGTATTAACAAAATGAATTATATTCAAGTGTTTTATAGTGTTTTATAACTGATCATGGCATACATTATAAACATGTAGATAGTATGGTTGTCTACTGCTTACATAAGTTTCTTACTGAGCGCGTTAAGCTTATTCCCTACTTTCCTCCACAGAGTCCTATTAGTAACTTGGACGCTTCCGTTAGTAAGGTATGCCGCACAGCTATGGCTCCACAGAGTATTTTTCTACGTTGAAGGTATACCCAATTGTAAGAAATTCTTTTGTATCTAAAATTTTTATAAGTACAGTAATGCATACGAGATGTGTATGGGAAATGTGAACATATTTTGTTTAAATTTGTTACTAAGAAAAAAAATTAATCAGACTGATTATTGTTTTGACATAATATCGACTTGTAACCCAATCAAATTGTGTGTAATTTGGGTTGTTACAGATTAACACAAAATGTATGCCGACCTTTGTCCAGATTTACTAAGGAGGTAATTTTGGTGGAAGTCATCTCCAAAATATTGGACTCCATTTTTCGCTTTACTAGGGTGCTAATGGTGTCTCTAATAGAGACTGCGGCTATATAAGTTGTATGAAATGAATGTTGTAATGATGATGAAGTTGTTAGCTACATTGAAATCAATTATATTTTGGAGTTAAAGGCTTGGATTTATAAGATCGTTTGATGAAAAAGGAGAAAATGGCAAGAAAGAAATGAACTTGAGACTCATTTTCCTATAGAACGAGGAAAGAGGATGTATATAATTGAAATGGACAAAGAAGCAAAACCATGCACTTTTAAATCTTGAACTGTTGGATTGTAAGTGCTATATACATTATAATACATTACATTTTCGGTTTCTTACAAAACTGTTACATAGAATAACAATTATGTCATCATTATTATATTACAGTAACACCCCTCTAAATTCATACTATTATTATATTACAGTAAAACCTCTCTAAATTCATACTCATAAGACTCCCCTTTGAATATTAATTTAAATGAGTTATTTCTTTAGAGAGTTTTACCTTATAAATTATTATTATATCTTAAAAAATAAGCCTATTCAATTTCACATCTTCTAACTATTCTATTGCATTTAATCTTTTAAAAATTTTCGCTAAGCTCTTTAAAAATTACTTGAAATCTTTTAATAAGATTTAATTGAAATTTTCTGGCTATAATAAAAAAGTGATCACAATAATTTTTTAAGGACAATTCTAAAAATGAAGGTTGAGGTAAAAAATCTCAAAAGTAGTTGACCTGTTGAATACTAACGTCTTAAAGTATTTTTTTAGTTATTGAATATTATATAATTTCTCATGTATTTTTCTGAAATTATTGATTTATGCGATAATTGAGATTGAAATTTTACACTATAAGTTTAAAAATAAAATTATTAATTATTATGATAGAGGGGTTTATTAAATTTTTTCATTAGTTGAGTTGGGACCATTAATTTAGAGAGATTATTAATTTAGAGGTTATTAATTTATAGGGTTCCACTCTATTTATTATTAGGTATATAACAATCTCAAATCAATGTAATCATGTATGAAATTGTTAAGCCTAGCCATAAGCCTTATATAACAAGTCTAGAATATCAAGCAGACATAAAATACATGGTGAAGCTCACATCAGTTTAACGGCCTCATACTGGAAAAACCCAACATGGGATGCGTAGGTCTTATGAACCAAATAAGCCCAATTCACCCACAAAAGCCAAGCTATTTCACAACAGGCAACCTTGATACTTAGCCACCTGTAGGAGTGAAAGATCTCATCGGCCAAAGTTGAGAAATCTAAATACTGCCAAAAAAGAAATGTCCCCTTGGACATGCTATTGGCACACAATCCCAAACACCTATAAAACGAGCCAAGGAAAAAAACAAAGGGATGCCAACCCCTTCTCCTACACAACACATACTGCTCAGCTCTCCACGATCTGGTAAACCTCAAAACCCTAAACTTCCATTGTTAAACCTTTCTTCACTTGAGAACTGGTACTGCATGGGAGCATTCACCTTGCTCTGGTCCTTTTGTGCTTATTTCTCCATTGTTCTCTAGTACAGACACCCTCCACGGAGCTGGGGAAAGCTTCACCTCCATTGTTGTATGTCCCTCAACAGATAGAAAATCTTTCTTCTTTGTCTTCTTTGTTTTTCACTATTACTCTTCTTTTTTTTCTTTTTTTATTTCTTATTATCCAAATATTCTATTAACTTGAATGTCAGATCGCATCTCAAAATTATATCTTGATGCAATTTCATTCTTTTTACTTATGCATTAATTGATTATAACAATTCATTCTAAAGAATTATTTGTCACGGAGCTTATTTCAACTTAAAAGATCATTAACGGTAAGATTATAAAATGAAAATTCTCGCAAATTACTAGCTGTCTGTAAACTCTTGAGATCCTCCAACATACCCATGATAAATGGTGTAGAAAAGTAGGGAAAAATTTTAATTTAGAGGTTTCTTTATCATGCATCTTGGTTCAAGTCCACTGGTGGCCCAAATTTGCCTATACAAACAAATAAGAGGGCTATGTTTTCTCGGCACTCCTCATGGTCTTCATTTTTTTTTCAACGCTTCTAATGGTCTTCTCGGCTTTTGGGGCTTGTAAATGGCCAATAATGATTAGACTTGAATCATTACAACAGCTATGATCTAAAATCATGAGCAAGTTTAGTGTTGTTTGATACTATGTTGGTCAGATTTTGGCCATTGTGGCAAATGTAATTGTGATGTATTGAATTTTATGGGTATATCAAGGATTTGGATTGGGGTGTTTTTAGTTTTTTATTTCCCATATTTCTTTGACAATAAATTATATAAACATTTAGTTATATAAACATACTATGTGTATTTAAAAATAAATGTTTAATTAACCTTGTTATCTTTTCTAATTAGATATTAAAATTGCTGTTACCTGAAATAATGGTGACGAATCGCTGACATATTCTCTACGGGCTCCCTGCCACGTGTTGCCGAGAGCTTCTGCAAGAAAGAAGAATATAAGAGGAACGCAGGGGTTCTCCCTTGCGTTTGCACTCCGATGCTTAAGTCAGACAGAGAGTTTGGCATAATTTTTTTATGAAGTTCTCAGATCCCCCTAATGAATCATACCTGGCCCCTATTTATAGGGGTTTCTCTCTGTTATTAATTACACATATGCCCTTTTCATTAAATGTCAGATTCTCTTATGCCTATACATGTTTTCTTCGTGCGCCACTTGGAGCACTTTTTTTTTATTTTTAATATCATGTACAATAATTGCTCCCCACTCTTTCGCTAGGTATAACATTGCGGAAGAGTACATATGTTCTCATCGTAACCTTACGTCAAGTCCTTACGTTAGATTCTGAAGTCGAATTTTCATCGGAGTGTTTAGTTTACCTCGCGCATTTTTTGCTTCAAACCCTTATTTGAGTGCTTAGCTTACCTCACGCATTTTTCGATTCAAGCTTTTGCACTTTTTTTTCGTGGCTTAGCTCGCGCATTTTTCGTTTCAAACCCTTTTATATAAATCTTTTCCTGATGGCGGGCCGCCGTGACACATTCGCGTCTCTCGTACCATGACACATCTTTTTCTAATGTATGGCCGTCGCGACCCATTCTCGCCTCTGGCACTATGGCCTGGTTGTTTTCAAATGTCTGGCTGCTGTGACGCCTTTGCGCATCTGGCTCTTACGACAAGTCTTTTCAGATGCCTAGCCGTCGTGACACTATCGCACCTATGGCTCTTACGACTTATTTGTCTTCAACGTCTGGCCACCGTGACGCTATCGCGCCTCAGGCTCTTATGGCTTATTTGTCTTCAATGCCTGGCCACTGTGACGCTATCGCGCCTCAGGCTCTTACGGCTTATTCATTTCCAACGCCTGGCCACAGTGACGCTATCGTGCCTCAGGCTCTTACGACTTGTTCGTTTCCAATACCTGGCCACAGGGACACTATCGCACCTCAGGCTCTTACGGCTTGTCTGCCTTTTACGCTTGGCCACAGTGACGCTATTGCGCCTCAAGCTCTTACGGCTTGTCTGCCTTTTACGCCTGGCCACAGTGACGCTATTACGCCTCAGGCTCTTACTGCTCGTCTGCCTTTTACGCCTGACCACAGTGACACTATTGTGCCTCAGGCTCTTATGGCTCGTCTGCTTTTCACGCCTGGCCACAATGACGCTATTGCGCCTCAGGCTCTTATGGCTCGTCTGCCTTTTACGCCTGGCCAAAGTGACGCTATTGCACCTCAGGCTCTTACAGCTTGTCTGTCACAAGTTCCATATTTATGAGTATCAGTAAGATAAATATAAGAATAGAGAAATTCCATATATTCAAAGCATCTCGTGACAACATATTCAAAATAAACAGATAATAATGTGACAATGCAAAAATATATAAATGAAACATCCTCCCTGCAAAATTTCAAGGTTACGGGTGTTGGGCTCAATCATCCGTCTGATTTAATGTGACTTTCTCGATTAGCTATGAATTTCATTCTCTTTCAGAGCATAGGTTATGTGCGACTTTTTCAGCACCAGATCTTCGACAAGTTGGGGTTTTGGAAGGTCAGCTATAGATAACTCCTCATTTATCTCTATTCCTTTGCATGTAGTAGAGGCGATATAACATGTATGAGCCTTCTTTTGATCCCTTTGCACTTGTTCAACTCCATTGGGGGTATGAAACTTTATTAACAGGTAGCAAGGAGAGATGATAACCCTCATGGCATTCAATAGAGGTTTTCCCAGAATCATGTTGTAAACAGTCGAAGTTGACTTTACGACCATAAATAACACTTGTCGAGTTACATGTTTTGGGCTTTCCCGACTACCTTTACCTGTTCCCCAAACTTTCGTTGTCTACCAAGATTCGATTAACTATTTCATTACCACTGCTGAGATAACCATAGGATCATCTTGGGGGATGATATTATCTCCCCGATCTGCTGAGGTGAACATAATAGGCTCTTCATCCACTCTTTCCTCCATAACAGTATGAACTTGATACGCTTGCCTCGCGTAAGTTTTACGAGAGGTAGAGGAATTTTCTGTCATTGAATTTTCACCTGCTATGACATTTATAACTGGTCCAGTTGGCTCATTATCTTGTCGGTTACCTTCTGGGATTTGGTTTAGCTTCTTCCTCATTTCTTGGCCTGTTTTACCTATTTTATGGGCGATTATCCCTTCGATCTCGAGGAGGGTAATGAGCTCTTTCGTTTCTCCAAAGGAAACAATTAATCTTCCCCTCGCGAACCTTTTCAACTGGTCCATCAGTTCTCTGCATCTTTCCGTAAAATGACCATGAACGAAATGGAAGTCACAGTAGGCATCTATGTGTTAGCCTACGTTTCCTACTTTCTTCTTCGAGAATTCTAACAGTCCAGTCCCTTCAATATCAGTACAGGGCTCGTTTAGCTTAGCATAGCTTTCGTACCTAAGCCTGGGAGCTTTATCCAATCTATCAGGTCTAAAAGAGCTCCTTTCAGGTACATCTCTCTCTTTTTCTTTCTTCCTTCACTTCTCGTGATTGTACCATCCTCATTACCTCCTCTTGGGCTACATACTTATTTGCTCGAGCACATAAATCTAAGATGGTTGTGGGTTGATCAAGGGACACAGACTCTTATAGCATTTCAACTTTTGTTCCTTGTAGCATTGCTGCCATAGCTACTCCAACTTGTAGATCTTTCACTTTTAGAGTCATATCCCAAAAATGATCAACATAACTTTTCAAAGACTCCTTATTTCCTTGCTTGAGTAAAAGCAAGTAGGTCGCGTCCTTTTTTCGCTGGGTATTGATCAAGAAGGCTTTCAAAAACTCGCTTCGTAACTGATCAAAAGGCGAGATGGAACCTTCTTTCAAGGTATACCCCGTTAGCGTGAGCGAAGAGGCTCTACACATTATTTCATCCTTCCATCCATGAAGTATCAAGGGAGACTCGTAATTTTGCATATGGTCATACGGGTCGATTTTGTCAGCTTAAGTAGCCAGATAGGGCATCTTGAACTTCTTTGGCAATAGCTTGTCCATGATCTTAAGACAATATGGGATTCACCAGCTTTTTCTTCTCCAGAATCCTTTCTATGACTTTTTTCATGTTCTTCTCCGATTCTCGGGTCGAATGTGCTCTCCTTTCCTCGGTACAATAAGAGTCCGAGTCATTTGAATGAAAACTCTTTCTCCCGTGTCTTTGCATTGGATGCTTTCTTCTAACACCTCACATTCCAAGATTTGACCTTCAATCTTCGAAATAGACTAAGGAGTTCAGACTGTTCTGACCATTAGACTGCTGCCTTCTTTTTTGCTGAGGGAGGGCTCTGCCTCCCCTACTCCCCAAACCGATGAACTTTGAATTCATATCGAATTTTACGATAGGGTTTATCTCCCTCACCCTGACGACAGGGTCCTGAGTACTGATCCCTGCAACAGGGTTCTGAAAATGTGTCGTAGGGTTGTGCTCCCTCAGCCTTGCTGCAGGAATCTAAATCTGCGCTGCAGGGTGCGTGGCATAGTCTTTCACGCAGCAGGGTTTCAGGCGACAGAGTACGCGATAGGGTCTCTCGCTAGGCAGAGTGCGGGGCAGGGTCTCGTGCGACAGAGTGCGCGACAAGCCTCACGCGGCAAAGTGCGCGGCAGAGTGTGCTATAGAGTGTCGCCATGTGCGACAGGGTCTCTCGCTTCAGAGTGTGCGACAGAGTGTAGAGCGACAGGGTCTCACGCGGCAGAGTCTTGTGCGGCAGAGTGTGCGACAGACTTTTCGCGTGGTAGTGTGCGGCAGAGTGTTGATAAGGGCGACAGAGTTGCGGCAGAGTGGCGACAGAGCGACAGAGTTGCGGCAAAGTGCTCGATATGGTGTGCGACAGAGTGTTGATAGGGGGCGACAGAGTGCGCGGCAGAGTGGCAACAGTGTGCCAGAGTGTTGATAAGGGCGACAGAGTTACGGCAGAGTGGCAACAAGGCGACAGAGTTGCGGCAGAGTGCTCGATATGGTGAGTGACAGAGTGTTGATAAGGGGCGACAGAGTGCGTGGCAGAGTGGCAACAGTGTGCTGCAGAGTGTGCGACAGAGTTGCGGCAGAGTTACGGCAGTCTCTCCCTGTGTTCGAAACTTTGGAAGGCCATAACTTTGTGCTTCGTGGTCCGATTGAGGTGAATTTTTTTTGAATCCATGTAACTTTTCGAGATCTACGTGATGAAAAATAGCCAAAGGTGGTTTGTCTAGGATTTTTCTCCAAAAAATGTCATTTTGGCTTCAAATTTTTATTTTTTCATATTATTCATCTGTTCTAGTCTTTTTCGAACGTGTCCGGACCATAGCTTTTTTCTTTCGATTCCCACAGATGGCGCCAATTGTTGTTACCTGAAATAATAATGACGAATCGCTGACATATTCTCTTCGGGCTCCCTACCACGTGTTGTCGAGAGCTTCTGCAAGAAAGAAGAATATCAAAGGAACGCAGGGGTTCTCCCCTGTGTTTGCACTCCGATACTTAAGTCAGACAGAGAGTTTGGCATAATTTTTTTATGAAATTCTCAGATCCCCCTTATGAATCATACCTGACCCCTATTTATAGGGGTTTCTCTCTGTTATTAATTACGCATATGCCATTTTCATTAAATGTTAAATTCTCTTATGCCTATACATGTTTCTTATAGCGTCACTGTGGCCAGGCGTCAAAGGCAGGCGAGCCGTAAGAGCATGAGGCACAATAGCATCACTGTGGCCAGGCGTGAAAAACAGATGAGCCGTAAGAGCCTGAGGTGCAATAGCATCACTGTAGCCAGGCGTAAAAAAGAGACGAGCTGTAAGAGCCTGAGGCGCAATAGCCTCACTGTGGCCAGGCGTAAAAGGCAGACGAGCCGTAAGAGCCTGAGGCGCAATAGCGTCACTGTGACCAGGCGTGAAAAACAGACGAGCCGTAAGAGCCTGAGGCGCAATAGTGTCATTGTGGCCAGGCATAAAAGGCAGACGAGCCGTAAGAGCCTGAGACGTAATAGCTTCACTGTGGCCAGGCGTGAAAAGCAGACAAGTCGTAAGAGCCTGAGGCGCAATAGCATCACTGTGGCCAGGCGTAAAAGGCAGACGAGCCGTAAGAGCATGAGGCGTAATAGCGTCACTGTGACCAGGCGTAAAAGGCAAACGAGCCCTAAAAGCTTGAGGCGCAATAGCGTCACTGTGGCCAGGCGTAAAAGGCAGACGAGCCGTAAGAGCCTGAGGCGCAATAGCGTCACTGTGGCCAGGCGTAAAAAGCAGACGAGCCGTAAGAGCCTGAGGCGCAATTGCGTCACTATGGCCAGGCGTGAAAAACAAACGAGCCGTAAGAGCCTGAGGCGCAATAGCGTCACTGTGGCCAGGCGTGAAAAACAGACGAGCCGTAAGAGCCTGAGGAGCAATAGCGTCACTGTGGTCAAGCGTGAAAAATAGACGAGCCGTAAGAGCTTGAGGCGCAATAGTGTCATTGTGGCCAGGCGTAAAAGGTAGACGAGTCGTAAGAGCCTGAGGCGCAATAGCGTCACTGTGGCCAGGCGTAAAAGGTAGACAAGCCGTAAGAGCCTGAGGCGCAATAGTGTCACTATGGCCAGGTGTGAAAAACAGACGAGCCGTAAGAGCCTGAGACGCAATAGCGTCACTGTGGCCAAGCGTAAAAGGCAAACGAGCTGTAAGAGCCTGAGGTGCGATAGCGTCCCTGTGGCCAGGTATTGGAAACGAACAAGTCGTAAGAGCCTGAGGCGCGATGTATCACTGTGGCCAGGCGTTGGAAACGAATAAGCCGTAAGAGCCTGAGGCGCGATAGCGTCACGGTGGTCAGGCTTTGAAGACAAATAAGTCATAAGAGCCTGAGGCATGATAGAGTCACGGTGGCCAGACGTTGAAGACAAATAAGTCGTAAGAGCCAGAGGTACGATAGTGTCACGACGGCTAGGCATCTGAAAAGACTTGTCGTAAGAGCCAGAGGCGCAAGGCGTCACGACGACCAGACATTTGAAAACAACCAGGCCATAGTGCTAGATGCGCGAATGGGTCGCGACAGCCAGACATTAGAAAAAGATGTGTCATGGTACGAGAGACGCGAATGCATCACGGCGGCCCGCCATCAAGAAAAGATTTATATAAAAGGGTTTGAAACGAAAAATGCGCGAGCTAAGCCACGAAGAAAAAGTGCAAAAGCTTGAAGCGAAAAGTGCGTGAGGTAAGCTAAGCACTCAAATAAGGGTTTGAAGCCAAAAATGCGCGAGGTAAACTAATCACTCCGATGAAAATTCGACTTTAGAATCTAACGTAAGGACTTGACGTGAGGTTACGATGAGAACATATGTACTCTTTCGCAAGGTTATACCTAGCGAAAGAGTGAGGAGCAATTGTTGTACATGATATTAAGAATAAAAAAAGTGCTCCAAGTGGCGCACGAAGAAAACATGTATAGGCATAAGAGAATCTGACATTTAATGAAAAGAGCATATGCGTAATTAATAACAGAGAGAAACCCCTATAAATAGGGGCTAGGTATGATTCATAAGGGGGATTTGAGAACTTCATAAAAAAATTATGCCAAACTCTCTGTCTGACTTAAGCATTGGAATGCAAACGCAGGGGAGAACCCCTGCGTTCCTCTGATATTCTTCTTTCTTGCAGAAGCTCTCGGCAACACGTGGCAGGAAGCCCGAAGAGAATATGTCAGCGATTCGTCATCATTATTTCAGGTAACAACAAAAATGGTAAATTATCCTATGCATTATCTGTAAAGTTTTTATACTCCATACACTACAAGAAAATATATTTTCAGTGACGGAATTTTAGCAACGAAAAAAATTCTGTCGCTAAATTATTAAATTAGCGACGGATTCGCAACGGAATTCCATTGGTAATATATTTCAATATATTTTTTATATTAGCAACGAAATTTGCGACGAAATTGATTCCGTTGTTAAATCTGTTGCTAAAATTAGTTCGTAGGAAAAACAGAGTCGGCGTGTAATTGTAGGAAGGAGTTACTGACGGAATTTCGTCGCTGAAACCTTTTCTATTTTTTCTAATATTTTTTTAAATTTTCTTCGTCGCTGAAAGGTTTCAGCTACGGAATTCCATCGCTGAAGCCTCCTCTTTTCCCTAATTTTTTTTTAAAATTTTTTTCATCGTTGAAAAATTTCAGCTACGGAATTTCGTCACTGAAACCTCCACTATTTCCTAATTTCTTAAAATTTTTCCGTCGCTGAAGGGAGTCAGCTACGGAATTCCGTCACTGAAACTTTCTCTATTTTGTTAATTTTTTTCATCGCTGAAAAGTTTCAGTTACGAAATTCTATCGCTAAAGTCTCCTCTATTTCCTAATATTTTTTTAAATTTTTTTCGTTGCTGAAAGAAGTCAGCTACGGAATTCCGTCGCTGAAGCCTTCTCTATTTTTTCTAATTTTTTTTTAATTTTTTTCGTCGCTGAAAGGTTTCAGTTACAAAATTTCGTCGTTAAAACTTCCTATTTTTTAATTTTTTAAAATTTATTTAGTCACTTAAAGGTTTTAATTTCAAATTTTTTTTATTTTTTTTAATTTTTTTCGTCGCGAAAAAATTAAGATTTTTTTATTGGGGGGTCGCCTGTCGCGCGACCCCCCAAACCGAGAGCCCCTTTCCCCTCCCCTCACCCACACGCCGGCGACCGAACCGCTCCAGAAGAATCGGCGACCGAGCCTCCCCTCTCTGACCGCCGACGACATTTCTCCTCCCTCCTCCCCCTTTTCTCTGCATCTCGTCCTTTGCTACCGTCGGCAACAGAACCCACCGAATCTTATTATTTCAATTTTATTGTCATGCAGAATCTTGTATTTATTGATCTTCATGTTGAATGGGTTCTCTTTTAATTCGTTGAGGTGCCTCTCTAATTCTAATAACATGATTTTACTCCCCAAAGCAAAAATATTTCTGATATTTAGATTAAGTCTTGAGAAGGGAACACATTTAAAGACCTAATTTTGGTTTTGAAGCCATGGCTACGGATTGTTATATAACAGCAAATAGCTGTCTCTATCATCCATTGTTCTCTTGCATCATATTCTGCAACTATGTTTCATATTAAGTGCAACATTTATCGTTTCCTTCACTGTTTTTTATGTTTTTCTTTTCTCATTGAACTGGGTGGTAACTCTGTTTATCAAATTAATCTCTTGGAAACATGTTATGTACATGATGAAAACTTTTCCATTGAACTTTAGTTGATTGAACATTGTTTCATCCTGAATTATTAATTGCCACTGTATGATTTCTCACTACCCAATACCTTTGTAAGAATTTTATGTTTTTTGCATTTGTTCTCTGAAAAGTAGTATACATTAATGTATACCTTTTTTTTATCACTTGAACTCATTCCTATAAGTCCTTCATTTTTAGCATAATGCTCGGTAAAAAAATGTTGGCTGACTACAAACTGCTCTGTTTCATGCTTTTATCGTTTTTCTCATGGCTTTGCAGATAATTTTTGACAACATTCTGAACAGAAAGATTCCATGGCCATCTGTGCCTAACGAGATGTCCTATGAGGCTCAAGATTTAATTAACAGGTTGGTCTTTGTCTTTGAGTTAAAGATATGCTTTTAGCTTGTATTTTCATGATTAATCATGTTAAGGGAATAGTTTACTTAGAAGAACTTATTCAATACCGTGCATTTTCTTACAGATTTCTTATACATGATCCCAATCTGCGGTTAGGAAAATGGATCAACTGAGGTTGTACTTCACTTTTAATTTTTCATTTCATTGGAAAAGCAAAGTATACCATCCATTCACTATTAAAATTTGAAAGAGCATTCATGTTAGTATAATTTTAGTGGCTTTTTTAATTAAGTGGGACCATCTTACAGGTAAAAGCACATGCTTTCTTCGATGGAGTTAATTGGGATAGTCTTGCATTGCAAAAGGTATGAATCCGCAGCTTTCATTATATTCTTGCCTCAAACAACATAGTTAACAGTTATCTTTCTTTGTTAATCCAATATGTTAAGGTTTACCGGGTGTAATGCCTATTATTATTGGTTACCTATGAATATGTCCATCTATTGCTCATTAATATTAGTTCATTTGGTGGTTTTTGTTATCTTATTCTGTTGAGCTTCCTACCATGCCCAATGATAATACTGTGTATGTTTAAACTCTTCTATGTGGATTGATACATTAATTTTTTCTATTGTCTGCCTAAGTTGTAAATTTCCTTTAACTTTTCTCCTTTTATAGATGTCTGCTTGCTTTTATATGCATGTATATGTCCAATATATAACAGCAAGAGTTCTCTTTTCACTTGTTTAGAGAAAAAATGGACATGGTTAGGAGAATAGAAGAAAAATTTTTATTTGTCTTTGTTGGAGATCCAATATTTGTTAGCATAAACTTCATGTAGGCTGCCTTTGTACCACACCTTGACAGTGCAGATGACACCAGCTATTTTGTGTCACGTTTTACTCAAATTTCCAGTCGGAATCCCTGATGAGAATGATTGTAGTAGTTCTGATACAGAGACTTGTGACTCAGACTTGAATTCTGGACTTGAGGTAACTCACTAACTCATGACCCACACTATCTTCTTGTTCATCAAATTGAAAAGTAATATTCTTGGCTTACTTCCAAAGGATCATAATTTGAGAACGCAAGAGTTTTACATATAGAATTTGATCTTCTAGAGAACCATGGCGAAATTTGATCTTTGTAGCCAACCCCAGTTAGTGGTAAAGGCTTTGCGTTTTTATTGTACTCCAGTTTGCATCTTCTATAATGTTACAGTATGGTTGCAATATTCCTCCTTTCTGTTAGAAGGTTTTGTAGAATAAAAAGTGATATTGAAATTAGATGAAATTCGTCGTCTGCTATGGCCTGCATGTTGTGATTCTATCCTAATCATCTCTTATTTCCTCTGATCCACAGATGGATGAATGTGGTGAACTAGCGGAGTTTGATTCCTGACCTCTTAATCTCTCATTGATAAATTTCTCTTTCAAGGTATGGGATTCGATCCTCTTGAGACATACAGAGGTAAATGCACACGTACATGTGCAGTAATTGATAACCCGAAAAACATTTAATAGTGTAATATGTTATTCCACTCGTGGTTGAAAATTTGTTCAAGATAAACTTGTTTCTGCATATTTGTCTGTTTTATGATTTCCAGAAACTGAATTCTATCAAGTAGCAATTGTAAACTGACTACTATCACTCAAATCATGGACATTTTCTTTCTTTTGTTTCTGCATTTTTTGTGTCCTATGTTGTGATCTCCAGGAACATTTATGGTAGCATGTTGTCATAATTCATATATTGAAAGTCGTCGTTACTTTATACAACACATGAGCTCGTTTCCATATTGCAGAATTTGTCACAATTGGCATCAATAAATCATTACGTGCTCTTACAATCTGGAAAGGATTCAGCTAAGTGCTCCCCATCCGGAGGTTTAAGGACATAGTTTGAATTCATTGTTGATTCAAATGCCTAAGGTATCTTTCATCGATTCAAGTTTCTGATGATTTTTTTTTTTATATATATAATCAAAATGATCAACGAAAGGGTAGGAAAAAAGGGTTTAAGAGATTGTAATTAACAAAGGGATTTTCATAGCTACGTTTGGAGTAGGTTTAATTAAATGAGAACAAATTTTACAGAAATAGAAAGAGGATATTTCCTTAGCTTCATGTCTATTTGTATTGATTTTGTATACTCTTCACCAGTGTTGTATTGATTTTGTATAGTTTAGAAGCAATGCTTATGAATTGCATGATTCAAAGCATTTGAACTCTAATCTAATTCAGCGACGGAAAATTTAATTAATATATATATATATATAAATTAGTGACAAAAATCCGTCGCTGAATCATTTCAGCGACAGAAAATTTAATTAATTCAAATATATATTTATATATATAAATTAGCGATGAAAATCCATCGTTGAATCGTTTCAGCAACGAAAATTTAATTAATTCAAAATATATATATATAAATTAACGACGGAAATCCATTGTTGAATGCTTTTAGCGATAAATTTTTTCTTAATTGCAAAATAAAAATAGCGTCGGAATTCCGTCGAAAAAAGTTTTCAACGACGAAAATAATTTGCGACGGAATTAACGAAGGAATTTTTCTCTCAGCGACGAAAAACTTTCCGACGAAATTGACGACGAAAATTTTCGTCGCTAATTCTGTCGCAAATACTCATTTGCAACGGAAAACAAAAATTAGCGACGAAAAATCCGTCGTTAAATCTGTCGCTGTTGCCCCTTTTTCTTGTAGTGATAAACGGGGTTCGAATGATAATACATACATTCTAGAAAATTAAATAAATAAAAAATAAATATAGTGGGGTATCTACCATCATCCTAACCCCGTTTGTGGAATTAAAAACTTAACTGACATTGTATTGAATAATTATCCTATTTAAATATTTAAATCTGACTCAACTTACACTACAAGAAAACATACTTTTAACGACGAAAATTTAGCAACGGAATAATTTCGTTGCTAAATAAATAAATTAGCGACGGAATTTCGTCGCTAATATTTTCAAATATATTATTTTTCTTTGCCGACAGATTTTGCGACGGAATTCCGTCGCTGACTCATTTATTTTTTCATTTTTTTAAAAAATTTATTCTGTCGCGGAAAATATTTAGTTACGGAATTTCGACGTTAAAGACACCTCTATTTTTTTTAAATTTTTTTTTAAATTTTTTTCGTCGCTGAAAGACTTCAGCTACGGAATTTCGTCGCTGAAACCTACTAATTTTTCATAATTTTTATTTTATATTTATTCCGTTGCTGAAAGGATACAGTGACGAAAATCCATTGCTGAATCCTTTTTATTTTTTGCTTAAACTATTTCGTCGCTGAAAGATTTCAGTTACAGAATTCTGTCGCTGTAGCCTTTCTAATAATTTCGTCGCTAAATAAATAAATTAGCGACGGAATTCCGTCGCTAATATTTTCAAATATATTATTTTTCTTTGTCGACAGATTTTGCGACGGAATTTCGTCGCTGACTCCTCATTTATTTTTTTATTTTTTTTAAAAATTTATTCTGTTGCGGAAAATATTTAGCTACGGAATTTCGACGCTAAAGACACCTATTTTTTCTAAATTTTTTTAAATTTTTTCGTCGCTGAAAGACTTCAGCTACGAAATTTCGTCGCTGAAGCCTATCTAATTTTTCATAATTTTTATTTTATATTTATTCCATCGCTGAAAGGCTACAGTAACAGAAATCCGTCGTTGAATCCTTTCTATTTTTTATTTAAACTATTTCGTCGCTAAAAGACTTCAGCTACCGAATTCTGTCGCTGTAGCCTTTCTAATTTTTCTTAATTTTTATTTTATATTCATTCCGTCGCTGAAAGGCTTCAGTTACGGAATTTCGTCGCTGAAGCCTTTCTATTTTTTCTTTAAATTTTTTCGTCGCTGAAAGGCTTCAGCTACGGAATTCCGTCGCTGAAGCCGTTCTATTTTTTTTTTTAATTTTTTCCATCGCTGAAAGGCTACAGTTACGAAATTCCGTCGCTGACGCCTTTCTATTTAAAAAAAAAATTATATGTTTTTTTAAATAATTTAACATAAGTGTTAAAACATAAATAAAATATTTATTGTAAAAAAATTAATGAGCGGTTAAAAATAATATCATGGCATTAGAGAACGAAATTCAAATTTTCATAGAGGAAGAAGTGCGCTCCTTTCGCCAAACGCTTAGCTGAAGGCTGAAGGTGAGTCTAGGGAGACAAGAACAGAGCACTGGTATGGTAGTGGGGCTTTTCGTTCTTTTCTTCTTTTAAAATCAATCTGATTCACTGATTTATTTAACTAGAAACTTTATTTTCGATTATTTTCTACTGAATCATCTTTGCTTTGATTTTCACATTGCAGAAAAATGAAGATTCTGAATCGTCGCTCGAAGCAAAATAGCGGCTTCGGTTCTTCTTCTTCGTCGTCGATCGTATCCGGCAATAAGGAAAACGACGACAAAAGAATCCGAGAGTTGGAGCTAGAAAACGAAGCTTTAAAGGTGTTAGACCCGTATTTTATGTAGCTTGTTTCTTATGATTTATATATGTACAAATATGTATTAAGTTATTTAAATCATAAGAAGAGTATTTACTTGATTTAAGTGTTACTGAAATGCTTAACACTTAAAAGCTACATAAAAGCCTAATGTGAGCTATAAGAGCCACAGACTAAACCGAGTGGATCTGAATTATTCTGACTGAAGATAAGAACTTAAAATAAAAAAGTATAGAGAACTCATGAAGGAAAGTCAGTTTGATTTAGTTCCGAACACAGAGAACAAAAGTAAAAGCTAAAAAGGGTAAAAATGGACATTTTTAGCGAATTAAGGTATTTAAAGTATTTCGGGTGTATTTACCTACCGAAAATGACTAAAACGTAAAGACGAGAGTGTAAGACATAAGATATGATACTTTCGAAATTTTGAAAAAAAGTCAACTTAGTTATGATTAAGGAAAAAGTCAACTATAGTTAAGACAAGTGAACTTTTACCATAGTTGACTAGCCATGGTTAAAAATTAGCCTAAGCATGAAGAAAAATTCGGGGAAAAATATTTTTGGTCAGAATACAAGATAATCATCCCCGAAAGTAAGAAAAATTTATTCGGAAGGATTCCAGATTAAAATTAATGGATAAAAACGTAATGGGCCGAAATAAAGATTTTAAAGTCCATTAAGGTATACTAAACGTAGATCAAAATTCTTAGGTCTCTTAGACCGAATTGTTGGACCGATTGATAGGCTAAATATTGAGACAATAAAAGGCCCAAGGTATACTAAAATTTTCAGTCCGAAAGCCTAGTAAGAAAGCCCAAACTGAGATGTCCAATTGTAAATCCCATTAGGATTAAATATCTAACCATAGTTAAAGCTAACTATGACTCATTAGATGACTCATTAGGTGACTCATAACTAAACCTTAGAAAGTCAATTTTAATGGCTGAAAAGTAAGGTTTAATGACTAAGTAAATGGCTTATAAAATCAGCCACACCATTGTCATCTTCACCGTACCATTCTCGGCTACACAAGGAAACCATTGAAATACATTTATCCAAGCTTTCTCTCACTATAAATCACTAGGATTTAGGCATACTTGAAACTTGCATTCTTCATGAAAGTTGTTCCAAATTGAGAGGAGAGTAACATATGTTGGAATTGGCTATCAAGAAGCCATAGTGTGCAAATCATGAGGCTCCAAAGTTTCGGCCAAGTGTGAATGATATATGTTAATGTATGAATAATTTTAAGTATATTGGTATATGTTTTAAGCATTGAAACATATGAAATCACTATGATCATGGTTAGGCCGAGAGTGAGTAGTGAAATATTGATGAATGCCCATATGATTTTAAGGCATAATGGGTTAATGTACATGTGTTAAAGATTATGGTATAGTTAGAATTAATCAATTTGATTAATTAATACATGTATTAAGTTGGCAAATAAGGTGTTTGATAAAATGCCTAAATGAACTATGTGATGCTTAAGAACATTGCCAACCAAGTGTTTGTGAAAATGCCTAAGAGAATTGGCTAAGGAAATGGACATGGATGACATGCCATGGTGTGACCGATAGCATAGAGTGCTCTCGGCCATGGCATGTGGTCGAGAGGTCCAATGGGTCAAGCCCAATTATTTTAGGCCCAATGAGATGTAATGGGTCTAGGATAAGCCCAATAAGAGTTGGTGGGCCCCACAAGCCCAATAGGCCCAACAAAAATGAATAGTAAAATAAAAATGGGCTTAAGGTATAGTTAGGCCCATTAAAGTTTATTAAAACCCATTAAGGGAAATAGACTGTATTTAATGTGAAATACAGTAGAAAAAATATAATTAAACTGATAAATGGTTATATGCAGCTTCAGAGATTATTGGAGGAGCGAA
The DNA here is from genome assembly GCA_033439115.1 of Firmiana major. Taxonomy (NCBI): domain Eukaryota; kingdom Viridiplantae; phylum Streptophyta; class Magnoliopsida; order Malvales; family Malvaceae; genus Firmiana; species Firmiana major. The sequence continues at coordinate 12,249,989 of CM065911.1, forward strand.
TTGGACTGTTAGATCGAGCAGCGTTGAGAAAGTAAAATTTCTCGAGTGATTGCAGGTAAGGGACTTTTGTGAGTAGTTAGAGATACTTGCACATATTTTCGTCTGCTTTTACATTCACTTAAAAACTCTGAGGGTCAGAGAAAATGAATAATAATTATTATGATCTGATAGTGGCAAGTTACGATTTTGCCCTTAGTTAGGAAAAAAGTCAACTTTTGTAAAAAGTTGTAAAAAGCATGAAAACTACCATTTTGAGTGTTTTACTGCTGTTTAGCAGAAGAATAAATAGATGGGCTAATGATTTTAAGGTTGATGTGAATTAAGCACACTTTATAGTGTTAATTTTGATGTTTTGAAAATTATCCCTTTTTAAAGAGCCATTTATCGTATTATGTGAGAATAAATCATGCTAGAGCACAGTTCGCACTTGATTTCATATATTTTTCACATATATTAGTGTTGGATTGTGATTCGCACTAGATTTTCATGACATGTATGATAGAGTGTTGGAGTTATTACTCGTACTCAGTTTTATACGATATATGCATGAGAGAGTGCTGGAGCAATTAGTTCATACTCGAATTTTACATGAGATACATGACAGAGTGCTAGAGCATTGCTCGTACTCGATTCTTCATGATTTATACATGACAGTACTTGAGTTATTTCTCGTACTTGATTTGATGATTTTGTGCATAGCATGGTACTGGAGCTATTGCTCGTACTTGATTTGAAACATGAACTATGCATTGACCTAGTTGCTGGAAGTTTACTCGCACTAGAGTTGAGTTTGTGATGTGAAACAGTGTTTGAACGGAGTGTCGACTGAGTCACGCTCAAAGGTGCGCACTGTAATTTATGTGATATATAATACATGTTGAAAATCATGTTTGATTTCCTCGTGTAGACTGAGTGTCACACTATGAGAGGTTCGCATGTGGATTTAGAGACGTGGTATGATATTTCATAGTTTGAGGGCTAAGACCTATGACAGACACCTCGACTGTGATGTAGGGTTCGCGGAGTACGTTGTATCGTGCGAGTGGCAAGGAGTACACTGTACCGTGTGGTGTTGTGGAGTTGATAGCTGGCGGTTGTGATGGACTGACCCCCTCTCATTACAGTAGTGATGCCCCGCACACTAGGATTCCGTGTAGCCTGGGATCACCATTATAGGATGTGACCATAGTCCAGGATATTATTGCATTTCACCACAGAGTCTCACATGATATATCACTTGATTGACTGACTTATTTATGATACGGATAGACCTGAGGGATGGGTCGAAATCCGATTGTTGTGATGTGAATGATTTAAATGTCGTATTTACTGTGATTTAAAATATACATGGCATGATTTATCTAAAGGCATTGTGATATTATAAAGATGCATTATTTTGCACTACATGCCTACATTTGAGAAAGCAAACATGATTTATGTACATGAGATTTAATCTGTACAAGTATATATATTTAAAGATATGCTTTTAAAGTCAGTTAAGAAAATGATGTTTTCGAGCATAGCATTATTTTGAGTAGATAGTGTAGATGTCTACTTGCTTGTCTGATTTCCTTACTGAGCGCGTTGTATGCTCACCCCCTTTCTTTTACATCTCTCTATAGAGCATCAGCAGTAGAGCAAGTGTGATTGAGGGATAGTGTTCCTGTTGTCCTTGCTATTTTCTATCGATCGACAGGTATACATATTTTGTACGGTTATGTATCTAAACATAGAAACAACACAGTGATGTATACAATATATATTATGGGCAATGTATTTGTATTAGTTTTATATGAATCTCACATGTATTATAAAAAGAAGTTACAGTCAGTAACAGTATATTGACATGTATGTATGAAAATGGATGATATGGCATGCGAGAAAGCTAACATCGAATCACAACCCAACCGTTGATGAAAGGAAAGGTAAGTTAAAATACGAAAAATTTGTAGTAGTTTTGGTTAAATCATGGAGGGTCGTGACAGAATGGTATCAGAGTAGATGTTGGTCTGATGTGAGTCGGTATTAGAAAATAGGAAAGTGTACATTCCTTTAGTACTATGCTGTGTTTAGATACAACTGTATATACCAGATAGGAGACGGACTAAATCATGATTGTGAATGCAGGAACTTTGCCTATATGGCAAATACTCGTAGTGGTAGAGGAACGAGAAGTAGGGCTCGAGGCCGTGAAGATAGGCCTGAGAGACGAGCTGCTGTCGAACCATTACCTACCTATGAGACTCCAAGTGCTACTGAGGCACCAGAGTGTGCTAAGATGCGCTTTACGAGATTAGAGCGCAGTCTAGAGATGATAGTAGAGATATTGGCACAAACGATGCCAGGTAGGCAGGGATAGGAGGCAAGAGCTACGACAGGAGAAGCAGTTGCCCCTGATACACCTACACAGCCAGCTCATGCACCGAGGACTGTAAATACTCCACCCCTACCAGTTTTGGGTAGTAGTGGATTAGGGTACGGATGTGATCTGGATCGGTTACGACAGTTTTAGAAGTTTAGACCTCCGTCTTTTAGTGGGATCAAGGACCCTGTAGCTGTCGAGGAGTGGGTTTCGGAGATGGAGAAGCTTTATGGATTCTTCGAGTGTACGACATCGGAGATGGTCGCATTTGCTGCGTTCCTACTTAAGGGAGCTGCAGAGCATTGGTGGAAGTCCACTAGACCCATATTAAGAGCCTGACATACAGATATTAGTTGGGAGACATTTCGGGATGCCTTTAGGAGGCAGTTTGTTTCAGAAATCGCACAGCGAAAACTACAGGCTGAGTTTTTGGGACTGAACTAGGGGAGTTTATCGGTGGACGAGTATGAGACTCGATTCCTATCCCTGGGGAGATATGACCCAGATACCATGTATAGTGAAGCCAGGAAGGTCCACAAGTTCATCGATGGATTGAGACCGGTTCTGCGGTCCAGGTTGGTCCCATTAGATATAACCATCTATGAGGAAGCAGTGCGCATGGAGCAACTGTGTGATCAAGATTATGAGAGGAATGCTTTCGAGTTTGGAAAGTTTAGCCAGAGTCGAGATATACAGAGGAAGAGGACGGCTAGAGAGATAGATGTTTCAGTTATCGAGGAAGGAGGAAACTCTTCGGTAAGAGACCACGGGTTAAGGAGGCACGGGAGAGACCTGCTAGACTTCCTGCTTATCTGACCATAGCTCCAGCAAAGGGTATTATCATAGGAGGGCAGAGACCTACTACCAATCAGTGCAGAAGATGCAGTAGACAACATAGAGGTAGACCGTGTTCGCTGACTCCTATAGTATATTTTCGATGCGGGAAACAGGGGCATATTGCTAGAGCTTGCCCAGAGATGGTTAAGACTGCTCCACTGAAGGGCAGGAAGCCAGAGAGAGCTCCAGTTGATCCTTTTGCTTCGAGGATTAGAGTGACAGCAGAAGAAACGGGGAAACAAGTGATTGGTCGATGGCGAGTACATGCTTTGGACCAGAGTGCAGCTGATGCTTCATCGGATGTGATATGAGGTAACATCCTGATTTATGATATTGAAGCATATGTTTTAATTGATCCTAGTGCCACGCATTCTTTTGTATCGCCTTCATTTGCATGTAAATTAGCAAGACATGTAGAGCGCACACCGTTATGTAAGATGATGTTGATTAGTACGCCTATGAACAGTAGTCAAGTTGTAGAGTATGTATTTAATGATTGCAAGTTGAGAATAGGGGACAAGGAGATGACAGCCAATCTAATATTGCTAAGTATGAGTGACTTTAATATAATCTTAGGAATGGATTGGTTATTTGCAAATCATGTTGTTTTAGATTGTTATGCTAAGACAGTTATGTTTCATAACCCTACTAGATATGTTGTAAAGTTTAATAAGAATAAATGAAAGAAGTAGTTATGATTATAATATGATATACTGACTTAGAAAACCTTCAACATATCAAGGTTTCATTGCGTATGTGGTAGATATGGATAAGGCACATTCGGAGTTGTTAGATATTACTGTGGTCAGTAAGTACCCAGATGTTTTTTCGGATGAGTTGTCAGGGTTAACACAAGACAAAGAGATGGAGTTCTATATAGATTTGATGCCTGGTCCAGAGCCTATTTTGAGATCACCGTATCGCATGGCCTTAGTTGAGTTGGAGGAGCTAAAGAGGCAATTGCAGGAGCTGTTGGATAGGGGTTTCATTAGATCGAGTGTTTCACCTTGGGGTGCACCGATTTTATTCGTAAGGAAGAAGGATGAGAGCCTCCGATTGTGTATAGATTACCGATTGTTGAATAAGGCCACCATCAAGAATAGGTATTCCCTTCAACGCATTGATGACTTGTTAGATCAGCTTCGGGGAGCACAGGTCTTTTCAAAGATTGATCTGAGGTCTGGGTATCATCAGCTGAGAGTTCAGAGTGGAGATGTAACCAAGACAGCGTTTCGTACTCGAAATGGCCATTATGAGTTCTTGGTCATGCCATTCGGATTGACGAATGCTCCAGCAGCTTTTATGGCTTTGATAAACGATGTGTTCAAGCCATATTTGGACCAGTTTATTATCGTTTTCATTGATGACATATCGGTGTACTCGAGATCCAAGGAGGAGCATATGGAGCACATCAGGATTGTATTGCAGACTTTACGAGAGCAGAAGTTATATACTAAGCTCAGTAAGTGTGACTTTTGGTTGTCACGGATCTCGTTTTTGAGACATGTTGTATCGAGAGATGGTGTATCAGTAGATCCATCTAAGATCGAGGCTGTAGTTCAGTGGGAACAGTCGATGACAGTCACCGAGATCAAGAGTTTTTTAGGTTTAGCTGGATATTATCAGAGATTCGTTGAGGGAATTTTGAAGTTGGATGCTCCATTGACAAGTCTTACTCGAAAGAGTGTACCATTCGTATGGAACGAGGATTGTGAGAAGAGTTTTCAGGAGTTGAAGCGTCGATTGACCACCGCTCCGATTCTCACTATCCCTACCAGCTCAGGAGGATTTGCAGTATATACCGACGCTTCGCATCAGGGACTGGGCTGTGTATTGATGCAGGATGGAAGGGTAGTTGCTTATGGATCCAGACAGTTGAAGGATCATGAGAAGAACTATCTGACCCATGATTTGGAGTTAGCAGCAGTAGTGTTTGCGTTGAAGGTATGGCGCCACTACTTGTATGGTGAGAAGTTTCAGATATTTACCAACCATAAGAGCCTCAAGTATCTATTCTCACAGAAAGAATTGAACATGAGACAAAGAAGATGGCTAGAGCTTCTTAAGGACTACGATTGCGAGATACTTTATCATCCGAGTAAGGCTAACGTTGTAGTTGATGCTTTAAGTAGGAAGAGCCTAGGGATGGTATCGTATGTGATGGTTAGGGAACATGATTTGCTAGAGCAGTTTGCTAGCCTTAGTCTAGGAGTTGTGCCTTCTGACATGGATACAGGCTATGTGATAGCTAGTCTATGCTTGGAGTCGGATCTGTTGGACAGGATCAGAGTGGCTCAGCAGACTGATCCGTTTTGTATGGATGTGAGCGGTCAGATGCAGAAGGGCACAGTGACTGATTTTGAGTTGAGTTCTGATGGGCTACTGAGGTTCAGAGGCAGATTGTGTGTTCCTGAAGATCCAGGACTCAGGAGATTGATATTGGCGGAAGCTCATTCATCGAGGTATACGTTACATCCGGAAAGTAACAAGATGTATCAGAACCTCCGGAAGGTATACTGGTGGTCGAGTATGAAGAGAGATGTAGCAGATTTTGCGGCAAAGTCTCATATGTCAGCAAGTGAAGGTAGAGCATAAAAAATCGGCATGGTTATTGCAGCCTCTACCTATACTTACATAAAAATGGAAGCATATCACCATGAATTTCGTGATGGGTTTACCGAGGACCCGCAGGAATCACGATGCTATATGGGTGATCGTATACATATTGACGAAGTCAGGCCACTTCCTAGCTATGAGAGCTACCGATACTCTGAGTTCATTAGCAGAGCTGTACGTACGCGAGGTAGTAAGGTTACATGGTGTATCAGTGAGCATAGTCTCTGATAGGGATTCCCACTTCACTTCTCACTTTTGGGAACATTTTCAAGAAGTCATGGGAACCTAGTTGAGTTTGAGCACTACTTTCTATCATCAGACAGATGGTCAGTCAGAGATGACTATACAGACTCTGGAGGATATGTTGAAAGCATGTGTGCTAGATTTTAGAGGCTCCTGGGATGACCACTTGCCACTAGCCGAGTTCGCCTACAACAACAGTTATCTTTCAAGTATCAGAATGGCACCGTATGAGGCTTTATATGGTCGTAGATGTCGTTCCCCTATTGGATGAGAAGAAGTGGGTGACCGTAAGATTTTCGCTCCTGACATGGTTACACAAGCATTTGAGGACGTGCATTTGATTATAGAGAGACTGAGGACAGCTCAGAGTAGACAGAAGAGTTACGCTGACAGGAGACGAAGGCCACTAGAATTTACAGTTGGTGAAGCAGTGTTTCTGAAAGTTTCTCATTCCAAGGGCATAGCGAGATTTGGGAAGAGAGGAAAGTTGAATCCTCGCTATATTGGACCCTTTGAGATACTTGATCGAGTGGGAGATAAGGCGTATAGGTTGACATTGCCACCGGACTTATCAGGTGTCCATAACGTCTTCCACATATCGATGTTTCGGAAGTATCATCCGGATCCAGCACATGTGATTAATTATGAGCCTTTGGAGCTCCGAGAGGACATGGCATATGTTGAGAGACCGATTCGGATATTGGATAGGAAGGAGAAGGTATTGAGATCGAAGACTATCGGATTAGTGAAGGTTCTTTGGCAGCATCATACTTCAGAGGAGGCTACTTGGGAGCTAGAGAGTCTGATGCGAGAGAAGCACCCCCATCTATTAGATGACTGACTTGGTTCTAATTTGGAGGATCAAATTTTCTTAGCAGGGGAGGATTGTCAGACTCGTATTTTATGTAGCTTGTTCTTTATGATTTATATGTGTACAGATATGTATTAAGTTATTTAAATCATAAGAAGAGTATTTACTATATTTAAGTGTTAGTGAAATGCTTAACACTTAAAAGTTACATAAAAGCCTAATGTGAGCTATAAGAGCCACAGGCTAAACCGAGTGGATCTGAATCATTCTGACTGAAGAGAAGAACTTAAAATGAGAAAGTATAGAGAACTCATGAAGGAAAGTCAGTTTGATTTAGTTCCGAACACAAAGAACAAAAGTAAAAGCTAAAAAGGGTAAAATGGACCTTTTTAGCGAGTTAAGGTATTTAAGGTATTTCGGGTGTATTTACCTACCGAAAACGGCTAAAACGTAAAGACGATAGTGTAAGACATAAGATATGACACTTTCGAAATTTTAAAAAAAAGTCAACTTGGTCATGATTAAGGAAAAAGTCAACTATAGTTAAGAAAAGTGGACTTTTACCATAGTTGACTAACCATGGTTAAAAATTAACCTAAGTATGGAGAAAAATTTGGGAACGAATATTTTTGGTCAGAATACAAGATAATCATCCCCGAAAGTAAGAAAAATTTATTCGGAAGAATTCCGGATTAAAATTAATGGATAAAAACGTAATGGGCCGAAATGAAGATTTTAAAACCCATTAAGGTATACTAAACGTAGATCAAAATTCTTAAGTCCCTTAGACCGAATTGTTGGATCGATTGATAAGCCAAATATTGAGACAATAAAAGGCTCGAGGTATAGTAAAATTTTCAGTCCGAAAGCCCATTAATAAAGCCCAAACCGAGAGGTCCAATTGTAAAGCTCATTAGGATTAAATATCTAACCATAATTAAAGCTAACTATGACTCATTAGATGACTCCTTAGGTGACTCATGACTAAACCTTAGAAAATCAATTTTAATGGCTGAAAAGTAAGGCTTAATGGCTAAGTAAATGGCTTATAAAATCAGCCACACCATTGTCATCTTCACCATACCATTCTCGGCTATACAAGGAAACCATTGAAATACATTTATCCAAGTTTTCTCTCACTAAAAATCACTAGGATTTATGCATATTTGGAACAAAATTCTTCATGAAAGTTGTTCCAAATTGAGAGGAGAGTAACATATGTTGGAATTGGCTATTAAGAAGCCATAGTGTGCAAACCGTGAGGTTCCAAAGTTTCGGCCAAGTGTGAACACAAATACTAGGTATATTTTTAAGCTTTCAAATTCATATATGTTAATGTATGAATGATTTTAAGTGTATTGGTATATGTTTTAAGCATTGAAACATATGAAATCACTATGATCATGGTTAGGCCGAGAGTGAGTAGTGAAATATTGATGAATGCCCATATGATTTTAAGGCATAAATGGGTTAATGTACATGTGTTAATGATTATGGTATAGTTAGAATTAATCAATTTGATTAATTAATACATGTATTAAGTTGGCAATCAAGGTGTTTGATAAAATACCTAAATGAACTATGTGATGCTTAAGAACATTGCCAACCAAGTGTTTGTAAAAATGCCTAAGAGAATTGGCTAAGGAAATGGACATGGACGGCATGTCATGGTGTGACCGATAGCATGGAGTGCTCTCGGCCATGGCATGTGGCCGAGAGGTCTAATGAGTCAAGCCCAATTATTTTAGGCCCAATGAGATGTAATGGGTCTAGGATAAGCCCAATAAGAGTTGGTGGGCCCCACAAGCCCAATAGGCCTAACGAAAATAAATAGTAAAATAAAAATGAGTTTAAGGTATAGTTAGACCCATTAAGATTTATTAAAGCCCATTAAGAGAAATAGACTGTATTTAATGTGAAATAGAGTAGAAAAAATATAATTAACCTGATAAATGGTTATATGTAGCTCCAGAGATTATTGGAGGAGCGAATTGGACATCTAGATCGAGCAGCGTTGAGAAAGTAAAATTTCTCAAATGATTGCAGGTAAGGGATTTTTGTGAGTAGTTAGAGATACTTGCACGTATTTTCGTCTGCTTTTACATTCACTTAAAAACTCTGAGGGTTAGAGAAAGTGAATAATAATTATTGTGACCCGATAGTGGTAAATTACGATTTTGCCCTTAGTTAGGAAAAAAGTCAACTTTTATGAAAAGTTGTAAAAGGCATGGAAACCACCATTTTGAGTTTTTTTACTACTGTTTAGCAGAAGAATAAATAGATTGGCTAATGATTTTAAGGTTGATGTGAATTAAGCACACTTTATGGTGCTGATTTTGATGTTTTGAAAATCATCCTTTTTTAAAGAGCCATCTATCGTATTATGTGAGAATAAATCGTGCTAAAGCACAGCTCGCACTTGATTTCATATATTTTTCACATATATTAGTGCTGGATTGTGATTCGCACTAGATTTTCATAACATGCATGATAGAGTGCTGGAGTTATTACTCGTATTTAGTTTTATATGATATATGCATGAGAGAGTGCTGGAGCAATTAGCTCGTACTCGAATTTTACATGAGATACATGACAAAGTGCTAAAGCGTTGCTTGTACTCGATTCTTCATGATTTATACATGACATAGTACTTGAGTTATTTTTCGTACTTGATTTGATGATTTTGTGCATAGCATGGTACTGGAGCTATTGATCGTACTTGATTTGAAATATGAACTATGCATTGACCTAGTTGCTGGAGGTTTACTCGCACTAGAGTTGAGTTTGTAATGTGAAACAGTATTTGAGTGGAGTGTCGACTGTGAGTCGTGTTCAAAGGCGCGCACTGTAATTTATGTGATATATAATACATGTTGAAAATCATGCTTGATTTCCTCGTGTAGACTGAGTGTCACACTATGAGAGGTTCGCATGTGGATTTAGAGATGTGGTATGATATTTCATGGTTTGAGGGCTAAGACCTATGGCAGACACCCCGACTGTGATGTAGGGTCCACGGAGTACGTTGTACCGTGCAAGTGGCATGGAGTACACTGTATCGTGTGGTGTTGTGGGGTTGAGGAGTTGATAGCTAGCGGTTGTGATGGACTGACCCCCCTCCCGTTGTAGCAGTGATGCCCCGCACACTAGGATTCCGTGTAGCCTGGGATCACCCTTATAGGATGTGGCCATAGTCCAGGATATTATTGCATTTCACCACAGAGTCTCATATGATATATCACTTGATTGACTGATTTATTTATGATACGGATAGACCTGAGGGATGGGTCGGAATCTGATTGTTGTGATGTGAATGATTTAAATGTCATATTTACTGTGATTTAAAATATACATGGCATGATTTATCTAAAGGCATTGTGATATTATAAAGATGCATTATTTTCCACTACATGCCTACATTTGAGAAAGCAAGCATGATTTCTGTAGATAGTGTAGATGTCTACTTGCTTGCTTGATTTTAAATATATATATATATATATATTTAAAGACATGCTTTTAAAGTGAGTTAAAGAAATTATATTTTCGAGGCATAGCATTATTTTGAGTAGATAGTGTAGATGTCTACTTGCTTGCCTGATTTTCTTACTGAGCGCGTTGTATGCTCACCCCCTTTTCTTTTACATCTCTCTACAGAGTATCAGCAGTAGAGCGAGTGTGATTGAGGGATAGTATTCCTGTTGTCCGCTGCTATTTCCTATCGATCGACAGATATACATATTTTGTACGGTTATGTATCTAAATATAGAAACAACACAGTGATGTATACGATATATATTATGGGGAATGTATTTGTATTAGTTTTATATGAATCTCACATGTATTATAAAAAGAAGTTACAGTCAGTAACAATATATTGACATGTATGTATGAAAATAAATGATATGGTATGCGAGGAAGCTAACATCGAATCACAGCCCAACCGTTGATGAAAAGAAAGGTAAGTTAAAATGCGAAAAATTTGTAATAGTTTTGGTTAAGTCATGGAGGGTCGTGACAGAAGGTGATTCCATGCTTCGATTTTTTGATTTTCTATTATGTTTATAAGGTCAATCTCGATGTATCTGTTTGATTGCTGGGAAAATGCAGGAATGTAATAGATCCAATTGCTGGTGGATTTGATTATACACTTAAACAAAGCTATTGTTCTCTTTAAATTTTTACTAATCTTGTAGAATCTATTTGGTTACTGAGAAAATTAGGTAAATTATGTGGCATTGGGTTTGCGAATCCCGTTAGATTGAAAAAGCTTCTACTCTCACCGTATTGTGCTAAATGACTGAGATTCTAGTTGATTTATGAGGAAATGGAAGAAAGTTAGGGGTTCAATTCTACTCGAATCCCTTAGATTATCCATCTATAATGTGTTAGGAAGCAAATCAATTCTTAATGAGACTATGCATCATATATAAGATTCAGTTAAAGTCTTCCAACTTTTAATAAACCTATTTCTGGATAAAACTTCAGAAAAACAAGCTTAGCTCATTTTTTAGCACCCCTTTTGAATTTTCTTCTCAGAAACTAAATATGAGGTATTAATATCTTTCTTGTGGAGTGGCAAAGGGAGATTGAGGAATTAAGGAGCAAAGTGGGTGATGTTACACCCAATTCATGTGTTGGTGTTCAGAAAAAGAATCAAGGTTTTTCTCAAAATTCAAAGGCCTTGGGAGAAAAGGTATTTCATTTGCATCATTTTTAAATGAAAGTTGCTATGATGGCCCCAAAGTAAGCTATTAAGCATTCTCAGGTTGTGGAGTTGAAGAAACTAGGCATACAGTCTCAACTCTCAGCACAAAAGCCTATATCCAATGAAATGTCAGAACAGTTTCAGGATGAGATCCAGAGATTAAAGGTCCAAAAGGTGAGTATTTGCTTTAGATGAACATCTATGTACAACTATGGTATTCATTTTCTTGCTTTTATTATTGATGGAAGTTTTCTTTATATAGGTTCAGCTCCGATGCAAGATGAAGCTTGAGTCCATGCAGTTCAGGTTATGTAGGGCTTCACTTGAAAAGGAAATTCTTCAGGTACATAAGTTCATTGCATATTAGCCATCTTTAAAAGCTGCTCACGTTTGTCATTGTAAATCCTAGGGAACTGAATAATTAAATGTTCAGGTCTTAAATTTTGTTTTCTTTCTTTATTATATATGACAGTGCTGGATCTTTCTAATAGTGCTCTTGTGGTGTTTGAGTATTGTGATTTGCATCTCTACTATGTTGGAACTACTTATTTAGGCTTTTCTATCCTGATATACATTTTGCTCTTTGACTAGTCTGAACATGGAATGGATTCAATTTAACTCTTGAAAGTCTTTGATGCTTAATGGTTTTACAGTATGAACATGTCCCGCTTTAGGATTACAATAAAGGAAAACACAAACTTTTAATGTGCCTATGCGGGTAAATTACATTGTTTTGTATATAATTGAATATTAAGTATGGGGCATTATCTTCAAACCGCCTATGGTTGCTCATACAATCACTCTTTTTCCATCATCAGTTAAAATTTATGTTGTTCTTCCTTCAGTTGTTATTTCAAGAGGACAAACAATGAGATAGCAATTTCTGGTGGTGGAGGCACTCATCATCATAATATCATGCATACATGATTTATTTTAAAATTTAGTAACAGAGGCAGTTTTCCACAAGTTTTTACCTTGTGGAAGTGGTTTCTGATTTTTTTTCCTTTTTCTGTTCACTCTTTCCCTTGCTTTCCACAAGTCTATGAGGCTGGGAAGGCAGAGGCAGTCGTTTGATGATTGTAATGATAGTGCTCCTAAAATGGCACTAATGCAGGGTATTGAGCATGATTTTGAAGTCCAAATGAAGCTTGATGAAATACGTGCTAAATATGAACATCGGATTGAAAAGTGAGTTCCACTAGTTAATTTAACGATAATTCCCTTATAGACCTTGGTTTGAATTATCTTTTTATTTTTCCCTTTATCTTTTTATTTTCCCCTTACTATATATAATTTTGACTCCCTCATGACTAGTTAAATTTGTCCATTATTTTGTTGATACATTATGTTCTAATTTCTTGAGGTCTGATTTTTTTTTCTGAGTCTATGGGATTAGGGTATGATACATTATATAGCTTTCATTGCTTCCTTGCATGAATTGCTTATACCTAAAATTGATTTAAGTGATACATTATTTGCTAGGATGGTTGATGAGATAAAAAGAAACTCAAGCTAGTAGTGGAGATGCTGAGGGAGGAAAAATCCAGGTGGGATCCAGCTCTTTCTCAACACCCCCACCCCGAACAAAAGGTTGTTTTGTCCTTTGTTACTACTTATTAAATCTGTTCTTGCCTGCTCTTTCGAATTACAGGTCACAAGATAATGATGCTGCCGTAGATGATTCAGAGTTAGTTGATCTAAGAGAAGAAATTGCTAAGCTGAGTTGTATGGTTAGCCAAATGAATATGTCTAAGGCACTACTTATTCAAGCAGAGAGGTCACAAGTTAGTACACAAGGGAACAGAACAAGATCTAAATGTATAACATCTAATTTGCTTGGTTATGACGCCTGTTGATCAGGTTGACTTGGTTGAGACTTCTCTTTCCATTGGGAGTAATTGAAAAAATAAATATATAAATTAGCGACGAAAATCCGTCGCTGAAACATTTCAGTGACGGAAAATTTAATTAATTCAAATATGTATATTAGCGACGGAAATTCGTCGTTAAATCCTTTTAGCGACAAAAATTTAATTAATTCAAAAATATATATAACTTAGCAATGAAAATTCGTCGCTGAACCCTTTTAGCGACGGATTTTTTACTTAATTGAAAAATAAAAATATATAACTTAGCGATGAAAATTCGTCTGAATCCTTTTAGCGATGGATTTTTTGCTTAATTGAAAAATAAAAATAGCGTCAGAATTCTGTCGAAAAAAATTTTCAACGACGAAAATTTTTTGCGACGGAATTAACGACGAAATTTTTCTCTCAACGACGAAAAACTTTCAGCGACTTCAAATTTACTGACAGAATTAGCGACAAAAAGTTTTGTCGCTAATTCCGTCTCAAATACTCATTTGCAACGGAAAGCAAAAATTAGCGACGAAAAATCCGTTACTAAATCCGTCGTTGTTGCCCCTTTTTCTTGTAGTGTTATTACTTAAATAACTCAAGTTCAACTAAATAGTAAATAAATCAAATTCAAATATTCATTAAATTGAACTTGAGTAATTAGGAATGTTCATTCGGTTAGTTCCGTTAATTTCAAATCGAAATATCCATAATCGAATCTAACCAAATTAGTTTATTTTTGTCTCGTTAATCAAGCCAAAATTTCTAATTTCGAAATTAATCAAATAAATTAATTTTCAATTAATTAAATGAATTAATTAAAATAATAAATTACTTCAAATTAAATTATATTTTTAATTCTTAATTTCTCATATTTAAACAAATTAAATAATATTATGCAATAAAATATTTAAATACCAAAGTATTAAGTTCAAAATTCTAATAATATTAAACTTAAAATATCATGTAAATTTAAAATATTAAATATATCTTTATGTTTTATATATTTTTAGTTTTAAATCCAATTTTTTTTTATGTTTTTAGTGAATCAACTGAAAACTGAAATTTCTTCAAAAATTGTTTTCATTAATCAATGGAAATAATTTTTAACCAACGAATTATTCAAATTAAATTTCGATTTAATCAGTAAATTCGGTTAAAATCAAAAAATGAACTCCCTTGTAAGAAACTCCTGAATTGTATGACTTATTTATATTTTTACTTGGACTAAAATATACATGTGAAATTACAATTTCTAGGTTAGTTGTTGAAGTATAAATTTGTAATTTTATTGGAATTATCCTAGTTTTCATGTAATGATTTGTTTATCAAAAGCTTTCAACATAAAAAGCAATGGTTGATGGTTAAATGTTGTTGTTGTACTAAACAACAATGATTGAATGATGCGGATGTGGTCTTATCAACGTGTCTTGAAGATTCTGCAAAAACAGTAAAAGTCAGAGAGGCGCATGGATCTGTCTTTGCGCGCGCACTCCAATATTTAAGTTAGAAAAAGTGTTTAAGCAGAGTTTCAGTCAACAAATAGAGCTTAGAGTTTTTTTAATCATACTTGGGGTATTTATAGATATTTTTGGAGTCAGGCCGGGCTTTGTATTTGCTCAGGGCTTATGAATATCCTGGGCCCAAAACTGTATGGTTTTGGGCAGTACGTATCTAAGGCCCAAGCTCGCGTCTGGGCAGGCGACAGAGTTACTAGATACTATGTCGTGGGACTCAGAGTCTGCCGCAGTGCAGATGAGTACAGAAGTGCGATAGAGGTTCGAAGACCTCTGCCGCAGACTTGATGCAGAGTTCTGCCGTGGGTCACTCTGTCGCATGTAACTCTACCGCTACACTAAGTATGTAGAGTCTGTCGCAGATACACTCTACTGCGAGGTTTCCCACTCTCTGCCGCTAGACTTAGGGCATTGAGGTTTATCGTGGGACATACTCTGCCGCAAGACACTATGTCGCAGGCTTACTCTGTTGCGAGATATTTCCTCTGTCGCCAGTCTACTTACCACGTGGATTATGACTTTTCGTTGATTGCCACGTGGCCTACTGTCGTGACCCTTTTTACTTACATTTATATCATTACTTATCTCAGAGCACGACACACTCACATCAATTGGTTGGGCTATGAGTCGATATTAGCTGATCACTTTCCACATTTATCAGTTCATATTTCATTTGTACACATGTATAATACGAAAAGTGTACTTGTATTAATTTACAACGACGCACATCTGTTTATATTTATTTATTTTCGTTTACATCCCCCAAACTATCTAATATACATCACTGTGCATCATAAGGTTCAGCTACAAAAGATAACAAGAGTGTATACCTTACGCGATGTGGTAAACGCAGCTAGCGGAAGGAAACGCTGTAACTAACCCCGAGTTCTCAAACTACTGGGGTGAATCTGTAGAGAGAGAAAAAAAGGGGTGAGCTAATACGCTCAGTAAGGAAAATATGAAAGCAGGTAGATAACCGTACTATCTACATGCTCAAATACTGTGCATACACACAAAAAAATCGATTTCATAACACAAAACTTTCACAATAAACAGATAGCGAATCTTCGCTACACATCCGAATATAGAAAACTCATTCGGAGTGAAACATTTTCATAAACTTAATGATTGTGTGGCACTTTGTTTCCTCAGAATTCAAGAGGTGGCTCCCACAATCGCATTCATATCAAATCACTTTCAATAAATGCTTTCAATAACGGATGAGACTAGGCAGAGATATACATATCATAGAATCGGATGACATATGGTCATAGTCAATGACCCCCAAGCTAATCACGGGCCAGGTGTGCAAGGGTGGTCCTGAAGCCTCTCGGCTAACACATGCAAGTCTGAAGTCCGAAGACTAGTGGTACGGTACAGTGTACTCCGTATTGTCTATACGGTACAACGTACTCCATAACCACAGCACCATAACTGAAGGCTGCGGGGTGCCCTAATTAGGGACTTATCACCCTAACCTGAAATCATCAACCTTAGCCTGTCTCAAAACTGAGTGCGAGCGGACCTGGATAATTTCACAGATCTCATCATAGCTTCCGCACGATGTTACACATACAAATAGATAGCTGGCTCTGTTTCCCACAATAATGGTACTCAAAATCGAATGCGATACGTAAAACGGTGCAAATCAGAGTGAGAGGGTAACATCCCATCAAATCACTCATCAATCAAATCATACTTTTTTTAAAATGGGCAATTTAACGCATACTGTCAAATTATGAGCCAGTCTATCATTTCAGCTTTACAAAATCTCTTTTTCACATGTAAAACTTCAAATTCATGCATTTCTAAATTTTCGCCATTCCCAGTGGCATTTTCGTAATTTTTCCATATTTGGGTATTATCCAAAAATCTCATATTTGTAATCTATATGAAATTTAGGTTACTGCAAGTGACGATTAAAATACGTATAGCTATCTCTAAGAGCTAGCGTAGATCCCTTACCTAGAATCACGTCGATTGCGAAATCCTTAACTCTTCGCTTTTTTTGTAAATCACTTTACAAAGCTTTAATTCAATTCTCGGAGCTGCAATTAAGCACATATTATATCAGTTTGCCCCGATATATTCATTCTTTCACTTTTTCGACAATTACTTTAACAGATCGGGTTCATTTACTCTTAGTGGGTCAAATCGCTCCTTAATGGGCCTAATACCCTCATCATGTCATTTAAACCTTTCTAGCCTTTTGGATCGTTCATTTAATCATTTACGATCACAAATTTTCAATTCCACACTTACAATAATTTATACTGAATTTAATTCATAATTTACGCGATTTATTTCGAATTCGCATACGATTAAATTTCAATCTCATATAATTACATCAGTTATAGTATGTGAGGATCACTTACTCGAATTTTTGTGATGACACGCAAATCGATGCTCACGTGAACTCGTATTCATCGTCTACCGTCGCGCTACACATTGATATATATTTAAACCGATCAATTGCGGTCAATATAAATTTAACTTAATTTTTTAAAAATTAAATCGATCAAATCCGACCGCTTACCAGTCTATCGTTGAGCCAGGACAACACCGAATTTTTTTCCCAAATTTTTTTTCCTCCTGAACCGGTTTGGACCGGTTCAGTTCCTTTCACACTGAACCGGTCCGAACCGGTTCAGGTGAGATTTGGTCGTTGCCGGTGTTTCCGGCTAGTCCTCAGGCCGTTTCGGCCACCGCTCGAAGCAGCGTCGCTTGGAGAACCTTCGATTGGCTGGATCGGGGTCAGATCGGCGCCGGTGACTGCCGAATCTGCCTTTCCCCCTTTCGGTCTTCTCTTCGTCGATCAGCCTCCTGCCGGCGATCCACGGCGCGTCACGAGACTCGGCAGTCACCTGGGTGCTGGTGGTCCCTCGTCGGTCTCTTCCCGATGCTCGCTCGCCGTCGTTGCTCGCCGGAGACAGAGGCAGCTTCCTCGGGCCACTGTTCACGCGAGGCTTTTCGTGTTTTCTGCTCCGTTTTCTTTTTCTTTTTTAAATTTATTTGTACAGTCTATATGTACATCATATTTTGTTGTTTCTCCAAAAATATATATATATATTATATTTTTTTTCTGGGTCTTACATTTCTCCCCCCTTAAGAAATTTGATCCCCAAATTAGAACCAAGTCAGTCCTCGAACAACTGTGGATACTTCTCTCGCATCAGGCTCTCCAACTCCCACGTGGCTTCCTCAGAAGTGTGGTGCTGCCAGAGAACCTTGACTAGAGGAATCGTTTTGGATCGCAGTACTTTTTTCTTCCTGTCCAAAATCCGAATAGGCTTTTCCACGTACGACATGTCCTCTTTTAACTCCAGAGGTTTATACTCAATCACATGTGTCGGATCCAGATGGTACTTCCGAAGCATCGAGACATGGAAGACATTATGTATGCCTGCTAATTCAGGTGGTAACGCTAACCTGTAGGCCTTATCTCCCACTCGATCTAATATCTCAAATGGTCCAATGTAACGAGGACTCAATTTGCCTTTCTTCCCAAACCGAAATATGCCCTTAGAGGGAGAAACTTTAAAAAACACTGACTCACCAACCATAAATTCTAATGGTCGTCGTCTCGTGTCAGCGTAACTTTTCTGCCTACTCTGAGCTGTCCTTAATCTATCACATATCAACTGGACATCCTCAGAGGCTTGCTGTACTAAATCGGGAGCAAGTAGCTTACGGTCACCCACTTCTTCCCAACCAAGCGGAGAACGGCATCTACGACCATACAATGCCTCATACGGTGCCATTCCAATACTCGAGTGGTAACTATTATTGTAGGCGAATTCGGCTAATGGCAAGTGATCATCCCAGGAGCCTTTAAAGTCCATCACAGAAGCTCTCAACATATCCTCCAGAGTTTGGATGGTTCTCTCTGACTGACCATCTGTCTGAGGATGGAAAGCTGTACTAAAACTCAATCGGGTTCCCATAGCTTCTTGGAAGTGCTCCCAGAAATGAGAAGTGAAGCGGGAATCCCTATCAGAGACTATACTCACTAGAACACCATGTAACCTCACTATCTCCCGTACGTACAGATCCGCCAACGTACTCAGAGTATCAGTGGACTTCATAGCTAAGAAATGCGCTGACTTCGTCAGTCGATCCACAATCACCCAAATACCATCATGGTTCCTCCTAGTCCTCGGTAAACCCATGATAAAATCCATGGTGATGTGCTCCCATTTCCATGTCGATCTAGGTAGAGGCTGCAATAGTCCCGCAGGCTTCTGATGCTCTACCTTAACCTGTTGGCACACTAGACATTTAGCCATATACTCTGCTATGTCTTTCTTCATCCCTGACCACCAATACTCTTTTCGGAGATTCTGGTACATTTTATTGCTCCCCGGATGCAATGTATACCGCGATGAATGAGCTTCTGACAAAATTAATTTTCTCAACTCTGAATCATTGGGAACACACACTCTACTTCTGAACCTCAGTAATCCATCAGTGCTCAACTCAAAATCGGCACTAGTACCCATCTGTATCTGACTGGCCATATCAATACAGAAGCGATCAACACGCTGAGCTTATCTGATCCGATCTATCAAATCCGATTCTATCCTCAAACTAGATATCACAAAATGGCCATCAGTATCAGAAGGGATCACATCCAAACTGAGGTTCATAAACTGCTCTAACAGCTCATGTTCCCTGATCATCATATACGATACCATCCCCAGGCTCATTCTACTTAATGCATCAGCAACCATATTTGCTTTACCCGAGTGGTATAGTATCTCACAATCATAGTCCTTCAGAAGCTCTAACCATCTTCGTTGCCTCATATTCAACTCTTTATGTGAAAACAGATACTTAAGGCTTTTGTGATCAGTAAATATCTGAAATTTCTCATCGTATAAATAGTGGCGTCATATTTTCAGTGCAAACACAACGGCAGCTAACTCTAAATCATGGGTCGGATAGTTCTTCTCATGGTCCTTGAGCTGTTTGGATCTATAAGCGATTACCTTTCCATGCTGCATCAACACACAACCCAATCCCTGTCTCGAGGCGTCAGTGTACACTAAGAAACCTCCTGAGCTGTTCGGTATGGTGAGAATCGATGCGGTGGTCAGACGATGCTTCAATTCTTGAAAACTCTCCTCACATGCATCATCCCACTCAAATACCACATTCTTTCGAGTGAGACGTGTCAAAGGAGCAGCCAACTTCGAAAAACCCTCAACAAATTCTCTATAATACCCAGTCAAACCCAAGAAACTCCTGATCTCTGTGACTGTTCTGAGCCGTTCCCACTGAACCACAGCTTCTATCTTGGACGGATCCACAGACACCCCGTCCTTCGATACCACATGACCCAAAAATGAAATGTGTTCTAACCAGAAGTCACACTTACTCAGTTTGGCATATATCTGCTTCTCTCGGAGGGTTTGCAAAACAATCCTTAAGTGCTGCTCATGTTCCTCCCTGGACTTCGAATATATCAGTATATCATCGATAAAAACGATCACAAATCGGTCCAGGTATGGCTTAAATACATCATTCATCAGAGCCATAAAAGCTGAAGGAGCATTCGTTAACCCGAATGGCATAACCAAGAACTCATAATGACCATAACAAGTACGAAATGCCATCTTGGGTACATCTACACTCCGGATTCTCAACTGATGGTACCCAGACCTCAGATCAATCTTAGAAAAGATCTGTGCTCCCCGAAGTTGATCTAACAAATCATCAATCCGTGGAAGGGGATACTTGTTCTTGATGGTAGCCTGCCTTATTCAACAACCGGTAATCTATGCACAGTCGGAGGCTTCCATCCTTCTTCTTAACAAACAATACCGGAGCTCCCCATGGTGAGACGCTCGGTCGAACGAACCCCTTATCCAACAATTCTTGTAATTGTTTCTTTAGCTCCTCCAATTCCACTGGAGCCATACGGTACGGTGGTTTGGATATCGGCTCAGTACCAGGCGCCAGATCAATACAAAATTTCATCTCTCTCTGGAGGCAATCCTGGTAAATCATCCGAAAAAATATCAGGAAATTCCCTGACCACTGAAATATCAACCAATTCCAGGTGTGCCTTATCCGGGTCAACCACGTACGCAATGAAACCTTCAAAACAACATCATACCATAAATTTCACACTTCATTCGTTTAATTGCCATAACTGCTTCTTTCATTAATTCTCAGAAAATTTTACAATGTGTTTCTCGTGAAGAGAAAACATTAGGGTCTTAGCATAACAATCTAAGATAGCATGATTTGCAGCCAACCAATCCATTCCTAAAATTACATCAAAATCAAACATACTTAATAGGATCAGATTGGCTGTCATACTCTTATCTCCTACCCTTAACTTACATTGCTTACACATATACTCACTCATTTGACTACTTCCTATCGGTGTGCTAATTAACAACCTTTTGCCCAAAGGTGTGGGTTTTACAAAATCCATTAATTTACATGCACAAGATGGTGATATGAATAAATGCGTTGCACCAGGATCAATCAATGCAAATGCTTTAAGATTGAAAATTAAAATTGTACCTTTCACCACATCGGGTGTAGCATCTGCAGTGCCCCGATCTATCGCATACACTCTACCTTGGCCGACGACTTACTTTTCCTTCTCCTCGACCGTGGCTCTCCTTCTAGGAGCAGAAGTAGTAGGTGGAACTGCTTCGGGTTCCTTGCCCTTTTGTGGGGTTACCTTAGCTAACTCCGGGCAATCTCTTATCAGATGCCCTGTCTTACCGCATCTGAAACATGCTCCGATTATCGCATAACAAGGTCGATTGCCATGGTATTTCCCACACTTCCTACAAGGCTCAAAAGTAGGTCGGGGTCCACTAATCATAATACCCCTAGCCGCCGATGTAGTTGAGTGTACAGGGGGTCTCATGGCCTTACTCCGCGACTCCCCAATCATCTGTCGCTTGTCAAAAGGCCTCTTCCCCTCTCTACCACCTCTGTCATCCCTAAATCTCTTTCGGTCTCTATCTTTGCCCTTACCACCCTTCCCATACTCTGACACATGGAGCTCGTAATCCTGCTCACACAACTGAGCCCGTCTAACTGCTTCCCCATATGTCGAAATATCCAACGGGGCTAGTCGAGCTCTAATCGATGGTTTCAGGCCTTCCATAAACTTACGAACCTTCTTCCGTTCACTGCCCATGGTATCAGGATCATATCTGCCCAGAGATGTAAACCGAGATTCATACTCGTCCACTGACTTACCTCCCTGGGTCAAACCTGAAAACTCAGTCTGTAACTTCCGTTGAGCAGTGTCTGGAATGTATTGCCCCCTGAAGGCGTCCAAGAACATCTCCCAAGTAATTACCTGATGTCCAGCTGACAGAATAGGCATGGTGGACTTCCACCAGTGTTCCACCTCACCCTCTAGCATAAAAGCTGCAAAAGCCACTTTCTCAGTAGTAGAGCATCGGGAGAATCTATAAAGTTTCTCCATTCTATTAATCCAGTCCTCAGCCACTACCGGATTCTTCACCCCACTAAATGACGAAGGCTGTAGCTTCTAAAACTATGTCAATCTATCTAAATCACAACCATACTCCAAATCATCATCATAACCCTGAAGAGGGGCTACTGGAGGAGGTGCAGGCTGAACAGGAGGAGCCTGTGGGGGTTTAACTGGCTGTGGTGCGGGTGCAGGCTGTGCAGGCGCAGGGCGATCAGGTGCGGCTGTTGTATCTGCCGGTGCAGCCTGTCCTGCTGTACCCTGAGCACTATCCAATCTAGCCATAATCTGCCCTAATATGGTCATAACCGTATCCATGCCCCGCTCTAGACTCACTATGCGGGCGTCAGCACTCTCTGTTGGGTTCTGAGACGTGCGCTCAGACGAAGATCCACTCTGTCTCTCAAGCCTATCTCTCTGCCCTCGAGATTGTGAACCCTCTCCTCTACTGCAATGTCTGTCTGACATCCTGATCGTTTCTTGTATGTATAACATAATTTTTCAGTGAACTCACATCTCGGTATACACAATTGTATCTAAACGATGCATAGTTAAACAGGGATGTAAACTTTCCTGGTTACTAACAACGACTCATATCAGACCAACCCTGCTCTGATACCAACTTTTGTCATGACCCTTTTTAGTTACATTTATATCATTACTTATCTCATATCACGACACACTCACATCAATTGGTTGGGCTATGAGTCGATATTAGCCGATCACTTTCCACATTTATCAGTTCATATTTCATTTGTACACATGTATAATACGAAAAGTGTACTTGTATTAATTTACAACGACGCACATCTGTTTATATTTATTTATTTTCGTTTACATCCCCCAAACTATCTAATATACATCACTGTGCATCATAAGGTTCAGATACAAAAGATAACAAGGGTGTATACCTTACGCGATGTGGCAAACGCAGCTAGCGGAAGGAAACGCTGTAACTAACCCCGAGTTCTCAAATTACTGGGGTGAATCTGTGGAGAGAGAAAAAAATGGTGAGCTAATACGCTCAGTAAGGAAAATATGAAAGCAGGTAGATAACCGTACTATCTACATGCTCAAATATTGTGCATACACAAAAAAAATCAATTTCATAACACAAAACTTTCACAATAAACAGATAGCGAATCTTCGCTACACATCCGAATATAGAAAACTCATTCAGAGTGAAACATTTTCATAAACTTAACGACTATGTGGCACTTTGTTTCCTCAGAATTCAAGAGGTGGCCCCCACAATCGCATTCATATCAAATCACTTTCAATAACGGATGAGACTAGGCAGAGATATACATATCATAGAATCGGATGACATATGGTCATAGTCAATGACCCCCAAGCTAATCACGGGCCAGGTGTGCAAGGGTGGTCCTGAAGCCTCTCGGCTAACACATGCAAGTCTGAAGTCCGAAGACTAGTGGTACGGTACAGTGTACTCCGTATTGTCTATACGGTACAACGTACTCCATAACCACAGCACCATAACTGAAGGCTGCGGGGTGCCCTAATTAGGGACTTATCACCCTAACCTGAAATCACCAACCTTAGCCTGTCTCAAAACTGAGTGCGAGCGGACCTGGATAATTCCACAGATCTCATCATAGCTTCCGCACGATGTTACACATACAAATAGATAGCTAGCTCTGTTTCCCACAATAATGGTACTCAAAACCGAATGCGATACGCAAAATGGTGCAAATTAGAGTGAGAGGATAACATCCCATCAAATCACTCGTCAATCAAATCATACTTTTTTAAAAACGGGCAATTTAACGCATACTGTCAAATCATGAGCCAGTCTATCATTTTAGCTTTACAAAATCTCTTTTTCACATGTAAAACTTTGAATTCATGCATTTCTAAATTTTTGCCATTCCCAGTGGCATTTTCGTAATTTTCTCATATTTGGGTATTATCCAAAAATCTCATATTTATAATCTATATGAAATTTAGGTTACTGCAAGTGACGATTAAAATACGTATAGCTATCTCTAAGAGCTAGCATAGATCCCTTACCTGGAATCACGTCGATTGCGAAATCCTTAACTCTTCGCTTTTTTTGTAAATCACTTTACAAAGCTTTAATTCAATTCTCGGGGCTACAATTAAGCACATATTATATCGGTTTGCCCCGATATATTCATTCTTTCATTTTTTCTACAATTACTTTAACAGATCGGGTTCATTTACTCTTAGTGGGTCAAATCGCTCCTTAATGGGCCTAATACCCTCATCGTGTCATTTAAACCTTTCTTGCCTTTTGGATCGTTCATTTAATCATTTACGATCACAAATTTTCAATTCCACACATACAATAATTTATACTGAATTTAATTCGTAATTTATGCGATTTATTTCGAATTCGCATACGATTAAATTTCAATCTCGTATAATTACATCAGTTATAGTATGTGAGGATCACTTACTTGAATTTTTGTGATGACACACAAATCGATGCTCGCGCGAACTCGTATTCGTCGTCTACCGTCGCGCTACACATTGATATATATTTAAACCGGTCAATTGCGGTCAATATAAATTCAACTTAATTTTTCAAAAATTAAATCGATCAAATCTGATCGCTTACCAGTCTATCGTTGAGCCGAGACAACACCAAATTTTTTTTCCAAATTTTTTTTCCTCCTGAACTGGTTCGGACCGGTTTAGGTCCTTTCACACTAAATCGGTCCGAACCGGTTCAGGTGAGATTTGGTCGTTGTCGGCGTTTCCGATCGGTCCTCAGGCCGTTTCGGCCACCGCTCGACTCAGCGTCGCTTGGAGAACCTTCGATTGGCTGGATCGGGGTTGGATCGGCGCCGGTGACCGCCGAATCTACCTTTCCCCCTTTTGATCTTCGCTTCGTCGATCAGCCTCCTGCCGGTGATCCACGGCGCGTCACGGGGCTCGGCAGTAGCCTGGGTGCTGGTGGTCCCTCGCCGGTCTCTTCCCGACGCTCGCTCGCCGTCGTTGCTCGTCAGAGACAGAGGCAGCTTCCTCGGGCCACTGTTCAAGCGAGGCTTTTCGCGTTTTCTGCTCCGTTTTCTTTTTTTTTTTAAATTTATTTGTACAGTCTATATGTACATCATATTTTGTTGTTTCTCCAAATATATATATATTTTTATTTCGAGTCTTACACCTACGACCTGACGTGTGATTGTCCTTTATTGGTCGATGTTTACCTATGTGGACTTGCAAAATCTGACCTCTATCAATTGCTCCCCACTCTTTGGTAGGAAAGTTTTCTGCGAATGAGTATGACATTTGGATTTAATTTTATTTATTTATTTATTTTTTTGACACGCATTTGGATTACTATTCATGAGGGATGTTTGATCACTTCAGCCGCGAATGTGTATATATATGCTTGGTTACTGTACACGTGCGACTACAGCCGCGCCTATATATAAGGAGTCAGGTATCGCCATATTTGCTGAGAAGTTCTCTCGCATAACCGGCCACTCTGTCACTCACTCTCCGCGCACTCTATCACTACTCTATCGCGTACATCATTACTGTTTCGCATCTCTGTCGCTACTCTATCGCGTACATCATTACCGTTTTGCATCTCTGTCGCAACTGCATCGCGGGCATCGCTACTCTGTCGCGTCATTCTCGCACTGTTTACCGCAACTCTGTTGCAAACACTCTGACGATGTTATTCAGTGTCTGCCTTCATTCCTGGTGCTATGCAGATGTACCTTTGGTCGTTAGGTAAAAACTCTATCGCCGATCACTTTTTCTTTGTAGTTTTTCTTAAGTCCAAAATGACTAGTCATGGAGTAGGGAAGCGTATAGAATTAGAAGTTAGATCGACTTTGAAATAAGCTAACATCCAGGATCTTATGTCTAGATTTCCATTGCCCGATAGGTACTCCTATAGACGTCCAAACCCTGAGGAGAATGACATACGTAGTGTGTCTGATGGGATAGTTATTTTCAGAGCATCCTTAGAGCTAGGATTTTGTTTTCCAATTTTCGACTTCGGAGCTTCTTTTCTTAGGGCGCATAGGATTACCCCTGGACAACTGCATCCTCACGCTTGGATGCAATTAATTAGCATTACTGTGCATTATCGATTAAAGGGTGTTTCTCCGTCTCTTCCCTTACTTTATATTTTTTTTAGGTTCCGAGGTAGCTCCAGTTTAGTTCCTTATTCCCTTCAACGGGTGTATAAGCCTGGATTTGGAAATAGGTTATTCGAAAAACCTGAAAATAAGCTTCATGGATTTGAATCAGAGTGGCTCATTGTGGAGACACCTGGGGGCCTTGATTTCCCTACTCGTTGGGAAACTAGACGTGATATCCCTAAGGGCCCCCAAATTTCTACACTCAGGAGGCAATTGTCTTCAGATATTAATAAACTATTAGTTGACAACCCTATCAATCTTGATATTCTTTTATCAAATGAAAATTTGGTGTCCGCCGGTTGGGGTGTGGGTTCCGTTCTTGTTGTCGGCCCCTCTGTTCCTCCCTCAAATCTTCCATCATCTATTCCTTCCGAGTTGAACCCTGAACTTTTAAGGTCGCAAGAGGACATAGGGAGCACAAATAGAGAGTCTAGCTCTGAGAGTGAACCCCTAGCCGATCTGAGCGACTAGGAAGGGTTTGGTTCAACTTTTATGGTTATTCCAGATGATGACATGTTAAACATAGAGTCCCTTCAAGAGCATCTTGATTCTCCTGATGGTAACTTTTCATGCTTTTCAATTTATCATTGTTAGTTCTGACCACGTTTTTGACAATTTGTTTGGTTTTTTTCTTTTTTGTAGAAATGAGCCACTTTAGACGTTCTTTGGCACGTCAGGGGGTGGAGGAAGGTTCGTCTAGTGATCCTGCTAGAAAGAGTCCTCGCCTGATAGATGTTGTTCCTAGTCAGGCACTAGTCCCACCTCCATTGCCTTGGGCTCGGACCCCACCTCCTTCCAGACAAGAGACGCCCCCTCCTACTGAACATAAGGATCCTTCTCGGGATAGAGGGAAGGCTCCTTCCTCTTTAAGGAGAGCTTTCGGTTCCTCGAGATGGTCTCGATCTGAAGAGTGTGCTGATTGTAATATAATCTCGTCTCAGCGAAAGAATCGGAGGCGTTTGTACATTGAACCGACAATGGGGAAGAGGCCAATTCTTCCTAGGATAGGTCATGTCGACGAGAGGTCCTATCCTGTAGACAACGGCTTCATAATGAGGGAGTCGGAGTTTCGAGTGTATCCGAAAGTACGTGATAATGATACCTTGGATACTCCAGGGGTGGCTTCTCGGTTGAGTTGGGCCACTATTCTTCCAAGGGACGAACACCAATTATTCAAAAAAATTTCAGAAGGGGAAGACTTGGCTGACGTGGAAGCGTTGAGGGTAATCTTCAGATTCTTTTTCATTTTATTTCTTTTTGCTTTACTTTGTGTTTGACTTTTTGTGTTTCTTTTCAACTTACTCAGAGGACCGTAGCCAATAATGCTCAACACCGAGCCTATCCGGAGCTAATTGATAAAGAACTTCAAGAGTTAAAGGACAGAGTTATGGAGTTGGCGAACACTATCAACAACTTATCTGGGCTACCCGACGTGGTACGAAATTTAGAGGATCAGCTCTCAAAAGCGCTTCAAGATTTGAATCATGTCAAAGGGGATCTTACTATCGAGACGGCTAGGTTTAACAAACTTAATAAAGACCTTCAACAAGCACAAGCCGAGCTGGATAGTATGCAGTCTAAGTATGAATCCTTAATAGATCGCAATTAAGAGTTTGAACAATACATCACAAAACTAGAGAGTCGGGCCACTCCTTCTCTTAATCAAGTTGAGATTGATAGTATCAGGGCGGAAGCCGTAAAGGAGTACCATCTTTCTAAAGATTGCTTGAGGCAAAAAGAGGATTTTTCGATGCCATATGTGAAATATGATTTTTACCTCGCTAGATCCTGGTTGGAGAAGCATAGGGAAGGTGAAGAGTTCCCTGAGCTTCAATATACGCATGAAGCAATGTTATTTGAAGCTTCTGATTGGACTAAATATGAACCAAAGGCTGAACCCCCTGATGAGCTTTTCAAGAAGACTGCGCGAGATGATCTTGCGAACCTGGCCTGTCCTTGGGAGCTTGTGAGCCCAGATAATGTTCCCGAACCCATTGGTGCCCTTGATGACCTGGATGGAGAAAATCTATTACTTCCTGGTCACCAGCCCCTAGAACGCGAGAGTCTGACGGTGCCTGATCCCCAGCCACCAGATCGTGCAGATTGATTTATTTTTTTTTAAATATTTTGTCGTTGAACTTAACATTTTGTCGTTAAACTTAGTCATACTTCATATCTCGCTTGTAAATATTTTCTTGAATTTATAAATAAAGTTTATCTGTTAATGCTCTATATTGCTTATGAAATGTTGTTTATTTATCCGTGTATACTCCCCAATTCTTGATAGAAAGACATACTT
Organism: Firmiana major; assembly: GCA_033439115.1. Taxonomy (NCBI): domain Eukaryota; kingdom Viridiplantae; phylum Streptophyta; class Magnoliopsida; order Malvales; family Malvaceae; genus Firmiana; species Firmiana major. Next base: position 12,278,845 of record CM065911.1, read on the forward strand.
TTAGAAAGAATTACATATATAAACATACCTTTTTTCTGATGCCTGACCATCGTGACGCAAGTGCGTCTTCGGTTCTTACGGCTAATACGTTTCCATTGCCTGGCCATAATGACGCAATTACGCCTCAGGCTCTTACAGCTTCTTCGTCTGCAACGCCTGGCCACAATGACGCTATTGTGCCTCAGATTCTTACTGCTCGTCTGTCTTTTTACGCCTGGCCACAATAACGCAATTGCGCCTCAGGCTCTTAAGGCTTCTTCGTCTGCAACGCCTGGCCACAATGACACTATTGCGCCTCAGGCTCTTACGGCTCGTCTGTCTTTTTACGCCTGGCCACAGTGATGCTATTGCGTCTCAGGCTCTTACGGCTTACCTGTTTTCTGTCACAAGATTTATATTCATAAAAACCCGAAGAAAAATAAATAAATAATTTGCGTAATGATCAGATAATAATATCTTGTGACAGCGCAAACAAATAATAATGCGAGAATGTAAAAATCAAGAAAGAAGGGATAATGGTTAATTCCAATACAATTTCAAATGATTTGAGTTCTATGTCTTTCCTCTTTTCTTCCCTTGCAAAGTTTCTAGGATGCAGGTATTGGGCTCAATCCTTCGTCTGATTCGATATGGACCTTCCCAATTGGCTCTGAACTTTCCGTCTTCCCTCAAGGCATTGGTGATGTGTGACTTCCTCAGCACCAAATCTCCCTCGGACATCGGTCTATCTTTTACCTGACTGTTGTAGTTGTTGGCCACCCTTTGATGGTAGGATGCCAGTCGGATAGCTGCAGCCTCTCTATGCTCATCAAGCAAATGCAAGTTTTCTCTTAGCCCTCGTGAATTCTTTTCTTCCACTAAAGGTACTACCCTGGATGACAGTGCTTCAATTTCCACGGGGATCAATGCTTCAGTGCTGTATACAAGGCTAAACAGCATTTCTCCGGTTGATACTCGACTAGTAATACGATATGCAACTTGTCCACCCATGCTTCCTTAGCTTTTTTCAGTCTAGTCTTCAACCCATGAAGGATGGTTCGATTGCTGACTTCAGTCTGCCTGTTAGTTTGAGGATATGATATAGAAGAAATATTTAGCTGAATGTCAAGGCGCTTACAGAACTCAAGAAAGGCGTCACAATCGAACTGCTTTCCGTGGTCAACATTTAAGATGTGTGGGATCCCAAACCGACAGATAATATCTTTCCACACCATTGCTTCAACTTTCTTCTCTGTGATTGTAGCTAAAGGTTCTGCCTCAATCCACTTTGTAAAGTAATCGGTAGCTACCAATAGAAACTTTCTTTAACCCGTAGCTAATAGGAAGGGCCCTAGAATGTCTAACCCCCATTGAGCAAAAGGAGTTGGTTGTACCGTACTCTCGAATAGAGCTATTGGAGCCATTGTTATTGGTGCAAACCTTTGGCACTTGTCACACCTGTGGGCTTTATCCATTGTGTCTTTTTTCAACGTCGGCCAACAGAATCCCAATCGCAATATCTTAGAGGCAAGGGCTCTAGCTCCCAAGTGCTCACCACAAATACCTTCATGTACCTCAGCTAGGACATAGTTTGCTTGCTCTGGCCCTAGGCACTTTAACAAAGGCGATGAATACCCCCTTTTGTACAGTTCCCCATTTATCAGTGTGAACTTTACCCCTTGTATCTTTAAACGGCGAGCCTCATCCTTATCCTGCGGGAGCGTACCTTCAGTGAGATACTGTTTGAATGGGGTTCTCCAATCGTCCCCCACTTCAATGTCACATACTTCAACTTCTTTAATGCTAGGCCGTTCAAGTCTCTCCACCTTCACCATTCTTCCTTCGGTCTCATTAGAGGAAGCTAATTTAGACAATGAATCTGCATGTGTGTTTTCAGACCAATTAATTTGTATCAACTGAAGGTTTTCGAAAGTTTAAGCCAGGGATTGGACTTTCTTTAGAGAAGGGACCAACATTGGCTCTCGGATCTCATATTGTCCATTGAACTGGTTTACCACCAATTGAGAATCACTATGCGCCACTAGGTGGTGAACTTGTAACTTCTCTGCCAGCTTCATTCTAGCAACCAGAGCCTCATACTCTGCTATATTGTTTGAACTAGGGAACCCAAACCGCAAAGAGTATTCTAAGGATCTCCCTTCTGGTGATATCAAGACTATACCGGCCCCACTACCATTTGCACTTAATGCTCCGTCCACATACAGTAACCACGGTCGAGTTTCTTCTTCAATGTTGCCCCTTGGGCTAGTATATTCTACTATAAAATCTGCTAAAGCTTGGCCTTTGATAGTCTGCCTGGGCTGAAACGTGATATCATACTCTCCAAGTTTCACTGCCCATTTCACCAATCTCCCAGAATGTTCAGGCTTCTGAAGGATTTGCCTTAATGGTTGATCCGTCGGGACGAAAATGGAGTGTGCCTGAAAATAAGGACGCAATTTGCGAGAGGCCATCACAAGGGCCAGTGCTAGCTTTTCGCCTAGCTGATAACGGGTCTCTGAGTCTAGCAGTACCTTACTCACATAGTATATAGGATGGTCTACCATTTCATCTTTCTTCAATAGTACCACACTGACGGCGAATTCACCGACTCCTAAGTACATATACAACTGTTCTCCTTCCAAAGACCTTGTTAACAACGCTTACTGCTTCAAATATTATTTCAAGTCTTCAAAAGCTCTTTGACAAACATTTGTCCAATCAAAATTCCTTCCACCCCGTAGAGTTTTGAAGAACGGCAAGCTCCTCTCTGCAGATTTTGACAAGAAATGCTTCACAGCTACTATTTTGCCTGCCAATCTTTGGACTTCTATCACTGTGGTTGGTGGCTTCATATCCACAATCGCCTGTACCTTTTCAGGGTTTGCCTCAATACCCCTATTGGTGATCATGAACCCCAAGAACTTCCCCGATCTAACTCCAAATGAGCATTTGTTAGGATTTAGCTTCATACTGAATTCCCTCAGCACATCGAACACCTTGGACATCTGATGAGCGTGAGACTCTCCTGCTCTGCTCTTGATAATCATATCATCCACATAAGCTTCCATAGTATTTCTCAGAAGATTTTTGAATACTTTGTTCACTATTCGTTGATATGTGGCTCCAGCGTTCTTTAAACTGAATGGCATTACCCGATAATAGTATGTTCCATCGTCGGTTATAAAAGAAGTCTTCTCTTCATCTTCTGGATGGAGCATAATTTGATGATACCCAGAGAAAGCATCTAAAAAACTGAGGAGTTTATACCCGGACGTTTCTTCCCAAACCTATCAATTCCGAGCAAAGGGTACGAATCTTTAGGGCAAGCTTTATTCAAATCAGTGAAATCCACACACATTCGTCATTTCTCATTGGATTTCTTCACCATTACCACATTGGCCAACCACTCAGGGTAGTAGACCTCTCTTATAAACCCGGCTTCTAAAAGTTTACTAACTTCTTTAGTGATCGCCTTTTGTCTTTCTGGGGTAAAATTTCTCTTCTTTTGTTTAACAGGCTTATGTCCAGGTGAAACATTAAGCCTATGACAAATCACTTCTGGATTAATTCCGGGCATATCAGCAGAGGTCCAAGCAAAAACATCAGAGTTTCTATACAGACATTCTGCTATCTCCCTTCTTGTTTGTTCATCCAATTGTGTCCCTATAAACGCCATCTTCTCTTCATCCCCCTTAACTAGCTCAATGGCTTCTGTTTCCTCAACATGCTAAGGCTTAGGAGGGTCATCTATAGACAATGTCTCCTTTCTCTGTACTCATTTACAGGCAGTATAGGTAATATAACATGTGCGAACCCTTTTTTGATCTCCTCGTACTTGCCCGACTCCGTTGGGAGTAGGGAACTTCATTAGTAAGTAGCAAGAAGATATCACCGCCTTCATATCATTTAATACAAGCCTTCCCAAGATCATGTTGTAAGCAGCTGAGGTCGACCTTACAACCATGAACAATACCTGTCGAGTCACATCCTTTGGGCTTTCCCCTAGAGTTACAGGCAACTCTATAGACCCGGCGACCTTCACCTTCTCATTCGTAATTCCATACAATGGTGTCATAACGGGTCTTAATCTATCATTGGATACATTCATTTTCTCAAAGCAATTCCAATAGATTAAGTTTACTGAACTTCCATTATCGACTAGGATTCTGCTCACTGGATGTTTTGCCACTACCGCTGATATCACCATCGGGTCATCATGAGGTAAGACGATATTACCCCTGTCCACCGGAGTGAACACAATGGGCTCTTCATCTGTCTTTTTCTCCATTACAACATGAATTTGATACGTTTGTCTCGCGTAACTTTTATGGGAAGCAGAGGAACTTCTTGCCATCAATTCTCCCCTGCAATAACATTGATAGCCGAACCGGTAGGTTCATTATCTAACCGGTTATCTCGGGGGTCAAGTCTAGCTATTTCATTTCTTGGCCTATTTCTCCCGTTATCATTATTTTGTATATTCCGCGGACGATCATTCTTTCGATCTCATGGAGGATAACGGGGTCTATCACTTCTCCAAAGAAAGCGGTTAATTTTCCCATCTCTTGCCAACCTCTCTAACTTATCCATCAGATCTCTGCATCTTTCAGTAGGGTGACCATAAGCGGCATGAAATTCACAATAAGCATCAAGATTTCGACCCATATCTCTAATATTCTTTTTAGGGAATTCCAACAGTCCAGTCCCCTCAATAGCGGCAAGTATTATTGTGCGGGGCACATTTAGTGTGGTATAGTTTTCATACCTGAGTTTAGGAGCCTTGTCTAATCCGACGGGTCTCGAAGAATTTCTTTCAGGTACATCTCTCTCTCTTTTTCTTCCTTCCCTTCCCTCTCGGGACTATACCATCTTCATTACTTCTTCTTGATCCACGTATTTGTTTGCTCTAGCAAACAAATCAGAAAGTGTCGCTAGCTGATCAAGAGAGAGGGATTCTTGCAGCTTCTCAGATTTTGTCCCTTACAGCATTGTAGCCATGGCTACTCCCACTGGTAGATCTTTCACCTCTAAGGTTGCATCTCGAAAATGATTTACATAGTTCTTCAATGATTCTTTGTTCCCTTGTTTAAGGGTGAGCAGATAAGTAGCATCCTTCTTCCGTTGGCTATTGATCATGAAAGCTCTCAAAAATTTACTTCGTAATTGGTCGAAAGAAGAGATAGAACCCTCGTTTAACCTATTAAACCATTTTAACGCATGCCCTGACAGTGTGAGCGAGAAGGCTCTGCACATGATTTCATCTTCCCATCCATGGAGCAACATGAGGGACTCGTAACTCTGATATGGTCGTATGGGTCTGCTTTGCAGGCATAAGCAGCCATAGAAGGCATTTTGAATTTTTTCGGCAAAGGTTTGTCCATAATCTCGGGACTGAAAGGAATTCTCCTTCTTTGATTGTCGTCGGGAGACATTAACTTCTTCCTTTCTAGGATCCTCTCAACAACTTTCTCAACATTTTTTGACCCTCGAGTCGAGTATGCTCCCCGCTCTTCAGCACTAGAAGAGTCTGAGTAGTAAGCACCCCTTCTTCCTCTGTTCTGGAGATTTTGCACACGGTCCGTTCCCAGGCTAAAGATCTCCTCGTTCACAGTTTCCCTTCCTCTAGGGGCATGTACTGTATCCTTTCTTCCTGCACCTCCCATTCCAGAATTCGACCTTATACCTTCGAAATAGTCTTGGGGGTCTTGACTATTCTGTCTCTACCGCTCCCTAGATCTGCGATCTCCGAAGTCATGCTCCAAGTCTGTGGCAGAAGTCCTAATCCCGCGGCAGAGGTCTGCCGCCTGTACTCTGCGGCAGAGTTCTGCCTCCTTAACTCCGCGCTAGGGTATTGCTCCTGAATCTGTGCGGCAGGGTTAGACTCTGTCAGACCTGCGACAGTATTCATTCGTCTCAGACCTGCGGTAGGGTTCACCTCTCGCAGTCCCGCGGCAGGGCGCCTCCTAGAGCCGCGACAGGGGTGTCCTCCAGACTTGCGGCAGGGTTCACTCTCAAAGCTGCGGCAATGTTTTCCTTCAGACATGCGGCAGAGTTCATCCTCAGAGCTGCAACAGGGTTCACCCGCAGACTTGCAACAGGGTTGTATTCCAGACCTGCGACAGAGTTCATCCTCAGAGCTGCGACAGGGTTCACCCGTAGACCTACAGCAGGGTTATCTTCCAGACCTGCGGCAGAATTCTGCATCAGGCCAGCGACAGTATTCTGTCCCCAATCTCATTGTCCGGCATTCACCATTGTAGAGGATTGACCTCTCTCGTAAGTCTGCCTCGAGACGTTCTCTCCTACCATCTGCTGCACTTCTGGAGGCAAGCTAAATTGCGGCAGAGCATTTTTGAAGAAATTCACCATAGCCCTCAACGCTGTAGTGGTCTGCTCATTCTAACGCTTCAAAGCCTCAAATTCGTCAAGGGAAACAATGGCAACTCTGCCGCCTTCTTGATTCTGCTCTTGTCCTCTCTTCGGTCTGACAGGAGGACTCACAGAATTCTCTGCTCTCAAATTTGCTACTACTGTCGAACTTGTTCTTACCATTTTGATAAAGAATCTGACTTTTTGTTATGATTCCCACAGACGGCGCCAATTGTTGTTGTACTAAACAACAATGATTGAATGATGCTGATGTGGTCTTCTCCACGTATCTTAAAGATTCAGCAAAAACAGTAAAAGTCAGAGAGGCGCAGGGATCTGTCTCTGCGTGCGCACTCCGATGCTTAAGTCAGAAAAAGTGTTTAAGCAGAGTTTCAGTCAACAAATAGAGCTTAGGGTTTTTTTAATCATACCTGGGGTATTTATAGATATTTTGGAATCAGGCCGGGCTTTGTATTTGCTCAGGGCTTATGAATATCCTGGGCCTAAAACTGTATGGTTTTGGGCAGTACGCATCTGAGGCCCAAGCGCTCGTCTGAGCAAGTGACAAAGTTACTAGATACTCTGTCGCGGGACTCAGAGTCTGCCGTAGTGCGGATGAGTACAGAAGTGCGACAGAGGTTCGAAGACCTCTGCCACAGACTTGGTGCAGAGTTCTACCGCAGCTCACTCTGCCACATGTAACTCTACCGCTACACTAAGTACGCAGAGTCTGTCGCAGATACACTCTACCGTGAGGTCTCCCGCTCTTTGCCGCTAGACTTAGGGCACTGAGGTCTATAGTGAGACATACTCTGCCGCAAGACACTCTGCCGCAGGCTTACTCTGTCCCGAGATATTTCCTCTGTCGCCAGTCTACTTGCCCCGTGGATTATGACTTTTCATTGATTGTCACGTGGCCTACGACCTGACGCGTGATTGTTTTTTATTGGTCGATATTTGTCTATGTGGACTTGAAAAATCTGACAACTATCAAATGTAAAGACTTTGTTATATTTTAAATTAAAATACCATTTTAATAACAGTATTATCAAATGCTTTTAGAAAGTCAAAGAAATTCACAAAAAAAAAAAAATAGTATGAAATGGGAAAAGTTTGTTCTGGAAAAGAAAGACATATCCCTTACGGAAATGAACGAAACACTGAAAGTGAAACAGCATTCGACAATAGGTCCATACCATTCCCGAGAATTTTGGGGTCTCATAATCTAATAATGCTAGATGGCTTTCGGCTTTCCTGTCTCTGTTGTCACCCAAATCGAATCTTGTATTTTCGTTTTAATTAAAAAAATTATTTTGTTACTGCATATTAAATTAATTTTTCTTGTCAAGAATGGCAAATTTTTTGTTGTTAGTAGAAAAATTCATTAGTTTCTATAACATTAAATTTAATGAAAAGAATCTTTTTTAAAAGGATTATTTTTATAATAACATTTTATTTTTAGTACCAGTTCTTGTATCCTTTTAAAAAACCACGACTTCATGCTACCTTTAAAAAAAACAAATTGGTAAAAGAGAGTTCGAATAAAATATATGAGTAAAGAAAAGATTCAATTATATTTGTGTAAAATTAAATTATTTTTACACATTTTTATATATTTTTGTACAATTTATAGTTTCTTAATCCGATTATTAAATTTTATATTACATTCGCATAGACCATGCACGTCAAATTATAAATTAATCAAAGAAATCTTACTTTTTGTTCCGCAATAATAAAGTTTTAACCGTTAATATATATATATATTGAAAAAAAACTTTTATTGATTGACATGATAAAAATATCATATTGATTCAAAAATTTACGTGCCTGATAAATGGAAGTAAATTATTTAATCTAACGGTTATTTTGTAAAAATATTAACTCTACGTAAAGTTATAAAAAGGATGTAAAATAATTTATTTTACACAAATATAAATTGATCTCTCCTCATAAATAAAATATACATTTAAAAAGTCCATAAGTACAATTGATATTTTTAAAAATGGTTCAAAGCTCAAATAGTTCTTATTAAAGAATTATTTTTTAAAAAATGAATTTGTTAATATTTTAAATATATTATAAAATATTATTTTATTAATTAAATACTATTTATGTTTGGATTTGTATTTAAAATTTTATCAAAATTTTCACTCAAAATCAAACTAGACCAAGTATTAATTACCAGGAAAATATCTAAATACATGTTCTTTCTTAAACAAATTGGAATCTTATTTCTTACTCCTCCGGCTTGGCATGGGATTTTTTTTTTTAATATTTATTAAAAGAATATTATAAAAATATAGTAATTGCAATCAAATATATTATTCATAAATATTTTTTTAATTTTTTATTCATGTATAGTTGTGAGAGTAAAATTTGCTATAAGAAAATAATTTCCTAAAAATATTTACTCTTTCGATATTTCAAATATGATTATATATTTATTAATTATAATATTAAATATATTACAATTAATTATTCAAATAAACTATACATTATAAAATTATTTTCAAGTTAATTTCGTAATTTTATATGCATTTTTATATTTTTAAATATTTATATTTTATTACATGAATTGTATAAATTGTTAAGATTTTTTAACTTTATTTAGGTGATTGATTTGATTTGATTTGATTTTTTTACAAAATTTTTGGAGGGCTTTCTTCAGCAAGCAAGGCAGTTCCCTTCCTTCCACTTCGAATTAGTTTATATGCTTTTATTGTCATTAATAAGACTATCATAAAGTTTTTGACATTTATTTTTATTTTGTGTAGAATTAAGGAATATAAAAAGGTTAAAATTTTCATTTTAATGTAAGATCTGTAAATTTACTATAAATGAGTGTAAAATATATTATAAATATTATAAATATAAAAAAATATAAATGTATTTTTAATAAAGTATCATATGTTTATTTTTATTTATATTAATTTTACATTTATTTTAATATGTTTACCATACTTTTAATATTGTATCTATTAACACTTAAATTTATACTTAATTATATTTGTTTATGTTAGTTTTATAAAAATATTGAAAATTTTGAACTTACCGTATAATTTGCGTGCAAACAGTCCAACCTTTTCTAATGTCTTTACTTTAGTCAAAATTTTCAATTAACTATCTTTCTTACCAATTCAAACATATTGAATATAAAATTACAAATTTATTCTTAAATAAATGTCATACGGACAAGACCTGCAACTAACTTTTATCGTATGTTACACATCACTTAGGCGCAGCTTAACCCTTTTATTTTTTTATTTATTTTTTTTACAATAGCTTAACCCTTTTATCATAACCCAAAAAACTTGTCTTTTTTTCTTAAAAAAAAACCAATGCGCTTTGAAGAATAGTTCTAAAATTACATTAATAAAAGATATTTAATACTAGCAGGGATTGATTTTGATTGATCAAGTTTAGTCCATAAAATTACTAAAATTATTAACATCTGACGGTGGAGATGATCAACCAGCGCATGAATCATATTCTAATTTTCTATATATAAAAAACACGTGTTTGAAATGATTTAATATTACTTTAATAATGTTGAAATTAAGGTGCACTTAATAATGTTTTTTTATTCATTTTTTATATTAAAGATAGAAATAATCTTATTGAATCAGCCATAGGGCATAGCACACCCTGTTTTAATTTCAAATTAGCAAAGATGATTACCCTAACCTAAACTTGACTTTGTCAATTCCATTTTCTCCTTTTCATGTCAATTGGGTCCCATCACACGCTCAGATTCACCCCCTTTTCCCAAAACATTTCGATTTCGCACTCTCCTACGCCTTTTTCGATCTAATTTTGAATTCTACTGTCTTTTCTCTTTTATTTATTTATTTTTTCATTTGCACCTAAATGTGCCTAAAGAATTTCTCCTATTTACCGGCATGTTCACTTTTCTCATTAATTGTTGTCTTTTATTTTTTTTAATAAAAATTTTATGTCAATAATTTTTTTATTAAATAATTAAAAGTTATTCTATTATAAGTCTAAATCGAAAAAAATAAAAAATTTTAAAATTTTTATATTTTAAAAATACGCAAGTAACCATTTGAACTAATTTTTAAAATAATTTATATTTTCTTTTTTGTTTGCTAAATGTAAATATAAATAAATAAATAAATACTAAAAATATTAAAAATAATTGATTCCTCGATAATAAATACAGTCAAAAGTCGCCTACGTACGGCCTTTTTTAAAATAAAATTAATCAAATAATGAAGAAAATATGACTTTTCAATATATATCTTGAGATTCTAGATGAAGTTTTTCTTCATAATTTGGTCACGTTTTCTTTTGAGTCACATCCGTTTCGAATATTATTATTCCATTCGGTATACAATCTAAATAAAAAAGGAAGCACAGCTGAATTGCAAATAGAATGTTAGATACTGAATTTTTTTTTTTCAAAGGAAGAAGAAAAGAAATGAAAATAAAGCGAATATAATATGTTTTTTTTTTTCATTGCCTTCAAAAATTCCCACAGTAGGCCCATGGTTTTTGAAAACAAGAATACCTCCTCACTTACTCCTAACACCAAACGTTGGAGTCAGCTTGGTAAGAAACATCGGCGTAAAAAAAAAAAAAAAAAGTATAATTAAAACAAATATTTACATTGGTCAATCTTTCTCCCTAAGACAAGTCAGTACCTAACTTTCACCTTCATGTCGCTATCAAAACATGAATGTAGCGTTACTCCTATTCTCATTGGAGGAGGTTGTTCTAGAAGGAGGTAACTGAGAGGAAACACCCTCCACAACAAACCCTTCCGACCCGGCTTCCATGTTTGGCCGAGCTAGGTTTCCCCCAAGTCTTTGGAGAAACAGGTCCGCTGCCCCTGGATTGTTGTTGCTGTTCAATGGAAACAGAAACGGCTGGTTTTGGTTCTGGATTATATGATGTTGTTGCTGGGTGTGTTGTTGTTGTTGTTGATATTGCAACTGAATTCCAACAGGAGGAACCATGAGGGAACCAGGGTTAACATGGGATTGACGTCCTCCGAAACCGAACCCAAAATTTGGTCCACCAGGGTGACCTCCTGGTGCAAAAGGTGCACTGGGACCGCCGGTGAATTGTTGAACCATGGCTCGAAAATTTGAAGTATTGGTGCTGAGCAAGGTAGTAGGGGTTCGCCTTGAAGCCCTGGATCGTCTTCGAACTGGCTTCCCAACTCGACCTTCGGGACTCAAATGGCCACCAGTTGAACTAGCAGGGACTGAGCCTAATGGACTTGGTGCGCTGCTCGAGGTGATTGTAGTGCTAACAACAGCGGGTTCGGAGCCTTGATCACCAAAAACTGAATCTGACGAGACGACACGAACACGATTGGAAATTTCCTGATTAGAAAGATTTTGCTGGTAAAACTGCGGCCAATCGGTAGGACTAGACATGGTTTCACTCATGTCCAGAGGAGGGAAACAGAGGAGGGAAAAAGAAGAGAACAGTTAGCAGCTAACAACTAACAAGACCGAAGAAATGGTATCTGAGAGAAGGGAAGAAGAAAGGCGCAAGTTTTATGCTATTTATGGAGGCTTCAACGTGGTCAAAGTTGGAATATTGGGAAAATCCTGGCCATTGATTATGGTTAAAGTCAGAATCCTGAAAGGAATGGCACGTGACATGACACGTGGGGCAAGGCGGAAAAGAAAAGATTGACAGGAAAAAAATAGAGACATGTTTGGCGGATCTGTGTGGGTTTCTGGAAGTCGGGGGATTGAGCAAACAAGGATTGTTTCCTAGAAACAGCAATTGCATATCAGGATGACGTCATCCACCAATATCCAGATAAGCTTATGACTTGTTTTGCGGTAGGTGGACACCGCTGACGACATTGATGACTTTGCTGTCTTTCAAAGATGTAATATCCTTCTAGGCTGTGGGAAACACCCTTGTTCCTTCTCATTTTTTTAGTGTTACCAAATAGATTACAAAAATATATTGTTTCTCAAATTTATACTCTACAAACATTTTTGTTGTTATTTATGAGATGTTTGTTTAGTTATAAAGAGCAAGCTTTGAATTTTGAGATATCAAATTCAAATTTTATTTTAGGTGAGTTTGATTCAGTTTTATTTTATTTTTTAATAAAAAATAGATTTCTTTGTTAGATTTAAGTAATTGTTTTATTGTTTTTATTTTTCTATCATTTTTTAAAATAATTTAACACAATCCATAAAATTAATTTGTATATTTTGGCTCTAGGAATTACTCAGTTTCAAGGATGTTCCATTTATGAGCTCAAATATTGCATTAGATTGGCTCCTAGCTTCACTTTTTTAATCTAGATAATAATTAAAAAATAAAATTATTTTGTTAATTAACATTTCCCAAGTTTATATGTACCATGATTTTTTTACAAAATTAAGATTCATAGAATATTTATTTATTATTGTCAACAATTAAAATTTGACTTAGTGATTATTATTCTTTTTTGAGAGAAAGTAAATCCAAAGTTTATTTTTTCTCTTCCTTTTTTGTACTTCCTTATGAATAAAAAAAATATTTTATTATTATCTTCTTTTTATTTGTCTCATGAGTTTTAATAATTCAATTACATAATAAATACTAAATTTTAAAAACAATTTCCTCATCCCTTAACCTCACTGAAGAAAATTTTGAAATCTTGTAATCTATATTTAAGTCTTACCAAATATGAATTTTGTTCTATTTTTTTTGTTCATAAAAAGTAAAAGAAAAAGGAAGTCGAACCTTTTATTTAATTATTTCTAAAAAGAGAATAATAACTATTAAGTTATGTCTTCGTCAAAAGAAAATATATTTGGTAATTTTTTATACATACCTTAGTTTTGTTTTTTTAAATTTTAGTTTTGCTGGTTGTTTGGTGGATTTATTTGTTAATATTTTATACATATGTTTAGGGCTGTAAACGAACCGAACACGAACGAACGATTGATGTTCATGTTCGTTCGTTTATTTTTTAGTACTGTTCGTGTTCGTTAAGGTGTTCGTTCGTGTTCGTTCGTTTATTTTTTAATACTGTTCGTTTTCGTTCGTGAACATGTTCGCGAACATGTTCGTTTACGTGTTCGCGAACAAGCGTTCGCGAACATGTTCGTTTAAGCGTTCGCGAACATGTTCGTTTACGTGTTCGCGAACAAGCGTTCTCGAACATGTTCGTTTATGTGTTCGCGAACACGTTAAATATTAATACAAATTGAAAATTAAATATTAAATATTAAAAATCTTACATAAATACTAAATCATACATAAACAATAATACAATTTGAAATCATCCAATTAAAATTCTTAAATATAACACAACGAAGTTTAAGAATTAATACATTAAAAGTTCAAAAATTAATACTAAAAATTTTAAAGTATAAAATAAATAAAATATGCACCAAACACGACTTTAATATTTTAGTATATATTATAATTATATAACTTATATAATTATATAATATAAGCAATTTTAATACTTTAATAAATTACAAACGAACAACAAACGAACACTTAACGAACATAACCGAACGAACAACAAATGACACTTTAATCGAACGAATAATAAACGAACATAAACGAGTTTGTTCGCGAACATAAACGAACGAACCACACCTCTGTTCATGTTCGTTCGTTTAATAAACGAACACAAAAAATATTGTTCGTGTTCGTTTGTTAAGCTTAATAAACGAACATAAACGAACAATAACCGAACGGTTCACGAACAGTTCACCGAACGTTCTGTTCGTTTACACCCCTACATATGTTTAAGATTATTTGATTACAATTGCAAATTTCCACTTATTGACCCCATTAATTAATAAAAATAAAAGTAGAATAGGTTTTTTTTTTTTTTAATTACTTGAACCCTAATGTCAAAGTCGAAGTTAGAGGAATGCCAAAGAGTGGAAAAAGACGCCTACTGACGTAAATATTCTTCTTTCACTTTCTTATTAAGGAGAAAAGTCAGGGACTGAAGAAAATTTCGAAAGAATATTAATTTCTACCATAACAATTATTTCAATTAGAGATATTAGACGGGGCACATTAATTTGTTAACTTATATATGCATTTGCTCCAAATTTAATTTTAACAGGAAGTTGTAAGCAAAATTAAACCAAAGATATTAATTTTCGGACATTTATCTAATATAATATCGATAAATTTTTAAATTTTACAAATAAAATTAAGATGATAATATTTTATTTATTATTTATTATTTTGATATTTTTTAAAAGATATATATTATCATTTTAATCTTATTTATTAAATTTAAAATTTTCATTAACAATATATTAAATAATTATCTTTAATTATTTTCATATATTATATATGATAATGTTAGTTTAGTTTATTCAATATTGTACTTGATTTTCAGTAACTTCTCAATTGATTGAACTATAAATAATTTAGAAAATATAAAAATTGTAAGAGTTTAATTTAAGAATATCCAATCCTTCATAATAAGTTTTTATTACGATAAAAATGAAATTAGGTTATTACTACCTATTATATGTTCACTGTATAATTTCAGAAATAAAACAACATAAGTTTTTCATTCCTTTTATTTCGACTTCAAAACATTGAACATTCGCTATAATTTATGTCAAATTCCTAAATTTGATTTAACTTTTAAGCTAATCAAAGGGCTTCAATATTCGTACCAAAAAAAAAAAAAAAAACAAAGGGCTTCAATATTTTTTTCCCCTTTTACACAAGGTTTTAGGAACTAAACGAGTTTGAACCTTAAAGAAGATATCACTGTTTAGATCAAATTTGAGTTATTATATGAAAGCAATATTACATATTTTTTTTGTCCTTTCTCTCGTAACCAACCAACCAACCAGTTTATTAAAATTTGCTTTGTCTTCATAAAAGCTTTTTAAATGGTACATCGGTACATTACATGAAAAGTTACAATTATAATTAAATATTGTATTTATAGAATTTGGAAACTTGATTTAACGGCAACAACTACTTAATTAAATCAAGTAGCTAAATTAGTGAATAACTTAATTTCAAATTCAGATAATGAAATTCAAATTTAAGACCTTAAAATTCTAAAATACAAGTTGTAAAAGTTATACACTAATAAAATATTCGGATCCATTTACGCTATTTAACAAAATAATATGACATTTATGTAGGCATGTAGGTATTCTTACGTATTTTTACATAAGTAGTCAGTACTTTGTTTAAAAGAAAATCATACCAACTACCAAGTACAGTAAATTATGGAAAAATCCTTGTAGATAGATAGGTATTCTTACAAAAGTTAGAATTTAAATTAATGAGTTAAATTAAGAGAGAACATATTTTTCGTTTTTGTCTCTCTTCATTCTTTCAAATCATTTATATAAGAATTAGATTGATATATTTCAGCACATGTTTATGAGTGGTTAAAAGTAATAAAACAACTGCTTCAAAAAGCTATAAGGCAAAAGCGTACTGTTGTTCAAAATTATGAGAAATCATGTATAGTCAATTTTTTTATACAAAAATATCAAAAACTTGAAATAGACAAAAGAATTGTAGGTGTTAAGATTTAAATTTTTAAATGTTAAGTATCACCTTTTAAAAATAACTACATGAATTATTTAAGCTGAACTTTGGACATGTATGGTCAATTTACTCTCAAGAAAAAACTTATAGACAATGAAAATATATATTAAGGAAACAAAAAAAAAAACAAACAAAATTAGTAATGTAACAACTAAACAAAGATTTTTTTTAAGAAAAAAATCATTTTATTGTTTTTTTATTTAATTATTTTGTGGAGGTTTTGGTCATCTTATACTAAAATTTATATACATGCATACACACGTGTATTTTTACGAGAAACTCTATAGTAAGTTCGACCTTATTGTAAGGTTGACCTATTTATACTTATTTTACACTTATTTTCATATTAAAAATATCGTAAACATATTAGAATAAACTTAAAATTAATGTCAATAGACATAAAATGGGTCGATCTTACAATAAGGTCAACCTTACTATAAGATTTCTCCTTTATTTTAATATGAAGTAATGACGAGTGGACTAGTGGGTTGTTTGATCAATTTTTTTCCCTAGATGATGAATAACCAATGAAGGATTCATAAAAAGAAAAGGAAAAAAAAAAACAGCAAAGATGTATTGAAAGTTCAGAAAATTTCTAACATAAAACAAAGTGAGAAAGGAATAGTCAATCTTAAAACAGAGAAATTTTATGTCAGGAATAAGGAAATGTGATGCAAATGTTAATTGGGAAGAGTCAACAAAGGGCAGAGGTTGGTCAAAGTGCTGAGTTGGAAGCTGCAAAAGCTGTAAGGGTTGACTGGATAGGCCAGGTCAGCAATACAGTCAGCAAGTTGACCTTTTTTCTAAAGGAGAGCTTGATGAACGCAGGGACCAAGAGACAAATGAGGAGCCTACAAAAGGAATGAGTGTAGCTGAGAAGACAGATAACAGTACTAAGACCTGCCAGCTGATGATTAGTCAGAAAGGATAGGTGAATGTCAAGGAGATTCTCTAATGTGATTGGCCAGATAAAGGGCACATGTCTGTCATTAGGAGATCTGCATTTTAATGCCGTGTAAATAAATAAATCCATCCTGATGTACTGAATTTTCCTAGAAAAATGAACTTTTCCTTTTATCATATTCTTTGGTTTTTTAATCCTTCTGCTTTCTACTGTTGTCAATCATTCAATGAGATTTCGGTATCAGAGCTGGTAAAGAATCTACCGTGCAAGTTGGGAAAAGGTGTTAGAAGAAAAGCAATAGTAGAAGGAACAAGATTCAACACTCTGCTAAAGCAGGTATAAGCTCTGTAAACACAGTTGGAAGCTATGAAATTTATTGATGCAACAGTACCAATTTGGTGGGTAACATAGAGGTAAGAAATTGAGGCTAAGTTTGCAGAAAACTAAAGCTACATTAGCAAAATACTCGAGACCATTTTTACAAAAGGAAACATCTCAAATCTAACCTGAATCGGGAGGAGCTACTTTGGCAAGTAGCTCATTGTCCACACCAAATCAGTTACCAATGAGGGAAGGTAAGAATCCTATTGAAGTTACAATAGTTGATGAAGAAGGCAAGTTTAGGTATAAACCAGATGAACCGAGGATATTGTCTAGATATCAAACCCAGATTAGTCAACCT
Organism: Firmiana major; assembly: GCA_033439115.1. Lineage (NCBI taxonomy): Eukaryota > Viridiplantae > Streptophyta > Magnoliopsida > Malvales > Malvaceae > Firmiana > Firmiana major. The sequence goes on from CM065911.1 coordinate 12,296,316, forward strand.
CAAAGTTCAAACACTATAAACCTTATGAAACACATTGAGCTAGCTACTATTCCATTGAACCAAAATGCCTTTACCCCAAGACTAAAAATTAAACTTTCTTTTTTTGACGGGGAAAATATTAGGGCCTAGATTAGAAAGTGTCAATGACACTTCACTTTTTTTACTATAGCTGAACAGCAAAAGTTAGAGGTGGCAGCTATGTACTTAACTGGTAGAACTAAAACTTAGTTTGAAGGGTTGATAATGCAACAACTAAGCATCACTTGGCAAGAGTTTGCTGAAGGTTTGTGTCAGAGGTTTAGTGACAATAACTATTCTGATATAATTGAGGAATTTAACAAGTTACAATAGAGGTTAACAATAGAGGAGTACCAAGACAAATTTTAAGAATTAAAACCTTATATGCTATAGTACAACCCTAATTTATCTGAGAGTTATTTTATCTCTATCTTTATCAGTGGGTTAAAGGAGGAATTAAAGCTAAGGGTTAAGGCTAATGAGCCTTGTAACTTAGCTGCTGTATATAGGCAAGTCCGGTTGCATGAACTCTCACTAGAAGTAGAAGGTAAAAATCATAAGTTCAATCTTAGAACTGTTTACAACACTGCCAGCCATACATCTAGCCCACCTCCAAAGAATACTTTTGTCACCTTAAAACCAAAAACTAAGAACTAACTTACACCTCACCTTCTACAACATTAGGAAATCCTTGATAGAACAAAGGAGAGCCCAAAATTTGTGCTTTAAATGTGGGAAAAAATTTAGTCTTGGCCACATTTATAGGAGAAAATAATTAAATGTTCTTACTAGGAGTGAAGAAACAGAAGATAGAAGAGTTTCCTAATGAAGAAGTTGGTCAAAAAGTAGTAGCAGAAGATAATTTGGACTGTGGTGATAGTAATCTGGAGATATCTATCAATGCTTTGACTGGAAATGTTGGTCATGGAACTTTATGGCTAACGCTCTAAGGCAGTCTCAAGGGGAAACCTCTGCATATCCTTATGGATAATTATAGTACCTACAACTTTATCACTCCCAAATGGGCGAAGGATGGAGTTGGATTGTCGCATACCAACCCTTTATCTATAAGAGTGGCAAATGGAGAAAAGTTTTTTAGCACTATAAGTGTAGGAAGCTGGAATGGAGTATGCAAGGACATAAGTTCCTACATGATCTAAATGTGTGGGCTATAGGTGGAAGTGATATGGTGTTAGGGGTTAATTGGTTGAGGACGTATAGCTTGTAACCATGAATTTCAATGAACTAACTTTATCCTTTTTAAAGGATGACCAACAAATTGTTCTAAAGGCTTCACAACAGCAGGCTACACTCAAGCTAATCACTAAAAGAAGTTGCAAAAGACGGCCAACAAGGACCCAAAACTGAGTGGATAGGTTTTTATGTTGAATGCAGATAAGGAAGAGGTGGATATTCTAGAGAAGCTGCAAGCTCTATTAGATGAGTATGCCATGGTGTTTGATGAACCTAAAGGGTAGCCACCCAAGAGAGCACATGACCATAGCATACCCTTAAAGGAAGTGGCTCAACTTTTCAATTTAAGAGCCTACAGATTTCCTTATTATCAAAGGCAGTAAATGGAAAAACAGGTGTCGAGTACACTAGTAGCCTTTGTAATAAAAACCAGCTCTAGCCCTTTTGTATCTCCCTACCTATTTGTCAAAAAAAATGAAAGTTGGAGGTTATGCATAGACTAGAGGCAATTAAATGAGATGACCATTAAAAACAAGTTTCCTATACCTATTGTGGAAGACTTGTTAGATGAACTTAAGGGAGCTAATACATTTTTAAAAATTGATTTGAGATCTAGTTATTGTCATGACCCTCAATCCTTCAAAAATCCATTATAAATTTTTTATTTTTCTATCTATCGATTATTCATTTAATTCAATTCTTATTGTTTGATTCTTCACCTTTACCTGATCGTGAACAACTGCACCTCCAACAGTTGGGCTGTATATTGGTGTCAACCTCATCCAATCATACCATTTCAAATTACAATTCATTAAAAAGTAAACACTTGTATTACTAAATTAGAGTTATTGTTTACATTGTTCACAATCTTTTACATCCTAAAATTACATTTAAAGACATTACTGTGCTTTGACATGTCTAGATACAAAACTATACAAATGTGTATACCTCGTGTGATGGGATGCAGCAGATTCCAAAATCCAATCTTCAATCGCCCACTATCTACTGTAAGTGCTATGTAGAGGGGGAAAATAAGGGGGGTAAGAGCAAATCATGCGAGCAGGTAGTTAACTGTATTATCTACGTGGTCGTGATGTCATGCTTAAATCATACATTTATTTATCATATTCCAAAACGTGTGCTCATGCTTGTGTTAATGCCATGTAAAGCAATTCATGCAAATAAAATCAGTGCACAGTTCTCAAAACATAGCATGGAAAATTGTCATGCGTAATTCAAATCAAGGCATGGTAAATCATCATGCAAAATGCATTTATAAGGCATTTCAAATATCAACACAAACGGTATAAAATCATCACTCGTTGAGACTCAGCCCCTCCCATGGACTATCCTGACCCACAAACACATTTCAAAACATGAGTTTCTCATTCAACAATAGACATGTGAGATAGGTATACAATATCAATAAAGGTAATAACTAGGACTATGGTCATATCCTCTGTGATCCCAGGCTATACGGATCCTAGTGTGTGGGGTATCACCACTATCTGCTTTCACACGGGAGGTGGGTCACGTCCAACCCATCGATCCATAGCAGAATCCATCATTCGAAGATGACATAAATATCACACATGGTACAACGTACTCCATGCTACTTGCACGGTACGACGTACTCTGTGGACCCATATCATCACAATATATCCTGTCATATCTCAATACGCACGTGCGAGCCTATTTAATCGGCGTAGCACACAACCTACCCGAAGCTCCCAACATGTCATAAAACCTCGTGCGAGTAGTCTCAAGCACGACAACCAGTATGGTAGACATCTTGTGCGAGCTATGCTCCAACACCATGTCAAACTCGTATGAAAACTAGTGCGAGCTAGGTTTCAGCACTCATGCATGTATAAAACTCTAGTGCGAGCATCGCTCCAATACTAATGCATGTATAAACATGACAAATCTCGTGCGAGCAACTCTTTAGCACATTTAATTTCCACAAAACTCATGTAGGAGGCTCATTCTTTGCAAAGTATGGTTATGAAACCAAATCAAGCTATTTTTGTGCAAATCATTTCAAATGCTAGCCAACCTACCAATCACATGCTAAAAAGCAATAAAAAAAGATTTCAAATCATCATGCTCTTGCTTTTAATGCTCATTTCTCAAAACGCTCTTTACCCTTCAAACATTCATTTCATCCTATGACTCTTAGATACGTTAAAATCGCCCATGCGCTCGAAAGGCGTACAAGTATCCCTAGAGCTAACACAATTCTCTTACCTCGATTCTCTTGGAAGCAACTCTTCCTTCTTTTTCTCGCTTTTTGTGATTTGGCTAAACTTGCTCCAGTTTTATCCTAGGGAACTGCAAATATACATCAATCATATGAGTCAATACCAATAACTCATATTCTAACTTCAACCAATCGATATATCTCATCAATCATATTTCATTACGTTTGACCTATTTTCACATTTGGCCATTATTATGCCATTTTTAGTCAATTTATCTAGTAACATACTTGGTTACTCATCAAATACTTGGGATGAGTGTTTACCCATAACTTTCCATCAATTAAGCATTCTCTACAACACCATTTATGCACATTTTTATCACTTGACTAATCTCACAATGTGGCTTCATCCAATCATCTCAAAATCATGCACAATGCCTCACTAAAAACTTGATATAACCATTTTTATCATCAAATCAACTACATTTTACTTTCTCACACTAGACTCATTATAGGTTATGCTTGTATCATTACATTCTAGGTGGTTTCAATCATCAATATATACATCAATCTACTCACAACAACAACTAGATGAATATACTTGGAGTTGGTGTATTGAAAACTCACCTAACTTAACTTTATTCTTTTCCAAGTTTGGAAGACTCCTTAGCTCCTTCAATCCAATAAGTTAAATGTTGGCTCTAAGCTATGTTGTTCTTTTCCTCAAGATGAACAACTTTATTAAGTTAATATATTTTGAAATGACAAAACGGTAATTCAAAAGTGCTAATGATAAATCAAGGAATGTTTAAAACATGTTAATTAATGAATTAGAACATCTTAAGATAAATTCTTTACCAAAAACTGGGTTTTAAAAGATGAGAGATCGATCTCCTAGGATGAGAGATCGATTTGTTTAAAGCTTAAAGGACTCAAGATCGATTACTGGGTTTTAAGGAAGTAGAGATCGATCTCCAAGGGTTATGAGATCGATCTGGTCAAAAGGAGATCAATCTGGTCAGGTTAAAGATCGATTTCCTCTAAGACAAGGTTGTGTCTTAGATCGATCTACAAATCGATCTTTGTTAGACAGAAAGTTTATGAGATCGATCTCCTAGGGATAGAGATCGATCTTCTTAAAACAGTAAGATTATGAGATCGATCTGGTGTAAGTAGAGATCGATCTCCATCATGCAAGAACACTTACAAGATCGATATGAAGATCGATCTTCTTTAAACAGAGAGTTTCTAAGATTGATCTGCTGGGTCGACAGATCGATCTTCACTAACATTTTATGAATTATAAGATCGATCTCTCCAAGAATGAGATCGATCTCCTTGCTTTGGATTGCTTTGATATTGCAGGAATTTGAATTAGGAGATCAATCCTGTCACGATGGAAGATCGATCTAGCACTCTGCTAGAGGTTTCCAACGGCTCTTTTTACAGATTTTCAACGGAAAAAATTGTATTTAATGTTTCACCAACTTGTTGAGACTATAAATTGAAGTCATTGAGACATTCAGAAGATAAGAAGAAAACCTCAGAAGTTCTACAAGCATATTCTTTATGTCTTCAATTAAGAGTGCATTAAATCCATATTCAAAGCTTGCAACAAGTTGTTCTCTTGTGTTTAACTACCTTTAATAAATTCACTGTTTATCCATTCTCATCTAAAAGAAAAAGGAGAGAGAGTTCCTTTGTATTTAAGCTTCTGTAAAAGAGAGTGAATAGCTTCATTTGTGAAGAGGTAGAGAGGTTATTCCTTAACCTGTAAAAAGAAAGTGTAAAGCTCAAATTTGAGTAATGGAAGTGACGGCTTGACTAGAAAGTCAGGAAGAGAGGAAGTAGGCAAGAGATTTGGTCAAATCTCTATAAATTACTATTTTTGCAACTTCTCTCCCTTACCTCTTTATTTACTGCACATTTACTCCATCAAGTATAACTGTCATTTATTTATTTGAGTGCATTCTTAGTCAAGAAAGCTTAAATTTAGTAATTTCCCAGTAAAATCGATTCACCCCCCTCTCGGTTGAGCTAACAATTGGTATCAGAGCTTGGACTCTTGATTATATTGGAGTGAAATCCTAAGAATTTAGAAAGATCCTATGGCTCAAACTAGTGTAGCAACCAGTATGGTAGGGGAATGGCACTCTACTGTTAGACCTCCCATATTTAATGGTGAGAATTATGCCTATTGGAAGACTAGGATGATGTTATTATTCAAGCCAATGATTACAAAGTATGGAGAATTATAGTTAAAAGACCTCAAATTCTGACTAAGAAAGTAGAAGGAAAAGATGTTCCTAAGGAGGAAGATGAGTGAGATAATTATGGCATAAAAACTATTCAATTAAATGCTAAGGCAATGTACTCATTGTTTTGTGCCTTATAACCAAATGAGTACAATAGAGTGTCTACTAGTGAAAATGCAAAACAAGTGTGAGATAAACTGTCAATAACTCATGAAGGAACTACTCAAGTCAAGGAAACAAAAGTAGGAATGTTTACTCATGACTATGAGTTGTTTAGAATGAAAGAGGGAGAGTCCATTAGTGAAATGTTTACTAGATTTACAGACATCATAAATGGACTTAAATATTTGGGGAAGATTTATACTAACATAGAAATGGTTAAGAAAATTTTAAATAGCTTACCAAAAACTTGGGAAGCCAAAGTAATTGCCATTGAGGAATCAAAGGACCCTTATTCATTATCTTTAGATGAACTAATTGGGTCACTTCTCACTTATGAGATGAAACTCAAAAGAAATGAAGAAATTCCCAAAAAGGTAGGAGTAGCACTAAAATTTGTCACTCATGAAGAACTAAGGAATGATTGTAATGAGGAAGATATAGAAATGACAATGTTTGCCAAAAGGTTTAAGAAATTTATGAAAATAAAAGAAAATGGTAGTTCTAGGAAAATCCATAGGAAAGAACAAGATAAAGGAGAATTAAGTAGAAAAGATAGAGACTCTATTGTTTGCTATGAATGCAAAAAACCTGGTCACATTAAATTTAATTGTCCATTACTAAAGAAATCAAGTGATATGAAACATTAAAAGAAGGCGATGATGGCAACCTGGAGCGATAGTGACAGCTCCGATGATGATGCAAGTGAAGAAATTGCCAATCTATGCTTCATGGCACTTGAAGATGAGAAGGTAACTTCTAATTCTATTGATTACTCTTTTGATGAGTTACAAGATGCATTTGATGAGCTTGCCATGGAATTTGAATGTATGAATTTGAAATACAAGAAAATGATTTCAAAACTAAAGAAAGAAAATGAACTGCTCTTAAATGTTAAAATAGAATGTGAAAAGAAATTGGAAAATGCAAATCTAGAAATTCAAGACTTAAAGGAAAAGAATAGTAATTTGCATAATTCTTTTACTAGATTCCACATGGGTCAAGAAAAGCTAGATCACATGTTAGAGACACAAAGGGGATTCTTTGATAGAAATGGGTTAGGATATAATGGCAAAAATAAAGAAACTCATCTAAAAAATTTCTTGGTTAAAAAGAATATGCATGAGTATTCAACTACTTGCTCACATTGTAATAAAAGAGGACATACATCATATAAATGTAATGTGAAAATGACCACAATTAGAGAAAAAATAGTTATAAAGGTTTGGGTGCCTAAGAATGTTTTAAATTCAAAAGACATTGATTTGATATTGAAATGGATCCTAAAAGGATCAAAACCTTTATCTACTAACTCTAAAGGACCCATGAAAATTTGGGTACCTAAAACAAAGGTTTAATAATATTTGTAGAATCTTGAGCATTGCTTGAAGGCTAAATCAAAGGAAGCGTGGTATCTTGATAGTGGATGCTTAAGACACATGACGAGAGATAAAAGCCACTTCAACTCATTCAAATCAAAGGTTGGTGGAGAAGTCACTTTTGGGGACAACTCCAAAGGCCAAATTGAAGGAAGTGATGCTATTGGTAACGATTCCTTCTCCATAGATAATGTTTTGTATGTTAAAGGCTTGAAACATAATCTACTTAGTATTAACCAACTTTGTGACAAAGGTTATAAAGTAATTTTTGATTCTTTGAAGTGTCATGTTGTAGATACTAAAACTAATAAAATAGCATTCTTAGGACATAGAGAAGGAAATATTTATATAGTACATTTGAATGAACTAAGTAGTGAAAATATTTGTTTAATAGTAGCTAGGGAAAAAGAACCTTGGTTGTGGCATAGAAGACTAGGATATGCAAGCATGCACACATTATCTAAGCTAGCTAAAAGGGATCTTGTAGTTGGTCTACCTAAGGTATCATATGAAAATGATAAGATATGAGAAGCATGTGTCAAGGGAAAACATAAAAGAATAACATTTAAACCTAAAAATTGTGTGTCAACTTCTAGACCACTTCAACTACTTCACTTAGATCTTTTTGGTCCAACAAGAACCACAAGTTTAGGGGGTAAGCATTATGGGTTTGTTATTATAGATGATTATACTAGATTTACATGGGTATTTTTCTTAAGAGTTAAGAATGAAGCTTTAGAAAAATTTGTTACCTATTCAAAATTAGCCCAAAATGAAAAAGGGTATGTTATAACTAGTATTAGAAGCGATCATGGCAAGTAATTTAAAAATCTTAGTTTTGATGAATATTGCAATGATAAAGAGATTAGTCATAACTTTTTAGCCCCTAGGACACCACAACAAAATGGGGTTGTTGAGAGGAAAAATAGAACATTAGAAGAAATGACTAGAACAATGTTATGTGAAAATAATCTACCGAAGTATTTTTGGGCTGAAGCTATTAATACTTCATGTTATATCATAAATAGAGTAATGATTAGACCAATTTTAAAGAAAACAACTTATGAACTTTACAAGGGGAAGAAACCAAATATTAGTTATTTTCATCATTTTGGTTGCAAATGTTTTGTCTTAAATAATGATAAAGACAACTTGAAAAAATTTGATGCTAAAAGTGATGAAGGAGTCTTTTTAGGCTATTCATTAAATTCAAAAGCATATAAAGTTTACAACAAAAGGACATTAATGGTGGAAGAGTCAATTCATGTAATATTCGATGAGTTAAATAATGCATCTAAAGTTCATAGCAATGATGAGGATATAGAAATATTTGATAAGAATTTGAAGAAATCCTCAAGGATAGAAGACAACATACAAGAAAATCTTGACATTAACAAAAAGGAAGAAGTTGAAGAAAAACTAGAAATGCTAGAAAAAGAACCTAAAGCACCAAGAGAACTAGGTTATGTCAAAGATTGTGAAATTGTAGGTGATTCAAATCTATGAGTTAGGACAAAATCTTCACTTAGAAATGTATGCCAACATATAGCATTTGTCTCACAAATTGAACCCAAAAATGTAAATGAGGCCTTAGAAGATAATAATTGGATTCTAGCCATGCAAGAGAAACTAAATCAATTTGAGAGGAGTAAAGTGTGTAATTTGGTTCCTAGACCTAGTGATCATTTTATAATTGGAACAAAATGGATTTTCAAGAACAAGATGGATGAAAATAGTACGATCATAAGAAACAAGGCTAGGTTGGTAGCTCAAGGTTATAGACAAGAAGAAGGCATAGATTATGATGAAACCTATGCTCCGGTAGCTAGACTATAAGCCATTAGAATGTTACTTGCCTTTGCATGTTATAAAAATTTCAAATTATATCAAATGGATGTGAAAAGTGCATTCTTAAATGGCTTTATAAGTGAAGAAGTTTATGTTGAACAACCTCCTGGTTTTGAAGATCCTAGTTATCCTAATCATGTTTACAAACTCTCAAAGGCACTTTATGGTTTGAAACAAGCTCCTAGAGTTTGGTATGAGAGACTTTCAAAATTCTTAATAGAAAATGAATTTTCAAGAGGAAAAGTTGATACAACATTATTTATCAAAACTAAGAATAAAGATTTACTAGTTGTTCAAGTTTATGTAGATAATATTGTATTTAAATCAACTAATGACTCTTTGTGTCAAGAGTTTGCTATGTCAATGCAATGAGAGTTTGAGATGAGCATGATGGGAGAGCTGACATATTTCTTGGAACTTCAAGTAAAGCAAACAAAGGAATGCATTTTCATAAATCAAGCCAAATATGTCAAAGACTTGCTCAAGCGATTCAGATTGGATAGTTGCAAATCTCAAGCTACTCCAATAAGCACAAATATAAGGCTTGATAAAGATGAAGAAGGTAAGCATGTGGACACTAAGTTATATAGATCCATGATAGGTTCTTTGCTTTACCTCACTGCTAGTAGACCAGATATAATGTTCAGTGTATGCTTGTGTGCTAGATTTCAGTCATCACCTAGAGAGTCACATCTATTAGCAACTAAGAGAATTTTTAGGTATCTAAAAGACACACCCTTATTAGGCTTATGGTATGCTAAAGACTCAACATTTGCACTACATGGTTACTCAGATGCTGATTTTGGTGGATGTAAGATAGATAGGAAAAGCACGTTAGGAACATGTCAATTCTTAAGAAATAGATTAATGTCATGGTTCTCAAAGAAACAAAACAGTGTAGCTCAATCCATAACAGAAGCAGAATATATAGCTGATACTAGTTGTAGTGCATAAATTTTATGGATTAAACAAAAAATAAGAGACTATGGTATAGACATAAATCAAATTCCAATAAAATGTGATAATACCAGTGCTATAAACCTGTCTAAAAATCCTATCAAACTTTTTAGGACAAAACTTATCGAAATTAGACATCATTTCCCTAGAGACCATGTTCACAAAGGTGATATAGTTCTAGAATATGTTAATATTATGCACCAAGTAGCTGATATCTTCACCAAACCACTTGATAAAGAGAGATTCTACTTTCTTAGACGTGAATTAGGACTTATGAATGCTCCCTGAGGTTTATAGATTTCAAAACTTAATTTTCAAAATCATTTTCAACTTGTTTTTCAATAAGTTTTTTGGGCAAATGGTATGAGAGATCGATCTCTTCATGTTATAGATCAATCTAACATGTTCAAATTATCCTAAAGCAGTAAGGTTGTGCCAAATAGATCGATCTTTAATCCCATAAGATCGATCTCCTTGTGATTCTGTGTTCTTCAGATCGATCTCTGCATTTGGCAGATCGATCTCCTAAAGTTTTTATGTTTTGTAAATCGATCCTTGCATTAGGCAGATCGATCCTCTTAAGTCTATGTGTTCATCAGATCGATCTCTTCATTCAACAGATCGATCTTATAAAGTTTTTGGGAACAACAGATTGATCTTGTGCCTCGACAGATCGATCTCATTAGCCTTAGGCTAATAAATCGTCGAAAAATCCCCAAATTTCAGAAACAAAATTCTCAAATCCCTTAAAAACCATAACCCTGTTTGTCACGCCTCTTCTTCTGATTTCACTTTGGGATCACTCTTGGGTAAGATTTTCGTCAAATCTGGTCTGTTGTTCTTCATTCTAGCAACCTACATTGTTGATTTTGATTCAAACTTTCTTGTTTTCGTCATAGATTGACCTACATTAGGTTTCCTATTTACTCTGAACTGTTCTATTGCTTAGGAATCTGTTAGAGAAATCTTTATAGCATTCTTAGGTTGTTTATTGGCTGATATCATAGTGAACAAAATGCCACGACTTAAAAGAGCCGCCCATAGAGGAACTAGACCATCCTCTTCACAACCCTCAAATGTCCCTCCAACATCTGTCACAACTTTTAGTAGATGTTTTCAAACTCCTGCAAAAAGAAAAAGGGTTGAGGAATATTTCTCCACAATGCCTATAAAACATTGGAGGACAATAGATTTCTTTTTCCTTGAACTAATCGAATTTCCATATCTCACAAAATTTCAAGAACATCAATGGCTTCCTTTTCTTAAAATCAACACTCATGTTCCTCCAAATATCATTAGAGCTTTCTTCTCCAATGCTGAACTTATACATGATCCCGAAGACTCCTGTAGAATTCTCAGTTTCAAAACCTTTGTCATGGCCAAAACTATCACTATTGATACCAATTTTTTGGCAAAAGTTTTTGGGATTGCAAACGAAGGATTGACCAATGAGGAAGAAGAGGTACCCTTAGAATTTAATTTTCCAGGCGATAAAACTAATGACCTACCTATGCACCTTAGGTTGCTTCACCTTATCATCTCCTGAAACCTACGTCCCTTCAGTACCCGACACTCAACTATCTGAAAACTTGATAGGTTTTGGCTTCATCAACTTCATTCTCCTCATGACCAAAAACCAAACCTAGCACATTTTATTTATGAAGATTGACCGAAGATAGTGCGGGGTCAAGCGTCAACCATCGTTTTCCCTCAACCACTTGCATTTCTACTTCAAAAACTAGGGGTTGACTGCTCTTGTGAGACTGGTGAGGTGCCTTCTGCAAAAAAATGTCCTTAACATCAGCACACTTCATCACGCGGGGTACTACAAAGACCTCCAAGGACAGTGGCGAAAGAAGAGTGAATTATCTCAAGAGGCAGCTTTAGAGGAAGAAGCTCCAGCTGAGCCTTCCGCACCTCCAGCTGAGGACACTGCACCTGCTGCTTCATTTTCCATCACCATGGAATCTCTTGCAGCAATGGTTATGAACCTTAATCAGAAGATGGATGAGGGTTTTGCAACTCTTCAAGCCACCCAACAAGCTATGTTTGATGAATTGTAAATAACCCATACACGTGTTGATGAGCTCTTGGAGCGCTATCCTCCTTCATCTTAGGAATTCCTTGCTTTACTTGTTTCTCCAGTTGTACTTGAATTGATATTTTGAAATGACTATTTTGAAATGACTTGTCTTCCGTTATGGTTATGTTCCTTTATGTTTGTGTTTGCCCATTTATCAATTAATGTGTGATCCTTCTTGTTTAATTGCTTGCCTTCTTGATATGACAAAAAGGGAGAGAAAGAGTGCATATTAAGGGGGAGCTTGGAACTTGTTAAGGGCTAATTATGCATTGTTTGATGGGGAGCTGGATGTGTACCCAATGCATATGTTAAGGGGGAGATAAAACATGTTTTAAACTTAGTTTATTAAATTAGGTTTTGTCATATCAAAAAGAGGGAGATTGTTAAGTTAATATATTTTGAAATGACAAAACGGTAATTTAAAAGTGCTAATGATAAATCAATGAATGTTTAAAACATGTTAAGTAATGAATTAGAACATCTTAAGATAAATTCTTTACCAAAAACTGGGTTTTAAAGGATGAGAGATTGATCTGTTTAAAGCTTAAAGGACTCAAGATCGATTACTGGGTTTTAAGAAAGTAGAGATCGATCTCCAAGGGTTATGAGATTGATCTGGTCAAAAGGAGATCGATCTGGTCAGGTTAGAGATCGATCTCCTCTAAAACAAGATTGTGTCTTAGATCGATCTATAAATCGATCTTTGTTAGACAGAAAGTTTATGAGATCGATCTCCTAGGGATATAGATCGATCTTCTTAAGACAGTATGATTATGAGATCGATCTGGTGTAATTAGATATCGATCTCCATCATGCGAGAACACTTGCAAGATCGATCTGAAGATCGATCTTCTTTAAACAGAGAGTTTCTAAGATCGATCTGCTGGGTCGACAGATCGATCTTCATTAACATTTCATGAATTATGAGATCGATCTCTCCAAGAATGAGATCGATCTCTTTGCTTTGGATTGCTATGATATTAAAGGAATTTGAATTAGGAGATCGATCCTGTCAAGATGAAAGATCGATCTAGCATTCTACTAGAGGTTCCTAACGGCTCTTTCTGTAAATTTTCAACGGGAAAAATTGCATTTAATGCTTCACTAACTTGCTGAGACTATAAATTGAAGTCATTAAGACATTCAGAAGATAAGAAGAAAACCTCAGAAGTTCTACAAGCATATTCTTTGTGTCTTCAATTAAGAGTGCTTTAAATCCATATTCAAAGCTTGCAATAAGTTGTTCTCTTGTGTTTAACTACCTTTGATAAATTCACTATTGTATTCATTCTCATTCAAAAGAAAAAGGAGAGAGAGTTCCTTTGTATTTAAGCTTCTGTAAAAGAGAGTGAATAGCTTCATTTGTGAAGAGGTAGAGAGGTTATTCCTTAACCTGTAAAAGGAAAGTGTAAAGCTCAAATTTGAGTAGTGGAAGTGACGGCTTGACTAGAAAGTCAGGAATAGAGGAAGTAGGCAAGAGATTTGGTTGAACCTCTATAAATTACCGTGTTTGCAACTTCTCTCCCTTACCTCTTTATTTACTGCACATTTACTCCATAAAGTATAACTATCATTTATTTATTTGAGTGTATTCTTAGTCAAGAAAACTTAAATTTAGTAATTTTCTAGTAAAACCGATTCACCCCTTCTCAATAGAGCCAACAAACTTTGGCTCTAATAGCTTTTTCCCAATTCTTTTTTGAAGAGTGTGTATTCTAGAGAGAGAAAGCTTGTTATTTTGGATGAAAATGGAAGAAGTGTGTTGGTTTATTGAAGAAAAAATGTTTTTCGTGGGGTATTTATAGATTGCGAGTGAGGAGATCGATCTGCTAGGGTGAGGAGATCGATCTTCATTTGGTTTTTGCCTTCGAATTCTCGGGTTTTAGAAGAGGAAGATCGATCTGCTCATTGGGGAGAGATCGATCTTGGATTGGCAAAAACTTAAGGAGATCGATCTGCTCATGGGGAGAGATTGATCCGCTCTTTACAGAATAAAATAGAGATCGATCTGCTCTTAAGGGGGATCGATCTAGGCTTGACAGATTCACTTGGAATGGCTCTGTTCTGCACAAGGGATTGATCTGCCTTGAATGGGAGATCGATCTAGCCTTCATTTGCAGCCCTTTTGCTACAATTTTTCCAGAATTTCCAAGGGAGAACTTGCATTCGATTGCTTCGCTAGTCATTTTGCAATCTATTCACACTTCAAGCCTGGAGAGGTTCATTTCCTATGATTTTCATGTTATGAAACTTGTGTGTATTACTTACATTCATAAGGAATACTTAGAATTCACGGTCCATGCATTATTAATTCATTCTTCATTCCTTATCTTCAATTCAAATTCTTAAAGTTCTATTCGTTTAGTTTTATGGCCATTTCAACCATTATTTATCATTTACCGGTATCTTGACACTCATTCATCCCATTGCAATTCATTCACATTTACATGATTCGAAATCATTTTTTTTATAATCCCATTAACATATATTACAAAGTTATACATACATGGGGTCTCACAGTTACTAACAGATAAGGGTTAATGAGACTGACACTTACAAAACAACATTTCCCACCCACCATGGCCATTTTGAGTTCAAGGTAATGCCCTTTGGGCTCACTAATGCTCCTGCTACTTTTTAAGCCTTAATGAATGAGGTATTTTCTGATTAACTCAGGAAGTTTGTGCTGGTTTTTTTGACGATATCAATATGTAAAGTACAGGGCTTAAAGCATATGTGGAACATTTGAGAACTGTGCTTGAGCTGTTGAAGAAACAAAAATTGTTTGCTAAGAAAAGAAAATGTTTTTTTGGTCAAAGCAGATTAAGTATTTAGGTCACGCTATTTCAAAAAAGGGGGTGTCAACAAACCTTAGCAAGGTAGAAGTAATGGAAAAGTGGCCATAACAAAAAATTTTGAAGTCTTTAATAGGTTTTTTAGGGTTAATAGGTTATTATAGGAAGTTTATCAGAAACTATAATGTTATCTATAAACCTCTAACTGGCATGTTGAAGAAAATGGCTTCCAATGGAGCCTTGAAGCTATTACAACTTTTCAACAGTTGAAAATGGCAATGCTGTCGACTCTTGTGTTGGCTCCTCCGTATTTCAAGAAGCCTTTTTGTTTAGAGATTGATGCAAGCTTTGATGGAGTAAGGGTAGTATTGACATAGAAGGGTAGACCAATAGCCTACTTTATGTAAGGCATTAGGTCCTAAGCATGTTGGATTATCAATTTATGAGAAAGAATACCTTGCTACTTTGATTGTTATATCTAAATAGAGCCACTACCTTGAGGGTGGTCATTTTGTCATTAAAATCGACCATGAAGCCTAGAAATACCTGTTGGAGCAGAAACTGACCACAGCCGTTTAAAAGAGGGGCTTAATTAAACTGCTTGGGCTAGATTATGTTATTAAGTATAGAAAGGGCAAATTGAACAAAGTAGCAGATGCTCTTTCTAGACAATATGAAGATGAAAGACAATGTCCAACTTTATCCTTAGTGACCATTATGCCAGAGTGGGTCAAAGAGGTTGAAAATAGCTATATAGGAGATAATACAACATAGGAAAAAATTACTGTGTTAGTTGTTCAACCTGATGGGATACCAGACTGATCATATACAAATAAGGTTTTGAGATATAAAAGAAGAGTGTATATTGCTAGTCAAAGGCAACTAAAGGCATAAATACTTTGGGCTATGCATGACTCACCTCAAGGTGGGCATTCGGGAACACGAGCAACCTATTATAGAATTAAGTTATGTTTTTTCTAGCTAGGTTTGATGAAACAGGTGTAGGATTATGTTCTAGAGTGTGAGGTTTGCCAAAGGAATAAAGCTGAGCATGTAAGCTATCCAAGATTACTGCAACCTATCCTATCCCTATTCCTATCCTTAAACAAAGTTGAGAGATAATTACGATGGACTTTATTGAGGGTCTTCCCTCTGTCCAATATGTTTAATTACGTATTGGTGATAATTGTCATGTTGACTAAATATGCACATTTTTTGGCTATCTCTCATCCTTTTTCAGCTATGGATATTGCTAGAATTTATTCGAATCAAGTTTACAAATTGCATGGAGCTCTAATAGTGATCATCTCAGACAGAGATAAAGTGTTTATGAGTTCAATTTGAAGGGAAATCATGAAGTTGACTAGCACAGAAGTTCACCTAAGCATAGTAAATCACCCAAAAATGAATGGTCAGTCTGAAAGACTTAACCAATGTTTGGAGCAATATTTGAGATGCATATGCTTTTTGAAGCGAATCTTGAAGTAAATGGTTAGCACTGGCAGAGTGGTGATATAACACCAGCTACCACATTGCGTTCAAGCTTACTCCCTTTCAAGCACTATATGGTTACCAACTACCTAGGTTTCTTTGGAATTCTAGCTCTAAAACTAAGGTTGCTACAGTAGAAGATCAGCTAAGGGAGAGAGAAGAGTTAAGTAAATTGATGTTGGATCAATTGATAAAGGCTCAACATCGTATAAAGTGGTATGCAGATCAGAAGAGAATAGAAAGGGAATTCAAGATTGAGAATGAAGTTTTTATGAAATTACAGCCCTATAAGAAGATCTCATTGGCACCCAGGAAAAACATTAAGCTATTTTTAAGGTATTATGGTCTTTATAAGGTTATAGCTAAGTTTGGACCGGTAGCATACAAGTTACAACTGCTTCCATACTAAAAAATATATCCTATGTTTCATGTAAGTCTGTTGAAGAAGAAAGTTGGCCACAAGGTAATAGCATCTATTAATCCACCAAAGGTGACAGAAGAAGTGGAGCCAAGAGTGTATTCTGCTGCAGTACTTGATAAAAAGGATAGTGAAAAGAGGTAATATTGCTATGACACAGTTACTCATCCAATGGGCTAACTAAGGACCCGAGAATGCAACCTGAAAGGATTATCAAGAACTAATTTCACAGTTCCAATCGTTTGATCCTTAAGGATAATGATCTACTAATGAGATGCAAATGTTAACTCGGAAGAGTCAACAAAGGGCAAAGGTTGGTCAAAGTGCTGAGTTGGAAGTTACAAAAGTTATAGGGTTGTGTGGATAGGCCAAGTCAGCAATATAATCAATAGGTTGACTTTTCTAAAGGAGAGCTTGAGGAATGCAGGGACCAAGAGAAAAATGAGAAGCTGGCAAAAGGAATGAGTGCAGCTAAGAAGACCATTAGCAGTATTGAGACCTGTTAGCTAATGATTGGTTATAAAGAAGAGGCTGCTATTAAGGAAATTCTCTAATGTGATTGGCTAAATGAAGGGCACGTGTCTGTCATTAGGAGATGTGCACTTTAGCACCGTGTAAATATATAGAGCCATCTTGAGTATCAATGTATCATTTACACCCCTAAACACACCTTTAAAGGAGAAATTTAGTTTAAATATTCGAATACCTATAATAATATATTCAAATACCTATTTCTAATAAGAAAGAAGTTAGTCTTAAGTATTCATTAAGAGTGTAATGGTCATTCTCATTTCCTTGCTAATAATTTCAAAAGTTCTCATTTCTCTTTTGGTGATTACAATACGCGTTAACATCGAACTTTAAAAATTCCTGTTCAACGACATGTCTTTATAGTTTTCTATTTATTTTCTTCGAAGTTCAAACCTTTCCTAATAAAAAGCCAAGAGGTAAAGGGAAGAAAAATCAAAATTTGAATTTAATTTCTTCTAAAAAAATAAACTCTAAATTTAACAAGTCAAACTTTTGTGATTAGAAAACAAATATGTTTAAACATATAACAAGTATATTTAAATATATGAGTAAATTTCATCTAAGTTTTTAAAATTTGAACTTAATTCAATGTTAGTTTATTAATATAAAAAGTGGACACTCCGTCTCAAATTTTTAAATTTTATAGGATAAATAAGTCCTTCTGTTAGTTAAATGTTAAGTTAATTGTTAAAACTTAAATTTGAGACCATTTTACCCTTAAATCATTTGGAATACATTAAATACTCAAAATCAAACAATAATGAAAAGGGAAATGTTGAAGAGCTATTGGGTTTTGAAAAGTTTTTTTTTTTTTACTTCTAATTTATTTTTATTTATTTGTTTATTATTTAATAAGGACTTTTTTAAAAGAATAAAATGTAATACTTACCTATCTTATGAAATTTATAGGAATTATAAAAAATATATATTTTTTGTTTATTGGGTTCAATATTAAGTAAGTAGTACATTATAATTGTTTTATACTTTGTTTTTTTTTTCTTTTTTGGTTACAAGTCAGGTGATGTAGAGAGTGCAAAATGTGTACTTAAAAAATTCATTTGAGTGCATCTAAATTGATTTAATAAATGTAAATAATTTAAATTAAAATAGCATAACCCAAAATTATTTATATTTGAAATTATTCAATTTCAAAATAATTTAAAATTTGAAAATTTTGAAACTAATTTAAATTATAAAAATTTAAATTAAGTATAATTTTATTTTTAAAGATTAATAAAATTAAATATAATACATTTGAGAAGAAAATTATGAATTGAATAATATTTATGAAAAATAGTGAAAATTGCGAAAAAAAAAAGTAAAGAATAGTAGAAGATAAAGGAAAAATAGAAGAAATGAGAATTATTTAGATTGAAAAGTTCAAGGTTAAGTAATTTTATAATTAATCATATTCTATTAACTTTTATTAATAGTATTAAGTTATTTAGGATGAAATGTTTATTTTTACTATTAATGAATTAAAATTAAATTAATTTCAAGCCTCGAATGAAATTTCCCCTAAATGTATGTGTTAATCACTTGTAAGTAGTGTGACAATGTCCAAGCGGGATAAAAGTAATAATACTAATATGAGTTGACATTCGTCATTTAAGATCAATTTGGAGAAATGATGAAATTAATTTCGATAATGTGATATTAACTCTAACAAAATTTAAAAAAAAATAAATCGATCAGTTGAATTTAATAAAAAATTATAAAACAAAAAAAAAGGGGATAATCTTACCCCTACCACTTTTTATCTTTTTCCTCACAAACAGCCTCGCCAGCAATTTTCTCACAATCTTCTCGTACCACTAGTAGTGGAAGATGTTAGGCACATCATGCCAATATAACCCATTATCTATTCTCAATGTCTCCACTGACACGAACCAAAAGGTCCAAAACCCAACAAAAGTTGCCTATTAGCAATGGCAGCAGCAGCAATAGCCGTGACTGCAAACGCTTCGTCCCTGCAGCTTTCCTCAACAGCTGTTTATGGCAGTTTCCAAGCCAGTGATTTAACATTTTTGGGTGTATCAAAACTCCCTTCATTTCCCAACCTAAAACTGAAAACCTCTGCTGTCATCAGGTAATCGGAAAGTGGAAAGTGGAAAGTGGGAACTTTTTTTTTTTGTTAACATTTTCTTGTAAGTGAAGTTTGGAGTAAAAACGGGTTGGTTTTGGATGTGTTTTATTGATTGTATTTCTGGTGAATTTTCGCAGATGTCAATCCACTAGTACCAAAGAACCAAAAGCTAAAAGGAATATTTTGGATAATGCTAGCAACCTTCTTACCAATTTCCTAAGTGGAGGAAGTCTTGGTTCTATGCCTGTAGCTGAAGGTGCTGTTTCTGATTTGTTTGGTCGACCTCTCTTCTTCTCTTTGTATGATTGGTTTTTAGAGGTACTTAAACTACCATCTTTATTTTCTGTTGCAAATTTTTAATATGGATACCACTGATACTGTCTTGAGTTTATGCTGTTCTGAGCACCTCTGCTTGTTCTGGTTCTGTTCCCTGCAACTGCTACTATTTTAGGTGATAGCAAGTAGGTTGAGGTTCAATTGAACTTTTGAGTTACCAATACCTTTGTTTTTGGTACAAGTGAAAGTGTATCGGACTTGGACTACAAAGGTGACTTCTACCGTCCCTTAAACCCCCTTCCCAAGACTAGAGACTCTGACTGAAAGTTTCAAGTCTTAAATATTGGGTTGTCATCTTCCAAAATTTGAGTTGATAATCATAAAAGTGATTATGTTATGTAACTTTGTGGCTCAGTTTTGTTTTCAATTTATCACGTGCTATTATTCTTTGTTGCTTATCATCGTTGATACTGAAGCACCTGATTGTTACTGTTCTTTTTTTTTCTTTTGTTGGTATCTTAATTTATGTGGCAGCATGGCTCCGTGTATAAACTTGCTTTTGGGCCAAAAGCTTTTGTTGTTGTATCAGATCCTATTGTTGCAAGGCATATTCTTCGAGAAAATGCATTTTCCTTTGATAAGGTACCAATTTTTACATCAAAAAACTTATTTCCTTTACATTTTCATGTTAACACATATGTATCAAAAGACTCCAGTTTCACTTTCTCATTCTGTAATTGATTATCATCTGTGATTTTAGATGTGGACTAATGAATGGAAATTAGGCCTTTATTCTGCCACATTTTCCTGTTGAATAGTGTTCCAAACTTTTTGACATTGAAATATAAATAAATATTTTCTAAATATATATCATTAATGAGGTTTCTAATTGAACAGAATCAGCCAAGCAATCACTTAGCTAAAAAATGTAAAGTTTGGTTGTACTGTCGTCCACTCTAGAATTTAGCAACCTTCGCTTAATCATGTTCTATTTCTTGATTAAAGTTTTGAATCCATTTACCGAAATTTTCATTTTTTTACTAGGGAGTTCTTGCTGATATACTGGAACCAATAATGGGGAAAGGACTTATACCTGCCGACCTTGACACATGGAAACAAAGGAGAAGAGGTATGAAATTTATGTTATTTCATGTTTAACTTTTATGCGTGCTTGATGAGGAAAGAAGGCACTTTTTTGTTCTGATGATAGGTATCTGCAGTATTATGATTTTTATTTTGAGTGTTCACTTGTGATCTTGAAACTATATGGTCACTTGCTCAAGTTTAGGGAACTTAAATTAAAAAAGACAAGGCTTGCTCTTTTCATAAAGACTGAGCTGAGGTATATAAATTTTATTGGTTCGGAATTTATCTTCCAATAAAATATGTATAGATATGTAAGATTTGCTATTCTTTTGATATTCATTCTCAATTGGAGGTATTTTTGTGGATGTCTGTAGAATTCTGTTTTAATGCATCACATCATATTTGGTCAACATGCATATCTGCTCAAAATCCTTTCTTTTGGATGATTACAGATAATCTATACATTTTTTAATTGCTATTTTGATTATTGATCCAACTTCCATCACCCATTTTGGCTTTTGACTTCTATATAAAGACATTAAAAATATCATTCAAATAGAACAGGTCAAGATTCTAAGATGGAAGAAAATTTCTAAAGGATACCAAGAGAGTTAAGTAGAATGGTCTTAGAGTTTTATCTGGCATATACATCATTATGAAACCGAAACAAAGGGGTAAGTTCCATAAATGTGGCATTCATTTGAGTAGACTACTCTGAGAGCATGATTTGTATTGTCAACAGTCAACACCTAATAACTTAGAATTTGTGCTAAATATAAAATTCTACATTTACTCTTAACTATTGTAGTTTCTGGTGATATTCATGGCTTTTTAAATTTGTGATTATTGTTTATATTGAGGTGAAAAAATATTCTTAGAGATAATATTTTTGGTAAGGTTTAATATGTTCTAAAAATATGCAGTTATTGCTCCTGGGTTCCATGCATTATACTTGGAAGCTATGCTCAAAGTATTCACTAATTGTTCGGAAAGAACAACCCGGAAATTTGAAAAGCTTCTAGATGGAGAGCTTTCTCGTGGAGGAGATGCAATTGAGTTAGACCTTGAAGCAGAGTTTTCAAGCTTAGCTCTGGATATTATTGGGCTTGGTGTCTTCAACTATGACTTTGGTTCTATTACAAAAGAGTCTCCTGTGATTAAGGTCCGACAATACTTTCTGGAAATCTGCAATTCTAATTCATTTTCCCCTTGCAAAGCACCTAAGCATGGTACTCTATTTCTTTTAACTAATAGATCACTGGCAGCCATGTAAATAATAAACATTAACATGTATGACGTTAAAATGTTTTCTATCCTGTTTCTCACTTTTTTTTTTTGTTTGTGTTCATGTACTTGGCATGCCTTAATAGCTGTTACTTGCTATGCCTGTGTCATACCTATGTCTGCTACTCAATTCAAATAGTCATGTGAAGAACTATATGACCATTCTTACCATCACGAGTTGCTCAAATTTAGTTGCTTGCTCAACCCTCTCCATGTATGACAATTTCTTATACTGTCATCAACTTTTCTCATCATAATCTGATGAGAAAATTTGAGATTTTCTTGTTATTATCCTGTCCCATGTGCTATTTATATTGTATGCACTCTTTCCTCCATAATAGTTCACGTTTAACCTATCCATTCCAGGCCTGAGACAGGATGCCAGTGGCATGGCTGGCAAACAGTTTCTAGATATTGGTGGCATTGTGGCGCAAGGTGCTAATTAGGACTAGCAGAAACTACATAAGAGTTTGGGCTGAAATTTGAGGCAACAGTGGCTAAATTATGACTTTACTAAAATAAGTGGTTTTTGTAGAAGAAGGGAAATATCACTTGACGATGGTTGACTATGAAGTGTGGCTTTGTTGAGTAAAGTCCTGCTCTTCTTTGATTCGGTCCAGTAATCTGTTCTCTTAACTTGCTTTACTTTTTGCTAAGATGATCAATAAACCCATAATTTATTTAAGTGAAAGAAGAAAGATCAATATTACTTCTTCGTAAAAACTGGTCAAATTGTCAAGTGGTTCAGTCTGTCCACCACTCTCGTAACATAAGGGTTTATATTGAACCTTGCAAGAATATAGAGGATTTACAATGGCCTTATTATAAGTGTGGGCATCATTGTGTTTCTGAGACTTGAAGGTTTAAGTTTCCAATTTGTCTGTATACGGTCTTTTGCTGCCAGAGGAACTCTGGAAAGGTTTCACTCTTATGCAGAGACCAACAATTGCTAAGAGTTCCAACAATTTTTGCTTATGTTGCCCTAGGAGATAGAAACCAACTTATTTCCCTCTTGCAACTTCAGGCTTTCTCTTTGGCTGGATCAAACAGAGTTTTCTCCATTTTCTTGTCTAATTGTTTGATATTGCCTTTAAACAGAAGTACACAGAAAAAAGATCTTCCAAGTTTTTTTAATAGAATAATTCTATATCTTGGGTATTTAGCTTAAACTGTTACTATGACCTCCAATATCCAAGTTACCCTATGAAAGTATTACTTTTAAGCCACATTTATGCTCTAATTTCATACTCACCCTTTAAACATACGTTGCAGGCAGTGTATGGTACTCTTTTTGAAGCTGAGCATAGATCCACTTTCTACATTCCATACTGGAAAATTCCTCTGGCAAGGTGGATGGTCCCTAGGCAACGGAAGTTCCACTATGACCTAAAGATCATCAACGACTGTCTTGATGGACTCATTAGAAATGCAAAAGAAAGTAGAGAGGTTAGAATTTAATCCATAAATGAGTGTCACACATATTGATTCTTCTTTTCCCTGACTTTATTTATTCAGTTGCTTATTTTTATTGATTTTAGTAAAGGAAAACCATGTGTTTGTCTTTTTAAGTATGAATTTTTTAATTGTTGTTAAAGAACCATTATGTGGAGCATATAATGAGTTTGATTAATCTTTCTTGTGCCATGAATGAGAGAAAAGGGGATTGATCACAAAATTATGATGGGAGATTTCAGCACCACAGTTTTCCTTTATAAGTACAAATATCAGTAGTGGGTTAATTTTCTTGATGTCTCAAGTATTGAAAAGTTACACTCATAAAATAAGATTCTTGTATGGATCTAATGCATTGGGTCTCTTAGAACTTGGAAGGACTTAAATTTAATAATTAAGCTGGTTGGGATTGGAAATATGGAATGTTCATCATACTAGGCAAAATCATATTTGTTATGTGTACAATGAAGATTGAACTTGAAAGTTAACTTTAAGCCACTTTGTTTCATGTAATTTCTATGACACCAAATAGTCCCAAAGTATATGACTATTTTATTAGAAAGAAAGTGAAAGCATAGAATGGAGTAACCTTCAAGTCCCACCTTAAAAGGCCAGTCAGGTATACTAAATTTAAGTTTGATGAGTGAACCCATTGGTCGTCCTCAGCTTTAGTGGTGGGAGTGAAAGATACTAGCTTTACTGTTCTTGCCATTATTTTGGCTTCTTACAGATCAATGTTACACCAATAACTGAGAAAGCTTTATTTCCACTCAAAACCTAAGATACTTTTGGGTCTCAGGAATTGTCCTTGTTAACCTGACATAAAGAAGAAAAAAGATTAATGGTTTTGGAGAAATAAAGTACATTACAAATTATTTTGATAAGTTGTCATCTTATCAAAACTGAAGCCCATTACTGCGGCATATGGATACATGTCTACAATATCTTGAATAGCATCATGCAGCTTGTTGCTTGGCTAATCAGATTCGCATAAATGTATGAGAGTTCTTGTTGCATGCCTGTATAAACTAAATAAGGAATATTGCTCATATTTGATGGCAGGAAGCAGATGTTGAAAAATTGCAGCAAAGGGACTACTTGAATATTAAGGTGCAGTTACATCCTCATAGAAATGCCTTTCCACTAAATGTGTCCTGTTAATTCTGTAGATGGGTGGTCACCCTTTTGAATTTTAGATATCATAACAATAATGATTGCAGGATGCAAGTCTTTTGCGTTTTTTGGTGGATATGAGGGGAGCAGATGCTGATGATCATCAGGTAAATTATCTTCTGCTGATTTGTGCTTAAAGAATAGGATTAATTATCTTCTGCTGATCTGTGCTTAAAGAATAGGATTAACTTGATTTGTAGGGCTTCTCTTCTTTTATTGTTATTGTAGTTTACTGGAAAACAGGCCTTTCTCCCACGTTTCTCCCTTGGTCTGTTCTCATGTCTACCTTCGCGGATTAATGCAGCCATCTCCTAGTGGTTCCTGCTCTATTAGGCAGCATAAATCTCTTATCTTATTCCATGCAGGAGTAGAAACACACCATTGGGCAGGTTGAACCTGCCCATAGCCAAGATTATCTTTTGGCAATTTTCAGTTATGTGCGAAACTGGTATTCACCTTTGGGCTTTATTCAACCCTGTGGTTTGTTTAACAGCTGAGAGATGATCTAATGACAATGCTTATTGCTGGCCATGAAACAACAGCAGCTGTTCTTACTTGGGCTGTTTTCCTTCTTGCACAAGTATGATTCTGTCTTTCTACCAACTTATACAGCATTCAACAAGCTCATTCCTTATCATGAGTTTGAGTCAAACTGATGTATATTATTTTGGATAAAATGCAGAGCCCATCTAAAATTAGAAAAGCTCAAGAAGAGATTGATTCAGTTCTGGGCCAGGGGAGACCAACTTTTGAATCAATTAAAAAGTTGGAGTAAGTCTCCAAGTCATTACTCTGATGAAAATTTTCCACTCCTTGTCCACTTTGTTGTAATTAGCTTCCAAAAGTTTACTAAGTGCAGTCTGTGACATGATAAATAGCATTCTGAAACTAGGATAAAACATGCTAATTAAAATGAATCATTATCATTATGCTCAATTTGATTTCAATAAAATACCATCAAGTCTTAAGTTCTACTTATGTTTCACAAATAAAATGTCCTATTATCATATGTTTATTATAGAAATGAAATATGCAAACTTATTTCATGAGAAAGTTTATTTTATGTTGCTTAACACACAACCAATCACTTCCATTTGAACAAGAAAATGCATCATGTGCTTCTGGTTACCAGTATAATGGATTGTTTTAAAATATAATGATATTTTGGATTCTGCTCTACCCTTTAGGTACATAAGACTCATTGTTGTTGAGGCTCTTCGTTTATATCCTCAGCCTCCACTTCTTATCAGACGTGCTCTTAAGGCAGATGTTTTACCAGGTAAATCTCATTTAGACTTTCCTCTTTTCTGTACCCGTGTCTCTCTCTCTCTCCCCCCCCACACCCCCCACCGGGAGTTTGCAACCTCTTGGATTTGGTTTTAACCAAATTTGTTGGATGTTAGATTCCAGGTCCAACTAGTCCAATTAGCTGGTTCAATTGGAGCATTAATTATATTTTAAATGTGTTATTTGTTTTAAATATATATTAAATACAAATGTTGAGAAAGAAATACATTTGACTTGATGGTTAGTACATTAATGAAACTCTGAAATGGTAAGAGTTCTTCAAATCCTACCTTGTACAAAGTATTTTTAAAGAATAATTCATACCTTAAATAATAAAAATTGATAAAACTGATCATATCTGGTTAAACCAGTCTGGTCAAATCTGGTTTAACCAGATTGATGTGCATCCGGTTTTATCAATTTTAAGAATTTGACTACCGATACCTGTTTAAACCGGTTCAATAGACCGATCCAAATCTGACAACACTGATTTTAACAAGCAACAGTATGTTGAAGATTGTTGTTATTCTTTGGAGCTGATTTGTTTAGCATGTGCATTTAATGCATATATCTGACTAGGGTAATTTACTTTTCAGTAAATAAAAAGCTTAAATTGTCAGTATATAGGTCATTTATATAGGAGGAGGCCATTCTAAGTGTAAACATTTCTGGATTACAGAGCTAAAAATAAATAATGGAAGAGCAATGAGAGCTTGAAATAACTGAAAATTGCGTTCATGTTATCAAATGAGGAAGAGTATATGGTGTTTTTAGGCAGGTAACATAAAGGGTGGGAAATTTTAAATGATAGAACTATGAGAAAGTAGCAGACTCAGCATTTGCTACAACATAAATCAGTGATTTCAAATTGGTATAACCGGATCTTTTACAATAAGCTCACATAAGTACACAAATTGTTATAATTTTGGGTTTCAAAGCCAAGGTTTTTTATTGACAGGAGGTTACAAAGGTGACAAAGATGGTTATGCTATTCCTGCTGGGACTGATATCTTCCTTTCTGTGAGTTAAACTAGACTTTGCTTCTTCATAAAACCTTAGTAAGTTTCCTTGCTTGTTTTGAGTCCTATCTATGTTATCATTGACCATTTTCGCAATTTTTTTTTTAATTCTTTCAGGTATATAATCTTCATAGATCTCCATATTTTTGGGACCAGCCCCATAATTTTGTTCCGGAGAGGTTTCTGGTGCAAAAGAAGAGTGAGGGCATCGAAGGATGGGCTGGTTTTGATCCATCTCGGAGCCCTGGAGCATTATACCCTAATGAGGTTTCTTAGCATAAGCTCTATGTTTCAATCAGAACACCATGCTCCAATTTATGTTTCTTATATCAAGTTTGCTATTTCAATTATCAGATTATATCAGATTTTGCTTTCTTACCCTTCGGCGGGGGACCGAGAAAGTGTGTTGGAGATCAATTTGCACTCATGGAATCAACTGTAGCATTGACCATGCTACTGCAAAAGTTTGATGTGGAGTTGAAAGGATCTCCCGAATCGGTGGAGCTTGTGACAGGAGCAACAATTCACACCAAGAATGGAATGTGGTGCAAGATAAAGAAGAGGTCTAATGGGCATTGATATTTTTCCTTCACCAGGAATTGAGCTTCTGCATTTCAACATATTCTTTGATGGATGGAAATAAACATGTATATTATTTGGTATGCTGTACAAATATCAATGCAGACACCTTTACCTTCTCAAGACACAGTACTATCTGCAGGAAATTTCATTGGAGAAACCCTAAGATGAGAATTAAGGTGAAAGCAAAGAATAGGTTAACAATGAATAACCAAGGCTTAGATTAGCGGTTGTTATTCTTTTTTAAGAGGGATTAAGTCAAGCTTCGATTTTCTAATTTCTCCTTAACTCTGACGAACCCAGAAAAAAGAAAAAAAAAAGAAAAGAGGCAAACAATGGCGGAATGTTGGTACAGTTAAGGAAAATGTGACCATTCAAGGACCCCAAAGGTCAGTCGTAGCTGATCTGAATAATGTTTAGTGGCTGCCTTTGCAGGGTATTTGTACTGGTTTCTCTAGTAATGAAGCTCCATCAATTGATGCTTCTCTTTGACAGTAGTCTTCACTCTCACGGCAGAAGACAGCAGGTCAAAATTTCTACTAGATACATAATTGGAAGAATATATAGCTTTTTTTAATATGAAATCCAAATTTAGTTCCATGATTCCAACTCCAACAGCAACATCAATGTTAGATTAATGGACTTTTGGCACATGAAGATCAGAGTGGATTAAATCAAGGGTTTTGTTAAGATATAATATCTTCATTTAATGCATTGAAAATCTTCAATAAAATTATTAATTTTTACATTTAATACATAATTATTAGTAGAAATATGTAGTAAAGTAAAATTAACTTCTCTTTTCATTTATTATTTTTTATATTAATATTCTCAGCTATTTTAGCTCAGTGCAAAGTCCAAAGTTCAAACACCTTACCTTGCAAACCGTCCTGAATGTCGAAACCCTTGGCTACTGCTCTAAAGCTAAGCTGGCACTGTCACACTGCAACAGTATTCCTTGGAAGATCACTTCCAAATCAATTTCTTTGTAAAATGAGATTGTTTGAAAAAGAAAAAGAGAAGCCATAATAGGAAAGATTATTATTATTATTATTATTTTATTAATCAAATCAAATCATTTTAAATTGAAAAGATTAGAGAAAAAAAAAATGTGAGTCAAAGATGTATATTTTTAAATATATTTTTTTAATTTTTGTAATTTTATCTTATTATTTTGATTAATTAATGGTGTAATGATAAATTAATATTATTTTTTTATTTTTGATGTTGCCTCGTCCTAAAACGACAACGGGGTGATGATTTCCACGGATTCAAATTGCGCTAACGACAAAGAGATGACGTCAATGCGATTTCTTCCACATGTTCTTCGTGTGTATATCCTGCAAAAACAACGAAAATCAGAGGGCGCATGGATTGGTCCCTGCACGCGCGCTCCGATGATTAAGTTAGAAAGTTAAGTTTCTTTATATGAGAAGAAGAGAATTATGTTCTTCCAAAATCAAGAGGGTTCTATCTCTTTTTTCTTTTTTTTTTTCAGTACTCACCTGGGGTATTTATAGGTTTCTTCCGGGTCGGTTCGGGCTGAGGTCCAGGCGCGTGTCTGGGCCGCGACAGAGTCTTTTGTACTCTGTCGCGGTTCGGAGCTGGACGACTTTGCGGGAGAGTTCAGCGGGCGGCAGGGTGTATGTGTGAACCTCTCCCGCGGTCTATACGGCAAAGGTCTGTCGCAATATAGGCGGTAGAGGTGTATCGCGACTAACTGTGCCGCACAAGCCTACGCGACAGAATCTCTATCGCCTAGAGACTCTGTCGCCTACTAAGCTACTCTGTCGCGTGGAGACTTTGACGCTGTAACAGCCAAATGGCTTATCTTGTGTTTGACACGTGGCGGTCTCTGATTGGTCGATCCTTGTACACGTGGATGATGATGATAGGACCACCATCAATTGCTCTCCACTCTTTGGTAGGAATTTTTCCTGCCAAAGAGGATCCGGGTCCGGATTTACATTTCCTGGGTCGGGGCGGATCCCCGCGCGTGTGTCGACGCAGCCGCGCCACTATATATACTGGGTCCCTGTTGTCATTGTCGCTACTGAGTTCTCTCGCAAAAACAGCTCCGCTGCATATTCTCTGAACACTCTGTCGCCACTCTGCCGCAGCTCTCTAGCGTAAAGCATTACTGTGTCGCAAGTCTACTGCAAATCCGAAAACTCTGTCGCCAATTCTTTTTGCTGTCTTCCTTTGTTTAGGTAAACTCTGTCGTCCGTAATTATTTTTGACTTTCCCCCGAACTTCTAAAATGGCTGGCCACGGTGTAGGGAAACAAATAGATCTAGGAGTCAAGTCGACTTTAAAGGAAGCCGACATCCAAGACCTTGTGTCTAGGTTTCCTTTGCCCGAGGGATACTCCTATAGACTTCCAAACCCTCAAGAAAGCGACATACGTCGCGTGTCCGACGGGATAGTTATTTTTAGGGCAGCCTTAGAATTAGGATTCCGCTTTCCGTTATCCGACTTCGGAGCTTCTTTCCTTAGGACGCACAGGATATCCCCTGGACAACTGCATCCTCATGCATGGATGCAATTAGTAGGATTTACTGTGCACTGTTGTCTAAGGGGTGTTTCTCCATCTCTTCCCCTTCTTGATGTATTTTTTAGATTTCGAGGCAGCCCCGGCTTAGTGCCTTATTCACTTCAGCGGGTGTACCAGCCTGGTTTTGAGAACAGGTTATTCGAGAAACCTGCTAACAAGCTTCACGGTTTTGAATCGGAGTGGCTTGTCGTGGAAACGCCTGGGGGCCTGGATTTCCCCACTCGTTGGGAGACTAGGCGTGAAATCCCCAAGGGCCCCCGGATTTCTACGCTTAGGGAACAGTTATCCCTGGACGTCAATAGGTTACTGGTTGATCGTCCCCTTAGCCTTGACAGTCTGTTATCAAATGAAAATTTGATTTTAGCTGGCTGGGGTGTGGGTCCGGTCCCTATTGTCGGACCTTCTGTTCCTCCTTCGGATCCTCCATCTTTAGTTCCCCCCGAGTAGAACCCTGAACCTCTAAGGCCACAGGAAGATATAGGGAGCACCAACGTAGAGTCTAGTTCTGGCGGCGAACCCTTAGCTGACCTGACCGGCTGGGAAGGGTTCGGCTCAACTTTCATGGTGCTCCCTGACGACGATACAATAAATATAGAGTCCCTTCAGGAGCATTTTGATTCTCCTGATAGTAACTTTTTATTCTTTTTACTGCTTGCTGGTTTGGATCATATTTTTTGACCACTTATCTGTTTTCTTTCTTTTTTGCAGAAATGAGTCACTTTCGACGATCACTGGCACGTCAAGTCTCGGAGGCCGGTCCGTCTAGCGATCCTACTAGAAAGAGGCCTCGTTTAGCTGACGATGTTCGTAGCGAGGCACTGGTCCCGCCTCAGTTGCCTCGGGCCCGAACCCCACCCGTTTCCAGACACAAGATGCCCCCTCCTCCCTCGGAACAAAGAGATATCACCCGGGATAGAGGGAGAGTTCCTTCATCGTCACGGGGGGCTTCTAGTTCATCTGGGCGGTCTCGTTCTGAAGAGCGCGCTGAATGCAACATAATTCCATCCCAGCAAAAGAACCGGAGGCGCTTGTATGTCGAGTCGTCAATGGGGACTAGGCCAATCCTCCCGAGGATAGGTCCTATCGATGGGAGGTCTTACCCTGTGGACGGTGGTTTTATCATGAGAGGAGCCGAGTTTTGGGTTTTTCCGGGAGTTCACGACAACGATACCTTGGACACTCCCGGGGTGGCTTCTCGACTGAGTTGGGCCACTATTCTCCCGAGGGACGAGGCTAGGATATTCAGGAACTATCCGAAGGGAGAGGACTTGGCTGATATGGAAGTGATGAGGGTAATTTTCGTATTCTTTTTCGTTTAACTTCTTTTTGCTGTGCTTTTGAGTTTGACTTTTTGTATTTCTTTGCAGCTGGCTCAGAGGACCGTGGCCGATAACGCTCAACACCGGGCCTATCGGGAGCGAGCTGATAAGAAAATTCGGGAGTTGAAGGACAAGGTCATGGAGCTATCGAACACTGTCAACAACTTGTCCAAACTTCCGGACGTGGTACGGAACTTAGAGGAGCAGCTCTCGAAGGCACGGCAGGATTTGGACCAGGCCAAGGGGGATCTTACCGTCGAGGCGGCCCGATCAAGTAAATTTCATGAAGATCTCCTAGAGGCCCACGCCGAACTGGACCGTATGCAGTCCAACTACGGGTCTTTGCTTACTCGTAATCAGGAGCTCGAGCATTACGTCGTCGAGTTAGAAAGTCGGGCTACTCCTTCACTGACCCGAGTGGAGATTGATGACATCAGGGCTGAAGCCGTGAAGGAGTACCGCCTTTCTAAGGATTGCTTGAGGCGGAATGAGGATTTTTCAAATCCTTATGTGAAATACGGATTTTACCTCGCTCGATCATGGTTAGAGAAGCATAGGGAAGGCGAAGAATTCCCCGACCTCCGGTATACGGACGAGGCGATGCTGTTCGAGGCCCCTGACTGGACTAAGTACGAACCCGAGGCTGAACCTGCGGACGAGGTTTTCAAGAGGACTGCCCAAGACGATCTAGCCAACCTTACTGGTCCTTGGGAGCCTGTGGACCTAGAAGATGCTCCTGAGCCTATTGGTGCTCTCCTTGACTTGGACGGGGAGGAGGGTCAGCAGTCCTTAGGGAGCGAGGGTCCGTCTGTAGCTGATCCCCAGCCTCCTCCTGAAGATTAGACAGTTGTTTTTGTTTTTTGTTTTTTGTTTTTCTTTTCAAATATTCTGTTGTCGTTTTGTTTTGATTTTTTGCTTTTGTTAAATGTACTCGTAAAGATGTACTTGTAATATTTTTTGAATGAAATGGAATCCAAGTTTTATTCATGCCTCGTATTGTATTACTTCTCTCTTCTCTATTTGTTGTTTATCATCCTTTGTCTGTTTGTTTATTTTACATGTATATATTTGTTTTGAATGTATTCGTGTATGCTCCCCAATTCTTGGTAGAAAGATACACTTTCAGAAAGAATTTTTCGTATAAACATATCGTTTTCTGAGGCCTGATTATTATGACGCGAGTGCGTCTTCAGTTTTTATGGCCTTTATGTTTTTATTGCCTGGCCACAGTGACGCATTGCGCCTCAGGCTCTTATGGCTCGTTGAATCTTTCACGCCTGGCCACAGTGACGCATAGCGCCTCAGGCTCTTACGGCTCGTCTGAATATACACCTGGCCACAGTGACGCATAGCGCCTCAGGCTCTTACGGCTCGTCTGATTTTCACGCCCGGCCACAGTGACGCATAGCGCCTCAGGCTCTTACGGCTCGTCTGAATATACACCTGGCCACAGTGACGCATAGCGCCTCAGGCTCTTACGGCTCGTCTGATTTTTCACGCCCGGCCACAGTGACGCATAGCGCCTCAGGCTCTTACGGCTCGTCTGATTTTTCACGCCCGGCCACAGTGACGCATAGCGCCTCAGGCTCTTACGGCTCGTCTGAATATACACCTGGCCACAGTGACGCATAGCGCCTCAGGCTCTTACGGGTCTTCTGAATATACGCCTGGCCACAGTGACGCATAGCGCCTCAGGCTCTTACGGCTCTTCTGAATATACGCCTGGCCACAGTGACGCATAGTGCCTCAGGCTCTTACGGCTCTTCTGAATCCTGTCACAAGATTTAGATATATAAAAGCTGCAGATATATAGCAAAAGAACAATCTGCATAATGATTGGATTATAATATCTAGTGACAGTGTAAACAACTGACAGTAATGTGAGAATATAACGTTTAAGAAAGAAAAAGTAATGATTAATTCAAATACAATTTTAAGTGATTTGAATTCCATGTTTTTCCTATTTTCTTCCCTTGTAGAGTCTCTAGGATACAGGTGTTGGGCCCAATCTTATGTTTGATTCTGAATGGACCTTCCCAATTAGCTTTGAATTTTCCATCTTCTTTCAAGGCGTTCGTGATATGCGACTTTCTGAGCACCAAATCTCCTTCGGACATTGGTCTATCCCTCACCCGGCTATTATAGTAGTTGGCCACCCTCTGATGATAGGATGCCAATCGAATAGCGGCGGTTTCTCTATGTTCATCAAGGAGATCCAGGTTTTCTCTTAGTGCTTGTAAATTCTCTTCCTCTACTAAGGGCACCATCCTGGGTGACAGTGCTCCAATTTCCACGGGGATCAATGCTTCAGTGTCGTACACGAGGCTGAACGGCGTTTCTCCGGTTGACACCCGACTGGTGGTACGATATGCCCATAAAACACTAGGCAATTCGTCCACCCATGCCCCTTTAGTTTTGTCTAGCCTGGTTTTCAGCCCATGAAGAATAGTACGATTACTGACTTCAGCCTGTCCATTCGCTTGAGGATATGACACAGAAGAAATCCTTAGCTGAATGTTGAGGCGTTTACAGAATTCACGGAAAGCATTACAATCAAATTGCTTTCCATGGTCGGCATTTAAGATGCGTGGGATTCCGAATCGACAGATAATGTCTTTCCATACCATTGCCTCGACTTTCTTCTCCGTGATTGTGGCTAAAGGCTCTGCTTCAATCCACTTTGTAAAGTAGTCGGTGGCAACTAACAGGAATTTTCTTTGACCCGTGGCTAATGGGAAAGGCCCCAGAATGTCCAACCCCCATTGTGCAAAAGGAACCGGCTGTATCGTACCCTGGGAGGGAGTCACTGGGGCTGTTGTGATCGGCGTAAACCTTTGGCATTTGTCACACCTGCGGGCTTTGTCTATTGCATCTTTTTTCAATGTCGGCCAGTAGAATCCCGATCGCAGTATCTTAGCAGCAAGGGCTCTAGCTCCCAAGTGTTCACCGCAAATTCCTTCATGCACTTCGGCTAGGACATAATTTGCTTGTTCCGGTCCCAGACACTTTAACAAGGGTGACGAATATCCCCTTTTATACAGTTCCTCGTTGATTAGTATGAACTTCGCCCCTTGTATCCTTAAGCGACGAGCTTCATCCTTATCTTGGGGGAGTGTATCCTCAGCGAGATACTGCTTGAATGGGGATCTCCAGTCATCTCCTGTTTCAATGTCACACACATCGACCTCTTCAATACTAGGCCGTTCGAGCCTCTCCACCTTCACTATCCTGCCTCTTGTCTCATTGGAAGAGGCTAACTTGGACAATGAATCAGCGTGTGTGTTTTCGGACCAGTTAATTTGTATCAGCTGGAAGCTCTTAAAAGTCTGAGCCAGGGACTGGACTTTCTTCAGGTAGGGGGCCAGAGTTGGTTCTCGAACCTCATATTGCCCGTTGAACTGGTTTACCACCAACTGAGAGTCACTATGTGTTATCAGGTGGTGAACCTGCAGCTTTTCTGCCAGCCTCATCCCGGCTATCAAAGCCTCATATTCCGCTATGTTGTTCGAGCTGGGGAACCCAAAACGTAAGGAGTATTCCAGGCCTTTCCCTTCTGGTGATACTAAGACTACACCCGCTCCGCTTCCGTTGGCACTTGATGCCCCGTCGACATACAGTAACCATGGTTGAATTTTCCTTCCACCGCTGTCGCTCGGGCTGGTGCATTCTACTATAAAGTCTGTCAGAGCTTGACCTTTGATAGCCTGCCGGGGTTGGAACGTGATATCATATCCTCCAAGTTCCACTGCCCATTTCACTAGCCTCCCTGAGCATTCAGGCTTCTGAAGGATTTGCCTTAACGGTTGATCTGTCAAGACAGTGATGGGGTGTGCCTGAAAATAGGGGCGCAACTTACGCGAGGCCATCACAAGGGCTAACGCTAGCTTTTCGGCCAGCGGATAATGGGTCTCCGGGTCTAATAGTATCTTGCTCACATAGTAGATGGGGCGGTACACCGTTTCGTTCTTCTTTAGTAGCACCGCACTGACGGCGAAATCACCGACTCCCAAATACATATACAATTGTTCTCCTTCCAGGGGCCTTGTCAATAAGGGTAGCTGCTTCAAATATTCTTTGAGGTCCTCAAAGGCCTTTTGACAATCTTCAGTCCATTTGAAATT
The DNA here is from genome assembly GCA_033439115.1 of Firmiana major. NCBI lineage: Eukaryota > Viridiplantae > Streptophyta > Magnoliopsida > Malvales > Malvaceae > Firmiana > Firmiana major. The sequence goes on from CM065911.1 coordinate 12,331,880, forward strand.
CTTTCCTCCCCGCAGAGTTTTGAAGAATGGCAAGCTCCTTTCTGCTGACTTTGACAAAAAATGATTCAGAGCTGCTTTTCTGCCCTATCAATCTCTAGACATCTCTTACAGTGGTTGGGGGTTTCATGTCGATGACTGTTTGTACCTTTTCGGGATTTGCCTCAATACCCCTGTCAGTGATCATGAAGCCCAAGAACTTCCCTGACCTCACCCCGAATGAGCACTTCTCGGGATTTAGCTTCAAATTGAATCTCCTCAGTACCTCGAATACCCGGGACATCTGATGAGCGTGAGACTCTCCTACTCGACTCTTAATGATCATATCGTCCACGTAGGCTTCCATGGTATTTCCCAGAAGATCTTTAAATACTTTGTTCACCATTCGCTGATATGTGGCTCCAGCATTCTTTAAACCGAACGGCATTACCCGATAGCAATATGTTCCATCATCGGTTATAAAAGAAGTTTTCTCTTCGTCTTCTGGGTGGAGTATGATCTGGTGATATCCGGAGAAGGCATCTAAAAAGCTAAGGAGTTCATATCCGGATGTTTCATCCACAAGTCTATCTATCCGGGGTAAGGGGTATGAATATTTAGGGCAGGCTTTATTAAGATCGGTGAAGTCTACACACATTCGCCACTTCCCACTAGATTTCTTTACCATTACCACGTTGGCTAGCCACTCGGGGTAGTAGACCTCTCGAATGAATCCGGCGTCTAGGAGTTTATTCACTTCTTCAGTGATTTCCTTTTGTCTTTCCGAGGTAAAATTCCTCTTTTTCTGCTTGACAGGTCTGTGCCCGGGTGAGACGTTAAGCTCATGGCAGATCACTTCGGGATTGATCCCGGGCATATCAACCGCGGTCCAAGCGAAAACATCCGAGTTTCTCCGCAGGCATTCGACTATCTCGCTTTTTACTTGTTCGTTCAGCTTAGTCCCGATGAATGCCTTCTTTTCTTCAGCCCCCCGGATTAGCTCAATGGCTTCTGTTTCTTCTACAGGTTGGGGCTTGGGCAGATCCTCTATGCACAAAGTCTCCTTTCTCTGTGCTCCTTTGTTAGCGGTAGAAGCGATATAACAAGTACGGGCACTCCTTTGATCTCCTCGTACTTGCCCGACTCCGTTGGGAGTGGAAAACTTCATTAACAGATAACAAGAGGATATCACCGCTCTCATGTCGTTCAACACGGGTCTACCCAGGATTATGTTGTAAGCAGCGGAGGTTGACCTTACTACCATGAATAATACTTGCGGAGTCACATCCTTCGGGTTTTCTCCAAGAGTCACAGGCAACTCTATGGACCCGGCCACCTTCACTATTTCGCCCGTAAATTCGTATAGTGGCGTCATGACAGGCCTTAACCTATCTGCGGATATGGTCATTTTTTCGAAGCAATTCCAATAGTTTAGGTTTACCGAACTCCCGTTATCGACCAGGATTCTGCTCACCGGATGTTTTGCCACTACTGCGGATATTACCATGGGGTCATCATGGGGCATGACAATGTCACCCTTATCAGCCGGAGTGAACATGATAGGTTCTTCATCCGCTCTTTCCTCCATTACAACGTTAACCTGGTACGCCTACCTGGCGTAGCTTTTACGGGAAGCAGAGGAGCTCCCCGCCATCGATTCCCCTCCTGCAATAACATTTGTTGCCGGGGCGGTAGGTTCGTTGTTTGACTGATTGGCACGGGGGATCATAGGCCTAACTGCTTCATTCCTTAGCCTATTTCTTCCGTTATCATTATTGGGCACAGTCGTGGACGGTCATTCCTTCGATCGAGCGGAGGATAACGGGGTCTTTCACTTCTCCACAGGAAGCGGTTGATTTTCCCCTCTCTAGCCAATCTTTCTAGCTGGTCCATTAGGTCCCTGCATCTCTCCGTAGGGTGGCCGTGAGCACAATGGAATTCGCAGTAGGCATCAGAGTTTCGCCCTACATCTCCAATCTTCTTCTTGGGGAATTCCAACAATCCTGCCCCTTCGATAGCTGCTAGTATCGCGGTGCGAGGCTCATTCAGTCTGGTATAACTTTCATACCTGAGCCTAGGGGCTTTGTCCGCTCTAACGGGTCTTGGAGAGCTTCTCTCGGGTACATCCCTTTCTCTCTTTTTTCCTTCTCTGGTCTCCCGGGGAGGTACCATCTTCATCACTTCTTCCTGAGCCATGTATTTATTGGCTCTGGCGAACAGGTCGAAAAGTGTCCGTGGCTGGTCGAGGGAGAGGGATTCTTGCAACTTCTCAGACCTCGTCCCTTGCAACATTGCAGCCATGGCTACTCCTACGGGTAGATCTTCAACCTCTAAGGTTGCATCTCAGAAGCGATCTACGTAGCTTTTCAAGGATTCTTTATTCCCTTGTTTCAGAGTGAGTAGGTAAGTAGCGTCTTTCTTTCTTTGGCTATTAATCATGAAGACTTGCAAAAATTCATTTCGCAGTTGGTCGAAGGATGAGATGGAACCTTCGCTCAACCCATTGAACCATTTCAGAGCGTGCCCGGACAATGTAAGTGAAAAAGCCCTGCACATAATTTCGTCCTCCCATCCATGCAGCAGCATGAGGGACTCATAGCTCTGTATGTGGTCATAGGGGTCGGCTTTGCCTGTGTAAGTGGCCATAGAAGGCATCTTGAACTTCTTCGGCAAAGGTTTATTCATGATCTCTGGACTGAACGGAATCCTCCTCTTTTGGCTATCGTTCGGAGACACCAGTTTCTTTTTTTCTAAAATCCTTTGGACGACTTTCTCCACGTTTTTCGACCCTTGGACTGAGTATGCTCCCCTCTCTTCGGGTCTAGAAGAGTCCGACTGGTAAGCACCCCTTCTAGCGCCTCCCATTCCGTGACTCGACCTTTCGAGACAATCTCGGGCGTCAGAACTCCTCTGTCTTCGACGCTCCCCGGACCTATGTTCTCCTAACTCATGCTCAAACTCCGCAGGAGAAGTACCACGCCATGTGGGAGAACTCTGCCGCATATAGACCACGGGAGGACTCTGCCGCCTATAGTTTGCGGGAGGAATCTGCCACCTATAGTTTGCGGGAGGACTCTGTCGCATACGTGCTGCGGGAGACCTCTGCCGCGTGTTGACTGCGGGTGAGCTCTGCCGCCTTTCTGTTGCGGGTGAGTTCTGTCGCATAGGTGCTGCGGGCGAACTCTGTCGCCTTCGGTCCGCGGGTGAGCTCTGCGGTATGCCCGCTGCGGGAGATCTGTGAAGTCTACGGTCCGCGGGCGAGTACTGTCACCGATCTGCTGCGGGAGAGCTCTGACGCCCGGGGTTTGCGGGTGAGCTCTGCCGCCTATCTGATGCGGGTGAACTCTGCCGCGTTGGGTCAACGGTAGTATTCACTTCCCGTAACCCTGCCATAGGGTGATTCCTTTGAAATGCGGTAGAGTTCGAAATCAGTCTGGTGGTAGTATTTTGCGCTCCTTCCCCTTGTCCAGCATTCACCATGGTGGAGGGTTCACCTCTCTCGTATGTTTGCCTTGGAACGTTTTCCCCCACCATCTGCTGCACTTCAGGGGGTAGACTAAACTGGGGGAGAGTGTCTCTGAAAAAGTTCACCATAGCCTTCAACGCTGTCGTTGTCTCCTCATTCTGACGTCTCAGAGTTTCAAATTTCTGCAGGGAAACGAAGGCCTGCCTATGGTCTTTTTCTTTCCCTCTCCGTCCTTGCTCTGACCTGACAGGGGGACTTACAGAATTCTGCTCCCCTGTCTCCTCTGCTGCTGTAGAACGTGTCCTCACCATTTTAATAGGAAATCTGGCTTTTTGTCCTGATTCCCACAGACGGCGCCAATTGATGTTGCCTCGTCCTAAAACGACAACGGGGTGATGATTTCCACGGATTCAAATTACGCTAACGACAAAGAGATGACGTCAATGCGATTTCTTCCAAGTGTTCTTCGTGTGTATATCCTGCAAAAATAACGAAAATCAGAGGGAGCAGGGATTGGTCCCTGCACGCGCACTCCGATGATTAAGTTAGAAAGCTGAGTTTTTTTATATGAGAAGAAGAGAATTATGTTCTTCCAAAATCAAGAGGGTTCTATCTCTTTTTTCTTTTTTTTTTCAGTACTTACCTGGGGTATTTATAGGTTTCTTTCGGGTCGGTTCGGGCTGAGGCCCAGGCGCGTGTCTGGGCCGCGACAGAGTCTTTTGTACTCTGTAGCGGTTCGGAGCTGGACGACTTTGCGGGAGAGTTCAGCGGGCGGCAGGGTGTATGTGTGAACCTCTCCCGCGGTCTATGCGGCAGAGGTCTGTCGCAGTATAGGCGGTAAAGGTGTATCGCGACTAACTGTGCTGCACAAGCCTACGCGACAGAGTCTCTATCGCCTAGAGACTCTGTCGCCTACTAAGCTACTTTGTCGCGTGGAGACTTTGACGCTGTAACAGCCACGTGGCTTATCTTGTATTTTACGCGTGGCGGTCTTTGATTGGTCGATCCTTGTACACGTGGATGATGATGATAGGACCACCATCAATTTTATTTTTTAACTCCACCAAATAATGAAAGAAAGAAAAATTATATTTTTTCACATTTTGTATCTTTTCATTTTTCTTTTTACTCTATCAAGCAAAACCAAAGTTTTTGTCACAAAAAATTCTTGAACCAAAAATAAATAAATAAACGAATTGTCCCATGAAAGATATGAGATCATATGACAACTGTATTGTAGTCAAAATCTTCGCCAAAATCCAAAATCAGCAATCCAATTCATTACCCTCAATTGAACACTATCTTAAAGTCTATATCATCATTGCGAAGACCCTTCTTATTCTTTATAAAATCGACCTATTTTTGTTTAAGTAATTCCTTAGCATAACATTTTTTTTTATATCAAAATCTCTAAAATTAGATTCTCATATAACACAAAATATCAAGTTATATTATCTTTAGCCCATCGACATCAGGATTACACTCTTGGACGATTCGTTTATCAGGTTTGAGAAAAAATTTAGGGGTAGTTCGGTATCGTTTTTTATTTTATATTTCCTGTTTCTGAAATTTTTTTGTTTTTGTTTTAGTTTGTTTTGTTTTCGATTTCTAAAAATAAAAAACATGTTTGGTTAAAATTGTTACGTATTGAGAACAAATTTTTAAATTGATTTAGATACAATAATTCAATCACAAAATAAAATTTAAAAATTGAACAAAAATAATAATATATTTATAATATAATATTATGTACATATTATTAAATTATATTATTTATAATATTTAATACTAATATGAAATATCTACTTTTAATCATATTAAAATTTAATAGTATTTAAATTTTATTATAATTAAATATAATATTAAATAAAATAATTACTTAAAAAATAATTCAATTAAAATAATAATAAATAAATTTTTAATATTAATTTTTATTAGATAATAATTGAGATTAATAAAAATTTTAAATTTTATATATTAAATAATAATATGAATTAATAAATCATTACCTATATTTAATAATATTATTTACTTTAATTGAAATAATATTAAATTACTAAAAAAATATATTTAACTAAGTAATTTATAAAAAATATATATATTATTAAAACATATTATATTTAATATAAATAATTTTATTTAATGTCAAGTATTCACTTTTTAATAATATTAAATTATTTTATGTTAGTAGTGATATGTTTTAAATTTAATTAAAAAAATATAATATTAAATAATAATATCATTTAATAAAATATTTATTAAATATATTATATAATAGCAATTAGCAATAATATTAATTATTAACATATCTAAATTATAATAAATTATATTATTTAAATTTATAATATATTCAATCAATTATCATACAAATTTAAATTAAAAATATTATGATATTATAGTTTATGCTATTTCTTGTTATTTTTTACATTTTTCAATTTTTCTATTTTAAAATAAATATATTAAAATTAAATTATTTTTTAATTAAATAATATTTTATATTAAACATTAATGTTATTTTTATTTTAAAAAATTAATTAATTTTATTTTATATTTTTATTATGAAAATATATTAATATTATATTAATATATAAATACTGTTCATTTATGTATGAAGAGTGATAAAAATGAAAACATGCTTTCGAAAACAATGAAAATATCAAATTCTTGTTTCCAACAATTTTGGAAATTTTCATTTTCATTTTCGTTTTTTAAAAACAGAAATCAATACCAAACATTTTTTCTGTTTTTGTTTTCAAAAAAAACTGAAAACAAAAACAAAAAACAAGAAACGAAAACGATACCAAATGACCCCTTAAATTTTGGTTAAATCATTTCGTAAACATCTTTAACGTTTTAAATTAAGATCTCATCCCTGCAAACTAAATTACAAATTTCATTTTATAGTTTTAATCATACAATATATATATATATATATATATATATATATATATATATAGACACACACAAATATATAAAAAAATTATAATACATAAAAGAGTACAAGTGCAAGTTGATCAACCGATTTTTTTTTGGATAATTCGGTATTTTCAAAAGGATTTTTATCTCACGGTACTTAAGATTTTTATCTTTTTATTTAATTACTTTTTAGTATTTAATCCATATTTGAAAACTAGTGTTTTAACTTATCAGTACTTCTCAAATCAAATTAACTCTTGATTTTCAAGGTTGATCAAATATTCTCTATCGATTTTTTGCTCAAATATTTTCTTCTGATTCTCTCATGATTTTCAAATAACTTCATCTGATTCATTAATTTTTTATAAACACGAGGTGATAGAAAATTTTGAAAAGCATAACTTCCTCCGATTCTCTCTGCTTCATTGCTTAGTTTTCTTATTTTTGTTGTTCAATATGATTGTAGCACGTCTCAAATTGTTTTATTTATTTAATTTTTCTTCAAGTCCAAAAAATATTTACATCTACTGTCAGACTAAATCAAAAATAAAACGTTGAATCTATGTAAGACTAAATCCATAAACAGTCGCATACTTTACATCATCAAACATCAAAACAGTTTTTATGAGCATGAAGGGTCGGAGGAGGTTAGTAATTCCACTATATATATGATGTGCTAGGAAGTTAAAATCTAAAAGCAGCACACTAATCTGGGTTTTCCTTCTAGATTTCAGGGAAAGGATCCAATTGTCATTGCCTTTAAAGCAATAAATCAGAATGCAACTGGTGCTTCATCTTCCAAGACTTTTTATCAGCTTCCTGCTGCCAGCCAAATGCTGTCAGGCAGCACTTGCGGCAACTGCTGCCAGCGTGCCAGGCAGAACAAGGTGTTGCTGGCAGGTGAATCTCATCAGAATTTGCAAAACAAATAAAATAAAATAAATAAATAAATATAAATAAAAATAAAAATAATAAAATAAATAAATAAGGCGGCTGCTGTGGATTTAGTATGAAGGACAAAATAAATTAAAAGAAAATTAAACTTATTTTAGAAAGGGGATTTTAAGGTTTAGGTTTTTTATGTTAACAGGTACTTAATTCGTTTATATTCTTAACTAGGATGCGAGGCATGCTTAATCAGTTGTGAATAGAATTGCTCATAATTTATACATTTCAATAATTTTAAGAGAAAAATATTCTCAAATAAAAAAAAAATTTAATCTTGATAAGACAACTAAATTAATCAAAAAATATATAACTAAAAAGATTATTTCAATCTTGATGAAATAACTAAATTAATTAAAAATATATATCACTATTCTTCTTTTTCCACCTCTTATTTTCTTCCATCGATCTCTTTCTCTTTCAATCTAAACTCTATTTTCTTTTTTCCTAATCCTTTTTCTTTGTACATGTTAAGAATCAAGCAAAAAAATATTGTAACGGATATTTCAGTTGGGTTACAAGTCGATATTAGGTCAGAATAATACTCAGTCTGATTAAAAAAAATTTCTTAATAACAAATTTAAATAAAATATGTTCACATTTCCCAGACTCCCCTTGTATTACATTACTGTACTTACAAAAATTTTAGATACAACATAACTTATTTAAACCTGGATATACCTTCGATACAGCAATATGCTCCGCAGAATCATAACTGTGCAGAACGTCTTACTAAAGGAAGCAATCCAAACTACATTAGGGCTCTGTGGAGGAAAGTAAAGGGGTGAGCTAACATGCTTAGTAAGAAAAACCACATGGCACGTATATAAATACACTACCTAAAAAAATATTTTTTTATATTTGCCAAATTCGAAATATTTTCACAAGGTATACAGATGATTTGGTAATTTCTCAGATACCAGAGTCAGAATTTGAAAAAAGATTTAGTATCGGCAAAAACACAAATACCAAGAAACAGATTTTCAAAAACAGAACATGTATCAGTAATAAATTTAGCTACTGTTGTAAATCCAGAAAGTTCAGAATTTTCCAGTAGCAAAACAAACAGATTTTCAGATATTTCAGTTCAAGCAGACAAATTCAGAAAAATATTTCAAATAGATGAGACAAGGCATACATGATATATCAGGTATCAGAAATGATTATTGGCCAATATCGGTGACTCCGGACAATTCATTGATTAGGTGTGTCTGGATGTCAATCGCCGTGGGAGTGGTCAGCTACCCAAACGACTCACAGATCAGAATGTCTGAAGATCAAAAACAGAATAAAAAACATGGTACATCGTACTCGTGGACCACAGATACAGAACAGACAGAAATGCAGCATGATCTCACCAATGTCTTTGTCTCAAAATTAGTGCGAGACGGACCATATGACAAATAGTCAGTACGCGCTCAAGCACATATCATCAAATTAACAAATCATTTCACCTCAAATCACATATAATTTCAATTGTTTCGTGAAACCGTTCAAAACAGGCTGACTAACCCTTTTTCGAAAAAAATCCCAGAAATCAGTATATGAAAATTCAAAATTCAGGATTTTCGATATTTAAAACAGAATTCAAATCACACCAGAATCTATGCAAACCATTTAAATTCAATCCGTAAAAATCAGATTGTTCAACTAGGCTAAAATTTTTAATTTTCAGAGTCATAAAATTCGGCCTAAGTTTTTCGGTAATTTCAGTATTACGAAATTCAGCTTAAATTTTATATCTACAAATATACGAAAATTACGCATATTTATCTCTAGCAGCGACGATAATTTTTCTTACCTTGGTGTCTGTCTGTAGTCCTAGATTATCTCAACGTAGCGAGTCAGCGGGTTCGGTCCACTCAGTTAATTTTTCATAGCTTTTTTCCGAAATTTCCCAGATTTTCAGTACTCTATCCTATTTTCAATATTTTCATTTATATATTTATATATACATATATAATCCCTTATACATATATATAAATATTTCTTTCTTCTTTTTTTTTTTTTTCAAATTTGGCTTCTCGCTAAATTCTTTATTCTTCTTTTTTCTTTTCTTTCTTCTTCAGTTTTCGATTTGGCCACTGTTAATTCATTTCTTCTTCCTTCGTTTCCTCTCCTCTTGGCCTCACCACCTTCTCCTACCGTTTCCACTGGTTTTCGACACCACCTTCATTAGGGGTGTAATCGAGTCGAGTCGAGTCGATACAGTGAGGTGCTCGAGCTCGAGCTCGACTCGAAACTCGGTGCTCGATACTCGGCTCGAGCTCGATCGAGTCTTATTTTTTAAGCTCGAGCTCGGCTCGAGATCGAATTCGAGTTACTCGATTAGGCTCGATTAGGCTCGATTATATAAGCTCGATATTTTACTCGAACTCGATTAGGCTCGATTAGGCTCGATTAGGCTCGATTAAGCTCGAATCATTATATAAATATTATTATATTATTAAAATATATAAAAACTCGATACTCGATTAGGCTCGCGAGCTACTCGAGTAGGGTATTTAAGTGCTCGAATTCGGCTCGCTCGATAGTTCGAGTAGCTCGAGCTCGAGCTCGACTCGACTAAAATCGAGCCGAATTCGAGTTTTGCTCGAGTCGAGCCCGAATAGCTTGCGAGCACCACTGTATCGTTTACACCCCTAACCTTCATCACCCCCACGTCCTGCCACTACCATCGTGGTCTTCCTTCCAGCCTCCACCGCTCGACTTCCTTTCTCCCCGAGGTCCGACCTCCACCTCCTTGTTTCGTCCCCTGTTTTGCCTCATCATCGAAGCTCTCTCGGTTTCGTAGCTTCTCTTCCTCTCCTCCCCTATAAGCCGTTCGCTCCTCATCGTTTTGTCATCTTTAGCCACCGAAACAGCAGCTCTCACGAGCTCATTGCCCAGTCGCAACTCTTGACTTCACCCGCCTCTACTGTTTTAAGCTTCTTCAACCGCTCCTTCACTCATTTTTCAGCTTTCGGTCCTTGACCATTTCTCTTATCTCCTACCTGATTCACCTCCTTCCTCCCATGTCGACACTGCTCCAACATTGTTTTCTGTGTTTCTGCCTCGATATAGTCTTCTTTCCCTCGGCTTGTCATCTCCTTCGTTTTCTTTTCCATTCGGCCTTCATTTCTGCCAGGTCTCCACTTCACTTTTTTCTGCCGACCTTCACTCAAGTCTCTCGGCCTCTTGCCTTGCCAACTCTCATCCTTCACTTTCGGTTGCAGTCCTATTACCATCTTATATATATGTATATTTTTACTGCAGCGTTTCAGCTTTCATCCCTACCTCAAGCTATCCATGTTAATCTTTTGATCAACCTTGTTCCTCTAATACAGTCAGCTCAACCCGTTTCCCTTGCATTTCCTCTGCAAACTGCCATCTTCCCCTGTCTTAAACTAAGCGATGTTGCTATTGTTTTCATTTTACGTTTCCAGTAGCTATACCCATTTCCTGTTGTTTCAGTAAAAACTGCACCTAACAACTCAGAGTATCGACATCTAGATTTCCTTTTGTTTTCTCTCTTTCTCGTTTCTGATTTCTTAACATCTGCCCCATTATGTCTTGGGAATATATACATTTATGTATATATATTTGTTTCGCCAGTGGTTGCAGTCCACTTGCTTCGGTTTTCCTCAACCAAATTTTGTTTATTTTGTTTCCTTCTTTATTCCAGCCTATTCCTTTATTTGTTATATTTTATTATTATTTTTTTAAGCTACTACACTCCTTCCATCATTTCTCCATCACCGAAGTACCTAAATCCCTCAATCGACCATCCCTCATTCAGTCTGTTTTCCATTTCTTTTCACGTCTGCCAGCTTCTGTCAACGTCTCAATCCTTCTTACCTTGGTCATCATCAACACCACTGCATGCCTTTCTTTTCTTTCTGCCTCATACTGTTTTGGTCAGTCATTCTTCTTCAGTATGCCTTCTCATAAACTACAATCTTATATATATTTCCTTCATTCTTACCACCTGTCAGAACATCATTTTGCATTAATTCCCATTGCCTTTGCCGTCCCCTTCATTGTATCTTCTATATGTGCACAATCGCATATATAAATAGAAATAAAAACAATAATAACAACAATAGAAATAATACGGGGATATGTGTATGTGTGTATATATATATATACACACATACACATGTCCCCGTATTATTTCTATTGTTGTTATTATTGTTTTTATTTCTATTGATATTCTTTCTTAAATCTGATATAATTAAATTAAATTAATTCTTTCGAATCTCTCATGCCACAATTAAAATTTCAATTAATTCTCCTCCAATGTACTCTTCCTTGACTCCGTTTATCTAATTACTGTATATAATAGAATCCGAGTACAAAAATTCGTGGGGTTTACATTCTCCTCACCTTAGAAAATTTGATCCCCAAATTTAAGAGTACATTAGTCCTTAAATAGATGCGGGTACTTCTCTGCATCGAGCTTTTCAATTCTTATGTGGCCTCTTCGAAATATGATACTGCCTCAAAACTTTGACCAATATAATTGTCTTATACCACAATACCTTCTCTTCCCTATCTAATATCCGAACTGGTTTCTCTATATATGTCATATCCTCTTTCAAATCCAGTGGTTCCTACTTTACCATAGGCATTGGATCTGGATGATACTTGCGAAACCTCAAAGCGGGGAAAACGCTGTGGGTACTCGATAATTTTGGCTGCAACCCCAATCTATTAGCTCATCTCCCACTCGGTTTATAATCTTGAAAGATCCAATGTATCAGGGACTTAGTTTTCCTTTCTTTCCAAACCTTGTTATACCCTATCGAGAGGAGAAACTTTCAGAACATCAATTCTCCTATTGAAATTTTCAAGGATCATCATCTTTGGTTAGCACAACTCTTTTGCTTGCTCTGAGTTGTTCCCAATCTTCCATCAACTAATTAAATATCCTCAGAAGTTTGTTTAATCAAGTCGGAAACGATTCTCTTCTTTTCATCCACTACTTCCATCTAATCGATGAACGACATTTTTGACTACACTGCACTTCATACGGTATCATCTCAATACTTAAGTGTTATCTGATATTATGTGCAACTTCTCTAATTGAAAATTTGTCCTTCCATGAGCATTTAAAATCTTGGCACATGCTTTCAATTCCATATAGGCATTGGTAATAATCTCATAAGCTTTTGGTGTTCTACCTTAACCTGTTGTCCTATGCGACATTTAATCCCAATTTCAATTATTTCTCTTATCGTACTTGATGACCAATGTACTTTCAGGATATTGATAAATCTTTACTATTCTTCGTATTCAGAGTATATCTCTATAAATGAGTTTCTAACTACATCAATTTCTTTAAGTATAGATCATTTGGTACACAACTCTGTTTTTAAATCTTAATTAAATCATCAGTACCAATACTCAAGCTAGTTGCAGCACCCATCTGGGTCTGATTAGCTACATCACTACAGTGTTTATCATTGCACTGAGTCTGTCCAATTTAATCAAATTAAATCCAGTTTTAACTATCAGGCTAGTCACCATGTAACGAATGTCAGTGTCAGGAAAGGACCACATTCAAGTTGAGGTCCACCAATAATTCAAAAACTCATGTCTCTGACCAATGTACATAACGACATCTCAAAATCATTTCTGCTCAAAGCACTAACTCGAGTCATTCTTACCTTGTTTACGTCTCTCATTCCAATTACAATCCTGTATCCAAAATTTATCACACTCCTAAATTTGTCTCATTTCGTTCATCAATTATAACGAAATCATTTCCTTACTCAAATTGAGTCTCACATTTAGAACGTAAGCATATACAATTTACAATCCTTAGATTCGATACGTAATTTATATTTCAAAGTCTCCTTATACCCCAAACTCCAAATCGTCTTAACACTTTTGGGTCTTTCCCACTGATCTATAACCTCTGTTTTTGGAGAATCCAATTAACTCTCGTTTTTGATACAACGTGACCCAAAAGACTCCGGATCTCCTTAAAAATTAATGTCAGTACACTCCAAAGTGGATCACCTGATCCGATAATCTCCTTTTCATGTAATCCTTGTAATTGTCTTTTAGCATTCCTAATTCAATCATATAAATAATGTGACCTTCACTTATACTTTTAGTTCGTAATTTCATCCTTTCGGTTACAGTGACTTTACTCTATCACTCTCACTACTTCGTTAGTACATCTCTTTTCTGTCACTCTCTTTACCCTTTCCTCTTTCTTGGTAACCTAGCGAGCATATGTCTCCCATTCTCATAATTGCGCCTTGCACACTGCTCCCTCAAAATAACATCCAAAGGAGCTAACTTAGCTCGATTGAGGATCTCAGTATCTCTGATGAATTTCTGGACTTCCTTCATTTCGCATCTCTACTTATCCGGATTATACTTCTTCCAAAACTATAAATTTAGTTTTATATTCATTCTCGGACTCATTACCTTATGTCCAATGCAATCATTTCATCCATAATTGTCACCTTATTTTATCTGGAACGTGCTGTCGCCTAAGGGCCTTCAAAAATATATCTCACATAATTTTTTGATGTCGACTCTCGGATTAAATTGGGGAACTTCCCTACGAGTTTGACTTTTCATTTCGATACTGATGCTACAAAGGCTACTTTCTTTATAGTAGCGCACTCTGAAAATTTGTGTAGCTTCTCTAATTCTTAAACACAAGAGTTGCAAGAGCAACTCTCTCGTAGAGTTACTTCTAATATCATCAAGTTTTTCCATCTCATTCATCCAACCCTCTGAATCACTGAATTCTTAACCTCGTCAAAAAACGGAGGCTCATCCTTCCAAATTTTGCCTTTGTCTATTAAGTTCACAATCATACCCCAGGAATCCATATAGGTTTTCTGACTCATTTGTTCCAGTTTTTCATCACATTTGGATTCTTGACTCCAGTATACATTAGTGTACTATTTTGTAAAATTGTCTCAGTCTTTCTCTCAATCACAGCTCAATCATTATCATTATCACGGGGTCTCTATCACTTGACCCGACAATATGATCATTGTTTTCATGTCCCGCTCAAATTTTACGAAGCGGACTCCAAAAATTTCTAGTGAAACTATAAGTTGTACACTAAGACGAGGGTTCACTACACCTCTTGGACCTATCTCTACAGTCCATTTTCATTTACTAGTATGGCTATAATACCAACTATGCATCTCTATCAATTTCCCTTCATTTACTGACAAAATTTTCAGTAAAACATAGATAGGTATATCCATTTGTATCTAAACAATGTATAGTAATGCTGGGGATGTGAACTTTTCAAATTTTCTCTTACTCTGATAATCGACTCGTATCAGGCCAACCTTGCTCTGATACCAACTCTGTAACGACTAAATTTTACGGATATTTTGGTTGGATTACAAGTCGATATAAGATCAAAACAATACTCAGTCTGATTAAATTTTTTTTCATAGTAACAAATTTAAATAAAATATGTTCACATTCCCCAGACACCTCTTGTATTGCACTACTGTACTTACAAAAATTTTAGATACAACATAACTTCTTTAAACCTGGGTATACCTTCGATGCAATAATATGTTCCGCAGAATCATAACTGTGCGGAATGCTTTACTAACGGAAACGATCCAAACTACAGTTGGGCTCTGTGGAGGAAAGTAAAGGGGTGAGCTCAACAAGTCCAGTAAGAAAAACCTCATGGCAGGTAAATAAATACACTACCTAAAAAAATATATTTTTTTAATATTTGCCAAATGTGGAATATTTTCATAAGGTATACAGATGATTTGGTAATTTCTCAGATACCAGAGTCAGAATTCGAAAAACAAATTTAGTATCAGCAAAAGCACAAATACTAAGAAACATATTTTCAGAAACATAACATGTATCGGTAATAAATTTAGCTACTATTGTAAATCCAGAAAGTTTAGAGTTTTCCAGTAGTAAAACAAACAGATTTTCAGATATCTCAGTTCAAGCAGACAAATTCAGAAAAATATTTCAAATAGACGAGACACGGCATACATGTTGTATCATGTATAAAAAATGACTATTGGCTAATGTTGGTGACTCCGAGCAATTCACTGATCAGGTGTGCCGGGATGTCAATTGTCATGGGAGTGGTCAGCTATCCAAACGGCTTACAGATCATAACATCTGAAGACCATAAACAGAATTAGAAACACGGTACATCGTACTCATGGACCATAGATACAAAAACAGATACAAAACAGACAGAAATGCAGCATGATCTCACCAACGCCTTTGTCTCAAAATTAGTGCGAGACGGACCGTACGACACACAATCAGTACGCACTTAAGCACATATCATCAGATTAACAAATCATTTCACCTCAAATCTCATATAATTTCAATTGTTTTGTGAAACCATTCAAAACAGGCTGACCAACCCTTTTTTCGAAAAAAAATCCTAGAAATCAGTCTATGAAAATTCAAAATTTGAGATTTTTGATATTTAAAACAGAATTCAAGCCACATCAGAATCTATGCAAACCATTTAAATTCAATCTGTAAAAGTTAGATTGTTCAACTAGGCTAAAATCTTTAATTTTCAGAGTAATAAAATTCGACTTAGGTTTTTCGGTAATTTCGGTACTACGAAATTCAGCCTAAATTTTATATTTACAAATATACGAAAATTACGCATATTTATCTCTAATAGTGATGATAATTTTTCTTACCTCGGTGTCTATTCGTAATCCTAGATTGTCTCAACGTAGCGAGTCAGCGAGTTCGGTCCACTCGGTTAATTTTTCAGAACTCTTTCCCGGGATTTCCCAAATTTTCAGTACTCTATCCTATTTTCAATATTTCCATTTATATATTTATATATACATATATAATCCCTTATACATATATATAAATATTTCTTTATTTCTTTTTCTTTTTTCGAATTTGGCTTCCCGCCAGATTCTTTCTTCTTCCTTTTTCTTTTCTTTCTTCTTCTGTTTTTGGTTTGGCCACTGTTCATTCATTTCTTCTTCCTCTATTTCCTCTCCTCTCGGCCTCACCACCTTCTCCTACCGCTTTCGCTGGTTTCCAACACCACCTTTATCACCCCCACTTCCTGCCACCACCATTGTGGTCTTCCTTCCAACCTCCACCGCTCGACTTCATTTCTCCCCGAGGTCCGACCTCCACCTCCCTGCTTCGTCCCCTGTTTTGCCTTATCACCGAAGCTCTCTCGGTTCCCAGCTTTTCTTCCTCTCCTCTCCTGTAAGTCGTTCGCTCCTCACCGTTTTGTCATCTTTAGCCACCGAAACAATAGCTCTCACGAGCTCATTGCCCAGTCGCAGCTCTCGGCTTCACCCTCCTCTACTGTTTTAAGCTTCTCCAACCACTCCTTCACTCATTTTCTAGCTTTCGGTCCTTGACCAATTCTCTTATCTCTTACCTGATTCACCTCCTTCGTCCCATGTCGACACTGCTCCAGCACTGTTTTCTGTGTTTCTGCCTCGACATAGTCTTCCTTCCCTCAGCTTGTCATCTCCTTCGTTTTCTTTTCCATTCGACCCTCATTTCTGCCAGGTCTCCTCTTCACTTTTTTCTACCGACCTTCACTCAAGTCTCTCGTCCTCTTGCCTTGCTTGCTCTCATCCTTCACTTTCAGTTGCAGTCCTATTGCCATCTTATATATATGTATATTTTTACTACAGCGTTTCAGCTTTCATCCCTACCTCAAGCTATCCATGTTAATCTTTTGATCAGCCTTGTTCCTCTAATACAGTCAGCTCAACCCGTTTCCCTTGCATTTCGTCTGCAAACTGCCATCTTCCCCTGTCTTAAACTAAGCAATGTTGCTACTGTTTTCAGTTTACGTTTCCAGTAGCCATACCCATTTCCTGTTGTTTCAGTAAAAACTACACCTAACAACTCAGAGCATCGTCGTCGGGATTTCCTTTTGTTTTCTCTCTTTCTCGTTTCTAATTTCTTAACATTCGCCCCATTATGTCATGGGAATATATACGTTTATGTATATTTATTTGTTTCGTCAGTGGTTGCAGTCTACTTGCTTCGGTCAACGTCTGCCAGCTTCTGTCAACGTCTCAATCCTTCTTACCTTGGTCATCATCAACACCACTGCATGCCTTTCTTTTCTTTCTGCCTCATACTGTTTTGGTCAGTCATTCTTCTTCAGTATGCCTTCTCATAAACTACAATCTTATATTTATTTCCTTCATTCCTACCGCCTGTCAGAACATCATTATGCATTAATTCCCATTGCCTTTGTCGTCCCTTTCATTGTATCTTCTATATGTGCATAGTCGCATATATATATATATATATATATATATATATATATATATATATATATATATATATATATATATATATATATATATATATATACACACGTATCCCTGTATTATTTCTATTGTTGTTATTATTATTATTTTTATTTTCATTGATATCCTTTCTTAAATCTGATATAATTAAATTAAACTAATTCTTCCGAATCTCTCATGTCACAATTAAAATTTTAGTTAATTCTCTTTCAATATATTCATTTATGTATATAATCGAATCCGAGTATAAAAATTTGTGGATAAAAATTTGTAGAGTTTACAAATATATATATATATATATATATATATATATATGACAGCGTGAAAGAAGAAATATTTACTACCATGAATTAGGTTGTTTAACTTCGTTCTTATCAACTTTACAACTAGAAAAAACTTTTCAAAATGTAGAAATCTTATGCGGTTGCCTAATAATCAAGCTCTACCATTGATCTCGGGACTCAATTGGGTGGGTCACTTAGCATTCACGAAGAGTTTTTTAGCTCAGTTTTAGATGGGCTTTATTCATTTAAGTCAAATTACATTTATTTTTCAGATTCATAAGCTCAATTTTCAAAAAACAAAAAAGTGTAGAGTTATGTCTACTGCTTCACTTAGTATGGGTGCTTGAAACAACGGTCAAATCTTCATGTTGTAGTGTCCCACGCGATAATACAAAAATCAACAATAAATCATAGTTTGCAAAATATATCTAAAGATTTTTAATATTTCATGAACGCGTTAACTTTTACATATTTAATATTAATTTTCTAATTATATTTTGTGTCTAAAAGAATTTTTTTTATATTTATTTTATATTTTAGGTGGAAAAATAAGTTTATTGAAGAAATTAGAGCTACAAAATTCTAAATTTTTGACCAGAATGAGTATTTTGGTAAGCTTACAATCTTAATGATTTTTTTATGAAGATGAAGTCTCCATGAAAGTTGTAGAGGATTTTTCAAGCTTTTTAGAATATACAAGAAAGCATGATTTGGAGTTCATTTGATGATCAAACATCTTTGGAAAGTCTGCATTAAATCTACGAAATTCTAATCCTAGTAGGATTGAGATTACTCAATGGTTGTATAAGGAGCACTTGTGCAATTAGTTTGGAACTTTTTAGATGAGATCAAATACAAGGTGAAGAGTCCAAGAAGAGGTGAAAAAGCAATAAAAAACTTCAAGTCAATCTAAAAGTGGCGCTAGAAAGAGAAGTAAAGATAAAAAATCTTACTTGAAGATAAACTCTTAGAATTGTAATTGGAGTTTCACTTGAAGTTTAAATCTTATTATTCTCTTATTATAAATAGCTTGTTTAGGGGTTGATACACATGACAATATGTTTCTTTTGATTTTATAAAGTAAACACAAGGCTTAGTTTTATATATTGAAAATGTTTTTTTCTTTTTTCTTTTATAAAGTAGTGGCCAATATCTCCTTTATAATTCTTCTTTGTCAATTTCTTAATATAATGTCTAGCTAAATTTCTTGATTAAGATTGAGTATTCTTGATTAATCTTGGATATATATTGTGAGATGCATGAGTTTATATTAGATTATTGATTAAGTATTTCTCTTAGCATATTAACATGATTGTTAGTTTAATTTGATAAGAGACCTACTATTTAGTTAATTCTAATAATTTATTGATAGATTAAAAACTTAAGTTAATTGTTTGATGCTTTTAATCACTAAAAGCTCTAAGAGAATCAAGGTTTAAGTTAAATGGCAACACTTAGAGGATATAGCTTGATAGGTTATGTCGATGGAAGGTAACCTGTTACTTCAAGGGATACATCTGAATATGATCTATATGATAGACAAGATCAATTACTTGTCTCATTGCTTCTTTCTTCTATTAGTAATCATTTTTTTCTTATTTTTGTTGGCTATGAAACAATTAAGGATTTATGGGAAGCCATTGAAGAATATTTTACATCACAAATAAGTGCAAAGTTAATGGAATATAAAATGTAGTTACAGAATGTAAAGAAAAGCATGAAAGAATACTTGGTGAAAATCAAATCTTTATGGGATACACTTCAATCATATGGTTGTAAAATGCATGAAGATGAACTGGTGCATACAACTTTATCAAGTCTAGGTCAAGAATATGATGCAATTGTGCCAGCCATTATAACAACATAAAAGGAATTACCAACCTAGAAGACTGCATCAGCTTTGTTATTTACCACTGAATCAAGAAACATGCATAATTTTATTTTTACAGATACACCTATACCTTCTGCCAATTTAGTAATGCAAGGATATGCAAATAATGATGGAAGAAGTTTTAGAGGTAGAGGCAGGTTTAAAGGAAGAGGTGTATTAGGTTCTAAGCCACAATGTCATCTTTTTGGCAAGATTAGTCATACTATTCACAAATGTTACCATAGATTTGACATCTCTTTCAACTTTGATCTTGGAAAATGTTTCTTGTATACAAGAAACAGCTAAGAGCCTTTTCTTTAACACAAGGTACAATGGTTTTGTTCTTCAATAGAAGGTTAATAATGCAGAAGCCTACATTGCCACACCGAGCTCCTTAGTTGATTCTGCCTGGTATCCAAACTCTGGAGCTACAAATCACATCACAAATTCTATGGAAAATCTCAATATTGGATTTAAGTATCATGGAGTTGGTAAGCTGCATATAGGAAATGGAGTTGGCATTAATATTGAAGGTATAAGATACTTTTCGATTCTTAACAATACTTTTTCTAAATCATTTCAGTTGAGCAATACTCTTCATGTTCCTCAAATCACAAAGAATCTCTTATATGTGTCTCAATTTTGTAAAGATAATGTAGTCTTTTTTTAGTTTCACTCTGATTTTTGCTTTGTGAAGGACCCTATCACCAAGGAAGTTCTTCTAAAAGGGATGCTTGACCAAGGCTTGCACAAGTTTAACTTGTCTATAGATAATACTACTGCTACAAATCATCACAGTCAGAATGAATTAAATGTTTCACAATTTTCTGACTCATCAGCTTTACAAGTAGTTTCTATTTCAAAATTAGATCCCTTTGTTCTTTTGCATAGGAGATTAGAACATTCTTATTCTATGATTATTTCCAAAATACTTTCATCCTGTAATATTTCTACTAATATCAATAAAAGCTATGTTTGTCCTTACTGCTAAAAAGCTAAAAATCATAAACTTCTTTTCTAAACTTCCATGACATCTTATAATTCTCCTATTCATCTTATTAAAACTGATATATGGGGACCTGCTCCATATCTATCTAGAAATGGATTCAAATATTACATTTCATTTGTTAATGCTTATTCTAAATATACTTGGATCTATTTTCTCAAATCAAAAGTGAAGCTTTATCACCCTTCATTCATTCTAAGAAACAAACTAAAAACAATTTTCAACATCAATAAAAATTCTCCAAACAGAATGAGGAGGTATTTTTAGAAGTTTCACTTCTTTCCTTAATTTTGAAGGAATTGTTTTTAAGCATTATTGCCCTCATACATCACAACAAAATGGAGTTGTTAAAAGAAAACATAAGCATGTAGTAGAAACAGGCCTGACGTTATTGTCTCAAGCATCATTACCATTCAAATTCTAGTCTAAAACATTTTTTCTGCAGTTTATTTTGTAAACAGGTTACCTACTACTGCCTTGATGTCAAAATTACCTTTTGAAGTCCTGCACAAGGTAAAACTAGATTACTCTTTCCTTAAAACTTTTGGTTACTTATGCTTTCCATTTCTTAGACCTTTTCATAATCATAAGATGGATTACGAATCTTCTCCCTACACTTTTCTTGCTTACAGTCTTAATCATAAAGGTTACATGTGTCTTGGCCAAAATGAAAACCTTTTCGTATCTCAACATGTTATTTTTTTATGAAATTAAATTTCCTTATACTGAGTTATTTATTTCATCTAAATCCAATTATGAATTCTTCTCATTACTTTCACCTCCTTCAGTCATTAAAAGTACAGTCATTACTCAACTAACCTTTGCTCATATATCTTCTTTAAATCAGAGTCAGTTTTTAGTCTCTCAATCTCCGTAAAACCCCGGTTTTTCATTGTATAAGCTCGATACTATGTTGAATAAGTCGAATTTGTAATGTATGGATGTTATAAGTTGTTGGATGTATTTTAAGAGTCATGGATGCTTTATGAACCAATGTCTTATGATGATTGAAGTTAAGATGATTATGTTTATTAATTTTATGCATTTAAGGTACTAAGTGTAAATTAAGGATTTAGGATCATATGAGATGTTGAGAATGTGTGTGTTTTTTTTTTTTTATGTAAATGTGTATATAAATGCATTATGGAATAATTCTTAAGGTCTTAAAGTGTTGATAGAAGTTAGATGTTGAAAGCTGAGTTTTTGGGGTTTGAATCAAAAGAATGATGTTTCAGGCTAAGGGATCGATCTCTTACCTTAGAAAGCCTTATTCCCTATTAGCAAAGCTAAAATTGAATAGTAAAAGAGTAAAGGATTGATCCCCTAAGCCAATGGATTGATCTTTTAGAGGCAGAATACTCAAATCGTGTAGGAAAACAGAGAAGGATCAATCCTCTCTTCACAAAATGTGTTCTCGGGGCATTTTAAAGAGTAGGGACCGATCCTTAAGTTAAATGGATCGATCCCTTAAGCATCTAAAGTCTTAAAATAGGTTTTAAAGACATGAAAAACTTAAGAAAAACATATGAGACCCAATAGAGGAAAAAAAGAAAAGAGAAAGCAAAATGAGAGAAAAGCTAAGGAACTCTACTCCATCCCCATTCCTTACCTCTATTTCTTTAAGAACACAAATCCTTGAGTGAAATTGCAGTGAGAGAAAGGAAGAAAATGAAGAGTAAAAGAGGGTTTTTGGCTTAAAAGTGAAGAATAAGGATAATAAAATTTTAACCTTGGAATTATGTTAGTGGGTATGATGTATTTATGATTATTTGATGATAAATTAATGAGTATTTATGGTTTAAAGGTGGTTAAGTTTAGAAAGAAAAAACTAGGGTTTCTCTCTCTACAAGGTATGATTTCCAAAAATTCTAAAATAATTATATGTTGAGATTGGTGGTATGATATACTGATTTACTTAAGTATATTCTTGAAAATAAATTTATGGAATGATATGTTAGGGTTGAAGTTGATAAATTGGGGGTTTTATGTGTGAATAGTTAAATTGATGAGTTTGATGGATGATATGATGCTAAGGACGAATGTAGGATGTTTATGGTATGAATTATGGTAATGGCTAACTAAAAATGTCTATATGAGTATATAAGTGAAGATTTCCAAATTAAGACTAAAGGGAAATTAAGAGAAATGTAAAGTTAGGCAAGGTTTGAATGTATGGAAGTTTAAGTAAGTTAAAGAGTAAGAAACTAAGTGATATGAATTGGCTTTTGCAACGAAGAGTTTCGGTGAGAGGAGTCTGGCAATAAAGATGCATTGCCTAACCTAAGCTTGATGCCAAAGAATCAAGGCTAAGTCTTGCAATCGCCTAGAGGTAAAGAATTATATGTAGAGTCATGGTGTCTATTTGGTTTTAATTCATGCATGCAAATTTTATATGTTTTGGAATACGTTTATGACTCAAGAATTTGTGCAAAATCATGTTTACCACTACGGGATTGATCCCATAAGGCAAGGGACCGATCCTTCAATTAAGATTTTCAGAAATGTTGCATTCAGGTGATAAGGGACCAATTCTCGAAGGGGTAGGGTCGATCCCCTTCCTTTATTTTGTGCTTCAAAGTGTTTTTTCATGCAAATTGACTCATTTTGGTTTAAAGTCAATAAATGCATGATTTATTAAGTTTATGATTTTCTGATTTAAGTATGAAGATCCCATGAAATGCGTTAAAGAGCTTTATTTTGAAAAAAAAAATGCATGATAAAACTTGTTTTAGATATTTAAAGCAAAGTAATGCATTAAAATTGTTTTTCAAAATTGTATTTGGCATGTTTTGAAGTGGGATCACTATGTTTAAGTTATAAAAAAGATAATTCCATAGGATAACGATCTCATTTACTTATGTACTATGATTTGAAAGTTAAGCTATGTTTCTTATGTTATAGAATCATGTCATGTATGTTTTATGAATTATTTTTAAGAAACTATAAGGTTACCATCGGTAACATGCTTATGGGGCGTATAACGTCCATCTATGTTATGTTAGCAATTTTGCCATCACGATCTTATGTTATGTTATGGTTGTTAAACTTGGACAAGTCAATAGTATTTCCAGTCCTCACCGGTCCAGTGGGACTGAGGAAAATCTAACCATAGCTATAAGTTAGCCTTTCCCTTTTTAGAGGCTCTCATTTTCAGATGTAAGTATGATGCACTACACTTTTGGAATCAAATGTCTAGTCTCTAACTTATATTTAAGGTTTTATTGAGCAAAAAATTTTAAGTTTATACAAACGTATGTTTCACAAAAAGCATAATTTATTTACATGCCTATGTTTTGTAAGAACATTTATGCAATGTTTTATGAATTAAGTATGATCTGAACTACGTATTACCTTAATATGTTTGAAACCAAAATTGCCTTAATATGTTTTAAATTAAGTATGCATGTTGTGTTGTCTGCTCCTCTGCATGTACTCTTGTTGAGCACTAAGCTCACCCCCTTTCCCATCATCAATAGATTATCTGCGCTAGATATAAAGAGCGTAACTTCTTTTGAGGCAAGCTAGGAGAGCATCGTCTCATCGCCTACTTGCATTTTTTTGAAGGTATATACAAGGGTTATATATCTTAGTTTATCTGTTAGACATGTTCGTGTACAGCTTATGTAATTCCTTTTGGGATGTAACGATAGACTATAATAGATATCAAATGTAGTCTTAGGGATGTATTAGACGTCCATTATGACTTGTAAGAGAAGTATGACACAATGATCAATCTAAGAACAATTATATTCTTTCTTAGACAATTAACGGATGTTATATAGAATGTATGGATTTTCACATCACAAACTTATGGATGAGACTAAGACTAAAGGAAATTACAAAAAAGTTTATCAATAAGATCAACAAAAGTGATCTGGCTAATCTTGACTGTCATGAGCCAACCGATATTCATCACTCTTTTCAACACAGTAAGTGGAAAGAGGCTATTTATGAAAAGTATAATGCACTAGTGAAGAATAAGACTTGGTCTATGGTTTTTCTTCCTCTAAACAAGTCTGTTGTAGGGTGTAAATGGATGTTTAAACTAAAAAAGAATTTAAATGGTTCTATTGCAAGGTATAAGTCGACTGGTTGCCAAAAGCTATCTCCAACATCCTGGCATTAATTTTGGTGAAACTTTTAGCCTTGTAGTTAAACCTACTACTATTAAAGTGATTTTTACTTTAGCTTTATCCAAAGGGTGGTGACGTAGACAAATTGATGTGAATAATGCATTCTCAAATGGTTCCTTACATGAAAAGGTTTATATGCAACAGCTTCTAGGTTTTGAAGCTGTCAGTACAAGGCATAATCTTGTTTGTAGGTTATATAAAGCCTTGTATGGCTTAAAGCAGGCCCAAAGGGCCTGTTATGATAAGCTTCAGAGTTTTCTACATTAAAAAGGTTTTCTTTATTTTAGAGCTGACCAGTCATTATTTGTTAAAATATCAGTCACTAGCAGCATCTAAATTCTAGTCGATATAGATGATATCATAGTAACTAAAAGTTCTTATGTAGAGATTACTAATTTGATTTATAGCTTGGACAAGGCCCTTTCACTTAAAGACCTTGAGACTTTGAATTTTTTTATTAGAGTTGAAATGGAACATTTACCTATTAGTATTTTGTTTACACAATCTAAGTATATTAAAGGCTTGTTAGATAAGTTCCATATACTAGAAGCAACGTCTTTACCTACTTTTATGGTGCAGTATGTCACTAGAACTAGGCTGAGATTGCATTCAACGTAAGCAAGGTCTCTCAATATATGCATCAATCGTTAAATGAACATCGAAAGGTTGTCAAGAGGATATTCAGATACCTTTACGGCACTATTAATCATGTTATCTTTTTGAAACCTTGTCCTGTCCTTACACTAACAGGATTTTCAAATGCAGACTGGGCTGTTGATCCTGATGATAGACGATCAGTATCTGACTATTGTGTGTTCTTAAGCATAAATCTCATTTTCTAGAGTTCAAGGAAACAAACTACTATTTCTCAATCTAGTATAGAAGCTGAGTTCAAAAGCTTAACTAATTTTACTGCTGAAATAACTTGGACTCAATCCCTACTGGTAGAGATTGTAATGGTTTTTTCTTGTGTGGCCATATATTTGGTGTGACCATCTTTCAACAATAGCCCTTTCAGCCAATCTAGTTCAACATACCAGAACCAAACACATGGAACTGAATATGTTTTTGTCAAAAAGAAAGTATTATAGAAAGCCATCACAGTAAGCCATATTTCTGCACATGACCAAATTGTTGATATTCTAACAAAGCCTCTATCTCTACGAAATTTTGCTAGGCTGCGTTTTAAACTTATAGTTCAGGCTTCTCCTTCTTGTGGTCCTATCTTTAGCAGAAGTTGAGAGGAGAAGTTGAGAGGAAAGGAAGCTTGGGTCATAAGGGAGTAATAGCAAAAGCTTGGAGGAAGGAAGCTTGGTTCACAGCGAAGTAATAACAGAAACTGTTGACTAACAGTTATGTTAGTTACATAATTAACATAACTATTAACAGTTAATCGGTAGTTAGTAATATGTTAGGAAAAGCTAAGTGGTAGGTTTCTACTATAAATAGATAGATGTAATCAATACAACTTTCTCTTCTTCTTCTCTCAATTCTATCTTTTTGGTTCTTTACCTCTTGTTGCTACCTTTGGTTTGTTTATACTAATTATTAAAGCTGCTATAAAATATATCTAGGGAGATTGTTCTAGGTAATTCAAGTAGTTAGGGATCAATTGAAGAACTTGTTTCAGTTAACGAATCAGTAAGGAAAGATGATATAATGGGACTTGTTGTTATACTACGATTAAATATTTAATTGATAATAATATTTTGAATTCAATGATCAACATTAAAATCTAAGAAAATCAAGATGCTTAATAACAGAAGCCTCCCTTTAATATTGTGAACGATTTCTTTAAAGTTATTTATGTTTATTGTTTAATTGATTTAACCTTCAAAACAAACTCCATTTTATTTAATTTTCGTTTTTTTACAAACTTTAATTTTTATAGATAATTTATTTATATCAATCTTTATTTACAAAATAATTATTTAGAGTAAGATTATTTTATATGTATTCGACACATAGAAATTTTTGTTGATTTTCTAAGGGATTGAGGGATTCTCATGAGTTAAAGTCAAAGTTTAAATTTTTAGAACTTTGAAAAACTTAAGTGATTTGATGAGAATAAAAAGAAAAAGAACGTTGGAGGGAAAAAAATTAAGGTGTATTTATTTAGATTAAAGATAGGTTAATAATTTTGAGAAATGTCAATAGTATTTTTTAAAAGTTTGTGATATATTTAATTTTGATAGTTTATATAGAAATTCTCTTAATATTAAAAAGAAATAAAAATTTACTGGTGAGGTAGTTGGACTACTGACAATTATGGTGAATCCTGAGAGGATACGCGCGCGGGTCACACCCACAACTGCTCTAAACTACAAGTCTGAAGCCAGAAGAAAGACAAGAGGGACGGGGTAGGTAGGAGGAAGAAGCAAAGCTGAAACTGAAGCTTCGCACGCCATAAATAAGAATTACAGCTATTTCCTCCCATTACCAACCACCCTTTATTAGCCCTTCGTTTACAACCTTGTGCCTTTCATTTCCACCATCCTTTACATCTCTGCTTCTTTGCTCTTCTGTAAGTTTCATTCTCCTTTTGCTCTTTTCTCCTTTTATTTCTCCTTTTCTTCTCTACCTCTCTCTCTTGCTGCCATTCTTAGGATTGCTTATTTGCTTACTTTTGTTTTGGGTTCTGCAGTTTGTGGGTTTCAAGTTGAATAATCAAATCCAATTAATCGAATGGCAAACCAAGTAGTTAACCCCGATGAACCGGTAATCAACCCTTTAATGATTCACTTTTACGAGTATTTTCCTTTTTTTTTTAATAAAGATTTTCCAATGAGAAATAATGGTTTATTACTCGTTAAGGTTGTTATTGGAGAGGAATTAGACCATGTACGCTTGATCACTTTGAACAGGCCTCGACATTTGAATGTCATCTCATCCCAAGTGGTATGTAATATTGAACTATCAAAATGAATTCAAAAGAAAACAAATGGGTGATTTGTTGTATAAATTCAAGCTACATTGCCCTTGTGCTTTTATTTAAGTTTTTGTAGTCGTATCTTGTAAAAGTCATGTTTCTTAGGTTTCCCTGCTAGCTGAATACTTAGAAAAATGGGAGAAAGATGAGCAAGCGGAGCTTGTACTAATCAAGGTCATTTCTGGCCTTTCCTAATTCTGAATATCTCAGTCAATATGTCTCTTGATTGCTATGCTTCATTAGAACTTGACATTTTTCTTTTTATGCAGGGAACCGGGCGCGCTTTTTCTGCTGGAGGGGATTTAAAAATGTTCTATGAGGGAAGGAAATCAAGTAAACGCTCTATACTGATTTTGAACTTTTGTTTCAACCACGACACCTACATTTATGACTGTGCTCTGATGCGTGCAAACCAATATGAGTTTTCACTTGTAACGAATTATTCTTCTGACAGAGGATTCTTGCCTTGAAGTGGTCTATCGAATGTATTGGCTTTGCTATCACATTCATACCTATAAGAAAACCCAGGTTATTTTCTACACTGTATTCTCATACCATTGGGAAAGGAAATTCATTGAATGTGGGATCTCCATCGTGGTCGAAGTGAACCAATCAACTGTTTATGTGTTTGACAGGTTGCTCTTGTCCAAGGAATTTCAATGGGAGGCGGTGCATCGTTGATGGTCCCAGTGAAGTTCTCAGTTGTAACAGAAAAAACTGTATGTACCTAGTTATCGTCCAGATATTTCCACCCATAAATACAAGCTTTCAACTTTACTGTTCTTTTCTTCTTCTTCTTCTTCTTCTTTTTTTTTAATTCTTTGAAGGGCAGTAATTTGATAAGAGTCCTGTATCTGTTATTGCATTTACATTCTGAATCTTCTTTCTGGTGTGTCTTTGGAATATTTGTATTTAGGTCTTTTCAACACCAGAAGCAAGTATTGGTTTTCATGTGGACTGTGGTTTCTCATACATTCTTTCCCAACTCCCTGGGCATTTAGGTAATCATAACTAAGCAAAAAGATATCGACATGTATAAATGAGAAAAATTAATGTGTCTGAACTTTGATGTTTCTTCTTATCACAAAAAGGAGAAGTATTTCACATTTTTGTAGAATCAGATTCCCTGATTTCCTCATATAGGAATCTTGAATAAATTATTTATGAAAAATAAGAAATTTCTTTTGTTTCTTTTGGTATTCAATCAAGATTATTTTGTCATTCTGTAGGGGAATATTTAGCTTTAACAGGCTCTAGGCTAAATGGTAAGGAATTGGTTGCAGCTGGACTAGCAACCCATTTTGTCCCTTTTGAGGTGAGTGTAAGTTGTATTTGGTTATAATGCTTTCTTCCCTGTAAACATGTTTTGGAACAAGTATCTGAGATGTTCTGTGCACATGGTATTTAAAATGCATATGGATGTCAATTTGTACCATTAAAAGAATTTAAGTAAGGTTCCTCATGTTATAATTGGCATGAGCATATTTTGCTCTTCGTTACATCCATTTCTATTTAGCTGAGGTATGATGTATGATAGAAAATATTATTTGATTAAGCTATGTAGACATACCAATACCTTAATCAACTGGATTATCATAATTGTACGGTTGAATGGAGTGGTTTTTATAAGTCAAGAAAATTTATTCTGTGTATTTGGCAAGGAGTTGATATTTTCTTCCTGCTTTGGGGATTAAAGGAGGAGGGATAAGGGACGAAGGAATAAGGAAAAAATATGCAATTAACAATGTCAAAAACTATTTTTGCTCATATTGTTTTAGGGGCATATATAATGGACTTATTTTCTCTCACTATGGTTCTGCAATATCTGTGAGATTGATTGTGCATGGAAACTATTAGGTATGAAGTGCTTTTCTTTCTCCAGTCAACTGAACAAGCAAGCCAATCAAATCTACTCAAGTTTGTTTCAAGGAATTTGATTTCACAGTTTAATCTCCTCCCATGGATCACATGCCATCTTTTTTCATCATATTTTGATCTATTTTCTTTTGGTCCTTTTGGTGCTAGCTTTGATGATTGACCTAATATTTCTTTTTTATATCATGTTTTTATTATTATTAATTAGCAGAGCATTCACTTTTGGAACAAGTTTTTGAAGAAGTATTAACTTAGGATGATTGATATTGGGGTTTCACTTCAAACAAAACAAAATCTCCATTTTCTTCCAGGTGCAAGACGTATCATAAGTTTTTCAATTTATAGGGAGAGGCTCGGTGGGAGGCTGATTCCCAAAATTTGTTCTGATGAAAAATTATATATATATATATATTAAATCAGCCTACCATGCTGAAATTAGTCAAGCTTGATTATCATGGATATATGAAAGGAACAATAATCTACTTACAAGTTTGCTACGAAACTTTCTCGATCAACTTCGTTTTTTCTCTCTATTACTTTGAACACCTTATTAATTCCAGTTCACGAAAGATCTTGACTTACATTTTGAGTTCTTAATCTTTTAATATTGTGTATCTGTCATGAGATGTTTATATATTTTCTCTTACATTTGGTTATGATGAACGGTAACATCTTTTTTTCTATTGTTATCAGAGATTGCCTGAGCTAGAGAAGCGGCTGATTAGCTTGAACTCTGGTGATGAGAATGCAGTCAAAGCTGCAATTGAGGAATTTTCTTTGCATGTGGTGCTTGATGAAGACAGTGTTATAAACAAGTAAACATGTTTCTGCTGGAAGATAAATTAGGATAGGACCAGTGACCTCAGCATTAGTGAAACCTAATAGTTTTTATTACTTTTCAGGAAGCCGATTATTGATGAGTGTTTCTCAAAGGATACGGTTTCAGACATTATAAAAGCATTTGTAAGTTCTTTTTCTTTCTTCCTTCCTTTAATCTCTCACTGCAATATATATATATATATATATATATATATATATATATATATATATATATATAGTTTCAATTGGCAAAATTCCGCATTGTATTTTGTAACCCCTCTTACTTAATGCACATAATTCACTTGATTTTATTGTACTCTAACAGGAAGTAGAGGCGAGCAAAGAGGGAAATGGATGGATTGGTCCTGTACTGAAAGGGTTGAAAAGATCATCACCAACAGGATTGAAAATAACATTGCGATCGGTAATATATTTTTACTTTATTGAACCATTCATTCATATGTTTCACTGGTTCACATAACTTTGGTGTTGTAGAGAATTGAGGCTTGTGCTTCTAGTGTCAACAACTCGAAATATTTTCATTCTATGCTTCAAGGCTGACATTATGTTTTATCACTTTTTCTACTAATGATATCGGTGTTTAATGTTGATTTTGATGCATAAAAGTAATCTTTTATGCTAAAATTGATGCATTGTCTTACTTTTGTAACTTGAGATCAGTGGCTTCATCAAAATTTTTCTGATGTCTATATGCAAGTGTGTTTGGGTCATATTTTTTCAAGTGGTAGAACTGCTTGGTACAAACCATCTAGAATTTTTAAAGCCTGGTTTTATAGTTTTACAAGGTAGCATTTAATCTGTAGGTTGCAATATTTATGCTAGAAAGAAGGTAGATGACACAATTCTTCTATTAATATAGGTTACAATATTATAGCAAGAGTGGTTCATTTTTGTACAATAACTTTTCTGTGTTATTTACGCTTTTCTTTTCAAGTTTTCTTGGGTTTTCCCACCATACTAGCAAGTTTTGCAACTCACTTGATGAGACACAATGATTAACCTTTACTTCTTGCTTTGTGTAACTATGGAATATTTGTCACCTTAAAAAAAATAAGGGTTAACTTGGTTTTGCCCCAAATGCTAGTTAATTATTGGGATTTTAGTGTATCTCACCATTACTAATAATATTTCCAGATTCGTGAAGGGAGGAAGCAATCATTGCCTGAATGTCTGAAGAAAGAATTTCGACTAACAATGAATATATTACGGACAACGATATCTGCAGATGTCTATGAGGTAATTATTCTGAGATTAACAACTTATGAAAACTTTTAACAAAAGAAACCCTAATTTTGAGGAAAATAAGTTGCTTCTAACTTCATGCATGGATTTTCTTCTGTTTTGTTGAAAAGGGTATTAGAGCTCTCACCATTGACAAGGATAATGCTCCGAAGGTACTTTCTTTAACCAATGCATCCTTGTATGCAACTTTGCATGATTGCATGAGTTTGCCCACTCGTGTCAACTCGGACGCTTGATATAATAAGTCGCGAGCTTTATTGGTTGCTTATTAGAAGTTGGGAAGAATTTGTAAATCAGTTATTATCGCTGCAAGAATTTTTCTAACCTGATAAAGTAGGTAAATTGTGGGGGGAGTTTTCTGCATTGAGTATGTCATTTTTATCTCTTATACCTTATCAAACTACTGCAGTGGGACCCACCAGTTCTTGACCAAGTGGCTGATGAGAGGGTAGACCTAGTATTTCAGCCATTTATAGAGGATTTAGAGCTCAAAATTCCAGAACAGGAACAATGCAGGTAGGTGTGACTTTGGGACCTTGGGTCCTCTTATGTCATGCAATAGTATCAGGAGATAAATGGCTGATCTTTTGTTTCTTTTTGTCTTTTATTCTATTATCCAAACCAAATTATAGGTGGGATGGAAAATATGAGAACTCGGCATACACAAACTGAAAGGATGACATTCGATAGATGAAGCACGGTAAAAATTCAGGGTCAAGAGCTGCTTGTTTCCTGAATGCAATGGCAGAAATTTTATCACGTTAGATAGTAGCTTGTATTATCCATCTCCTGGTTGCTTTTGTGTGTTTCACCAGAGTTTTTCCACTTTGAATAAAGGTAATTATTACATAAAATCTATATGCATTTCAATCTGATAAGTGATGAGAAGGAGCAAGGACCATGCTTGAATTTTAAATGATTCATTCTTGGCTTTTTATCTAAGCAATAAATGATTTGTATGGTTAATTTTATCCATCAGAGTCCTCTATGATAGATTCCTTTGCAATTGAAAATCATGTGAATCACATTGTTGGTATTGCCAAAGTTCTTAAAAGTGAACAGAAGAATTGTTAATATTACCTAGAAGTTGATGGGGTCTTATATGCTGTTTTTTTAGTAATCATTTGAAGGAGATTGGAACTCAATTCTTGGAATAGGTAAAAACATGCATTTGTCAAGAAAATCAAATATTTGTCTTTATTTATTGTTAGAACTAAAAAAAAAATCTAGTTTTATAAGTAGGTAAATCCATCTAGAACATTTAAATTTTTGATAAATGCATGTATTTAGCTACTTGAAAGCAATTGTAACTATAGAAAATGTCTAGTTTTATGGTGAATCTCAAGAGGAACTGATTTGGTAATCCAATGAGTAATCAAAAGATGGAAGTATTATACATTGAGAATTATATTTGCTAATATTAGCAACAAAAATCATGTACTAACAATGTAATCAAAATCTCATGCCCCTACTAGTTGAAAGCAGGTTGACAAGGTTGGTTAGGTAGGTTAAGTTACAGTTAATACCTTTTTTAATTAGATTAAATTTTTTAATGAGCTTTTGATTTTTTTTCCATTTTTTAATATAATTTTTATATTCAAATAAGTTTTTAATTTTTAATTTATATTCATTCTTATTCTAAACAGAATATTGAGTTTTGATGCCAATACCATCAAGGTCATTGGAAAAAAAAATTTCCACGTTAAAGCGGACAATTTGATGACAGAATCCAAAATTTAAAATTTAAAATATATATATTTTTTTAGTTTTCTCGAAATTTTTATTTTATTCACATGATAAGTCAGATATAAAATTATTTATTTTAATTTTAAGTTTTATTTATGTCATAAATCACTTCAGCATTTAAGTAAATAAAAGAATTTAGTAGATTTTTTTTTATCGGGAGAATTTAATAGATTTATAACGTAATAGAAATCAATTTTTTATTTGGACAAAAGATTTATTTTTATATAAATTAAATATTAAGCATATATTCAAATACAATAAAAAACAAAAAATTATTTTAAAATTTTGACAGAGTTCAATAATTTTTTATTATTTAAGACTTCTAAGTATACCTTCCAAAGCTCACGATGATGATGAGAGAGGTGTTACGGGTACGTTCCCAAGGAAGAAAATCAATGGGTGTGGGTGTGGGTGTCGGTGTGGGTGTGGGTCGCTTAAATAAAGTATTGAGAAATTGATAACGAGTTCAAGTTTGGTTTGATTCGATTTTTTTAATTTAATTTTTTACCTAAATTTATTTTTATATACGATATAATGAATAAATGAAAATTTATCCAAATACTACTAATTTTTTTTAAAAATTATAATAAAATATATAAATATTAAAATAATAATAATTAATAAAAAGTTATACGAAAAAACAATGAGTCTTAAACCCAAATAAAAGAGGAGGGTTGGTGGTAGATTAAAACAATCAACCAATTAAAACTCGTCTAATTCAAATGAAATGAACAGATATGAGAATTTTGTTATGACGTCCCTTATACAACGACACAATACATCGAAGCTTGGTGTAGTAAAAAGTATGTAAGGTGTAACACCCCAAATTATTCCTAACAACTACGAAAGCTTAAATCTACGATCTAAGCAGCAATCAACAATATCAACTAACTTATCAATACTAACATCATAATGTGACCATTAATGCAAGATATCATCAAACAGTCATGCCAAAATCTCACATTTATATCTCCTTAGATATCCATAACCATTGTGCCAACTAATAGTAACTATACACTGAACTGTCAAATAGTACCTTAATTGGCAACCGTGAAATGTTTGAGGGGTTGAGAACCTTGCCACAACTACAATTCACTCAGAAGACTTATTTGTGTGGTAGAAAAATAAAGGGATGAGCTTAGCCCAGTAAGTGAATATGAGAACACAATGACAATAAGTTTCGAAAACTCGCATGTCAAGTACAAAAGATTTATCAAATACGAATTTAAGAGTATATGTAGCCAAACAATAAGAATTAGTTTTTCAAAACACATATCCAAAAACATGCAAGTGCTATATAATTGTATTATCACAAGTGAGTCATTTTCCAAAAGTTCGTTATGTCGAACTAAGGTATCACCAAAAGCACTGTAGCTATCAGTGCGTCACACTCCCTGTCTGGGGCACTATCTATGATCATAGACTCAACCAATCACATTGATCAGATGAGATCGGTACCTATCCAAACTATTTGGGACAGGCCAAAATGCTTCTTCCATCATGAAGCATAAACAAGGTGAACCTGATAACATACATCTTGCAGCTCACAAATTCTCAAACCAAATACATAACATTTAATCAAATCCAAGTATAAACCAAATCACACAGATTCCAAATCACATAGTATAGCTGAGAGATTTCGAAAGCATGCTATGTTTTACAACGATAATCATTTTCAAATATATATATATATATATATATATATATATATATATAAACTTGTAAACATATAGTAACATGGAGAATTTATTACTTAAAATACATAATTAATTTATGCAAATATAAAATGAATAGAAAGCATACTTGGAAATATGAAAGTGTCAAAACAAAGGTCATGAGGTTAATAAGAACCTAAATGGCCGTCAGCTACACTATAGGCAAACATACAATTTAATTAAATACAAAACAATTTAAAATCATAAGATCGATAATGAAATAAAAATGTAGCATTCTCAAAATTCACTTATTATCACCCGTTGAGTGTAAAAATTTTAAAATATTCTTTTTGCCAGGGAATGTCCCACCACGCTCAAACCAATAGGGATCAACCACTACACAATACGTTAATAGACAAATTAAATTTCTAGAACCAATTTATTGTATA
This sequence comes from Firmiana major, assembly GCA_033439115.1. Taxonomy (NCBI): domain Eukaryota; kingdom Viridiplantae; phylum Streptophyta; class Magnoliopsida; order Malvales; family Malvaceae; genus Firmiana; species Firmiana major. The sequence continues at coordinate 12,367,483 of CM065911.1, forward strand.
TAAAACTATATCAAATAACCAACTTCTTTTAATCACTTACCAAGAGCCTATATGAAAGGTTGAGAGCTTCCATTGCTTGAAATCTTCTTCATTTCATTCCCCACTTTTTCCGTAAAATCGAATGTTCCCAAGCTTATTTTAAATTTTCAGTTTTTTTTTCTGTAATAATTTCTATAATCAATAAATAAGTATACCCATTAACTACAAAATCTCATAAACTTCATAACTATAATTAAAAGAAAATAAAATTTATTTTAATTTACCAATTCACATGGCCAACCCGAGAGCTTCTAAGCTCCCTTGCTCTTGATTTCTTCTTGATCTTCTTCACTTAAATGCCTTAACCACAAACTTTAATTTCATCATTTTTTTTTTTAAACTCTCGGTTCCAGCCAACTTTGAAATCAAGCCTCCACTAACACCAAATTCTTCTCCCTCTTCGTCCCACTCATGCAAAAACCTTTAAGATACACACATGCATGTTACATTTATAATGCCCATTCATGTTTTTCATTAGCCAAACCATAAAGGAATTATCATTCTTACTTTCATTCCCTCTTGACCGAAGCTTCCAACACCTCCATAGCTCTTGGCTTCCTCAAGAAAACCACATGTAAATGGTGATCACTTCCTTCACGTCTCACTCTCTCAAATTCCTTTTTAAAGTTTTATAATATTTCTTAAATTTTTCTAAGCTGCATGTGAATTCTCCTTGGATTTCCTTAAACCATGGCTGGAAGGAAGAAATGTTTAGCTTCTAGCTTGTTTTCATCGAACAGAAGAGGAGAAGAAAGAGTAAAGTACAATTTTTTTAAAAAAAATATAAACCTACTTCCATCATTAATAAAGGGCCCCATTTAAATTTGGTCATTAATAGCCCTTTTTTTCCTTTTTTTTTTAAGGTTAAGTTATTACATAAGGGTTGCTAGGTCGTTACCCGAAAACAACGTGTCATATCGATGCTTGGATATGGTGTTAAATAAAAAAAGTTTCTCATATCATAATGGATAGGAATGAATAAAGAAGTTAGTCCATATACATAAGCGTAGGTTAGAATCTTGGAATATGAATACGTTTAATAGTAAGTTTACTAAGATTTGTAAGGTTATGAGTAGGAGGAAGGTTAACATCTTATGTCTTCAAGAGACCAAATAAGTTAGGGAGAAAGCTAAGGAGATAACACATTGGCAGTATAAGCTTTGATCCACGGGATAATATAAAGACTAATGGTGTAAGCATAATCATAAACAAGAAGTATTAAGAGGATGTTGTACAAGTTAAGAGGCAAAGATATAAGATTATTTTGGTTAAATTAATTCTAAAAGGGAAAATTTTGAATATTATTAGTTTGTATGCAACACGGATAGGATTTGATAAAGATAGTAAAGAACATTGTTTTTGAAGGATTTAGATAAAGTAATACAAAAAGTGCCTATAGGATAAAACTTTTTATTGGAGGTGACCTTAATGGTTAAGTTAGTGCTCCTATCGAGGGTTTTGAGAGCGTACATGAGAGTTTTAGTTACGTCGTAAGAAACAAGTGTTGAGATGCTATCTTAGATTTTACTTTATCTTACGATCTAATCTTAGTAAATACATTCTTTAGGAAGAAAGAATCTCACTTTATAACCTTTAAAAGTAGTCTGAATGCAAGTCAAATAAATTTATTTTTGATTAGAATTAGGGATAGACGCAGTTGTCTAGACTACAAGGTTATCCCAATTGAGAGTAATTTCACGCAACATAAATTTCTAGTCTTAGATATGAGGATTCATAAATGGCATCAAAGGAACCAGCAAAAAAAGAGCTCTAAGGATTCAATGGTAGAAGCTAAAAGAATATTGTCATGCACTATGTAGAGATAGTTAGATCCAGAAAAATGACTGGACAACTGAAGAGAACCTAAATGTACTTGGGAGTAAGATGCCAAAATGTATTCGGGAGGTGAGAAATGAGATACTAGGATTATCAAACGGAAGAGCACTGATCGAAAAGGATACAACATGGTGGAATGCATTAGTTAAGAAAGTTATAAAGATTAAGCAAGATTGTTACAAGCATTGAAAAAGAACAACACTGAATAGAGTTTCATAAAATATAGGTTAATTAGGAATGATGCAAAAAAGATGCTGGCAGAAGCTAAAATGAAGCTTATAAAAGAGATGTATGACAAGTTAGGTACAAAAGATGGAAAGAAAGAGTATATAGATCAGAACAAGTAAAAGAAAGAAGGAGTTGCAACCTAGAAGTCGTGAAATGTATCAAGGATAAATATCAAAGAACTTTCGTTAAGTACAATGACATTAAAGAAATATGACGTGATAATTTCGACAAACTATTCAATGATTGATAAAGTAAAATTTTGGACAATATGTCGATGCCTCTTGAGGATTTAAATTAGTGCTTTATGTGAAAAATCAAAGAGATAGATGTAAATGAGGCACTTAAGATGATAAAGATAGGAAAACTTTTAGGTTTGATGACATTCCAATTGAAATTTAGAAATGTCTGGGAGTGGTAGGAGTTAAGTGATTGACAGATCTTTTTAACAAGATTTGACACATTAACAAGATACTTAAAAAATAAAGGAAGAATATATTGATACCTCTTTATAAGACAATGAAGATATTTAAAGTTCTCCAACTATTGGGCATAAAACTAATGAGTCACATAATGAAACTATGAAAGAGAATGATAGAATGGAGATTAAGAAAAACTACAGAGATATTAGAGAATCCATTTGGTTTTATGTCTGACCGATCAACTATGGAGGCAATACGTTTATTTAAACAACTTATGGAACATTCTCGAGTACAAGATAAAGATCTTCATATGATCTTTATAAACTTAGAGAAAGCATATGATAAAGTACCTAGGGAGGTGTAATGGTGGTTTTTAATGATGAAAAGAGATCACATGAAATACATTGAACTAATTAAGGACATGTATGGAGATGCAATGATACAAGTAGAGAACAAACAAGCGAATTTCTTATTACAGTGAGACTACATCAAAGGTCGACGCTAAGTTCATTCTTGTTCACTAAATAATGAACGAATTGACAAAACTCATCCAAGATAAAATGTCTTGGTGTATAATGTTTGATGATGATATTGTCTTGTGTGCTTAGACTAGAGTGGAAGTCAACATGGGGACAAATGCTGGAATCAAGAGGGTTTAGGCTAAGCGAAGTGAATATTGAATACATAGAATGTAAATTCAATTTAAACAAAGATGAAAATCAAAACATAGTCACATTAAATGGGATAGCAATACTTAAATTGAATCATTTCTAATATTTGGGTTCATTATACATATGAATGGAGAGATTGATAATGATGTGACCAAAAGGATCCAGGCTGGCTAGAGCAAATGGAGAAGTGATATAGGTGTGTTATACGATAAAAGAATTTCTATATGATTGAAAGACAAATTCTACGGGATAGTTGTTGAACCAACATTACTATATGACAGTTAATGTTGGGCAACTTAAAGACTGCACACATAGAAGATGAATATAGCAGAAATAAAAATGCTACAATGGATGTACAGATATAAGAGAAAGGATAGAATGAGAAATAAAGACATTCGTAAGAAGGTTGGAGTGCTACCTAATGAAGATAAGATGAATGAAAGTTATTTACAATAGTTTCGATACATACGACATAAACTTGTGGATGCTCTCGTTAGGAGGTGGCGCTATGAATGATGAAAAAGGGTAAAGGTTAAAGGAAGACAAAAAAAGACTTGAAAGGAAGTCATTCGGAAAGATATGTCAACACGAAAGTTGGTAGGACACATTGCCTTGGAGAAAAATGGGCAAAGGAGGAAATTATGTTAATGATTTAGCGTGAGTTCATATATTGGTCTATGTAAACTACCCCAATCTATTAGAATAAAGGCTTTAATAATGATGATAATAGTTAATAAATAAGATAACATGATAAGTTAAAATAATTTCTTGTAAAAAGATTACAAAAAACTGAAAAATTTTAAATTAAAATCTAAAAAAACACAAACTCAAATGAAATTGCATAAAAAATCACAAGTAATTAAAAAATGGATTAGTATAAAAAAGTAAAAAGAAAAAAAATATGATTATCAAGTTGAATCGGACTTAAACTTGAAGATGAACTCAAACCCAACCCAATATTTTATCAAACTTGATTTTCAAGCTCAAACATGTTTAACAGACTTAATATTTTTATCCAGGCTCACCAAAAAATTGGGCAGTCTTCGGGCTTGGTGAATAGCTTTAGCCTTGAACAGGTCCAACAAGGGCTATTGTCTCTAAAAATTTCTAAAATTTTTTAATACTTATATGAAACTTTCAATATTATTTATAATTATAAGAAACTTGATTTTATACAAATGAAAAATTATAATTTTTCCCTCAAAAGATTAAATATAAATCTTATGTTAGTTTTGTTAAATTAAATAATTTGAAGTTATATAATTCTCATTAATTTATAGGCAATGATCAAGTAAAATTTTAAAAATATTATTTTTTTTTTATATTTTTGTCTCAATTATATGTAAGATTAATTTGTCATTTCAAAGTAGTTTAAGTTAATATATACCAAACGTACTTTTATTCACACATTTTAGATAAAAAGATTTCTAAGAAAAAATAAGAGTCTTCTGTTTGCAACTGTCTTCTCGACATTCATAGTAGAAGAAGTTTGTCAGTTTTTTACTTGAGTTGATTTCCATTTAAAGTTTATTTCTTAGTGTTTGCTTTTCTGATATGGTAACTTAGCATTTCAATTGTTTCCGTGTGTTTCTTCGTGCTTGTTTTGTTCTTTTGTCTTGTTTGTTTTCTTGTTACTATAAAAGATGGAGAGAACATTGGAGGAAATGTTGAATAATCTTCAACTCACTAAGGCGGAGTGTGAACGTGTGTCTGTTCAAGGAGTCATTGATAGTGATGTAGTTTCTAAAGAGAAAAGTTGGCTAGTGGCCAAAGTTCTTACCAACAGGATGTATAATAATGACGCAATCCTGAAAACGAGAAACTACCTCAAAATGCTACTGTTGTGGTTAAGGGGGAGAAATTCTTTATGTTCAAATTTGCTAACTTGAACGATAAAACTTGGGTGTTGGATGTGTGAGATCTAAGGATTTTAGATATATTTTAATGATGTAATAAGAACTTGAAGTGCAATTTATTGAGCTAAGTGAATTGTGAAAATTATAATTGGAGATTTACATGTTAAGTGTTTAACCTAAGTGTGAAACTAAGAGGTTAGATCGATCTTGAAGAATGAGAGAACGATCTGGTGAGTTAAAAATGATAAGGGATGAGGAATTTAAGGAGCAGGTCGATCTCCAATGGAAGATGATCGATTTTCTTATGATTCTGTTTGAGAGAAGATCGATCTCATGAGGAAGGGATCGATCTCCAAATGTTTCTGTTTGGGAGAAGATCGATCTCCTCAAGGAGCAGATCGATCTCATAAAGCCATAAAGAGATCGATCTCACCCCTCGACAGATCGATCTCCTAGGCATAAAATTACCCCAAATCGTCCCTAAATTCAAATGCAGATCGATCTCATCAAGAGCCAGATCGATCTCCTACCTTTAGTCTATATAAGGAACCCTTGCTTTCTCCTGCAATTTCATTTTCTCTCCTTTTCAAACCTCATTTTCACCCGAGCCCTAGCTTTCTCACTCATCCAAAGCACCCATTTCCGTCCAAATCAAAGCTTGTGGCAAGAAGGAAAGTTGTTCCTCATCCAAGGGAGAACAACATACTTGGAAATCGACAGACGGATCGAATCGAGGCAAGAGATAAGCTCTCCACAAGTTTTGGGTAATTTCTAAACCTCGATCTTGATATTTGAGATGATTTTGGTGATAATGGTTGTTGGCATTGTGTTGAAATAGCTGAAAAATGATTAGGGATTGATGAAATTATAATGTAGTTGGAGTGATGATGATATTTAGCAACTTTGGTAAATTTAGGAATTTTTTAGCTATAAATGGAGATTTAGACAAGGTGGTGTATTAGCATTGATATTGTGGCATGAGAAATATAGAATGTTGAGGTGTTGTGAGCGAGATTGTGGTTTGTGATGGAGTTATGAGAATTGAGAAATTTGAGGTGTTATGAGCAATTATGCTCAATTTTGAGAATTGAGGTTACTGTGATGATGAGTATTGATGTTTTAACATCGTTTGGACAGCTTGGGAGTTACAGAGTGGAATGCGAGGCTAGTCCGTGATACGGGGAAAAACGATTGCACTATACGAGGTGCAAAGAGGTAAGGGAAAACTAAACCATTTGTGTATGTGTTTTGATGAATTGTTTGTAGCATGAACCATGATTTGAGAATACAAGCATGTTTAGTGTTGTGTTGTGATATACTTACACACGATTTTTATAGCCGGATGGAGTCCATTATCTTATGAGTTTATAAGCTGAGTGTGAAATTGCTTTATAAACCGTTGAGTTTGCGTGAAAAGTAAATTGGGCTCTACGTTAAGGCAATATTGAGATTTAAGAAAATGTGTGAGTGTTTTGCCGATTGGAACTCGGTTTTAATATGTTTTGTGTTGAGTACACAAATGCTTTAAATGGGTTTTATGAGAGAAAACCCTTATGAGTTTTACGTGAAGACAAAACGTTTTATAAGATAATGGCTAATGATTGAGACTTAGGTGTGTCATGTTGAATACACATCAGGCCTTGCTTTGGTAGCATGTAAGACCGATATAGTGGGACGCCTAGGAACCGACCCAGGGACACAGGCCTTGTTCTGGTAACATGTAAGTCCGATTATTCTTTCGCTTTAGTAGCGTTGGGGGCCTTGCTCTGGTAGCATGTAAGTCCGATATTCCTCCGTTTTGGTAACGAGAGATGCCTCCATTTTGGTAACGTCAGATGACCCCCGTTCTGGTAACGCTGGGTGGCCTTGCTTTGGTAGCATGTAAGATCGAGAGAGTGGGCCGCCTGGGAACCGACCCAGGGACCACGTGATAGTGTGTATGAGGCGAGACATTTCTTTGGTAGCATGTAAGGCCAGGCCTTGTTCTGGTAACATATAAGTCCAATATACCATGCATACGACCATATTGTCGACGTTCCCTCTATACGAGGATGCCTGGGATGCGCACCCAGAGGAGATTGTATATTCGATGTGCCATGACGAGTTTTATTTGAGTTTTATTGCCTAGTCTCATTTTACACATGAGTTGTGTTTTGTGACCTTGTCACGTGCTATTTACTGAGGTGATTTTTATCACGTATTTTGAGAAAAGTCATTATCGCATATATTTACACATGCTTGTGAGTGCTCGATATTGAGCCTTTTTACCTTCATGTTTTCACATGATTTATGAGTTATGAGATGATGATGTTTTGAGAACTTTCATGCTACGATTTCAAATGAGCTTCATAAACAAATACATATTTGTGATGTGTGATATGGTTTATATAACTGAATTTCCTTACCCCCCTTTACCGAGCGATTTGGAAGCTCACCCTATTTTCTCTTCCCCAGATTACTTCAAGTGAAGTGAGTTCTCTGCGACGTACGGGTAGAGGCTAGTGGAGGACTTGAGCTCCAGGCCGTATTTTATGTATTGAGGTATATATTTAATATTCATGTATTCAGACTGGAGTTATATTTACAGACACTTATTGTACAATGATGTACGGGATGTATTAGGATTAACTAACTTGGAATTGAGTAAAGTATAAGATACGATATATAAATTATGATGAGATCCTGAGGCATGATAAGTATGATGATGTATGACACTGCACAGGAATGCACCATTAATTGTGAATTGATGAGTAAAAAGTTTTAAATTAGCCATATTTTTCGCTCTTCTAAGGCGTCACAGAGTTCTCTTGGTATCAGAGCTTAGGGTGTTTAGTACTATCAGTGTCGGTTAAGTGAAATAGAATACATCCCAAGTGTCTGTAATAGTCTGGTCATGAACTGAATCTGAGGATTGAGATTTCAATCGATTTTGATATGTACGCGCAGGAGACGAGTTGAGATAGAGAATGAGTAAACGACGAGGTCGTTCGAGGAGGCAGGCAGAGTCCCCTCCGCCACCTGCCCCACAACCAGAGAGTCCTAACTCTCGATTTAATCGGATTGAGACCGATGTGAGGCAAGGTTTTGAGCAGATGGCAGCGTTATTCGCGCAACACTTTGGAGTTAATGCCTCAGGTACTACTCCTACACCACCACAAGGACCTCTCATACCCCCAGTGCCTCCCGTCACTCAGCCTGATGATAGAAGTATGGTCTGACTGAAGGATTTTTTGAAAATGAATCCACCCGCATTTAAGGGAAAAAAGGATCCTACAGAGGCTGAGGAGTGGTTGACGGAGTTGAGAGTGATATTTGATTATCTGGGATGCACTGATATTGAGAGGGTCAGTATGAGTGCTTATATGTTGAAAGGGAGAGCTCGAGATTGGTGGGGTACTACTCAGGGTATTTTGATGTCCCACCAGGATATGATTTGTTGGGAAGAGTTCCAAACAGCCTTCAGAGCCCAATACGTACCACGAGCTGCCTAGAGAAGGAGGCAAGCAGAGTTTTTGAGTTTGGTACACGATGATATGTCTGTAGATGATTATGAGAGCCGATTTACTGCTCTGCTAAGGTATGATCCAGAAACCTTCAAGAATGAAGAACTCCGTACCGAGAGATTTGTGTATGGATTGAAACCCATCATCAGAGATCGATTGATTGGGTTATGTATTACTGAGTTTGGAGATGCTCTGAGACGAGCACAAGAGATTGAGAGGGGAATTGAAATTGTACAGTCCCAGAATGAGTTCGGAGCAGTGATTAGGGACAAGGGCAAGAGGCCAGCGGTGTGTCAAGCAGATGTTCGGAGAGGTTCCTTTAGGAGAGGAATGATTGAGGTACAGAAGGACAGGTTGGAGAGACCCAGAGCTTATCCTATTATTAAGGAGACCCCTCGATATGGCAGGCCAGAGATAAGGGTTTGTAGAGACTGTGGTCGATCGCATGAGGGAAGTTGTGTTGGGTCGATCCGTGGATGTTTTAGATGTGGTGACATGGGTCATAGCGTGAAGGACTGTCCTCAACCTTAGATACCACATGCTCCGGAGCCTACTAGACAGCAGCCTCAAAGAGTGAATCCCCAGAGACGGGCCACTGCTGCAGAGAAAGGGAAGAAACCTGTGGCACAGGG